>CAWUFW010000029.1:5102500-6352596 GCA_963921515.1 Calotriton arnoldi | reverse complement strand
AAGAGGAAGAGGTTTCTATTCCCATTTTTTTCTTGATAAAGAAGAAGTCAGAGGAATGGAGACTAATATTGGATCTCAGGAATCTCAACAAGTTTCTCAAGAAACAAACTTTCAGAATGGTAACACTCCCTGATATTCTTCGTCGTCCCAACAGAGGAGACTTCATGACCTCGCTCGACATGGAAGACACATACTTTCACATCCCTATCCATCAAAAGCATCAGACGTTTTTAAGATTTACGGTGGCTGGCACCCACTGCCAATTCAAAGTACTTCAGTTTGGCCTCAAATCGGCCCCAAGAGACTTGACCAAGTGCCTTGCCCCAGTAGCTGCAGCCCTACGACCTCAAGGTCTCCAGGTATTCCCATACTTGGACGACTGGCTACTCAAAGCACCAACGGCACAGAAAGCCACTCAGACTACCAACGCTTGCCTTCAGTTGTTCCGGACGCTAGGGGTCACTGTGAATACAGGAAAGTCTTCACTCCTTCCCAGTCAAGTCATATAGTTCCTAGGAGCTATGATAGATACCATTCATTGCAAAGCTTTCCTCTCGGAGGAGAGGCAAATACGATTGCAGCAGCCAACAATGAATGTGTCAAAAATAGGGTCTGTTTCAGTACGAACATACAAATCGCTCCTGGGAATGTGTTCTACAGCGATAGACCTGATAACACTAGCCAGGCTAAGGATGAGACCTCTACTGGAAGAACTCCAGAGTCAGTGGCTGCAAGTCTTGAGATCCATCGGGGATATGATACAGATCATAGCACGCATGAGGGAAGCCCTGCAATGGTAGTTTCACAAGCCAGATCTCTCAAAGGGCCTTACTTTCCTTCAAATCATCCCAGGTTTCCTTTTAACGACGGATGCCTCTTTGGATGGCTGTGGCGGCCATCTGCAAGAGCTACAAATCCAGGGCAAAAACATCTAAACCTCTGTCCCATGTCTGAAACAACCATTTAATCCTTCTCTGGGGATCCTTTACTGGTGAGCCAGAAAAACAAACTACCTCACTGATCCTGCACTGCATGATGGAAGGTTTGAAGCCTCTGGAGTTCCTTAAAAGTGCAGGATCCAATTGGCACACTTGTGCCTACTATATTAGAAGCCATCCATTGCCCCTTATTTATGACTTTTAAAAATTGTTTTCAGCCAAATGTATTGTTGTGCCAATTTGGCTAATTAGATTTACTTTTTAAAACCAACAAAAATTAATGTATAGGACATCTTGCCTCTTAAAGGTGTATTTTCATTGGAAAATATTTAAATTTTCTCCCCAAAATTCTTCCTGGAGCTCCAGCAGCAAGATCGCTTCATAAGTATATATGAACATGGCTCAGAAATATTACTTGAGTAAGACCATATCCATTAGACTATCCAAGCATTTATTTGTAAATTACGGTACAGTCCTCACGGAATTGCCTTCTCCACAACAAATTGTAGCCAGTTGGATAGTTTGTTTCATATTCACTTTCTACCAAAAGGTTAGCAAACCTATTCCAGGTAAGCCTAAGGCTCATTCTATACGTGGCAAAACAGCTGCTTCTGCTCTGATGCTGAATGTGCTGATTCCACATATTTGTAAAGCAGCAACTTTAAAATTGGTATATACTTTTGCAAAACTTAAGTGCATAGAGTGTGTGACTGCAGGAGAGATACTCTGGCATCAAGCCTCTGTGCGCAATTGATTTGCTCAGCAAGACTTTTTTCTCTTGGACTTCTCTTGGAAGCTCTCCTTCGTGTTATTGTTACCTAGCTTGCTATCTATTCTACTGTTTATGGATATCAAAGAGAATTCCATGACAGAGGAAGAGAAGTTGCCAACCTGTAGCCTTAGTTCTCTGTCATGTAAGTAACTGTTCCTTCTCTCTATAATGAACTACTTAGCTCCTCATCGATTAAAAGGACAATGTGGAAAACCAAGCCCATCACAGTTCAATGTAGAGCTGCATATGTGAAAAAGAAGAAAGATACTGAACTCTGGAAACTCTTGCCAAACTAAAAAAAAAACCTATACAATGCACAAAATTAAAATCGCTACGAGGAATGGACAATCTGTTCTTTTTACAAAAGCCAACTTATCTAAGAACAAATCAGGACATCGTCCAACCCTGCCAGAACATTCAAGCAAACTTGTCACTTCCTGTTGAGTGACTCACTTTCTCCTCAGTGGCCAAGTGCAACATGTTTCTCTCTTACTTTAAGCCAAGGAAAAATTCAAAGACAATCAGAGAAAATAACCTGTCTATAATGAACTCCTCCAGAGTGCTCCACCCTAAAGCCAACACTATCTAGGAATCCTCCTATTCCAACAAAATTATAAAACATCTCAAGCTGGACAGCTACTTCCTAGATGTCTTCTCGGACAGCATCATAAAAGAAAAAAAATCTCACCTTTGATCTAATCTAGTTCTCTATGATCAGTGCCTTGCTAACACATACAGCATACCCAGCATCTTAAAAACACTGGCTGACTTATGACCATCCTTTAAAAAAAAAAAAAAATTAATCTCTGGCATCAGCAAGGAAACTCTGGTGTTGGGCAATACTTACGACTTTCGTACTGGCCACAACAGCCATGCCTTCTTCTCGTTCACCTCTAAGCAGTATTTGACAGAATTGTTCACTGCAGAGTTAACGCTACCATGGCACATCATCTGATTTTTCATGGTGAAGTGCTGACTTCCTTCCTTACAAACCACCATCAAGTAGTGAAGATGGGAAAATACAGCTGTGAAAAAGCTCCAGTGACTTGTGTCCTTCAGGGCGCAATCTTAACACTCATTCTTTTTAATCTCTATATCTAGGAGTTGAACACTGCGTTTGAAAAGAAATGGGTCTTGATCCCCCAATATGCATTCAATACATAATTCTTTTTAAAAACCTCATCAATGAAAGAAATATTAATGTTCCTGTCCTGCCTGACAGGACTTCAGAAATTACTTGCAAGTAACTTTCTAATGCTCAGTCCAAACAAAGGAATTCTTGCTAATTATTCTCAGGCACAAACACAAAATTACCCCCTTCCTTACCAGCAAACTAAACATGACTGTCTTCTCTCTGTCGTCAATGGGCTTCATTCTGTGTTTTACCTTTTCCTTTCGCTGAGATATCAACAAAAAAAGCAAAAGCTCTCAACTATCATCCCCTGAAAAAGATGTAACATTTACTTGCCAACAATCACTTGAGAACTGCAGCTTATGCCTTGATAATTTCAGGGCTTGACTTCAACAATGCTGTCTTAACTGTATTATCACAATCCTTTCTTTCTGCAATGAAGAAGATTTTCTACTCACTGAAACTGTTAAAATCATACAATTCTTGATCACATATCACCAGGACTTTTGAAGGTCCCAAAGTTCAATCTTCTCTTCCACATAACAAATATTTTTCTGAAGCACGCAAAATCGCCTAGGAAGTCTCCTCCAACTAACAACCCAACTCAACCTACTACTGTTCCGTAGATGTGAAAAAATGCCCCTCTTTAACAGTACCTGAAGTTCGACAAATAGAGCGTAAACTGAAACTGCCTGAAATCACCATACTGATACAGGTCTTTACCGTACTCTATTTTTTTGTTCCAAAAATGTTATTGAATTTTAGAATACTACAAAAAGAACGTACATTCCAAACCAAACAACCTTGGACAAGACACGATATTGACTAGTGCTTAAGAATGGGTACAGATAGGATAATCATTTATAAACAGTTGGTCAGTGTATTTAATGTGTAACAAGATTGCATGTTAGACTTAATAAGGTACAACTTGTTTGACCGGTTATGCTGACAAGGTAGGGGAGATTAATCAGATTTCAGACTTCTGACACCAAAGGGTCTGGTTAATATTCTTAAGATGCCATCCATGGTTTGGAAATAAAATAAAAAGACCAAAAAGGCTACGGGACGGGGAAATGGGTTGGGTGGTAGGTATAAAAGAGAGAGGAGTATTGAGAGGGAAAGAAGTAGGAGAGGGAGAACCAAGAGAAAGCATAAGAGAGTAGGAAAGGGAGCCAAGTGGCTGGTCGAAAGGCCCATGGTCCAGGTCTGCATCTGACCTAGGAAGCCTGCAAGGGGGCAGGGAGAGCCTAAAGGGCCCTTACTGCATGTTGTGTACACAGGTATCCAAATTTGCTTAGATGGAAGGGGAGTGCCTGTGGAGTAGAACTGGTACGTGCTTCTAAGATGTGATGGGAAACTTACTTATAATCTTTCCAATCTAGTAGGAGAACTTTGAGTGCAGTGGTGGTGAGTAGGTTAAGAGAATAAAATCTCGGTCTGCAAGCGGGAGTGGTGTCAAGGCCACGTGTTGGCCAAGTATAATAGTGGGAAAGTTCAATGAGATAGTTGTATTAAAGATTTTACCTAATTGAACCACTGTTTCATTCCACTAAGAGGTAAGTAACGAGCATTAAAAGAACATGTGTTCTGGATCACTTTGCGCTGTTTTGCATGGCTGGTAAAAGTCAGTATCCTTCAGTTTGAATTTAAATAGTTTATTCGGGGTCCAGTAAAGAAAATGCATGGCAATGAATTTTGTTGATAATAGCAATGAATGAGTTTACCATGGAGTAGATGGTACAGATTTTATTTCAAGATTCTTCTGGGGGTGGTGCTTTATCCTTTATCCTTATCCATGAAGTAACTGGACCATTTACTACGTAAACTGGAATTGAGTTGTCCAGATACATCGCAGACTAATTTATAGATCTTGGAGGCCACATGACTTCCTGAATGAATAGGCTTGAGGGGAGAAAAAAGGGGGTAATGCCCACTGGACCCAGCAGAGAGATTTTTATTTTTTATTTTTAGGAAAGTCACAAAAATCCAAATTGGATAATTTATACTGCTCTTGCAGTTCAGCAAATGATATGGACGTGTTATATTTATGTAAGTCTGACACTAGGCTGATTCTCTTAGTGGCCCACTCAATACCTAAAGCTGGGGGTCTAGATTTTAGGAGCTTCTTGTTATTCCAAAATGAGATGGAGACTGATTTGTTAATGTTGGAAGCTAGACTTTTGTCCACCATTAATGGAACTTTAATTGTATCATCAAAAATGTTATTAGAGTGGAGAAAATTGTGGTGGGACATTGTCAAGTTCGTCACTAAAGGGAATAGGTAGCTAATGTGTTTTTTGATATTAAACCAAGGAGGCACATTTGGGGGGTTCAATTACAACCAGCATATATTCTGAGCCGCTAGAAACGCTGTCTGGTATTTAAACCAGTGTGGGAGGTTGCAGCCCCCTATCTTAACGGGAGACCTGTGTTTCTTAAAACCCATTCTGGGTTTCCTCTTACTCCATAGAAAGTCAGGGCTAATTTTGTCTACTATTGAAAAAAAAGAATTTGGATAAGCGGATTGGGAACAGAAATTTAACTAATGTGGGTCACCATAATTTTCAGAGTTTCTAATCTTCCCCACCATGACACATTTTTGGGACACACAGCTGTCAAATGGTCTTTAATTTTATCAATTGTTTTCCGTTCATTCTGTGCTATAGGCAAATTGTTCAGGCAAATTGTTACAGAACCAAAGTCCCAAGTATTTGATAAGTTTAGATTGCAATTTGAAGTGTGAGTTTCAGGCAAATTGTTACAGAACCAAAGTCCCAAGTATTTGATAAATTTAGATTGCAATTTGAAGTGTGAGTTCCCAGACAGGAAAGGTTACAATAGACATTAAGAGGTAAAACCTCAAAGAATAGCCTGGCAAAAACATAAAACGTATTAACAGTGTCTAGTATTGCAGGTATAGCAGCATCAGGGTTTTCCGCAAAAATTAAAATATCTGCGTAAGCTGCTGTTGTAAATATCATATTCCCAAATTTCAGTCCAGCAATAGCGGTAGATTCATTCAACATCAGTATCAAGGGGTCAATGGCCAGTAAAATAAAGCAATGATGAGAGCGGGCAGCCTTGACTGGCACCTTGTTATAATGATACAGAAGATAATAGCTCTCAATTGACTCTAATTCTCGCAGAAGGCTTGGCATACAAAGACATGTCCATTTTGATGTATGATTTCACAAGGTTGTATCTATTTGAGGTGGCCTCCAAAATTGGTCATGACATCTTATCTAAGGCCTTTTCTGCATCCAGGTCTGCAGCTGCTGTTGCAGGAGCTTGTGGAAGGGATGATTTTTTGATAATTTGGCAGAACAGCCGAATATTATAGCTTGCTAATCTGCCTTTGATGAAACCCGTCTTAGTGGCATGGGCTTTCTTTGTATTCATGGGAGCGAATCAAGAGGCCAGGATTTTAGCATAAACTTTGGTCTCCATATTTATTAATGGGATTGGTCTGAAATTCTTTGGGTCAGAAGGTTCCTTCCCCTCTTTTGGGATCACCACAATAGTGGCCTCCATGGCGGTACCTGAAATCGACCCTGACGAGAGAAAGTGGTTTATTACGGTTTACAAAGGATCTAAAATTGTAGAATCAAAGGTTTTATCAACATTTATGGGAAAACCATCAGGGCCCGAGGCCTTCCTGGATGGGATAAACTTAATTGCCTTCCGTATCTCGCTACGCTCTATCAGTTTATTTAGCTTCATACTGTCCTCAGCAGAAATGGATTTTATTGGCAGAGTCTGAAGAAAATTGAGACAATTATCTTTTGGAGGGGAAACTGAGAGGAAGTATAAGTCTGCAGAGAATTTTGGAAACATTTTCTGAATATTGCACGTCTTAGTTTGAGTTTAACCTTGAGGGTCTTTAAAGTTAAAGATTAAGGTGTATTTTCTTTTAAATTTTAGGTGGGCGGTTAAGGATTTTCCCACTTTGTTGAGGTAAAATAATGTTTTACCTTTTTGCTCTTGAACCCATAGGTGAACGTGTTTACTGATTATTTTGTTGTATTCATATTTAAGTTTTTTTTAATGTTATTAGTGCTGAGAGATCTTTTGACCGTCTGAATATAGTTTCTTGGAATTTTAGATCAGCCTTCAGTTTGTCCAAGGATGTTTTGATTTCTTTGTTTATTTAGGACATGCGGCTTATGCTTTGGTCTCTAAAAAACATTTCAACTTGTCCCAAAGAGTAACCGGTGAGGAGGCAGAGGAGGTGTTGTTCTGTAGGAATAGGATTAACTGTTTGCATAATTCCTGCACGTCTAGATCGTTCTCCAGTACTTCATTGTTCCTGCGGCAAGAACGTTTTTTGGATTGAGGGGGCAAAATCCTTAGTGAAATTGAGATGACAGCATGATTGGTGACAGTAGCTGGCTCAATGGGAAAAGTCACTGTCAACTAAAATGTAGTCCATTCTTGAAAAACTACTGCATGGGGAAGAAAAGGTGAAGTAATTACCGGTAGGGTTATGTAGCCTCCACACATCCAGGAGGCCATGCAAAGTACATAGTGATCGCACTGCCTTGTGAGCTTTAGGGGTTGTCTATTTAAGGCCGAGCTTCTATCTAGGATAGTGTCCATTGGTAAATTAAAATCACCCCCCAAAATGATTCAGGTATTCCTTGGAAGAAAAGCCAACTTGGCCAACAACTTGAACCTGAATAGGGGGTCATCAATGTTAGGTGTGTATATGTTAACTGCAAATAATTCTGTGTCTCCAGATTGGAGTCAGGTGATCAGCTATCTGCCACTATCATCCTGCTCCGAGGCATTTATCGATAGGCTGAATTCTTTGATATTAAGGTGATCACACTTTTTATGTTCGAGCTTGCCAGAGAGCAGGATTGCTTATTCACTCATCCATTGCGCATAGATAATGCCTCCCTGTGCCCGATTTTTTTTTCTTGAAGAAACACCAGGCCACCTCTCAGTGTGTGGCAATAGAGACTTTTTTGCGCTTCACTCATTGGTTAAGCCCTTAAGTATTGAGGGAAATTACTTTCAATGTAGACATAATTCAGTCATTCAAAACCATAATGTACTTTTTGGTGTAAGGTGTAATAGCGATCTAGCTCACCAGAAAACTGAGTGCAACAGAGAAAGATACATGGTCCTGAACTAGAAAGAATAGGAGATGTGGTAGAGTGAAAGAGAGGGATGAACCAAATTAAGAACCTAAAATTGAGTAGTCTCCCTACAATCCGGAAGAAGAGCCACAAGGAGGCGAGATAAGGTGAACTGAGCAGTGGGGCTCACGCGCAAGTGGAGTGGGAACCCTCCACACCAATATATGCGGAACAGAGATAATTAAACAGCCAAGTACATATCAGTACAACAGATTAACTGGGTTAACGCCTCTTGTCGTCACCCTGACCTATTAAGTAAATGGGCATTCGGAACACAGACTTCTGCTCGTATCTCGCTGATTACGTCCAAATACAGTTAGGTATTGGAGTTGAATGAGTATTTGTAACATTATAATCTCGGAACCACCAAATAGGCTGGGATTCAGGTACACTTCACTGTGTGAAGGGCCAACATATTCATGCATGGATATTCATTCATAGGAAGTTCCTCACTTAGGATAGATTGAACCGCAACCTCAGGTCAATAGACCGTGGGAGCCCAAAGATCTACCAGTAAAGCCTGGAGAAGAGAACTATCATACATTACTGACAGCTGATCATACACTCCAGCATACAAGGACCAGCGCACTCTCGCTCGGATCAACCCTCACCGCACTGTAAGACATGTAAATTGTGGTTAATTACCATATAAAAAATGTAGAAACTCTAGGTAACTTCTACAAGAATGGGTTAGACTATGTGGTGATTATCCGTTGTACCTACTGATATCGGGTACAGGCTAAGCCGAGTGAGGATGCATGAATGTAACTTAGTGGTCCCCAAGAAAGCACCCCCACTCAGCCTGACAGGTTCTATAAGAACTGGCTGACTAGCCACGACATCCCAAACCCCAATAGAACAAAAACAAAGTTATTAATTAGGGAGAATGCAGCTGCTGAATATATCAACTAACATAGCATGCATAAAGACCAGTCTAGCCCGGGCTCTCTGGATCTTCAACAAAGAACATATTAACAACTTTAGCAGGAATGAAGTTTAGTTGGACAATGGAGAGTACTATATGTCAAGACTTCAAAAAACTCTGAGGCATGAGAATATACACTGGGACAGTGCAGTCATCGTATTGACAGATCCCAAGTCAAAGTTAGAAAATGGTAGGGAAGCACTTTATCACTGTCAACCAAGCTTATCTTTACTGTCAACCAAAACAGATTCAAAGGTATTATCAAGGAAAGTTTCCAGATCCGTCGGTTCCGAAAAGATGTGGGTATGACCTTTGTAGACAGTCCTGAACGTAGATGGGCCCATAAAGGAGTGCTGGATCGCTCGCTCTGAAAGAATTTTCCTAAGTGCCAAGAAACCCTTCCTCTTGATGACAGTATCTCTAGCGAAATCTTGAGAAATGGAGATCCTGGTGCCTCGCCATTGAAATGACTTGATTTTCCTCATGCGTGCTAGGATAAGTTCAGTATGTTGATGTCAAAGTAGTTTGAAGATTAACACTCGAGGAGGTATAGCATTCTTAGGTTTATGGGTGGGTGTCTGGTGTGCACACTCCAGTTCAAAGCATCTTTCAAACGAGATGCAGAGGACTTACAGGAGCCGGTTTTCAAGAAGAGCAATCGCTGAAGGGGATTCGTCCTCAGGGAGGCAAAAATCCTATGGGTGCTCCTTCTGTTACCACAGTATTGGTTTTACTTAGATGTTTGTGTTGAGCAGAGATGCGGTCATCAGTCAACCCAATTCTGCCCTCCACAATTGATATCCTGCGAGTGAGGTCGTTAAGGTCCTTGCTGATGCCCGAAACTTCAGCTTTTAAAAGATCAGTATTCGTTTTGGTACTCTGAGCTATATCCTACATATCGTTTAGCTTTTTTAGAATAGCTTTAAAAGTAGTGAAATTGTCCTGATTTTCTTTAATTGTGGAGTTGGGAAACGGGGGTTCCTGTTTTGATCTTTTAAGATTGCCTTTCCCTTCCTTTCCCTCTTTCTCCTTATGGTCCTTGGAATCTGCCATTTTGATAAACATTTTTACTTCTGGGTGCGGGTTAAACACTCCCAACAGCTTGGACTGAAGATCAAATTTGATATCGTAGCCGTTGCCTAAAGGTTGTGCGGACCAGTTACCTCCCAAGAGCTATAGGACCGGGAGTTTAGTTTCTTGGCAAACTTTTGAGCGAGCCCAAAATGTTCGTCGAGTGTCACAGACAGTGACCCAAATTGGAATAATGCGGGTCATGAACTGGATACTCAGATTTCATTAGTCGTTATGTAGGTTCAGAAAGCGATGCTCATAAGATCGACAATTGCGCTTAGTATAGTACGCCACTGAGACGTTGGAATGCTATAAGACTGTACATACATGGGCCTGCTTACTAGTACAGGATGATTGTTGGCTATCATAGGCTGTAATGGGAGGGGGTGGCTGAGGAGAGGCCGTTTAACACTGTGTGAATCGCAGGGAGCTGCTCCATTGGGAGTCGTGTTAGGGCAAAAGGTACCTGGCTGTGACGGTGTACACCTCCAGCGTGGCCCACTCAGTTCGCTCTCCAGATCCCAAAGTCCCGAGACACTATTTCAGCGACACGCCGCCTTCTCACTGGACGCGCCGCGCATCTCCTGCTGGCAGGAGACCTCTAAGCCGAAAACCATTCCCGGACTCCGATGCGTCTCTCCAGGACGTCTGCCCCCACTCCGATGTCAATCAGTGCATCCAGCTCCCCCATCAGATCAGTCATATGCTTAGCATAGACCCGTTTGACTCAGCACAATGGTGCCACATGGTCAACAGGCCTTGGGGCAAAAGCTTGTCTCAGAAGAACGTGCTCATCTGTTGGTAGCTGCCTCTGGGGTCAGGAAGACAAGCATTGAACGTAGGCAGACAATCTGGGCCAGGCAGGTCTCCGGTGGTCATTTTGGAGCAGCGCGGTGTGGAGGGCTCGGAGAAGCTCAAAAGGAGACACCATCTTACTCGGATGCCAAGCCAGGCCCCTACCGTTCTGCTTTTCAAAGTATTCATCTGGCTAATGTTTGTTCAAATATGTTCTCATGTGACTAATGGTATACGTCAAGCGCACTTATACCATTTGGTGAAGTAGTGCTATATAAAACTATTAAATAAAACAAATACATTCTGAATCTAAATTTTTTCTTTCATATGTTCCCAGACTTGTAGAGACTGTATGTGCATCTTTACTACTATTTTTCAATAGGATTTATTTACATTTCTAATGGCTTGGTACAATAAATGCTCTTTTTCCCTCACTCTGGTACTTTCTGACTAATATAAACCCTTTTATATGTTCCCAGACTTGTAGAGTCTGTATGTGCATCTTTACTACTATTTTTCAATAGGATTTATTTACATTTCTAATGGCTTGGTACAATAAATGCTCTTTTCCCTCACTCTGGTACTTTCTGACTAATATAAACCCTGTTTCTTTAGCCAAGGTCACAGTCTATTAGTTACTTTTGAGTTGTATTTTTTTAATTTATACATGAGGATGGATTGAGTGAGGAAGGGCAACGGTTAACTACGATGCCAATAAGATGTGTTTGAGGGTGGAGGGATTGGGGCTTCCGTGCACAGCCACAGCTTGATTACTTTCACTGAAGTCTCTCCTACAGAGTATGCTTACATTGACCACACACTATCAATCAGTGCATGGTTGTCAACACCATAGAACCCTTCCTCAAATCATGACCACAACTGCAAATTCTCAAGCATGTTCCACTTCTCTTTCTTGCAGTTCTCCGGGAGCAAGAGAAAAACTGGCCCTGTTATGAATGTAATCGTCGCTTCATGAGCTCAGAGCAACTCCAGCAGCACCTTAACAGTCATGATGAAAAAATTGAATTCTTCAGCAGGTACTTATGTTTCTTATGTAACTGTTTGAGCAGATAGGTCAAGTGATATGGTTCTAACATTTGTACCTCCTTCAGAGTTTCTTCTGTTTATTATTCCTGTTTCAATTATGTTGGCTTGTATATGAAGTTTATGTCTATGAAGTGCATGGTGGGGCCAACTATTAGTGGGATTTGGTTATAAAGCTACTAAACTGAAAAATGCTAGACTAGTGCTGTGCCTGGGAATTCTTCAGAACATGCAGTCAAGTCCTTATCTGTGATTTCTCTGCATACCCAGCATAATTCCTCCTTTCCCACTAAATGGTGAAACATTTAAAACTGCTTTGTGGTTTTCAGCCAAGTGCTCAGAGTTGGGGCTCTCTATACTCTTCATTTCATTGACAGATTTCTTAAACGGGATATCAGATACAGAGAAAAAAATCCTGCATCTCTAACAGTCAGTAATAGTAGGTATTTTAGAAAGTTTTTTCATTAGATTTTTGTCATCTAGGGTTTTGAGATCTATCGTGGTGTTATTCTCTGGATGGCCTCTTTAAAGATGAAAGCTTAATGAAGACTTTTCACAGCTAGGTATCTTAAGATGTGCTTAAATAGATGCATTTCTAGTGGATACTTCTAACCGCATATTCATCACCTTTAGAATATTCCCCATGTGCCGGACTGGATCTGGACGTTTTTACAGCCATGCTCCTGTGTTCCACTAGGTGGCGCTGTACGCTTCCACATTGGCCTCATTCGCCCCGGAACTGATCGAGCGAAGCCAGATATAAGCGCCGCCCCAGCTCGCCTACACCAGTTTCTTGTTTGACTCTTTCCATACCCTTGGATGTGGAGCACAAAACAGTTGTCGGGACTAGGACCTTTTTAGATGGTAAAAGAACGGCGAGGTGGAAGGCAGTAAAGAATCTGTGGTTAGATAGAGTATCCACCAGAGTATCCACCAGAAAGAGCATTACCAAAGGTAACTAACTTGTTCTTCTGATGGATACTTCTAAGATTCCTCATCTTTCGAATAGATAACATAGCAGTTCCTCTCAAAGGTAGAGGGTTTGTGGCGTGAACTCAGACCATAAAATCCAACAGAACTGAATGGGCAAAATGCCCTTCCCTTTGGACATCACAAAAAACTGATCGTCCATCCAATGGTCTTAGGTACGATCGATGTAGAAGCTTAAAGCTCACTTGGGGTCCAGCCAATGGAGGTAGTCCTCCGTTTTCAAGCGGTGAGTTAGAATAGAGAATTTTGGGAGGGTGATGGATTGTGAAATTTGAAAAGGAGTCACAACTTTTGGCAAAAAGGCCATCCTGGTCCTCAACACCAGTTTGTCTGGGATTCATTACTGATTTGAAGGTAATAAAACTGTACTCAATTGGGTCCCCATACACTACTCTAACTCTTAGTTCTAAAACTCTTGAAAACCAGAAAGACATTTTTCAGATTTTTTTTTTGAGTGCTTGTTTAGATTATGTTGGGGTCCTAAAGTGGGAGTTTACTTCTGTTGATGTGCACTTTCGTTCTATTAGGCTAAGCCAGTCTTTTCTCAAATGCCAGCCAAATATTGAATTGGGATTGGACGGAAACCATGACATATTGCAATAGCGAATATGTTTGATGACTTAAATTTTAAGAATTTTAAAAACATGAAAACTAGGTTTTATTTTTCTTGTATTTAGGATGGGACAGAAAGATCCTGCTTTGGAAATCAGAATGTATATCGTATGCAACTGATTGGCTTGATTATCACATGTTTTGTATCTTGTTTTTGTTGTTTGTGTGGCAACTTATCAATTCTGCGGGAAAAAACCTTGCAATTTAGTCTTATGCCAGATTTAAATGGATGAGAAAAACTAACTTTGTGCATATTGTGTTCTGCAGACCGAGGGGCCGAGGTCGTGGAAGAGCTAAGAGGCGCTTTGGACCTGGACGGCGACCAGGGCGTCCCCCAAAGTTCATGCGTCTAGAATTGACTAATGAAAATGGAGACAAATCCCTCGGGGGAGCACAGGTATTTATGAAGGACGGCACCAAAACAGACACATCATTAAAGTGAACAGATGAGCTTAATTTCCTGCCTACATGTACAACAGATCATTTGCTTTGATGTAGCCAAGGATAAATGTGCACTGAACTGAAAAAAAAACAAAGGCAACAGCAGTCAGGCTTCTCTCTCACACAACAGGTAAGTTTTTCTAACACATAATAACTGCTACAGGAGGAGTCCCGGCTGACCGGTATATTGAATAAATACGCTGAAATTCAGGTTCTCCAAGTGCACTTAATAATCTGTTAATTTTCGTGGTGCTTGTTGTACTCTTAGGCTTCTAGCTGGCATTTCTTGCTACCCTGTGCGATACTGAATGACCCTGTGCTACTTGATGGTTTGACAACTCCAGAGATCCTCATTGCAAAACCCTGCTACAGAAGTCCTCCCTGATCCTGGCATCTGAGGCTGCTGGGGCCGGCTTGAAAGTAGGAGCTGCGGTACAGCTGTGCACGTTTTGCTCCAGTATGGCTATTTACCCTGTGCTTGAGGCACAGAACCGTGACTACCATGCACATGCCCAGACCTGAAGACAAAGGTTGGGTTGGTCACGACATAGAGCGGCACAGGGAAAAAGTGTGAGGCCTTGGCACAGACTCTGAGTGCCAAACAGCCGGGTAGTTGAATAAGATTAAATCTGTACTGTTGCTGTGTAGCCATCGTGGATACCTCTGCGGGCCTGGGCAGAAGAGAATCAGGCAGATGGTGCCGCTTGCCTTCTGTGAGGGCTGTGCTACAAGTGCAAGGAGTGGTGCTATCAGTCATTTAGGAATGGGGGCATATTAAGCACACATGCTGAAAGTTAGGCCAACTATTCCTCTAATAACACAGTTCCTGACTGTACCCTCATTCTCCTACCTGCCTCTACTGGCTGCTCTGCATTATCCTGAACTATATGGCACCATTTGATTGGGTGATGACTCCAGAGCTTCTCATTAAACAACCCGCTACAATAAGGACTCCTAATCCTCCGCGTCCAAAGATGCTAGACTCTGCTTAAAAGGGGGAGCTGCGAGGAGGGCTTTGCATGGATTACTCTGGCAAGATTATACCTTCTGTGCCTAAGTTCGTGAACCCATGAGCAGCATATATTTGATTTTGATTTGATTTATTATTAACCGTTCGATTAGTTAAAATCATTACAGTAAAAAGCAAAAATTAGAACCCCACCCCCCTTACCCACCCACCCTTTCCACCCTCCTCCCAGTGCCTCCTGTGAGATTAAAAAAAAACGTTCCAACAGTCAATCTTGTGTTGCAGGGACCTTTCGGCTTTCTATCCGGGTACTTAATTTTAATGCGGCAGGGTTCCAGACAGAGCACTTGAGGTAGCGGGCGAGGTCTTCTTTGCCCATTGGTTTTTGCGGAAACCATTTGTTGGCGCGTTTATCAACTCTGATTTTGAGAGCTTATGGAGAGTCCTTTATACTCTTAGCGTCTAGAGCTTGACCAATTTGGTAAATAAATTTTGCCGCTCTTGCAAGGTGGTGTGTTTTTGTTTCCGAGAAGCACCAATCTGATGCCTCCTTGCAAGTTCTAATGCCAAGGGCTCTTAAAATGGGACGAAGCAGCCTCTGTCGTTCGTTGATGAGTTTTGGACAACAGCACAGTAAATGAAGCCAAGATTCCCGTTGGTAGTTGCATAGGCGACATGAAACGGCTCCATCTGTTCGTGCCCATGCTGGATTGAAGTCCCAAATTCTTAGGGCCGTTAGCCTCATAAAAAGGATTTTCTTACGGGCCTGGGCCCCTAATGCTTCCATTAGGTATGGTTGGACTTTCCCCAGGGTGTAAGATTCGTCCAATGCCTTCGTATAGGTGTTGTGTCGGAGTGCAGTTAGATCCTTTTCATAAGAAATGGAGCGGACCTGCCGTCTCATGGTGTTCAGCCAGGCCATATGCGGGATTTCTGTTAGGGGCAGACTGTTTCGATCTATGTTTAGGGTCTCTATTGCTTTACCCAGCTTGGTGTGCCAGGGGGAGACCTCTTCTTTGAAGATTGTTGCCAAATGATGTTTTAGAGAGTTATGCGGTGCTTTAAGGACTCCAATATAATACTTTATTAGGTCTCCCTGGAGGGCCAGTTCCGGCCTGGCGAGCCCTAGTTCCAGCCGTAGTCTCTTGTTCCTAGCATTCCTGGGTACTTGCAGTACGATCTTGTGGGCTTTGACCTGCGCTGCAGCTATAAGTTTGTCTAAAGCTCCTGGAAATGCCAGGTGCCCGTAGTTGATGGCTGGAATTAATTTTGCCCTGAGGACCTTCAGCATGGGTTCGGCTGTGGGGCTGGTCAGGCGTTGGCTTAGTCGTTTTATTGAAAAATTACTCTGTTGATTTTAGCAGTTAGATGTTTTGTATGAGCTGCCGATGTTGCCCTCTCGTTTAGCCGAACTCCTAGATAGTTATAGGCTGCAGTGGTCCCAATTTGGTGGTCTCCCATCTTCCAGACCGCTTGTTTTTTGTGCGGGTGTCTGCCAAATATCATTATCTTCGTTTTACCTTGATTAACTGTCAGGTGATTTTCCTTGTTGTACTTCCCCAGCTCTGTAAGGGCTCTTTGGAGACCTACCCTTGTATGGTCCATCACTACGGTGTCATCTGCGTACGGTAGGATTGCCATTCTCGCCTTGCCCAGTCTCGGTGGAACTAGACTTGCCTCTTTCAGGGCTGCCCCCATATCTGCTGTATAGAGGTTGAATAGTAGGGGGGCCAGGACGCAACCCTGCTTCAATCCGTTGTTGGTTTCAACTTTTGCTGATAGAGCTGTGGGGCTTATCTTGACTTGTACCCAGGTCTCCTCATGGAGGGATATGATGGCCATCAGTAGCTTAGGAGGTACCCCCAGGATGACAATTTTCTCCAGAGTTTGCCCCTGTCGACTCTATCAAAAGCCGTGCTGTAGTCAATGAAACAGCAGAACAGCGGCGGGTGCCTGACTTTCACAGCACGTTTTGAGAGGTAGGCCAGGGCCATGATGTTATCTGTTGTTGCGCTATTTTTCCTGCAGCCGGTCTGGTAGAATGGGAGTATGTCGTTGCTGTTAACCCAATCCTCTAGATCTCTCAGTAGTAGTTTGGCAAAAGCTTTGGCTTCTACATCCAGCAGGGCCACTAGCCTATAGTTTGCGGGGTCGGAGTGGTCGCCTTTCTTGTGAATAGGGAAGAGGACAGATCCTTTCCATGAGAGTGGAATTACTGCCGTTGCATATGGGAAGTTGTATAGGGGGGTGAGGACTGTGGAGAAGAGTGTTTGAGCTGTTTTAAAGACCATGGCTGGAATGCCGTTTGGGCCTGGCGCCCCGTCATTCCTCATTTTCCTAATCTCCAACGTTATTTCAGCTTTCGTAAAGCCTGCGCCCTCCAGCTTCATTTGTCCTGCTTCATCTGGGTACTTGGGAAGAGTGGCTGTCTGGGTGCCTACTCCCCAGATGTTCTTCAGTGGGGTTTGCTCTGTAGCTGGTGTACCTCTGGTATATAGTCCCCTTACGTATTCTTCCCACTCGTTGCTTGCAATGTTGTTCTCCTTGCTCCTGGGTTGGGAGCTCAGACGTTGATGTACCTCCATAATTTAGCGTTGTTCTTTTCCTTTAGCAGGGCAAATACCGTGATCCATTTTTGTTCCATCTCTTTCCTCTTTTGCTCACCTACTTTCCTCCTAAGGGCGGCTCTCAATGCAGCTATAGAGGCCCCCTCTGCCGATGTTCCTCCTTTCTTCCTACTTCTGAGTGCCTTCATTAGCGCTCCTTTGCATTGTCTCAGGCACTTCGGTGGCTGTGGGTTCTTTAGTGAATTGGCCTTGTGACAGAAAGTTTTCTTGCGATGGTTTTTACCCAGCTTCCGCCATAGGTCTTCTGTCAGTTCTTCCCAGAGGCTGATCACCTCTGATTTGGTCTCCCATGGTCCACGGGCCTGCCACATTGATGTCCACTCCTGCATTTTCCCTTCGAGAGAGGTTGTTCATTTTATTCTTCTAATGGCTCTAAAACGTTCGTCCCCTGTGGTTTCTCCCAACATTTTCAGAAGCTCTGCAGCTTCCGTTCCCAAGTTAAATCTTGCGCATAGAGGCCTGTGGTCACTTTCTCCTCTATCATCGACCTGGAAATCTTCCAACCTGTCCGCTGTTTTTTCGTTGATTAAGATATAATCTATAGTAGATATATTCCGAAACGATGGTTTAGAGCACCACGAGGGTGATTGTAGTTTCATCAGGAAGTGGGTAGAGTGGAGTTTGGCATTTTTAAGACGACAGAGCAGTGGGCCTGCCTTGTGCCCTTTAATTTGTTTTCCCGGGGCACTTTCCAAACCTCTCAAATTAAAATCTCCTGCGATTATTACGTTGTAGTGCTCGTATTTTATTAATATATCTTCTCTTCCAGGGGATCCTCATCAATAGTCATAAGCACATGAATATTCCCGCCCATGCGTGGGACCCCGGAAACACATTACATATATGTGAAAAACCATATATGTAGCTCCATATATATATAAAAATACACAATGTAGCCTCCCATAAACATGCTGAGCAATGTTGTAAGGAATTCTCTTGCACATAAACATATTCCAATAAAGCAGGGAGAAAGAAACTTTTGAAAACTGCTTTAATAAACAGCAGACAACACAATCCTGCACGGAATAAATGAAGAAAACATTGCCAGCACATAGGCTGCATTGTGGAAACATTAGTGTAGAAAGCTGAGAAGCTAACCCACATAAATACTCAGATAAACTGGCACCGTGCCTTTAAGGCAGCCATGACCCCTAGCTTCCCATCATGCCTCAGGGGTGACAGTTAGGTCAGTTGTTCTTTCCGGCTCCTTCTGTCAGGACCCTGGTTACTTCAGCTCTACTTCTTTTTCTGATTTTCTGTCAGAAAATACTTAAATTTTGGATAAAACCTCTTACTTCGACATCTTTTTGGTGTTAAAGTATTTCTCTACTGTTTTTTTAGAGAATTGGGCATTGTTTCACAACAGAATGCCCTCTCTTTTTGACTCTTGCCCTTCCTGTGGCAAGAAGAAGGCCAAATCAGACTTCCATCCTGTCTGTATTCTATGCCTTCCTTCTGAGCATAATCCTAAATCCTGCCAGCATTGCAAGCTGCTGTCCAACAGAACTCTAAAGGACAGAGAAAGGATTTGTCTCCATGGATTGGCTGTGAAGAGAAAATCAGCTTCTAGAGACAAGCCTCCGCTGAAGAAGAGGAAAGAGAGCTTATCTACAAGTAAGATTCCAGTATGCTCTCCATCGGCGTCGGGCTCGGCGCCTCAAATCCCTTCATCGGCAACGAAAACGTCGATGAGAAGACCATCGACGGCGGGCTCGCCGTCGAGAGAACACCGGTCGTCGTCGAAGAACGCAGGTACGTCGAATCCTCCGCCGTCGTCAACCGGGCGACGATCGGCGTCGAGGAGTCGCTCTCCGTTGGTGCGGGCTCGCCAAGCGTCAAGGCACAGATCTCCGTCGTCGCCGTCGATACGGCGTTCGACGTCGAGACAGGCTCCGCCGTCGCAGGATCTCCAGCGTTCGGCGTCGAAGCAAGCATCTCGGTCGACGTCACCCAGACGACAGTCGACGTCGAGACACACTTCGTCACCTGAGGATAGATGCTCATCTCCTCCGCCGTCGTCCAGGCGGCGTTCGACGTCGAAGGCAAGATCCTCTCCGACGGCGAGGTATTCGACGTCAAGACCAAGGGTAAAATATACCAAACGGCGTTCGACGTCGAGAAGGTCAGCGTCGAGAGAAAGATCGACGTCGAGACGGCGGTCTCCGTCGACGGCGAGAAGAGCGTCGAGAGAAAGATCGACGTCGAGAAGGTTTTCTCCGTCTACCCGCTCATCGTTGAGGTCTCCAAGCTCAACGTCGAAGGCGAGGTCTATGGGCGCCAGACACACTGAGAGGTCGATGTCGAAGAGAAATTCACCAGTGATGGTGACACAGAGCAGGTCGACGTCGAGACACACCCCATCGACGTCACATCGCTCATCCAGACGCCGATCACGCTCTAGAAGCTGCAGAGAGTCATCTCACTCCATCCGCAGCTCACCCCAGACGGTGGCGTCATCACGCAGTGCTTCTGTTCATTCGCAGGAACCTACAAAAACACCGCCAGGAGGTTCTCCAAGGAGACAGCGATCTCCTTCAATCCATCTCTCTCCCAGATGGCTTCAACCACTCCATCATTGGCAGACGGGGTCCACAGGTCACGCTCAACGACCTACGACCTACTCCAGTCCGCAGCACAGATCACCATTACAGCGTCTTGTGCAGGAAGTGGACAAATCACCCACCACTCGGGCCAGGGAACACCGAGGCAGAGCCCCTGAACGCAGGTCGTCTCAGGGACATCGCAAGAGGCGGCGTACACCATCTTGGTCTTCCTCTTCGACACATTCATCCAAAAGGGATTACTCACCTACCCTGACGGATAGTCCTCCCTCCAGAGTGTCGCTTATTGATGATGTGAACACTTTTCATGATGTTCTCACCAGAGGGGCTCAGAAGCTGGGCATCACCATGTCAGCTCCTCAGACAACCAAGTCCATCATTTTTGAGACTCTCCACCAAAGGTCTGCGACTAGACCATTGCTTCCTTTGGTCCCTGGCATCATCGAGCCGGTAATGGATCTCTTCCTTGCTCCAGCATCGGCTAAAGCAGCCCCAGCTCGGATTCTTAAAAATATAAGCCAGCTGCATCGGATCCTCTTTTCCTTAGATCGGATCCACCTCCGGACTCTGTTATAATTGCAGCAGCGAAAAAGACGCATGCGGTTGCATCTTCCTCCTCCGCTCCTCCGGATAAAGAGAGTAGAGCACAAGACTCTTGGGGACGGAAGGCTTGTGGCTCTGCAGCGTCTTCTCTGCAAGTGTCCAACGCTGCGACTCTGCTGGGTCGTTATGACAGATCACTATGGGACTCACTGGAGCGCTTCAAGGACAAGCTCCCAAAGGAGGATCAGCAGGATTTTTCTGAAATCCTTCACGAAGGTGCTCTGGTGGCTAACCAGGTAATCAGCACTGCAGCAGATGGTGCGTCCCTGTCGGCTCACTCGTATGCACATGGCATATGTGCACGACGATCTTCCTGGCTGCGCCTCACAGCGTTAAAACCAGAAGCACAACAACGCATCCTGAATCTCCCTTTTTCTGGCACTTCACTGTTTGGTGCTCACACAGACGAAGAAATGGCGAGGATGAAGGCCGAGTTGGACACCTTAAAGGCGGTGGGCCTAGAGAAGAAAAAGGAATTTAGGAAGAGATACCGGCCCTACAATCGGAAAAACTACCAACAGAGGGTTCAAACCCCTCAATGGCCGCAAAACAAACAGGGCAAATCCCAGTATCAAGGCCGCCGTTCCTCGAGAGGAAGAGGAGGACATCAACAACAGTCCTCCTCTGCATCAAAAACTCCAGGGAAGCAATGAGTTTCTGCTTCCTCTAGCATCGTTGCACACTCCAGTGGGAGGAAGTATCTCAAGTTACATTCAAGAGTGGCGCAACATAACCAAAGATCAGTGGGTGCTAAATATACTAAAAATGGGTACACACTACGTTTTTGGACGTCCCCAAGAGACATTCCTCCTGTGAAATCTCGTCATCTACATATAGACCTCCTGCGTCAGGAAGTGTCGACCCTTCTCAAAAAACGAGCAATAGAAGAGGTCCCTCAGGCGCAGAGAGGAAAAGGAGTGTACTCACGATACTTCCTTGTTCAGAAAAAGATCAACCGAACAAGTTCAGACCAATTCTGGATCTACGTTCTCTGAACAAGTCCATCAAAAGGAAAAGTTTCGGATGTTGGCGCTCCACCAAATATTTCCACATCTAAGGAAAGGCGATTGGATGTGTTCGGTGGATCTACAAGATGCGTATTTTCACATCCCAATCACAGCACGACATCGCAAGTTCTTGCGATTCACGGTGGGAACAAGACATTACCAGTTCAAAGTCTTACCCTTCGGCCTAAAATCAGCTCCAAGGGTATTCACCAAATGCATGGCAGTAGTAGCGGCAGCATTACATCGCCAAGGCCTGTTCGTATATCCATACCTGGACGACTGGCTGCTGAAGGGATCCTCTCCTCAAATGGTGCAGGAACACCTTCGCACCGGCCTAGATCTCCTTCAGCGCTTAGGCCTGCATGTCAACCTGGACAAGTCGATCCTTCACCCAACTCAATCACTCCACTATCTGGGCGCCAACCTCCACTCCGACCTCGGAAAAGTGTTTCCTTCGGAGGAGAGATTGTCATCAATGAAAGACAAAGGCAACATCATCCTTCAGGCTCATCAGCCGTCAGTAAGACAAGTGGCTTCTCTACTGGGTTCGATGGCCTCGTGCATTTTTCTCATACCCAACGCCAGATTGAGGATGAGACCGTTACAGCAAGATCTCGAGGACAAATGGGATCAATCCTCGGGTCAGTGGAACGACCGGATTGTCCTCTCTCCTGCAGCAAAGAAGTCTATTCTCTGGTGGCTGCAACCACAGAACCTACTGGTGGGAGTCCCTTTTCATCAACCTCTGCCAGAGCAATCTCTGATCACGGATGCATCACTTCAGGGCTGGGGAGCGCATCTGGGTCATCTGCAAACTCAGGGCAGATGGACCAGCAGAGAACAGACATATCACATCAATATGCTGGAACTGCGGGCGGTTCATTTAGCCCTCAAAGCTTTTCATCCGTCAATTCAGCTCGGATCGATCCTAGTTCAAACGGACAATACAACCACCATGTATTACTTGAACAAACAAGGTGGAACTCGCTCTCGCCCTCTGTCTCTCGAATCCCAGGCGATCTGGCACTGGCTGCTAGCCAGGAACCTATCGATCACGGCAATACATCTGCTGGGAGAGCAGAACGTGCGAGCAGACGCCCTCAGTCGTCACTTCCAAGAGCAAGAAGACTGGGTGCTCAACGACGAAGTGGTGGCAGAAATCTTTCGTCAATGGGGTCATCCTTCCATCGATCTTTTTGCAAACGATCAAAACAGAAAATGCCACGCCTTCGCATCCAGGTTTTACCGACCAGGAACGAGAGGGAATGCTCTTTTGATAGATTGGTCAGGGACGTTTGCATACGCCTTTCCACCCCTCCCTCTAATTCCGAAGGTGGTGGCCAAACTTCTGCGATCCAGAATGAGGATGATACTCATAGCACCGGACTGGCCTCGCCAATGGTGGTATCCGGACCTTTTGCAACTCTTGGTTCGCCCGCATCGGAGACTTCCGTGCAGGCCGGACCTTCTCACCAAAATTGGAGGGAAAATTCTGCACCCCAGCCTTCCCTCGCTCAGCTTGACAGCATGGCTCCTGAAGTCCTGCAGTACGGACATTTGAACCTCCCTCAGGACTGCATGGACATTTTAAGGGAGTCAAGGAGACCTTCCACAAGATCCTCATACTCTCTAAAGTGGAAGAGGTTTTACTTGTGGTGTATCAGTAATGATTGGAGTCCAATTAACGGGCAAGAGGAGGTAATCTTGCCGTATTTGCTATATTTGGCCAAATCTGGTTTGAAATATTCTTCCATTAAAGTGCATTTGGCGGCTATCACAGCATATCGTAAATCACCTAACCAGCCTTCTTTCTTTCAGCTTCAGGTGGTCAAGGACTTCCTACAGGGGTTGAAAAAGGTTTATCCCCTGTTCGACCTCCTTCTCCTCCTTGGGAGTTGAATTTGGTATTGTCTAAATTGATGGGACCTCCATTTGAACCCATTCATAAGTCTACATTGCAACACCTTTCTTGGAAAGTAGCTTTTCTAGTAGCAAATACATCAGCACGCAGAGTGAGTGAGATACAAGCACTCTGTTCTAAAGAACCCTATACGGTTTTCCACCATAATAGGGTGGTTATGCGAACTCACCCTTCCTTCCTACCTAAGGTTGTGTCAGAGTTCCATGTTAATCAGACAATTTCTCTACCCTCTTTCTTTCCCAGTCCATCCACACCAGCGGAAAGGTCTCTTCATTCGCTAGACCTCAAGAGGGTTCTCAAATTCTATTTGGATGCAACAAAATCCATTAGAAAAACGGATCAATTGTTTGTAAACTATGGCTCTGTTAGAACAGGCTTCCCAGCTTCTAAAAGATCCATTTCAAGATGGATAGTATCTTGTATAAAGTTGGCATACCAAATTGCAAATAAGCCTCTGTTTGCCTCCCCTAAAGCTCATTGTACTAGGGGCAAGGCTGCTACGATTGCATTCTTAAATAATGTACCGATGGCCAAGATTTGCAAGGCGGCAACTTGGAAATCGGTCCATACGTTTACCAGACATTACTGTCTGGATTCTGACTCCAGAGCAGATACCCAAGTGGGCCAGGCCTCCTTGAGGAATCTGTTCCAATGCTAACCTATTGGAGTCGGTATAGGCCTTATGGCGTTTATGTATCTTGATGGTACTCTGTTTACTTGCCCGCAGGATGAGGGGATGGGCTTGCTATTCTATTCATGTGCTTATGACTATTGATGAGGATCCCCTGGAAGAGAAGGATAAGTTACTTACCTGTAATCCTAGTTCTCTTCCAGGGGTATCCTCATCAAAGTCATAAGCAACCCACCCGCCTCCCGGGCAAGTGAACATGATTCATACATCTCTTTGTAAAAGGTCTGCGGATATCCGCAAAGACCAACTGACCTAACTGTCACCCCTGAGGCATGATGGGAAGCTAGGGGTCATGGCTGCCTTAAAGGCACGGTGCCAGTTTATCTGAGTATTTATGTGGGTTAGCTTTTCAGCTTTCTACACTAATGTTTCCACAATGCAGCCTATGTGCTGGCAATGTTTTCTTCATTTATTCCGTGCAGGATTGTGTTGTCTGCTGTTTATTAAAGCAGTTTTCAAAAGTTTCTTTCTCCCTGCTTTATTGGAATATGTTTATGTGCAAGAGAATTCCTTACAACATTGCTCAGCATGTTTATGGGAGGCTACATTGTGTATTTTTATATATATATGGATATATATATAGAGCTACATATATGGTTTTTCACATATATGTAATGTGTTTCCGGGGTCCCGCGCGTGGGCGGGAATATTTATGTGCTTATGACTTTGATGAGGATACCCCTGGAAGAGAACTAGGATTACAGGTAAGTAACTTATCCTTCCAGCGTGTTGGTGAGAGATTCCATGCTGGCAGTGGTCAGTGACGGGTTGATGTAACAGTTTATGAGCAGCAGGTTGAACGGCAAGTGGCCCTCCCTTAGCCCAGCAATTGTCATTGCTTGCAGACCAGGGGAGTTTACTCTTATTTCTGTGGGCTTGAGTTTTCTCGCGTGGCTTATGAAGATAGAGAGACCCCCCCGATGGACGACCGAAGATGTTTCTTTTTGTTGCATTAATCCGATGTTCATGAAATCCCGCTATGGGTCTTGATGTCATTGACCAAGTTTCTTGACAGCAAATAATGTCCCCTTTTGCAAAGTAGTCCTGTACTTCCTTGACCCCTACTTTTTTATTCAACCCTGCGATGTTCCATGATATGAGGGTTAGTTCTTGGGGGAGGTCCGCGTTTTGGCCTTGGTATTGATCTTCCTGCACCACGGTTTGCCTTCCTTCTCTAGCGAGTGCTTGATTTTGGCTAGGGGTGCTGTTGCCAGCTGTCGCCTCTTGTGGCCTGTTTCGGTTGACCCGTTAGCACTCTTCGCAGGTTGTCACTTTGAAATATAGAAACGTTTATTGGAGTTTTAGAGCGATCATTTGTATGTTCTCCTCGTTTCCTGTTGTGGATGGGGCCTTTCAGGATTGATGTAGGCCCCGACCTCTCTTTTTGAGGTATGAGGACAAAGGGATAATTAGATTTGATGGGTTCTATTGCTTCTATGCCCCAATTTGAGAGTTGTTGGGCTTCGCCAAGGACTGCCCGTTGGAAGGAACGCTCGCAAAAGCCCAGGACGGTTGAATCGCCATGGCTGTCTCCCTGTGTCCTTCTGAACTTTACCCACTCTATATTTTCCAATGTGATCTGAGACAGTGATTTCACATGGCCAAAGAGTCGGAGGATGTTAGTTCTGTTTAAGATGTTGTGAGGCCCTTCCATATTGTACCTGTGGGTAAGCACTACCTTGTGTAGTGTCGGTGGTTCCACAGAATTTGTTGTTTGTATAACCCCCCGTTGCACTTGCTGTTTGATCTCAGACTGTGGGGGTGTTTGATCCAGGTTCGCCAATGTTGTTCCTCTTCCGCCCTGTTGTTAATTCCCAGCGTACTAGCCATGTGCATTAGCTCCGTCAGTGGGGATGTAGTGTGCTCCATAGGGCCTTTGTGGCCCTCCAGTTCCAATAGGTCATAGAGCCTGATTTGTGTGGCGGCGTCCTCCTTACCCATGCTGTCCCTATTTGTTCTCGCCTGGACGGCCGTTGGTGCTAGCACTGCTGAGTGTGATAGGTCCGCCTGGTCTGCCTGGATTGCTTGAACCCCGCCACGTTGTATTACGTCGTCCCTTTCTCCTTCTTCGGCTTTTCCTGTGTCTGCCGGCAGGCGCTGGCACTTGATCTTTTGTTTGAGATTAAAAATCGGGTAGAGTGGAAGTGAGGTGCTTTTCTCCTCAGGTCTGTGGCTGTTCAGCATTGCCGGCAGGATGGATCTTCTTTTCATTTTTGATCTTTTCAGCTGTTTTTTCAGCTTTGTCTTCGCCCTCCTTGTTAGGGGTGCTTCTGTTCTGGCTTCTGTTTCCCCCTCCATGATCTTTTTCTGCTCTTCGGCTTCCTTTGTAACCGATCTTGCCAGAGCTTCCTCGGTGTCACTCTTTGTCGGGGATGCCAGAATCTCTTGGCTGTTCATCTCATTCTCTAAGGCTTTTGTTTCCATTTCCCTTGCTCTGCCGTGTTCGCCCTTGGAGGTCACTTTGGGGTTGCCCTTGTCCAATAATGCCGTTATTCCTGTTTTTTTTAACGATACGCCGCTGCTCTTGGTTAGTGCCACTACATCCCCCAATATTTCTGGCAGTTCAGCCCACTTTTCTATTATGGCGGCACTTGAGCTTGTCCGGGCTATCATTGTCTGATTGTGTTTGATTGTTGGCTCCATTTCGTCCAATTTGCAGCCCTGCTTCTCTAGGCACTGGGCTATTGATTGTAGGAGGTCTACTTGGATCTCCATTTTAGTTGCTTGCCATATCAGGGCCTTGGCTATTGACTTCTGAGCTTCTCTGATCGTTGTCAGAAGAGAGGAATCTTGCTCGTCTTGATCCTTCTGGTCTGTCAATACGGACATCCCTGCTCGTTTGTTACCCTGATTTTCTGCCGCTTCCCCTCTCCCGATAAGGAGTGGGGCGAGGTCCAAGGTCCTTTCGATTGTCTGCTCTAACTTCTGTAGAAAGGAATGGGTGAAATCTCCTGTCTCTGGTGAGTCGAGATGTCGGCGCCCAGATGATGAAACCATTGAGCTTGGTCTTGAGACGTCTCGCGGACTGATATGCATTGGATCTTTGCCCCCCATGACTTCCGGCCTGTCTTCCTCCTGGGGCCGATGGATCAAAACTTTAATTGGTGAAAGACTGTGTATCAAATCTGTGGGCTTCATTCCGATCCCAGCGACTGTTGTGAGCCTCTCGGAGTTGGATTCACCAATCCTTTCTTTGTATATTATATTATTTTCCTCTGTGTCTTGTGCTTTGCGCCCGCAGATCAGGGGCGAGTTTTGATCACCCTGTACTGATGTGTCCCAGTCCTGGCCCCCTTCATTGGACAGGAGATAGCCTCTCCCGAGTGGGGGTTCTTTGATGTCGAGCTCCTTGATGAAAGCCTGGCCGGGTCGGAGTACTTGAGGGTTGCTTGCAGTGAGCTCTTCTGTCCCTTCCGTCTCTTCAACCCCCCTGGCAGACATGCCGGAGGGTGGCAAGCTGCCCGGTGTCTGTAAATAGTGGGTGATGAGCCCTTGTTGAAAGGATTGTAATAGGGGGCTCCCGGTGTGCGACTCTTGTCTGGGGTTCTGAGCCGTACTCCTTGTGACCCTAGTTGCTTGGCCCTTGTGAGTTTCTTTGTCGAAGACAGTGTCCATCCTCTTTGATTTGATCAATTTCCCCATAAGCATTATCTTCCCCGCACCAGGAGAAGAAGTTTGGGGTACTTGCTGGGTTTTGGGAGTCTTAAAAATCTCTCCCTTAGTTTTTAGGGCTGTTTCATATGCTCGCTCTTCAGCGTGCGCTGCCTAGGCCGCTCTCCTCACCACGTGGTTAGGCTGGATAGTTGGGTTGAGCCAAAGAGTGGGATGCCTTTGTTCCGGCGGCCTTCTCTGCTATTGCGCTGCCTTTAACTCTTTTGTCCTTTTTGTACGTGCGTGCGGGCACCCCCACTTGCTCCTTTGCCACGCAGCTCACACCAAACCCCCAGTCTATAACCACCACCACGGTGCTCCTATGTCCTGTGTGCTCCCGGTAAGAGAAGACACCCCTTCCACTTTCCTCAGCAAAGATTGGTGGGGCTGAGCAAGGACCGGGCAGCGTGGGGGATATGATAAGGGTATGAGGATGCGAGGGAATGTAAGAGGGTGTGAGGGATGGGTGGTGAGCGTTCAGGCTTAAGGCTTCACAGATTTTCTCACTCACCCACTGGCCACAACTGGTGCTATGTGCTATATGCTTATGCTGTAGCTTTATGCTGTAGCCCCGCTCACCACTGATTGCTGTGCCGCTGAACTGTTATGGAGGGCTCACCGGGGCTTCCTGCAGCCTCCTGCGGCTCCTAGTGCGGGTCCCGGTTCTTGGACCCCCCCTTGGCTCCGCTCCGCTGCTGGTTGCTGCTGCTCTACCGCTCTCCCGCGCTCACAGAAGGTCTCTCGCAAGACCAGGACTGGAGTGCAGCTATCCCCTTGTGAGTCACAGGGTGGGATATAGCTACACAGGATGAGTACAGTTCCTTTGCACAGACCCTGAGTGCTGAATATCAAGGTAGCTGAATATCAAGGTAGCTGCCTGAGGTGAAATTTGCAACACTGCAGCCTCACCCTCATTGATGCTTGGATCATAGCCTTTGTTGATCAAACCTGAAGAGAATCAGTTAAGTAGTGTTGCTTGCCCACTCTGAGGGCTCTGCTGCAAGTCCAAGGAGTGATAGTAGTGACTGTGTGAGCCTGAGGTGTGCATCAGGCCGATGAGCCAGGGAGGATCTTGTCTGCTTGTGACTCCAGGACTGACCTAACCCCACCTCCTGTCTCATGTGCATAGCTCTCCGCCCTGTGAATTGCCTCAGTCCACCTGGTGGGAAATGTGAAGTGTTACCCCCCACGGGGACACTGTGGAATTTCAATAGGGCATGAAAGGAATCAGCTCTAGCAAAGTACTCATACTAAGGCACATATTCTAGAAGGGTGCACAGCGGACTGGCCCCTTAGGAAGATAGTGGAGCTCTTGACTAACCTGCAGATGATAACTGATGGAGTTGTCTCTTTGCCACTTATCTGGTCTTTCGTTTGCCACAGTGCATCTGATTCGCACATCTGACCTTTGTCTCCAACTTTCCACTTTCCTACTTTTGAGACAGACAGAGAACCATTTCTCTTACTGAGGATTTGTTAAGTTTTCAAAGATTTACTTGATGCATAACTTTGCTAGTCATAGATCACAGATAATTATCAACACCTATTTGTTCTGCTGCTCTGTTGTATTGCAGCATTTATATAGCTCTTACTACCCCATGTGGGGGACTGAAGTGCTTACCTGCATGTGTCGCAAGCTATACCATGTAGGAGGTGTGGTTGGAAGGGTGTTGTCTTTGTTTTGTGATCGTATGTGGGAAGAGTTTCCATGTGAGATAGTCCCACAGAGGTGCGGTTATCGTGTTACAGGACGCAGAGCTTAGCAGTGTTGAGGATGATAGAGTGTGAGAGACAGATGTGCAGTTTTATGGGTTTCAGTGTGCTGGCAGCTTTTAACAACTCTGCAGGTCCCTCTATGATATTTTTTTCTGATTATAGCCTGCTTAGCTGCTGGTTACTACACTGGGATTTTCAGTCTGACATTCTGTGTATAGCTGTGGTCCTAAGCTGACAGGGTTGGAGGGAGAGAGAAGTGGAGAGATCTGCTGGGATCGGCATTTTTACTATTATCCTATATCTGAGTATCATTGTGAAATGTAAAGGAGTGTATAGATATTTGAGACCTGCAGTGGTGGACTTGGCTACAGCCATCCAAATTGTCCAGCAGTGTGTGAAAGATCTCTTCAGTTATTCCATGCCTGTTCACTTGGTGATGTCTGCTTTTTGGCTGTAAGGTACAGGTGATGGATAACTCTCTTAGCAAATATGTTTTTAGATGAATGTAAGGGGTATAAGTTACAGTTGGCTGCTGACCGCTGGATATTATAGTGTTAGTATTATTGTGAGCCATAAATGTTAAATATGAAATTACATAACTATGTAATGCCCTGGCGAACTGTAGGTCAGTCCTTCTTAGCTATACATATCGAAAGCAGTTTCCTGGTTGGGTTGTTCCCAATCTGTGGGCTGTAAGTTGAAGATTGCGCTTCAAGGCGTGACTGTCTTTCTTGACTCTGTTACCAGGATGTGGGGTGGTGTAGTTATCTTGGAAATAGCAATTTTTCTACTGCTTTCTGAAGTGTATATGTTCCTGGATGCTTCGAATGCTGGCTGACAGTGACTTCCGGAGGGTGGCACATTGTACTGACAAAGAAGTACCTTCTACGGATTCCTTATGGTAAAGTGGTATGATTAGTGGTGCAAGCCTGTAGCGCAGTGTTCTGGTTTTTTGTATTGCTTGAATTTAACTTGTAGATACAGCGATCCTTTTCTTTGGGAGAGTTTGTGGACAAGGAGGAGTAACTTGAACATTGCTCCTCTAGGTTTAGGTCGCCAGTGGAGTGATTGCAGAATTGAAGTCATGCGTTCCCTAGGGTGACGGTAGAGAAGAAGCCTTGCAGCAGCATTTTGGATGAGTTGTATTTTGCAAATGAGTAATATGGGTGCGCCAAGGTGTAGGCTGTTGGCATAGTCAAGCATGGAGATTACGAGTGTGAGGATGGCTTGCAGTTTATGTTGGTTTGCAAGGCATGGGAAGATGTGACATAGTGTTTTCATTGTGTAAAAGGCACTCTTTGTGACATTGTTAACAGTGTCAGTGATAGGTCTAAATCCTTGCTTACACCTATATTTCTGACTTCTCTTGATGTTGTTGGTGGGCCTCAAGTTCATTAGGCTACATGGCAGCAGGCTAGTATTTTTGTCATTGTGCACAGATCAAAATATCTGTCTTTGTGTATTAAGTATTCTATATCCAGGTGCTTATGGCACAAAGGCAGTCATCAAGTATTGAATTTTGGAGCTTTTCTGGGCTATCCATTTTTAAAACGATTTGTGTGTCATCTGCATGGCTGTAACAGGTGAATGATTCAATCAAGTTTGGTAAGGGGGTTAGGTATATGTTGAATAATAGAGGGGATATGATGGACCCCTGAGTGAATACCACAGTGTTGTGTGTGAGGAGATGATATGAAAGGTTGCAGATAAACTACACTTTGTCTGTCTGTCTCCCAGATAGTAGAGCCTTTGTAGTAGAATGTGGTGGTGGACAGTGTCAAAAGCAGCTGATAAATCCAGAAGCAACAAGGCAGCTACTCCTTTCTTGTCAACCGTGAGTTTTATATCATCCCATATGGATATGATGGCTGACTCTGTGCCCCTGCCTGGTCTGAAGGCCGACTGTTGGTATGACATTAACTCATTATGTTCTGTAAAGTTTGAGAGTTGAGTAAACACTGTTCTCTCAAAAAAAGTTTCTTAAGAATGGTCCATTGATATGGGTCGGTAGTTTACGGAGTCAAATGGGTTGAGTTTTTTTTTTTCGTTTTTTTTTTTTTAGGAGATGCCTAATAAAGGAGGTTTTTCTCTCAGGTTGGACTGAACTTAGTTCCATGGACTTCTTCACTAGGCATCTGGCTACCTCCCCTGCAAAGAATGTGCACATTATATCTTTAAAGATTTTTGGTTGTGCTGAAACTGAAGGTGAGCCAGATGGTCTGGCTGCAATGATAACATCAAGGACATTTCTTTGTGACAGGCTATTGAAAGTATGAATTGATGGGTGATTCTTGTTGTGTCTTTCTATGGTGGTTTGGTCATGTTTTGTTGGGGAGTTCTCTGTGTTTTCCTCAAGATAATTTTCAATCTGTTTAATTTTTTAGATCAATTCATTGGAGTTTTTGTCTCAAATTTGTTTTACAAATTCAATAATCTTTATTCGATCTCTTCTAAAAAACAGATCATTGGCTGGCGTGCCCCGACTTTCTTGTCTATTATTGGGCGTCGCACATGCGTTATATTTCGGAGTCGGAGGTTCGCGAAAGCGAAAAGCACTGGTTCCACATGGACAGGGCCGTGGCCTGTCGCCCACTGTGGGACCTAGCCTGACTACCGAGAGGTGCTAGACATCGTAGCGCTTATATTGCCACCCCGACAAGAACTGTTTTGGAGATCTGGGACAGAATAGCAGTGACCCGTGACCTTACCTCCTTCCCCTCCTCTAATACACCTCTGGCGCGTAATTGGGGGTTTCCGCCAGCCCTGCACCCCGCCTCCTTCCCTGCATGGGAGGCTGGTGAGTGTCGCATCATAGCACAACTTTTTAAAGGGGGGCTTTTTAAATCCTTTGAGCAATGCAGGAAGGACTTTAGACTCCCTACAACAGCGCGCTTAGAATACTTTCAAATTCGTCATTGGCTGCACACCCCTTCATACACAGAGGGCGCAACACGCCAGCTCACACCCTTTGAGACTTTAGTCCGATCTTTTGATGTCTCCCGTGGGCTGATTTCCAGGACTTATAAGGTCCTTCAACACTCGCATACCGTGCCACCTCACACCTACCAACACCGCTGGCAGATGGACCTTGAGGAGGATATTCTCCCTGACCAGTGGGAACAGTTATGGCGGGATATTCCACGTATTTTTAAAAGCATTGCACAACAGGAGACAGCGTATAAATTCATGACCCGTTGGTATTATACCCCCCTTAGGCTGCAAAAGATGTTCCCCGGCTTCGCTCCTCTCTGCTGGCGCTGTCAGGCCGCCCAGGGTTCATTCTTGCCCACTCATAAAAAAATTTGGGAAAGAAGTCCTGAGCCACATTAGGGAGGGGATGGGGTTTCCCATACCGAGTTCCCCGGGGGTAACGATTCTAGGACTCCGTCCGACGTCCCTTAAAGCCATGACACACTCGGACTGGCGCTTGATCCTTCACATGCTTACTGCGGCAAAACAGGTCATAGCCCTTCACTGGAAGAAGGCCTTTGCACCCCTGTCCTCGGTATGGCTCACTCGTCTATGGCATGTCATGGCGATGGAGCTCCTCTCTCATAGACTAACCCACACCGATGCTAAATTTGAGCGCATATGGCAGCCCATAGTCTCGCACCTCTCTAAACTGGAACATGCCCGATCTGTTCCTCCCCGCTTGCGAGCTCTCCAGCTCTTTGCCGACCCCTTACTTCCAAGGGGAGAGCCCTGTGGGGATGGGGCAGGGTAGCAGGGGGGGGATACATACCCTTTCCTATGTTGGGATTGGCCATGGCCCCATGTCCGTGGAGCTTGCTCACCCTCTCCCGGGATTTCCCTACACCAATGAGACGCTGCACCATCTTCTCTTCCCTCCTCTTCTTCTCTCTCTGCTCTTTTCTCATCACTCCCCCTCTACGTCTTTGGTATTGGGGTTTGGTTCTTTGTTTTCTTTGTTTCTTCACAGGCCAGCAGAACTGGGGGGCATCCCCCGGACTTTTAGTTGCAGACAGTATTTGGCGCCTCTACGAGCCGTTGGTCCTTGATAAAATGCTCATAACCGAACTGTGCCAAGTCTGGATAAATCTTCATGTTGTGTTACATTATACTAGGGCCTACAGTGCTAACCCCAGACCAGGTTACCCACACTGGAGTAGCTAAAATTGTTATCTAGGGGCCGCTATGCGCTTAATACACTCACTCCTTAGGGATCTCCTATTGTTTAGAAGTTTTTAGTAATCTGCATCTTCTACCCCATATAGGTCTATTGTGGATGCAAATATGTTAGTCCAGATAGTTTAGGCTCAGGTATTCGTGAGAACCCTGACTGCTTGATTTGTACTGTTGCTACAGCGATGGGTGGGGGTTTTCTTGCTCCGCACCCTATGGCTATCTTTTGTGCACCATATCTTATAGCCTCACTACTGTGGACCAACGATGTATGCAATGTAATTTGCCTGCTAATATCTGCCTACTGTTGCTTATTATCTGATGAATGTTGATGTTCTTCCTTTTTTATTGCGTATAAATTCAATAAAAGAGATTTAAACAAAAACAGATCATAAAAGCATCAATTCATCAGGTAAATCATGAAACAGTGTTATAAGAAGATCTTCATAAAACCACAGTTTAAAAATTTAAAATATTTTCCAAAACAATACTTTCACATGTAGACTCTATCAATGCAAATATTATTTAAAATCATGTATAGGGCAACCATGCACAAAAAACTGTTCCAATACCTAGGGCCCCCATCCTTTAAGTGCGAACTAGTTTTCAATTTTCAAGCAATTTAATTATGAAAGTCCCAGTTCTTTCGCCTTCTCATGCATGCCCACAAAAAACAGGCTACAGAGAAGCTCACAAGGGATCATGAAGTGCCTTTAAAAAATATAGTGCCACCCTACATTGAGTAAATTTATGATGCCTTGAAACTGGGGAGATAAAACTTTTCCTTTCAGTGTAATAAAACTTGCAAAAAAACAGAATGTGTAGGTCCGATTGGGGGGAATGGTTGTCACAGGGGCAGGGGGGCAAATCTGAGTGTTTGAACTTCCTCGCTGGGAGGGCTAACATCAGAGGGATATAGTTCAGGCGGAAACGTAATAAGATAAATTTGTGATGAGCAAAATTGATGCACAAGAGATATGAAAAACCCTCACAGAATCTTGTGGGGATGAGATCGTAGACAACTGCCGCCCTTTGTTTGTGGTTTTTTTCCCTCCTTAGAAAGTCAGCCCTTTGAAGGTACAGCTCGGTGATTTGCCTCTTCGAAACCTTCATACACAATGAAGGGGTCACTAAATAAATTACCCTGCCCAATTGCGATCAATTCAGCCTCTACATAGCTAAGCCAAACAATCCTGCTACAGTGGTCCAGCTTCATACAACTAGTAATTATACGTTGTGTTAAATTAACCGTGGACCTACGCCAAATCGAAAGCCAGAGCAGGATTGGGGCCAATCTAATGCAGTCAAGCAAGTAAGGTAACCCCAATTCCAAATGTAAAGTATAGTTTGATTGTGATTGGGGTAAGGATACCCGATTTTTGAAAAAAGAGTCTTCCATTCTCTGAAGAGGGTCAACATTTACCATCCTCCACACACCAGCCCCGTACGTAACCATTGCCTTTGTTTTGGCACAATAGATGTTTTTGATCGTATCCAAAAGACTGGCGCCCAGTTTTCTAGCAAAGCCCTTAATAGCCTGCAGACTCCTTTCCATAGCAGAGGCTCTTCCCACAACCAGGTTTTGTCTCAAACGTCTTGTGATTATGGTGTTTCTGTGTATTGGTACTCTGGAGTGTGGAATTTTGGAATTTTATTGAATTTTTTAGAAGGGCAGTTTTTCTCAGTTAAGCATGTGGAGTAGTGGTGTCTTTTTGTGGTTCTGATGGCTCTTCTGTAGGTTGTGTTATAGTGGTGTAGCATGGTTTTGTCTGGTTCGTCTCTTGATTTTATCCATTTGCATTGTACTAAGTTGAGTTATAGTTTCCTCCTTTTGATGTTGTCATTAACTCATGTAGTCATCTTTTTGTTGTTAACCCTGGATGTGGTTTTTATTGGTTTCTGTTTGTCCAGTGCAGTGGAGATCCAGTTGTAGAAGGTGTGTTTGTCTTTCGGCCACATGTTTATTGGAGTTTTTTTAGGATCAGTTTTGAGTTGGAGGATGTCTAGTTTTTTCCATTGTCTTTACAAGTGTTTCTGTTGTTGGTTTTGGTGACTTAGAGGTGTTGTCATTGATAGGTGTGTTGATCTGAAAGTGATGATGTTGTGGTCGGTCTAGCTCACTGTGGAGTTTTCTGTAACCGTGGCTTGCAAATCTAGAGTGTGTCCTGCCCAATGAGTTGGGACAGAAACAATTTGTTGGAGGTGTCAAGATTGGTTATGATAGCCGTGGTTGTGGTTAGATTCTTCTTGTCAACCCATATTTATTTACTTGAGTTTTTTATAGCGCTGGCTAGACCCGGAGGTATCAGAGCGCTTTACATGAGGAAAGTTACATCGGTTACAAGAAAACATTGTTACAAAAAAAATACATGAGTTACAAGTTACATCTGTTGATTAGTGGTGCGTAGAAGGGTGAGGGGGGTAAAGTAAAAGGGTAACAGGGAGGGGATACGGTGGAGAGACGAAGGAAAGTCTGCCCAATGTCCGGCTGGGTAGGTGACGGCCGAGGGGGAAGTCCGCAGCCCATCTCCTCTATAGCTAACAAGGTAGCTCCACCGGGCAATGGTCAAAAAGCTAGGTCTCATATGTTGAGGTCTCCTAGAATCTAAGCCTTTACCTCCCATGTAAATCCTGGCATATTCCCTACCGCCCCACCGGACAGGAGGCTGGACAGCTTAGGGAAGAAGATGTTTCCACCAGCATGCCACTGCGGTCTGTTAACACAGCGTGCATTTTGGTCCATTAATCCCATGGTCTATGGGATTGGGTTGCACAGTTGCTGCCAGTGGTCCAGAAATAGGCCCGGGCCATGCCCTCGCAGGCTGTTGTCAACAGGAGAGATGCAACTAAGTTCACGATCAGATGTGGACTGGATACCACCAACTTGCTGGGCAGAGCGGTTTCCTCGACAGTGGCATTATATTGTCACACCTGGCTGAGAACAACTGGCTTTTCATGGGATGTACAAGCCTAACTTTTGGACATGCACTTTGATTGCTCCCGTATATTCGGAGACTAGGCAGATTCAGTGCTGGAGCTCTTTAAGGACAGCAGGGCTACATCCTGGTCCTTGGGCCTTTCCAAGGCCCCTCGCCACCCCCAATCCACCTGTCACTCCTTTTGTGGCCACGGAATGGGCTTCCATCCGCATCTATACCCAATTTGTCACTGCAGGGTGCAAGCTTCAGAGCCTCTGCATGGCAGAGGACGCGGTACCCATAGACCCCCATGAGTTGGGCAGCCGGAGGTCGGGCCGTTCCATCTCCCCACCCATCCACCCGCACCCAACCCCCGACAGCCACAGCCTCCAAACCCTTATAGTTTGCCCTCCTACCATCATGGGCACCCAGTGGGAGGCAGGATACGCTATCACCTGCAGCACCGGAGGTCTTGAACATCAGACCGATGAGGTCTCCATATTGTCTGGAGGGGACACTCCCTTCCCTTCTTGACTACCCCTCCACCTTTATCACCTGCTTGTGACAGGCTGAAGGAGGACCATCTTACCTTACTCTGCCAGGAAGTGATGGCGTTCTTTGCCAAAGGAGCCATAGAGTGGATGTTGACGCCAGAAGTAGGTTGTGGTTGCTATTCCTGCTACTTTCTGGTGCCCAGGAAGGATGGAGGCCTTTGTTCTACCCTAAACCTATGCCCTCTCAATTTCTTCCTCAAGAAGCAAAAATTCAAAATGCTTACGCTTTCTCAAGTTTTGTCTGCCTTGGACCCGGGAGACTGGATGGTAGCGTTGGACGCATATTTCCACATTCCCGTCTTGCCTGCTCACAGGCGTTACCTGCTGTTCATGGCGGGCCACAAGCACCTTCACTGTGCTCCCTTTTGCCCTTACTAGCGCTCCTCTGGTGTTCACCAAGGTGATGGCGGTGGTTGCAGCTTATCTGCAGCAATCAGGGGTGACAGTCTTCCCCTCTCTCGATGACTGGCTGTTGAAGACGGGCTCCCCCCAAGCTGTTGTCTCCCACCTTCCGACTTCGGCGAACCTCCTACATTCACCGAGATTCACTGTGAACATGCCAAAGTCAAACATGACTCCCTCATAGACGCTCCCTTTCATCGGAGCTGTTAGTTTCAGGCCTGTCCTCCCGAAAGGCGTTTCCTGGATATTCAGACGGCGAAATCGATATTTCAGCCTCTATCCTGGATTTTGGTGAGACTGACTCTGAGGCTGCTGGGCCTTATGGCCTCCTGCGCCTGCTTATGACACATGCCAGCTGGCATATGCGGGCCTTGCAGTGGGACCTGAAGTTCCAGTGGGTGCAGCATCAGGGGAATCTTTCTGACATGGTCCAGATCTCAGAGAGAACTGCAAAAGATCTGCAGTGGTGGTTGACGAACCGCAATTGGGTCAGCAGCAGACCTCTCTCCCTTTTCCAACCAGATCTCACAGGGGTGATAGATGCGTCACTCCTGGGATGGGGCGGCCATCTTAGAGAGGTGAAGATCAGAGGCCTCTGGTCTTCTGCGGAATCTGGACTCCACATCAACCTTCTGGAGATCCCGCGATCCAGCTGGTATTGAAAGCCTTTCTACCCTCCATCAAGGGAAGGCTAGTGCAGGTGCTCACGGACAACATCACCGCCATGTGGTACTGCACCAAACAGGGCGGTGTCATGGACCGCCTGTCAAGAGGCCCTGGTCTCTGTACATGACTGGAACAGCAGGACATATCCCTGATGGAAAAGAACAACTAAAGAGTAAGGAAATGGAACAGGAACTTGTCCCTTTCCCAGAGTAATATACAAAAAACAACTTGGACAAGTCCTTAGTTGGTTAGGGTCATAATTGTTGACCTTCACCTTGATAGAGGAACGCAGACAGACATTAGTAGTCTTAGGAAACCCCTCACCCACCTACCTAGTAGGTGGCATGCTTCATCATCGGGGCCCAGCTGGATTGCCGAGTGCAAACCAGCTGTGCTTCAACGCCTGATTTACAGCGGAGCAGGTTATTTGTGAGAAAGAGGAAGTGCTATGTGAATAGTGAATTAAATGCTAAAAATGTCTCTAGGAAATCCCCTTATAAAAGTTTTAATAGAAGGGTCCTAGGACATGAGTAAAAACATGATAGGGATATACATGAGGTAACAATGTGCCTCAATATCCCTAAAAAGTGTGGGTCTACTAGTTTCAGCCTTCTATGATATTCTTGAGGCTTTCATCAGGACCAAAGGAGTGAGCGTGGCCAAAAGGATTTGGTGGCCACTAGGGTGTATGTATCTCTATATCAGCGCACACCCTAAAGTGCGCTGTGAGTGTGGTGGGATCTTGTTACTTACAGATCCTGCGCGATGAGTATCTGTAAAGAAAAGGTACAATACGACAAGTGTATTTATAACAAACAGCATATATCATGCATGTCTTACGTATCTGCGCTCCTCCATGCGTAGAATAGAAGAAGCTTGACTATGAAGTAGAATGAATGCATCATGCATGTGACATCGTGATTGCATGCATGATGACTATCTGAAAAATGACCATGCGTGGTTACAATGTGCCGTAAGAACACACAAATATGTTCATGTGATGGATATCTACAAACTAATTCTTATATTTATGCGTGTTTATCAATAGCATGTATTGTATCCAACGTATCGCATTATGGCATCTTAAGAAATGGATAAAAGCCTTTAATCAAGTGATTTTTAAGGCGCGTGATTTAAAAAGAGAGAACACATTAAACATGGATGAGGTAACAAACGGGACAAACTCACAAACAACATGTAAGCAGGCTTACATTAACTCCGCGTGTGTACAGTTTCATGGATCCTGTCACACAGTGGAACTTCCTGTTATGAGGACCCTGCGCGGGTGGGGAAAGTCGTAACAATGGATGTAGTATAGAAATTTACAGGAAACGCGCTACGGGAGCTGTAATAATGGGCGCGAGTACTTACATTAGTCTCAGGATAGTTACGCCTGCAACCTAAGCTGTGGACCGGATCCCGCCGTAGTGGCGTGTATCTCGAGTCTCCATATTTGTTATTGCCAAGGGAGGGAGGAAATGGTCACGTAACAGCGTGCTTAATCACGTGACTTCATTACGTACGTGAACAGCTAGAGCGCTGACTTTAGGGGCGACGTGTCCAATAAAGCTAGAGCGACTGTTATAAATGCGCATGAGCACAGGATATAATGTCAGCATATGTGGGCACATATTCTCAAATTCAACGCAGTTGTACAAAATAGTATAATTAAACAGCCTTGATGTTTAGGTCCAAAAATGAAAAATTGAAAAAAGTGGTGTCACCCGATGGTGTGATCTAGATATTTGGGAATAATTCCAATGCCCAGAGTAGGGTCAAGTTAAAAATAAAATGATAAAGAATAAAAATAATAATAATACCTAGGGTTACCTAAAGTAAAAAGGAACAAAAGGAGTAAGGGTTCCAAATAGTCCCCATATTACTTGCATATTATTCGAAGGCATCCGAACAATGTATTATAATAGTGAAATATTTTGGGTCATAATACCCAAATATTGGCAAGTATACTACGAATGACTAGTTTGGAAATCTGGTAGTAGACAAATGTATGGGAAATATTTGACATTATTAGGTTCATCTATCAGTAGAGATGTTTAGAATCTATATATTGCATTCCATGGAGATGTTTGGTGGAGTTACTAAGTTCACATATCAGTTCACATATCAGTGGAGATGTTTTAGAATCTATATATTGCATTCCAAGGGACATTGTCATTAAGACCTGTGATATGGGTCGACAGTCTGTACACCCAACGTTGCTCTTTTTCTAAGAGTAAGTTCTGCAAATTGTTGGTATGTGCATCTAATTGTTCAATGACTACCCAGGCCATATCGTTGGTTGTATGTCCAGCGGTAACAAAGTGATCAGACATTTTGGTGGTGTTACGTTTACACCGGATATTGCTCCTATGTTCGCATATCCTAGTCTTTATTTTACGGCTAGTCATGCCCACATATCTCAGGTTACATGGGCATGTGATGAGATATACCACATTAGCTGAATTGCAGTTAGTGTGTCTGTTGATGTGCCACATTTTTCCTTGTTCAAGGTTTAGAGTTTTTGTAATTTTGGTGAGATGGCACACACTGCAATTGCCACAAGGAAAGTGGCCGGTGATATTTGGTAGACCCCATGCATTTAATACCGTGCTGTTTGAAGGGATATGTTGCTTAGGGCGTGTAGATACCAAACTGTCTCGTAAATTATGTGCTCTTTTATAGGAGAATAGTGGCTTTTCCCATTGTAGTTTGCCTGATGTTACTATTCTCCAGTTGCTTTGAATGATTTTGGTCACTTTGTTTGAAATGGAATTATACGTGGTCACACAAGTAAGTGGGGTGGTAGATACGTTCTTTTCTGCATTCTCCAGTAGGCTCTCTCGATTCTGATTTCTAGCTCTTTTTGGGCTTTATTAATAACTCTGTCAGGATAACCTCTGTTTTTCAGTTTCTTACTTAATGAATCTGATTGGGATTTGAAATCCTTTACTTCACTGCAATTACGTCTCAATCTGAGATATTGGCCATAAGGCAAATTTTCCCTTAAAGGTCTTGGGTGAAAGCTTTCAAAGCGCAGCAGTGAATTTTTGCCGTTGGTTTGAAATGTGTCTTGGTGGTAAGAATACCTCTGTTTGCTTCTATATCTAAGTCTAGGAAGGTGATTCTTTCCCGACTAGTGAAATGGGTAAACTTCAAGTTGGGGTCCAAGGTGTTGATCCAGGTAAGGAATTCCACTAGTCTGGTCTCAGTACTTTCCCATATTAAGATGACATCATCTATATATCTCTTGTAAAATGTTATCTCCTTACAGAATGGTGAAGCGGGATTCAGAATGTGTAGTTTTTCAAAATTGTGCACATAGAGTCCAGCTACACTCGGCGCGAATGTGCTGCCCATTGAAGTGCCGTATTGTTGTAAAAATAGGGTACCTTCATATTCAAAAAAGTTGTCTTTCAATGTTAGTTCTGCACATTGTAGGACAAATGATTTAGGGGTCCTATAGTTCCATTCTGTACTGTCTAGTGAGGTACGAAGGACCTCCAGTGTGTCATCTTGGGGTAGGCTAGTATACAAACTTTCGATATCCATACTCACCAAGATTGAGGTTGAAGGATCGAATTGGAGATTATTTAAATGACATAATAGATCTTTTGTGTCTTTCAGGTACGTAGGTGTTGACTGTACCAGAGGCTGCAGAAAGAAATCGCAAAAACGCGAAAGTGGTTCCAAAAGTGAACCTATTCCTGACACAATCGGTCGGCCTGGAGGGGGTGTTTTGTTTTTGTGAATCTTAGGGATTGTATAAAAGTATGGAATCTTTTTACCGCCTGAAGTGAGGAATGATGCTTCTTGTTTACTAATATCTCCGTTTGATTCTGCCTCATATACCAGTATGTGTATTTTGGTTTTGAGGGTGTTGCTTGGGTCTTGATCAAGTTTACGATAGTTTTTGGTGTCATCAAGGAGGCGGAGGCATTCTGTGTGGTATGCATCTTTGTTTTGCAGGACTATGCCTCCTCCTTTGTCTGCTGGTTTGATAATGATGGTGTCATTACTTTTCAAACTTTTGATAGCAGCAAACTGGATCGCACTTGTGTTTCTAAATATGGGATCCTCTATGGTGTTCTCAATTTCTTTGTAAATCGCTTGTTCAAAGGCTATTAGTTCCACAGGTATTGTGTGTGGTGGTGGGTTAAAGGTAGATTTTAGTTTCAGATTTGTGTCTCCTTTATCCTCATTCTGGATGTTCGAAGGAGGCTGATTCTCAAAGAAGGCTTTAAGTTTTAGCTTCCGAAAGAACTCGGAGAGTTCACAGTGAAGTTTGAATTTGTCAAGGCTGGTGGTTGGTGAAAAACCTAGTCCTTTATTGAGTACTTCTTCCTCAGCGTCTGTAAGAGTATAATTAGACAGATTCGTGACTAGGGCCTGATTCCGCTCGGTCCTGCATGTTGGTCTTTCGCTTTGCTGCGAGTATTGGCACTCGGGTTCAAGTCTTCCTCCCAGTGTACTTGGTTTCCTCGTGGTCTTCTCCCTCGTCCCCTTCGGCCTACCCCTAAAAATGAAACCTTTGATTTGGGTTCCCGAATTGTACTGGTGGTTGTGCAAATGGAGGGTTCCAGCCATACATCATTTGCGGGGCCATTTGTGGTAGCATCGGTGGGTATGGACCATGGTAGTTCATTTGGCCAGCCTGGTGTATATTTGGCCATGGTTGTTGCCAGTTGATATTTTGGCCTCTACCTCTTTGTCTGTTTTTGTAGCTTCCATTGCTTGACCCGCTGCTTATAGAGGATCCATCATCAGAGGAAACCGATTGTGGTGTCCTATTTGGGGCTTTGTAGTCCGCATCTGAGTAGGGGTAGGTTTTTACAAAGGAAAATTTCTTTAGATCTTTCTGAAATTGATGAATTTTAGACTGGGTCAATTCATCTTTGTATTCGGCCATTTCTTTATTAACTTCGTCTAGTCTTTTTTTATATGATGTTAGTGTGGTCTTAAAATGGCTTTCTGTCGCTTGAATGTCTATTAAGATCACGTCCGATAGTCGTTTGGCTGTCTGGATTATTAAAATAATCCAGTCCCTGGTACAGTGCCAAGCGATCTGGGCCCAGTCTCTTCGAAAAGCTGCATCGTCTAGAAATATGCGAGGGGCATTTGTCACTATCAGTCCTCTTGGAGCTGTATTGGAACGTAAATATTCTGTTAATATAACTCCATGTAATATAGTTCTTATACGGTTTTTCTTTTTTTCTGTCAGATTTTCCCAATCTGCACTTTGTGAAATCGTTTGTGCCACATTGAAGTCTGCCATGAGTGGTGAAGCTGCCAGGATGTTACTGACATCTTCGTCAGTGAAAGTGAGTCCCGGGTTCTCTGCCATGTTGTCAGTGTGTTCTCATATAAAGGGCTGTTAGATACAGAAAGGTTTAAAAAGGGGAGATGACTCTCACAGCTGTGCGCTGTCGTAATACAAAAGAACAACTAAAGAGTAAGGAAATGGAACAGGAACTTGTCCCTTTCCCAGAGTAATATACAAAAACAACTTGGACAAGTCCTTAGTTGGTTAGGGTCATAATTGTTGACCTTCACCTTGATAGAGGAACGCAGACAGACATTAGTAGTCTTAGGAAACCCCTCACCCACCTACCTAGTAGGTGGCATGCTTCATCATCGGGGCCCAGCTGGATTGCCGAGTGCAAACCAGCTGTGCTTCAACGCCTGATTTACAGCGGAGCAGGTTATTTGTGAGAAAGAGGAAGTGCTATGTGAATAGTGAATTAAATGCTAAAAATGTCTCTAGGAAATCCCCTTATAAAAGTTTTAATAGAAGGGTCCTAGGACATGAGTAAAAACATGATAGGGATATACATGAGGTAACAATGTGCCTCAATATCCCTAAAAAGTGTGGGTCTACTAGTTTCAGCCTTCTATGATATTCTTGAGGCTTTCATCAGGACCAAAGGAGTGAGCGTGGCCAAAAGGATTTGGTGGCCACTAGGGTGTATGTATCTCTATATCAGCGCACACCCTAAAGTGCGCTCTGAGTGTGGTGGGATCTTGTTACTTACAGATCCTGCGCGATGAGTATCTGTAAAGAAAAGGTACAATACGACAAGTGTATTTATAACAAACAGCATATATCATGCATGTCTTACGTATCTGCGCTCCTCCATGCGTAGAATAGAAGAAGCTTGACTATGAAGTAGAATGAATGCATCATGCATGTGACATCGTGATTGCATGCATGATGACTATCTGAAAAATGACCATGCGTGGTTACAATGTGCCGTAAGAACACACAAATATGTTCATGTGATGGATATCTACAAACTAATTCTTATATTTATGCGTGTTTATCAATAGCATGTATTGTATCCAACGTATCGCATTATGGCATCTTAAGAAATGGATAAAAGCCTTTAATCAAGTGATTTTTAAGGCGCGTGATTTAAAAAGAGAGAACACATTAAACATGGATGAGGTAACAAACGGGACAAACTCACAAACAACATGTAAGCAGGCTTACATTAACTCCGCGTGTGTACAGTTTCATGGATCCTGTCACACAGTGGAACTTCCTGTTATGAGGACCCTGCGCGGGTGGGGAAAGTCGTAACAATGGATGTAGTATAGAAATTTACAGGAAACGCGCTACGGGAGCTGTAATAATGGGCGCGAGTACTTACATTAGTCTCAGGATAGTTACGCCTGCAACCTAAGCTGTGGACCGGATCCCGCCGTAGTGGCGTGTATCTCGAGTCTCCATATTTGTTATTGCCAAGGGAGGGAGGAAATGGTCACGTAACAGCGTGCTTAATCACGTGACTTCATTACGTACGTGAACAGCTAGAGCGCTGACTTTAGGGGCGACGTGTCCAATAAAGCTAGAGCGACTGTTATAAATGCGCATGAGCACAGGATATAATGTCAGCATATGTGGGCACATATTCTCAAATTCAACGCAGTTGTACAAAATAGTATAATTAAACAGCCTTGATGTTTAGGTCCAAAAATGAAAAATTGAAAAAAGTGGTGTCACCCGATGGTGTGATCTAGATATTTGGGAATAATTCCAATGCCCAGAGTAGGGTCAAGTTAAAAATAAAATGATAAAGAATAAAAATAATAATAATACCTAGGGTTACCTAAAGTAAAAAGGAACAAAAGGAGTAAGGGTTCCAAATAGTCCCCATATTACTTGCATATTATTCGAAGGCATCCGAACAATGTATTATAATAGTGAAATATTTTGGGTCATAATACCCAAATATTGGCAAGTATACTACGAATGACTAGTTTGGAAATCTGGTAGTAGACAAATGTATGGGAAATATTTGACATTATTAGGTTCATCTATCAGTAGAGATGTTTAGAATCTATATATTGCATTCCATGGAGATGTTTGGTGGAGTTACTAAGTTCACATATCAGTTCACATATCAGTGGAGATGTTTTAGAATCTATATATTGCATTCCAAGGGACATTGTCATTAAGACCTGTGATATGGGTCGACAGTCTGTACACCCAACGTTGCTCTTTTTCTAAGAGTAAGTTCTGCAAATTGTTGGTATGTGCATCTAATTGTTCAATGACTACCCAGGCCATATCGTTGGTTGTATGTCCAGCGGTAACAAAGTGATCAGACATTTTGGTGGTGTTACGTTTACACCGGATATTGCTCCTATGTTCGCATATCCTAGTCTTTATTTTACGGCTAGTCATGCCCACATATCTCAGGTTACATGGGCATGTGATGAGATATACCACATTAGCTGAATTGCAGTTAGTGTGTCTGTTGATGTGCCATATTTTTCCTTGTTCAAGGTTTAGAGTTTTTGTAATTTTGGTGAGATGGCACACACTGCAATTGCCACAAGGAAAGTGGCCGGTGATATTTGGTAGACCCCATGCATTTAATACCGTGCTGTTTGAAGGGATATGTTGCTTAGGGCGTGTAGATACCAAACTGTCTCGTAAATTATGTGCTCTTTTATAGGAGAATAGTGGCTTTTCCCATTGTAGTTTGCCTGATGTTACTATTCTCCAGTTGCTTTGAATGATTTTGGTCACTTTGTTTGAAATGGAATTATACGTGGTCACACAAGTAAGTGGGGTGGTAGATACGTTCTTTTCTGCATTCTCCAGTAGGCTCTCTCGATTCTGATTTCTAGCTCTTTTTGGGCTTTATTAATAACTCTGTCAGGATAACCTCTGTTTTTCAGTTTCTTACTTAATGAATCTGATTGGGATTTGAAATCCTTTACTTCACTGCAATTACGTCTCAATCTGAGATATTGGCCATAAGGCAAATTTTCCCTTAAAGGTCTTGGGTGAAAGCTTTCAAAGCGCAGCAGTGAATTTTTGCCGTTGGTTTGAAATGTGTCTTGGTGGTAAGAATACCTCTGTTTGCTTCTATATCTAAGTCTAGGAAGGTGATTCTTTCCCGACTAGTGAAATGGGTAAACTTCAAGTTGGGGTCCAAGGTGTTGATCCAGGTAAGGAATTCCACTAGTCTGGTCTCAGTACTTTCCCATATTAAGATGACATCATCTATATATCTCTTGTAAAATGTTATCTCCTTACAGAATGGTGAAGCGGGATTCAGAATGTGTAGTTTTTCAAAATTGTGCACATAGAGTCCAGCTACACTCGGCGCGAATGTGCTGCCCATTGAAGTGCCGTATTGTTGTAAAAATAGGGTACCTTCATATTCAAAAAAGTTGTCTTTCAATGTTAGTTCTGCACATTGTAGGACAAATGATTTAGGGGTCCTATAGTTCCATTCTGTACTGTCTAGTGAGGTACGAAGGACCTCCAGTGTGTCATCTTGGGGTAGGCTAGTATACAAACTTTCGATATCCATACTCACCAAGATTGAGGTTGAAGGATCGAATTGGAGATTATTTAAATGACATAATAGATCTTTTGTGTCTTTCAGGTACGTAGGTGTTGACTGTACCAGAGGCTGCAGAAAGAAATCGCAAAAACGCGAAAGTGGTTCCAAAAGTGAACCTATTCCTGACACAATCGGTCGGCCTGGAGGGGGTGTTTTGTTTTTGTGAATCTTAGGGATTGTATAAAAGTATGGAATCTTTTTACCGCCTGAAGTGAGGAATGATGCTTCTTGTTTACTAATATCTCCGTTTGATTCTGCCTCATATACCAGTATGTGTATTTTGGTTTTGAGGGTGTTGCTTGGGTCTTGATCAAGTTTACGATAGTTTTTGGTGTCATCAAGGAGGCGGAGGCATTCTGTGTGGTATGCATCTTTGTTTTGCAGGACTATGCCTCCTCCTTTGTCTGCTGGTTTGATAATGATGGTGTCATTACTTTTCAAACTTTTGATAGCAGCAAACTGGATCGCACTTGTGTTTCTAAATATGGGATCCTCTATGGTGTTCTCAATTTCTTTGTAAATCGCTTGTTCAAAGGCTATTAGTTCCACAGGTATTGTGTGTGGTGGTGGGTTAAAGGTAGATTTTAGTTTCAGATTTGTGTCTCCTTTATCCTCATTCTGGATGTTCGAAGGAGGCTGATTCTCAAAGAAGGCTTTAAGTTTTAGCTTCCGAAAGAACTCGGAGAGTTCACAGTGAAGTTTGAATTTGTCAAGGCTGGTGGTTGGTGAAAAACCTAGTCCTTTATTGAGTACTTCTTCCTCAGCGTCTGTAAGAGTATAATTAGACAGATTCGTGACTAGGGCCTGATTCCGCTCGGTCCTGCATGTTGGTCTTTCGCTTTGCTGCGAGTATTGGCACTCGGGTTCAAGTCTTCCTCCCAGTGTACTTGGTTTCCTCGTGGTCTTCTCCCTCGTCCCCTTCGGCCTACCCCTAAAAAATGAAACCTTTGATTTGGGTTCCCGAATTGTACTGGTGGTTGTGCAAATGGAGGGTTCCAGCCATACATCATTTGCGGGGCCATTTGTGGTAGCATCGGTGGGTATGGACCATGGTAGTTCATTTGGCCAGCCTGGTGTATATTTGGCCATGGTTGTTGCCAGTTGATATTTTGGCCTCTACCTCTTTGTCTGTTTTTGTAGCTTCCATTGCTTGACCCGCTGCTTATAGAGGATCCATCATCAGAGGAAACCGATTGTGGTGTCCTATTTGGGGCTTTGTAGTCCGCATCTGAGTAGGGGTAGGTTTTTACAAAGGAAAATTTCTTTAGATCTTTCTGAAATTGATGAATTTTAGACTGGGTCAATTCATCTTTGTATTCGGCCATTTCTTTATTAACTTCGTCTAGTCTTTTTTTATATGATGTTAGTGTGGTCTTAAAATGGCTTTCTGTCGCTTGAATGTCTATTAAGATCACGTCCGATAGTCGTTTGGCTGTCTGGATTATTAAAATAATCCAGTCCCTGGTACAGTGCCAAGCGATCTGGGCCCAGTCTCTTCGAAAAGCTGCATCGTCTAGAAATATGCGAGGGGCTTCATAGTCAAGCTTCTTCTATTCTACGCATGGAGGAGCGCAGATACGTAAGACATGCATGATATATGCTGTTTGTTATAAATACACTTGTCGTATTGTACCTTTTCTTTACAGATACTCATCGCGCAGGATCTGTAAGTAACAAGATCCCACCACACTCACAGCGCACTTTAGGGTGTGCGCTGATATAGAGATACATACACCCTAGTGGCCACCAAATCCTTTTTGGCCACGCTCACTCCTTTGGTCCTGATGAAAGCCTCAAGAATATCATAGAAGGCTGAAACTAGTAGACCCACACTTTTTAGGGATATTGAGGCACATTGTTACCTCATGTATATCCCTATCATGTTTTTACTCATGTCCTAGGACCCTTCTATTAAAACTTTTATAAGGGGATTTCCTAGAGACATTTTTAGCATTTAATTCACTATTCACATAGCACTTCCTCTTTCTCACAAATAACCTGCTCCGCTGTAAATCAGGCGTTGAAGCACAGCTGGTTTGCACTCGGCAATCCAGCTGGGCCCCGATGATGAAGCATGCCACCTACTAGGTAGGTGGGTGAGGGGTTTCCTAAGACTACTAATGTCTGTCTGCGTTCCTCTATCAAGGTGAAGGTCAACAATTATGACCCTAACCAACTAAGGACTTGTCCAAGTTGTTTTTTGTATATTACTCTGGGAAAGGGACAAGTTCCTGTTCCATTTCCTTACTCTTTAGTTGTTCTTTTGTATTACGACAGCGCACAGCTGTGAGAGTCATCTCCCCTTTTTAAACCTTTCTGTATCTAACAGCCCTTTATATGAGAACACACTGACAACATGGCAGAGAACCCGGGACTCACTTTCACTGACGAAGATGTCAGTAACATCCTGGCAGCTTCACCACTCATGGCAGACTTCAATGTGGCACAAACGATTTCACAAAGTGCAGATTGGGAAAATCTGACAGAAAAAAGAAAAACCGTATAAGAACTATATTACATGGAGTTATATTAACAGAATATTTACGTTCCAATACAGCTCCAAGAGGACTGATAGTGACAAATGCCCCTCGCATATTTCTAGACGATGCAGCTTTTCGAAGAGACTGGGCCCAGATCGCTTGGCACTGTACCAGGGACTGGATTATTTTAATAATCCAGACAGCCAAACGACTATCGGACGTGATCTTAATAGACATTCAAGCGACAGAAAGCCATTTTAAGACCACACTAACATCATATAAAAAAAGACTAGACGAAGTTAATAAAGAAATGGCCGAATACAAAGATGAATTGACCCAGTCTAAAATTCATCAATTTCAGAAAGATCTAAAGAAATTTTCCTTTGTAAAAACCTACCCCTACTCAGATGCGGACTACAAAGCCCCAAATAGGACACCACAATCGGTTTCCTCTGATGATGGATCCTCTATAAGCAGCGGGTCAAGCAATGGAAGCTACAAAAACAGACAAAGAGGTAGAGGCCAAAATATCAACTGGCAACAACCATGGCCAAATATACACCAGGCTGGCCAAATGAACTACCATGGTCCATACCCACCGATGCTACCACAAATGGCCCCGCAAATGATGTATGGCTGGAACCCTCCATTTGCACAACCACCAGTACAATTCGGGAACCCAAATCAAAGGTTTCATTTTTAGGGGTAGGCCGAAGGGGACGAGGGAGAAGACCACGAGGAAACCAAGTACACTGGGAGGAAGACTTGAACCCGAGTGCCAATACTCGCAGCAAAGCGAAAGACCAACATGCAGGACCGAGCGGAATCAGGCCCTAGTCACGAATCTGTCTAATTATACTCTTACAGACGCTGAGGAAGAAGTACTCAATAAAGGACTAGGTTTTTCACCAACCACCAGCCTTGACAAATTCAAACTTCACTGTGAACTCTCCGAGTTCTTTCGGAAGCTAAAACTTAAAGCCTTCTTTGAGAATCAGCCTCCTTCGAACATCCAGAATGAGGATAAAGGAGACACAAATCTGAAACTAAAATCTACCTTTAACCCACCACCACACACAATACCTGTGGAACTAATAGCCTTTGAACAAGCGATTTACAAAGAAATTGAGAACACCATAGAGGATCCCATATTTAGAAACACAAGTGCGATCCAGTTTGCTGCTATCAAAAGTTTGAAAAGTAATGACACCATCATTATCAAACCAGCAGACAAAGGAGGAGGCATAGTCCTGCAAAACAAAGATGCATACCACACAGAATGCCTCCGCCTCCTTGATGACACCAAAAACTATCGTAAACTTGATCAAGACCCAAGCAACACCCTCAAAACCAAAATACACATACTGGTATATGAGGCAGAATCAAACGGAGATATTAGTAAACAAGAAGCATCATTCCTCACTTCAGGCGGTAAAAAGATTCCATACTTTTATACAATCCCTAAGATTCACAAAAACAAAACACCCCTCCAGGCCGACCGATTGTGTCAGGAATAGGTTCACTTTTGGAACCACTTTCGCGTTTTGCGATTTCTTTCTGCAGCCTCTGGTACAGTCAACACCTACGTACCTGAAAGACACAAAAGATCTATTATGTCATTTAAATAATCTCCAATTCGATCCTTCAACCTCAATCTTGGTGAGTATGGATATCGAAAGTTTGTATACTAGCCTACCCCAAGATGACACACTGGAGGTCCTTCGTACCTCACTAGACAGTACAGAATGGAACTATAGGACCCCTAAATCATTTGTCCTACAATGTGCAGAACTAACATTGAAAGACAACTTTTTGAATATGAAGGTACCCTATTTTTACAACAATACGGCACTTCAATGGGCAGCACATTCGCGCCGAGTGTAGCTGGACTCTATGTGCACAATTTTGAAAAACTACACATTCTGAATCCCGCTTCACCATTCTGTAAGGAGATAACATTTTACAAGAGATATATAGATGATGTCATCTTAATATGGGAAAGTACTGAGACCAGACTAGTGGAATTCCTTACCTGGATCAACACCTTGGACCCCAACTTGAAGTTTACCCATTTCACTAGTCGGGAAAGAATCACCTTCCTAGACTTAGATATAGAAGCAAACAGAGGTATTCTTACCACCAAGACACATTTCAAACCAACGGCAAAAAATTCACTGCTGCGCTTTGAAAGCTTTCACCCAAGACCTTTAAGGGAAAATTTGCCTTATGGCCAATATCTCAGATTGAGACGTAATTGCAGTGAAGTAAAGGATTTCAAATCCCAATCAGATTCATTAAGTAAGAAACTGAAAAACAGAGGTTATCCTGACAGAGTTATTAATAAAGCCCAAAAAAGAGCTAGAAATCAGAATCGAGAGAGCCTACTGGAGAATGCAGAAAAGAACGTATCTACCACCCCACTTACTTGTGTGACCACGTATAATTCCATTTCAAACAAAGTGACCAAAATCATTCAAAGCAACTGGAGAATAGTAACATCAGGCAAACTACAATGGGAAAAGCCACTATTCTCCTATAAAAGAGCACATAATTTACGAGACAGTTTGGTATCTACACGCCCTAAGCAACATATCCCTTCAAACAGCACGGTATTAAATGCATGGGGTCTACCAAATATCACCGGCCACTTTCCTTGTGGCAATTGCAGTGTGTGCCATCTCACCAAAATTACAAAAACTCTAAACCTTGAACAAGGAAAAATATGGCACATCAACAGACACACTAACTGCAATTCAGCTAATGTGGTATATCTCATCACATGCCCATGTAACCTGAGATATGTGGGCATGACTAGCCGTAAAATAAAGACTAGGATATGCGAACATAGGAGCAATATCCGGTGTAAACGTAACACCACCAAAATGTCTGATCACTTTGTTACCGCTGGACATACAACCAACGATATGGCCTGGGTAGTCATTGAACAATTAGATGCACATACCAACAATTTGCAGAACTTACTCTTAGAAAAAGAGCAACGTTGGGTGTACAGACTGTCGACCCATATCACAGGTCTTAATGACAATGTCCCTTGGAATGCAATATATAGATTCTAAAACATCTCCACTGATATGTGAACTGATATGTGAACTTAGTAACTCCACCAAACATCTCCATGGAATGCAATATATAGATTCTAAACATCTCTACTGATAGATGAACCTAATAATGTCAAATATTTCCCATACATTTGTCTACTACCAGATTTCCAAACTAGTCATTCGTAGTATACTTGCCAATATTTGGGTATTATGACCCAAAATATTTCACTATTATAATACATTGTTCGGATGCCTTCGAATAATATGCAAGTAATATGGGGACTATTTGGAACCCTTACTCCTTTTGTTCCTTTTTACTTTAGGTAACCCTAGGTATTATTATTATTTTTATTCTTTATCATTTTATTTTTAACTTGACCCTACTCTGGGCATTGGAATTATTCCCAAATATCTAGATCACACCATCGGGTGACACCACTTTTTTCAATTTTTCATTTTTGGACCTAAACATCAAGGCTGTTTAATTATACTATTTTGTACAACTGCGTTGAATTTGAGAATATGTGCCCACATATGCTGACATTATATCCTGTGCTCATGCGCATTTATAACAGTCGCTCTAGCTTTATTGGACACGTCGCCCCTAAAGTCAGCGCTCTAGCTGTTCACGTACGTAATGAAGTCACGTGATTAAGCACGCTGTTACGTGACCATTTCCTCCCTCCCTTGGCAATAACAAATATGGAGACTCGAGATACACGCCACTACGGCGGGATCCGGTCCACAGCTTAGGTTGCAGGCGTAACTATCCTGAGACTAATGTAAGTACTCGCGCCCATTATTACAGCTCCCGTAGCGCGTTTCCTGTAAATTTCTATACTACATCCATTGTTACGACTTTCCCCACCCGCGCAGGGTCCTCATAACAGGAAGTTCCACTGTGTGACAGGATCCATGAAACTGTACACACGCGGAGTTAATGTAAGCCTGCTTACATGTTGTTTGTGAGTTTGTCCCGTTTGTTACCTCATCCATGTTTAATGTGTTCTCTCTTTTTAAATCACGCGCCTTAAAAATCACTTGATTAAAGGCTTTTATCCATTTCTTAAGATGCCATAATGCGATACGTTGGATACAATACATGCTATTGATAAACACGCATAAATATAAGAATTAGTTTGTAGATATCCATCACATGAACATATTTGTGTGTTCTTACGGCACATTGTAACCACGCATGGTCATTTTTCAGATAGTCATCATGCATGCAATCATGATGTCACATGCATGATGCATTCATTCTACTTCATAGTCAAGCTTCTTCTATTCTACGCATGGAGGAGCGCAGATACGTAAGACATGCATGATATATGCTGTTTGTTATAAATACACTTGTCGTATTGTACCTTTTCTTTACAGATACTCATCGCGCAGGATCTGTAAGTAACAAGATCCCACCACACTCACAGCGCACTTTAGGGTGTGCGCTGATATAGAGATACATACACCCTAGTGGCCACCAAATCCTTTTTGGCCACGCTCACTCCTTTGGTCCTGATGAAAGCCTCAAGAATATCATAGAAGGCTGAAACTAGTAGACCCACACTTTTTAGGGATATTGAGGCACATTGTTACCTCATGTATATCCCTATCATGTTTTTACTCATGTCCTAGGACCCTTCTATTAAAACTTTTATAAGGGGATTTCCTAGAGACATTTTTAGCATTTAATTCACTATTCACATAGCACTTCCTCTTTCTCACAAATAACCTGCTCCGCTGTAAATCAGGCGTTGAAGCACAGCTGGTTTGCACTCGGCAATCCAGCTGGGCCCCGATGATGAAGCATGCCACCTACTAGGTAGGTGGGTGAGGGGTTTCCTAAGACTACTAATGTCTGTCTGCGTTCCTCTATCAAGGTGAAGGTCAACAATTATGACCCTAACCAACTAAGGACTTGTCCAAGTTGTTTTTTGCATATCCCTGATGGTTCAACACCTGGTGGGCTCTTTGAACGCCAGACGGACAAACTCAGCAGAAGATGCCAGGCAGATCACGAATGGCGTCTCCATCCGGAGGTGGTGCAAGGTCTCTTTCTGCACTGGGGAGAGCCTTGGTTAGATCTGTTTGCCACTGCAGAGAACACGCAATGTCAGCAGTACTGCACGCTGGAGTTTCCAAGGTGGCTCTCGCTCAGAGACGCTTTTTGTCTCGCATGGAGCTCAGGCCTTCTGTACACCTTTCCGCCCATACCACTCCTGCCCACAGTTCTCAAGAGGATCCTTTTATATATGTGTTGAATTATAGGGCTATTGTATATATACAAATCACTACACAACACTTAGGGACTTGCTTCTTTCTTACAGTTTCAGGACATTATATGTATCTTGTGGGTAGAAGATATCTATGCTCTTGTACCAAAAAGAGACAGCTGGGGGGAGGCGAGCTGATGTTTCGATTTCATCAGACTAGCTGGCTGGCGAGTTGACACCTTGCATGTTGCTTATTCGGTAACCCCATGGGTTGGACGTCTTTAGCAGTGTACTTCAGCAGGGAAGCGATCTTGTTATGCAAAACTGATGCAGTATTGTTGGAGTACATAATTCAGGAATAGTGCAACATTCACTGGAATGAAGGCATAAACGGAAGGCTTGAGTGGGACCAGCTCATGCGATTCCCATTATCTTTGTCTCCGGACACACTCTATATGTCAGGACATTAAGGGGCCTATTCACAAAGGTAAACTTTCACAAGAGTAAATCTGCCTGTTAGTTTTCTCTTACAATTTTGAGTAACTTTACATACTGTTGGCTATTCACCATTTATGAGTGTAAAGTTATTCAAAAGTGTAGACTTACTCAGTGCAATGTTACCCAGAATGATGCAAGCGATAAAGTGACGAATTGAAACTGCACGATCCTATGTTGAGATCACTGCAGCCTGTTCTCGTGCACAGTTGATAATGTTAGGGGTTATTTTCTGGCAGATGCACACTTGTATGTGGACTTTACGGATAAATAAATCAATAAACAGATCTTTAAAAAAACAAAAGGATAATCGTACATTCCCTGAAACAAAGTGGAGTCAAATTTACGAGTGCTAGTTACTGTAGCCAAAAAGGAGCCGTAGTAAGTCCAGCACCACCACAGCCACCCACTGATATTGCAACACCCTCCCATAGAAAATAATGGATGCAAGGACTTAAAATAGAACCCCATCTGTAATATTTTGCCTTTTTAAAAATATATATATAAATTAAGCTGAATGTTAAAAAAATATATATATATATATATATTAAAACAAATATTATTTAATGGTAAAATATTTCAATAACCTTTTTCATTAAAAATTTAACTAATTGCTTTAAGCAAAATAAATGTGACTTTTTTGAAGCAAAAATAAAATTCATTTCAATAAATTCTATACATAATGTTTTTGTAAAATTGAATACATATTAAGTAAATATAAACATTGTACTTAAGGTGTTTTTAAACTAATCTTTAAAAATAATTTCTATCTAATTTATTATATTTAAATTAATTTTATAATGATATAAAAAAAGGTTAATACAGTGCTTCTTAACCTGTGGTCCGTGCACCCCTGTTTGGGAAATTAACTATTATTAGCAGATTAGTAGAGTGTATATAAACAAGGATAGAAAGTCTAAAATTGAACATTTTACAACGTTCTGTAAATGTGGATGAATTTGAAATTGGAGGCTGAAAATTAGGTTGGTGTCTTTTACTTGTTTTGTTGGAGAAACTCAAGTACAACAAACACTATATATTATGGGCGTCAGGTGGCCTCTATTGAAGTGCTGATAAAAAGAGAGCACACATAAGGAGCAAAAAAGACAAAGTGATATGCTAGAGTTAAGCTTTGTCTTTTAGAATTTAAAACTAATTTAGAAAAGCTTCTGATTAAAATTAAAATGTGTGTTTTTCTCGGTTTTTGAATTCAATAAACTATTTCATCATTTGTGTATTTGTAGTATATTTGTTTCTATATTTTTGTGTATTGTTTTGAAGTTCAAATATCAGAATTAGCTGGAATCCCTGGCTTCCATTACATACTTAGTGGGCATTCCCAGATTCTAGTAATTATTTGTTGGGGTTCTAGAATTCCATTAATGATTCAGTGGGGGTCCACACAAATCAAAAGGTTACGAACCGCTTTGTTAATTGTTTAAAGTTACTATGTGTAACTTTTCACAGGAAGGTGGAGGTCTCCATTACTGGAGCGGAGATCTCTGTATAGTATGATATTGGGAAAAGTGTACAAGTTTATTAAAGTAAGAAACAAAATAGAAAAAATATATTTTTATTTAAAATTTTAATGTTACATATGTGATATATTTATTTTAATTTTAAAAGACTGTAAAATGTTGCAGCATAAATGATTTAAATGTATTTAAAATGTAATTATTTTGAATGTATTAAATTAAAAATATTTTTCTGAAGTTAGTAATTATTTAAAAAAAAATCCCATCAGAATCGTCATGGGGTTTGGACGTGTACTGACAGGGCTCCGATATTAGATGTGCTCCAAGTTCCTTTCTTCGAGCCCACACGCTGAACATTTTGGATGCTACGTTCAGAAGAAACTACTCTTTGAACGTGTTTCTTTTCATCGACGCACTATGAAGACCGAGCCTCAGAGACTGAGTCTCCGACCTTTGGGGTGGCACTTCCTACAAGGGCCTGCTTGCCCTCCTCACCTTCTTTCGACACCGGAGAATGTGGTATCCTACGGAGTGCTGAAACAAATGCCCTTACAGACCTGTCCTCAATACCTCACCCTAGACCACAACAGTGCCACCTGTGAATGTTGTCCCGCATTTCGTTCCAAGAAGACATTATGGTACCGGAGGGCTAAGTGGTGGGTGTACATCAAGATGCAATGACAGTCCACGGCAGACACCCCCAACATTTTTGGGGAACAGATCGCCTTTGAACAAGGAAGAAGTCGACCCCTCGGGCATCCTACTTGGCCAGGGTAGCCCAGACGTCATCTGCTCCAGCGTCTCCGAGCCAGAAGAGAAGGAAGGGGAGTCTCCCTTGACCACCAGTGGCCCTCGGACGAAAACCACACTCAGGGTCATAAGTGCAGTCAACACCAAAATGTACCATTAGCCTAAAAAGGGGCCTCATGCAGGGGCAGAGCACCGCTCTCAAGGGAGTCCAGCATTGGGCTCTGCGCACAGGACACTTCCGCTAGGTGGGTCTCCGCTGCCTTTTGGCTCTCATCGGCACTGAGGAAAGGCTTCAGATCCGAAAACAGACCCACATGGATGTTGACCCTGCTAGCCCATGCAGCCCCAAATGGCCCAGTGGTGCATAGAAGCTTCAACACCACTCAAGCTGAATCCATTGTCAACCTCCACACCGAGGCCACTATCGGTGCCACAGGATCGTCGACACCGAGAGCACCTTCGACGATCGGCTCCGACGATTCGGAGTAGCCCATCTCCAGAAACTCCAAGAGTACCTCAATGGAAGATGTAGTTCATTCACCCACAGACTGGAAAGATTTTAGCCAAGCTCTCTTCACTGAAGCCGGCTGAGGCTTTGACACGAACAAGGAGGCACCATTATCGGGGGCCCATGGGATCCTGTCTCCAAGAGGCAAAGACACCCTCCTCCTTCCTATATTCCGCCTTCCATCACCATTATCCCCTCCTCCAGTTCCACTGCAACCACCACCATCATCACCGACCTGCTCATGCACACTACCCCCACTGCCTCTGTGGCAATCATCAGAGAGGTCACCATACTCTTTCTCTGACCCAGGAAGCCCTTATAAGATAGCTGTTCCCTATGCCACCCCTTCCACCCACAGATGACCACGAGATGACTATAATGTTGATCGTCTGGGTGATGCAGACCTCGAAAACTACTCTGTCAGAGCATCTCTCCTTGACAATGCTATGTTATGTGTGTTTTTATAGCGCACTAAACACCTGTGAGGGTATCCATGCATTTTGTAGCAGTCTTACTCGAAAAGTCAGGTCTTCAGCTTCTCGTGAAAGTCAAGAAGAGAGAAGGAGGCTTTGATGTGTTGTGGGAGGTCGTTCTAGGCTTTAGGAGCCAGGTATGAGAAGGAGCGGCTCCCTGCTCTGCTGTTGTGTATGCATGGTGTGTGTGCTAGTGAGAGACCAGTGGTGTTTGCAATGTTGGTGGAAGTGAATACAGCTTTTCAGGTAGGCAGGGCCAGTGTTGTGAAGTGCTTTGTAGGTGTGGGTGAGAAGTTTAAACTGTGTTAGCTTGTGTTTCAGGAGCCTGTGGAGTTCCCTAAGGTGTAGTGTGATGTGGGCTCGGCGTGGAAGGTTGAGGACTACTCTGGTTACTGCATTTTGGACAGTCAGCAGTTGTATTGTGAGCTGGTTTGTACTCCCTGTATACATGATGCTTCCATATTCTAGTCTGCTGTTGATGACGTTTTCGATGAATATTTTCCTGGTGTTGTGTGGTAGCCACTTGAAGATTTGCTTCAGCATCCTTAGTGTGTTGAAGCAGGCCAAACCCACTGCGTTGACTCGGGCGGTCATATCTAGTTTGTTGTCTATGATGATTTCAAGGTTTCCCGCTTGCGAGCAGGGCATGGGAGTGGGTCCAAGGTCTGTGGGCCATTAGGTGGAGGCCTATGGTGAGGCGCTCTTCCTGAAGACTACCACCTCATTCTTGTTCAAGTTCAACTTGAGTCAATTGGATTTTATCGAGGTGCCCACTTTGATCATGCATGCTGTGAACTTGTTACTGGTATTGGATGTTTTGTCCAAGTGGGACAGTATCAGTTGTGTGTCATCAGTGGAAGGATGTTTCTTGTGAGCTCATATGACATTGGTCAGGGGGGTCATGTAGATGCTGAAGTCATACAGCTGGAAACCGCATTCCACAAGGTGGACATGCACATCCTTCCGAGGAAGAGGACTTCCTCATAGAAATGCTCTCTAAATCAGAGTGGTTTGTGTAGTTTTTGCCCATGCTGAGGGATATGCTGGTTAATTCTAGGAGCCTGTCTAGGCAAGGGTGCTCACACACAGGGTATAGAAGAATTGCAAGCCCTTTCCAACTGACCATGTGTACATCAGAGAACATGTCCCTTCAGACTTCTTAATTGTACGTATCACCTGCAAATTGGCTTCTGCCCAGACCAGAGACAATGTTCCGCCACCTGACAAGGAGAGTCAAAAGCTTGACGCAGTAGGCAAGAGGGTGGCCATAGGGACAGTTTCTCACTAGCGCGTAGCTAATTGGGTAGGCCTTCTCTCCCGCTATGACAGGGCCCGGTGGGAGGAGATGCAGGAGTTAGTTAAGCATCTCCCAGAGGAATTTAGGAAGTGGGGGAGTAGAAAGTGTCTGAAAGCAAAACCATCTCCAGTGCCAACATTTGTTGTGCTCTAATGCTACATATACAGTCTCTGGTGTGGTTAACACCACTCTCATTCTTAAATGTCATCCCTTGCTCTGCATTTCAGGGTTTAGGCCAGAGGTTTAACAGCATCTCCTCAACCTCCCTTTCACTGGGAGCACCTTTTTAGGCCACAGGTTGATGAGATGCTGAAGAAGTTTAAGAAGGACACGGACATTGCAAAATCTATTGGAGCCCTTCAGACTACGTCCGCTAGAGGCTCTTTTCAGAGGCAGCAGTATAGAGAAGGAGCTAACGCCATTTCTCCTGAGCAGTCATCTGACATGGTGCTGCCTAGAACTTCTCTTACCCTTCCCTCGCCTTCCACCCAGCACACATACCCTCATTAGAGAACATCTTTCCCTCCTTCAAAAAGAGGTGCATGTGCTCCTATTAAGGGGCAAAATAGAGCCAATTTCCCCTCACCATTGGGGCAAGGGAGTGTGCTCTCTTTACATCCTCATTTCCAAGAAAGACGGTTCTTTCAGGCCAATCTTGCACCTCTGGCCCCTCAACCGGTACATCTAATCGGAAAATTACCACATGACAACCGTACGGGACCTCATTCCTCTGCTCCAGCAAGGTGAATACATGACAGCATTGGACTTCTGGACCCCTGCTTCCTAATCCACCCTGCCCAACGGCGGTTCTTCCACTTTGTGGTACGTGGACAACACTAACAATTCAAAGTACTGCCCTTTGGGGTCTCCACTGCACCAAGGGTATTCACTAATGCCTGGAGGTAGTAGCTGCTCATCTAAGGAGGGGCAGCATGAATATGCTCCCTTACCTTGATGATTGGCTGATGAAAAGCTCAGGCATGCTTCAATGCCTAACCCACACTCAGGCTGTGGTCTCCCTGCTCCGCAGCCTGGGATTCAGTATAAATGCCGCACCAAGACTCACCTTCGATCCCTTCAGGTTCACCCTTTCCTGGGGTCCGTCCTTAATGCTGTAACAGGGCAAGGTGTATCCCAACGAACAAAGTGTGTTGGCATTTCAGTATTTGCTGCCTCCTTTTTGAGCCCAATCATCACCTCACAGTTGGAACAGTAATGTGCCTCCTACGGCTGATGGCCTCATGTATTTCAAAAGTACCCCATGCCAAACTCCACATGCACCCATTACAAGAGTGCCTTTTAACACAGTCATCACAAGCGGAATGCCATTGAGATGATCTAGTGTTGGTGAAGAACAGCACCCATCGCTCTCTGCACTGCTGGAACAGCAACAAACTGTTGCAGGGCAGGACCTTCCACAGCTGACCATTCCCACGGACACATTCCATTCTGGATTGGGGGCGCATCTCAGCAGCATGCCAATACAGTGAATCTGCGCCTCCCCCCCACACCAGGGGCACCACATCAACGATACCGAACCCCTAGCCATACATCTTGCTCTCAAAGCCTTCTTTCAAGTCATTCAAGGCAAAGTAGTCCTCAGCAAGACAGACAACATGACCGCCATCTATTACCTCCAAAAATAAGCTGGAAGCCACTCTCCCCTGCTTTCAGCACTAGCTTCCAGATTTGAGGGCTACAATGCCAACTTCTCTCATAGGGGATTTCCATGTATAGTCATAAGCGTTGAATAGTCCCGTCCGCCTATGGGGGACCCCGGAGCACTTTTTCCAATATATCTTCTTAAGTGCTGAAGTTCATTTTTCTTCAGGAAGGCCTTGAAAAGTCACTTAAGAAGTCATAATGTAGCCTAAAGGACAAGGCTACAGTGTTCAGAATTCTTCATCTTAAAGGGGCAAAAGGAGAGACTCCAAGGAATATGCAGTTTATGTTTAAATACATTTGTAAGGACACAGAAAAATAACCTTCACAAACCCTTTTGCTAAGTGAGAAAAAGAGATGAAAAAGTGCAGGGCAATGTAGCCTATAGGCTGCCATTATAAGTAAAGAAAAAGTAGTCTGTGTCTTTAAGAACAGTGAGACCTCCAATATCCCCTCATGCTCAGCCAGAGGCAGTTACCAAAGTTCTGTTTTCCGGCTCCTACTGACAGGACCCTTGGGGCATTAAACTCAACCCTTTTTAGGTTTTTTCTTCAAAATAGAGCTTTAAAGTTGTGTTTTTTGCTCCACTCAACATCTTTTTTCTTTCTTTTTTGAGTGAAGTGTTTTTCTGACAGGAAAGGTATGCCTTCTCTTTTTGACAAATGTCCTCGCTGTGTCAGGAAAAAGGCCAAAACAGACCACCACAAGGTCTGTATCATCCGTCTACCATCTTCTCACCTTCCTGCCTCCTGTGACATCTGCAAGACCTTCTCCAGACAAACCCTGCGTGACAGGGAGAAAATTCACCTGCAGGAAAGGGAAGAAAGAAGAAGACAGCAAGAAGCAAGTAGGACCTCTGAGTGAGGGGGAGGAAAATCTTCCACTAGAGCTCTTCCCTCAGCCTCCAGTGGTCGAAGGAGGTCTGAGAGGTGTTTTTCAGGAAGAAAACGCTATCGGTCCTAGTTGACGACAAGGCTGTCGACGTCGCGATGAGGTATGCCGCCGACTTGCTCGCCATCATTGACTGGCTGGACGCCATATAAGAGTTGACGCTCAACATCAAGAAACACTCGAGCGACGTCAAGAGATGCATTGATGTCGAGGGAGTCTGACTCGCCGTCGCTGAGAGGTAGTCGGTCGACATCGAGATCCAAACGCCGATAAGAGTGGTCAGCGTCGAGAAGCCAGTCGGCATCGAGGGTGAGCCTACATCGACGGGGGTCGACGTCCAGAAGCGGATCAACGTCGAAAACGAGTCGATGACGAAGGAGGTCGACGTCGAGAAAGTCATTGATGTTGAGGAGACCGCGGAAACCCACCAAAAGAAGAAGAATCTATTCATCATCCGATTCTCGATCCAGGTCTCCATCTCTGGTAGAAGTACCCTGTTCTCCCATTCCGGTACCTTCTCCCCCTAGCTCACCGGCTCCGACAGCTCCTCCGGCACTACCAACTCCTTCTCCTCCTCTGGTTCCTCAAACTCCAATTTTGCTGCCACCAGCTCTACCGGCACCTATCATTCCACCTCCTGCTTTGCCGCAGGTTCCTATCACACCAGTTCCTAGGAGATCGTGCTCAAGGACACGCCATCGCTCTCGCCATGGTCACCATTCACCTGGACGTTCTCCTACTAGATCGCAACACTCTTGTTTGCATCACATATCTCATCACAGATCACGGTCACTGCCATAGGGATACGTCCTCTTCCACCAGGGGCTACTCTCCTACCTTGTCGGGCTCACCTCAATCTCGGTCCTCACCAATTGATGACATCAACACCTTTAAGGATGTTCTGGTTCGAGGTGCAGCTAAATTGAATATACCTTTAGCGGTTCCCACTCCATCGACGTCAGTGATCTTTGAAACACCTAACCAACGCATGGCCTCAAGACCTTTACTCCCACTAGTGCCGGGTCTCCTTGAGCCAGCCATGGAATTGTTCCTCACTCCAGCTATAGCAAAGACAGCACCCTCCAGGGTCCAGAAGAAATACCGCCCTCCAGAGCAAGATCCACTATTTCTGCTCGCTGACCCTCCACCTGACTCAGTGGTGATATTAGCTGCCCGTAAATCTCACGCCACGTCTCCATCTGCTACTTTTTTCCAAGATAAGGAGAGGAAAAGGCTGGACTTGTTGGGCCACAAGGTCTGCAACACGGCTACGTCCATGAAAGCGGCCAGCGCCACAGCTCTCCTGGGGAGATACGATTGAGCCTTGTGAGATCCCATCCTCCACTTAGCGAATCACCTTCCAAAAGAACACCAGGAGGATTTCCTGGAAATCGTCCAGGTGAGAGCCATGGTCTCTAGCCAGGTCATCAGTGCGGCGGCGTATTCCTCCATTCTAGCTGCCCACAGTTACTGTCACAGGGTCTCCTTGTGCAGACAAGCATGGCTCCGATTGACATGACTAAAGCCTGTTGCTCTGCTACGTCTTCAGAACTTACTTTTTTCGGGCTCCCCTCTGTTTGGCTTGCACGCCGATGACAAAATGGCGAGGATGATGACAGAGATGGAAAGCAGTAGGGCTAGATAAATAGAAAGAACAGCGCCATTCGTTCTGACCCTACCACAGTTGTTTCCCTTCGCAGAGGTTTAAAATCCCTCAATGGCAGGCCGGGAGATCACAACAGTATCAAAGGTCCTACCAACCTCAGCGCAAGCAGCAGAGGAGATGTACTACACAGCAAGCCATCCAAGCGAGCCGACAGCCTATGGCATCAAAACCCTGAATCTTTTCTTTCCCCTCTTCAGTTACCCACTCCGGTAAGGGGAAGCATTGCAAATTACCTGGCAGGGTGGCAATGCGCAACAACAGACACCTGGGTTTTGAATATTGTCAAAAATGGCTATCGTCTCAGATTCACTGCCCCACCACCATCCATTCCACTGAGGTCATCCACATCTCGCCTCGATCTTCTGCAGGAGGAAGTGAACACTGTGCCACAAGAAAGGAGTGGAATCTGTCCCTCGAAAACAATGAGGACAGGCTATTTACTCCAGGTACTTCTTTGTGCCGAAGAAGGGCAAGCAAGAGTTCAGGCCCATTCTCAACCTCTGAAACGCAAACAAATGGACCCGAAAGGAAAACTTCAGGATGCTGGCATTACATCAAATATGCTCTCAACTTCAGCAGGGAGACTGGCTTTGCTCAATAGACCTGCATGATGCTTATTTTCATATTCCCATCCCAAAGTCACATCGGAAATTCCTCAGATTCGACGTGGGGCAGAGCCACTACCAATACGCGGTTCTACTGTTTGGTCTCAAGTTAGCACCCAGACATTTTCTAAATGCATGGCTGTGATGGCAGCGCATCTACGAAAACACAGGATCTTTGTCTGTCCATATCTGGACTACTGGCTGATTAAGACGTCCTCCTTAGCAGAAGCCCAATTGCATTTCCAGTGGACTTGCGATCTTCATCGGTTGGGTCTTCAGGTCAATTTTCAAAGGCCAAGTCAACACCAGTCCAGACGTGGCACTACTTAGGAGCTACCATCGACACACTACAGGAAAAGGTGCTTTCTTTGGAGGAACAACGCTTATCCATTCTCCAGAATTCTCCAGAAGTGTCACAACCTCCAGCGGATACCCCATCCAACAGTCCGCATAGTCTCCTCGGCTCGATGGCCTCCTGCATATTTTTGACTCCCAATGCTCGCCTCCACATGCACCCTCTCCAGGAGTGCTTGAAGGATCAGTGGAACCAGTTCTCAGGGAACTGGGAGGACAAGATCACCCTATCCACTCATGCCGTTGGATCACTCGAGTGGTGGGGTTTCCCGAAAAATCTCCTGCTGGGAATGCCTTTTCACCAGCAGGTCCCAACACAGACCATTGTGACGAATACCTCTCTGCTCGGTGGGGAGCCCACGTGGGTCACCTGCAGATACAAGGAATATGGTCCCCAAGACATACCACATCAACCTCCCTCAAACTCCGTGAAGTTCACCTGGCACTCAAGGTGTTTCAACCTTCGTTCACGACCAACACCCTGCATGTTCATACAGACAATACAACCACCATGTTCTACCTGAACAAGCGGGGGTAACACGGTCCAGAGCCCTGTCACAAGAAGCTCAAACGATCTGGCACTGGCTCCTCGCCAGGAATGTGAAAATAATAGCCGCTCACCTGCCAGGTGTTCATAATGTCCAGGCAGATGCGCTCAGCAGGGCTCTCCACAAAAACCACGAATCGGTGGTAAACGAAGAGGTCCTACAAGATATCTTCAGCTTGTGGGGCACACCCTCTACAGACCTTTTCGTCACAGCGATAAACAAAAAATGCTACGACTTCGCCGCAGGGTTTTACCATCCAAGGTCATTGGGGGATGCCCTATGGATCGACTGGTCCAACAAATTTCCTTACGCCTTTCTACCAATATCTCTGATCCAGTCTGTCCTGTGCAAGCTCTCAACCACGACAGCCAAGATGATCCTCATCGCAGCAGAGTGGCCGAGGCAACTGTGGTTTTCGGACCTGCTTCGCCGGTCGCTCCATCCACATCTCAGGCTGCCAAGCAGGCCAGACCTCACGAAGTTCAGAGGTCAACTATTGCACCCCAACCTCTCCTCCTTAAGTTTGGCAGCATGGCTCCTGAGATAGTGCAGTATGGCCATCTGAACCTACCTCAGGTCTGTTTGGACATACTAAAGGAAGCAAAGCGTCCATCTACGCGATCTGCGTACGCCTTTAAATGGAGGAGATTTTGCATTTGGTGCTCTTCTAAGCAGATCGATTCCACATCTTGCCAGGAGGATGTCATTCTCCAATATTTATTACACCTTGCTAAATCTGGCATCCAGTTCTCTTCCATCAAATTTCAGTTGTCTGCTCTCACGGCATACAGGAAAGGTCCTTCCCAAACCTCTTTCTTTAGGATTCCAGTTATTAAAGATTTCCTGGAATGGTTAAAGAAGGTTTTTCCTCCGTTTAGACACCCCTCTCCACCATGGGAACTGAACGTAGTGCTTTCTCACCTCATGCTTCCACCTTTTGAGGCTAATCATAAGGCATCACTTCAACATCTCACTTGGAAAAACTGCCTTCCTTGTGGCTATAACATCAGCACATAGAGTTAGTGAGATACAGGCCCTTTGTGCTCATGAGCCATACACAGCCTTCCACTCTTCCAAAGTAGTGTTGCTTACCCATCCCAGGTTCCCTTCTAAGGTGGTCTCGGATTTTCACGTAAATTTACCCACTTTCTTTCAAAACCCATCTTCTCCAGTGGGGAGAGACCTCCACTTGCTGGATGTAAAGAGAGTGTTAAAATTCTACCTGGATAAAACCAAATCTATTCTCAAATTGTACAGCTGTTTATCAATTATGGTCCAGTTCGCACAGATCTGGCTACCTCAAACAGTCAGTCTCCAGGTCCATTGTCTGTTGCATCCTATGTTGTTACCAGCTAGCTCATAATCTCTTACTGGTAAACCCAAAGCACAGTCTACTAGAGGCAAGGCAGCCACTACTGCTTTGATGAGAAATATCCCCTTGGCAGACATCTGCAAAGTGGCTGCATGGAGATCAGTCCACACATTCACTAGGCACTGCTGCCTTGACACGGATGCTAGAGCAGATGCTCAAGTAGGACAGGTGTCCCTCAGAAATCTCTTTGCCTAGCTGTTTCTCTGTCTTTTGGTTTCTGTTGACTCCACTGCTTCAGGGGGGATGGGCTTGTTACTCCATTTAACACTTATGACTATTCATGGAAATCCCCTACAAGAGAAGGTATATTTTCTTACCTGTAACTCCAGTTCTCTCGTAGGGGTATTTCCATGATAGTCATATGCAACCCTCCCTCCTCCCCGGTGGAGTAGACAGACACATACATGCTCCGCTACTAATCAGCTAGTACAACCTTCAAAAAGAATTGAGGTAACTGCCTCTGACTGAGCATGATGGGATATTGGAGGTCTCATTGTTCTTAAAGACACAGTCTCCTTTTTCTTTACTTATAGTGGAAGCCTTTGGGCTACATTTCCCTGCACTTCTTCATCTCTTTTTCTGTCTTAGCAAAAGGGTTTGTGAAGGTTCTTTTTCTGTGCCCTGACAAATTTATTTATGCATTAATGGCATATTTCCTTGGAGTCTCTCCTTTTGCCCCTTCAAGATGAAGAATAATGAACACTGTAGCCTTGTCCTTTAGGCTGCATTATGACTTTCTTAAGTGACTTTTCAAGGCCCTCCTGTAGAAAGGCGAACTTAAGCACTTAAGAAGATATATTGGAAAAACTGCCTTGGGGTCCCCCGCAGGCGGACGAGACTATTCAACGCTTATGACTATCATGGAAATACCCCTACGAGAGAACTGGAGTTAGAGGTAAGAAACTATACCTTCTGCCAGGGGGTGTGGGATTAATGGGGTATAGCTCCCACATGGACTGACAGCCTTGGTACTCAGCACTCCTCACAATGTCTCTTAGCCCCAGAAGCTCTCAAACAGGCTGGACCTCCTCTTACAGAACCATGGCCTAGTCAGGCACCCAAACCACAAACAGCTCAACCAAGCGATCACTCATATGGCGTCTTAAAGTTCGGTTATCTTAGTCTGCTGCAGGATTGCATGAATATCCTGCAGGAATCTGTAGACCTAATATCCAGGTTTCTTATGCTGCATAGTGGAAAATATTTGTCACCTATTGCATCGCTGAGGAACTAGACCCATTGATGCCTAGTGTCCAGTACATTATTTGCTACCTTATGCATCTGCACAAGTCGGAGCTAAGCCTATGTCTTGTTATGGCTTCACCTTGCTGCTATTGACGAACAGGGAGCATTCTTCTCTATTTCGCATCCCTGTTGTAAGGGGACTCATGGGGATCATTCCTCCCAGGGTGCCTCCTGGCCCTGAGTGGCACTGGCCAGACTTATGGGTTCCTCCTTTCGAGCCCCTGCACTCTTGTCCGCTTTGGTTTCTAACCTGGAAAGTGGCTTTCCGTATAGCCATTACTTCCCTCAGTTGCATCAGTGAGCTGAGGGACAGGGTTGTTCTTAGTACCTAAGTTCCTCCCTAAGGTTGTGCTCCCTATGCAACTCAGACTGTAGACTCTCAGTATTTTTCAATAACCAGACTCTGTAGTGGGGAGAGCTAGTCATACCTTAGATGTTCACCAAACTCTCATGTATTATATTGATAGGACTAAATCCTTTTACATACTGCAGCAGCTCTGGCCTTTGCTAAACCTCATAAAGGCCATCCAATCTCAAAGCCTGGCAAAGATATGGCAATAATTAAATGCATCCAAACCTGCTATGACAAAGCCAAAGGAACCCTGCCTCTGCCCTGTTCGTCCCAGGGCACCTTCAAAAAGGTGCAACCATGTGGTTTTTTTTGGTAACATATCCATAGCCTTTTGTAAAGCAACCACCTCCACAGATGTTGATGACAAAATGCTGCTGTGTGGATATTTTAGCCTGTCAACAAGCTATAGTTGATCAGACAGTTCTAAGAATGTTATTTCAGACATCTGCATCATCTACTGGCTAACTATTGCTTATTAAAGATTGCTCTACACTCTATACAAAATAAGTGTACCTATTGCCACACATTCTACGAACGAAAAAATGCTACTTACCCTGTAAGCATCTGTTCGTAGCATGTAGTGCTGAAGAGTCAAATTTTTGTCACCCTCCTCCCTGGTCGGTGTCTGTTGCAGATCTCTTTTTAGTTAATACCCGTTTCCTTACACTCGTAATATGCATGGGACCCATGCTTTCTCTACTCTATCCATATTCTCACCCATTGTGCCAAAATCGATCTAACAATGGAGTTGGTGCCTTTGCACATTGCTAAGGGAGGAGTCACAGCACACCCCATGACTTGAAAGATTTATTCGAACAAACACAACTTGCAAAAATCTGAGCCCAACACTAGATGCCAGGAGTAAGCAAAGAATGTGAATCCACAGCACAACATGCTACGAACAGACCCATACATTTTTTTTTCCTTTTTACTGTGTATTGAAAATTATTAAAAGTGATGTATAGAATTAAAAGCAATTGTTTTAACATTAAATTATATGTATATTTTTACTAGTTTAAATAATTAAATTAATTTTTCCTTTTCCTTTGGGGTTTTAGTCCCTACCTTCATTATTTTGTATGGGAGGATGTTGTGGTACCAGTGGTTGGCCATGTGTGGTGCTGGACTCACTACAGCTCTGTAACTGGAGTACATTTACAACAGTTTGGGATCTTTTTTGGCTATAATAACTTTAGAAGTGCAGTTTGTGAATAGGAATGGGCTTACTCTTTTGTGAGCGGGTGCACGTTCCTCTCTAAAACCCTCCTTACTCCTCTCTTAACCCCTCCCATTTTGTAGTAAGTATTCCCCATTTTCCAGCTGGCCCCATATGTCCCTCCCACATTTACTATTAAAACGTATACTGATGTGACCGGAGCCTGTGCAGTTTGAGGTGGAGATTTCTGCCCAGAAAATGATGAGAGGCTGAGTTGGAACCTCCACACATAGGTTTGTAAATAGCATTTTGTAGTACGGTAGTAGTACTACGAAATGTACTTTTCAACAGAGTCTGTGAATATGCCCCTAAGTGTATAACCTATGATTAAATAATTACATGAAAAGACGGCCTATTGGTTTCTTAATCAGGAAGCATAGCGTACATGTGCATTTCTGCAAGAGATAAACTGCACTCTAAAAGAAATAATTTTTTTTAAAAATATGGCGGGAAAACGTTGTAATACTCTATCTTTGTTCTCCTGGACGGTGGGATCAAGGTGGCACCAGGAATACTGGTAGACATTAAGCATGTAGTGCTGCTAGGTAAAATGTGTGGGGTGACTATTACAACACCTAAAATTTATGCCCCAAACACTGACAATGGCCATTTCTTCCCCAAGCTGCTACAACGTTATTGTCCTTACATCTGCAGAACTATGGAATGTGTGTGGGAGACTGTGTAATGGATGACATGCTTGATATCCCCCCAACAGAAGAGCCCCTTGAACAAATCCAAAACACCGAGGAGGACAATTCACTGTTAGATGCCTGCAGGGAAAAACATTTATATAATGAAACAGGCCAACCCTTATTATGAAAGTGAACCTAGGTTTTGAAACAAAGCACAAAAAGCGAAACAAAAAACTAAATGTATATTCTACAATGTATCCAATATATTGAAAGGAAAACTAAAGCAACTAATTTTATATTAATGATTTGCATATAGTCTAAAAGGCCTATACAGTTTTTTGAAATAGGGAGGACAAAAGTACACAAGAGGATGTGTATAATTCTGTATTGTTTTTTTTTAAAACACACTATTCGAAGGCTCATACATTTTACACCAATATTTCAATCAATTCTCAAATGTAATCTGATCCACATTCAGTAACGTATTCAGCCTTAGACTTTTCTTTTAGAACAATTCAAAAACAGTTTACTATTGTGCTGATGACACAGCATACAAAACATGGATGGAGTTCATGAAAAGATTTTAGTGAGTGTGCCAGATGTACCCAAGCTGAATCCAAACTGTTTGCCGCTCACATGGACGGACCAGTTCATCACACACTTCAGCATATCCATCCCCTCCCCCGCTGTTGGCACCAGGAGCCCCACCTACTCAGGGAGGCAACTGGAAGAACATCACTCAACAAGACTGGACCAACATCCTCCAGCAACACTCACCGCCTGCTCCGACAACACCAATAGAAACATCGAGATCCTCAACAGATGGCTCACCACCAGCACCAACGAACTAGCACCCCTCAGGACAAACAAGCCCAGAAGGACCCGCAAACACACCAGCTGGTACACGGAGAGCCTCAGAATAACGAAGCGACTCTGCAAACAACTGGAAATGAAGTGTCACTACTCCCAGGAGCCCACCGACAGACGCCTACAGGGACTCACTCTGAGCCTAACACCTAGACCTGAAAAACAACAAAAAAATGGCTCTAGCTCCGAGATTCGAAGCAAGGAACACTAACCCCAAAGAACTTTTCACTATCGTCAAAGAATTCACCCACCTCACAGCCTCAGCCAACTCCTCCACCCCATCACAGGACCTCTGCAATCAACACGCCAACTCTTTTCATGACAAGATCGCCAACATCTACAAGAACTTCTACACAAAACCTCCTCTCTCAACCCATCCACTATCACCGGCACTCACTGCAAGAACATCCACACTCTCCAAATGGACCCCATCACCACATATGAAACCACAGCCTTGATAGCATCTACCCACTCAGGGGCCCCCACTAACCCGTTCCCCCACCATCTCTTTAACATCCAAGGACCCACAATAAGCACAGCACTCAAAATAATCATCAACACTTTCATCAACACGTCCACTTTCCCTGGCAGTTGGAAGCACACAGAAGTGCCCCCGCTCCTCAAGAAACTGTCCGCTGACCCAGAAATCCTCAGCAACTACCGTCCGATCTTGCTGCTACCTTTCCCTGTGACAATCATGGAGAAAGCAATCAATACCCAGCTCTCTCAATGCATCGAACAGCACATCATCCTTGACCACTGCCAATCAGGCTTCCGCAGCAACCACAGCACTGAGATGGCCCTCATCGCGGCAACAGATGGCATCCGCATCATCACAGACCGATGCCACACCGAAGTGCTGATCCTCCTTGACCTCTCTGCTGCTTTCCACACGTCTAAAGGACACTCTCATCAACAGGTTGCACGACAAAGGAATCCAGGACCAAGCCCTCATTTGGCTGTGCTCCTTTCTGACTGTAAGGCCTCTACTTATACTCAGGATAGCTACATCTCTGGTCTTGCGTGTGTAGGAGAAGTGCAATTATGAGGGATACCAATACGATTGGAGGCGTCAGGCATCTTCTTGGAGTGGCGCTACATCGGCCTCTTTGTGTTTGAGCCTTTAAAGTAGTGATCGTCATTTCATTGGTGAATCGAGGCCTTGAACGTTTAGTTAGACGATTTTCAGGGGTGGCATAGCGTCTGTGACGGCTTCGAGCAGAAGAGTGTGATTATCAACCTGTGGGGTGAATAGGGAGAAGACGGCAAGAGCTGCCACCGAGGGGGGCACGCCAGGAATGAAGCTATGTTGGGAGTGCCCAAAGACTGCCCTATGTCCCCTGGTAGATGAAACCATCGGTACATGGTTGATAGTACCGGAAAAGGAGAGGGGGGAACTGGGGTCCAATGGGGGGGCATTGGGCGTGAACAAAATTTGTGTTTGGGGGTCACGAGTTACCCTATGAAGGTGGGCCTGGCTTCACTGAAATTGTTGCGGTCCTGCCCCTCCCCCTTGTTACTAGGGTGCATGCAACATTAACACCAGCACAAAATACTTCTCAATCGGAATCAGTCAATACATGGGCTGTTACGAGGTTGTGGTTTCTCCCCTCAGGGCAGTCTGTCGTCCTCTGAGGTAGACGGATAGAGTTCTTTATTTTTCTGGTGTCGTTTCCATGCTGATTTTCAGGAGTACCTCAAAGGTTGGAAATGCCATCCGCCTCCCTTGTCCGTCAGATTCATGGGGGCTTGGTCCTGGTCCGGATGCTGTGAAATGGGGGAAACAGGGCCCAAGACCTCCCTCGCCTCCTGCAGGTCTCTCCCCATGTGGCACTTGTCCTTGTAGGTGAAAAGGAGTCGAAAGGAGAAGCCCCAGCAATATGATATCTTTTCTTGTTGGAGGTACTGGGCCATTTTGTTGAAGTCCTTCCGTTTTGCTAATATTTGGGCTTGCACATCTTGGAATAGTGATATGGTATTGCCTCTGAACATTAATGATTCCTGTTGGTGGGCCGCTGTTAAGATCTTTTCTTTCTCGTGAAAATAGTGGACTCTGGTGAGCACGTCCGGGGCCAGATTCCATTGTTGGTAGGCCGAGTGCACCCTGTGCGTACAGTCCAAGAGAGCAGGGACATCCCTTGGAAGTTGTACCAGGTGAGCAAACAAGGCCTGAATCTGGGCCTCCAAGTCTGATGTCGACACTGTTGGGGATATACCGCGAATGCGGATATTGTTGTGGCGGGAGCAATTTGCCAGGTCGTCAGTCTTATCTTGCAGCATGTGCTGTTGGCGTTCCAGTATATCCAACCGGGACAAGCAGTCATTGTTCTCCAGTGTGTGTTTGGATATAATAGTCTCAGTGCTATCCAGGCACGATTTCGCCTGGTATATGGATTGATCCAAATCTGGCAGGGCTCTGCTAAAGTCCTGTCTGATGGATGTTATGTCCTTATGGAACTCTGAGAGCATCCTGTGAATGTCTTCCTTGGTTATTGGCACCTGGGAGTCCGGGCCTGCGGTCGAAATTGCTGTGGGAGGTTAGGTACCTTCACTGTGAAGCTGTAGTAAATCCGATTTCTGCAAAAGGTCCCTTATGGTTTTGGTGCCCTTCTATTCTGAGGTTGCTATCTGCGGGAGGCTGCGGGAGGCTGAGAGGGGGCCCTCTGGCCGTCTGTCCCTGTCCAACAGAATTGCGATGTGGGAATATCGCTGGGTGGGGGGCACTTCATGTCTCCTTCCTATATACTGGCCATTCTTTGGCGAGATCACCACTGGGGGCTCTTCTAGGTAATGTGCAGCAAGTCCCAAATTCTTATCAGACAAGTCAAAGCACTTGCCTTCCTGTTGGCTGAGTGCAGGTTTGCCCCGGCCTGGTACAGGTGACCCAGCCCAGGAGCTGAGCACTGGATCAATAACATAGCCAATGACTTGGTGGAAACCAACAACTTTACAACCTGGTGTTTTCATCCGAAGAATATCTGAGGCCCTCTTAGAGCACACTTTGAGTCTCTTCCATCCGTAAACACACAAGAACTGATTACTCTAATCAACCCCACACTGCAAACAACCTTTTTGAATGAGGTAACCACATAGATACTAGACATATCTTTCCCCTTGCTGCGTATAAAATGCCTGAGATGTGGGACTTACTTAGGCTTTCCTGTTTTCAGTTTCTATTTTTGGTAAATTCTGGTGGGGGGTTTTCAGTGTTTTCAAGTGATTTCAGTACCTTAAAAAAACAGTGGTTATCAGTGATTACATATTTTTGCGCCATTAAAAACAACAGAAACAGTGTTTTTCCGGTGTTTATGGAACGTTTTGCTTTTATTATTGCTTGCTTTCTGCATTGATAGTATATGGTATATAGACAGTGTATGTAGAATGTATATAAGGTCCAAATGCGTTTTTACAAATCAATCTTATTGTAGTACGCCATACAATACTTCTTCAGTGAGTCTTTGGTGATGCGCACTCGCTCTTTCCTTCCCATGCAAACTTTTATCTGTGAAAAGCCCTCTCAACATTGCCGCTTGAGACGGGCAATGCCAAAACAGCCAGTACACAATTTGCTAACTCTGGCCACTGACATAGCTTTCCATGCCAATACTGGTACACCTGAAGATTGCAATTCTCTGGGACAGGTTCTGCAACAAATGCATTGAACTGGGTGCATGTGCCTTCAGAGTTATTGAAGCGGTCAAAAATGAAGCAGCACTTTTGAAAGAGCGGAGAAAAGTCCCCTTTACGGAAGGCATCTAGCACTTGTGCAGAGTACCACAGTGAGGCTTCATTGACTTCAAATGCCATGGTTGGTGAAGGGACATTTCTATGCATCATTGTGAGCCATTTCTCATACGTTGTAAAATAAAATGTCCGGAATTGCTCCTCAACATTTCTTTGCTTACCGAGTGGCAAGCACTCTAACATCGAACATGTTGCAGTACCAAAGTCACTAAAAGTGTTGCATAGCCTTCTCTCAAGGAGATATTTCACATCTACTTCAAACATGCTGAACACTTGGTAGACAAGGGTGTTTTAAGACTCTATTTTTTTATTATGTCCACAACTGCAGTCATGTTTTCTGGTGAAAATCTAAGAATGCAGTACAATGTACTTTCTTTCACATCACTATCAATATGCAACCGAAGATCCTCACATTTCTTGCCTTTGGCATCATCCCTCAGCAAAAATTCTGTAAACGGTTGCCACACGGCTAATATAGTATTCACAGCCTCTAGGACTGAGAACCACCAGCTAAACGACACTGTTGGGATGACTCTTTCTTTGATGGCACACAAAGCACAAAATTAGAAATATTTACGTTTTAGTTCCTGCGCAGAACAAAACAATGCACCAGAATGGACTAAAAAGTCAATAACATTCTTCATTAACTCTGAAGACTGTAAAGATGCTTTCAGCATACCATCTAGCAAGTGGCAAGGATCTCTTACAGGGAAGCACTTCAGCTCAAGTATCGATTTTGACAGGTCATCACACAACATTTTCATATATGTGAATCACTGCAAATACAAACAATATAGAACTTTTTACAGCAGCCTTCCAAGTGTCACTGCTTTCCATGTTTTCCAAAAGTCTGGTGTCATGTTTTCACCACTATCCCAGATGATTATTGACCTAACTCTTTTCACAAATACCTGTCACTACACCTTCCATTGAATGTTTAAAGCCTGGGGTGTTTGGCAATTTGCCTACTATCAATACTGACTCCCTAGAAAAGGGGGCTGAGATATCACAGGGTTTCACCCATTCTCTGTGGGTAAATGTTATGGTACATATTGGGAAAGATTCTTAAGAAACCAGCCATTTTACCTAACACTGAAAGAATCAAACGTATCCAAAATATCAAATATGATTTTGTTATTTTCTGATTCTCTACAGTTTATAAAATAATTTAACAAGACCTAAAACATGCTTCTAAACCCTGCATGATTAGAACAAAGACCACAAAACTGAAAAAAGCAATTGGAAGAGGAAACAATATTTTAGTGACACCCCAAAACAACAAAACTCAAGCAGAATAATGTTAGCACAGTCTTTCTTGCTGCTACCTTGTATAACAAAGTTACATTGTATTGGCCCCCTTCAGGAAGAAATAAAAATGACTCTTTCACTCTCCTTTTCCTTTCTTTGAATGGCATTTAGTTTGTGATTGTGCAGGTGTTTTTTCAGTGTTTATTTGTTTACACTGGTGAGGGCTAGTTCCCTTTTTGTGGGGTTTCATCAGTTATTATAGGTTTAAACCTAAAACAGGATAGCCTAGACATACTATATCCGGTCTAGCCAGAGTGGCTTAACTGGCCAGACAAAGCTATAAGTATGTAGTGGTAACCAAGCCATGTGAGAGGTACGGTAAAGGACTAGTGTTTTACTGTCTTGATTATGTTCATACCGACAGCAATTTCAGGCTGAGTTGTTGCATAACTTTATATGACAAAATCTGAATAAAATATTACACAATAGTGTGTTTTCCATCCTGGTGCTTATCTTTTGGTTTAAAAGAAAGTACTTTAATCAAGCTGCATAACATCATATTACATAGTACAATTTGCGTTCTCAAACACAATTGTAATCCTGTTTGTGATTACCAGTGAGGCGCTATACTCTTTTAGAACTCAACCTCCCCTCCCCCCATAAAGAGATTTTCGGAGTGTCTACAATCTCTGGCAGAACAAGGCTTAGATATGCATAACAATTCAGTCTGCTTTCACCAATTGAAGTTCACCAGGTAAGAGACTTAATTTCATATGGCAGAAATCGTTCTGCTTCCTCATTCTCTGATTCCACTCACAGTTTAAATCTTTTGGATCCCTGCCTTCTGTAGATGCGGTTTGTACAACCTGAGACGGGCATGCAGTTCGGTTCCACTTCTGCAGCATTGGCTCTTGAACTACTGGTGGCTGCAAATGCAAACTCACTCACGACTTGACCAAATGAAACTAGTGCAGTGGCTCACATGATGGTGCTCTTCTTCGGCAGTAGCAGCCTCCCTGGGCCCAGTGCAGACAGTACTGCTTGGACTGTAGGTTTAATCTCCGGGCCAGATGTCAGTGGTGGGTGTCTTCTGCAGTTGCAGCCTCCAGAACAATCTGTGCTCCCACTTCGAAAGTGATGAGGAATCTGCAACTTTGATATCTGCAGTTGGCAGCACCAGTGTATTGGGCACTTGGCAAGATTCCAGTCACTCATGAACTTGGCAATTTCAAAGTCTTGGCACTGTTCACAGCAAGAAATGTGCAGGGGGACTGGACATTCCTGGTGTCACTTACTTTTAGTCACTAGCTTCCTCTGTTTGTTCCTCATGCTGGGAAGATGCTGAGCTTGTACCTCCATGGCAGTCTCTTCTCCTGCAGGACTGGGCACATTCCATCCCTCTAGGCAAACCCTCCTCTCCTCCAGCAGAAAGTGCAGACTTCAGGTGATGTCTCCCCACCTCTTGAGACTGGCTGTCGTGCTGACACCAGCCTTGGTCAGAGAGCAGCCTTTTGATCAGTCTATGGAGCACTTCTTCTTTGGTCTTGAAGAACCTGGAACTGAAGCAAAGCAGGATGGTTTGGATCCCCCTTTCGTACATATTTTCAAGATAGGGAATTGGGATCCACTGTCTAAGGTTTCAGAACCAGTTTGGTTTGGTTCTCTTTTCAGTTGTAATTTTCTTGCTATTCCCAAGTTGTAGCCTTTGTGCAAGATGACGGAACTGTCAGGAATGAGGTTGGCTTCAAACAGGAGTATGCAAAACAAGGGCACAATGAAGTGTGAGTTCTGATGGATGCTTCTAACTGCAGATTCCTCACCTTTTGATTTCCCCCAAGCACCAGACTGAACCTTTTCCAGTAGTTGCTCCTACGTGCAGAGAGATGGCACGATCAGACTCCAAGGCGGTTTCATTGCACCTCTGGAAGTGACTGTGCAAGACATATATAGGGCAGCTCCCATGCGTACTGACATCAATTTCTTTGTTCCATGCCTTTCAATCCAGAGCTTTGCTCAGGAGATTTTTTTCAGTTCTTCACCAACTTCAGCAACAAAGGATAGAATAATAGGGACAATTAATACTGTCACAGTTGGATTTCCACTGACTGGGCCTTCCCAGCTCTGAATGATTGTGATTACTTTCTGCATGCTAGTCAACTGAAGCTCTGTCAGTGCAACCACCATATACCACCTTCTTTCCAGGCAAGCTGGTATCCTTTCTACCGCAGTTGGTGTCTCCTTAACAGTCTGTTATGCTCCCTGCTTTCTTCTCTCCACCACGTCCCTCAGAGGAGGAGGAGGTTGGACTCAGCATCTTATATCCATCAGACTAAGGAGCATTGGGTGCCTGACCACCTTTTCATTGTACTCAGCAGTGTTAAAAAATGGAAGGCAATCCAGAAACAGACCTTATCCAGATGGATTGTTCTCTGCATAATGTGCTATGCATTGGCCAAGAAGAAGTCTCCCGATGGTCTTTGGGCTCATTCTACCAGATCCTATGTCACCACTGCATCTTTATTCAGGGATGGTCTGGTGCTTGACATCTGCCAGTCTACATGGACATCCATCAACACCTTCACCAGACATTACTGCCTTGACTCGTAGGCTGGCCAGAATGGCCATTTTGCCCCCTCAGCCCTGCAGGATTTCCTGCTGTGACATCCACTCCTCAGACCATCCACCGACTAGGAGGCAAATCTTTTGTATCTATTCAAAAGATGACAAATCTGCTGTTAGAAGTATCGATCAGACAAACAAGTTACTTATCTTCTGGAAACCCTTTTTTCTGTTGGATACTCTTTCTAAGTACAGATTCTTCACTACCACCCTCCTCCACGTTCTGTGAAGTCGATTTGTAGGTGCTAATACCGTACCATGTTGATTTCTGCAGACTATCACAGTTCTAATCAGTAATTGATGCTACATATCTGAGGGCACAGAATACTTTCATTTAAACTGATGTCAGTGAGCAGACATGGCACTTATATATAGCTTCACTCTGTCAATTCCGGAGGCTGGATGAAGCTGCTGCGGAGTTCTATGGTGCTACCTGTTGGCACCTGGGAGCAAATGCTAGAAATGTTTCGAGATCCAGTCTGGTACCTGGGAGAATTCAAAACTTGAGAAATCTGTGTTTAGTTGGTGGATCCTCCAGAAAGAGCATTACTAAAGGTAAGTTTCTTGTTCATCTCTCTGCACCTGGCTGTCATCAGCCTTCCTGAAGCAGTAATCTATGCCAGGCAAAAGGGCAGGCCCTGTCTAGAAACTTCCTCTCCTTGAACAGAATCTGCATTCTCACTTCTGACAATTTGCATCCACCACATGTCAATGTTTGGGAAGAAATACTCAGCATCCCTTTCGTTAGCTAGATCCTTCTCGAATTTTTAATGATAGCTCTGACTCAGTCCTCCTTCACTTGCGTGTCTTGGTCTTCACTCTCCTTCTAAAGGACTGCAGTCGATACAACTCCACTGTCTGTTGAAGCTGTAGCCACCCTCCATCTTGCGCCATCCTACACCATTAAAAATCGATCCCACTGGTCCCAGTACCACACACAGAGTCCCAGTACCAGACATGTGCCTCATGTTTACTGCACATACAGGCACTCGCCAGACATACACAGTGTCCGTGCAAGAATCTAGAGTTCAGATAATAGTGCAACTTTACATTAGAGGGGTCAGTAGACTCTCTGTCTCTTACACTGAGAAAAAGATCGGGTCACGCTAATGATTCACAAGACCTGTGTACGCTGCCACCACCGCTTATTGTTACTTACCTAGTGCATGGACATTAATCTTACGCCTTCTGGAAGGGCACACTTTGCGCGCCCTTTGAGCTCACAGGACAGATTCTGGACCTTACATGACCAGGGATAGGCCCAGACCTCTGCACACACACTAGGTTAGCCTGACAATCGGGCCAAAAAAAAAGCCAGGATACCAATTTCACATACAGTCAGGCACTCAGGGCAGAGATGCTTACAGGTTCACCATGCAGGGAACATTCTCACCGCAACCGAACAGTTGGGGATTATTCATATGTTTAAATTGGTATATTTTGTTATAATGGACATTTTCTGCAGTAATGTAGTCATACAATGACAATATTCTTTTGTATTTTGAACTGCAATTTCTGTTGTACGATAATTGCAATCTGTTCCACAGCGATGGCCATGTTCTCTCGTGTATTGATGTTGATGTTTATTAATATGTCAGACATATGATGAAAAGTATATTCTGCAGTACTATGATGGACAAATTTGGTTGAAAGGAAATTGGTACTCGTTGTAAATGATGGACATATTCTTTGGCAGGTTGATTTGTGCTATCTCTGGTGCTGTGGTGGACAGATTCATTGGAATATTAGTGAGCATATTGTTCAGTACAATGCGGGTCCTAATCTGCCACTACTGTACCACTGGATCTGCTCATCATATCTAGCGATAAAACGGAGTCAGTTCAGGTGAAGATGGTAAAGATTTGTTTTAACAACTCCCTGAAAGGGAAACAGTTGGGTTCATTGACTGCCGGCGAGTTACCATTGCTGGGCCCTCTGGGAATATCTGATTTAGTGCTTGTGACGTTTTAAATATTAGTAATTACAAGGGGGGAATTTCTTACTTCAGAGTTAATGAAGTCTGACTGAAATGGCTATGTTTAGTTGTATAGCTTTATGTGTGAAACAGCATATTTTGAACTTAATTATTGCCTCAATGGGAAGCTAATTTAGATTTTATAAAGCATTTTTTATTAAGGTTTGTATTAACAGAATAATAATCTCAATGCCATTCTCATGACCACAATTCACCCACATGTGGGTACAGTACATTGATTAATTTGTAGTTCCACATTCAGCAAAATTGACCTAGTGCACAGGGAAGGGGGAGGTGAGGGAGAGAGGGGCGGAGATAATGAATGTTTGCCATCTTCTGAGAGGAGTGTTCCGCTCCAGTCCGCCATTGTTCTGGGAGAAGCCCAATGTTATGAACATTTCGACCCACTCCCGTATCTCCTCCCCCCAATATCTTCTCAAATTGTTTTGGGGCAGCGTCTGTCTTTGTACACTGCTTTCTCCATGACCACGCATACGCCATGGCCTTCTCCCAATCTTGTATCATTGGGGTGCTAAACCGCCTCACCTCCGGGCTATGTCCTGTTAAGCCACCATGTATCCCAGATAGGTGAGTAATCTTTTTGTAGCTGGTTGCCTCAGGTTCCTTCCATATCCCCAATAGTACAAATGCACTTGTTGATTCAGTGGTGCAGTCTGTGGCTTGTTCCAGCCTTAGTGCTATCAATTGGCAATATCTTTGAAGATTGTGGTATTTAGTATGAGAAAAGATATCTGTACTAGGGTAAATGTATGTCATTGTTCTGCATTCTGTCCATCAATTGTTCTTTTTGCATTTGTCACCCCGAGTGGGACGGGTATGCGCAGACGTGGGTCCCGTGCTCTCCATGCCACTGGAATCAAGCTATCCTGGCTGATATGGGGTGAAACCCTGAAACCGGTCCTAGGATGCTTGTTTCCAGTCCAGGGAGGACGTGGCCTGGCAGTTCGGGCTGGACTGTTCCCATTGGTTGCAGAGTTAAGACTGATTTGCATATGGCTGGGTCCAAACTGGAATGGCATGGTGAGCAAAAAAACGATGGATTTAGGCCCAGATCTCTGTACTGGGGTGAATGTATGACATTGTTCTGCATTCTGTCCATCAATTGTTCTTTTTGCATTTGTCACCCTGAGTGGGACGGGTATGCCCAGACGTGGATCCCGTGCTCTCCATGCCACTGGAGTCGAGCTATCCTGGCTGATTATTTTTTTAACCTCTTTTTTTAAACAAACATTATTTGGCATTTCGTAGTAACATACATGTCCTTGTATATCATATAAACCTAAAAAATCTACTGCATTACATCAATTATTGGATCCTTTAAACTGTAGGCAATCGTATTACCACTTGACAATCTATTAGTCCTGTTATTCTAAAGTAGTACAGCTTAGTCTCCTAACTATAGAGCATCCATCAACTAACTAACCCTCCCCCACCCTCCCTCTAGGCGTGCCTTGTCATGATATTCCACTATGGGTTAACTTATACCCAATATGGGTTTTACTTTGTTGATTCGTCAAGTATTGGTCTAGTATCGATCTTGTTACCTCAACAGGTTCATGTTCATTCATCTTCACCCTCCCCCTCCGCCCCACTTTGCCCTTCCGCTTCTATTATGTCCGCAGGGTGTTTTAATAACTCCACTAGTGCTTCCCAAGCCGTGGCTGCTTCCATGGAACCCCTGCCCTGTCTAGCTTCTCTCAATCTTACCTCCCCCTCGTAGGTTGCCCACTTTGTAAATTATTTTTTCCAATTTTCGATTCCGGGTCCCCTCTGAGTTTTCCAGTTTCTAGTGAGTTCTCGTTTGTCAATCAGGAGGCCCAAATCCTGGAACTTACTTGTTACCTTGACCTTGGATGTGTGGGGAAACTGTGTAAAAGACAGTAGCCTGATGTTACCTGTACTTCTTTCCCTGTTGTTTCTGCTAGAAGTGTAGTCACTTCACTCCAGAAGAGACCTATGGCAGGGCAGTCCCAGAACAAGCTATCATGGCTGGTGAGGGGTGAAAACCCAAAACCGTCCTAGGATGCTTGTTTCTAGTCCAGGGAGGACCTGGCCTGGCAGTTCGGGCTGGACTGTTCCCATTGGGCGCAGAGTCAAGACTGATTTGCATATGGCTGGGTTTAAACTGGAATGTGATGGGGAGCAAAAAACAATGGATTTAGGCCCAGATCTCTGTACTTGGGTGAATGTATGACATTATTCTGCATTCTGTCCATCAATTGTTCTTATTGCATTTGTCACACCCGAGTGGGACGAGTATGCCCCGACATGGGTAACGTGCTCTCCATGACACTGGAGTCAAGCTATCCTGGCTGATGAGGGGTGAAACCCCAAAACCTGTCCTAGGATGCCTGTTTCCAGTCCAGGGACCTGGCCTGGCAGTTCGGGCTGGACTGTTCCCATTGGGTGCAGGGTCAAGACTGATTTGCATATGGCTGGGTTCATACTGGAATGGCATGGGGAGCAAAACAAAGATGGATTTAGGCCCAGATCTCTGTACTTGGGTGAATGTATGACATTATTCTGCATTCTGTCCATCAATTGTTCTTTTTGCACCCCGCAATTCCTTAAGCATGCCTCTGTCTCAGCCCTGCCTATTTTATTTAGCTATGTTCTGCTGTATTATACTCTGTGTAGAATTTTTAATTGTGCTAGCCTACAGCTGGCTTTTATGGCTACTAGGGAATCACACTGCGTCCCCCTCAGTATTCATCATCTACAGTCCCAATATAATTTTGCAATTTTTCCCTTAACTTGTTTAATTCTGTTTGCGTGTTAGTCATAATCGTGCTGTATGTTAGTGATATGACCTTAGTAGTGATGCACCCATCTAGCAATCACCTCTCGTGAGGGAGACCTCTTTCGTCTCTATGATGATCTGGGTGCAGGCCAGTCACAGGTCACTTGTGAATCAGGAAGAGAGCGCAGACCAATCGGATCCTGCAGTATTTCGGAGTGCGAGGGGCGTGGCGAAGGGAACGCATTTCAGAGCGAGGAGCCTACCGCGATCGGCTACTGGGGGATACGCTGCGAGGGTGTTGCAGAAACCCACCCGCTCAGTATCTCAATACCCGCCGCAGCAACCAGCAATTAGCGGCTGTGCCCACATTCATGGCCGCATCGCCACAGTACTGCAGCTAGACTGTAGCTAGAGGCATCACAGAAATCTTCGGTGCTGCAAAGGCGGAGACTCCTGGACTCATTGAGGAGGAGGTGAGCGACTCCGGTTCTGACTTTCTGGCAGCATTGCGCCAAAGTGCTGAGCGCTACAGAGGAGGAGGCGGCAAGGAGGTGGCAAAGGAGGGGGTGGGTAGCGGAGCACAGAAGAGCGGCTACAGCGGGAATGCGGCTGCCGTGGAGTGCGGAATGGCAGTGGCTGCTGCTTGCTGCTGAACACAGAACCCAGAAACGCTGAAGAGGAGGGCAGGTACGCCAGCACTTCGGCAAACAGTGGGTTAGCACCTCGGCGAGTAGAGCGGCAGTGCGAAACCGCCCCTCCCCGGCGAATCTCTGCTGCTGCTATCCCTGCCGCTGCTCTCTCTGCTCTCGTTGCGCCAGGATAACCTAGGACAACCCTGCCTCCTGTGAAGCCTCTGGAAGCATCTGTAGGCTCCTAATTTCCAACTTCCTTGCCTGCATTTGTAGTCGGCTGTCGCGAAGTGTGCGCCCCACTCCCCTGCAGAAGCGGCCCGGCTAGAGCTGGGTGCGGCTTGCGTCTTGCGGGTGTAGTCTGGTGTGCCCCTCTCGAGCCCTGGAAATCCTGTGGCTTGGCGCATGGCGTGGCAGCGACAAGACTCAGCTGCAGCTGTGGCACAAACGGAACAGGAAAGTCGCTGCAGCGTCTCTCCCCTGGTCCTCTCCGGATCGAGAATCTAGGAGAGAGGAGATGACGTGGGGTGCACAAGAGGTAAGGGGAGCCCTGAGCGTGGTGGTAGTAGTTACCACTGCTAAGAGAGAGCCCAGGCCTTAAGCGAAAGCAGCCCAGCTAGGTCTGGGTGCGGCTTGCGGTCGGCCCGGTGAGCTCCCGCTCTAGGCCCACCCACATCCTCTTTAAGACCAAGACTGAGACCAAGACCATGAGTGGTCTAATCCCTTAGCCCCCACGGCCCCCCGGTCAACAGTTTGAGTTAAAAGAGGGTAAGAAGGAGAGTTGCTATGGGACTGCCAAAGTGCAAAATTTATGAACTTGAACTCTAGCCTAATCCCGACCTGTGCTGAGCTGAGTTTTTAATTTGCAATCCGTCTTTGGCCAAAGCACCAACAAGGAGCGAGCCTGGGTCTTTAAGAGCTACAAACTTAGCATATCGAGCCTGTCCTCACCCTCTCTGTCCATCTCACGCCATACTGCCATTTCAGCAGTAGCAGCCGGCTTTTGGTTGGTGCGGCTTGCTTTAGCAGTACCCCCTATCAATAGACCTGCTACCCTTCACGTGTTCTTGCTCCTTTTTCCTATTTCTGACTCGCAGGATTAGGAGGCGATCATCTTCCTGAGTTGAATATGAGCCACGCAGATGAGCTGAAGAGTTGAGTGGGAATACAAGTATTTGTTCCCTTAGACAAATTCCTCCTTGTCCCAGGTAGTAGAATGCTATAGGTTGGTTGAAATCGGATTCTTGGTATTCCATTCTAAGTGGAAATTAATGAAACAGAGCAGAGCTAGTGACAGTGTTAGAGGGCAGCTAAAGGTGGAGCCATGATTGCAAATAACTGCGTTCAGGAAGATTGGGTTACATAAGAGCTTGCAAAAAAATCAAAGCCAATCCTCTAAGGAACAAGTCGATACAGATAAATACGCTAAAATGTTTTACCACCATTTCCACCTTTTTCTCCAAAAGAGAGACAGGGTTAAACAAAGTGGCGACTATGGAGACCAAGTCTGAATCACTCCCCGGAAAGGTTGAGGCGGAAACAGAAAAGTCACTTATGCAAAATGTTACCGTCTATTCACCTGGAAAGAGAGTGACCCAGTCTGTGGCTGAATTAAGCCCCGAATCCAGAGAAGAAGGCCTACCATTGGAAAACTTTACTCTCCCAGATAATAATAATCTGAATCCTGTCCCAAAGGACCTTCAGACTTCTAAGCCACATACTAGTATCCCCTGTCTGTTAAACTTACGAGACAGTATGAGGGACTCTCCCTCCGGCCCTACTATTAGGATGCAACTTTTTAGTAGGACACCCAGTGGAATATCTTTATTAAGTTCAAGCGCATCCGCCACCCCTGACTTATCTCTGAGTCATCATCTCCTAAATAGCCCCCCAGAGAATAAAATGCTGATGTCTGAATCTTTGCTCTCCCTGGAAAGAGTCATGTTGTCCATTCTGGCCCTAATGGAGAAATCTGTAAATAACTCTGATCACATCTTGGATTCTCTTCTGTCCCTGACCAAATCTGTCTTCTCTGACCAAAGACCTCCAAGTGGTAAAGCTTCTCCTCTTCCCTTATATAAAAACAATCCTTCCAACTGGGATTCCCCTTCCCTATCCCTTTGCCGAAACTCTAATCAAATCAAATCCACCCAAACGTGCACTATTTCCCATCATAATCGTAGGGACTTTGGCACTCAGGCAAGTGCGGCATTTGGTAGCAGGAAAAACAAGGGCAAACAAATTGCAGTCCTATTTGGAGAAAACCAGCCCCTCTTGCTACAGCAGTTCTTCAAACTTGTGGGACCCTGTACCTCTACTAACTCCTTGTTTAGGTCTCGCTGAGCCAGCGCGCATGCGCTGCAAGACTTTAGTAAGGGGCTTTAGAAAGTGCTCCGAAAGTGGCCACCAGCGTGCGGTTGCGCGCACAAGTGCGCGCGACGTGCACAGCACTTTTTCTCGTTGCGCGGCGCGTGCGCACAACTCGCGTCACCACTCGCGTTTTTTTTTAAATTTCATTTCGCGGTTGCGCTGCGTTACTTTTACGGCTGCGCGGCCAGTGCTTGTTTAATAAGTGAGAGCACTTGGAGACAGAGAGTTGCCCAGCATCCTAGGTTTTTCTTAAGCGCAGAATCCAGGACTGTCACGTCAGTGCCTGCCACATTAGACACTCCACCACATATCCGTGTTACGAGAAACCAAGATCAAGTGGCACTTTTGGAATAAAAAAAAGGTTTTGACAATTGTAGTAATGCTTTAGGAAATACCAGAACGAAACAATTCACATATATACGGAAGTTTATTTTCTGAACACGGCTCTCTCATATTTTTACTTGCCGTTAGTAGGGTAACAACTAGAGAGACAGCCCAACTGATCCCTCTCTTGCTGAATGTGGGCGCTCGACAGCCTCAGACCGAAACCAGGGATGGTCGTCTTAGCCTGTCACCCTTCAGAGTCCCCACCACGCAGCACCTTGAGTTTTACAGCACTACCTCGCAACAAGTGCTATATGAACAATGAGATATGAACATCATCGCCCCCCCCTGCGTTTTCTTTATAATTCATTATCCGTAATATAAATGCTTACGTTGCCAATATTCAAAGGTGAACAACAGACTGAACGTTTACTTATTTCAGTTATTTTTATAGCGCTTGAGTCGCCAAAAGGCTGTTTCACAGAATTCGATCCCACTTGTTTTGTTTAAATTTCACGGACTCGTTGCTCATCAAAGTTCAAGCACCGCGATCGAATTAAAGTGAAATTGCTGACCCCCATCTTTCAAAGGGTGTTCATAAACTGCGAAAGACAGGAGCCCACTGTCATATGAGAGTTTCAAACCCCGTTTAGGGGCGAAGACACCCGGCAGACTCCTAAAAGCCCCACCTACCCCTCTATCGCCACTGCCCGCCATACCGGCCCTTCACATATGCAGCGGAGGCTGGAGGCAGGCTGCATTTACTAGAGTTCTCAATATCTGTAAAGTAGTCATTGTATTGTATTGTAATTGCATTTATATAGCGCTTACTACCCCTGACGAGGCGTCGAAGCGCTTCTTCGGCGAGTCACACTGGCCGAGGCTGCAATGTTTGCTGTTCATTGACAGTTACTGAAGCAATGTGTTCGTGGGCTTCAAGGGATGACGTACGTCGGAAATGCTGACGATCCCAATCCCGGCCTCTGAATAGGTTTCGAAAGAGGAGGCAGGCCGCTTGTTTTTTGGGCAACACTTGCATTTTCCTGGAACAAACAAACTTTCCATTAGATGCCCCTATTTAAAAAAGAAACAAATAATGGGAAATTGCTCCTGACTTGAAAATATAAAGCGAGCTTGTGGTCCCATCCACCTGGCGCTGACACTAAGCGGCTTGGGGTTTTATAGGAGTGTAAAGTTAAGTTTGGTTGAGTGGGTTACGGGGCGTCAGGGAACCATATGAGCACGGCGCTGTGCGCCTATGCCACACAACAGTTCAGGTGACCCGTGCTACTTAACCTCCTAGGTAATCACGTGACAACTCTGTCCTTTATTCCACAGCTTGCTTCGGTGCTAACACGCAGGGAAAATCGGTTGATACCACTCCTGACGTGTGTGTGTAAACGGGAAAGGTGCCTCTTGGACACATAAGAATAGTGTCAGAAGCTGATTTTATTGCATTTCAGTTTTATTAATTTGTTTACATAATAAGGTCATGAGAAAATTCAAGTTAAATCATTTTCACTTCTTATTATGTAAAAGCCAGGCAACGCAAAATCAGTTGGCTCCTCTGGTACAGGGTTCTTCGTGGACTAGGGTTTCTTTGTTCACATCTCCATTACACATCTTAAGTAGTTTGTAATACAAGCATTGGCATAGCCAGTAGGTCTCGCCTTTGGGACCTTATAAGTGTTTATTTATCCAGCACAATATCCTTGGTGCAACAACATCAGCTGTTGCTTGGCTAAACACTTATAAGGTCCCAAAGGCGAGACCTATTGGCTATGCCAATGCTTGTCCTCTCAGTGTTCAAAAAAGGAAAAACCAAATAAGGAACAGAATGTTTTTCCCATCTTTTTGAAAAGAAAGGGTGCAAAAGTTGAACAACCTGCAGTAGAGGAAAAGAAAACCAAAAGCAAAAGTGAATCTGCCCGTAGTCAAAAGAAAAAAAAAAAAAGGGAAAAACTTCATAGAATAAACAAAGAGATCAAAATGACTGCGCTTTGATCCTAATTTAACTATGAATCCTGTGTGCTTTAAAGAGGGAAGGAGGTCAAGTCGAAGCCATCACAAGGGGTTCTCTGTCACCACCAAGGAACTTATGGGACTCAACCTCGATTACACAAGGAGACAATCCATCAGATATAAGTTCTGCACTGCTGACTCTAAGTAATTTGAATCCTAATGCTTCATTATTTTCCTCTTCTTTAGGCGGTAAAGTAATTTACAATCCTATTGGGAATACGCCTGTGGGAGATAGCCAGGCTTGTCACCTGCTGTCAGTACCTCTCTCTTTAGAATTTTCTTTCATTTTTGATCATGAACTGTATATGAATAGGTCTTTCCTATTGGGCTGCTTTGCTGAAATCCCTGACCTCCAAATGGTTCAGAGTAGTGATCTTGCCCTGGTTCAAATCCAAAAACATGGTAACTATGGGGAGGGGGAGGCAGAGTGACCTTTTGCTCTAAGGTAATTTCCAATTTAATAATCTTAAATAGTGATAAATTGCGATTCTGTGGCATTGATGTTCTTGTTCCCCAAGAAGAGAAAGCTTTTAAAAAAGTTATTTGTAACGGCCAGTTCATCGCCCATTCAGATCTCTCTCCACTAGAAATCCCTCATTTAGAGAGAGAAAGTACAATGCGAGTCTCCCTTGGGAAAGGTGGAAGGAGAGTTTCCTTGCTTATTGTGAAGGAGAATAATCAAACACTGACTTTTGATGAGGAAAATAGGAAATGGTGTTGGGTGGCGGGGGCTCCTAACACAAATAGTTCTTTAGGTCTAAGGTACGGGAATTCTTCCTAGCAGGGGTCTAAAATTAATCTCTTGGACCGCAGCCGGCTTATGTACAAATAAAAAACAAATTGTTATTCCTGAAAGAACAGAAAGTAGACATAATATGCGTACAAGTGTCTTGGATTGTAAAGAACTGGTCCATTGAAGAATACATCGTGCTAAGTCGTCCTGCGCTCCCAGTGAATAGAGGACATGCGAAAGGAGGCATTGCCATTCTACTTAGAACTAGTTCTAGGTGGGTATATAAAGATATTCTCCATGTCTTTAACCTAATTCAGGAGGTTAAGTTAGACTTTAAGGAAGAACATGAAAGTTTAGGCACTCTGCTTATTGTAAATGCTTATATCCCCCCTGACTCATCCTATACCTATTTACTAAAAGACCTATTTGTTTTTATCTCTACTACCATGGAAAAAGAAGATGGTAGGCATTTTATACTGGTTGGCGACTTAAACACCAAAGTTTCTACCCACAGTATAAGGTTATTCGCTAAAGCCTCAAAAGATGAAGCTCTAAAAATCCCTCCCACCTTCTTTCTGAATAATAGTTGAGTTGATAAAAGAGGCGTGATTTTACTTGCAGGTTCAAGAAATTTAGACCTATTAATTGCCAATGGGAGAATAGGAAATGATATCCCAGCAAAAATTACACATAAAGTGTCTTCTGGTGGGACTATTATCGATAACTTAATTGTTTAAACTGATTTTTTCAGTAAGCTCTCTTATTTGGAAGTACTGGGAAATTCTTATAGTGACCATATGGTGATCTCCTGTAAAATCGAGATGACCCTTGCCGAAGTAGACTCGTGAAATTTTAAGGATAAATCTGTAGGTTTAAAAAAAAAAAACAGCTGAATTTATTGGAATATCAAAGCTGCCTTAAAACTAAAAGAGACCCTAACAATTTTAATAGGAGATCAGCAGCACACAGTGTTAGGAGTTCAACAATCTCCCCAGTCAGATCTTTTGTAATCTTATGGTTGCAGTATAAGCACCCTGGTTACTTCATGTAAAATGAATCGTTTACCAAGTGAGCAGAGACCGCGTTCAAATCTGCTACTTGATATAAATAGGGAAATAAATAAATTAGTGAGGGCTCAATTCCTGAACTTTTCCCTTGAACGAAGTAAATGAATTAACCTATTAAAGAGGAAAAGACTTAGGCAAAAACGCTCCCTAACGCAAAAAAAGAAAGATTACAAATGGGTCCAGTTAAAAGAGACGGCTTAAATAAAAAAACGCCAAAAGGTATTGGGAAATAATCTCAGATTGCTGTGGCACAAAGGTAAAATTCCTCCTAATTCCTATAAAAGAAGAAGAATGGAAATCCCATCTCGCAGAACTTTATTCTGCAAACTTTAATTCATCTTGGTCTGCCACTATTTTAACTAATTCTCCTAATATCCTTGAATTTAGCTATTCACCTTCAAGGAGCGAAGTTGTAGGACTAATTAAAAGAATTAGAGCTTCAGGAGAAATGGGCCCTGATGAAATTCCTATGACAATAATTAAAAAAGAGCCTTTGCTATGGGCTACATATCTTACTCCTCTTTTTAACTGCTTCTATGGGCAAGGAAATACCCCCCCCCCCCTTTCCTGGTCTGGTCTGGTAATATTCTAATTCCACTATTTAAAAAGGGTCTTAGACACATTCCGGGTAACTACCGGCAAATAGCTCTACTAGATGCAGTGGGGAAAATACTTGTACGTAGTTTACTAGACCATCTCACTGACTGGGTGGTGGAGGAGTAAATTCTCCCCATAGAACAAGCAGGGTTTAGAAAAGAACATTCCACTATGGATAACATCTGTATATTGAAAAGAATAGAGGAGAAGCACACTTTATTTTGTAGGTCAAACGTATATGTGGCATTTATAGATTTCTCAACAGCCTTTGATAAGGTAGACTGGTCAATACTTTGGAAAAAACTGCAAAAAAGTGGAGTGCCTGCCCCCTTCCTATTGCTAATTATTGCCTTGCACTCCCACATGTGGTGCCAGGTGTTATTAGGGGGAGATCAGGGCTTATCAGGAGTAATACCCACAGAAAATGGCCTGAAGCAAGGTGGTCTATTAGCCCCGCTTCTCTATTCTCTGCATGTAGCGGATTTGCCTGAATGCTTTTCTCCCCAAGAAGGAGACGCACCTTCGGCAGCTCTTTTTCATGTCTCATGTACTCAGACAATATTGCAAATCTAGATTTGACTCCCATTGGGCTGAATAAGAAGTTGACATTGCTGCAGAAATATACAATGGCACAGTATTTGAAGATACACGTCTCTAAAAGTAAAGCTATGATTTTGAAATGTAGAAGGAGCAGAAAGTCTTGTAATTTTAAATGGAGAAGTGGCTCCAAAAGTCTTGAGATAGCAGATTCTTATCTCTACTTGGGGAAACTAATAGCGGGCAATACAAAGGATAAGCCCCACATTGCACACAGCTCCTGTAAAGCTGCATTACATGCAAATGGTTTACGTGTATTTTATAACGTAATGGGTCGAAGACACGTCCTACACTAGCTATCTGTTTTTAAAGCAAAAATCCCCCCAACATTGTTATATGCCATTGAATCTGTTCCAGTAGAAGACTGCAGTTTTCTTGATAACATAGAAGGCCAGATTTTACGTAAACTATGTAATTTTAACACACTGGTCCCGACACCTGCTATTAGATTGGAAATTGGTCTGGTAAGTTCATTTGTTCAAGGTTTAGCCAGGGTATTCGGTGGGGATACCAGTTGAAGAATAGTGAGCTGTACACCTTAAGGGGTTTCCTATGTCAAGAAATCTTCAGAGGAAAAGCAGATAAATATTCCTTCTCCCGTGACTTCACTATGGCGCTGAACCTTTTCAACGCACAGGAGGAGTCAGTGATCTCCCTCCCGCTTCTAACACTAGCTGTATGGTTAGCTTCCAGAGAGATGTTAAATACTGTAGATTAAAGGAAAGATTGGAGATCATAGCCAGGTCAAGTACCCTGAGAGTAGCTCAGAAATATTTATCCTGGATTTAGACCATGGTATCCGCCGTTGGCTAACTTTATTCCGCATGAACCTTTTACCACTAAATGATCTAACAGCAAATTGGTCCCCTCCTATGAAAATAGGAAAAAATTGTAACATGTGTAACTTGGGCATTCAGAACCTTAATCATATCCTGTTTGTTTGCCCAGCCTTGCTACTGTATCGCTTTCGGTGGCTTCAGCCGATGTTTATACAGAATAATATCAAAAGCGTACCATCAGCTCGCGAGTTTCTCTTCTACCCAAAGAATGAAATAGTGTGTACAAAACTATTACATCTTTTAAGGAGTTTTTGAACATATTTTAGTCCTTACTATACTATCACTTGACAGGAAGGAGTCTTTCAGTAGGACCTTCCTTCAGTAGTATATACTATATTTTGAGCTTTATGGATAGAGAGGAGGACCCCGCGAAAATGGATAGGAAAACCAAATTTTACTCCTGTTACCCCCTGGGATACATAGCACCTCTCATGACCAGGCTCCTAAGTACTGGGCCATTTGTAGATTTTTATATAGGCTAATGGTGTTTTATACTCTCTGGTATAAATTTTGCACTCGGCTATCACTTCTGCTTGGTTGCTCTTTGCACAAAATTAGAAAATATCTTTTCTTTTAATTATGGCAGCCAGGGGAAGTGAAATTTTAGTTATAAATGCGTTTGATCCTTTTCTCTAAAAGAGTTTGTAATTAAAAATCTCTGCTGCTACATGACCGCTCTCTACACAAAATTGGATTAATTATGAAGTTTCTATTGTATGGAAGCTTATCATTATCAAATTGCATTTGTACTTTACTCTATTTGTTGCGGTAAAGGTTTTAACTATGTAATCGCAATTTGTCTATTCCCTTATAATGGTGATTCTCCCTATTTATATCTTGTTTATCTGTGCCCTTGCCCCCTCCGGTTTACTTTTGCACATACCTCTTTGCTGCTAAAGGGAGAATCTAGAATTGGCCATAAAGGATTTTGATCTCTCCTTTTATAGAATAATTGGTATATAAACCTCTCTGCTATGCAGTTATGATTTTTGTTCTATAACGACATCTTAACTTGTATGAAATGATTCTATATTGAAATTTTAAAATAACAGATTTTTTTTGTATTTTATCTTATTCACTGTGGTAAAGAACCAATATGCGATTGTAATACGACTAGTGTGTAATAATTGTGATCATTTTCATATTTTCTCTCCTATTGTTTATGTGGACCTCATTGGAGATCCAAATCTTAATGAACAAATTGAATTGAAAAATTTAATTGAATTGAAGATAGGGGCAGGTGAAAAGGTGCCCCCCGCAATTCCTAAGCATGCCTCTGTCTCAGCCCTGCCTATTTTATTTAGCTGTGTTCTGCTGTATTATACTCTATGTTGAATGTTTAATTGTGCTAGCCTACAGCTGGCTTTTATGGCTACTTCTCTAGGGAATCGCACTGCGTCCCCTTCAGTCTTCATCAACAGCCCCAATATCATTTTGCAATTTTTCCCTTACCTTGTGTAATTCCGTTTGCATGTTAGTCATAATCATGCTGTATGTTAGTGATATGACCTTAGTAGTGATGTACCCATCTAGCAATCTCCTCTCGTGAGGGAGCCTTCTTTCGTCTCTTCGACGGTCGAGATTCTGGATTTTAAAGCCTGTCAAAACTAGAAATATTTGAATGTTTAGGGTGGGGCAGTTTAATATTCTTTTTGTAAGTGCTCGAATGTAACAATCCTATTCATATCCCACACATGTTCTAGCTACGATATGCCAATTACGTCCCATTTCTTAAAGCCAGGTAGATTAGTCACTTCCCTTAGTCTCGTTCCCACCCATAAAGGCATTTTGGTAGTCAGTCTTTTTCCCAGCCCATTTCTAGAGTTAGTTTATGCCATGTCCAGATTACCGTGTTTATCGCGGGTGGTACTGGGCTCTTCATCTTACCCCCATTTAAGGCGTGCATTTACTCCTTCCCACCCCATTTGAATCTGTCCAATCAGAATGCTGGTTCCTCCAAAACGCCCATCCGTTAACTGTACAAATTTGTGCTGCTTCATAGTATTTACAGACGTTGGGCAATGCAATACCACATTCATATGTTGTGCGTTGGAGGGTCCTCCTGTGCAAAGAAATTAACAGGTGGCCTATCCTAACCAAGAAATGGCTGGGTATCCTGTAGGGCGTATTTTAAAGATCGCTGCCCTTCCCAGTAGCGAGATCGGTAAATGATGCCAGTGCTCTATATTTGGTTCTTATTTTGCCAATAAGGAGCTCTGATTATCCTCATAGTGCAATCTGTCATCCTTAGTGATCCACGGGTCTAAATGTTTAAAATGCTGCATTTCCACCCTTCGGGGTATTGTTAGGGTCTCCTACGGCTGCCATCCTCCCATGCGGAAAATAAGTGATTTTTCCCAATTGATGCTTTGTCCCGTATATTTTCATTATGTGATGAACATCTATTGTACTCTGTTTAAAGACTCCTCTGGGTTAGCTAGGTAAAGCAGCATATCATCTGCTTATAGGGAGATACGTTCCTCCAATCAATGAGTTTCCGTCCAACAAGCGGTTCGATGGCTAGGACGAACATGTGCAAATGCAGGCATCACTGTTGTGTGCCTCTCCCAGTGGGGAATGCCTGCGACACCATGCCATTAACCCTCACTCTCGCCAGGGGACTCATGTAAAGGAGACATTCCCAGGCAATTAATCTTGATCCCATTCCCATTTTTTTAAAGAATTCTGAGGAGAAATGGCCACCCTATAGAATCAAATGCGTTGTTTGCATCTAGTGATACCACCGCTTTTGGTTCATTTACATTTGTTGCTAATGCTATTAGTTGTGTGCGTCAATTGTTAATGAAGCCGTCGATGTCTAACAACGTCAGCCTGTATTGTGACTGCTAAAAATTGTGGCGATAGCGAACATGGGCTCCTGTTTCCTCTCGTACCTCCGGTGTAAATAGTGTTCTAATGTGTCTTGTTCCCATTCCCGACTGTTCATCAAGGCTAGCAGTTTGCCATCCTTGTCACCTGTTTCATACAGGCATTTTTAGGTCAAGCCTAGAGCAGCGCATGCGCTGCTTGCTCGACTTTTAGTAAGGGGCTTTTGTTAGGTCGAGCCTAGAGCAGCGCATGCGCTGCTTGCTCGACTTTTAGTAAGGGGCTTTTGAAAGTGCTACCAAGCCGGCCACCAGCTTGCTGTTACGCGCACAAGCGCGCGCGACGTGCACAGCTGCCATCTGTCTTTCTACAGCGCGTGAATCCCCTCCCCTACCCCCTCCCTTCTCCCACTCCCTCCTCGTCAGCTTCATGCGCTCTGAGCGCTGCTGCAGCCTCTCACCGTCCGAGGCTCCATCTGGCATGATAATTAAGCATTTCATGTTTTGGTCAGTTTACAGAATTATTTCGCTCCACTGTTTTCCCTCTACTGCTCCACAACATTCTCAACTGATGTCCTCCGCTATTTCCACTCATCTCCTATTTCTCCCCAAATGCTCCCTTTATTTTTCCTGCTATCTCCCTCTATTTCTTCCTGTTTCTCTCGACTATTTACTGTTATTTCACGCCTCTATATGCGACTCCTATTCCTCTCAGTTTCCCACGATTTTCGACTCTTGCTCCCCTCCATTCAACTGGATATTTTTTTTATTTCTTCCCACCAATTCCCTTGTTCTCCTCGGCATTTTAACTCTTCTCACCCAATTGCCTCTTACCCCCCAATATATTTCCTCTATAACCTAGCACTATCCCCCCAACCCATAATACTTGTTTATCCCCTCCCCGACCTCCTATTGCTCCCCGTGACTCACCCGAGCCTTCCCTTACGACCCCCCTGGTGTTCTCAGCGGTGCCCACAGGGCTGTACCCCAGGCTGCGGCTTCTCATCACCGTAGTCAGTGAAGCCATAGTTCCAGGACTTACGGTTGTTGGTGCCTCTGTCCCTGGGGACCTCAGTCTTTGTGGTCACGTCCTCTGATCCCCTTTAGGATCTCAGCCCAAGTCCCTGGTGGTCTGACTCTACGACTACCGGGATGTCAGCATCTGCCCGGCTTCCGTTGCCACCACTGCCCGGGATGCCTTTCTGCCTGTGCATCTCTCCCGCTCTTGCTCAATTTCCCTGTGTTTTCCAAGGTAAGAATGTATATTTTTTTTTCCAAATTAATAGGGATAACGTGGAAATACAGGATTCTTGATTCTTTAGTAGGAAGAAAATAGCTGACTTGTTTTCTATGATTTCCTTTTCACTTATTGTCTTTAATACGTCTCAAACATTTGCAAAAAGATTCCAAGATGGCTGCGCCATTTCCATCGAGTTTCTAACTCTACAACTGGATGATGTCCCGCCCCTTCCATAGTCCGTCTTTTGTCTTAGTTTCATGCATTCTAATCGATCTCGTGTGCAGTGTGAGTCGATCAGTTGTTAGGCTGGCAGTTCGGAGGAATTACTAAGGCCAGGGCTCCAGTCGAGGGTAAACGCCGTCTACCAACTAAAAGCAAGGAAGCATTAAACCACGTCTACTGCTGAGTTAGCTGTCTGAACTGTTGTTATATGCACTCTACTCTGCTTTACAGTAGATGGAAACAAGCATTTGCAATGAAATAGGTCTTGCGTTTGGGACCTTATAAGTGTTTAGCCATGCAACAGTTGGTGTTGTTGCACCAAGGATATTGTGCTGCATAACTAAATACTTATAAGGTCCCAAAAGCGAGACCTATTGGCTATGCCAATGCTTGTTGTTTAAGGAAGTAGGATGTTTTAACATCTTTGATCAGTGTAAGTCTATGTTATTCTCTTTTCATTGTTAAGTTTCGCGTGAGCCCTGCTGGGAGTCACAGTTTGTGTTCCACTTCTAATTTTCTAAGGTCCCATTCTAGCTTCTTCACCTGAGTCTCCCTCTCTTGCTTCTGCCCCACCTCACCTGAGATGATCACACCTCTGATAGTTGCCTCAAACGCCTGCCATAATGTGCCTGCACCCTTTGCCAAGTTTGTGGCTTCTTTGAAATAATGCTCTGTGGCTTTACTCTGGCTTTTAACCACTGTAGGGTTTGCCAGACGCCATGTTGCCCTTCGTTCATCCTCCATCTCACGCCTATGAGGTGATCTTTCAGTATTCGATTGCTATGATTACATTTCTTGTGGAAAAAATGAGTTTTGATATTGAGTGGAGCACAGCTTTGAGAGGGGAAAAGTATGGTTGTGGACTCTTTCGGAATGAAAGTCATCTACATGGACCTGTGAAATGATGTTGCTTGCCCCTGTAGCCTCTCTGAACAGCCCTGTGCGTTTACCTTAGTAAGTTTGAAAATCATGCAAGCCCACTGGAGGTGTTCCTTGTGTTTCACATTTTGTTTTCAAATTCAGTGCTGTTCTTTTTCTTTAGGAATATTCAGTGTATACCCCTCTTCTAAGTGAAAGTGTTGTCCTAGCTATGCTGGGATAGACAGTGGGGGCAACATGACTGTAGTCGGGGCACAAGCATTTTTACATATAACAGTTTGTGGTGAGTGCTTACCTGCTTTCTCCTGTAAAAGATCAGCCTGTCCTCATAACTAGGACCATGTGTCGTCTTCATACCCTGTGACATTTATGAAGGATGTCTGTATTATGGTATAGGATTGTCTGAGTTATGAATGTTGTGGATAGTGCTGGAGTCCAGGCAACCATGTGGTATGCACTGCACAAAATTAATCTTGTTAATTTAATCTGGGAGAGGTGGTGATCAGAGGACTCTGGTCTCCAGTGGAAAGCCGCCTCTACATCAATTTGTTGGTTTTATGGGAGGTTCGTATGCCATTGAACGCCTTCCTACAACATCAAAGGTAGACTGGTGCAGGTTCTCACAGACAAAACACCACTGCCATGTGGTCCTGCAACAAACAGGGAAGGGTGGGGTCTAGGGTCCTGTGCCAGGAGGCTCTGCACCTTTGAAAGTGGCTAACTCGCCTGGGCATTTCTCTGGAAGTGAGCCACCTGGCAGGATCTCTAAATGCTAGGGAAGACAAACTTAGTCGCTGACACCGAGTGGATCATGAATGATGATAACACCCAGAGGTGGCATGGAACAGTGTGGCCAACCCTGGCCTGATCTTTTTGCCACTACCGAGAACCTCCAATGTCCGCACTTTTGCGCAATGGAATTCCCAAGATGACTCTTTCTCTGAACTGCAATCTGTCTAAAGTGAAGCACTGAACTCCTGTATGCCTTCCCGCTGCAGCCTTTCCTGCCCTAAGTTCTGAAGAAGATCAGGAATGACCAGGCCCAAGTAAACCTAGTGGCTCCGGATTGGGCCAGGAGCCAGGAGAGAGTGGCATCTGGAACTTCTGGGCATGAGCATCTGTCCTCCGAACAAGTTGCTGCTTCATGAAGATCTAATGTCAGTGTCCTGCACCATAGCCTCTGCTATCTGCACCTTCGTGCATGGAGATTGAGCGGCAGCAGCTACTTTCCTCCCAAAGTCTTTGATGTTTTTCTGGCTGCCATATGACCATCTACAAAATCAGTGTATGCCAGGTGCTGGGACAAGTTTGTGACTTGGTGTGACACATGCCAGACTCACCCTTTACAAGCTAAAATGTCTAAAGTGTTGTTTGCTTTATCATTGACCCAGCAAGACTTTGTGTTGGCCATGTATACTGTTGCTGGTTGAGCCTTCTTTTTTGTGTGCGAATGCACAGTTCTGCACTGGGTCTGTTAATATTAAAATTGCAGTAGCATTTGTTCGGTGTGTGAGTGAGCTTAAGGCACTCTCAGCCCAACTGCTTTACTCTTCATTCTTGCCTGACAAACGGAAAGGAACCTTTCCAAGTCAGACAGGCTATCACCCTTCCGGCTTTCTTTGCACCATCCCACCACTCAAAATAGGAGTAGACCCTCAGTTGATCACCACTTCACCATAAACAAGAGGAGAGACTCAGTCACTCAAGAGAGCCCTCAGGTTCTACATTGATCCTACCAGAGATCATTGAATGAACCATCAGCTCCTTGTGGGATTCTTGGAAGCGCATAAAGGCAAGGCAGTGCAGAGAAGAACTCAGGTGGATAGTCCTTTGCATTAAAATCTGCTATGCACTAGCTAAGAAGCAGCCATCTGAAGGATTAAGACCCCATTTCACTTGAGCCAAGGCTGCTACTACTATGCTGGCATGTGGAGTGCCTGTCCTGGATATCTGTCAAGCTGCTATGTGGGCATCAATGCACATGTTCACCAACCAATGCAATCTTGACAGTCAGGTCCAGGATGAGCATTTTACCCATACAGTCCTGCAGGGCATTTTGCTCCAGTTCATTCCACAGATCCACCACCGGGCGATTTACTACTTTGGTATTTATTCAAAAGGTGAGGAATCTGTGGTTACACGTATCTATCAGAAGAACAACTTACCTTCGGTCATTCTCTTTCTGGTGGATTCGCTGTCTAACCCCAGATTCCTCACTGCCCTCCCACTTCCCTGGTCTGTGGAATGGACTCTTTTCCATCTAAAGTTGTCAAAAACTAGAGATCTCGACATTGCTCAAGCCAATTTGCTGATGGGCTCTGTGTCTGAGACAGTCCTAAGCCTTCGAAAGTAACTTACGTCCTGGCGCATTGGTGGCACCTGTATGTGGCCCCACTCGTCCAGAGTAGAACAGCATCAGTGAGTTGCCACAGGACAACACCTACAAGCATGCAGAAGTACTGCGTTTGAGTTTCTGAATCCAGTCTGACGGATAGAGGAATATCACAAGGTCAGGATTCTGCAGTTAGATAGAGTATCCACCAGAAAGAACAAAGTAAATTGTTCTTTGGAACAGTTTGAATGACTGGCCTAGCCCTTTCTGTTCTGGAGATTTTGCCAGTTGAAGTGATGCTCCAGTTTTTTCTTTTTGTGCACTAGGTGCCAGAGCCTATTGGTACCATCCTGACTAGCTGTTGGTGCCCCTCGTTCTAGTAGGTGCACTGCCATCAAAAAATATGGACTGTGACCAGATGTTCCAGAGATTCTGGACCCTAAATTATGAAGCCACTTCTGACATGTTGTTGTAACTGCCTACTAGTTTCTAGGAGTTGTCAACTAAAGTTAAAAATACCAGGTGAACCATTAACTGGTCCCTGGGCTTAAGTGAGCTGGTCTGTACCCTACCTGGACACCGATAGGAGAACACTGGGTCACCAAGGACAACACTGGAAAGCGGTGGGATTCGCTATATTTGAGTGGTCCACCTTTGATTCCCTGACTCAGACGTTTTAGGGGTGACACCTTTATTTTAAATGGTACATGAAAGTAAAGCCTGGGTACCAGTATTCCAACCACCCCACCACCTCCATTTTGAATAGAGAAACCAGAAAGTTTCTGAAGAGACCAGACTCGAACTATTCTCTAGGGGGTAGTATAGGGCATATGCTCCATTCTAACAGATAATCTGGCACCTAATGCAAGAGAGGGAGAGAGTTTCAAGGAAGTGTGGGGGTTGTACCATGGCCCCAGAAGATGCTAGTATTTTCTGGGGTTTGATGCTTATTGCAATTTTTTATATTTACTTGCTTGTTATTAAAATCCATTTTTATAATGTATAGCACTGACAGGACATTGATGTTTAGTGTCAACTGTATTATCATACTGATTTGAAGTCCTGACCTGTTCTGTGACCTCAAGAGGTGCACAAAGTATGTATATATATATGTATATATATATATATATATACCCACATATATATATGTTTGTGTATTTCAAAGTGGCAGTCATCACTGTGTAGTTATGGTTCAAATGGTGTTTCCATTTAAAATGTATTTTTTGATTTATCGCCAGCTTTTGAATTGAAGGACTGATTTCCACGAGATTTGGCAGTCTAACTCACTCGGTTAAGGTTTTGTATGCCAAGTTTTGTGATTATTGAAGAAAAAAGTTACAAATTAAGTGGTTTCCTATCTTAGCTCCATTAGTAAACTTTGTTCACACCTACAGTCAAAACGGCTGAACAGATTTACACCAAACTTGGCATGAAAATGGAACTTTACTCGAAAGCATGCAGTCATCGTAAATTCATTCAGTAACTTTTGAGATATTAGCTTTTAAAAAGTTGCCGAGCTGGCTTGAAAAGGTTTACACTTTTGTGCATTTCTGCTGTTAGAGGTTCTTGAATAATTTGTGAGTCTGAGAATAAAAAACAAAAAAACGAATATGAATGGAGGAAAGAGCCTTTTCTTCCATAGTCCGTTTTGGATCCCTGGTACCAGTGTTGATACCACAGATCCGATAGATCTGATTGACTGCCGCAAGAGAAACATTTCTTTTGCAGCAGCCATTACAGGACTCAAGTCACAGTCTTCGTGTCAGGCATTTAAAGAAGCAGTGACTGATATGGGCAGGGTAGGGACACCTTAATGCCCATGCCACAGTGGGATGACCCTGATAGGACCCTCCCTTACTTATTATTATTTTTTTTAAAGGCAAAAAGTTACAGGATTTGCGAGTCAGATTTCTGATTCACTAATTCCTGACACCTTAAATGGCAGCCCGAGACTGAGGTACCTCGTTCCCAGCCACGATTTTAAGTTTAAGGGAATTGCGAGTCAGAAACAACTCACAATCCCTAATCAAGGATCAGGGTTTGAAGCTTGCATCAGGATTCACAAATCCTATTTAGGATTTGCAAATGAAAAAAAAAAAAATTAAAAACAAAAAAGGCCTGGCCAACACTTGGACATCGGTGAAAGGTGAGCACCTGCGCCCAGCGCCCCTGGCAGCGGGTTTGTGTGTAGGACCAGGCCACAGACCAGGCCCTGCTTCCATCCCATGCTGCGCACAGCCTGGGAACAGTATGAATGGCCGACCTTCGGCGTGTTGCCCACTCATAGGGCATGTGGAATGGGGGTGAGTGCTCTGTGGCGAGTTAGGTGGCGGAGGCCAAGCCATGCACTCACTCAACCCATTCTGTGCAGGGCCATAGGGTTGCCTGAAATTATCCAGTTATGATTATCAACACACAAAACTGACATTGTTTGCCATGCTCAAAATATTATTTTTTGCAAATGGCACAGAAACCCAAAAACCGTTGAAAATAAATCAGCATAGCGAGTGGGGCGATTTATGGTGTGTGTTTTATGTGTTGATAACCATAACTGGGGAATTTCAGTGGTGTTACACATGTGAGCCAAAACCATAAATACGTTTTTAACTGTAGCTTTTTTCAGAGAATATTTTTACTGACGGCACACAAAAGGCAAGCGGACAGTGCCAAGCGCCCACTGACTCTGCCAGTTTTACCCCTAAGCCTTCTAGGAAATGAATCTGCTCATCAAGTTTCTTACACAATCCTAATCAAGGTAAAGATTCTAGTATTGAGCTTCCACTCTGACTCTTTGGAGAGTCCTTTTTGCTGTGTTTCCTGCAAGTACAATTCTCTTAACCTTCTTTCTGTAAAACACGACTTATTGAAGGTTAATACCTACAATTGTACCTATATTAATGCCCATTCTCTATCTAGGCACCTACATTGATCTGGGACCTTCTTACTTCGGCAACTCCTGACTGTCTTTTTATTACTGAAACCTGGTGCCACTCAAACTCCAATCTGGCTGTTGTTGCCCATACTCCTTTACTAAACAGGACTGCCCGACAGGCGGTGAGAGGGGCTCACCTTCGTATTTGGCTAGGCCTTGTCCTATGAGATCACAGGCACTTGTTTTCTTTCTTCCCTGGAGTGCATAATTCTTAATCTGAAATCTACACCCAATTTATACATAACCAGAGCTCTTATTTACCACCCCTGGCTCACATTCTAACTTCAGTTATAGAGTATCTAATTTCCTTCCACCCTACAAGCTTAAAGCGTTGAACTTCTAATTGGGGACCTTAAATCCCATTTAGACAATCAGCAATAACCTGATTTTAAAACTCTTATTGCAGATATGAACTCCCTTACCCTGACATATCTTATAAGTCATCCAACCCATATTGGTTTCCATATTTTTGACCCCATACTTTCTAATTTTTCTGGACTTCATACCTCCCCTCTGTCCCCTCTTCCTCTCATCTTGACTGATTACTTTCCTTTTCAGTTTCATTTTCCTATGCCCTCCTTGTTTCACCACCCCACTATCATCTCTAATATCATTACGGACCACACATGGGCAACTATGCATATTTTTCTTTATCCTCTACTCTGAATACAAACCTCCCGGTATTTGATTCAGACATGGAATCTGTAGCAGTTGACTTTAATGACTGGGTTGCCAATGCATTGGACAAAATGACTCCCTCCCTCCCTCGAATACTTTTAGATCCCACTGTAAAACTGCTATGGCTCATTTGTACCTCTCTGAGCTTAGAGATAAAAAGCTGTACTGGAAAGTTTTGGAGCGTTTGTAGAAGATGCTTCTATTTTGATATTGATAAAGCAGTTTATAGGGAGAGACTCAGACACTGTCAACGTGATTTAAGAGCCTTCACTTCGCTTATTATGCCAAACAAGTTGGCACTCATAGAATGGTTTCCGCCTCTACAGAGAAAACATTTGGTTAATGAATGTCCTCACCCCAAAGGTAATAACTGACATCCAGCCCAACAGGAACTTTGCTCTGCCCTTTCAGATCATTTTCACGACAAAATCAAAACAAGTAACAGACTTCAGTCTCCTGTCACTGACTTAGATATTCTTAATTTTACACCACACTTTGCTAGTTGTGTATTTTTTCTAATTTCACACCCACTGTCCTTGAAGGCATTGTTAAGGGTCTCCCTTCCAGAAAATCAGGTTTCCCTTTGGCCCTACCCTGTGTGGATTCTTTTCTCTTGCCTAGATTTCCCAGGGCTCGTACTCACTGCTCTTCTTTGTAACAAATCTCTTTTTAAGGCAGCAGTCCCCAAACTTTGGAAGCAAGTTCAAGTTCTCCTTCTGCTGAAGAAAACCTTTGGCTGATCCTCAAGACCCCTCTAACTACTGTCCGATCTCCTTACTTTTCCTGCTTTCTAAACTTACTGAAAAACAAGTACATTACCAACTACCTCAATATTAACAATATTTTAGGCCATTCTCAATTTGGCTTTCGGCCCAATCATAGTACTGAGTCAACCCTTCTGTCAGGTACAGACAATATTTGTTTTATCCTGGATAAGGAAGTAGCTGCCACTCTGATCCTTTTGGATCTTTCTGCAGCATTTGACCTCAATTCATGCTCAGGCCTGAATTAGGGAACCAAAAGTATGGAACCAGAAGTAGCCCTGGCAAAAATGCTTAAACCGTTCTTCCTCCCTTCGTTTCCTGGTTCTCTCTCTCTCTTTCCATCCCTCCATTTTCTGTCTCTACTCCATCTCTGATCGCTATCTCTCTACCTGCACCCCCATGTTTTCTCTCTCTCTTGAAGCCTTCCCGGGCCTCCTACAATTAATCTCGGGGAGCTGTGAAGAGTAGCAGAGGCTCCAGGTGTGGCCTTGGGATTTCAAAACCAACTTTCAGTTCCTCCAGCGCACCCGGGAATGCCTGGTGGAATAAAAGGCCAGTTCAACCATGTTCTTGCTATTCTGATTAAGCGTCTCTATGACTATGGCATAGGTGAATTGGCCCTTCATTGGATCACGTCATACTTAGCATCTAGATCATAGAGTATTTCTCCTCCACCTTTCCGTTCTGCTGAAAAGGGCCTACTCTTTGGGGTTCCTCAAGGCTCGTCCGTGAGCCAACCCTTTTCAATTTATATATTGATCCTTTGGTAGAGCTGCTTAGACCTTACAGACTTGAAATAATCTCCTATACCGGCAACACACAATCTTTAGTGTCAAATTCTAATATTCCAGTGACCTCCAAACAATTTGCTGATGTGCATGACAGACATAGCTGCCTGGATGAATGCTTAAAGCTGAACTGCGACAAAACTGAGGTTCCTCTGTTTGTGAAGCAGTCTGAATGCTTGTCACCTTGATGGTGCCCAGCAGATGTAACGTTTAGTGCAAGATGTTTGCTGTTATGAGTTTTAGGTGAGCTCTTTACAGTATTCTGCTGCAGTTGCTCGAGCAAGTCTTCACGTGCCAGCATGCATTCTGAGGGAATCTTGTAAAAGAGACAGAGAGCCTCACTCCAGATCTCTTGTCACCTCTGCTCTTGTTTCTTGATCATGGAAAAATTTGAAGGTTTTCATCTGTGGAGAAAGGAAAGTACGGCATCGTTAGAATTTTTTCTTACCTTGTTGGTAAATTGGGGTTCTTAACTGCACTTAAGTAGGAACACGCTTTAGAATATCCTTTTTGCTGCGTTTCCTGCAAGTACAATTCTTTTAACCCTCCTTCCCTAAACCATGACGTATTGAAGGTTCCTAACTTCAGTTGTGCCTACATTAATGCCCGCTTTATTCCTAGCCACCATACAGAGATCCCGGACCATCTTTCCTAATCTACTCCCGTTTCTTTTATTGGTACTATAACCTGGTCTTAAATTTGTTTCTTTCTTGTACTGGGAACTAGTATTTGCAAATTAGAGGTTGAGCCAAAAGGCATTTTTTTTTTTTAACAAACAAGAAATGACTGGCTGCTTTACAGACTTCTTCTAATCTTTTGATCTGGTATGCCAGGACACCAGCTTAACTAGTTATAGGGTGGTTGTCTGATGGGATGAGTGGGGTTATTTTATTGAGTAGTTTCAATTGGAAATATGTGGCAATACCTAATGCTCTAGTCTCTAAATTTAGGTTTAGGCCTGTACTTTTGATTTGATGGTGACAGTACAGCCAACAAATGAATGTGGGAGTGGGGGCTTAGAGAGTTCATTTGCTCAAGGAGATATTTAGGGGGATGAGTACTTTGGATTTTGATCCATGCAGTCAGAATCTTTTGTGGTCTGTGAGATAGGCTCTCTCTCTCTCTCCAGACACCCAAAGGAAAACTTGGGTGTTGTTAGGATAGGAATTGAATTAGAGATGATGTTCGTGGGGGGATGTTCATGAGGGGTCTGCTGTTTATGCTGAAAAGTACGGGTAACAGGGGAAATCTCTGTTAGCTCAGTATACTGGGCTCGTTGGGGAAGAGAGATTTCCAAATCTGATTATTTGGCTGCGGTTAAACAGAGACGATATAAACCTTTTTAATGTTTAATCTGAGACAAGGGCCACTGATTGTAGTCTGTGTAGAATGATTTTATGGTCTGTAGTGTCAAATATGGCTGCCAGTTCGAGAAGAGTGTGCATGCTCAGTGCATTCTGGTCAGATTTTAAAGAATCTATTCTCTAACTTTGAAAAATGAACTGACTGGCATATTATGTGCTAAAAGATGAGCATACATATTCTGTGTAAGATGAGCATATCCTATGTTTTAATGATGGGCATAATTGCCGCACAGTGATGGTGGAGTTCTGTAGATCTGAAAGAAACACATAGTGATAGATTCCTTACCTTAGAATATCCCCGGCGTCAGACTGGATCCGGAAAGTTTTCGTCAGCAGTACCCCTGCGCGTCGGTAGGTGGCGTCGTGCGGCTCCGCGTCCGTCGTTGGCGTCGTGGTCACCGAGATGACGTCACGGGCACTACTTAGACGACGCCAGCAAGCGCAGATCCGGGAAGAGCAGGAACCCCCAGTCAATTTTTGACTGACTTTTTGAGGCTTTTTGTCTCTGTTTTTTCATCGAGTCTTCGACTCCTGGTGCAGATAGGATGCCCGGTTTTAAATCCTGCGGGGACTGTCACCGTATGATGTCGGTGACGGACCCGCACCGTGCGTGTCTTTTCTGCCTGGGGCGCGATCACGACCCCAAGTCGTGCCCCGACTGCCGAGCCATGGCGCCGAATACTTTGCGGGAGCGGTCCCGAAAGTTGCTGGAAGCCCGGCAGTCGGCTCCGCGCCGTTCGAGGTCCCGGTCCCGTGGGAGGTCAAGGGACCGTGCGCGTAGTCATCACCATCGGTCTTCGGGATACAAGTCTTCGCACTCGGGGGTCAGGTAAGGCGAAGCACAAGAAGTCGAAGAAACGCCATCGTTCTCCGACTTCCCCTCGCCGGTCGCGCGACGCGGCTGAGGGTGCGGGTGATGCCTCCCCCGCGGCTCCGGCGGAGCCTATGCAGTCGCCGCCGGACTACTCGCCCTTTCTGTGTTCGTCGGCGACTCCGGCCCAAATACAGGAATTCCTGTCGGCCATGGCTCGTCTCTTTGGGCCGTCGGGTCCCGCCGGTGCGCCTTCGGGCCCCGCGGTCCCGACTGGGGGTCCTCGCCTTTCATCGCTGGCGGCTCCGGCCCCGGCGTCGCTGTCGGCTCCGGCCTTGGCGCCGCAGGACCCCCATGGATCCAGGCCTGGATCCCGGTCGACGCCGGTTGACCTTATAACACCTCCACCGACGTCGACCCCACCGGCACAACTTTTGACGTCGCCCGCTCCTCGGGACGACGTCGACCCCGGTTTCAGCCCCAAAGTGGACGCGGCGTCGGGCCGGCGTCGATCGATGCCGTTCTCGACGTTGCTCAGGGATTTCTATCCCCATGTCCAGGCTCCTTATTTTACACCTGTTGAACAGCCTGAGGAGCCAGGGAAGGGACTGGGAGGGGTCTGAGGACCCTCTCGCAGCTGCTTGCGAGTCTGAACAGGACTGGGCTGAGGAGTTGGGGGGTGCCAGTGGTCTGGATACCTCACCAGACCTTGGCATGCTGTCTCCTCCTACCTTGGCTACGGAGGAGGGTGCTAGTTATGCTGTGGTGTTGCATAGGGTGGCCGAGGCCCTACACCTCGAGCTTCCTATGGTGGCCGTCAGGACTAACCTCCTGACAGAGGTGCTTCAGCCAGCAGCTACTTCTGCGGAGCCGCTGCTTCCCTTTAAAGAAGCCCTTTCTGATGTTCTTTTGGGCACTTGGTCCAGGCCCACCACAGGGGCTCCTGTGGATAGGAACGTGGCCCGACGCCATCGCCCGGCTCCGGGTGACCCCCTTTTCCTCCAGCATCCCACCCCCGAGAGCTTGGTTGTCCAAGCCTCTGCTTCCCCTACCGCCTTCCCTTCCGCACCACCGGATAGGGAATCCAAGAAACTGGATCAGTTTGGAAAGAAAGTTTTTTCTTCCACCAGTTCTGCGCTGCAGTCCGTGAACACCGCATGCCTCTTAGGCCGTTATTCCCACTCTCTGTGGGATACGGTGGCGGACGTGCTGCCCCACTGTCCGGAGGTGGCCCGGCCAGCTCTCTCCCAGGCTGTTGCAGAGGGGAGAGACACAGCTAAGTTCATGATTCGTTGTGGCCTAGCCACCGCCGACTCACTGGGCAGATCTATTGCAACGACTGTGGCGGTTCGCCGCCACGCCTGGTTGAGGACCACTGGATTTTCGGGGGATGTCCAAAACACACTTATGGACATGCCCTTTGATGGCCGTCGTCTCTTCGGCGACAAAGCAGACAGCGTGTTGGAGCGGTTTAAGGACTCACGGGCTACGGCCAAGTCCTTGGGACTCTCTGCAGTCCGCCCTCCTCCGCCTTCTGCTTTTTGCTCCTTTCGTGGTACCGGAAGGGGTGCCCCGCAGCGTTCGCAACAGAGCCACAGGCCTGCGCAGCAAGCATCCCAGCGCGGACGCGGGTTCCGCCGTGGCGGACCAAGGGGCCAGCAGGCGGGTCAGTCCACCACCACCCCAGCCACCACTGCCTCCAAACCTTCCTAGTCCGGACTTTCAGGCCCATCAAACGCCAGTGGGCGGCAGGTTTCGCCATCACCTCCCCCACTGGTGCACCATCACTTCGGACAGGTGGGTTTTAGAAATAGTCCGGAGGGGCTACTCCCTCCCCTTCGAGACTACCCCTCCAGCCATGCCACCTCAGTACCACCGCATGTCGAGGGATCACTTGGTGCTTCTTCAGCAGGAAGATGCGGCCCTCTTGGCCAAGGGGTCCATCGAGCGCGTTCCGACGCCAGAAGTAGGTCGTGGTTGCTATTCCCACTACTTTCTGGTGCCCAAGAAGGACAAGGGCCTGCGTCCTATCTTAGACCTCTGGAACGTCAATCGCTTCCTCCGCAAAGAGAAGTTCAAGATGCTCACTGTAGCTCAGGTCTTGTCTGCTCTCAATCCACAAGACTGGATGGTAGCGCTGGACTTGCAGGATGCCTATTTCCATATCCCCGTCCTGCCAGCCCACCGGCGTTACCTGCGGTTCACAGTAGGCCACGAGCACTTTCAGTTCACCGTGCTCCCCTTTGGCCTTACCAGCGCCCCTCGGGTGTTCACAAAGGTGATGGCGGTGGTCGCAGCTCATCTGCGCAGATCAGGGGTTTCAGTCTTCCCCTATCTCGACGACTGGTTGTTGAAGGCGGGCTCGCCCCAGACAGTCGTCTCCCACCTCCAGACTACGGCCGACCTCCTGCACTTGCTGGGGTTCTCCATCAACGTGCCGAAGTCGCACCTGATTCCCTCTCAGAAGCTCCTCTTTATCGGAGCAGTTCTGGACACGGCGCAGTTTCGGGTCTATCCTCCCAAACAGCGAATCCGGGATATTCGGGCTCTGATTCCCATCTTTCAACCCTTGTCCCGGGTTTCGGTCAGAGTGACTCTGAGGCTGCTGGGCCTCATGGCCTCCTGCATACTGCTGATCAATCATGCCAGATCGCATATGCGGGCTCTGCAGTGGGACTTGAAGTTCCAGTGGGCGCAGCATCAGGGGAACCTGTCCGATCACGTCCAGATCTCGGAGGGCACTGCACAACAGTTCCAGTGGTGGCTCACGAACCGGCATTGGGTCAACGGCAGATCCCTCTCCCTTCCCCAACCGGAGTTTACAGTGGTGACGGATGCGTCCCTCCTGGGATGGGGCGGCCACATGGGAGAGGCGGAGATCAGAGGCCTCTGGTCTCCGGCGGAGTCCAAGCTCCATATCAACCTTCTGGAGCTTCGGGCGATACGGCTTGCACTGAAAGCATTCCTTCCCTCTGTCAAGGGGAGAGTAGTGCAGGTGTTCACAGACAACACCACCGCCATGTGGTACTGCAACAAGCAAGGCGGGGTGGGGTCGTGGCTGTCAGGAGGCTCTGCGTCTCTGGACATGGCTGGAACATCAGGGCATGTCCCTGGTGGTTCAACACCTGGCAGGTTCTCTGAACGCCAGGGCAGACGAACTCAGCCGCAGGTGCATGCTGGATCACGAATGGCATCTACACTCGGAGGTGGTGCAAGGTCTCTTTCAGCAGTGGGGAGAGGCTTGGTTAGATCTATTTGCCACCGAAGAGAACGCGCAATGTCATCAGTTCTGCGCGTTGGAATTTCCAAGGCGGCACTCGCTCGGCGACGCTTTTCGACGCGAGTGGAGTTGCGGTCTATTGTACGCCTATACCACTTCTGCCCAGAGTGCTGAAGAAGATCAGGCGCGACCGGGCACAAGTCATCCTTGTGGCACCGGACTGGGCTCGAAGAGTATGGTATCCCGAGCTACTCAGTATGAGCATCGATCCCCCAATCAGACTGCCTCTTCGGGAGGATCTTCTGTCGCAGCAGCAGTGGACGGTCCTCCACCCGAACCTGTCCAGCCTCCTCCGCTTTGCGTGGAGATTGAGCGGCGGCAGTTGGTTCCTTTCGACTTGCCTCCTGAAGTTTGTGATGTCATTCTGGCAGCCAGGCGTCCCTCTACTAAAGAAGTGGTATACGCCTACAGGTGGAACAAGTTTGTGGCATGGTGCACAGCAAAGGCTGTGGATCCTCTTTCTGCCCCTCTTTCTGAAGTTCTACTGTTCCTTCTTTCTTTAGCCCAGCAGGGATCTGCTCTGGGCATTTTCAAGGGCTACCTTTCTGCTATTTCGGCCTTTCTCAGGCTCCCTGATCAGCCCTCTCTTTTCAAGTCCCCTGTTGTAAATAGATTTCTCAAAGGCATTACACACCTTTTTCCTCCTATTCCTTTCGTGATGCCTCAGTGGGACTTGCATTTGGTTCTTACATACTTGATGTGTGCTCCCTTTGAGCCACTTCATAACTGTCCTCTTCGTCTCTTGACCTTAAAGACTGCTTTCCTGGTGGCCATCACCTCTGCTAGGCGAGTGAGTGAGCTCCAGGCTCTTTCTTGTAAGCCTCCTTTGCTATCAGTCCATCCGGACAAGGTTGTGCTCAGGCCCCGTCCTTCCTTTTTGCCAAAAGTGCTTACGGCCTTTCACATTGTGCAGACTATTACCTTGCCCACCTTCTTTCTTCCTCCGCATCCTTCCAGAGAGGAAGAGAGGCTCCACCGTCTGGACCCAAAACGTGCGCTCTCCTTTTATCTCAACCGCACACAGCAGTTCCGGGTGGATGACCAGCTCTTTGTTGGCTACGTTGGCACCAAGAAAGGTCAGGCGGTACACAAGAGAACTATCTCCCGCTGGGTTGTCTTATGTATCAAAGCCTGTTACTCTTTGGCTAAAAAAGAACCTCCGGTGTGGCTGCGTGCTCATTCCACCAGAGCTACTGCAGCCACTACTGCATTAGGACGTGGTGTCCCCCTGCAAGACATCTGTCAGGCAGCCACGTGGGCCTCGCTGCACAGGTTTACCAAGCATTATTGCCTGGACAGCCAAGTCCGGAGAGACGGCTTCTTTGTCTCCGTGACTTTCTGGTGTGATCTTGGTTCGCAGACCCACCACCGGGGTTGGTATTGCTGGGGTATCTATTCTAAGGTAAGGAATCTATCACTGTGTTTCTTTCAGATGAACAAGTTACTTACCTTCGGTAACGATATATCTGTAAGAAACATTAGTAGTGATAGATTCCTTACCGCCCCACCCATCCTCCCCGTTCTGCGAACTGATTTCTAGGGTTAAGGTCATCCCTTTCAGGGCCCAGGTATCTGAAAGAGACACGTTAGTGACAGATTCCTTACCTTAGAATATCCCCAGGCGTCAGGCTGGATCCGGAAAGTTTTTGCGTAGCAGTACCCTTGCGCGTCGGTAGGCGGCGTCGTGCGGCTCCGCGTCCGTCGTCGGCGTCGAGATCGCCGGGATGACGTCGCGGGCAGTACTTAGACGCCGCCCCTGCGCGCTGACGTCAGTTCTTCTTTTTTCCGCGCCAGTAAGCGCAGATCCGGGAAGAGCAGTGCCCTAGTCATTTTTTTTTGACTAACTTTTTGGTGATTTTTCACTGGTTTCTTCGAGTCATCTCGGCTCCACGGTGTCGGTAGGGATGCCCGGCTTCAAGCCATGCGACGCCTGTGGTCGAATGATGTCGATCACAGACCCGCACTTAGTGTCTCTACTGTCTCGGCCGCGACCACGACACGAAGTCGTGTTCCGACTGCCGAGCCTTGCACCCGAAGGCTTTGCGAGAGCGGTCTCGAAAGCTCCTCGAGGTCCGGCAGTCGGCTCCGCGCCGCACCAAGCCCCAGTCACGGGAGAGGTCGAGGGGCCGGTCGCGGAGTCCTCGCCCGTCATCGGAGTCCAAGTCTTCGCACTCCTCGGGTAAGTCGAAGCACAAAAAGTCTAAGAAGCACCATCGCTCTAAGACTTCGCCTCGCCGGTCTCGCGACTCGGCTGAGGCTCCTGTCGGCACCGTCCCCGCGGCTCCGGATGTGCCTGTGACGCAGCCCCCGCATTACCCGTCCTTCCCGGGTTCGGGGGCGACTCCGGCCGAAATACAGGAATTCCTGTCGGCCATGGCCCGCCTCTTCGGGCCTCAAGGCCCCTCCGGTGCGCCTTCGGGCCCCGCGGGCCCTCATGGGATTGCCCCGGCGCCGCCGACGACTCTGGTCCCGGCGCCGCCTGTCCCACCAGCCTCGCTCCCGGCCCCGGCTTCGGCCCCGGCCTCGATCCCGGCTCCGGTGGTACCGCAACCCCCATCGACGCCGGTTGACCTAACCACGCCTCCGCCGACGCCGATGTCCCCGGTGCCGTTCCTGACGCCGCCCGGGGCACCGGGCGGCGTCGTTCCCCAGTTATCTCCGGACGCGGCGTCGCCCGACGCCGGCTCCGGCGCCGATGAGACCTTGGGTCCCGGACGTCCCTCCTCCTCCTTATTTTCAACCTGAGGAGGACCAGGAGAGCTGGGAGGGGTCGGATGACCCTCTCACACAGCAGTGTGACTATGATCAGGACTGGGCAGAGGAACTTGGGGATGCCAGTGGTCTGGACACTTCCCCTGACACTGGCATGCTGTCTCCTCCTTCCGTGGCTACGGAGGAGGGAGCAAATTTCGCAACGGTGTTGCGTAGAGCAGCTGGAGCCTTACACCTCCAATTGCCTACAGTGGCTGTCAGGACTAACCTCCTGACGGAAGTGCTTCAGCCGGCAGCTACCTCCTCGGAGCCATTGCTGCCGTTTAATGATGCACTTTCTGACGTTCTTTTGGGCACCTGGTCCAAGCCCACCACAGGGGCTCCTGTGGATAAGAACGTGGCCCGACGCCATCGCCCTGCTCCGGGCGACCCCTTGTTTCTCTCTCAATATCCCACCCCCGAGAGCTTGGTTGTCCAAGCCTCTGCCTCCCAAACCGCCTTCCCTACCGCCCCTCCGGATAGGGAATCCAAACGCCTGGATCAATTTGGGAAGAAGGCCTTTTCTTCCTCCAGTGCTGGCTTGCGGTCCGTCAACACCGCTTGCCTTTTGGGCCGATACTCCCACTCTCTGTGGGATTCGGTGGCGCTCGTTTTGCCCCAGTGTCCTGAGGAGGTCCAGACACTGCTTTCCCGCGCCATTGCGGAAGGAAGGGATGCGGCAAAGTACAACATCCGTTGTGGCCTTCATACCGCCGACTCGCTGGGCAGATCGCTTGCAACGACAGTGGCGCTGCGTCGCCACGCCTGGCTGAGGACAACTGGTTACTCGGGTGACGTCCAAAACACATTCGTGGACATGCCCTTTGATGGAGTCGGTCTTTTTGGTACCAAAGCAGACCATGCGCTGGAGCGTTTTAAGGACTCACGGGCTACTGCCAAGTCCCTGGGCCTTTCTGCTGTGCGCCTTCCGCTAACCTCTGCTTTTCGCCCCTTTCGTGGCCACGGAAGGGGCGCCCAGTCACGTCCGCTGCCCAGCCACCGGCCCGCGCAGCAAGCGTCTTCGCGTGGCCGAGGACGTGGCTCCCGCCGTGGCGGGTCAGGCCACCAACCCCGCCCCGTCCGCGGCCTCCAAGCCCTCCTAGTCCTTCCTTTCAGGTGCACAGCACGCCAGTAGGGGGCAGGGTCCGCCATGACCTTCACCACTGGCGTGCCATCACCTCGGACAGGTGGGTCTTGGACATTGTCCGAAGGGGCTACTCCCTCCCCTTCGAGACCACCCCCCCAGCCATGCCACCTCAATTCCACCGCATGTCAGGGGATCACTTGGTGCTTCTGCAGAAGGAAGTCACGGCCCTCTTGGCCAAGAGGGCAATCGAGCATGTTCCGACCCCAGAAGTAGGACGTGGTTGCTACTCCCACTACTTTCTGGTGCCCAAAAGGACAAGGAGGACATGCGTCCTATCTTGGACCTCCGGAACGTCAATCGCTTCCTCCGGAAGGAGAAGTTCAAGATGCTCACCCTAGCTCAGGTCCTGACTGCCTTCGACCCTGGAGACTGGTTGGTAGCGTTGGACTTACAGGACGCTTATTTCCACATCCCCGTCCTGCCGGCCCACCGGCGTTACCTGCGGTTCACGGTAGGCCTCGAGCATTTTCAGTTCACCGTGCTCCCCTTTGGCCTTACAAGTGCCCCTCGGGTGTTCACGAAAGTGATGGCGGTGGTCGCAGCTCATCTGCGCCGGGCAGGGGTTCCAGTCTTCCCCTACCTCGACGACTGGCTGCTGAAGGCGGGCTCGTCCCAGGCAGTCGTCTCCCACCTCCAGACTGCGGCCGAACTCCTGCACTCGCTGGGGTTCTCCATCAATGTGCCAAAGTCGCATCTGATTCCTTCTCCACAGCTCCTTTTCATCAGAGCAGTTCTGGACACGACGCAGTTTCGGGCCTATCCTCCCGAACGGCGAGTCCGGGATATTCAGGCTATGATTCCGATCTTTCAGCCTTTATCCTGGGTTTCGGTACGGATGACCCTGAGGCTGCTGGGCCTCATGGCCTCCTGCATCCTGCTGGTCGATCATGCCAAATGGCATATGCGGGCTCTGCAGTGAGACCTGAAGTTCCAGTGGGCGCAGCACCAGGGCAACCTGTCCGATCACGTCCAGATCTCGGAGGGGACTGCAAAACAGTTGCAGTGGTGGCTCTCGAACCGGCAATGGGTCATGGGCAGATCCCTCTCCCTTCCCCAGCCAGAGCACACAGTTGTGACGGACGCGTCCCTTCTGGGATGGGGTGGTCACATGGGAGAGGCGGAGATCAGAGGCCTCTGGTCTCCGGCGGAGTCCCGGCTCCATATCAACATTCTGGAGCTCCGGGCGATCCGACTTGCACTCAAGGCATTCCTTCCCTCTGTCAAAGGGAAGGTAGTGCAGGTGTTCACAGACAACACCACCGCCATGTGGTACTGCAACAAACAAGGTGGGGTGGGGTCGTGGACCCTCTGTCAGGAGGCTCTGCGCCTCTGGACATGGCTGGAACATCAGGGCATGTTCCTGATGGTTCAACACCTGGCAGATTCCCTGAACGCCAGGGCGGACGAACTCAGCCGCAGGTGCATGATGGATCACGAATGGCGTCTTCACTCTGAAGTGGCGCAAGCACTCTTTCTACAGTGGGGAGAGCCTTGGTTAGATCTATTCGCCACCGAAGAGAACGCGCAATGTCAGCAGTTCTGCGCGTTGGAATTTCCAAGGCGGCACTCGCTCGGCGACGCTTTTCGTCGCGAGTGGAGTTGCGGTCTGTTGTACGCCTTTCCGCCTATACCACTTCTACCCAGAGTTTTAAAGAAGATTCGGCGCGACCGGGCCCAAGTCATCCTTTTGGCTCCGGACTGGGCTCGAAGAGTTTGGTATCCCGAGCTACTCAGTATGAGCGTCGATCCCCCGATCCGTCTGCCTCTTCGGGAGGATCTTCTGTCGCAGCAGCAGGGGACGGTCCTCCACCCGAACCTGTCCAGTCTCCACCTGCTTGCGTGGAGATTGAGCGGCGGCAGTTGATTCCTTTCGACTTGCCTCCCGAAGTTTGTGATGTGATTCTGGCAGCCAGGCGTCCCTCCACTAAGGTGGTATACGCCTGCAGGTGGAACAAGTTTGTGGCATGGTGCACAGCAAAGGCTGTGAATCCCCTCTCTGCCCCTCTTTCTGAGGTTCTTCTGTTCCTTCTTTCTCTGGCCCAACAGGGTTCTGCCCTGGGTACCATCAAGGGTTATCTTTGTGCTATCTCGGCCTTCCTCAGGCTTCCTGATCAGCCCTCCCTTTTCAAGTCCCCTGTTGTTAACAGGTTCCTAAAAGGCATTACACCCCTCTTCCCTCCTGTTCCGTTTGTGATGCCTCAGTGGGACTTGAACTTGGTTCTTACCTTTCTGATGTGCGCTCCCTTTGAGCCTCTACATAACTGTCCTCTTCGTCTTCTGACTCTGAAGACAGCCTTTCTGGTGGCCATCACCTCCGCTCGGCGGGTGAGTGAGCTCCAGGCTCTATCATGCAAACCTCCCTTTCTGTCTGTCCATCCAGACAAGGTTGTTCTTAGGACGCGTCCGTCCTTCTTGCCAAAGGTGGTCACTGCCTTCCACATTGGGCAGACCATCACTTTGCCCACCTTCTTTCCGCCTCCTTCCAGAGAGGAAGAGAGGCTCCACCGTCTGGACCCAAAACGTGCGCTTTCCTTTTATATCAACCGCACACAACACTTCCGGGTGGATGACCAGCTCTTTGTTGGCTACGTGGGCGCCAAAAAGGTCGGGCGGTGCACAAGAGAACCATTTCCCGCTGGGTAACCTTGTGTATCAAAGCCTGCTATTCTTTGGCTAAGAAGGAGCCTCCTGTTGGGCTGCGTGCCCATTCCACCAGGGCAACGGCTGCTACCACGGCCTTAGGCCGCGGTGTCCCGCTGCAGGATATCTGTCAGGCAGCTACGTGGGCCTCGCTGCACACGTTTACCAAGCATTACTGCCTTGACAGCCAGGTCCGGAGGGACGGCTTCTTTGGCCGTTCTGTCCTCCGGGACTTCCTTGTCTGAATCTGTTCGCAGACCCACCACCGGGGTTGGTATTGCTGGGGTATCTATTCTAAGGTAAGGAATCTGTCACTAACGTGTCTCTTTCAGATGCACAAGTTACTAACTTGTGTAACAATATATCTGTAAGAGACAGTAGTTAGTGACAGATTCCTACCGCCCACCCATCCTCCCCGTTCTGCGAACTGATTTCTAGGGTTAAGGACATCCCTTTCAGGGCCCTAGTATTTTTCAGACACCTATGTCAGCTTCTTGCATGGCTCTGCGTTCCTGGCGTGGAAAGTCGTGTACAGAACTGACGTCAGCGCGCAGGGGCGGCGTCTAAGTACTGCCCGCGACGTCATCCCGGCGATCTCGACGACGGACGCGGAGCCGCACGACGCCGCCTACCGACGCGCAAGGGTACTGCTACGCAAAAACTTTCCGGATCCAGCCTGACGCCTGGGGATATTCTAAGGTAAGGAATCTGTCACTAACTACTGTCTCTTACAGATATATCGTTACACAAGTTAGTAACTTGTGCTTCAATGCACCAGTTGTCAGTATCTTGCATGGCTCTGCGTTCCTGGCGCGGAAAGTCGTGTACAGAACTGACAGCGCGCGTGGGCGGCGTCTAAGTAGCGCCCGTGACGTCATCTCGGCGACCACGACGCCAACGACGGACGCGGAGCCGCACGACGCCACCTACCGACGCGCAGGGGTACTGCTGACGAAAACTTTCCGGATCCAGTCTGACGCCTGGGGATATTCTAAGGTAAGGAATCTATCACTACTAATGTTTCTTACAGATATATCGTTACCGAAGGTAAGTAACTTGTTCTTCAGTTATGTCCAAAATGTCTGGTACACTTATGTCCATATTGCTGTGTAAGATGATATAATTATTGAGTGAATAAGCACATGGATGCAAAACTTTTTGTGCACTGTGGCGCGACCTCTTCCATTTTGAGAGCAAATTGTGAGCTGCGGGGAAGAAAGCCTTTAGAGTGAGGGAAACTCAGAAAAACTGGTGGCACATAGCTAATTAAGCTGCAAATTTTATAGTAAAGCTTCCAGCTCTAAAAAGTAGAAGAAAATAAAAGCAGTGATTGGGTATGTGCTACCTTGCTGATTTTGTGTGAACCTATAATTCGCAGTTTCTCCAGTATTGGATCTTTCATAGATTCACATGCTTGAATCATTCATCGTCGTAGAAGTGGGAGTCCCACGGTACCATAATAAAGCAGTATGTATCACTATCATAGGCTATAACGGCAATTAAAAAGTCAGTTTAATAGCCTAATTATGTCCTTTTTAAAAAAGGACCAAACTTGAACTATAACCAATTAGGCGACAGCACCCTCTAGAACACTCCCAACAGAGGCTGAGTCCCTTAGATTTTCTACTGCACGTCGTGTGAATGGAGTCTCCCTGAGCTCTGCTCAGTTTCTTCAGCTGTTACTTCTTTTTAGATCATCCAAGACTATATTTTATGTTTCATTTCTCTGACCCTGGCAATAGTATGTGAGTAGCAGAAAACAAGGTAATAGACTACCAAATTTTTCTAACCTTTTCCTCAAAAACTCTCACGTTCGGGGGCGTGGCTTGGAGAGCCATCATGGCGGACGCAGCCTAATCGGGCTCCGAACGTCCACGCCACAATCCTGCAGTAATCCTGCCTAAATCCTGCCCAGATGTGCCACATTGACGAGGCTGGTGCCCCCGACTGAGTTGGAGGTCGTTTTTTTTTCCTGTTGATGGCGGCTGCCGCGCTCCGGAGGGAGAGCTACCGGGCGGGCGCTGGCGAGGCGCCGGCTGGATCTCCCCCTCGGCGTCCCAGCCGCACCCCGATGCCATCGAGGTGGGGTACGAGGTCGGGTCCTGGTCCCGCTGTGAGTGTTGCTGTGGGTTGTGAGCGGATTGACACCCGGCGCTTCTACACGTGGGCGGCCGGAGGGAGCTTGGACCCTGTGGTGGACGGAACCTGCCCCTCCCCCCGCCCGGAGTTTCACCAACTGCCGCTCACGCCTGCCGGACGGTGCGGCTGGGGCCATCCTGTGGAGCCGCGCTGCTGGGGCCCAGAGTTCCTGATCGTGGTTGGGCTGTTGCAGCTGCCATTACCTTGTGGACCCCTGGCTACTGGATCCGTGGACGGGCCGCATGTGGTGCGCGGCCTAGCTGCATACCGGCAGAAATTGGCTCTCGGCGAGCGCCGCATCTTGGAGAGCAGGGGTTGGCTGGCAGCCCCCGGAGGTGAGCGTTCCGAGGTGGCGTTGGCCCGCACTGGCGCCCGGCGCCTCCGCATTGCTGCCCGCAGCCCCCCCGTCCCTACTGCCCAACGGTGCTTCTTTCCCCCTCCCGGCCGGTGGACGTCGCCGTGGATTCGGGCCTAACCTCTGATTCCCACTCCAGGGTCCCCTGACGTTACCGGCCGCGACCTCCTGAAACCTCCGGAGGGGGCGACCAGACGACGGTGTTTCGCGGCCCGCTTCTGCCGGGGTGGACGAGGGGCCTCAACCTATCTGGGATCTTCCGAGCGCCACGCTCGGCCGGTGGCGGCCTGTGGGGGGTCCTGGTGGCCCCACAGTGAGGTGCATTTCGCGGCACGCCTCAACGCTGAGGCGCACAGCGCCGCACGGTTGGAGGCCCCCCTGGGTGTCACGATTGCCCGGTGCATCCCTCGAGGCCCGCGCAGAGGAGGTGCCACGCTCCATGGTCGACGCTTCTCGATGGAGATGAGTGTGGGAGATAGATAACTTGGCCAGCTCGTGTCTTGCCGGGCCGGTGGCCCTCCCTCTCAAGAAGCATTTATCCTGAGGCCTTTGGTCGAGACAGTCCCCGCACTAACTGACTTTTCCTATACCGTGGCCACACCTCCCAGGGCGCGTACACGGCCCCGTGACACTGGCTTATACTTCTTGCGAGGCTGCCATAATCTTGCCCTCTTCCACGATGGGCAGGGACAAACCCAGCACGGCGGGCCACAAGCAGGGCACCCTGGACCAGTTCACCGCGCCCACTGGGGGTTCCACGAGCGGCGAGGGGGCAAGCTCAATACCTGACAACGCGGCCCTTCTGGCTGCGATAAACAACGCCAGAGACACGCTGGACCCCAATATCGGAGCAGTGGGGTCGGAGGTCTCCTTCCTGCGTCAGGATCTCCGCAAGGCCGTGGATCGCATTACAGAAGCGGAGACGAGGGTCTCAACGGTGGAACATACAGTATCCACCCTCCAGAAACAGGTTAATAAACTTACTGTTGTGTCGCGGGAGCTGGCCTCCAGGGTGGAGGATGAGGAGGGTCGTGCGAGACGCAGCAATTTACTCTTTGTGGGCCTGCCGGAGGGGTGTGAGGGCGCATCCATGACCAGTTTCATCACTCGGTGGCTCACGGACCTCATGCCAATTGATCTCCTGTCCTCGACCTTTGTTGTGGAGCGTGCTCACCGGGCCCTGACTCAGAAGCCTCCCCCGGGAACGACTTCCAGACCGGTGATCGCCAAGATACTGAGCTATGCTGACCGAGATGCAATATTGCGGTATGCCCGGACACACAAAGACTGCTTTCAACATGAGTCCCGGTTCATCATGGTGTTACCGGATTATACGCGCCTGGTCCAGCAACAACGTCAATCCTTCGCCGCCACGAAACGCAAGCTGAAAGACATGAACTTACAGTATATGCTCTTATATCCTGCCAGGATGCAGGTGATTTACAATTCCAAGTCGTTTTTCTTTGATACTCTGGAAGCTGTATTTGCCTGGACAGACGAGCGTCCCCAACTCCGGCCAGGTTCACCGCCGCTATTGGAATCAGACTTATCCCGCAGCTCACGGCCTCCTAGGTCACTGAGCACATTGGTTTCCACTCTGAGTTGGGCAGACATTTGGCAAGAATATCATCCCGCAGAGCATGGTTACACATATCTGTCCGCAGTCCACGGGTCACAGTCTCGGTTACACTATTTCTTCACCCCTCGAATATTCCTTCACAGATTCTCACAGGTAACGCATCAGCCCCGCGAGCTTTCCGACCACTCCCCGGTCACCCTACAATTTCACACATGCTCTCGCAAGCCCCCCTTACGCTGGCGTATGTCCCCATGGCATCTCCGGTGCCCAGACTATCAGGATATGCTTTGCGCGGCGATTAACACCTATCTAGAGGATAACGGCCCCTCCGCCCCATCCAGCTGTATGTTGTGGGAGGCCCTCAAGCCTACCGTTCGGGGTGTCGAAATTAGTTATCGCACCAAAGAAAAACGTGTACGACGGGAGCAACTTGAGGCTCTAGAGTCGCACCAGACGGCCCTAGCTACACAGCTTAATCTGGACCCTAGCCCTAGTATACGGTGCAACCTGCTGCTGGCGCAACAAGAACTGCAACAATATCTGATGGGAGAGGCCAAGGCTATTTGGGAGGCGTCTCAACATCAGGTTTATCAATGGGGCGACAAATCAAGCAGAATGCTCCATCGGCTCTGCCAGGCTGACAACTCACCGGCGATAGTCCCCACTATTCGTGGCGTGGATGGGTCCCTATGTACGTCACCTGAGGGCATTGCCAGGGCATTTGCACAACACTTCACGACCCTATATGCACGACACAAACTGATTTCGGCCGATCTAATAGCGGATTTCCTCACAGATATCCCGCCGCAGAAACTTTCGGACCATCTACGCGAGCAATTAGAGGCCCCAATTACAGTGGACGAACTGACGGGTGCCCTCAACGCGATACATCCGGGACGCGCCCCGGGTCCTAATGGATTCCCTATGGAATTCCTGCGGCCGAACATACACCTCTTAGGCCCCCATCTATTGGCGGCAATTCAAGAGGCCGAGGAACTAACCATACTGCCCCAGGACTGGCGTCATGCGGAGATTGTGCTGTTCCTCAAGTCTGGTCGCCCTCCGGATGACCCCTCCTCTTACCGTCCCATTTCCCTCATTAACTACGAACCCAAACTGTTGGGGAAAGTCCTGGCTGATCGCCTACGGGCCTGCGTCTCGGACTTAATACATCCCGACCAGTCGGGATTCATGCCCCAAAGAGCCACCCGTCATAATATCAGGAGGGTACATAATGCTATGGCAGCTGCCCCTGCGCTGGGCTGGCCGGCTGCCATGCTATTGGCCGATATTGACAAAGCTTTTGATTCCCTGAGTTTGGTGTACCTCTTTCAATTGCTCGAGGCGATCAATTTTGGGCCGCGCTTCATTGCTTATGTGCGCCTGCTCTACACCAACCGAACGGCGTCAGTGCGCATCGCCGGGCACCGCTCCCACCCCTTCCCTATCCATAGAGGCACTAGACAGGGCTGCCCCCTGTCCCCACTACTGTTCGCTCTTGCGGTCGACCCCCTGGCAGCATGGGTTAGAAAAGACCCGGTGCTCCGAGGCTTTGACTGGTCTCAGTCGCGACCGTGTCGCGTTATACGCGGACGATGTCCTCTTTTTCATGACAGACCCCTGGTTCTCCGGGCCCCGTATACTGCAAATTCTCAGGGTGTTTGGGGAAACTACAGGCTTACACACGAAACCCGCAAAATCCGTGTTGTTCCCAGTGTGCGGTCATCAGGGTCGCGATGCATGGGCTTCGCAGCTATCCCGGGCGACGGATGGCTTTAAATATCTAGGTGTATTCGTGTCCCCATGCCCTAAAGTCTCCTGGGCACATAATATCACTCCATTGCTGGCGAGTCTCAATAGCAAAACGGCAATGTGGTCCTCCCTTCCCTTGTCCTTATATGGGCGCTCGGCTATCTTTAAGATGGTGTCGCTGCCTCGGCTTTTGTATCGCCTTCAAAACTTCCCTTATTCTATCCCGCGCTCTTGGTTCACGCAGGTTGACGCCATGCAAAATAAATTCCTCTGGAACGGTGGCGCGGTAAGGGTTCGCGGCAGCGGACATTTATTCGTACTATGTGGCATCCCATATACTCGTGGTAAATGAATGGTGGTATAACTCCCCCACAGACCCGGCATATGCGATCGAACACGCGGCGATGGAACAAGCTCCTCTCCTTCACCTCCTCTATAGTGCCACACGCCTGGATTTTATGCCTCCCGCCGGTAAAGTCATGATACAGCTGTGGCGGGCCAAAGTCCGACAGATGGGCTGGAATGGGAAGCTTACCCAGACTACCCCACTATGGCAGGGTACATACCTCCGCCCTGTGGCCGCCCTGAAGGGGTTCCGGGGATGGGACCTAGTGGGGATCTCGACCCTGGGGGATGTGATGCATGGTACTACACTGAAATCCTTCCAGCAACTACAGGTGGGGTTTGACTTGCATAAATCACAATTTTACAAATTTCTCCAACTGCGTCATGCACTCACTCCTTGGATCCACACGCTTGAGACCCTTCCAGAATACCACCCGTTGGAAGGCCGTCTACTAATGGGCGACCTTGGCGTGGCAGGCCGACATTCCAGACCTGACGGACGACGACTGGGCTGAAGCTATCGCTAGCCCACGGGGTGCGGCGGTCTCTACACGATACCGCCTGATACAGTTTAAATACCTACACCGGGCTTATTATACACGGACCAGACTCTGGCGGATGGGTGTTATCCAGTCCCCGACGTGTTTGCGGTGTGACCGTGACGATGGGACATTCTTGCACACAGTCTGGAGTTGCACAGCGTTGCAACCCTTTTGTCGCAGAATTCGGTCTTGCCTTAATGAGGTGCTTTCGTGGGAGCTCCCGCTTGACCCGCGCCTGTTCCTCCCACGTAGCACAGACGACATTGGGGGTAATAGGTACAAGCAGCATTTACTGTTTCTGGCTCTTACTATCGCCAAAAGGGACATTGCACAATTATGGAAGGCAACATCTCCCCCGACCCAGGGCAAATGGAAGTCCGAACTTGATAGATGTATGGGGGCCGAGATTGCAGTATTTCTAGCACGGGGATGCCCTGCAAAACATCGGAAAATATGGACTCGATGGACGTCATACCGAGGAATCGAGCTTCCCCCCCTCTGCCACCCGCAGACCCTTGAAGGGTGCCCCATATTCCCGAGTGCTCCCTGATCGGTCTTTTCCGCGCTGTCTATTACTAGATCCCGCTGCAAATATGTTATGTATTTGTGTCTTGAGCTCGAGAACTGTCTGCAGTTTGTTTTATTTGTATCACCTGCATGTTTGGCTGGTGTTGAAAATTGGTAAAAATGCTGGTACTTTCGTGATGATAATCCTTTTTCTTCCACAGGTCATTGTAGGGCTGTTGCCCAATTTTCCAACAAAAACCCTAATAAAATTTGTTGTTAAAAAAAAAAAACTCTCACGTTCAGAGAGATGAGGCTATTATTGGGACTATAGAAACTTAAATCTGTCACTTTGTGGAAAAACGTGTAATATTTTTACTTAGCATAAGCAACAGCCATTTTGGCTATGGTGTCCATTTAAGTTTCCTTCGTAATTCTTTCGTCTTTTCACTCTGCTTGTGTTATCTATTTTTGTTGACTTCCTGACTCAGCTAAAGCAATGTACGTGCTGAGGGTTTATAGTTGTCAGTGCACCTGGTCTCAGATGTTAACTGTCGACCATTTACTGCTGCCATAAGCATTCCTGCTCCCCCTCCCAATTTGCTGACCACATGGTTATTCATTTGCCCTTGTTTGCTGAAAGCTATTCCTAAAACTTGTTCTTCCTATTTCTGTTCACATGCTTGCATTGCAGAAAACCTGTATAAAAGACCTGTGTTCTGTGACTTCAGTGTACTACCTCCTGCAACACTTGAGAGTGTTGTATGGACGTGGTCCCGCTCATGAGTGATTAATAAACTTATTTATTCCAACTCCAGTGCTGATCTCTATTTTGTTGGTCTTTGAACCCGTGGACAAGAGGGTGACCCTGCACCAGTGTACCCCTAAAAGGTACATTTCCACAGTTGGCGCCCGACACGTGGGGCCCCATCGGAGACGCGGCCGTCCGAAGGAGGGGTCTTGACGGAGGACCGAAATATTACTGAGGAAGCGCACTGCACGAGGAGACCTTTGTCTTTGCAGGCCGACGTGACTTTTCCGGTTTTCCCGATTTGACCCTCCAGGTGGTGGCCGGTCTCGACTGGGGTTTTCTTTGGCGCAAATCTGTAGTGACCATTAGGTCGACCGGAGATCGGCAGGTGGGAGTTGGAGTCTCCTGTTTGGTAAGGTCGCTAAAGCGGCACTCTTGATTTGTTAAGCCTGGGCTTTTTGTTTAAATTTGTTATTCAATCTTTGCAAAGTTTGAAGGCAGGTGATGTGGAGATTTTTCTCCTTTTGGAATATTTGCTTGGAGTAGTAATATTTTACACTGTTCTCAGCACACTCCGTAGGTGGTGTTGCTGTTCTGGTGGTACCAAAGAAAGCTTAGAAAAAAGTCAGCCGGCTCCCCCAGAAGGGACGCCTAATAGAGATATGTATGTCAAATATGGTATTTCTTCCATAATGTACGGTCCACTGTGGAACAAATACACAAAGAAAGATTCCGATCTGCAATGGCCAGTGAATGGGTCATTTGATCTTAAAAAGGTTCAATATGTAGAGCAGTGTTTGTTTAAAAGAAGAAGTCGACAGGATATTTTTGATTGTGTGCGTATGTTAGATAAAGAAGTGCGAGAGAGAGCGAAGAGAGTGGAAGCTATAGCAGAAAAAGTACAACGTAAAACGATATATCAAAAAGCGCTAGAATTAAAAAATAAAGAAAAGAAGGAAAAAACTGAAAAAGAAGATGGAGAACGTCGATTAGAGATAAATGGCCAGTATCCTATTAGGCGCCCTCTCTATTCCCTACTTGATACAACTAAGGATGATTGCATCCTATTAGAAGCGTCCCCCACCCCCGTATAACCCTCACACTCCAAGTGCCCCTGATGAGGCTTCTGACAACGAGCATTTGTCTTCAGACGACAAAGACAAGATAAACAAGATGGGCGACAGACTCGCTCTACTTTGACTAAAGCAGAAAAAGATAAATTAAAAACTGCTGCTAGGGAGGAGGCTCGTCGGTCTCACGCGGCATCGCTCATTGTAACTATGGTTCAACAGTGGAACAGTGCAGAGCAATTTTATTTTGTAGAAAAATTCGTTTGGGAGGTAATATTTGATTATAGACAAATTTCTCAGGAACTAGAGCCAGCTGATATAAATACTGATTACAAACGATTAACAGAGGGGACTTTTCCTTTTTCAAACCTATCTGATATGATTAGACAAGTGGTTAAAATACGAAAGGAGCAAGAATTAGCTAGAAAACAGAGAGGTATAGAAGCGGTTTTAATCTCAAGCACAGAATGTAGATGCTCCGGTGGAAGAGGCTGCACCCAGTAGTACTACAGTTACTGTAAAACCTATGCGTGAAGCTGCACCCCTGTATGTTCCTCCGAAGGGTGCAGGAACAAATGATGACAAAACTTCGGATGATGCAAAGGGATATTTTATATATAATTGGGTTTACACTCCCTGGAGTGAGCTGATGTGATGGCTCTTAAAGCTGCTTTGCCCGACCCCCGGAAAAATCCTGCCGCCTTCTATGAGGAGGTGGAAGGAGCCATTAGCTCCTGCACTATGACCTTGCCAGATATTGATATGTTCTTTGGGCTTATTTTGCCCCCTGATATGTGGAGAACAATACGTAAAATAGATGACAATGTAGTATATGGTGATACCTGGGAACATTTAGAACAAATAGATGCGGAAAGGGAGCCTGCGCAGAAAGCTCAGAAGGAGATATTAGATCTTCCTAAAGCTATTGTGACTAAGTTAAAGACTCTCATACCCCCTAAGAAAATAGATTGGACTACATTAGCGTCCTGTAAACAGAAAACGGATGAGTCAGTTTCTGATTTCTTTTCAAAGTTTGAGGAAACATTCCATGATTTTAGTGGTCAGTCATTGGCCGATGATACGGGTAAGCATTTGTTTGTCGATAAATTTGTCGCTAATATGTTACCGGAAATAGCTAGTCGCTTAAAGGCCAGTGAGAGTTCTTGGACTACGTCTTCCCCAGTTTCCCTTTTGACTATGGCCCAATATTATGAACGACAGGAACAGGAAGCGAAAGGCAGGGAGGATAAGAAGGTTAAAGAATTAAAGACAAAAGTTATGTTGGCTCAAATATATGGTCCACCATTTAGGGGAGTTGAAAGAGGCGGACGTGCAATGTATACACCTGGAGTACCCCCTCTCCCTCAAGCAAATTTGTCCCCTGGTCAGTGTGCTTATTGTAAAGAGCCTGGGCATTGGCGTTCTGAGTGCCCTCTTTTTGCGAGGTCAGCAATACCAGCAGGGAAGGGGAAGTATGAGAGGACGCCCAGGGAATTCAGGAAGCAGGAGAGGTACAGGAGCTCGTCCCAGGTTTGAGGCAGTTGAACAAGGACCAAATTACTCTAATACGTTTGATAGACGAAATCAATACCAAATGTCTGATTATTCTGTTGAGGTCCTTCCAGATTCCGATTACGCATAGGGATGCCTAGGATGGGGTAAGGAACCGGTTGAGGTGCCAGTAGATCAAATGGGTCCTTATGTTGACGCAAACGTCTTGGGCTCAACTGATCGGTTATTGGTTGATACAGGGGCTACCCGTAGTGCTCTGTCTAAAAAACTGGTTCCTAGGGCTCCCCTGTCCGGCATAATGATAACATCGATAGGATTCGATGGGACACCTACACCTAGCCCACTTTCACAGCCACTTGAATTCAGACTTGATAAATTCACTGCAGCATGTCCATTTTTGCTTTCCCCTACCACACCGGACAACATTGTGGGTATCGATATTCTTAAATATTTTCGTGCCACAATACGTTGTTCTCCGGAAGGTGTGCGTGTTATTTTGAATGATAATTACCCTATGGTAGAGAGATCTTGTCTTATCAATGAGGTCGTTGCTCTGGCATCCTTACCTAGTACATTGTGGGCTAAATCAGATACTGATGTGGGTCAAATGGTTATTCCACCTGTACATATTCAAGTAAAGGAGGGTGTTTCATTGCCTCGACTGCCTCAATACAAAATACCTCGAGAAGGTGAAGAAGCATTGGCACACATTGTTCAGGATTTGATTATAGTGGGGGTAGTGGAAGAGGTCCCCTATAACACTTGCAATAGCCCTATCCTTCCTATTTTGAAAAAAGACACTGACACTAAAATCTACAGATTCATTATTGATTTGCGAGAGGTTAATAAAATTGTAGTGCCCCAATATCCGGTGGTTTCTGACATCACTACACTTCTCACTATGGTCCCTCCTACTGCCACTACATTTTCGGTGATCGATTTGAAGAATGCTTCCTTCTCGATACCCATCCATCCTGACAGCCGTTATTTGTTCGGGTTCACCTTGAAAAATAGATCATATTGGTTCTGTAGAGCTCCCCAGGGCTATACAGAGAGTCCCAGTATTTACAGTCAGGCATTAAAAAGGCAGCTTGAATTCCTTTTCTGTACCCAAAGGGGTGGCCCTTATCCAATACGTCGATGACATCTTGTTGGCTGCAGATACCCCTGAGCAGTGTGAAGAAGGAACACTGTTATTGTTATCATTTCTTGCATCTCACAATCACAAAGTCTCGCGAAAGAAATTGCAATTTTGTAGACAGCAGGTTACCTATTTAGGTCACCTCCTGTCTAAGGAGAGACGTGCACTTACACCAGATCGCATTCAGACCATTTTAGATACTCCTGTGCCCCGTACTCAGAAGGATGTTCGTGCACTGATTGGCCTCACTTCTTTCTGTAGGCAGTGGATCCCCAGTTTCTCGCACATTATTAAACCTTTATTGGCCCTTTTGACTAAAGACACTCTGATGCCCCTCCCATGGACTACTGAGTGTCAGAGCGCCTTCCAATAGTTACGCCAAGCCCTTTGTTCTGCACCAGTATGAGTGACTATTTGTCCCAGTTAACTGATAGCTTGTCTTCTATTTATCAGCAGGTGCGGGAAGCTCTTCCTTCGTGAGCCCTGCTGTGCTGACAGATCATTGCGACATTTTGGTCACCAAGAGAGGACGAGCTGCGTCACCTGAAGGGCCTGAGGAAGTCTTCCCGGACCACACGATCCCTGGTACATCCAGATATCTCCTTCGATCCAGGAAGAAAGACATTTCATCGCAGAAAGAGACTGTTTGAGCCACTGTCCTGGGTGGTTAAAGACTGACTACAAAGGGGGGTAGCCTATTAGTGACTACTCGTCTCAATGTTAGTGAAGAAACCAACGCCTGCCCAGGACCTTAGGGCATCATCTATTTTGATGTTTGCCGATGAAAATGAGCTCGCCTAAGAAGGAGATCACTGCGACAACGTGCAACGGCTGTACAATCTGCATCCTTGGTCTGACTTTGACTGCTGCCATCATCGCTACTGTAATGTGGGTAGTGGAGGAAGTAATGCCCGGAGCCTACTTACCTAACATTACTGTTACATCACTTGCTGCAAAAAACAAGCATTGGCATAGCCAATAGGTCTCGCCTTTGGGACCTTATAAGTGTTTAGCCATGCAACACTTGATGTTGTTGCACCAAGGATATTGTACTGGATAACTAAACACTTATAAGGTCCCAAAGGGGAGACCTATTGGCTATGCCAATGCTTGTTTTTTTTAAAAGGACAAGCAGTGCTATCAGGCTCCGGCTGCCACTTAGTCCACCGCATCCCACGTAGACGCTGCAGCCATCTTTGAATGGTGAATCCCTATCTCAACTGTGAGACTGTTCTCCTGCTTCCCAATTCTATTAAATACAAATTATGTAAAAAGAACATCCCTTTCTGAGCTGCACGGCTCATCCTACCCACGTTTCACGCGCAGATTTGAAATACTGATGGTTTGGGCTTCCCGGAATTCAACTGGTTGAGAGGTAGAGAGGTGTGGAGAGAGGTGTGGAGAGTGGTGTGGAGAGTGGTGTGGAGAGAGAGGTAGAGAGAGAGGTAGAGAGGTAGAGAGGTAAAGAGAGGTAGAGCGGTAAAGAGAGGTAGAGCGGTAAAGAGAGGTAGAGCGGTAAAGAGAGGTAGAGCGGTAAAGAGAGAGGTGTGGAGAGAGAGGTGTGGAGAGAGAGGTGTGGAGAGAGAGGTGTGGAGAGAGAGGTGTGGAGCGAGGTGTGGAGCGAGGTGTGGAGCGAGGTGTGGAGCGAGGTGTGGAGCGAGAGGTGTGGAGAGAGAGGTGTGGAGAGAGAGGTGTGGAGAGAGGGATGTGGAGAGAGGGGTGTGGAGAGAGGGGTGTGGAGAGAGGGGTAGGTAGAGAGAGGAAGGTAGAGAGAGGTAGGTAGAGAGAGGTAGAGAGAGAGAGGTAGAGAGAGAGGTAGAGAGAGAGGTGTGGAGAGAGGTGTGGAGAGAGGTGTATAGAGAGGTAGAGAGTTAGAGGGAGGTAGAGAGGTAGAGGGAGGTAGAGAGGTAGAGGGAGGTAGAGAGGTAGAGGGAGGTAGCGAGGTAGAGGGAGGTAGCGAGGTAGAGGGAGAGAGAGGTGGAGAGAGAGAGGTAGAGAGAGAGGTAGAGAGAGAGGTAGGGAGAGAGGTAGGGAGAGGTAGGGAGAGGTAGAGAGGTGGGGAGAGATAGAGAGGTATAGAGAGAGGTAGAGAGGTAGAGAGGTAGAGAGGTGTAGAGGTAGAGGTAGAGAGAGAGAGAGAGGTAGAGAGAGGTAGAGAGAGAGAGAGAGAGAGGTAGAGGTAGAGAGAGAGGTAGAGGTAGAGAGAGAGGTAGAGGTGTAGAGAGGTGTAGAGAGGTGTAGAGGTGTAGAGAGGTAGAGAGGTGTAGAGGTAGAGAGAGAGAGAGAGGTAGAGAGAGGTAGAGAGAGGTAGAGGTAGAGAGAGAGAGAGAGGTAGAGGTAGAGAGAGGTAGAGAGAGAGGTAGAGGTAGAGAGGTAGAGGTGTAGAGAGGTGTAGAGAGGTGTAGAGAGGTAGAGGTGTAGAGAGGTGTAGAGAGAGGTGTAGAGAGAGGTGATGTGAATCAGGTGTGGTAACTTCTGTACTTCATTTTTACTGAAAGGTGTATTGATTACAGGGGTAAAAGAAAGAGAAATAGAGAGAAGAAAGAATAAAAGCGTGAACGGAAGAGCAAAAAAAGTGCAAGATAACGAGAAGCCACACAAAGAGATCCCGGACTGACAGTAACTTTTATCATTTGGAACCCAAATTATTCCCTTTTGAAAGTCAAGCTGATAACGGGATGTGACTTGCAGACCAGAACAAAAGGCAGTAGGCGACCAGGCGGTAGCAAGAGCTGCGCGCGCGAGAGAGAGGGGGAGCAGGAGGTGAGCCCGGGAGTGGTGCGTGCGTGCACACGCAGTCTGCTCATTTTCAAGCACTGCACTCGTGCTTGTGGCGCGCCCCTGCTCGCTCCCGCAAGGTGGATGCCGCCACAAGCACGAGTGTGTGCTTGAAAATTAGCAGAGTGACGGCTAAAGGCCCTGAGACCTAAAAACCATGGGTGTTGCATAGAAATGCCCATGTAACACCCATGGGTCGCCCACTTGATGCAAAGCACCACGTAGAAGCTACTTTGCTGTACTTTTAGAAAACTTTCCAATGTGAAAAAAGTAAATCGAAAATGAACTCTTTGAGCCAGTTTGCATCATCTTTGTTGACTTTGCACTGGCGCAAAGTGTTGATAAATCTGCCACTTAGTGTATGTAAAAGAGACAACCTGTGACACTGAGACGCTGGAGATTTCCATGGTAACGTTTTGTAACAATTGCTGTGCTTTTTAACTGCTTCACAATTCTCCAAAATGATAACAGAGCACTACATGGGGAATGAAAAAAATGAGACCCTTTACTGCATAATGCCGCCTGCCCCCCCTCACAAACTGCCTTGCCACCGTGCCATGTATTACAACTTTGTGAAATACTTAACAAACGTTTTGAATACACGGAGTACCCTGTATGTTGTGCGTTCTCTTAGTATCCTTTAATGGACAATTTCTTTATTAGAAGGATTTATCAACTTTTATTGTATGGTCTTAATTATCTATGAACACATAAATTAATGACCCTTGTCATGGTGTTTCTCTGTACCCAAAACATATGTTCACTCCACAGCTTACAATTCCAATGGCGGTTTAAAAGAATCTTGTTTGGCGCCATATAGAGGGATGCTTTGAGGCACCCTCAACTCTTCCCGCCAGTTCGTCATATATGAGTCAATATGAGTCTCTGCGCTTTTCCCTAGAAGTCTTCAGTTTGGGGGAGATATTCTTCACGCTTAACACCTCACACCTCTTACAGAAGCCCATAAGACATGGTCACCATTCATGGGTTTTAAATGAAGTAATTGGCAGAGCATCAATGGAAGGGTGGGACGTCATTAGCAAGGCTAAGGTATGTCTGGCGCAGCCTGCCCTGGTGAGGCAGGTGCTAAGAGACCGCCTCGCCTTTGTTACCTGCGAGGGAGGATGGGCTTAGAGATGTCTGGCCTGGGTGCTAATAACCTCCAGTGAAGCTGATGAGAGGCAGGAAAGGCGGCTCTCGCACCCCGTAATCCACTCAGAGCAGGCCCCTTGAAATGCAGAGTGGACAAAGTGACAAGAGAGGGGAGGGGGGGAGGAGGTCTCCCACCTCACGGGGACGCCGAGGTAAACACAGCAGCTACCGAGACAATGCGCTCCTTCCAGCCGGTGTTAATAGTGGAGGAGGAGGGGCGCTGTTGCATAGGAATGGCAGACTTCCCTTCGCACCTCAAGCCTCGCTGATGCCCCCTACATACCTCAAAAGGTCCCTTATGGCACTTGCTCTTTGGGGAGGCAGACCAGACCCTCTTAAGGAATGTTAACCCTTCATAAGAGTCAACGGTGGCCTCTCTTTGGGTGATATAGTTTCTTTGTAGGATGACGCTGTGCTTAGTGTAAATGCCCCTTTGGGGGTGAGCCTGTAACTCATTTGGACAGTGGCTCTGTCCGGAAACTATTCACAACAAGCGCGCGCGCGCTCGCACGGCAGCAGGGGGATGAGGGAGCCTGCGCGATTCACTTGCGGGAGCGAGCGGCGCCAGGAGCGATAATTGCTACCATATGGCGCCAGCTGCTCGCTCCGGAAGTGAATCGCCAAACGTGCACGCGTTGCAATTGAAGGCAATGGAACGCGTGCACGTTTTTGGCTGAAAAGCCGAAGCCGAAGCGATGGAAAAAGGCGAGACCTAAAAAGCACCATCATTTTGATTTGCCGCAACATGAACAGGGATACCGGCAAAATCTGAGAAACAATTTCTTCAAATGTTGCATCAGACACACCAGCTAAGCAATGCTACTAACTGTTGGGTTTGTGGCAAGATTCCTCCTCATCAGAACATAAAAGGAATCCCGTTGTCACCGCTGCCATTCTCTCACAATGGCTCATGCCCAGCTTGGTTCAAACTTCTATATGCCTCTAAGGTATTTAATCTCTCAGAAACATGGGATGTGAACAAAGTCTGTTACCCCGATGAGGAAGGGGACCCACAAGCCAAAGGAACTGTATGGGAAATGGAGGAGTATCGCAAAGGAAATTCCTCCACACGTTATGTTTTCCCCAACACTTGAACGGCCAAGGGTAACGGGCCTTTTGTTATCGCTGTTACTAGAGCCCGAGCAAATCTTTGTGTGAGCAGTTTTGGTAGTATCCCAGTGGGAAAAAGTGACTGTACCACAGTATTGAACATTACTGGAACAAACGATAGCAGTTTTCTGTCTTCACACAACACTTATTTCAGTTGCGGAAGTAAAGGCTACTATCATCTACCAATTGGATGATCCGGAATATGTTATGTATCCTTCTTGCTTCCTCCTGTGTTCCTAGCACCTGCATCTTATCATAAAGATCAAAAACTGTTTAATGACATTTCCTTGAACCGATTCAAAAGAACTATAAATAATGATGAAGTGGATCAAACTGATACTGCATTACAGCAATACGTTGACTTTAATTTGGGACTCTTTTTCTTTGTTGGTGCGGCTTTAAATAGTAGGAAGATTAGACGCTTAGCCCTTGTAGTAGAGGCTGTGACTAATCAGACAGCAATGGCGCTTGGGAATATTACAGAAGAACTCCAAATTATGAGAATTGTGACTGCAAAACCGAATGGTGTAGACGTGGTTCTAGCTGATCGTGGTGGAGCATTTCACATTATCGGTAGTAGTTGTTGTGTATTTATCCCTGACCACGCCCCTTCTGTTTATGATGCCATTTCCAAAATGCATAAAATAGCTACTGAGATACATCAAGATTCAGGAACATGGACTTGGGCTGGATGGTTCTGGAACATATTTTCTGTATGTGGTTTAAAAATATTATCGGCCTTGTTCATAATTATTGCAATTCTCTTCTCCTGTTGTTTATGTATCCAATGCGGACCGATGCTTTGTTCCCTCTGTATTTCTACTTGTACTACTTGTCTACCATCAAAAACGAATGTCCAAAATGTAAATGCCCGTTTAGCAATAGATCGAGAAGTTAGCAACATGATGCTAATTGATATACATGATATTTATCGTACCCCTTTTGAGGCATAAGAAAAATGTCTTAGCTTATGCTAAAAGGGCCGTCTGTGGAAAACGTGTAATATTTTTACTTAGCATAAGCAACAGCCATTTTGGCTATGGTGTCCATTTAAGTTTCCTTCGTAATTCTTTCGTCTTTTCACTCTGCTTGTGTTATCTATTTTTGTTGACTTCCTGACTCAGCTAAAGCAATGTACGTGCTGAGGGTTTATAGTTGTCAGTGCACCTGGTCTCAGATGTTAACTGTCGACCATTTACTGCTGCCATAAGCATTCCTGCTCCCCCTCCCACTTTGCTGACCACATGGTTATTCATCTGCCCTTGTTTGCTGAAAGCTATTCCTAAAACTTGTTCTTCCTATTTCTGTTCACATGCTTGCATTGCAGAAAACCTGTATAAAAGACCTGTGTTCTGTGACTTCAGTGTACACTTGAGAGTGTTGTATGGACGTGGTCCCGCTCATGAGTGATTAATAAACTTGTTATTTATTCCAACTCCAGTGCTGATCTCTATTTTGTTGGTCTTTGAACCCGTGGACAAGAGGGTGACCCTGCACCAGTGTACCCCTAAAAGGTACATTTCCACAACTTCTGATGCGGACAGTGAGGATTCCTTCACCTCACAGGAGAGGTCAAAGGGAGAGGTTGCGCCAAGAGTCTCCAGAGGGTGCGCAGAAAAGCCATAAAAAGACTTACATTGAGTCTTGATAAGGGACTTCTCACAGAGAGAGCGAGACAATTGGAAAAAACTTCCTCAGAGGCAGAACCTACAACTCCCTCTTTAGCCCTGACATTACATCATGGAAATCCTCATACCCTGACAATGAGGCGTCTATGGCAAGACTGCAGACCTACAACTCCCTCTTTAGCCCTGACATTACATCATGGAAATCCTCATACCCAGACAATGAGGCGTCTATGGCAAGACTGCAGTCAAAATCATCGTTAACAACCATGTTGACTATTCTGCCTCACCAATAACAGCCTTATCTACGATGGCCTCATCTATAATGGTCATCTACGATGGCCTCATCTATGACGGTCGTCTATGATGGCCTCATCTATGACGGTTGTCTACGATGGTCGTCTACGACAGCCTCATCTACGATGGTCGTCAGTGACGGCCTCATCTACGATGGTCATCGTCAACTGCCTCATCTACAAATGGCCTCATCTACAAATGGCCAAATCTACAAATGGCCTCACCTACGATGGCCTCACCTACGATGGCCTCACCTAAGATTGCCTCATCCACAATGGCATCATCTATGACAGTCGTCTACGACAGCCTCATCTACAACTGTCGTCGACGACAGTCTCATCTACAATGGTCATCTACGACGATCGTCTACGACAGCCTTATCAACGATGGCCTCATCTATGAATGGCCTCCTCTATGAATGGCCTCCTCTATGAATGGCCTCATTTATGAATGGCCTCATCTACGAATGGCCTCATCTACGAATGGCCTCATCTACGAATGGCCTCATCTATGAATGGCCTCATCTACGAATGGCCTCATCTACGAATGGTCTCATGTACGATGGCCTCATCTACGAAAGGCATCATCTATGACGGTCGTCTGCGACAGCCTCGTCTATGACGGCTTCATCTATCGCGGTTGCCTATGACGGTCGTCTATGACACCGGCCTTGTCTCCGATAACCATATGTGCGACGGCCTCGTCTGCAATGAAGGCCTCGCCGAGGACAAACATTGTTGACGTCAGCCTAGTCATCTACGTCCACCTCGTCGACAACGATCTTGATGACAATACAAACGACGAAAGCACCGTAGTTATCAACAAGAACAAAAGACACATAATCCATAATAACTTAATGTCACGAATTAAAGGGACTAATATGAGCATGTCTACAACAGTCCGCAATATCTGGAGAGGCAATACGTGGGGCAATTTCACCTCTATGCTCTGCCTCCAACTTCAGAACATGGGTCAGGTCTATGTAGCTCTAGTACTAGACCTACAGTGCATGTTACAGGATTACTACTAACACTTTCCAGAGTTTGCAAGATCATATCATGCCTGATATGTCCGCATCCTCCAATGCTCCTGCCACTGAAAGAATGATCCTAGTGTCAAGTATTACCATGCTTCCGGGGAACTACCCATTCACATCTGGTGATGATAGAGAGAAGGCTCGCAACCAGTGGATTCTCCACCAGATGATTTTTGATGGTTTCCAGACCCTTAAGGAACGAGCGGCCAAATGCTTCAAACTTCAAAAGCAAATACGCAATGGTTTGTTCTCTTTCTAATTTTAAATAGAAAAGCTGTGAGACCTATTCTCAACTATGCCTGGTGCTACTGTACGGGCTTCCAATTCACTGGCAATATGGGGCAGGCATAACCACGAGATGTAGTCAGACATTGCCACATACATAGAATTTCTGCTGGGAGACAGAAAGGGCAGAATCAAAAAAGATTCTGCAGGGGTCGAAACGTCCTCATCAGTAGACATAGATTGCGCTATAGATACAGCTTCAATAGGTTTCCCACATCTGGCAAGGTTATTGGTCCTTAGACGCCAAGGTTGGTTTAAGGCCTCTACATTTAGAACCTGAGGTGCAAATATATCTAATATTTTACCTTAACATGGCGACGCTCTGTTTGGCAAGCATGTCGACAATGCCTTGAAAGCAGTCAAGGCTGACTCTGACACCACGAGATCTTTTGGCACATTCAGTTTTGAAAGAAGCATCCTTTAGAGGCTCCCGTGAAAGAGATACTTAGCTGTATCAAGGAGGATATCAGAGGGATCAGACTTAGCAACGCTATCAGTAGCCCTTCGACTAGCTTACCTACAGTGACAACTTTCTGGTGCTGCTTACGCCATCCTATGGGAGAACAATTCAAAATGTTTGTCATTTATGACGGAAAATGGCATCAGACAAATATGTCCTGGATCGCAAAACATGGTCAGACGAGTACTAGCTTCGCTAACCAAAGGTTCGATAGAGAAAGGTTCACATTCTTAGCAAGGAACAGACTTCTGTTCTTGTTTCACGAAAACAAAGGATTGGCTATCCATCGAGGACCTCCGAAAATTTAACAAGTATTTCGGAAACCGGTACTGTTACGTGGTCACCCTCTCCGACACCACATGACAGCTCTAAATTTACAGGATTCATACTTCCACATTCTCTCCCACGCATCAAAGTTCTCCCATTTGGCTACAGATCAACTTCCTGCTTTTCTACCTACTGCATAGCCCTGTGGCAGCTTTTTTCGGGAAGGAGGGTCATCAGGTAGTCCCCTACCTCGACAACTGGTTGATAAAAGCACCAATGACATTTCAAGCGTCCAAGGCCACAGAGGTTTGCCTAAAGTTGTTTCACAAACTAGGTCTCCTTGTGAATTATGAAAGGTCATCAACTCATCCATCCAAGAAGATTCTGTTCCTAGGCCGCACCACTAGATAGTGTCCAAGTCAAAGACTTTCTATCCCAAGCCAAACAACGAATGCTCTAGGAACTGGCACTCAAAACTAAAAAAAAATCAGTGCATCTGTTCAGTTAGCTTATGGGCATCATGTCCTCAACAATCAATATGATCCCTCTAGCACACCTGAAAATTAGAGTTTTACAGGAACAGCTACAAAAACAATAGATTCAAACAAAAGATTCATTCAAGGGCATGGTGATCTTCACACATGTATGATGAAAGCTGTAGCCTGGTGGTCCCAGACCACCCACCCACCTATCAGAGGACCTCACACTCTTACCTCAAATACCTCACTACGTAATGACTATGGATGGCTCCCTGGAGAGCAGGGGCGGTCATCTACAGAACCTGCAAATTCAAGGAAAGTGATCTATGCTCCAAAAGTGCATGCCTATCAATCACCTGGCGCTCAAAGGCATCTAACTCAGTCTCCAAGCTTTCCTGCCAACGATAGCAGGGTCTTCGGTGTTAGTTCGCACGGGCATTACCACCAGCATACAATAAAGCAGCCTCCACAAATAGAAGTTTGATCGGGCGACGCTAAATATGATCTTCTTGTTCTGGGGCAAACTGGCTGTAGATCTCTTTGCAACAAATTAAACCCGTAAATGCCAATTCTATGCAAGTTGTCATCCACATCCAGCATCATGAGGGAATACCTTTCAACAAATTGTCCAGGATCTATGCTTACCGGTTCCTCCAATACCTTTAATACCAAAGGTTCCCAGCAATAGGGAAGCAGAGTGGTGTCATCTCATCCTGTTAGCCCCGAGTGGCCCATGCAGCATTGGTTCATGGAGTTTCTCCTGCTATCGGAATACAACCACATTCACCTTCCAACATCCCGTAAACTTTTGATGATGAACTAATGCCAGGTCCTTTATCCTGACCCGACTTCTCTCCACTTATGCGCAGGGCTCCTAAATTGCATGAATTCAGAGATCTCAATGTACCTCAGGACTGCAGGTGTATTTTCTCCAAGTCAAGGCGGAAGCCACGATAAAGACATGTAAACTGTAATGAAAACATTTCTGCCTATGGTGCCAGAATAGAAACCTACATCCTCTACTAGCATAATCTGGCAGATAATTACCTTAGCTCCCCTTGTTAGCTCAGTTACGGTTGGTACATGCTTCTGATAAGGTACTGCTTGCAGCAATATCCAGATTTAGATGCTCATCGCGTTTTCTCTCTTGCTGCTCTTGCAGACTCATTAAACAGTTCATGTAAGAATTATTCAGAGCTTTTTCCTCCAGTAAGGGCTCCTTCCTCGAACTGGCACCTGACCATAGTTCTATCTCAACTCATGAAGAGCGCATTCGCACCCATTCACTGAGCACACCTCGTATTTTTCAAATGGAAGGTCGCCTTCTTACTAGCGCTCACTCTGACCAGGAGGGTAGAGGAGATACAGGCTTTCTCAACTCAAGAACCTTCTTGAGCCTCCGCAATTTAGTACTTCTCAGAACCAATCCAAAGATTTATTTCCAAGGTCCCTTCAGATTTTGCCTCAATTAACCTATATTTCGGACTTTCTTCCATAATCTAACATCACCAGCTTAGAGGTATATTCATACACTATGATATGATATCTAAAATTCTACTTACATCGCTCTAAACAATTCATGAAAACTGACCAACTGTTGGACTCAGAGGAACACACTCGTAAGGGTGCTCCAGTCACGATGGCAAACATGGTTCCATGAATTTCAGCTGCAATCCAGTTCTGCCACTCAAAGGTTGGCAAGCCCCTAACAGCGAAAACCAGAGTGCACTCAGTTAGGGCAGTTTCTTCCTCAACTACTTTGTTTGCGAAAGTGCCTCTGGAGAAGATATGCCGTACTGCGACTTGGAAGAGTGTGCATATAATTCATGCAGCATTAGTACCTGGAATTGGCACAGCGCAGTGATGCAGCGGTTGAGGAGCCTCTTTTGGTTTCATGTGTTTGCTTATGTATTTTTGCACATTTTAATGTATGATATAAATATATATTTATATATTAATTTATTAAATTGCATATGAATGGTTTTTATATATTTTCTACCCACCATCCGCTATTTGAGCTAATGCTATAAGATTTACAAATACAGTAACTGCTTACTATTCTGATTCAAGCATGTGAATCTATGAAAGATCCAATACCGGAGAAGAAAATAAGTTACTTACCTGTAACTGCAGTTCTCCAGTATTGGTATCTTTCATAGATGCACATGCGACCCACCCTCCTCCCTGGAGAGGTTCTCCTTATAGCCCGGGATTATTTATTCCCACTTGTGCTTGAAAATCTAAGGGACTCAGCCTCTGTTGGGAGTGTTCTAGAGGGTGCTGTCGCCTGATTGGTTATAGTTCAAGTTTGGTCCTTTTTTTTAAAAGAACATAGATAGGCTATTAAACTGACTTTTTAATTCCCATTATAGCCTATGATAGTGATACATACTGCTTTATTATGGTACCGTGGGACTCGCACTTCAACGACCGGAAATTATTCAAACATGTGAATCTATGAAAGATACCGATACTGGAGAACTGCAGTTACAGGTAAGTAACTTATTTTCTTAATCAAGTTTAAGGCACCTTAGAACTTAGTGCTAGAAGGTGAGAAAACATTATGTTAGTGACTAGCTGAATGCAGGCTCCTTACTCAGTTGATGGACGTTCTGATTCAGTAGCCTTGCTTTTTAAATGGATCACATTATGTTGTGATTTATCATAGTCTGCGGTGTGAAACCCCGTTAAGAGGCTTTCTTCTTGTTTTCCTTTTTTTTAATTTGTGAGTTTGCACGTTCACTCTCATCCTCCAATTTCCCAGCTTTACAGCACGTTCGCAAGTACTATCCATCAAGTGCCTCCACTGCATGTGCAAATTAGAAACAAAATAATCTGGCCATTCATTTAGATGTCGAGCTAAAGGTTGATCCAAAGGATTAGGCACTTTCTGGAAATCAAAGAAATTCTCATTTGTAGAGAAGTCTGCTTCTTGGAAGGAGCTTGGGCATTACTTAATAATAGAGTAAATATTAACAAAAAATATTGTTTGATTTGCCGTGGGAATCCCTTGCGCTGAAGGCAGTCATATCTGATTTAGCCAGGATAAAGGAAAATGAACCATTGTGAGATGCTCTGCTTGCAAATTAAACCTATATCTCTAGGGCTTCTCGTAATTATTGCCTCTTGGAAGATATAGACGAATCATCATTTTACCATTTCGCAAGAAGTGGATTTCAATTTGACGTGTACCTTGTCCTCTTTAGTATTTCTACTGGTGTTTTATTTCTCTCTGGCCTCTTGCCATTTTATTTTCACAAGTTTTTCAAAAGAGCCTGTGTTGTTTTCGCAGAGAAAAGGAAGATGGCGGACTGACTCCGCCACTGGTGGACGCCTACCACAACCTCTCCTCGGGGACCGGCTGAGCTGCCGCTCTCTCCCCACGCGGCGAATACTGATTACTTATGGTGATTTGAGAAGCTGGACAATTGTATCGGCGAATTAAATTGAAAGTGCAAAAGAGAAATCAGCGGTGGTACCTGGTTGCATCTTCGGTGCTGGATGTGTCGAATTGCCCAGCTGAGTGGCGCGGTATATGGCGGCCGAGCAGTGAGGTGGTTTCTAGCCAGTTCATTCTCACTGGCGTTTCCGCTGCCGGTGTCGGTACCTCGCTCGCAACTACAGGACATCGCTGATGGCAGACGTGAAGGGTGGACTTCAGCCTGCTGCTGGGGAGCGCCCACGAGGTTGGGTCTCCTGTTACTGAAGGGGATGGCCCCGCCACGGGCTACACTGCGTGGACGTGCGGAGGTACCGGGGTTTGCCGGAGCTACCGCAGAAGCAGCTGACGGCCCGGAGGAGCAGGAGTGTGGAGCTCAGGCTGGGGAGGTGCCGGTAAGCGAAAATACATTGCTGGCTGCAAATAATTCAGAGAAACCTAGCTGTGGCATGCCAACCGCCCCCCCCCCCCCCCAAGTGGGGAAACCAATTTTGAAATTTCTGCACTCTAGGAGAGCAACGGCACTCCTCCGATCCTGTGGCTCTGAGACGGCCATTCCGGGTTTTCAAATGGTCGAAGTCCTGAATGCTGCTATTCACGAGGGATGGGGGTGTGCTGAGGATCCTGTTACTTCCATGGTCTCTAATGTCTCTCCCAATCTAATCGCTGGCTGTGGCATGGTGTCTAATGGAATGACCCAAGAGCTGCATGCTTGTGGGACAGTGATGGAACCCGCTTCCGCTCTTGCTGTTTTGGATTTAGGTACCGACTCAGCCAATGTTGCACAGACGCTTGATTCCTCTGGGTTGATTGAGGAGGACTTTCTTCCAGATGGGAAGCAGCAAGAATTCAACCTGGTGGGTAGGAGCGAGGAAACTTCTGAAAATGATGAAAGCAGTATGAGTAAGGCTCCCAGTGGCAGAGGGAGCAACATGGCTTCAAAACTCGGTCAGAAGGACATTCAACGTAGCCCCAACGTTGCCAAAGGGGCCCTGGACAGCCCCCAATTCAACACTAGAACTAACACTAAAGGGAAAGGCCCTAAACCTGTCAGGGCAGGCAAAGGTGGCAGAGGTCGGGGGTTCGGAGGTGGAGTTAAGGCACAGGCAACGGAAATGTTGGGACGGCTCAAGGGATCCGCAAGTGCTGCAAATAGTGGTGCAGGAGTAAGCCCTTTGCGGAAGTGGGTTGCTTCTAAGGGCGAGGTTAAATCTATAGTTTCCAGACTATCTAACCCAGGAGATCCTGGTAATATTCTCAGTGCCACTTCACACTCCGGCCATTTAGAGCCCGCGGCAAATACAACCGCAAAAATTGCTGAGGCCCCTTCTGTTGCTGGTACGGGTGTTGTTATGGGTGCTGTAGTTCCTCTTGTTCAGGATAGCTCACAGATCGAGTCAGATGATGGGGGTCAAGGCTCTCTCCTTGTGCCAGTAATTCAGGAGACAGCCCAGGCAGTAGGGTCTACATCATCTACTCCCACAACTCTTCTTACATTGCCCTCCTCTCCCACTTTTGCCTTATCTCCGTCAACATCTCTCCCAACATTGTCCCCAAAAGAAACCGGAATTATGGATAGTGCTAAACATGCCCTGAATGCCCAGTATGAGGATGATGAACCCTCACTTTCTAGGATTCTGCAGGCACTGGCTGTTCAGAGAGCAGAAGCACAAAATTATTATCAGCAGGCTACGGTCGACAGCATTGAGATCAAACGGGCTCTCTCAGAAGTGACTGCCAAGGTTTCACATCTAACGTCTGAGGTCTCTGACCTCCAACAACAGGTGGCAGCCGTCGAGGAAGTTAATACCCATACAGTTAACTTAGCTAAATCACAAGACTCCCAAATGGCGACTATCCAACTTAAGATTGAAGATCTTGAAAATCGGCAGCGACGCCAGAATTTGAGGATTTTTGGAATTCCAAAAGGGAGGGAAGGTTCTGATCCAAGGGCATTTGTTGTTAACTTGTTACAGAAGGCCTTCCCTGATTTAGAAGATTGGGACATGGATACACAGGTTCAGCGTGCGCATAGACTGCCTTTGTTTCTCACACAAAATCGCCAAGCTAAATCTAATTTTGCAAGATCTATTCTTGTATTTTTGGGCAATTTCTTGCTCCGTCAAGCAATTTTTTTTAAGACACGGCCTACAGCTCCTGTGAAAATTGACTCCATGTCTATTTTTGTGCGCTCAGATCTGTGCAAATCAACTATGGACAAGCGATAGCAACTTCGGCAACTTATGGACCCTTTTAAAGCTGTGTGCACTCAGGTTTTTCTACAGGAGCCAGCCCGTCTAAAAGCTATAAAGGACGGTCACACTCATTTCTTCTTTAACGAGCAGGAGGCTAAAAAGGCACTTTTCAAGTGGCAGTCTAACCCTGAAGACTGATTTAATGTTCTATACTGGCTTTAAAAAAAGGGGTGGGGGGGAAACCAACAAAAAAAAAGGTTAATAGCATGGATATTAGTCGGGAGCATGGGGGAGTGTGGCGGGCTCGGGGGGTTCCATGGGGGGAGGGGTGTGGGAGGGGCGTCTTCCGAATGCTGTCACTCAAGGACAGCTAGGAAGGGGGTGATTCCTTTTCTAAGACACGGGGTGGGGGTGCGGGATGTGTGGAAGGGTGGAAGTAGTGGTTCTAGGGATAGTTGGGGGGGTTTGTCAGGGAGGGAGGGTGATAAATAGCCAAGGTATAGGTAGAAATGCACAGTTTGAGCACATGATTAAGGAACTCTACGTTCTGGGGATGGAGATTGGTCAGAAATCGCCAAAATTGCATAAATGCTGCGTGCTAAATTTATGAGCTGGAACGTCGCTGGGCTTAATCAGGCCAGTAAGCGGCGTTTGGTTGCGGAAGAACTCAAGGTTTTCAAGCCTCAAATAGTTGGTCTTGCTGAAACGCACTTGGCCTTTAAGGATAGAACTCTTTTTAAACAACTTGGTTATGATCTTATTGTTTGTACCTCGCAGACAGTTTCTATCCGAGGGGTGGCTTTATTAAAGTCTAAATTCTGCTCCGCTACGGTGTTACGTACTATGGCCGATCAAAAGGGAAGATGGGCAATTGCCCAAATCCAGATGTTTGGGCGTAAGCTGACGATTTTTATGGTTTATGGCCCCAATGTTGATTGCCCTGAGGTTATTTCTTTCTTGTGTTCCGAATTATTGGAATGGGATGGGGAACTCATAGTAATGGGTGATTTTAACTGCATTTTAGATAAAAAGATTGATACTACGAATACGGCAGCACGTGGCTGAATGGCTCAGATGAGGGCAGCTATATTTGATCTACTCCATATACATCAAATGGAGGATGTCTGAAGAAAACTTTTTCCTTCTATACCGGGTTACACCTTTTTCTCAAATCCACACAAACAATACTCCAGAATTGACATGATCTTCACCAATAAAGCCTTACTAGAAAATTCCTCTATGGAGATCTGTCCGAAAATTACATCGGACCATAATCCCATTATGCTTACAGTAAACTTTCAGCTGGAGGTGAAGGAGTCAATAAAGGAATTTTCTTTTCCCAGGCACCTCCTTAGTAACCCCGATTACGTAGCTTTCATGCAAGCAACTCTGAGGGAATATATTAAGAATAATCAATATACAGCATCTTGTGCTATAGTCTGGGACTGTTTGAAAGCATATGTGAGAGGGGCAACACTGCAATACATTATCAAGCAGAATCGGTCTAACATAAGGTTGGTAGAAGACGAGCGCAGGCAATATACTGAACTAGAACAGTTACATGCTAGAGCAATTACTTTAAAGGACACGGGCGAATCGCGGATTTATAGTCCGCTTATCGAAGTGAGAGCTAAGCTCAGTAGAGGGTTAAGGGATAGCATGGCTAACAGCTTCCACAAGTATAAATCGAGGCAATACGAATATGGAGAACGGGTTGGACGAGTTTTGGCTTATCAGCTAGCAGACCAGAGGGCTAAGTCACATATCAAACAAATAAAAGGAGCTGATGGTTTAATTTATACTAAATCCCAGGACATACTAGAGCAATTTAGGCTATTCTATGCGGATCTCTATAGCGACTCAGCCAGTTTTAATCAGCAAGCAGTCAGAGAGTATTTACAAGAAATCGCAATGTCGGCTTTGGACTCTTCCCAATCTGACTTAGTAGACAGAGATGCGGATTTAGTGGAAATAAACTTAGCAATTAGTGCCTTACCCTCTGGTAAAGCGGCCGGTGAAGATACCATCCCTCTTGAGTTTTATAAAAATTTTAAAGATATATTGGCCCCCGTCTTTCTAGAGCTGGTTAATGATATACTACAAGGCGGGGATGTGCCCTCTTCTTGGAACATAACCAGCATTATTGTTTTTCCAAAAAGGGGAAACCTGTGGAAGAAAGGAGCTCATACCGGCCAATATCTTTAATTAATGCGGATGCAAAAAAAAATTCAAAGCTTCTTGCCTCTCGTTTAGCCCCTCTGATTCATTTATTGGTATCCGAACAACAGCACGGTTTCGTTCCGGGGCGTGATACAGCGGCACACATAAATACAGCTATTGCTGCATTTGACGTAGCTGGTCATCTAAATCAGCAGATTGGAATGCTGATGCTTGACGCTGAGAAGGCCTTCAACCGAGTGGCTTGGGGGACTTTATGGCTGACGCTATCCTCCCTAGGTCTCGGTCGAAGGTTTATCTCAGCTGTGCAGAAACTATATCGTAATCCAGCTGCTGCTATCAGGCTCAACGGTCTTCTTCATTTTTTAATATTCAAAGGGGTACGCGGCAGGGATGCCCGCTATCCCCATTACTATTTGCTCTTTACATTGAGCCCTTTATTAGGCACTTACTTCGAAATACCCTCATTTCTCCAGTGTCCTTTAACGGTATGGTTCTAAAAGTTACTGCGTACGCAGATGATATTGCTGTATACACCACCAAGCCGGTAGAAACGATGGCTGTGTTAACTTTGGAGGCCCAACGTTTTGGGTCTTTCTCCGGCTATAAGTTAAATTTAAACAAGACGCAGTCAATTTTAAATTTTGATTTAGATTTAGCTCCACTCTCTCTAGGAGTTACTAGCACTGACACTTATCTTGGAGTATGTCTTAGATGCCACACAGACGATGTTATTGCTTTAAACTATGAGCCACTGCTTAAAAAGGTTATTGCTGACATGCGTAGCTGGCACAAGCTACCGCTCACTATAATGGGGAGGTGTAATGTAGTTAAAATGAATATTTTACCAAACTTTCTCTATCTGTTTCGTACCATTCCACTAAGGGTTCCCATTTCCTTCTTTAGACGGCTAGATAGCGCTGTTGGCAGCTATATATGGGGATATCGGAGGGCTAGGAGAGCTCTTCGGTATATTAAGCTAACATATGAACAAGGCGGTTTTAAACTTCCAGACTTCAAAGCTTATTTTTGGGCTGCTTTTGTCAACCGAATCCAGAGTTTACTTCAGGGGCCTGGCGGGGTAAGATTTGGTTCGCGTATCAGCTGGTTTGTGGCTCTAACACCGGGTTCTTACTCTATAAAATGGCTGATCCTAATTACTATAAAAGGGTCCGATTCAAGATAGTTCGACATATTGTCCGGATCTGGCAAGATATATGTAAAGCTTATGCAATACCAGACCTGCATGGGTCTACGATTATCTGGGGTAACCCGAGACTGTCTGATATATTCTCTGACTCTGTGGGGAGAGGGTGGCAGCTCTGCGGCTTAACACAGCTTGGGCAGTTGTACGATGAGCAAGGTTTTAGATCATTCGCATCACTTAAAGAGGAATTTGGGATAGCACACAATTCATTTTTTAAATATTTACAAGTCAGGGATTATTTTATTCAGGGAGAGGGTTTATCAATCTTACCCAGTACAACTGAGGTAGTATATGTAATTTTTCAGACTTCTGGTCGGGGTTGTATTGGGAAAGTGTACCAGAAACTCCTATCGGCTGCTAAAGATGACGGCATACAGATTATAGCTAAACTAAACCGAATTTTTGTAATTGACATTTCAAAGGATGAATTTTATGAATCATTGGCTACAATTAATACTGCAGTTACCTCTGTCAATCTGAAATTACAGCAACATCGGATATTGTTTATGTTGTATTACACCCCAGAGGTTATTTCTAAATGGGCTTTGACAGGTGCGTCTTTAAAGACACACTGCCCAAAGTGTCAGGAGTATGCCGCTGACCTCCGGCACATGTTCATCTCATGCCCAAAGCTAAATACGTTCTGGGTTGAAGTTACCCTTGTGTTGAGTAATTTAGCAGGTTTGGATATTCAACTAACTGAGAAAGAAATTGTACTGGGGATAGCAGATGACTCGGGCAACTTGTCGAAATTTCTGGTATCTATTATCATAGTGTGTTCTCGTTTGTGCATTGCCAGGGCGTGGATACAAACATTTAGCCCGAAAATCTCAGAATTCTGGCTATTACTGAGGGGGATTTTTGAAATGGAATTGGCTTTGGTAAAAGCCAGGGGTCCACGCTCAAGGGCAAAATTTGAAAGGATCTGGTCAAGTCTTCAGTGGGACTAGTATACATATTGTTTATGTTGTATCGTTTTATGGTCAAAGTCTGCAATTATTTGATACCTCTTAATACTGAGATTGTATTCTTTTTTCCCCGGAGCTTCTTTTTTTCCTTATTTTTCTCTTTTTCTTTTTATGTCTTAAAGTTGGCATTTATGTTGCTCTGATGTGCTATGTATTTTTTATGTACCTGATTGATGGCTAATAAAATATTAAAAAAAAAAAAAAAAGAGCCTGTGTTTTATTTATGAGTGGATTTCTATAGGTCACCAAGCTGAAAGAGATCTTGAGAGAGAAACTGAACTGAAATGAATACTGAGGTCCCCCCAAAGAAGGGAGCATCATCGCACTTGTACATTAACATTACTTTAACTCAAATTGAAGGCATTAAAGGTTGTCACATTGGAAATGTAAGGCATTTAAGATTTTCAACAATTGGACATTTAAACTGTTGGTACTGCACATGGAAATAGATTTTAACCCCACATTTGTTTTGACATGTCAACTAAAATAATACAAACTAAACTACGTAGAGCTTTGGATGCCAGTATGGTCACTGCGAGTAGAATCTAAAACCTCATCAGACATATTTATTAAGCATTAACCAATGGTGTAATGTAATTATATGTACATTATATTGGTGGGGATGGAAGAGGGTAGATTGGGTGATTATCTACAAGATTGTGTACATCAAGTGAGTTTACACAATTACATTTTACACATTGAGTCACAGGAAGTTTAAATGATTTGCTTAGAATCACACAATGTGGAGCCAAGCACTGAGGCCGGGATTCAAACCCGGATTCCAAAGTCGGCAACTTTAGATACTAGGCTACATCTCCTTCTATCATTATTTGCAGAATGTGCTCCCATTTCAGATGTTTTAGCTAGTTAATAATACATTTCTTGTTTTTTGTTAGCACTGCCACAATTTTGATGTTTTGCAGCGAAGTTAATTACAGTTACAATTATTGCCCAATGTAATGTTAGTCAGTTGACCATGCCCATATTAAAAGTCTTAAACTGCAGGTCACCGCAGATGTTAAGAGCAAATGTATAACTCGTTGAGTCACATGACACTTGGCTGATGTACCATACCTTTCTCTAAAGGATAATTTCCAAATGTTGGAGGGGAATACAGTCTCCATTAATGCCCGGTCATTACACTCTTTCTGAGAGGATTTCATTGTGAAATCATAACTGGAAATATTCAGATTTGTAACTTGTCCAGCATTCTTTTATCTAGAGTAAAATGCCTTCTTACAAGTCAGTAGAGATTGCTTATAAGGAGAAATAATGAGGCTTCATATACCATATAGATTCAGTTTTTCTAAATTTCTGCATACAGATCGTCTAGCAGGTTTGTGACCTGTGCTCCCTACACGTATTTACCTCTAGTAGTGACAGGCCGGGTCAGTCTCCCAAGTACATTTGTTCTTTGGCTTTCCTTATGGCTGACCATGGTATCATCTGTGAAAATAGTTTTAGTAATTTTAAACACCCTTATTAAAACATTCAGAGTTGAGGGCGCTTTGAGTATGACTTCATTTTTGATTTCACACATGGATCTATTTTGTTTCTTCCAAGGCACAGTTTGACAGTGTTGGACAGGCTGCAGTGAATGGTTACGAGCATCACGAGCAGGGCCTGGCCCCTGTTACTCAGGGAAGAGACAGCCAGTCCTCCATACAGCAGCCAACGGAGATACGTCCTCTCCAGCATGAAGACACTGTGATGGTTCCCTTGGAGAGCACTTTAACGGCTGAGGATATGCGACGAGCGAAGCGTATTCGGGTAAGTTTGGAACACTTTGATCAGTGCTCAGCATGAGAGGGCTTCAGTAACAGAAATTAGCAGAGTGACAATTATGCGGGAAACAACCTTTACAACGCGGTCATTACACCGCGATACCTTTACAGCGCGGTCGTTACAACGACTGCGTTGTTAGTACGCGATGCATTTACATCGCAAGTCTTTACAATGACTTCCACTAGGGGGCGCTGAGCTATTGGAAATTAATTCCAACACCTTCCCTACTGTTGCGCAAACTGGAGTAGGAATAGCAAATAATACTATTCCTAAGTCCAGCGTCCCCTAGTGGAAGTCGTTGTAAAGACTTGCGATGTAAATGCATCGCGTACTAACAACGCGGTCGTTGTAACGACCGCGTTGTAATAGCATGCAATGTAATACATCGCGTAGTAAAGTGCAATATTCCAATTATGCCTATATCCATCTGTAAACACATTAATTAGGTTTTTCCAGAATTCTAAATGAAGGTCCATGTATCCAGTTCTGGGATTTCCTATTACTGCTCAACACATTCTGGGACATTCCAGTCTCTTTTTTTTGCTTCAAGCAAACCCCCTGTACAACTCACCTGATAGTAATTATTTGTAAGTGGTCCACTCGGAAGTGGATACTTTGGTATTCATTTAGAATGCTGGAAAGCCTGTTAAGTGTATGGTGCACATTTAACATGCTCCACTTATTTAGGGTCAGGTACTATTATTATATTGATCACAGAAATATGTGCAGGTTAAAATCAGCAAAAGAGTGATGGTAACTAAACCACACATGAAAGAGGAAGATTAGTGCTAAGCGTCATTAACACTAGTTATTGTCTAGTAATGAGAAGGAGCATACAGTTACACATAATTATTTTGCAAATAATAAACAATTTCTCAAGATCCACAAAATCCAAAAAGTATTGCGCAAGGAGTCTTGAAATCTCTTTTTCCAATTATTCTTTATTTGTAGTCAAATGTATCAGTCTAGCTAACGCAATTCGTCCAACATGGACTTCCTCAGGGGTGTAAAAACTATTAGATAAGCAACATTTAATTTTCAAATGTACATAAAGGTTTTAAAGAAACCTTAATGAGAAGACCAGATAGACATGAACACAGAAAGGAGAAAAAACTATTTAATCTCCTATTATACACTCATTAATATTTATAAAAATCACCTCATATGTGACCCCCTGCCTATATACATTATTAAAGGAATATTCTAATGTCAACCAGTTAATGAAAACAGCAACCTTATTTATTCAATCAATGATTTGAATCAATCTAAGTAAAGCATAAGTAGTATTGCATTATCACATCGTTTTATCTCTTGTTGCTCTGAATACTCTCAATTTGCTTAAGGCCCGCATGCTGATATTAGGGCACAATTTTTATCCAGAGGGATAGTGAGTAATGAGAATGCAGAATCGTTATTACACTTATAATAAGTGTCCAAAGATTACTAACATATTGTATTGTCACAATGTTTTTTGTTATTCTTAACACTCTCAATTTGCTTAAGGCCCACATACCAATATTAGGGCACAGTTTTCATCCAGAAGGGTGGGTAACGAGGATTCAGAACCGTTATTACACTTGTAGTAAGTGTCAAGGGATTACTAAAATACTACAAGCCAGTATTTGACAAATCACGACCCTAAGTCAACTCTCCAAAAGAGCCTAATAAACACCAAACTCACTTGGATATATCTTTTAAAGATAGCTGAAGCCAAGCTATAAATATATTGAGAATTATTATACTGGTGCAGCCTACATCGCCTACACTGCTGTACTCACAACTTTAATTATACTAGTTATTGTCTATTAATATGCAGAAACTTCTAAATTAGGTCGATAGGGTTCTGGATCAATATGTATCTGTGATGTTTAGTGATTAGCTTTAAATATTGGCTCTGGCGTCCTTCTTACGTGGAATGGTATTGAAACTCTAGTTCTGAATGAACCAGAGTTGTGAAGCTATGTCATGATGCATCACTCACCTGGGAAAAGTATCTTAGTGAATCTTGGCTCAAAGATTCACTATTACAAACGAATAGGGTTCTGTAGTCCCAAAGTATGAAGACACAGTTCTCTCATGCCATGAACTAGAAGAACTCATCCAAGTGAGCCTGTACTAGGTAAACTATGACCATTGGGATAGTATGCCGGCTGTGAACTCAAGTTAATATGATAACCACACTCATCACAGATCTGGTAAATGTATCCTCCACAAAATTAAAAACCCTTTACTTTAGAATAAGGATATCTGTTTTTTTTTTATTTGAGTCTTTACAAGTACATTATCGCATCAGTGTTTAGCTCATAATTGCACTTTCTGAGGAAAGCAGTTTATTATGTGGTGTGGTTGTGATACCTCACTGTGTAATAAATTCACCACCTGTACTGGGTCAAGTCAGATTCGTTTGAAAAACCTTAGCTAAACCGTAAGTAGCTGTGGTCTAATCAGTCCTCCTTTGTCAAAGGAAAAAGTGTAAAGCATTTTAAGTACCAAAACAGTCAAATAAGAAAGAAACAAGACAATAAAATCTGAAACTAATTTATAAAGATAGGTTACATTTTGTCTTTAAAATGACACTCCAATGACAAAATTTAACTGGAAGATTCTGGCGATATGAATTTTTAAAGGAACAATAAAGCATTGCTTTTTCATCCAACGCAATAAATTATTGTAATGGACCATGCTCGCGGTCACATTTTGCAAACTTTTGAAAACGTTTATAAAGTTGTAAATTAGTACTGCGCCCCCCTGCGGGCGACTAACTCTTCAAGGAGCAGGTCACAGAGTCCAATGAAGCTTGGAAGGACAGTTACCTCAAAGTCAAAGCAGTCTCTAGTCCAGTTCCAGGCTCTGTGGGCGATCTGTCACAGACTATAATGGAGTGATCCTGATGCAAGGGTTGCTGGATGCTGAAGATGCGAAATGACGATACTGAGGATACTGATCCGGTGACAGGGATCATCCTGAGGCCACCCCTCGGTCCACGAACATGGTGGGGCGACTTTGGACACAGAGATTGATGTCCCTCGAAGTCCGAGTGAAGTCCAGCCAAAAATCAGTTGCCACTGTTCTACTGGTCTCAGGTTGCAGTGAAACAAGTGAGTCCCTTTAACTGTTGATAACTTCCATCTTGGGTAACCAAACTGCCCTCCGATGGCTCTCCCGGGTCCAGCAGACTCGGTTGCAACTTTTGAGAGTTGGGTCTCGGTCTCTCAGGATGCATGTTTGCGGTCCGGCGTGCTTGGCTATCAACATGCCAAGGCAGGCTTCTTCAGCTTTTGTGACCCGGTAGCTGTAACAGGAAGTCAGTCAACTGACTCTTGGAGTCACCTCTACTGTCTGAGGCTCGGGGACGATGTTTCCTTGAGCAGGGCACCACAGATACAGGCCACTATTTGCTGGCCCAAGGTGTAACAGGTGCAGTCCAGTCTTGGCGCAGCCTATCTTTTCTGGGTCCAGGGTACAGCAGGGCAGTTCTTCTTCGGTCCACTCTTCAGCACAGACGTGATCTGAGGTCTTGGTGCCAGGGGTGTCACTTTTATGCCCAGTTAGTGTCCTTGGAAGATGTGGTGACTATTAGCCAATGGGCTACTAAATCCTCTCCCGCCTAGTGATGACTTCCTGTGAAGTGTGGCATCTAGCTATTCCAGAATGCACTATTTAGACCACTCCAAACATGGCAGAACCCTTCTCTCGGTGTGTGGTGCTCCCTAGCTCACCGCTGAGGTGTGGCTACCTGGGGGGGCTACAGGTTCATGGAAAAAATGGGTTGGCAACAGCTTCCCCCTCTCTAGCCACAAAGACAACCTGTATGCAAGAATAAAAGTGCAGCCCATCTCGTCTGTGTCCACCTTTTGCCGTTCAAAGGCAGCTTTCCCTTTGAAGCTCTCCTTTTAGGCTCACACCCTATTTGGCCTTCCTGCCAGGGAGAAGTCACACCTCTCCCAGTGACACGCCCTTTGGGTTTGTTCCTGAGAGTTGTTCACACCTCCCCACAGGAGGGAAGACGGCTGTCTCCTGGCCAGCAACCTGTAAACGGTCACTGAAAAACTTTCTGCAACAAAATGGCTACTTACTAAAGTTGCCACTTGTGCAAACGTTTCATTAAATTCGACATGATCAAGTCAGGTTTAATGTAACAATTCTTTTGATACCTTGATGTATCATATTTAGTAATCCCATTCAGAAGTTAGCATTACTGAGTTGTCAGTGTGCAACTCTGTACTCGCCAATAGGGCTACTAGCCTTTCCACAGTAAAAAACGTCAATGCAGAGTTTTTACTGTCAGGGCATATAAAGTTAAGAAATACATGTCCAACTTTTTTATGTAATGCACCCTGCCAATAGGGCTCAGTAGGCCTGCCTTAGGGGTGGCTTATAAATATTAAAAAGGAAGGTTTGGGCTTCGCCATTGTTTTAAATGGCAAATAGTTTTAGCAGTCGAAAACTACTCTGCCAGCCAGTAATACTTTGTTTTGTCACACTTGTGGGTGCACAATAAGTCTTGCAGTCACTTTAACTTACAGGCTCTGGGTACCCCCACACCACATACTAGGGACTTAAAAGTAAGTTAGCTTATGCCAGTTGTGGGTTTAACAATCAGACATATATCTTTTAAGGGTCAGAGCACTGGCACTGGGTATGTTCAGCAGGCCTCAGTGCACCTTCAGAGTCGAAAAACAAGCAGCACCAGTCAAAAAACTTGGGGAAGATCATGCAAAAAGAGGCATTACTTTACACACTTTAACTGACTCATTTCTTCCGGAACTCTGACAATCATCTGAATAGATCTGTTGCCCTTTTTTGTGAGACATTCAGTGCAGGGAAAAGTGAACTGGAAATTTGATGAATGAGTTGATGGCAAGTAAGAATGGAGTGAATGTGGGAAATAGTGAGGAGAATTGTCTAAATGGATCATGTAGTCTCAGGGCAGTTAGTGGTATGCATGTCCTTTATGGCTATCGTTAAGATGAGAAGGATTGTTCTGTTCATGAAGCATTTCTGATTTCTGTGATATGAAAAGTTGTTGTGTGTGAGATCATTGGGGTCTTTAGTTTGGTAGGGGTATAGAGGAATTATGTTGTTAGACCCCAACCCTCTAAGCCTCCAAAAATGTAGGAACAGAATAAATGGTTACCACACACTTGGACTCTTATTTGAGGACAGAGATGTCTAAAGGTCTGTTTTTTCTTGGCTATCTCTGCTAAAATCTATGAATGTCATTACATATGTTTTTTTGGCATGTTAATGTTGAAATTCAAAAGGATGCAGGTATTAGGACAATCTTGCAGATGATAGCCCGAGTTGTAGCGTGTTTCCGCTAAAGGAAGTAGCACAATAGTACCCGAGGTTTTTCAAATGGCTCTGGTTGACTTTTCTAAATCCTGCCACTGCTCATTGTTTGCATTGCTGCAGGAGAACATGCAACGAAACAAGGAATTCATGTTATGCATATATTTTATTAATGCACTCGTGGTGATGTGGAAAGGCACAGTATCACAACACATCACATTGTCGTTAATGGTAAAGAGCCAAATCTGTATGTACATTTTTTACTGGGGAAGATTGGATTTTACACGTTTGGAGAGAAGCAAGGAATTCCAGACTCTGAGAAGGCCCTTCTGGTAGATCTCAGTAGTGTGGAGGAACATAGCATTTGGATGTGTTTGCCTGAAGACTGGGGGGATGGTTTGTGCAGAGGTCTGGAAAACAGTTCTGATAGCCTGGAAATAGACACATGTCTTCACCAGCAGCCAATGTAATTTGTACAGTTGTTGCCTAAATGTGATTATGTTTCTTTATCTCCACTATAAAATGTGTTGCAGCATTCCGGACAAGGTGAACATTTTGTTCAGGACCTTAAGAAGCAAGAAGGACGATACTGTTGCTGTAGTTCAGTTGATATTGGACCAGAGCATTTCCCGCCACAAAGTATAAATAAGGGTCGCGAAATATTAAAATGCGTCTCACTACTTTAAAATAATAGAAACAGGAAGAAGCAGCATTCAGTACCTGGACATCCAGAGAGAGCTATTTGTCTATAGTGAGCCCATGATTTTTCCTGCATTATCTGGGAAAAGTACAGTCTCTTTGTAGTGAGCCAACACATTAAGCCGCATTAATGGAATTTATGAAATACCAAGACCTCAGTTTTGTCGAAGTTTAGGGCCAATGTACTAAAAACTGATTACAATAAAATGGTTGCAATTTGCAACCAGTATTTTTGCAGCCAGTAAGAACCTACGTACACATATGCGGCTAGTAAAGTTCAGAGTTTGAGTGGGTTGTAGTCTAACTTACCTCATGAATATTAATTAAATGGGTCACAAATTGCATCTCAATCCAATTGGTGGCCATAACAGGGATGATGATATGCTTGCATCAGCATCTGTGTCTGTGATCGCATTTAAATAAAGTAAACGTTTTAATTAAATACAGTCCATTTTCCCTACAGGAAAACGTACAGCATTTAAAATTAAAAATGTACTTATTTTTAAAAGTTTGAGAGTTGGCAGTGGTCCCCTAGGCCACTGTTTACTTTTTTTTAACTTTCACTAACAGGAAGTATTCTAAAGGAGACACCTGCCCTTTTGTAAATGCCTTACTATCCCAAATTGAACAACAATAATTTTTCATGGTTTTTATCGACCAGATTTCAATCACAAAAACATTAATACATTTGCTAGTGAATAACAATTTCGAAGGGATGCCTTTCAACGCGCCCTTTCAAACAGCAAGTTGATATGGAGTTGCAAAGCCATTTTATGAATCATTAAAAATTTACTGATTTCCAAAATAGCTTTAATACTTTGTAAAAAAAACTTTTTTTGTAGCTTCAAACAGCGATTCGGAGTGTTTGTGACTGTAAAAGCATTTAGTATATCTGGCCCTATTTTTCTGGAAATTTGCCACCAATGGGTTAACAAACGATATTTAAGAGCCGCTGGAGCTAGCCCAATGCTTCAGAGTGTATCTATACATATACTAGCACTTTTGAACAGGAGTGTGATATCATAGGCATAGATTAGTAGCTGAACATACATTAAAAGGAGTGGGAGGAATCAGAAGGTGACATCCCACACTAGATTGCTTACGAGAAGCAAGGCTGGCAGTAACGGTGCCTTTTTTACTGCCAGCCTTGCTTCTCGTAAGCAAGGACTAGAAGTACAAAGTGGGTGTTTACGCACAGCTTGCGGGTTTTCAAAACCCCCAAAAAAAGGCATTGTCATTTTTTTTTGGGTGAAGTTTTATATAGCGCAAACTAGACCCGAAGGTATCAAAGGGCTTTACATGAGCACCAGTTACGTTACAGACGGACACATTCATTTTTGTTAGGCACGGGGAGATTAAGTGATTTGCCCAGAATCACAGAATGTTAAGCGTCCCTGCCGAGACTCGAACCCAGTACCCCAGCTCCGTGGTCAACTGCCCTAGCCGTTAGGCCACATTCTACATGGCATTGTAAATGCCTATTGGCATTTACAATGCCAATAGCTCAAACTCTCGCAAATGTGAGACCTATAGCATTGCAAATGCTTGTTATATTGCATGCCAGCCATCAGACTGGATCTGGAAAGTTTTGTAGCAGTAAATCAAAGGTACCATGTAGTGCCATTCAATGTCATTTGCAGTCACATGGTCACTGGAAACGATGTTGGGAGTATACATAAGAGTGCGCTGAAGCTAGTGATATATTCAACCCTATTCTTAACTCACCCACTCAGAAGTTAAGGACACAGAGGGTGGGCAAAAGTATTAGGAAATAAATGTACAGCCATCCTCAGGGTGGGGCATAGGAGGGTGATTAGGAATCAGCATGAGGCCCCATATCCATCAGAAAGAACTCTACCAAAGGTAGTTCTTTGTTCTTCGAATGGATATTGGCTTCCACAAATTCCTTATATGAGCCAATACCCAAGCAACCCTGAAAGAGAATAAAATGAACCAACAAGTTCCCGGTCACAGCTTGCCTGAATTGGGACTGAGACCTGTCCTGTTCATCCCAACAGTAATGATTGGGAAAGGAATGCACAGAGGCCCAGTTTGCTGCTGGCGAATACACGCTTTTCATTTTTGATATGCATACAATAATTCAACAGGCAAAAGGTTCTAATTTAGTTTAGAGCTGCTTACAGGTAGCTGGTGAGCTACCGGTCGCTCACGGGCTACTCGTTGGCGAAGTCAGTTCTACTCCTTGACCTCCAGCAAATTGGAGGGTGTGGAGGGCCTGAAGGTCGTACAAAGCTTCAACCATGTGAGGTCATCAATCGGGGTCAAGAAGTGTGTGGTATCATTTCTGCCACCTCTTTCATTTTGGTGACTGGACGTCCATGGTTTGAACAAGGAGGACAACGTATAACAGAGAAGAGGAGTGTGGGAAGGAACAGCTAGCACAGAGAAGCAGAGGACATGCTTAGAATGAGCACTGGCTAGTGAATGGGCAGAAGGCAGATGGGTAGATGGATGAATGGATGGATGGGTGGATGATTGGGTGGCTGCATGATTGGGTGGATGGGTGGGTGGGTGTATGGATAGGTGGATGGATTGACAATGGATGGAGGGTTGGCTGGATGGATAGGTGGATGGAGAGACGGATGGATGGATGGATAGGATAGTCCTGAAGGTATTGCTCGGGCAGTTGAGATGGGCAGCCGGGCAGACATGAAATGAAACCTGTGGAGAGCATTATCTTACATTTAAAATGTGGCTTCGCCTATGCCTCATGCTTCTGAGGACGTGCTTGCTGAGCTAAGAAACGGCGCTGAAATACAAGATAAAAAGGCAACATTACAAAGCCGGGTAAAGGCAGATGAGGGTTTACCCTCTAGAGTCAGGAAGAAAAATTGGATGTATAATTCATAATCTTTATTTGTTTATTGGGAAACATCAAGGCAATATCAGGAAAGGAACTGCCAAAAATCAGCCGAGGTGCCATGCCTTCATCCTTTCAAGCTAGGCCTTTGATGTAATGTGGAAAAAAATACATAAGCGCTCGCTATTGAAAAACTGCCCCGGAGTCTTGGAGCAGGATCTGTGGCGCCGTACACGGCAATAACAGACAATAAGGACCCTGGAATTTGAGGCGCTTATAACTATTCCTCGTGTGAATACTGCCTCAGAACACGTAGTGAACATTACCTTCTAGAAGAAAGTGTGGAATTAAGAACCACTGGACTGTGATATGATTAAAGTATTTGGATGCACGCCACTTATGGTCCAATCAGGAGATAAAAGCGATCCCTGAATGAGACATAAAACAAAACATTTCTTCATCAGAAACAAATTTTGAATTGCATGTGCTTTTAGAACTCTGATACCGCTAACTTCTTACCCGGAGTTTCCTTGCGCTCCCAGTGGTTCAGAGATTCTTTTGGCCCTCATGAAGCCTTTGTAAGGTGAAACACGATGGCTGTGCAATTTTGGAAATATATAATAAAGAAAAATTCTGCATCAAGACTTACGATAATCTGTCTATACTAAATGTGTTCATCTCAAATTATTTCTGTTGCCTCTGGTTTATAAAAGAGGTTACAAATGTAGAAAAGGTGGTACTAAGGAGAGACTAACACGCCTATTAACAAATCAGAAGCCAACATTTACAAAGGACAGTGACACAAGCCAATGAAAAATATGGGTGGAGAGTGGGTGGAGCTTCAGGTTGGTGCCTGAATACAGCATGTCTCAAAGAGACAGCACAAGTGCTGCCTAGGCAAGACCTAAAAAGTGCTTTATTGATATTTCACTAATACACTTAAAAAAAAAAAAGGGAGTGGGGTACGGTCTGGAGTCACGAGACATGGAGGGAGGGAGGGCAGGAGAGAAAGATGCAGGAGAATGGGTGGAAGGACAAGCAAGAGACACCAGTGGGGAAGCACACAGACAATGGAGGGCGGGTGGGGAAGCACACAGACAACTGAGATTGGGCTGTCATTTAATGGGGATGCATATGGCCAGGTGAGGATGGGTGGGTTAGGATCTGAAAGCAAATGGAGAATGGGGTGTGGGTGGATGATGCTGAGGAAGCAAATGGACAATGGACCCTGGTCAGGCGGGGATGGGTAAGCAAACGGACAACGGAGGGGAGGTGGGGAAGCAAGAACTGCAATGGATGGTGGGTAGGCGGGGAGAAAGACAGAACAGCAACTGAGGGAGAGTGAGGGGAGAAACAAGCAAGAAAGAGGAACGCAGAGTGCACAAGGGAGAGAGCTCGAAAACACATGCACTCTTGTAGAGTGCTTACCCTAAAAGAAAAAAGTAGTGCCTGAAAAGAGAGCAGTGAAAGGACACAAGTAATGGGTCCATGCTCCAGGGGAGGGAAAACACCAGAAGAGGAAGGAAAGCCAATGGAAGCTGAGGAGTAAGAAGCAAGCAAATGAGTGACATTATAGCCAACCAGTGCTAAGCAATGGCCGAGCTGTAATCCCACTGTAATGCAACAAAATGTCTTGCAACAGACAACAGAACGCATTGCCACAATGGAGAAAAGAGAAAGGAGTTATAAAGAACAGAGATAACATCAAAGTACACCTCTAGAGGAGCCAGCTCATCACATCATCTCTCTGTTACTCTCCAGGAAAATAGCCTCTGAGGTCAGAAGCTAAAACACTGGCAACCCACCTCTCCACTAGTCAACACTACACTAATCATTCAGAAAGAGAAATGACTTGTGTATCCTTGTCCCTTACAGGTTTACACCAAGTGATGGAGAAAATTACAAGTTCCATTTTTTAACTCAAGAAGGCCTCTCTTCCGTGCCAAAGTCTTGCGGCTGAGGTCAGGGAAAATAATGAGTAATTGTTTGTCATAGCGAACTTACTTATTTGTGTTCACATATTTAAATACTCTGTCACTCAGCTCCGAGAACAACAAAATTGGCATCACATTCTTGGAATTCTGATTGTGATGTAGTCGGCACAACAACCCAGAGCAAAATATCCAAGAGCATGAGTGCCACAAAGATTAGCCTCCAGCCTATGTATCTCAGCCTTCAAATCTAAAGCAAATACCTCATGACAAACCCCATAGAATCCTGAAATGGTTGCCTCTATTCTGGTTTTCCAGGGTCTCCAGCTTTAATATTGGCAACTTTAGGCCTTCTGAATCCAGCGCCTTCATCCATGCATTTTGTGTCATTTCCTGATGCATCTGTTTTCCCACTCTTCTTTAATTGCTGTGACTGCTTGTTCCACCTAATACTCTCATTACAGGTTTCCAGTTTTACTTCAACTTCTTAAACTGCTTTTCATCACAAGGACACTGTTGGGGTCTTCTTTAGACTCCCAAGAGTATCTTCTGGCCAAATGTTATGGCTGACTCTTGCCCAAGGACATCCTACCAGATCATCTTTTTTCGTTCGTAGTGAAGGGACACAGACTTTGAAGAATTCTTCTCTTACTCTTCCTTCATTTTTTCCCAGCTATGTTTAATTTTGAACTGGATGGGAACAGAGCAGAATGCCAGAAGTATCTCATTATTGGCGGTCATGTCCCCCACTTCCCATAAGTTAAGGAGTAGAGCTTGTAACATCAGGAGGGGCCACAGTGAGCTGCAGTTTCAGCACCTGCCTCTGGCCAGGTCACATCCCTCTCCCTGGTGTCACTTCCTTCTGCCCACACTAAATTACCTGGAGCCAATATGTATTCCTGTAGTTCCAGTGCAGTGTGACTTCACTCTACCACCACACAGTTCTGCTCTTTAGCAAGCTTGGGAAGGCTCTGGTGCTACCCATTACTTACCTCTGGGATCATGGGGATGTCAAGTTCGCCACCTCAAGACATGCAAAAATTAAAATGACTACAGGGAGCAGCGGATGGGGCAAGTTGCATCTTCAGACAGTATATTTCCAGGTGATAGACTCAATGTTCCCCACCCCAACGAAGGGCTACTCCAGTCACAATCGACCCCCCCCTCTCAGAGGACTCCCCACACTCTTTGATCATCGGATTGGAACAAAGATATGGAGCTACGGTTGGGAGCTTTGCTGAAGAGTTACCATCTTGACTTCCAGCTGGCCCCTCCTCAATGAATGAGTATTTGTATTAATTCACATGATCCCATAGTGTCACTTAACCACTACATCTTACTCCAGCTCCTACTTCACAAGAATCTGCACATCATTCCAAAGAGAACCCCACATAACATACCATGTTTCCGTAACCTATTCCATATTCTGATGTTGTGACTTCCTCGCAGGATATTTTTATAAGCTACTCTCCAGGTACTTTGTTAAATAGAAAAGTAGGTACGTAGACCCCATAATTCACATGCCCATTCATATTCTTCTTTATTTAAAGTCCTTTCGAGGTCTAGGAGCTGAGCTGAAGTGCTACTTAAATGACAGTACATCAACAAAGAACCTCCCTCAGATGCTAACAAAGGCTAACAACTTCTTTGGTCCTGTGATGCCAGCAAATTAAACTCTTGTGCCAAAATGTCTCCCTGGCCTCACATTGAAAGTAATCATGATTGCCTTTGTAGACGGTACTAGATTTGGCTCCAAGGTACATACACAGCCTATCACTCGGGTCCCTCATAACAGGTCTACAAAGTCAAATACAAGGCTTGTGCCTGATGCACAAGACATTGTTTAACTGACAGTTTCACTCTTCCCATTCTTTTAGGCAATTATTTAATATAGTTTCTCAGATCACTCCCATGTGTACGATCTTGTGTTCCCCCATCTATTGAGTGTGGAGGAGCAGTAACCACTGTATTGCTGTTCCAACTCTGGCTCCTCTGGAGTCACTACAGGAACCTACAATTGTATTTTTTAGGATTACTTCTCTTTAAACACTGGGTAGAATTTGTGCACTCTACTAACGTGGAGAGGTCGGACCTATTTGAGCCCCTCTGGTTTCAAGGTAGTGGTGCTCTATCTCTGCTCCTGTTATGGATTCTTCTAAGAGTTCTTGTGAAGTCTACTGTTATACTCCCTATGCTCGTTTGCACTTGGGCAAAGAATGAAATCTTTTGGGCTGCCTCTGGTTCTTGGAGCCAAAGAAGTTGAATCCCTGAAGAAAGCCAATTAAGGCTTCTGCTCCAGATTTCCTGCCATGGACAGCAAGAATCGAGAACTATGAGTGATTTTGGTCTATTGTGACCAAGGAGAGGTTCAAGATTTGCACTTATCCAGCCTGTTTATCTTCTTTGAGGATTCACATTGTGAAGTGTGCTGTAGAGGACCTACTTCATGTACTTGTACTTTTTGAGGTTTGTGGTAGCTGGAAGTGCACTACTGGTATAAAGACCTTCCTTCTAGTTATTCTCCAAGCATCTATCCCTACATGGCTCCTGTCCGGCTGTAACACATCCTTGGAGAGCGGGCATGAATCTCTTTCATGGTCCTGGACTGCCAGTGAAGCTCTACATGTTCTCTCAAAGAGTCTTTCCATAGGATTCTTTTTTTAGTGAGCATGCTACTATGAGCATTATGGGCATTTCGAAGGCTTTCTGCACTTGGAGTAGGTGCAGATGTTTCAAGACATGGCACATCATTTCTGCTGTCATTCTTACACAATGGCATCATGATTCCAGAAAGTCTTGGCCTCCTGGATATAGATGTTTACAAGTTCCACATGTTCTCTCATTTTCATTCTGCCTTCTGTTCAGGAAGGAACATCTCCCCACTTTCTCTTCCTGTTACCAAGAAAGACTTGCAATATCTGATAGAGACTTCTAGCTGCAGATTCCTTACCTTTGCATTTCCCAGGCATCAGGCTGGATCCGGAAACTTTTGCTGAGCAATACCCCTTGCGCGCGACGTTGGGTGGCTCCATTCGGCTCCGCGTGACGTCGTCGGCATCGGTAGCGTCGGTTATGACGTCGCGGTGCCTATATAGGTGCCACCCAGGCCGCGGACATCAGTTCTTTTCTTTCTGCGACAGTTAAGCGCCGATACGGGAAGAGCTACCCCTCTGCCGCTTTTTGGCAGGCTTTTTCTCGATTTTTGTGAAAATTTTGGGATTTGACTTCGTGTGTGAGGGATGTCTTCGAGAAAGACAGGTTTCAAACCATGCAGGACTTGTTCCCGCATGATGTCGGTCACTGATCCCCACCGCGTATGTCTGTGGTGTCTTGAACGCGACCACGATACGAGGTCGTGTCCAGACTGTCGGGCGATGGCCCCGAAGACCTTGAGGGAGCGAGCGATGAAGTTGCTTGCGGCCCGGCAGTCGACACCGTCAAGCGAGACTCCGAGGAGGTCACGGTCCCGTTCGAAGAAGAGGAGGTCGCGGAACCACTCAGGGAGCCCTAAGTCCTCTTTCTCCCATTCAAGGTCCTCTGGACACTCGGGGAAAAGGCACAAGAAGAAGAAGAAGACCAAGCGGACTTCGACTTCAACTCAACTGGCGTCTGTCGTTGAGAAAGGTAAGGAGCACCGACACTCTAGGCGTGGTTCTGCGGAGCCGGAGCCAGAGTCGACTTTGCACCTTCCACCCTTTCCGGGAGCCAGAGCGACTCCTGCTCAAATTAAAGATTTTTACGAGGCCATGCGCCGCGTATTTGAGTGGAACGACCCCGCTGGTAAGCCCTCGGGCCCCGCGGGGTCAGATGGGGCCCAATTGGGTTTGCGCCGTCGGCTCCGGCACCGTTGGGGCCCCAGGGATCCGATCCCCGATCCGGGTCGACGCCTGTCATGCCACCGCGACCTTCCCCGGCGTCAAATCCGAAGTCGGTGCCTACGACATCACCGATGCCCGTCGGTGGCGCAAGCCCCACCCTCATCCCCGACGACACGGAGCCGGAACGGCGTCGAGCGACGCCGATTCCGACGTTGACAGAACCCAGGGGTTCTATGTTGTCGCCTGAGCACTTTGTGGACGTGCTGGGCTCAGGAGAGGACTGGGAGGAGTCTGGAGACCCTCTTGAGAACCAGGATGTCTCTGAGGAGACAATGGACAGGTATGGGGAACTTGGGGAAGCCAGCGGTCTGGATAATTCCCCAGACACTGGCATGCTCTCTCCGCCTACAGTGGCTACGGAGGAGGGGGCGTCCTATGCCATGGTTGTTAAGAGGGCAGCTGAGATCCTTGGACTGGAGCTGCCCTCAGTGCAGGTCAGGACTAGTCTCCTGACCGAAGTGCTTTAGCCTGGGGCTTCCACTTCTGAACCCCTTTTGCCCTTTAATGAGGCACTTACGGACATCCTTCTAGGAACATGGTCCAAGCCTAGCACAGGGACTCCTGTGAATAGGACGATTGCACGCTGCCATCGTACAGCTCCGGGCGACCCAAAGTTCCTCAGCCAACACCCACCCCAGAAAGTTTGGTGGTGCAAGCGTCTACGTCCCAAGGCGCATTCCCTTCCTCCCCTCCGGATAGGGAATCCAAGAGACTGGACTCATTTGGGAAGAAGATGTTTTCTTCCTCCAGTCTGGAATTATGGTTGGTGAATACCCCGTGCTTATTGGGCCTTTTTCCCACTCCCTTTGGGAGACGGTTGCACAGGTGCTGCCACAAGTCCGGGAGGAGGCCCGGGCTGTGCTCTCCCAAGCTGTCAAGGATGGGAGAAATGCAGCAACATTCTCTATACGGTGTGGTTTAGATACGACCGATTCGCTGGGCAGATCGATTTCAATGACGGTGGCCTTGAGACGCCACGCCTGGCTTCGTACAACTGGCTTCTCGGGCGATGTCCAAGTCAATTTGATGGACATGCCCTTTGATGGAATCCGCCTTTTTGGGGAAAAGGCAGACTCAGCCCTGGTCAGGTTCAAGGACTCTCGAGCTACGGCCAGATCCTTGGGCCTCTCCTCCACTCCTCGTGGCCAGTCTTCCTTTCGCCCCTTTCGTGGCAACAGAAGGGGTTTCCAGCCGCGTCAGCCCTATCCTAGTCACCGTCCCACTCAGACTACCCAAGCAGTGCGTGGACGCGGTACATTCCGTCCTCAGAATGGAGGCCAGAAGTCGTCTACCACACTGCCCCCAGCAGCCGCAGCCTCCAAGCACTCCTAGGCTGATTCTGCAGAACCACACTACTACAGTGGGTGAGAGAATTCGTCATCATCTCCCCTGCTGGAGATCTATACCAACAGACAAGTGGGTCTTGCAGATCGTCCAGGAGGGCTATTCGCTTCCTTTCTTTTCCTCCTACTATTCTGACAAGTCAGGCACGGCTGGGGGAGGATCATTTAAAGTTGCTCCAAGAGGAAGTTACAGCTATTTTGGCCAAAGGAGCTATAGAAAGGGTCCCAGTTCCAGAAGTAAGCAGTGGCTGTTATTCCCGCTACTTTCTGATTCCGAAGAAGAACAAGGGGCTACGGCCCATTTTGGATCTTCAGACCGTTAATCTCTTCCTTAAAAAAGAGAAATTCAAAATGCTCACTTTGGCTCAGGTCTTTTTCACATTCCCATCCTGCCGGGCCACAGGCGTTACCTGCGGTTCAAGGTAGGCCCGAGCACTTTCAGTTTACCGTGCTCCCCTTCGGTCTTACCAGTGCCCCACGGGTGTTCACCAAGGTGATGGCGGTGGTTGCAGCTCAACTGCGCAGGTTAGGGGTGTCAGTCTTCCCCTACCTCGACGACTGGCTGTTGAAGGCGGCTTCGCCCCAGGCAGTTGTCTCCCACCTTCAGACTTCGGTGAACCTTCTGCATTCGCTGTGGTTCTCTGTAAACATGCCGAAGTCACACCTGTTTCCTTCTCAGACGCTCCCTTTTATCGGAGCTGTTCTGGACACAGTGCAGTTTGGGCTTATCCTCCCGAGCAACGAGTCCAGGATATTCAGACTATGATTCTGATATTTCAGCCTCTATCCTGGATCTCGGTGAGGTTTACTCTGAGGCTGTTGGGTCTCATGGCCTCCTGCATCCTATTGTTAAGACATGCAAGATGGTGTATGCGGGCTCGGCAGTGGGACTTGAAGTTCGAATAGGCACAGCATCGGGGAAATTTCACCTACGTGGTTCAGGTCTCGAAAGGAACTGCGAAGGATCTGCAGTGGCGGTTAACGAACGAACGATACGGCAGACCTCTCTCCCTTCCCCAACCAGATTTCACAGTTGTGACGGATGCGTCACTTCTGGGATGGGGCGGCCACTGTGGAGAGGTGGAGATCAGGGGTCACTGGTCTCCAGCGAAGACGGGGCTCCACATAAATTTGTTGGAGCTCCGAGCGATTTGTTTGGCATTGAAAGCATTTCTTCCCTCTGTCAAGGGGAAGCTAGTGCAGGTGTTCACGGACAACACCACCGCCATGTGGTACTGCAACAAGCAGGGCAGGGTGGGGTCGTGGACCCTTTGTCGAGAATCCCTGCGACTCTGGACATGGCTGGAACAGCAGGGCATATCCCTGGTGGTTCAACACCTGGCAGGTTCTCTGAATGTACAAAGAGGAGGGTATGCTGTTCCTAAAGTGGAATAGGAGACAAGGGTAGAGAGATACGTCTCGTTACCTCGTGGGGGTTGCCCACCGAGGTGGAGAGGCTAGGGAAATTCCTCCTTTCGGAACTAGGGTCCTCACACACCCAGCCAGCTAGGTGTCATGCTTCATCATTGGGCCTGCTCCTCGTCGGGTCGGCGCTGCGATACCCGACGGGCACCCAATGAGGGGCTCTTTAGCGGAGATCTTTTGTTCCTGCTGTTTGGTGCAGTGTGGGTGAGGGGCCTAATTCGTGTAGATGTAGTGTAGGGGTGAGATAAGTGATTAAAACAGGTCAGTTAATCCTGGTGCGAATTTATTCTGGTAGGTAAACTGCCTGATTAAAAACTACTGAGTAGGGGATGTCTGTCCACTACTCTCAATTGGTCAACATGTTTCTTGCCTTCGCTGTAGTTCAATCCCTACAGTGTCGAGGAACCTAAATAGTTATTAAGTTATGCCTCATCAGTATCCGGCGGGAACATGGACAAAAATGTGTTGTCCTGCAATCCTTGGAATGCACGTCTCGTAACCTACCCCTGCCGCCGGAACAGCTTTACGACGTGGGAGGTAGGTTTCACCTCACCACGGTGTGTAAATAGTTTTAATTATCACATTGGTCCTGAAGAATTGCCACTGATCCTCCTGACTTCGAAGGCAAGAAACATGTTGACCCATTGAGAGTAGTGGACAGACATCCCCTACTCCGTAGTTTTTAATCAGGCAGTTTACCAGAATAAATTCGCACCAGGATTAACTGACCTGTTTTAATCACTTATCTCACCCCTACACTACATCTACACGAATTAGGCCCCTCACCCACACTGCACCAAACGGCAGGAACAAAAGATCTCCGCTAAAGAGCCCCTCATTGGGTGCCCGTCGGGTATTGCAGCACCGACCCGACAAGGAGCAGGCCCAATGATGAAGCATGACACCTAGCTGGCTGGGTGTGTGAGGACCCTAGTTCCGAAAGGAGGAATTTCCCTCCCCTCTCCACCTCGGTGGGCAACCCCCACGAGGTAACGAGACCTATCTCTCTACCCTTGTCTCCTATTCCACTTTAGGAACAGCATACCCTCCTCTTTGTACATTGTTTTGGGCATGTATGCTGGACCTGAAAAAACCCATTGGTCCCCTCTTCTTGATATATATATATATATATATATATATATATATATATATATATATATAGGTTCTCTGAATGGCAGGGCGGACGATCTCAGCCGTCCGTGCCTCCAGGATCACGAATGGCGTCTCCAGTCGGAGGTGGCGCAAGGTCTCTTTCAGCAGTGGGGAGAACCTTGGTTAGATTTGTTCGCCTCCGAAGAGAACGCGGAATGTTAGCAGTACTGCGCACTGGAGTTTCCAAGGCGGCTATCGCTCGGCGACGCGTTTCGTCGTGAGTGGAGCTCAGGCCTGTTGTACGCCTTTCCGCCCATACCACTCGTGCCCAGGGTTCTGAAGAAGATCAGGAGCGACCGGGCCCTAGTCATTCTTGTGGCACCGGACTAGGCAAGGAGAGTCTGGTATCCAGAGCTTCTGAGCATGAGTGTCGTTCCTCCGATCAGGCTGCCCCTTTGGAAGGGAGGATCTTCTGTCCCAGCAGCAGAGGAGGGTTCTCCACCCGAACCTGTTAACTCTGCGCCTCCATGCGTGGAGATTGAGCGGCGACAGTTGTTAGCTTTTGACCTTCCTCCCGAAGTCTGTAACGTTATTCTAGCAGCCAGGCTGCCCTCCACTAAGACGGTATATGCCTGCCGTTGGTAGAAATTTGTATTATACTGTACAGAAAGGTCAATTGACCCTCTTTCTGCTTCTCTTTCTACTGTCCTTTTATTCATTCTAACTCTTGCCCAGCAGGGCTCTGCTTTGGGAACTCTCAAGGGTTACCTCTCTGCTCTGTCTGCTTTTTTTGCGGCTGCCAGACAAGCCTTCTCTCTTTAAATCTCCTATTGTAAATAGATTTCTGAAAGGGCTGGCCCATTTATTTCCACCTACGCCCTTTGTTATGCCTCAGTGGGACCTTAATTTGGTCCTCACTTACCTGATGTGTGCTCCTTTCGAGCCTTTGCACAATTGTCCCCTCCGGCTGTTGACCATCAAAACAGCCTTCATAGTGGCGATTACATCGGCCAGATGGTGAGTGAATTGCAGGCTTTATTTAGCTCGCCATCTTATCTTATGTCCTTTCCGGACAAGGTAGTGCTTCGCACTAGGGCATCATTCTTGCCAAAGGTGGTGACCCCAATCCATCTGGGTCAGTCCATTACTTTGCCCACCTTCTTTGCTCCCCCACATCCCTCTAAGGAAGAGGAGCGTCTCCACCGACTGGACCCAAAAAGAGAATTGTCATTCTACCTTGACCGCACAAAAGAGTTCTGGGTGGATGACCAACTTTTTGTGGGGTATGTGGGAGCAAAGAAGGGAAGGGCAGTGCAGAAAAGGACCATCTCTCGCCGGGTCGTTCTCTGCATTAAAATCTGTTACGCCTTGGCGAAGAAGCAGCCCCCTGAGGGATTAAGGGCCCACTCCACCAAGAGAAAGGCTGCCACTATGGCCTTGGCTCGGGGTGTCCCTGTCCAAGATATCTGTCAGGCAGCAACGTGGGAGTCATTGCACACGGTGGCAAAACATTATTGCCTTGATGGTCAGGTGTGCAGGGACGGGCACTTTGCCCGTTCAGTCCTGCAAGACTTCTTAGTGTAGATCATGAGTCCGCAACCCACCCGCCAGGATGGTATGGATCGGGTTTCTGATTCAAAGGTAAGGAATCTGCAGCTAGAAGTCTCTATCAGATGAACAAGTTACTTACCTTCGGTAACGCATTATCTGGTAGAGACTCTATCTAGCTGCAGATTCCTTACAGCCTCCCCGCTTTGCGGACTGATGTGGTAGGACTAGGGTTGTTTTTTACCCCTTTCAGGGCCCTAGTTTTGCACACGACTACGTCATTTACTTCGTGGCTCTGCGCTTCTGGCGTGGAAAATATGAAAATTACTGACGTCCACGCACCTGGGTGGTGACTATATAGGCACCGTGACGTCATAACCGATGGTGCCGACGACGTCACGCGGAGCCGAATGGAGCCACCCGACGTCGCGCACAAGGGATTTTGCTCAACAAAAGTTTCCGAATCCAGCCTGACGCCTGGGAAATTCAAAGGTAAGGAATCTGCAGCTAGATAGTCTCTACCAGATAATGCGTTACCGAAGGTAAGTAACTTGTTCATATGAACTTGAGGTCCAACAAGAGCCCCACCCCCCGGAATAGCTCTCCAGCGCCACTGAGTAAGGCCATGTGGCACCAGATGCAAAAAATCCCGGACTATATTAGGCGTCATCTGCTCTTTCTGGTATCAGTTCCGGTCTTTTCATGCAATGCCAAGGGGAGGCCATGTGGCACCAGATGCAAAAGATATCGTAGTATATTAGGAGTCATCTGGGCTTTCTGGCGTTAGTTCCTGTCTTTCCATGCCAAACCTCATCGAGGTAGGTCAGGAGTTCTTTCTTCGTGACTCACTGACTAAATTATTCAGCATTTGTCAGTGACTAGGTTAAATGTCTCCTCAAAAACTTTGCAATTTCAAGCCTTGTTGCAGATGCTGCTCGTAGGTGTCCTTTTTGAATCCATAGGACAACTGTATGTGGTGCCTTTGATTGAAACACAATTCTGTGTCTCCTTGCATCTGAAAGCAGCTTGGAAGCAAGAGACCAAATTGTTTTTAAATGAGACCCACAAGAAATGCCTAAGCGATTTCCTTCACCCACAGGTATGTCACATGTAAGGGATCCATCTCTTAAGGCCGTTCCACAAAAAACACAAAAGTACTATAGGAAGAAGCCCCCTTCTTCCTTAAGAAAACAATCATGCTCCCAGGACCGTTCAAACTGTCACTGATGACTTCTGATGCCAAACTTACTCTTCGTTTGATAATATCCTGACATAAAAAAAGATGAGAACAGAGTTTCTTGGTCTGCTGGCCGACCCCATGCAGGTTGAAGTCGTTCAGCATGCCGTGCTGGATCTCTTCAGGGTGGCTCCTGGACCCTCTTGGTACCCCAAAGGCAGAGTGCCTTTCTGCAGACTTGGCAACTCTTGCTACTCCGCCAAGATGCCTCCCGACGCCATACATCCATGGGCTTGAGCTTCGGCTCATAAGAAGAAGTCAAAGACTACCTAGGTGCCATCCCTCATTCCGTCAGAGCCCCCTTTGGCGCTGACACAGATGTCAGGGAGCAAACTACGGTGCTACTTCTGAAGCCATCGCTATCAGAAGAAATTATTTTTGTAGTGAAGGAAAATGTTAAGGTGCACTTTAATGGTGTTACCTTGGATGACCACCCTCCTCATGACTTGCCTGGATAGAGGATATTTTCTGCTCCGACTTCGAAGCCATCAATGTTATGACCGTACAGAGGGTGATGAATTAAAGGCAGATAACCTCCTTCTCATTTATCGCATGGATGCTGGCTTATATCTAGTTACAAAATGCAAGTGGCCTGGACACTTCACTAAAAGGGGCCCTCTCTTATCCCACTGTCTCTTTCCCAGTGGAAGTTTCCTCATTTACAACTGCAATCCATAAAGCAGCTGAAGTCATACAATTGACATTGCCCTCTGCAGATGGGAAGTCTAACATTCTTACTGAGATCTTGCATCCTGCCTCCTCAGTAGTGGGGACCTTGTTTTCAGTTCAAGGAATCCCTCTGACATCCTGTCATGGCTGCATGGAAGAAACCCTTTCGGGCCTGGCAGTCCATAGACAGATTGCCAGACATCATAGGCCTACTCGGGGTGATCTGTTTATTTTGTTCTCTTACCTGTTACCATAACGTTTATTTGTCCAAACGTCCTCCTTGAGGCAGCGCTACATGCCTTTCCTACAGAGCTTCCTTGAAGGGACTTGAAAAAACCTGACTGTCTGGGCTATAAAGTCTTTGTTTTTGGTAGCTTGGCTGTCTGCACTGCTAATGTCAACTGACTCCTGGGGATATGATCATGCTTTGTGGGAACTAGCAAACTTTATAGTGCTCAGATCACCACAACCCTGTGAAAAAGCTGTTTATGGACCTGGTCAAGTGACTGAATGGATGCATCCAAATATGTCTTGAAGTGCCACCTGGACTCTGTGAACACCATTGCTCAATCTGTAGGCACATCAGTCACACTGCGTCGACATGTTTGGTTGTGTTCCACTAGCTTTGTGCATCCTGTTAGTGCTGCATGTCGGATGATGGTTGTAGTGGTGTCTACAGGCCAGTGGCTCCAGCATGAATAGAGCCTTATAGTTAAAGTTCAGATCTCCCACTCTTTTCATCTGAATCTGCACAGGTGAATGGATCCCTACAACCTTGGGTGGGTTGTCTTTTCCGCTCTCCGCAGGCTCAAGTTGCCATGGTTAAGGAGACCTCTTCACGTAATTGGGATACCCAGCTATTTTACATGGCAGTACGGGCCTTTGATTGGCAACAGGGCAATGGCTGCTCATACACTTGCTTGAGCTGCAGATGATCTGTCTCACAAAGAAGGCATTTCTCCCTTGCATCTCAGGGAGAAACATTCAGATTCTCCACCGTAGCTATTATTTCCACTTACAGGGCAATAAGAGTTTGTGGAGCCCATGTTCAGAGTTGCCTGTGAAGGTGGGTACAGTGATGTGGTATTATCCCAGTAGCAACTCACCTTGTAGCCTTGCTCAATGTGAGGGCATACTGTTAATTTTCTTTGACTAGAGGATGATTGCTGGGAGATGCATCCTTTTGTGGATGGGCATACGTTAGATATTGTCTGTTCTGACAGTAGACTTTGTAAAGCATTGCCACCCTTTGCCATCCCTTATTCAGATCATTTTGTCCTACCTCTTTCATAGCCAGTAAGGCATATATCTTTTAGATCTTCTTATCCACCTATGACTAAGTTGGTGTATAAATGGACATTTTTGAATTTAGGTAAATTGATCTCTCATTTACAATTGTACTCTCTTGCAAGTAGTATTGACCCCAACACTTTGCTAGATGCCTATAATGACCGCCTGACTGATGTTCTAACACCTCCTCAAGCCGTTCAGTTTAATAGAGGGAAAAAAATACTTTGTTCTAAAAGAAACTGGATAAGATGAGGCTCACTTTTGGAACTTATGTCTTTTTATGGCGTTCGGACTACTGGATTTCAGCCAAACTTAATTGAATGATGTTTAATAACAACTAGAAGAAGGTGGTAAAAATTGCTAAGGTTTCATATAATGCCTCTAAAACTCAATTTGCTCCCAAAATCTCCAGAGCTATCTTTGCCTTCAATAAAGACTTGAAAGACCTCTGAACGCATGTCAAGTGACAAATTTGGTTTCTAAATGTACCCAAACTGTAGATTATTTTGAAGCTAAAATTGTGAATGTGAGAGCCTCTTGAGATACCTGAAGACCTCAAACTGCCCCCGATGTCCCTCTCTTTCCTAGAAGGCTCCCAGGTTTTTGCACATTTCTCTCATTTGGAAGATGAGGATATACTAATGCTGGCTAAAAATAGTAAGGCTCTGGAACTGCCATCCTCCCATCAAGAATTCTAAAAATGTTCTCCTATAGTATATAATCTTGTGAAGGACATTATCAACAGGTAAGAATGAACAGGTGCAAAGAACCAACTTATCCAGTTACAAAACTGTGAAAGGTTCTGTGACTCTACGGGCTGAAATCATTGCCACCAACAAAACTTCTCAGAGTAAGAAGTTGCACCGGGAAACTGTATCAGTTCAAACAGGGATTCCATCAGGAAAGTCAGCCTGTGAGTAAGCTTAAATGTATGTCTGTGAAGAAGATAGAATGAGGTAACTGGTAATGTTTTGGCCAAATACTGTGAGAGTCTGGCTGTGCTTGCAGAGAACTGATTGGATATAGTCTTGCTAGATGTTGTCTCCTATGAGTGAGTGCTCAGGACTATTAGGAGACCAGAGGTCTGTGGAAAGAACAAGGAGCTTTCAGGCAAGCTTCCCTCACAGGGCACCCCAATGTCCGGGCATGGGGATAAAGGAGAGAAGGACCCTATTCCTGGGAATTGCCATCTCCTTACGTTTGAACTGAACACCTCAGGGGCTCGATGTCTAGAAAGTCTGGCTCAAGCCTAGCTCAAGCCACTTGTAGGGTGATCCTCCAGGCCATCCTGGTCCTAGCCTCTCTTTAAGAGTTGTGAGGATGAGGAGTTGGAGACGAGTCAGAGGAAATTGTACCTGATAACTTCACTGTGGGCAATAAGTTGGTGGTGGTCTGTGGGTCACCACTTTTAGGGTGACCAATCTCATTACCTGCGACAGTGTATGTAGTAGCTGAGAGTTCCAGGCTTGGGGTGACCCCTACCCAAAACATAGCCCCCAGGTAGGCACAGGTTAGTTTCCCGGCAATCAACTCATACTTTATGGAGGAAAGGACACTCACACAAACTACAAAATTATGTGCCACTTGATTACTGGCTATTTGGTCCCTGATCATTCATAAGCTTACATGATCTTCCATTTTCTGAGCCAACCGAAGTTCCTACATTTGTTGTTTAATAGGATTAGGCATCTGATCAGTAGGTTTTGTGAGAAGTGATGTGAGATACACTTACCACAGCCCCAATGAGCACCAATACATGAGCTAAAATACAGTAGGAGAGGCACTGATTGGTGTCACAGGATAGAATAAAATATATTTATTTTATTTTATTCTGGTATTTTTAAATGTGCATTACACATACATAAAGAGAGTTTTGTTCCAAGAACAATTGATAGAAATTACCTCAAACATTACACTTAATTACACTTGGATTCAGAAAATGTAAAGACATATATAGCTCAGTAAGAAAATATGTTTTCAACTGTTTCTTAAATTAAAGCAGGAAAAAAAACTAAATCTTCATATTGATCATACAGCCAATATATGTTTCGTTCTACCAGACTTTCTCAAGGCTATCATCAGTTCAATAATCTCAAATCAGCTTTTAGTGGAAATGCTCCAAATCAGGTAATTCTCTGTATGCCCGACCATTCTTTCAAATGGCCCGCGATTCTAGAATTCCAATAGTCCACAACTCTATCTGACTGGAAATATGTCATAAATCTGTGTTCTTCATCTGCCAAGATATCAGCAAGTACCATATGGCACAGAGCATTATAATGCTCTTAAGTTAATGAATATGAGATCTCACCCAGTTAGGGCCCTGTGAACACTTGATGCCAAAAGTGCAAACCGCATGTGGTTCACTCAACCTTTTGTCCTTCCCAGATTGATTCAATCAAATGCATCAGATTGGCATATTAACGTCTGTTGTTTATAGCATTTCCGACCTGCAAGTCTATGGTAATAAGCATATTATTTCTTTAAAATAATAAGTTCAAAGTTTGAAGATATAATTGTAGTCCGAATATGTTTCAAAAGCAATAAGTTGGCTTAATGAAGCCCAAGGATCTGTCCTTAGATTGAAAGTGACCTTGACGTTCTCCCAGGTTAACCTATCTTCGCAGCACTGTTACGCAGAAAATGTAGGATGAAAAATATTTAAAGTTGGCTGACTGGGGGGTCGTGGCCAACTGCAGAACATGGTGGATGCATAACGTGCGAGCTTTCCTGGCAAGCCCGAAACTATCCTGTGACATCTACCGAGGTGGCCGACGGTAGCACCCCACGGCCCCTGACTCCCCTGACGAGCGGAGCGCTCGAGACATCAGCTGAGGCCTGGGGGAGATGCATAGGTATCCTGATCGGAACACAGTGGCCTGGTCGGTCGGACGCCAACGTGCCGGTTGGCTGCGACACGACCGGGGATTGACCTTGAGCCTCCCATCGAGAGGCAGGGGTGGACTGGATGAGCTGGCAGAGACCATACCGTGGGTGGTGAGTGAGCGTGTCACAAACACGACTGCGGGCGCTCTCTCTCTGGTGCACCACACTGACTGGCACTGTCGTGAGAAGGAGGCCAGGCGATGTAACGCTGACAGATGGCCCTGGTGGAGTTAAATAGCAATGGGCCCCTAGACCACGACACCTGAGCCCTCGGCGGAGCGCCTGGAAAAATCAGCTGACCATACTTATGCGGGCAGCTGGTCAGTACCTTTGATGATCCTTGATTGCGGATTAGAGTGGCCCGGGAAACCACATGTCCATCTGTTCGAGGTGGGCCTTTGCACGAGCTTGGGGGACCCTGACAGGTTGATGCAGGGCCCCTGGGGGACTGGCCTGAGATCCTCAAAAGAGTCCATGTGGGGGTCATGCCCTCCCTGCTGCGGACCGAACGCCCCCATGATGGCCGGTCCAATAGACGCCCTATGCCCACTACGACGCTCTGAGCCAGCGACTCGGACACCTGACCACCACCTCCAAGAGCAGAGGAGCAATTTCTTGTGGAGAGGGGCCCTACATACCGGTCGGTGTCCCAGGTCTGCACCTCCCGCATTGCAGCTGCTCATGCCGGCCTGGGCTATCCACATGTCTCTGACCACAATAGGTGACTGGCGGGCTGCGCCGCTGTGGGTCCCATCTGGCAGCAGGCCCTGCTCACTAATACTCCACTGGGGCACACCTTCCGCTTTATGGGGAAAAATCGCACAGTCAAAACACAGCCCAGGCGGGAGATTCGTTCGATATTCCAACGATCCCCTCAATGATACTCCCAATTGGTCTCCCAGCAGTCGCAGAGACAGGCACTGAACCAGACAAGCTAGACCGCATACAGAAGGCAATAGAAGGCTCCTGTGCTCTTCTAGAAACTAAAATAGATACTGTGGCTTCAGACCTTGCTTTATTGCGAGATGATCAACGTAAACTTAAAGACAAAGTCCACAAAAGCGAATCAACACTGGCGGAGCTTGCACTACAACTGAAAGACATGACAGAGCAGATACATATGATGGCAGAGCAAATGAGGATACTGGAAGACTGGGCGGAGGACATGGAAGGCCACTCCGGACGCAATAACTTGCACATAGTTGGGCTCCCGAGCGCTCTGATGGAGCCAACCCCACAAATCACCCTAGCGCTGACAGGCCTGTCACTGTGCTTCGTGGTTGAGAGGGCCCACAGAGTGTCTGCGAGACAGCCCCCTTCCGGACCTCCTTAGAGACCAATTGTAGCCAGGATTCTAAACTACCGCAGTCGAGACACATTATTGCAGGACACCTCTCATCCTGCCCTTTTACGGCAGACAGCTCCAGGGTGATGATATTCCTGGACATCACCCTAGCAGTGCAGAGACGCAGAGCCACCTTCAATGTGGTCAAACAACACCCTAGAGACCTGAATATCAAATATGTACTGATATTCCCAACTAAATTGAAAATCATGATATCCCAACAGACGCTCTTCTTTAATATGCCTGAAAAAGCATAGACCTGAATTGACTAATACCATTGGGACCCTAGAACTGGCCCAGCTGTCCCAACAACAGGCTGGAATCGTGGCACCCTCCCAGGTGCAGTTAAGGGAGGAAAGGAGATCAGTTCTACTCACGGCCGCTGCCGTGGGTGGACTAGGTTGATCAGGCAGCTCTGAAAGCCCAGACGATAGTGCTGCAGACACAGAAGCCAGTGTGGATTGGGACCAGTTGCTGAAAGTAACCCCACAATTAAATTATCTGACTAACCAGGCACAAACGCTTACAGATGGTGGTCCACTGCCCCTTGGCAAGGCTCAGTCTTCTCCTGAATCTGACTGGCTATCCTATTCCCTCCCCTACCAGAGACTGGCTGACACCTTGAGTGGTGGCCCACTACCCTGAGCATCAAAGGTGAGGTCCCCCACCTCAGAGGACCTCCCAGAAGGACGTCTAATGCCACGTCCTGAAACCTGGGCTCTCCATGGGGTCCCTGTGGCTACATGACTGAAAGTCATGCTGAGAGTAAACCCCCCAACACAAGTGCCAGTGACTTTGTTACTATGCTATAGTTACATATTTTATTATGTTTTGTATACTGTCTTTACGTTGTATTGGTCTACACTAGTTCTTCAGTATGACAGGGAGTTCCAGGGTAGGAGTTTCATAGCCGATGAGAGTCTCATTTACACACACATGTCCATCCCCGCACTGTCCACCCAACGCCTCAACCCATTGACCAGATGATGGGGTGCAGCTATTTCACCACTATCCTAGTGAAGATGAGCAATGTGGGTATCTACCTTTTTACCAAATGGAAGGGTATGGGGTTGGGCAATCCCTCTAAACAATATCAGATACATGCACACCTGAAAAGGCAATACTTTACTTTACTTTCTCTTTATTCTGTTCAAAATACAAACCATAAAAGCACATATTACAACAGTTAAAAACAAAATATATATATATATATCAGCTAATATCAGACATAAACAACATATATCAAACAAACTCGGCATCAAGCTCAATATTGAATAAAGGGATCTAAAAACAAATGTCATCACTCACAATGCATAATGCAAATTACAACATAAGACAGAGATAAGCCAACTGGTGCCTTAATACCATTGATGCAGCGGTCTAGAAATGGTGTAATTCAAAAAATAACATCAAGACAGCTGCAGCAATAGTGTTTGTCTGTGCCGCAAGGCAAAGCTAAGGAAAGTAGCCACACCTAACAGATTTCCAAGGTGGGGAGCTTCTGCAAAAATAAAGGTGCCGGATAATAACTAAAAACATAAGCACCATTAAAAAGCGGAATTACTAACGTTCTAGTATAACAACAATAGTACCTGCAGAAAAACAAAAAGTGTGCCAAAGTCTGTAGAAAGTGCTCTTCCCAGACCAAAATAAATGTAAGGATAGAACTGACCCAAAGTAAACGAAAGCTGACTCCTAATCTGACCCAATTTGAATCTTGTCAACAACACTCTGTCTCAAGTTGTGGCCACCATCTCCAGATAAGGTTCTAGCCCTAGAGTAGTTTGGACCGAAAAATACTCCCTACTAGCAGGTTTCTTCAGCTTGAGCATCTCTCTTTCCCTCCTTCCGAGGTTTCTATAGCTGAATTTAATCCAGGTTTTGGTCCCTCGTAGCAATTTTGTTGGCAGGGAAAAGAAGTCAGGTCTGCCTAGCCTATGACAGGTGTCTCTGATATACTTTAACCATGGAATAAGGAGACCCTTGGCATAAGAGAGACAATCCCAAATGATATCTCTGTTGAGGGAAGCTTTGGGATTATGCCAAATGGAATACCATAACAGCAACGAGCCAGATTGATGTCATCAACAATATACGGGAGCCCAAATTCTTCATTAGGTGCGTAAGTAAGGGACCCCTGCGAAAGCCATGAATATGCCTACAAACTCTGTTCTCCTCATCCTGCAGGGATTTGGCTGCCTTTAAACCCCACAAACTGGAGCCATATGTTAGAACGGTGAGACGCTATCTTTTATAGATCTCAACAATAGGGGCAATTGGTTTATTGTGTCACAATCAAGAGAGAGTCAACCTCAAGTCATCTAGGGTGGGCCCACTGGACATAGGGGAAAGACTTTTTTCTTTAAGGAACTCTCACTCACTGAATGTTATCCAGTGAAAATCTTCATCATCGAGTTCTTCCCGTCCCTCTGTGGGTCAGACCATGCTGCAACATCAGTCCTTACAAGGTAGCACTTTTTAAGGAAAAAGGATATATGATCTATATAGGTTAACCTTTAAAATTGCCTAGGTGGTGCTCAAATCACTATTTATTCACGGGTCCATCTGGCATGGTTAAAAACTGGGAATAACGGGCTAGTTGGAGTTACTGTCACTCCTTGGCTCTTAAGTGTGACCAACTAGTTTCTGCCACATATCCCAAATCCAGTGTCTTTCGCCAGGATCAATATGTCCCTATTAATACCCTTTTGGGAAAGGGTGGCTGGCTATTTATTTTATCATTCAAACCATGCCACACACATACACCGTACACTACCATAATAACCTTTTGTGGAAGTGAGTCCACTTATTTAATGGACGCCTGGTGCCCCATAGGGATCTCCGGAGGGAAGTGTGTCCATTAGTCACAGAGTCATCATGGGTCCCCATTTGGCCTAAGACCTATTCACCGCCTCCGGAGCCTGCATGTTCCGGATTGGGGGTACATGGCAGTGATCACACTTAAGGGCCAAGGAGTGATAGTAACTCCAACTAGCCAGTTTCCCCAGTCACTGTATAACATACAGTGAATGAGAGTTCCTTGAAGAAAACGTTTTTTCCCCTATATCCTGTGCGCCCACCCTAGATGGCTCGAGGTTAAGTCTGTCTTGATTGTGACACTGTATTCGAGTACGGTGAGTCACAACCTCCATTTCCCTCTTCCCTTCCTCTCCTGATTTTTGCACTTGGCTTATTACCAGTTTTAGAGGCCAGATTGAAAAGATACCCAACCGAATTGCAGAATTTAAGTCTCCTCTGTTTCAGACAGGGGCCCCTAGGTCCCCTGGGAGTCAGATGTGACCCCCAGGTAATAAACTTCAAGGGTTCTAGCGATAGAAGTTCCCAGGAGCGCAAGACTTTGCTGCTTCCGGTCTTTAGGGCAACAGGCCATAACGAAGGTTTTAGCCAGGTGTCGTACCAGGCCTAGGCCAGCCATAAAACTCACAGAAATATCTAGAAGTAACTGAAGGGCTTTGGGGGTGCTAAACAATAAAACGGCATTGTCTGCGTAAAGCACAACAGGGACGCTCCACCCATTCACGGAAGGCATATCCTTCCCTTTTCCCGCTAGTATGGAATCCAAATCATTAATATACAGAAGGAATAAAATTGGTACCAAAACGCAACCTTGATGGACACATTGGCCTAGGCTAAAGTACTTGCTACATTCGCTGTTCTGTCCAAATATGACTGGGGCAGTTAGATCTATGTGGAGGGCGTGTTGGATAGCCACCAAGCCAGAATCAATCCCCTTTAGTTCTAACACCTTCCAAAGTTTGGACCTGACCATGCTATCAAAAGTGCAGGCCAGGTCCATGAAAGCTAGATAAACTGTACGGCTTCTCACTACGGTATATTTATTGATTAGCAGATGTAAATTAAGGCACTGTTCTTGGGTACCCAAACCTGATCTGGCGCCATATTAGACTTCAGAGATAATATGATTATCAGTGGACCACGACATGATTCTATTAACAATGACCCTGCCAATGACCTTAACTGTAGAGCCAATTAAGGAGATGGGTCTATAACAGCTTGGAGAAGCCCTGTTACCTTTTTTAAAGATAGACACAATAATAGCTGAGCACCATGACTGGGGTATGCCCCTCTTACATGCAGCATTCGCATTGTTGGTAATAACAGGATCCCACAGATCCACCTCCAATTTATAAAGGACCATGGGGACTCCATCAGGACCCAGGGCTTTATGCCTAGGACTAGCATTGATTGCCTCCGCTACTTCATCCATTGTAAATTCTATGCCAAGTGGAAATTTAGTTGATTCAGGATTAGTAATCCCACTGACAACATCGATCAAATGATACACTTCACTAAAATGATCAACCCAGCCATCTGCACTGATGTTTGCACTAACCAAGATGGAATCAGTTTGAAGAACATTGTTGTTATTAACTGTGTGCCAGAACATGCCAATATCTCTGTTCCTACATGTGATGACCAAACTGGTCCAAGCTTCCTCCCTTAATGCAGCTTTCCTCCAGCTGATAGCTGACTTTTAGGATCTTCTGATAGCTACAACAGCATCCTGACCCCTGGGGCAGCTTTTAAGGCACTATACAAACATCTCTGGGCCTCTCTACAGGCCTTATCAAACCAAGAGTGGACAGGATTATTAACACTAACTATAGGTTTCAGAAGGTATGATCTGATAGTATTACCTAAGGTTACAAAGGTGTCCACACTACATTAGAGATCATCGGTCAGCCTAAGACAGTCAAAAAGTAAGGTCAGGTGATCAACACAAAGCCTATGCTGGACTTCACTCAGATTGATGGAGTTCCACTTTAACCTAGGACCATTACACCTCGGTAGGATGTTAGGACCACCCACAGCGATGTCACAGGGGCACGTCAGCATGATCGAAAGAGGATTATGACCACTGAGAGTACTAGGAATAATCGCCCCTTCCTCAATGTAATCCAACAGGTTCCTACTGGCAAAAATATAGTCAATAGTAGACAAACCAGCCCCTCCAACAAAGGAGCCCGGGAGCGAGGTTTGACGATATTCAAATCAGGGTCATCTAAGTCATCCACCTCAGTTGCAAGTTTTGAATTAAAATCCCCAGCTAAGATGATATTCAGGCCAGTGTCTGAATAGGTGGGGCTAAGTTCCAACTTCCCAATAAAATCGATAAGAGAAACAAAATTAGGATTATCATTAGTGGGAATATTATTGTTATAAAAATTAATGAGAATAAGACTTAAGGTGTTGGGCCACTTTACTATGAATGCCTGAAAAAGCTGTTGTCGGAGTGGGTGAAAAACGCACTCAACACAGCTAGCCCGAGCCCTACCCGTCACAGAAGGTATTGCAGAAACATAGAAACAAATAAAACTATCACAGAAAAGGTCCTAGGGAGCCCAAGTCTCCTGTAGAATAACAATTATGAGAGCTGAAATAAAATCCACCCAACTATTCATAGTAACTTTAACTGCAGGACCCGTAATATTGAAGCTCAGGAGTTTTACCTTGTTGTCTAAGTGAGGAGGTATAGGGGAAAGCCTCGTGGAGCAGCTATGAGATACCTCCATAAAAATGGCGATACATTAACATAGCATTCCTACAGGAAGCTCATTTTACTGAGACTGAAGGTGCCAAAGTTAACACCAAATGGAGCTCCAATTTTACCATACAACCTTCTCGTCCAGTGTGCTGGGGGCAGCGATCTGGGTTAGTCCTGGTACGTCATTTGCAGTCACAGATACATGAATCGACGCTGATAGGTGGTACGCCCTCATAAGAGGCTGCTTAGCTGAACATCAGTTGGTAGTGGGGAGCCCATACTTTCCAAACGTAGACAAACCCTATTTCCTGGAAGATCTCACAGGAGTGCTGGCAAATGACAGATATCCATTGCCTGCTAGGCGGTGACTGTAATTGCCTCCAAAACAGGATCACTCTCAGCCACCGTTGCTGGCACGCCCACACTGCAAAATGCTAAAGCCCTCAACCACTGGCTTGACAGCTTGTCCCTGCTTGACTCCTGGTGGGTGCAGAACCCTGAGACCTAGGAATACTCCTATTATGCCGCGATGCATAACTTTCATGTCCGTCTAGACCGTTTAATATTCTCACTACCCTCCAGATAGGTGGTCTACATGGCCCACCACTGAGGGAAAGCAATCTCTGATCACTGCCCCCTGGAGACGGGCCTCCACTGGGTCTTAGTACCGTCTTCAGTCCCAACTTTGAGAATGCAACCAACATGGCTAGACAATCCCACCTTTCACAATAAGATTCAACAGGAAATAGTGGATTACTACCCGAACAATGCGGGTTCCACCTCTTGAGACCTCACGTAATGGGAAAGCGTTTAAATTAGTAATTAGAGGGGCATGCATCCGCTCCACTATTGTAGTCAGCTAGACGCTTGACATAGACCTGCAGAAAGTGGAGCAGCAACTCCATGGACTGGACTTAGTGTTTGACACTGACCCCACAAAGGAAGATGAGCTGTCCATAATCCGGAAAACGCACAATGTTCTCATGAAGCATATTCGCTGCCTGGACTACGCGAAGTTCATTGAACTAGCACATACAGAGGGAGACTGGGTGGGTAGGCTACTGGCTAGACTTATCAGGCCACACCATTTGTACCCTCCAATTACATCCATCATAGACTGCAGTGGCCACCTAGTCCAGACTCCGGGGGACATTAATACCTTTTTCCAAACACATAATACCCAACTCTGTGGTCCATCCACACTGGCCAACCCCACAAGACTGACAACCTTTCTTGTGGGCCCTCTCCTCCCTCGGATCACCCTAGAACAGCGACACGACCTCTCAACACATTTCACCGAACAAGAAATAAAACAAACAATACTAGCACTGGCCAGGAGTAAGACGCCAGGATCGGACGGACTGCCCACAGAGTTTTACACCATTTATGAGTCCTTATGGACCCCTAATCTGCTTAAACTGTACAACTTAACCAGAGCTACTGGCTCGTTCTCGCTCCCTGCCACTACTCGGCAAGCCCTGGTCTCTTCCCCTCTGAAACCAGGGAGGTATCCTACAGCACTCGCCTCCTACAGGCCGCTCTCCATATTAAATGCCGATTATAAGATATTGAGTAAGCTGCTAACAGGCTGGCTACTTTCTCTGCTGCCGGATCTGGTACACGGGGACTAGAACGGATTTATCCCCGCCTGAAATACGTCCCTGAACTTAGGACACCTATATCAGGTCATGAAACGGTCCCCAGTAGTCTGGCCCCACTCGGCCTGTATTGCTTAGACATTGAACAAGCCTTCTACTCAGTGCACTGTCCTCCATCAGTACATTTTGGGCCCAACCTTAATCGAATGGATAAAATTGTTATACTTCATGCCCTCGGCGTGAGCGAGAACTGGGAGGCATATCTATACATCCTATACTATTGCCAGAGGCACCAGATAAGGATGCCCTCTATCCTCTATCCTTTCTGCGCTTGCTATAGAGCCCGTAGCAGTAAAACTGAAGGAACTGGGCGACGAACTGGGGATCATCATAAAGGGACAACGCATATTGTCTCCCTCTACGCTGACGATGTTACTCTACATAGAGATGTCTACACTAGCCTGACCAAACTAGACAAGATCTTTGCAGTTTTCGGATGTGTTAGGCCTAACAGTTAACTACTGTAAAACCTGCGTCTTCCCGTTGCGTTGCGTCAAACCCTTCTTTCCCTTTCCATTACTTCTAGGAGCAAAAACACTCAAATGGGAACCCCACCTTTAAATATTTAGGGATCAGTATTTATTACGACAATCATGACTTACTGGAAGGCAATCTTCATCATGTAATAAGATCTCTGCAGTCCTAAACATCATTCTCTACCAAACTGCCTCTGGCGGTTGCAGGACACATAGCACTGTCCAGGATGGTAATGCTCCGACGACTCCTGTATTATTTTGCTAACCTCCCATGTGTGCTACCGTCTAGCCTCTTCAAGGAGTTAGACACACTCCTAAGCCAACTGATATGAACCACTGGGAGACGCGGAGTGGCACTTGGGAAATTACGGCTACCAGTGGATAAAGAGGGCCTTGGGCACTGTGATTTCCGAAATTATTACCTAATGGCGCAACTACAGTGGATTGATGAGGGTGAGATACAGACAATGTTCTTCTCAGCCCTTCAGCACCACCCCTGCTGCCCATTTTGCTCTCTGTGGCTCTCCACTGCTGGAGGCAAGCATTGGTGCGCACATTATCTGCTGCCCCCTACGCCCCAGTGATCCCGCTGCGGGTAATGTACACAGGCATGACCTCGCCTACATGCCATGAGCTGCGCCTCTGCGAGGCAACAGAAATTGACACTGTCGGCGACCAGTTCTCTGATTGCACCCTGATTCCCTTCTCAGTTTTAGTTAAACAGTGGGGCCTCCACAGAGGGTAATTCTTAGTGTATGGAGGAATACGTGGGGCTCTGCAACTCCCATAGTAGGCTGAAGACAATGAGCCTCCCACGCATTCCCTGGGGCAGCCAGTATACACGATCGGATCAGGGCGCCTCATGATCGCATGGATATACAGAGCCCTACTAGAGCACAAAGGGGTAGACCCACACGCTCTACGTGACAGATGGGATACCATGCTAGGATGAAGCTTACATGGCAAAGAATGGCAAAAAGCCCTGAGCTGCCCTCACAGTTTTGTGCAATGCTTAATTTAAATTTATCCAATTTAATGTCCTCCATAGAGCCTACCACAATGACCGCCATGACACCCCCCTGTGGCACAGTGACAAGCTGAGCGAGGTATCTAGCCTGCCGGGTTTCTCACGGTGGACGAAGTTAGCGATCGAGCACCTTGGGGGTGTATGGAGATGTGGAGCATTGCTTGCCTTCGAAACACTTAGCCAGGAGTACAATTTGTCGCCCACCCAAAAATTCCACTATTATCAACTTGGCCACGCCCTCTGAGTTCATATCCAAGAGGGTGCAGGCCTGCCAGATTCCTTCCCCTCGAAGGACCGCCTACTTGCAGATCCTATTCCGAACAGGGGAGTATCAGTGATTTATCAGAAGTTAATGATCAACTCCCCCTGGGCCCTCTGAGAGGCGCCTGGACAGATGACATAGGGAACACTGATGACACAGACTGGGTGGAAGCCCTGCAAAGCCCCCTAGACATAGCCATCCAAGCTCAATTTCGTCTGATACCGCTTAAAGTAGTACATCAGACTTATTACACACGCACACTACTGCATAAGCTAGGGGCTGTGAATTTGTCATTATGCGCAAGAGGGTGCGCGCAGGAGGGCTCCTATCAAATTCTGTGGGAATGCCCCGTGATTCAATCTTATTGGCGGGGAGTGACGACGGTGATGTCTGAGTTCCTGGCGGTGAGAGTGCCAATGGATGCCAGGTGGTTGCTATTAATGATAAAGGGGGAGGAGGACTGGCATAAACACAACAGGCTTTAGTTAGCACTAGCCACGGGAGTGGCGAAGCACAACATAGCGAGGCGGTGGGGGGCCCCTCTCCCCCGTCAGTGTCAGAATGGGAGGCTGATCTAGACTGGTGCCAGCGGGCAGAGGACGTGATATACCATAGTAGAGGATGCCCCAAAAAGTGGGAGAAGATATGGGGCCCTTGGCGAAACAACCAGGGAACGTCTCTGGAGACGTGATTTAGCTGCACGCTGGCAATTTTTGCCTGCGAGAAGGTGGGGGGTGGTATACAAACTAGTATTTGAATAGGAACTAACATATTGTCACCTATGTATATACGGGATATGGTGGAGCCTCCCCTTGGAATGCCACTCACACTCAAGCTGTGCTGTATCTATACCCGCTATGTACGTTCAGACTATGTACTGTATGATGAACTGGTTTAATAATTAAAAAAAAGATTATTTAAAAAACAAAAAACGCAGTGGACCAGAACGGGGTTGCTGCACTACTTCTCTTGGATCTCTCAACTGCCTTTGACACAGTTGACCATGACACTCTGATACAAAGATTCTACAAAGCCAACATACAGGGGACTGCTCTCGGCTGGATCACATCCTACCTTCACAACAGAACTAATGTCATCCATACCCCCATCTCTCTTCCAAACCGTACTTCACAAAAGCAGGGGTCCCTCAAGGCTCTATCATCTCACCCATACTTTTCAACATCTACATGAAGTCATTACCGACACTGATCAATCAATTTCACCTCACGTGCTGGAACTATGCAGATGACACACAAATACTCCTTCAACTAGAATGCCCCAAAGACATTGAAAGCTCACCAATTTTCAATTGTCTCAGAGCCGTGGATCAATGGATGACATGGAGCCATCTCAAATTGAATGCTTCCAAAACGGAAATACTCACGTGTGGCGATTGGTAAAATTATGACCCACTTGCTGCATGGCCTGATGATCTGGGAACACTTCCTAAAGTATCAAAGGAAGTAAGAAACCTCGGAATGACCATGGACTCCAAGCTCAAGTGGACAAACTAGCAAGATCAAGCTTAGTTTTTTATTTTTTTTTATTTGTATTTATTTATGGTTAGACACATCGCACAGAGTTTCCACATCATTTTGTACAGATACTTTACATCTATTAATTTACAAAAACTTATATTGACATGTTGAAACATTACTCTTTACATATCCTGGTACTTGCTGGGCACAGCCACGGCTCAATGGTTTATGATTTGGACACACCCTCATAAAACAAGCATTTGCAATGCAATAGGTCTCGCATTTACGCGAGTTTTAGCTATTGGCATTGTAAATGACAATGCGTTTTATTTATGTTTCAAAAACCAAAACATAAATAAAAGGCATTGTCATTTACAATGCCAAGAGCTCAAGCTCGCATAAATGTGAGACCTTGTTGCATTGTCACTTTTCTAGTTCGTTATGGATGCCACTATTCCAATTCTATGCTCAACAACTATGCTAGAAAAACAGAAATTTGAAGTGCGCATATTTGGAGTGTCGATGGTGTTGTAGAGTGTTCCATATCAAGAAACTGCCCTCCACCTAACACTTCCCTTTCGATTTGTTCATAGTATGATACTTGAAACTCAACATTGCCCTACCATTCCCATAGGAACGTGCAGTTCCACCCTAATCTCAAACATGTCTAATCTTGCAAACAATTCCCAGTCTTAAACTGAAATGCAAAATTACCTGTGAACGAGTTCGGCCAAACAACATTTTAAGTTACCACCTCCCCCTACACTAACTTGAAAGCAGTGTTAGACACACGCACGCACAAACGCACGCACGCGCACACACACACACAGATAAAAGCAGTGTAAAATGCCCCCTTAATTGCTCAAACACTGACAAGCACAATGCAGTTTACACAGCACCTCACACAGACACCTGCAGCATGCTACCGAGACATGCTGGCATTTTTCGTGCACTGCAGTATTTGACCACATGCAGAAGAATTTTCTTTCTGAAAATTTTTATCTGGTTTTATGCATACAGGAAGTACAGGAAAGAAAGTTAATATAAAATTCCACCCAAGGGGTGATACCGATTGTAGGAGAGTAGGATCTGCTTCACATGGGTACCCCCACTTTTTGCTGATGCTTCACTGTTTTTCGACTTTAGTCTGGCTGGGGCCCCGCTAATCAGAACCCCAGCCTAGCTGCTTCCTCTCTAAAATGGTTTCCATGTGCCTTAGCCACATCTCTGATTGGAATCTGGAGTGCCCTTATAAGTCCCTAGTATATGGTATACTATGTACCCAGGGCATAGGTACCTCAGAGGCCTACCAGGGGCTGCAGCATGTATTTTGCCACCCCTGGAAGGCCATCCAAAATGACACCACAGGTCTGCTACTGCAGCCTGGGTAAGGTGGTGCATGCACCCCTTACAGTGGTATGGGCTACCTATATCACTACCATTGCACACACATATAAACCTATAAGTTACTCCTATGGCAGGCCTTACCAATCCTGAAGGCAGAGTGCTTGGTTTTTATGTGAGAGGGTGCCCCTGCCTGAGCAGAGCCCCTCTGCAGCGTTCGGAGTCCCTCCTCTGATGCTGTTTGTGGTACAGCCTGACCATATACTCTTAAGTGCATTATATCCTCGCGGTACAATGCTAACTTTGGACTGGCTGCACCAAAACATGTCGTGTTTGGTGTCAAACATCTTGGAATACTAACCCCCCCCCCGCCAGTCCTGGCGGCGGGGGTAGCATTCCACCCTTCTAGAGGGAGAGACATGTACACACCGGGCTACCCGTTAACTTCTTTCCAGAGCCCTGGCATCACAAAATGGATGCCGCTGCCACAGACACGGGTCTGGCCTCCTGCTGCTGACTGAAACTCCGGCAGGGGAGGCCTGGACAATAGGTTTCCTGTCGAAGGGAGGTGTAACCACCTCCCCAGACAGGATAGTGTGTATTGGGACTGGGCGGGAGCACCCTCTGGTGCTTTGAAGTCCTGCACTGGGGGCACATTTGGTGTCCCTGTGCATATGCCAGTTCAAACCGGTTGCAGGGGCTACCTGCCCCTGCTCTGGCGCGAAACTGGACAAAGGGAATGGGTGTAACCACCCCTCTTCCCTGACCCTCCCATAGGTGGGTCCCCAGAGTATGTCCAACCCCCAAACTTAGTATAAGTATGGGACCCCAGTCCTTAGGACTTTAGATTACCCTGGACGAAACTCTGAAGCTGAATCCTGGACCTTCAACGCTCTACTTCAAGATTAGAGGACTGAAGAATCTCCCTTGGGGTCAAGGAGTGACTCCCCTGCTTGGCAGGCACCTAAGAAGCAATTGTCCGGTCTGCATCGCTGAAGCTCCCGCCGGACGCCGAAGTCTTTGCATCACCAGAGGTGGATTTCCAGACTTCCCCGAGGCTGCCCTGAGTCCCCAGCAAAGCTGAGGCCCGTAGCTGTCGTGGGTAACGTGGGACCGTGACCCCTGGACACCGAGTACTTTTGCAAGTGCATCCTCTTCCTGGTCTCCCACGAAGTTGTGCTTTGGGCTCCAAGTAGCCCCCGCCTCCAGCACCGACTGCACCGAAGATCACTGGCCTCCACTCCAAGAGTGTCATGTGAGCCAGCTCCAAGTGCGTCCACTCGAGGCTCCTTCGCGGTCGCTAGTCCGTTGGATAGTGGGCCCTCCCGAAGGCAACTCTTCTTCTGCTTGGGCTTTCCTGGTTGCTCCAGAGGTGCCCTGACTTACCCTCACTGGGTGAGTCCCCCAAACCTTGCTGGTCTGCAACATCGTCCTTTCTTTGTTTCTACGAGACTTGCCGTTGCCAAGGCTTGTTGGGTCCAATCCGGTCGCCGACACCGCAGCAATCGACAGACGTCGTGGGGCAGCTCGAATCCAGCCCCTGGTTGTCGTCGACGCCTCCTGGACCTCGTGGCTGAAGAGTCAAGACGACCGTCAACCTACCTGAAGCACCCGACATCGGTGGGCATCTGCTCATCGCCTTCCTGGTCACTGGCTAGTGACCCAGACTCTGTCCCCTCTGCTTTCAGGTTCTTCAGATCTTCGATCCATCCTTGGATCCACCCGGACACTTTCGACTTGGTCGCCAGCAGCACTTTGCAGCAGATCGCCATTGAAAACGACGACGAAACCCGACCCCGAAAGACACCTATGCACCCGGCTCCCCTGGGTGAGGTAACTCGAGTACTCCGGTGCTCCCGTGGATATTGACTCTAGAACAGCCTAGTTCTAAAGGGGTTTGCTCCAAGTCCTCCTCTAAGTGTCCTTTTTCTTTAAAACTCCAACCGCGACATTCCCCATAGAAGTCAACGGCGGATCGCGGCTGTGTTCTCACACTGCACGCGTCCCCCGTGGGTCCCCTGTGTCACTACCTTGGGTGGTTCCTTGTGGTCCAAGCATTTCTACAGGCTCTAGGCCTTGTGTCTAGCTCAGTCGTGGTTCTTATACCACTTTATTGGTATATGGTTTGGTACGCCCCTAGGGCTCAAACGTGTATTTGTGCTATTACTGTTGATATTCGACTTGTAACTTATGTACTTCGAACTCTAGCCTCATAAAGAGACTAGAGGGGTGTGTTTAAGACTAAATACATATATTTTAAATATATACCTGGTGTGGTCCTCTTTCATTTGGTCACTCAAGAGATTATAGACTGGTAAAACAAGCTGCTTTACATTCCTTCAAGACTTAGCCTGAAGGCTGCTCTCCATAGCTACCACTAGGATAGCTTTCAATAAAGGTTGTCTTTAACCTATCTCCAATAAGGGGTTGTTTGGACTGGTGCAAGGTGCCCACTATAATTAGTGGACAGCATATACCAGGCCAACTTCTCACACCGATAAGCTGAGTGAAAGACAACAGTATAACTCGTAAACAATAAGAGTTACATATCAGTGGGTAGGAGGTGTGAGCGTATTGGTGTGAGGTTCAATTGTTTAATGTTGGCGTGGTAATGGGTTGGGTGGAAGAATTGAGGGGTTTAGGTCAAACAACTAAAAAAACAGTCAGTGTTCCCTCTAGTCAGCCATCCAAAATCAAATAGGGCCGTACTTAGGTCTGGGGACAACTTAGCGGTGCACTTCAGGCTCTGTGTTTGTAAGTACTCGAGTGGGTTAGTGAATGTGGATGGGTCAGTGTGGGAAACACGTGACTGGCTTTGGGAACAAGGGAATGAGTGAGTGGTAGAATGGCTGAATGATTGAGGAAGAGAATGAAGTGGGAGAATGAGTAAGTGATTGAGTGAGGGAGGGGTGAGTGTGTGACTGCGTGAATGAGCAGATAAATGACTGTGAAGTATGTAAGTAAATGTATGGGTAAGCAGGTGAATGAGTGAGTGACTAAAGGAACACGTGGATAAGTCAGTTAATGAATTAGTGAGTGGGAAGTATAAGAGTGAATCAGCGGATAAGTGGGTTACGGGGTGACGGAGCGAAGATGTGAGTGCATGGGTAAATGAATGATTGAATAAAAGAGTGAGTGAGTAGAACAACTAGCAGATGAGTGAGTGAATGAATTACCGAGAGGGAAGAATGTGGGTGGGTGATTATGTAAGATAGTGGATGAATGAGTGTTCGGATGGGCACTACATGAGAGTGTGGGGGGGTGAAAAAGTGAGTGACTGAGTGAGCTAGTTACTTAGTGAGCAAGAAGTGCTTCCGTTGAGTGTGCAGTGTAAACTGAAGCGCCTGAGTGAAGCCTTCTGGGTGTGCGCGCCATGATTCAGGCGCACTTTACTCTTTATCAGACAAGTTGTTTTAACAGATGGATTGGACAGACTCTGGGTAAGCAGCGGGGTTCAGGCCACTTTGTGGAAAGGCACAGCATAGCAACCAGCAGTTCTATCCAAGTCTCCAACATGCCTGGACTCGCCAACAATTCCCAGGCGTGGGACTGGAATGTAAGGTACGTGGCGAACAATTGAATTCCGGGCAACAAAGAAATCTCGGCTCACCCTCCGGTCACGGGATGCGAAGCAGAGCATTTACGTCTATGGAGACTGAAGAGCGGGCAGGGGAGGTGGGGGCAGTTTCCTAATCCAGTCAGTCTCTCTAAGCTCGAGTACTCCCCCTGACGTACCCTGACTTGATTCTGAGCGCCCTCATCCTTACATTTCTGTTTATTTGCAATTTTGTTTATCGTGAACCAGGCCCTGTGCGCCATCAGGGCGCTTTAAGAGATCAGCGACTAAAACAAATTTATGAACCGGGTCAGATTGAGAGAGAAAACAGGCCCGGGTAACTAAATAACAAGCGCGCGGTGGGAGCGTGTGAGCGCGCGGTGGGAGCGTGTGAGGCAGAGAGGAGACGCCATGCGCGTGCACATCGCCTGTCCGTGCACGCACATGGTTTGTTTCCCTTTGCGCACCAAACCGACAACAATAGTCTCGCCAAGGCGAAGCAGCGAATGCGCTGCGTTCGCTAGACGAGACCTAAAAAGGAACAGGACTAGGATCCCGGGTTTCCCCTCGCCTGCAGCATCTTACATTTCCAACATTAGTGACAAAGCAATATAAGCAAGACAAGGGACCTTGTATTTTGAGCACTGTTTATATACTGTAGTGTGTATTCATTCATCTGTTTGCATTGATCTGAGGTATTGCACCAATGCCTCCCAGAAATCCCTAGGTCTAGAGGCCTGTGGTATTTCTTCTGCATAGGTTTCCAGTCTCTCTTTACAATAGGTCATGTCTGTGATCCAGTCCTTGCTTTGTGGTAGTCGTCTACTCCCCCATCTTAGAGCTATGCGTCTCTTGGCTAATAGTAGTCCCACAGCTAGTAGTTTGCGTCGTCTGGCCTGCTTGATTTTGTATATTCCTAATAGGCAGATTAGGGGTACATTAGGTATCTGTTCGGTCAACATGATGGTGAGAATATCGGTCACCTCTTGCCAGTATTGGTGGAGTCTTGGGCATGCCATATGCAAAAAATCTGCCCTTTGAGCGTTGCATCTATGACATCCGTCATCCTCTCTTAGACCATACTTGTGTAATTTCACCGGTGTATAGTACGCTTGCTGTATAAATTTTAAATGTATGATGCACAAATTACAATTTGACGTAAGCATTTGTGTCTGGGTGCAACTATACTCCCACTCTTCTTTGACTATGGGGATACCAAGTGTTTCTTCCCATCTCTGTAGGGACTTTTCTTGTGCTCTGTATTGCTCCCGTTGGGCCGCATTATAGAGTCGTGTGACTAAGCATTGGCGTGTTGGTGATGTTAAAAGAATTTGGAGCGCATTGTGTGTCGGTGGCTCGTTTGGGAATGTAGGGTATAGTTCTTTCACTGCCAATCGCAATCGGAGATATGCAAACATCTTTAAGGGCGTGCGGTGTGCACTTAGGGAGATGTCAGTTGATGCTATAAATTGTCTGTGTGGGAACATGTCGTCCATAGCGCTGAGGCCCATTTCCTTTAGTAATTTCATCATGTTCTTTTCTTGTGTCACAGTTATTTGCGGGTGGTGTGTCATGGGCAGAGCTGGTGCATATGTAGGGAGTTTATGAGCTCTTTTCGCCAGCATATGCCACGCCATTGAAGTGCAGCAGACTGGATTTATTTCAGCTCTCGGGATGTGCCGTCTCGGCTCCGATATAAAAGTAACCAGTGGGGTTGGATTGACGCTGTCATATTCTACTGCAATGTGTGGTATGTGTGCATGCGGGTGTAGCCAGTAGTGTGCGTGCTGGGCTTGCGCACCGTAGTAGTATAGTTGCAGATTCGGTGCTCCAAACCCACCCTGTATATATGGTCTGGTCAGTTCTGCCCAACTCACTCTCGCTTGTTTGCCTGCCCACACCAGCCTGGACAAGGAGGTACGCAGTTTAGAGAATACCTGTTGAGTAGGCCTCACTGTTTTATTCATGAATAAATAAAGGAATCGCGGTAGCACCACCATCTTCTGTATTGCTATCCTATCTGCTAGTGACAGCGGCAATCTGATCCACTTATCTATCTGATCGTCTAGTTTCGATATGGCTCTTCCGTAGTTTTCGCTTAGTACTAGCTCCGGATCTCGGTGGATCCAAATTCCTAGATACTTCACGGGTTCCGTCTGCCATTGTAGTGGATAATCTAACTGGGATTGTACTGTGGTGGGTGTGAGTGGTATCACCACGTATTTATTCCAGTTAATACTGAGGCCTGAATAGTGGTCGAAGCGGATATATTCTCTGATGAGTTTATTTAAGTTATCTGCTGAGTGCCGTGTATAGAGGACCATATCGTCCGCATATAGCGATATACTAACTGGTCGGAGTTCAAATTGCAACGCGGTGTCAGCATGCCTTTGCCGGATCTTACAGGCTAGAGGTTCTAATGTAAGAGTGAATAGGAGTGGCGAGAGCGGGCATCCCTGCCTTGTCTCCTTACATATTCTGATAGGGTCAGATATGTTGCCATTTACTCTTATTCTTGCACTCGGCTCCGTGTATAATAGCGTTATCCAGCGTAGGAATGGTTCAGGAAATCCCATTCTTCGCAGTACAGTAAACATAAAGGGCCATTCGACAGAGTCGAAAGCTTTCGCTGCGTCGAATAGTGCCGCAGCAGCTGGTAGTTCTGGATCTAGATGATGGAACATGGTGAATATGGTCCTCAGATTCTGTGTTGTTGACCTAGTTGGTATAAACCCGGATTGGTCCGGCAGGACCAGATTGCGCATTAGGGGTTGTATCCGCAGCGCAATAATTTTGGCCAGTATTTTGGCGTCTATATTTATCAATAATAATGGTCGATAGGACTCACATTTAGTGGGTTCTTTATCTGGCTTGAGAAGCGTTACTAGCAGCGCTTCCCGTAGCGATGGTGGTAGTACTCTCTCTTCATAAGCTTCATCGTACATTGCAGCAAGGTGTGGAATTAGTAGATCTTTGTATTCTTTATAGAACTCCCCGGGTAACCCATCTGTTCCGGGGGCTTTATTGTTTGGGAGAGAGTTGATTGCCTCTTTTATCTCATCCTCTGTAATAGGATGACAAAAGTATTCTCGGTGCTCATCCGAGAGCCACGCTAAGGCGATGTCGTCTAGGTACTGATTTATCTCCGGTGGGCTCGCTTTTATCTCTGTGGAATATAAGCGTGCATAATAGTTCGAGAAGCAACCAATAATAGACTGGGTATCATATTGAGGCACATCCTGCTCATCTAATATTTGTGTTATGTGAGTCATTGAGTGTGCTGGGCGTATCTTGCTGGAAAGTGCGCAGCCTGGGCATCCTCCCTCTCCATAGTTGCGTGCCACAAATCTACGTGAAATGTATTTTACCTCACTTTCTGCAAAGTCGTGATAGGTATCCAGTTTATTTCTGATTTCCGCTAGTATCTTAGGGTTTAATGTAGTCGTGTATTCTGTTTCTAATTGTTTGATTTCTGTTTCTACCTTCGCTAGCTGTTGTTGGATATCTTTCAGTATACCTGCATGTTTCCCTATACAGAAACCCCGGATCGTTACTTTGAAAGCTTCCCATAGTATTCGAGCGCTGTCTACCGATCCCACATTGCGTTCAAAATAGTCAGTGATGGCCTGCTTCAGGTCTATCCTGAACACCTGATCCAGCAGTGCACTCTGTTGGAGACGCCAAGTAAACTGTCTAGGGGTGTGCGTGGGGAGGGCCTATTCTAGGCGGACCAGTGCATGGTCTGATAGTGTTTTAGGCATATGTTCTATTGATGTTGTCCATGTGCAGACGTCGTGGGTGGCTATCCAGAAGTCTATTCTAGACCATGTGTTATGGGTCGTTGATATGCATGTGCCCTCTCTGCGTCCCTGATGTCTCATGCGCCATATATCCAACATTTCATATTCTTCCATACCTTCCCTGAGTGCTTTAGCGGATTGTTTCCCATACTTCTCATTGCATGTGGATCTATCCATTGTGGGATCTATACACTTATTGAAATCTCCCCCCCCAGATAATCGCTGACGGGGGCAGTACGCGTAGTTTGGCCCAAATTTGTGCAAAGAATGATGGGTCATCCGTATTCGGCCCATATGTGTTGACTAGAGTCAAAATCGTCCGTCCAAAGTTGCCCTGGAGTATAATGTTGCGTCCCTGGTCATCAGTGGCTGAGTTGAGTAGTGTAAATGGTGTCCCACGCTTAATGAGAATTAATACTCCTCTTACGTAAGTAGAGTATGAGGATGCTACGCTGTGTGTCGCCCATTTCACGCCTATTCTGCCTTCTGTTGAATCATTAAGGTGGGTTTCCTGATTACAGGCTATATCCACTTTATGTCGATCTAAGTAAGCAAAAACTTTTCGAATTTTCTGCGGGTTGTACAGACCCCTTACGTTCCAGGTCATGAGTGTCAGGGTTCTGGTGTTTCGTGTCATAGTAGTCATAATGTATCCTAGTCACTGCAATGTGCGTGTTATGTTCGTGCATATCTTTTTTACACATTTTGTGTGTTGCCTCTGTCGATGTGTTTCCAACCATGTTTTCTGCAATTTCTTCCCCTCTACCCCCCACCCACTCCGCCATTCCAATTATGGCAGAGACAGTCCCAAAAAACGTGTCCCCCTCCCCCTCCCTCAGAGAGATTCCCTGAGTTAACTCGAACTTGGTGTGGTGCACACGTAGTGGCGGGAGCTGCCAGCCGTGTACCCCGGTGAGATGTCTTACGGGGGGTCGCTTTTAACCGTAAATGAAAAATACAAGTGCATCTTAACCTGCTATATGCATTATGCCAGTCTGCCCAACTGTATCCATCTCTGTCTCAGGTTGGCCCAAGCCTATGTACTTCCCATACCTTTTTCTTTTGCGCTGTGGTGCTGAGTCAGCCATACGGGTATACAGTCAAAAGTTTATCACTTATCTGTGTCTATTAGGTCTCTATTCCGTGGATCACACTTCGCGGTCATGTCCTTCTCACTAAGTTCCAGGTATAGACCTATTCATCGATCTCGGAAGTGCAATCTTGGTCATCTGGTTCTCCTCTAGGTGATCTTCGCTGCGGGGTCTGAGAGCCTTTCTTTCGCAAATACTGAAAAACCTCCTTGGGATCATTGTAGATTGTAGTTTTCCCTCCATCAGTGAGTCTCAACCGAGCCGGGTATATCATTGCGTACTGAATGTTTTGCTCACGTAGTTTCTTTTTGACCTCCAAGAATTTCTTTCTCGCCTCCTGAACCTGCTGCGTGAAGTCTGGGTAGATGGATATTTCCATTCCTTCATGTTTCAGGTTTCCTAACTCTCGGGCCTTGCGGAGCGCCGCGGTCTCGGTAATTCAGTACTTTCGCAATTATCGGTCGTGGTCTAGCCCCAGGTGGTGGAGGGGGGGGCCAGAGATCTGTGCGCTCTCTCTATGATGAAGACATCTGAAAATGCTGCTCTGCCCATAAGGGTGATTAGCAGGCCTGTATTGTCGAGAACATAGCGTGGAGTTCACCACTGACCTCTGTGCTCGCAGCCGTTGTGACCGCTTCAGTGGCTAGTGGGATATCCATTCCCGTTTCAGCGCCTTTTTTGGCTGCTCGAAGTGTATCTTGGGCTGTGTTTTGTCTGTTTTCTCCATGTCGTAGTCTGTGCGTTGGGGGGATCACTGTGCCAACCCGGGTGCTCCGCGCCACATGTTGTCAGAGTTCTGGAGGGTATGTTTCCGTGTTGCACACCCGAGATGAGGTCCGATCACATTCAGCTCCCTCAGGCACTACTCTATATGTTCTTTTCCCTTAGTTCTCAGCAGGCAGGAGGCGGCGTTGCCGATATGGCGCAGGGACGCCTTGCTGGCGCGATCTGTCTCTGGTCTTAGGCTGCGCAGGGCTGTGTTAGCTCTCTGATTATCTTACTTAGTAGAGGCGCCCTGCAATTGCACCAAGTGTGTTATCTGGGCAGGCGCTTCCACAATTTTCCCCACAGCCTTTTCAGTTTGTGAACAAGGCCACATAAAAAGTCCAATTTTGCTGTCTCCCTCGTACCGGGCGCCTCAGGTTTAGACCGGTTGCCTGCGTATTTTATCACTTCTCACGCTCCTGCGTAGGGTGTGTTAGTTGATTGGCAGAGGTAGTTTCCCTGAGGTTAAGTTCCCAGTCTGTGTGCCCGGCACCATAAACACTGCATCCCACAGTAGGGCCCTGATGTTTTACACGCCCGCCCGTGCCACGCTCCGATTAATGCTATTCCCTGCGTTTCTCTGTGCGGCTATCTGTGCGCACTGTCACCTCCCTGCGTGCGTGTAGTGGGCCCACGTTAATTTTAGCTTTGGCTCCTCACCGTCTGAATTTGTGACGCGTAGCGCTGTTCACGAGAGCGGGCCCGGCCGCCCGGAACGCAGCCCCTTTTTCGGCCGCCTCCGCGCCTGCCTGCAGCCCTCGCTTGGAGCAGGGGAGGTCGCACTGATTGTCGGGCGTTCACAGGCCGCAATCTCGATCTGGCCTCCGGTCCGGATCCCCGACAGAGCCCGTCTGCTGCAGTATGTCCGCGAGGGGAGGCAGCGGCCCTAGTGCCAGGTTATTCTTGCAGCGTTTTGTGGCCAATGCGCCCAGGGAGGCGATTCCGGCCTGTCTTCCTCTTTTCGACCACAGCAGACCAAAGCGCAGTCCCGGTGGGCTCACACCCGCATGCACGCCACAAGCCTCACCTCGGCAGCGAGGTCTTTAGCTGTGTCTACAGCGCCTCCTGGCCATCCTGGCTAACAACAAATGGCTTCACAGGAGGATGCTGGCTTCCGATGCAAGTATTTGTGTTTTTATTGCATAAGTGCAGCCTTTGATGCAGGATATTTTCAGGATTTTGCAAGCGACCGAAGGAGCTCGCTCAGAGCGCGGCCATCTTCAGGCGTGGCTAGCTCCGCCCCCCCTAAGATCAAGCTTAGTTACTATAAAAACTCTGTGACGCATCTTCCCCTACCTGGCATTCCCACACAAGGTCCAGGCTACCATCTCTCGTTCTCTCCAAACTTGATTACGCCAATAGTCTCTACCACGGATCACCTTTAACAACTATGAAAAGACTACAACGGATTCAGAACTCTGCTGCCAGACTACTCTTACATATAAAACCGCAAGCCCACATCTCCCCTGCCTTGAAAGCCCTACATTGGTTACCGGTTGCCAGAAGATTCGCGTTCAAGCTGCATTGTATCACCCACAAAGTAATATATGGAACAGAACCGCTCTTCATCGGGAATAAAATCACAAAATACATTCAACACAAAGGAAACCTTTGCTCTAGAGTGGCACCTCGCCTCAACATCCCACTGTATAAGAAAAAAAACATGGGTGGCACATCCTTCTCTGTTCAAGCAGCCAAACTATGGAACTCTTTACCCCCAAACATAAGATCCACGGATAACCACCTTATCTTCAGAAGACTACTCAAAAATTGGCTCTTCCCCACATAACCACCATACTCAAACATAAATATACAGCATATCCCTCTCTATATGAGCAGTGATTCGGACTATAGATGTGTACCTACATAAGTGTATTGCTTTGTATGAGCATGTATAATAATTGTTTTTAAATATATAGAGATTTGTTAGTTCTGCTTAACAAATGTCCATATTACTTATAGTTACATTATTCTATGTTTAGCATGTATATAAGTGACTGCATAAATAAGTAAATCTTTTATCATAACTATTTATCTCCAATTGCTTCACTATTGAATTACAAAAAATACAAATACATTAATTTAGAGTACAGCAACACATAAAAGTCTGAGTTTATTAAATGCAACTTTAATCTACATATATTACCTTCCATATATATATATATATATATATATATATATATATCACTTTTACGAAATCCAAATAAGTGCGCTCTCAGGGCCAAAAGACAAACATCCGATATTGATGCAAAACCAAGTTTATTCCACTACGCGTTTCGACTGCGTCCGCAGCCTTGCTCACGTGTACTAAGTGCACCATCAAAGAAGGGTAAAAATAACATCGGGTTGGGAATAGGCATAACAGAAAAGGGACAATACAGATAGCCTACAATGGCGGCCATCTTGGAATGGTATTACACAAAATATTATATACATACTAGTAACTAGGTACAATGTACATGTATAGTCAATAAGACCTTATAATGGTGCTAAATAAAACATGTTATTACTGGAATACACCATAAATGAGACCAGTCTCAATAATATTATCAGAAGTCTGTAACCAGTATAAACCATGATTAATTGTAGGCTTAAGACAAAAGGCATGTGTATGAGAACAGGAAATGTAAAGTACAAATTGTCCACGATGTTTAATCTCAGGGTGTCAAAACTGTGACGCGAGTAATTACGTCATACACACGTAATATTGCAAATCCTAGTATCACAAGTGAAAGCATAGTGCTCAAAACCTATGTACACATCATGTTCTAAGATAGTATGTTAAATGTAATGTCAACAGTGTACTAATAGCCCTACCTTTCAAGGAGAACGTATTCCACACAAGTCTATGTCCACACGATGTTGTCTCCATTTAAGTAAACTTAAGTATCAAGTTATACAGACCCACTTTTCAGTGAATAGTCCTCACTAATCCGTCTGTACATAGGTTCCAATCCTCAGTTAAAATTACCCAAATAGTGAGATCCCAAAGTGAATACGAAGAGAAGGTTGGGTAGCCCGTGTACGTGAGTGGGTTCCTTCCTTCCCTCCTGCAAAAGAAACAAACAATTGTAAGAATTAAAACATTGTAAAACCCAAAGAAAAAATGTTTAAAATACTGTGGCATGTGTGTGCCTACAAGCATCCAATGGAAAAAGTTTCTAATGCACAACTAATAGAGGAGGATAAGACATATGTGTTAGCATTGGCTGATAAATAACTAACATCCTAAGGGCCTTGTTACATTAGTACTAAGAGAAAATCAGGAAAAAGGACATAGAAGAAAATCATACTATTAAAATATGGAACACGGAAAAATATCTCATAAGGTAATCATTCGGTCCTGAGATGAATGGCAAGCTCTTCATCCTGATTGAGCCCCCATGGGATTCTTGTTTGAAAATCTACAATGTATCTGGACTCTCTCTGTCTGAGTCGCAGTACTCTATCACCCCTCTGTGTCCCAACCTAACCTGTTCCAATATGAAATATTTCATGAGGGAGGAATCAGAGAAATGGTTTTCTTGAAAATGTCGTGCCACAGGGTATTTGGGATCCTTGTTGGTAATGGCCCTTTTATGTTCTAAAATTCTCTTTTTGGCCATTAATGTGGTGCTCCCTATATAATACAGTTTGCAAGGGCACTCAATGACATATACTACAAAAGTGGTACTGCATGTAAGAAATTGTACGATTTCTCTGCTGTAGGTTTTGTGTGTAAACTCTTTGCGAAAACTGCTAGTCAGACACGCCTTACAATGTCCACACGGAAAAAACCCTTTCAAATTGAGGGTCCCTACATCTTGCTGTCTCGTGATGTCACTATGTACCAACATATCTCTCAAGCTCTTACTCACTGGTAGTATCAGTAGTACCAGAGCAGAATACCTTGATGTGCACCTAGAGATCAAAGACAACAAGATCCACACGACTCTTTTTCGTAAGAGCACTGCAGGGAACAGTATATTGCACGCCCTCAGCAGCCACCCGGAATCTCTCAAATGGAGTATTCCTTACGGTGAGCTGCTGAGGGCAAAAGAAACTGTAATAACGAGGAAGCCTACAGACTCGAGAGTGCCAACATGATAGAGAGATTCAAGGCGAGGGGATATCCAATGTGGGTACTCAAAAGAGCCATCTCCAGAGTTGAGGGTGTCAACAGAACCCAGACACTCATTGAGAAGATAGACAACGAGGGTGTAGGGAAGATGACAGTACCAGAGTCATCATGACATATAATTCAGATGCAGACAGTATCAGACGTATTCTCACACAGAATTGGAACATTCTTAAATCTGACAATAGCATAGGTGACACTATCCCTGGTAGACCCAACATAACGTACAGAAGGGGTAAGAGCTTGAGAGATATGTTGGTACATAGTGACATCACGAGACAGCAAGATGTAGGGACCCTCAATTTGAAAGGGTTTTTTCCGTGTGGACATTGTAAGGCGTGTCTGACTAGCAGTTTTCGCAAAGAGTTTACACACAAAACCTACAGCAGAGAAATCGTACAATTTCTTACATGCAGTACCACTTTTGTAGTATATGTCATTGAGTGCCCTTGCAAACTGTATTATATAGGGAGCACCACATTAATGGCCAAAAGAGAATTTTAGAACATAAAAGGGCCATTACCAACAAGGATCCCAAATACCCTGTGGCACGACATTTTCAAGAAAACCATTTCTCTGATTCCTCCCTCATGAAATATTTCATATTGGAACAGGTTAGGTTGGGACACAGAGGGGGTGATAGAGTACTGCGACTCAGACAGAGAGAGTCCAGATACATTGTAGATTTTCAAACAAGAATCCCATGGGGGCTCAATCAGGATGAAGAGCTTGCCATTCATCTCAGGACCGAATGATTACCTTATGAGATATTTTTCCGTGTTCCATATTTTAATAGTATGATTTTCTTCTATGTCCTTTTTCCTGATTTTCTCTAGTACTAATGTAACAAGGCCCTTAGGATGTTAGTTATTTATCAGCCAATGCTAACACATACGTCTTATCCTCCTTTATTAGTTGTGCATTAGAAACTTTTTCCATTGGATGCTTGTAGGCACACACATGCCACAGTATTTTAAACATTTTTTCTTTGGGTTTTACAATGTTTTAATTCTTACAATTGTTTGTTTCTTTTGCAGGAGGGAAGGAAGGAACCCACTCACGTACACGGGCTACCCAACCTTCTCTTCGTATTCACTTTGGGATCTCACTATTTGGGTAATTTTAACTGAGGATTGGAACCTATGTACAGACGGATTAGTGAGGACTATTCACTGAAAAGTGGGTCTGTATAACTTGATACTTAAGTTTACTTAAATGGAGACAACATCGTGTGGACATAGACTTGTGTGGAATACGTTCTCCTTGAAAGGTAGGGCTATTAGTACACTGTTGACATTACATTTAACATACTATCTTAGAACATGATGTGTACATAGGTTTTGAGCACTATGCTTTCACTTGTGATACTAGGATTTGCAATATTACGTGTGTATGACGTAATTACTCGCGTCACAGTTTTGACACCCTGAGATTAAACATCGTGGACAATTTGTACTTTACATTTCCTGTTCTCATACACATGCCTTTTGTCTTAAGCCTACAATTAATCATGGTTTATACTGGTTACAGACTTCTGATAATATTATTGAGACTGGTCTCATTTATGGTGTATTCCAGTAATAACATGTTTTATTTAGCACCATTATAAGGTCTTATTGACTATACATGTACATTGTACTTAGTTACTAGTATGTATATAATATTTTGTGTAATACCATTCCAAGATGGCCGCCATTGTAGGCTATCTGTATTGTCCCTTTTCTGTTATGCCTATTCCCAACCCGATGTTATTTTTATCCTTCTTTGATGGTGCACTTAGTACACGTGAGCAAGGCTGTGGACGCAGTCGAAACGCGTAGTGGAATAAACTTGGTTTTGCATCAATATCGGATGTTTGTCTTTTGGCCCTGAGAGCGCACTTATTTGGATTTCGTAAAAGTGATATTGACTTTACCAGCACGCTCCGCTGGTGTGTCAGTCACCTTCCATGGGTTAGCAGTTCGGAAGGAGCTACGTTCTTGGGATATATATATATATATATATATATATATATATATATATATATATATACACACATACATATACCTTCCATGTACTTATGATATACCTTCCATGTACCTGTGTATCTTTATATTTATTACTTTGCTTCTAATTCAGCATATCCCTTCACTACCCTATATCTCACCCACCCTATATCTCTCACAATATATCTTCTGCCTCTACTGTGACTCATTTCAAACCTCATTCCACTACTCTTTCCAATTCACTACCCTATTTCTCACCCATACCTCTCTCAATGTATCCTCTACCTCCACTCTCCCATTCATCCCAAACCCCATACCACTACTATGATCCCCAAAATAACCCTTTCTAGACTCTTTTACAATTCAGTTCTCCCAAGCAAGCCTTTCTAAACCCTTCCCTCTCACTTTTCCCCCTCCACCTTCCCTTTACTTATTCCAAACCCCCTCCTACTGCTATGAACTGCAAAAAAACAAAACTTTCTAGACCCTTGATCGATTGATACTTTATTGTTCAGTTAATTAAAACTTACAATATGTCACTCTTGCATAACCGTATATCTGAAAGAGACACGTTAGTGATAGATTCCTTACCTTAGAATATCCCCAGGCGTCAGGCTGGATCCGGAAAGTTTTGCGTAGCAGTACCCTTGCGCGTCGGTAGGCGGCGTCGTGCGGCTCCGCGTCCGTCGTCGGCGTCGTGATCGCCGGGATGACGTCGCGGGCAGCACTTAGGCGCCGCCCCTGCGCGCTGACGTCAGTTCTTCTTTTTCCGCGCCAGCAAGCGCAGATCCGGGAAGAGCAGTGCCCTGGTCAATTTTTGACCATACTTTTGGTGATTTTTTCACTGGTTTTTCCAACTTTAAGGTGTCGTAGGGATGCCCGGCTTCAAGCGATGCGGCGCCTGTGCGCGGATGATGTCCGTCACCGACCCGCATTGGGAGTGTCTCTTCTGCCTCGGCCGAGGCCACGACACCGAGTCTTGTCCCGAATGCCAGGCCCTCAACCCGAAAGCTTTGCGAGAGCGGTCTCGAAAGCTCCTCGAGGCCCGGCATTCGGCTCCGCGGAAGCCCCGGTCGCGTGAGAGGTCCAGGGGTCGCTCGCGGAGTGCACACCGGTCGCCGACTTCTTCGTCCGGTAAGTCTAAGCACAAGAAGTCCAAGAAGCATCGTCGCTCTCGGACTTCGCCTCGCCGGTCTCGCGACTCGGCTGAGGCCCCTCCCGGCACCGTCCCCGCCCCCGCGGCCCCGGACTTGCCTGTGGAGTCGCCCCGTCATACCCGCCCTTCCCGGGTTCGGGGCGGATCCGGCCAAGGTACAGGAGTTCCTGTCGGCCATGGCCCGCCTCTTCGGGCCTTCAGGCCCCTCCGGTGCGCCTTCGGGCCCCGCGGGCCCTGATGGGGTTGCTCCGGCGCCGCCGGCGGCTCCGGCCCCGGCGCCGCCCGAGCCTCCAGCCTCGATCCCGGCTCCGGCTTCGGCCCCGGCCTCGATCCCGGCTCCACAACCCCCATCGACGCCGGTCGACCTCACGACACCTCCGCCGGCGCCGATGTCTCCGGTGCCGCTCTCGACGCCGCCCTGGGCTCCGGGCGGCGTCGTCCCCCAGTTCCTTCCGGCCCGGACATGGACCCGGAGCGACGCCGCCGACGCCGGCTCCGGCGCCGATGGGACCTTGGGTCCCAAATGTCCCTCCTCCTCCTTATTTTGAACCAGAGGAGGACCAGGAGGACTGGGAGGGGTCTGATGACCCTCTGACACGCAACTGTCAGTATGATGAGGACTGGACAGAGAGTCTAGGGGAGGCCAGTGGTCTGGATACTTCTCCTGACACTGGCATGCTGTCTCCTCCCGTGGCTACGGAGGAGGGGGCCAATTTTGGTACGGTGTTGCGTAGGGCTGCTGGGGCCTTACGTCTCCAGCTCCCTACTTTGACGGTCAAGCCTAACATCTTGACAGAGGTGCTTCAGCCGGCAGCCTCCTCTGCGGAGACTGTGCTGCCGCTTAACGACGCCCTCACTGACGTTCTTTGGGCGCCTGGTCCAAGCCCAACACAGGGGCTCCTGTGGATCGGAACGTGTCACGACGCCATCGCCCGCTCCGGGCGACCCCTGTTTCTTTCTGTCCACCCCACTCCTGAGAGCTTGGTTGTCCAAGCCTCCGCTTCCCAAACCGCCTTCCCTACCGCTCCTCCGGATAGGGAATCCAAACGCCTGGATCAGTTTGGGAAGAAAGGTTTTTCTTCCTCCAGTGCTGGCTTGCGGTCCGTTAACACCGCTTGTCTTTTGGGCCGATATACCCACTCCCTGTGGGATTCGGTGGCGGATGTTTTGCCCCAGTGCCCTGAGGAGGTCCAGGCACTGCTTTCCCGCGCCATTGCGGAAGGAAGGGATGCGGCCAAATACACTATCCGTTGTGGCCTTGACACCGCCGACTCGCTGGGCAGGTCGATTGCAACGACGGTGGCGCTCCGGCGCCACGCCTGGCTGAGAACCACTGGTTTTTCAGGGGATGTCCAGAATACTCTCATGGACATGCCCTTTGATGGAGTCGGTCTTTTTGGGTCCAAAGCAGACCATGCGTTGGAGCGCTTTAAGGACTCACGGGCTACTGCAAAGTCCCTGGGCCTTTCTGCTACACGCCCTCCGCTACCTTCTGCTTTTCGCCCCTATCGTGGCCACGGTAGGGGCGCCCTTCACGTCAGCAGCCCAGCCACCGGCCCGCGCAGCAGGCGTCTTCGCGTGGCCGAGGACGTGGATTCCGCCGTGGCGGATCGGGCAACCAGCGTGCGGGTCAGGCCACCACCTCCAACCCGTCCGCGGCCTCCAAGCCCTCCTAGTCCCTCCTTTCAGGTGCACGGCACGCCAGTAGGGGGCAGGGTCCGCCATCACCTTCCCCACTGGCGCACCATCACCTCGGACAGGTGGGTCTTGGACATTGTCCGAAGGGGCTACTCCCTCCCCTTCGAGACCACCCCCCAGCCATGCCACCTCAATTCCACCGCATGTCAGGGGATCACTTGGTGCTTCTACGGAAGGAAGTCACGGCCCTCTTGACCAAGAGGGCCATCGAGCATGTTCCGACCCCAGAAGTAGGGCGTGGTTGCTACTCCCACTACTTTCTGGTGCCCAAAAGGGACAAGGAGGACATGCGTCCTATCTTGGACCTCCGGAACGTCAATCGCTTCCTCCGGAAGGAGAAGTTCAAGATGCTCACCCTAGCTCAGGTCTTGACTGCCCTCGACCCTGGAGACTGGTTGGTAGCGTTGGACTTGCAGGACGCGTATTTCCACATCCTCGTCCTGCCGGCCCACCGGCGTTACCTTCGGTTCACGGTAGGCCCCGAGCATTTTCAGTTCACCGTGCTCCCTTTGGCCTTACAAGTGCCCCTCGGGTGTTCACGAAAGTGATGGCGGTGGTCGCAGCTCATCTGCGCCGGGCAGGGGTTTCAGTCTTCCCCTACCTCGACGACTGGCTGCTGAAGGCGGGCTCGCCCCAGGCAGTCGTCTCCCACCTCCAGACTACGGCCGAACTCCTGCACTCGCTGGGGTTCTCCATCAATGTGCCGAAGTCGCATCTAATTCCTTCTCCACAGCTCCTTTTCATCGGAGCAGTTCTGGACACGACGCAGTTTCGGGCCTATCCTCCCGAACGGCGAGTCCGGGATATTCAGGCTATGATTCCGATCTTTCGGCCTTTATCCTGGGTTTCGGCACGGATGACCCTGAGGCTGCTGGGCCTCATGGCCTCCTGCATCCTGCTGGTCAATCATGCCAGATGGCATATGCGGGCTCTGCAGTGGGACCTGAAGTTCCAGTGGGCGCAGCACCAGGGCAACCTGTCCGATCACGTCCAGATCTCGGAGGGGACTGCAAAACAGTTGCAGTGGTGGCTCTCGAACCGGCAATGGGTCATGGGCAGATCCCTCTCCCTTCCCCAGCCAGAGCATACAGTTGTGACGGACGCGTCCCTTCTGGGATGGGGCGGTCACATGGGAGAGGCGGAGATCAGAGGCCTCTGGTCTCCGGCGGAGTCCCGGCTCCATATCAACCTTCTGGAGCTCCGGGCGATCCGGCTTGCACTCAAGGCATTCCTTCCCTCTGTCAAAGGGAAGGTAGTGCAGGTGTTCACAGACAACACCACCGCCATGTGGTACTGCAACAAACAGGGCGGGGTGGGGTCTTGGACCCTTTGTCAGGAGGCTCTGCGCCTCTGGACATGGCTGGAACATCAGGGCATGTTCCTGATGGTTCAACACCTGGCAGGTTCTCTGAACGCCAGGGCGGACGAACTCTAGCCGCAGGTGCATGATGGATCACGAATGGCGTCTTCACTCGGAAGTGGCGCAAGGACTCTTTCTACAGTGGGGAGAGCCTTGGTTAGATCTATTCGCCACCGAAGAGAACGCGCAATGTCATCAGTTCTGCGCGTTGGAATTTCCAAGGCGGCATCTCGCTCGGCGACGCTTCGTCGCGAGTGGAGTTGCGGTCTGTTGTACGCCTTTCCGCCTATACCACTTCTACCCAGAGTGTTGAAGAAGATTCGGCACGACCGGGCCCAAGTCATTCTTGTGGTTCCGGACTGGGCTCAAGAGTTTGGTATCCCGAGCTACTCAATATGAGCATAGATCCCCCGATCCGTCTGCCTCTTCGGGAGGATCTTCTGTCGCAGCAGCAGGGGACGGTCCTCCACCCGAACCTGTCCAGTCTACACCTGCTTGCGTGGAGATTGAGCGGCGGCAGTTGATTCCTTTCGACTTGCCTCCCGAAGTTTGTGATGTGATTCTGGCAGCCAGGCGTCCCTCCACTAAGGTGGTATACGCCTGCAGGTGGAACAAATTTGTGGCATGGTGCACAGCAAAGGCTGTGAATCCCCTTTCTGCCCCTCTTTCTGAGGTCCTTCTGTTCCTTCTCTCTCTGGCCCAACAGGGTTCTGCCCTGGGTACCATCAAGGGTTATCTTTGTGCTATCTCGGCCTTCCTCAGGCTCCCTGATCAGCCCTCCCTTTTCAAGTCCCCTGTTGTTAACAGGTTCTTAAAAGGCATTACTCACCTCTTCCCTCCTGTTCCGTTTGTAATGCCTCAGTGGGACTTGAACTTGGTTCTTACCTTTTAATGTGCGCTCCCTTTGAGCCTCTGCATAACTGTCCTCTTCGTCTTCTGACTCTGAAGACTGCCTTTCTGGTGGCCATCACCTCCGCTCGGCGGGTGAGTGAGCTCCAGGCTCTATCTTGCAAACCTCCCTTTCTGTCTGTTCATCCAGACAAGGTTGTTCTTCGGACGCGTCCGTCCTTCTTGCCAAAGGTGGTTACTGCTTTCCACATTGGGCAGACCATCACTTTGCCCACCTTCTTTCCGCCTCCGCATCCTTCCAGAGAGGAAGAGAGGCTCCACCGTCTGGACCCAAAACGTGCGCTCTCCTTCTATATCGACCGCACAAAACACTTCCGGGTGGATGACCAGCTCTTTGTTGGCTACGTGGGCGCCAAAAAGGTCGGGCGGTGCACAAGAGGACCGTCTCCCGCTGGGTTACCTTGTGCATCAAGACCTGCTATTCTTTGGCCAAGAAGGAGCCTCCTGTTGGGCTGCGTGCCCATTCCACCAGGGCAACGGCTGCTACCACGGCCTTGGGCCGCGGTGTTCCGCTGCCGGTTATCTGTCAGGCAGCTACGTGGGCCTCGCTGCACACGTTTACTAAGCATTACTGCCTTGACAGTCAGGTCCGGAGGGACGGCTTCTTTGGCCGTTCTGTCCTCCAGGACTTCCTTGTCTGATCTTTGTTCGCAGACCCACCACCGGGGTTGGTATTGCTGGGGTATCTATTCTAAGGTAAGGAATCTATCACTAACGTGTCTCTTTCAGATGCACAAGTTACTAACTTGTGTAACGATATATCTGTAAGAGACAGTAGTTAGTGATAGATTCCTTACCGCCCACCCATCCTCCCCGTTCTGCGAACTGATTTCTAGGGTTAAGGACATCCCTTTCAGGGCCCTAGTATTTTTCAGACACCTGTGTCAGCTTCTTGCATGGCTCTGCGTTCCTGGCGCGGAAAGTCGTGTACAGAACTGACGTCAGCGCGCAGGGGCGGCGCCTAGGTGCTGCCCGCGACGTCATCCCGGCGATCACGACGCCGACGACGGACGCGGAGCCGCACGACGCCGCCTACCGACGCGCAAGGGTACTGCTACGCAAAACTTTCCGGATCCAGCCTGACGCCTGGGGATAATCTAAGGTAAGGAATCTATCACTAACTACTGTCTCTTACAGATATATCGTTACACAAGTTAGTAACTTGTGCGACACATCATAACTAAATATCATTTAAAAAAAGATCGTTTTAAAATACAGTTAAAATCTTCGTAATATATTAAAAAACTGCAAAATAAAACTTTATTTTTAACAGCACTGATCTGTAATTGAAACATTTCATAAAGTCTTATTGCACTTAATAGACCCATAGCCCCTTAAATGTCCGATTTACACCGTTGTGGGTTAATCCACAATTCAATTTGTGCAAAAGAATCAACAAAGTGCAATGTGCCTGTCACGGATCTTCTGTTTCTTATCAATGCACTTTAACCCCTTGGCTGCGGCGGTAATTCCGCCGCGGGGGTGGGGGGTGAGCGCGGTGCCGCCATGCTTGTGACGGAACCACGCCGTCATGAGCCACGGGCGGCGTGTGCTCATGACGGCGTGGTTCCGTCACAGCCCCGCCCGCTCACACTCGCCCGCACAGGCGGGGAATTAATCGCGCGTGGGCCGAGCGGCAGCCGCATGACGGAACCACGCCGTCATGAGCACACGGCGCCCGTGGCTCATGACGGCGTGGTTCCGTCATAAGCACGGAACGGGTTAAAGCTGCTTCAAAGTTTAAAAATAAAAATAAATTATTCCGTAATTTCCCCGGCCTGTATCTGTTTCGCCCACTTTCTTCTTTAAGATTTGTAAAGTGCTATGTGCCCATATTTGTAAACATCATTATAATTCTTTACCTTAAAAAACTTACAAAAAAACAAAGAAAATTCCTCGTAAATACAACCACTCGAGCCTTTATCTGATGGGAAACCCTTACTGTCAGTGTGTCTCGTTCCCCTCAGTTCGAGCGAGTGTAAATAGCATGATCAACATCGTAAATCGTTATTACACGCAGTTAGCTAATTTACCCTCTGCTACCTCAATGAACTTTAGAAATTTACCAGTGAATGATAAATCTTCTCCAAACAAATCAGCTATTACTGCTTGACGACATGTGCGAACGGCATATTCGTTAAAACCTCCTCTTAGCAGGCATTTACGTTATCTTGATAGAGCCGGATAACTATACACTACGTGACAAACGTCTTCTATGTAATAATTGCAGAGGCAACATAGCGTTGTATTGCCCACCCTTTTCCAAGCTGGCAAATTGCTACAAAATTGACAATTGCCTATCCAGAGACTCATAAGCTTTAACTTTACTTTTAAACCGTTTACACCCCCCAGATAGTTCTGGGGTTTTAGAAGGCCATATGATGCAATTACCATCCAAGCGTGGGATCTTTTCGCTAGGGCCTCTCTATCCATTAATGATGATACTTTTTTACTGGTCCTGTTAATCACTCTATTAAATGCGCCTTGTGAGAGGGGTAAAATCCATAGTTGTTCTGCACTAAAAGTAGTCATGGCAAGATTAAAATATTCATGGGCTATAGTATTTCTAGGGTCGCTTTTAGCCTGCCATACGGTTGTCATCAGAGTGGAGTTGATATCTTTTTTTAGTGTATAACAGAATTTCAAAAATGCCCAGAGCCTGTTTATATTTTGTCTCTTGAGGCCAAACTCTAATCGAATATGTGCAGGCGAAGCCTGTTTTGGGAGATTAAATAGGCGACGATAGGTCCCTACCATGAGCTTATCTATACTTTATTGGCTTTCCCTCTCAGAGTCTCCACGCTGTATGACAGGGAAGGGCGTGTTTGACTGCCATGATTTGTAGTAGTGGTTTAAGGGATAGGCCTCTCAGGGTGTTCCGAAGTGAGGCAAAGGCTACAGTTAATGCGTTGTTCCTTCTTTGCATCGCCACACAGTGAGTCTTGAAAGAGCCTCTTGCATCAAATATAGCCCCCAAATATTTGTACTCTTGTACTGACCCCAACCTTAGGCCTTCTATATGAAATGTTGGTCGTATTACTAAACCCCGTGTCACTAGCATGGTTTTTGTTTTACTTAAATTAACTTTTAGACCATGAATCGAGGCATACTGGGCGGTTTCGCTAATTAGCCTCTGGAGCCCCACCTTGGTGTAACTAAGTAAGAGAATGTTGTCAGCGTACAGCAAGTGGGAAACGTAAAAGCCAGCCACCGACGGGGAATGTGAATTGATTATGTTCAGACCGGGGGTAATGTCAGCGAGGTACAAGTTGAACAGGAGTGGGGCCAAGACGCAGCCTTGTTTTAGACTCTTCCTTCTATCCCTTCACTATTCCTTTTACAATCCAAATAACAGACTAACATGTCCACCGCTCAAATCAAAATAATTTCATATTTCCCTAGACAAATTCACCACTAATCCTTTTCTGGTTCCGGAGTAGTGTGCTACTCATCGAAAATCGCTTCAACACCTCATCAGGGGTAGCAAGCGCTATATAAATGCAAACCTTTTCCTCTTTTATCCCCCCCATTATCCTTCTCAATCCAAATAACAGATTAACATATCCACCACTCAAATTAATTTCAGATTTCACTATACTAATTCACTACAAATCATTTTGGGTTCCGGAGTATTGTGCTACTCGCCGAAAAAGCGCTTCGATACCTCGTCAGGGGTAGTAAGCACTATATAAATGCAGTTACAATACCTCACACCACATGCACTCAATTGTATTTTTCCCACAGCACACACACACTGTCCTAGATGCTGGACGTCACAAGCTGATTTCCAGCACATGTTCTGGACATGGCCCAAGATCCAACAATAATCGGCCATAATCCTGGGGAAACTCGCAAGACTGACAGGCCGTGACAACTTCCACACTGCAGAAGGATGCTTCCTGTGCGTATGGAAGAGAGACTTGACATACTGGGCTGAATTAGAATATACAACCCTGCGGCGGGAGGGATACAGGGTATGGTGCAAGCAAATCATGTCTGACAAATTGGCAAATATAATGAATACAGTCCATGAGGGGGATAAGGATGACATTAGATGGCCTAAAGCGGGCCCTGGCTCGTCCCCACGCCAGGTGGAGACAAGGCACACCCCAGAACCCCTAAACTCTGTTGCACAGACATCGTGCTTGCCAGCTATGCCCCTAACACTGACACGATTCTGTCTGAGACCGGGGGCGACTTGCAAGCTCTGAATTGCGACAACTGGCGCTTCCTCGGGAGCCCTCCCCATGCCTACCAAGCTAGGCTCACTGTCACCCATGTCCTCACAACCTGACCACTTAACTCAGTACACCCCTAAGCCATCTGTCCACCAGGGGGATCCATTCACTGCTGGACGACAAATACAGATATAGGAACTCTCATCAATGGAGTTTGTTTTTCTTTCGGGGTGGGATGTTCACTGCCAATTATGTTACTATAACTAATCCTTAATATCTGCTCCTCTGCGCACTGATTTGCAACTTCTTGTTCGCCCTCATCGGATGCCTGATCAACATGCCATACAGAGTTAGAGCACTTGGGACAATGACATGTGAATTGGTTATTGCCTGCAAACGTTAATAAAAAATATCCTTAATAAAAAATAAGTTTGCTGGTTGAATCTGGAGGACGTGGTTAGAAATCCAACCTTCAAAATGTATGTAGTCTATCAATTTTACAATGTTTCTGATTGGTTAGGCCATAAGATAAGAGTACAGTGTCCTCCCACCTTTCGGTGGATGATGATCTACTAGTGCTTCGGTGTACAGTAGGAGCCTAAAGCTCTATTGTCCGCTGAATCTTTCTTTTTCTGCATAGGGTGTGCATGGATTTCCTTGATAATCAGTATGCCTAGTGGCATTAAGTGTTTGTTGTATTGACTAAGGTAAAGTCATCCAGTACACTGTAGTTGTAGATTCGCTGAATGAATCACAACCACCAGCCGATGTCTGCATAAAGCACCAAGAAGCCAATTCATTTGCAAAAGTTGCACTATGAAAATACCTCGTAGAATACAATAAAATCCTGGCCATGTTTTATGAGGAGGAAGCAAGGTATGCAGATCTGAAGAAAGGTACCAGGGAAAAGGTGTATTGGAAAGATGTGAGCAAATACATAAGGTGTGAATAACAGAGTTGTGTGTCTGCAGGCCTTGATGGCAGATTATGACCTGGACAGAGCTGCCAGTAATGCAAGATGAGCCAAGGGAGGGTACAACCAAATGAGGATATCCCTTGTTCAAAAGAGTAGCATGTATAGGAAGAATGGCGCTCCAGAAAAGGAACGGAAGTAGAGGGACGGTAGGGGAGATGTGGACGAAGAAGAGCTATTCCCCAGACCTCTGATCTTCATGGTCTTCTTCCTATTGACTCTGCACCTTCCTGGAGAAGCCTGATATCACCAGAGTCCAAATGTCAAGCACTGGGATACTGTGGGAGCTGGGACTCTTCGATGGTCATTGGTATTCAGTTCATGCAGACTGGCTCTGCTCCTTCCATGCTTCAAGCAATGAGTGGCATAGTTAGGAAAGAGAGAGGGCAAGTGGGGTTCAAGGCCAGACCACAAAGAGGTGACTTGAGGAATTCAACTTGCTCTTACAGTTTTCTTTTGTCTTGTTTTATGCACCACTTTGTGCAGACACAACACTAAGGTGGTTTAGCGCTGTACTGGGTCCTTTGTTCATTCATTGATTGATCCATCCATTCATTTCTAACTTGCACTTTCCCTCAAATTCGGTGGAAATCTTTCTACCTGTCTTTCCCTATATGGATGATATTTGCAGTTGTCAATGCAGCTTTGCCATAGATCGGTGTGGCCAGAGAAAATCAGATGGGTACAAAGTGAGAGTGGGCTGTTATAAATTGGCTTGGCTTTTCCTTCAGGTTAGACTAGCGTTGGTCGTTTAAAATCTATTTGTTAGCACGGTTGCCAAAACACACCTGCACAATTACATATTGTGGCTTGCAGTGTTTTGCTGCCGGTTTACCGATCAGAGCAAAAATGAAAAGGAACAGGCATAACCAGTTTTTGCACCCATTTTTAGTCATATTACAGCTTCTTGGAAACCGATTTTCCCTCACTTTTTCCACTAGCAAATAGCTGGTGGCAAAAGCGACTGCAAAACGTGAACATGCGGAATTTGTGCTCTGCTCAAAATGTGTGCTAGTGCAAAAATGGGCACAGAATAATTTGTGCCATTTTCCCACTCTTGCACAGGGCTACTTGGCTGTACAAGAGTCTTAGCGACAGAACGGGTGGGGCGCAGAATATGGGGATCCCGTCAAAGTTCGTAACCACATCTCTTTTTCTCTTCTTGCGCTGCCGGCTCAGTTGGAGCTGCAGGTAGGATTCTGCTTTCTGTGCATGGATATTCCAGGGCTTTTTTCCAAACGCCCTGTCGCCTGCCTCCCAAACCTGTCATGACCGTATGGGGATTTCATCCATTCCAGCTTTTGGAGCAGCCACATTTTTGCTTGTTTTTACCACGTGATGGAGGTTTGAAGTTATGCAGAGTTGGAGAATGCCGGTGGGATGCATGAGAGAAGAACGTTTCTCTGAATCTTGGTGAAAGCAAATTCAAAGTTTGGAATTCAGAGTTGTGTATTTGTATTTTGCTGCCTGCTTCCTTAAAGAATATGAAGTTTTCATCACATTCTGTTTTTTCATGAAAAACTATTAACGCTGAATGCAACAAACACGTGACAAAGGATATGAAACGGATATGGAGCACTGTGTCCCAGTTGCTATTAAATCTTTCCAACCTGCACTGCTATGGTGCCCACATCATAATATGATGATATTCCTCATGACTCGATTACCTGCAACACGCTTTACCTAAACATCAGTAATTCATCTCTAAACAAGCTGCAAACTGTCCAGAATGCAGCAGTGAGATTGATACTGGGTATCCGTACATTTCAGTCAATCTCAGCGGAGCTGATCAAGCTTCACTGGATCCCAGTTAGGCAACGAATCATGTTCAAGGCATTGTGCATTGCACACAAGGCTTTACATAACTCAGGGCCCAAAGTTATCAGAGCAATGTTCCACTGATATGTGCCGACTAGCTCTCTCCGCCTGGTTACTCATAACCTGGTGGTGGTCCCCTGATTTCGGAAAGCGCGATGGGGAGGCAGATCCTTTTCAGTGGCACTGCTAAGCTATGGAATACGCTTCCTCGTCACCTTACAAGCCTGAAAAACCATATGGCCTTCAAGAAAGCCCTTAAAACCTTGCTTTTCACTTTATAAGATTCATGGCCTTATTGGGGGCCTCTAGGGTGATAGTCTGTCCCTGTGATCCAGTTGAGTATTGTTTGAGCGCCTTGACGCCTTCACGCCTTCGATTAAACGTGCGCATTTATAAATTTATTTTATTTCATTAAAGGCACCACTTTCAAGTCCGTTCTTGTGGCTTAATACAGCACGAGCATTTCTCCCTGTTATTGCAGCTTCCTGATCAGATTCACCCTACCCTTCTGTTTGTCTGTTACATGAATACACTATCGCTGCCAGTGTACCGTAAACCCTAAACGAGTGCACCCTGCTGTAGTCTATACCTTGAATATTGTCCATTCTACCCCTCCCACACGTCCTTAATGCACCATACCTCTACTAGTCCAGTCAGGGGTGATTACAGCTTTGTGACAGTAGCATATGCTGTGTTTCTTCTAACCTGTTCCCATGCTAACCTGCTATCTAGCAAATCCTGGCACATTAGAGTACTCTGCCATCTAAAGTAGTTTACTTTACTGGTCTGTGCCAGGAATCTCGCAGCACCCTGCTAATATGGCCCCACATTCAGGTGTACTTTACATCTGTTAATCCATGACACTGCCAACATTAATGGACCCACCTTATTAATATAATAAACCCATACTTGGACGCATTGTATGCCTATACTGTCGTGCAAGCCTTTCAATGTATTACTTAGACTTTTAAAGCAAGCACTATCAAATGAACCCCACATTTTAAAATAATGCATGCATGAAAAGTTCATGCCAGGGACATTACAGAAATGTGCCAGTGCACCACACTTCTTATCGAGCTAAACGCTTTTAGACCATGTTCAAGACACTCAAGCACTCTGCCAGTGACTCCCGCAATTTAATGTAATGTATCCCGGAAAGGCAGCGCCACCACATTACAGCACTCTTCCAATGCCTTCTGAGCATGATATGCCATTGCTAATCCTTGTTTGCACTCTGAAGCGCTGTATTACTGTATCGCACAGGGCACAGCTTCAAATAATGTGCTCCTGCTGATCCATGCCAGAGACAATACATCACTCTGCCAGTGTACCCCGATTTTTATATTGTATATCTTATTCAATCCCTGAGTTATTAATCAACTACCTATGCACCCTATTTGTTCTACCATTTTAGTGTTCCGTAGTGGTAGATTACAGCACTCTGCTGATGCACCCCTCGTCTTGTTCTCCTATTTCACCTCTTACTCTGGGTCTGGTACATTCAGTCACTTGAACAGTGCACTCACAATCTTCATACCGCCATTCTTTGTTAATGTGCTTTTGTTTTACAGAATGCAGCTCTGCAGCACCTGTTTATTCGGAAGTCCTATCGTCCCTTCAAATGCCTGCAGTGTGGGAAGGCGTTTCGTGAGAAGGAGAAGCTAGACCAGCACTTGCGCTTCCATGGCCGGGATGGCAACTGCCCTCTGACCTGCGATATCTGCAACAAAGGTTTCATCAGCAGTACCTCCCTGGACAATCATATGAAATATCACCTAGAGCAGAAGACATACTCGTGCATCTTCTGCTCAGACTCTTTTGACCGCTTGGACATGCTGAAGGATCATGTTGTGATTCATGTCAGTGATGGCTACTTCACCTGCCCTACATGCAAAAGGCGCTTTTCGGATTTCATCCAGGTAGGAGTTCAGAAATCTGTTGCTTACTTCAGCGATGGGGTTTTCATGAGCAATATTCTGATTCACTCATGCAAATCCACCAACCTTTTTAATTCGTTTCAAGTGGCTTTTGGGGGGGAAATGTCTTCACATATCAATAAATTACTATTATGCTATTTTAATCAAAATATGTAAAAATTGATTGCCTAGAGGAAAGTAACATTTGGCGCTTGAGATCATTATTAATGTTGGTTGCACAATTAGTGTCTCCCTTAATTTTAGCAAATTATTGACAGACTGCTTCTTCCTACAACTTGAATGAACTATCATCACTCATTACAGGTGAAATGAAAACCTAAAAGAGAATGCCACCCATGGTGAAAACATAAAAGAGAATGCCACCCATGGTGCATCACTTGTTACGTGTACCCTGAAATAACATGCATTACATCCTCAAACTTTGGGATTATAGCAATCACCATTTCATTAACTATTGTGTTGGTCAACAAGTTTCCTCTTGACATTTGCACACTCCCATCAGCGAACTCATTTATGAGCCACTGAAACACTCCCTTCACCTAACTTGCTGTCCTGATCAGAGTTGTTTTCTCCACCCTACTCAAGTTGTGTTTGCAGCTTATGAAAATTAAGTTTGTACGGTGAAACAAAACAAAAAAACATTCCATACTCTCTTATGAAACTCCACTTGACTCTTGTTAAGTAGTGTTGATATGCTGGACTATCAGTTTAGTGGAACGTAGCTAAACCCCTGAGATGTTTCACTTAATTAAATCCCTGTTTTTCTCAAAATGTATTGGCTTGCATATCTAGAGCCATCAGGTGTAGACAGGCGGGGATAAGGATCAGTATACTAATTAGTAACTGCTTCCAGCCGGAGTAGAAAAGGAGTACAGTGGGCATGCTCTCACTCCTGCCCAGCATAACCTCATAGTTCTTTAGATAAGTCCTTTTTGGACATTGCTAAGGCTAGAAAAAGTCAAAAAAGTGACCAAGCAGTCAAAGATTGCCTTGGCAGTATATGGAGGTTTCTTTTTTGGCCCGGTCATGTCACCATGATCTCATCCATGGACATGTTCAGACTCTGTTATGTTGAGCCAGCTTGGTAAACATGACTGCTGTGCAGATATGTTCTAAAGAGTTTTCAAAAGGCGCTTTCTTCTTTGTGGGACCAAAAGCTATGTAACCTGGTTGGGTTGGCGCAGGCCAAATTGAACTGATGAGAATACCTCTCCCATGTGTCAGTGAACACCCTGGAAAGAAGATGTTAAAAATCTGGCTCTAGAATACGGTAAAAGTCTAATCCAAACTCTTGATTTAGTCAGGGGACATTTGAAGTACACAATGCTAGGGAACTGCATTCAAACACTGAAAGAAGAAGTGATTTATTTTAGAGTTGGGCAGAAGGTGCAATCAGTAGACCTATTCCCACTCAAAGGCACAGAGAGAAAGATGACATCTGTTAATGGAAAGGTCAACACAATTCAGTCTTTAGCTTTGCATTATACCTGCTGTGATATGACAAAAACACTGCACTTCTTGTTGCCCTCTTATATATTTTTCTATTCCTAATTTTTTTAATCTATTTACTAGTTTTAGGAAGTTGTGAAAGCATATCATTATAGTATCATCGCTTTCTTTTGTGCGTAAGTTTACTCTCACATTAAATATCAATAGAGTTGGTTTATCAGAATTATCAGGTACCCCCCTTTAATATGAACACTAACAGCTTATTATCGTAATTATCTTCAATAGATCCTCAGCTTCTCACCCATCTTTATAAACAGGTTTCTCAGTAGCTGTCCTAGTTTCCTTTCACACTATTTCGGTTTTACAGTGTTTTATCACGGTATTCCCTTGGGCGTAAGCCACAGTGATAAGGTTTGTATTTGCAATACTTCACCAACCATGATAGAAACTTATTCCTGGGGCTCCTCGAGTATAGTCAGTATGTTCTCCCACAGCATCGTTAATTGACACCTTTGTATTCCTCACCTCTCCTCCACAGGTAATACTGTGTTTTCCGTTCTGGCCAATCTTACTTCCTCACCTTTCCATCTATGGTGTGCGGTCTCATATGAGGATCGCCAACATCGCTATAACCCTTTTGGCGAACACCAAGGCTACACCCTGGAATCTGTTACCTGCTTTCTTGGTCATGGGAAGGGGAAAAAAGCCCAGTAAGCAGGTTTCCAATGTGTTACAATTGGTCCTATCTAGGTATCTTTCCATTTAGGCAATGACTTCCCCCCCCAGAAATGGGTTATAATGGGGGCAACTTCATACAGTGTGGATGAAGTCCGTGTTTAACGGCTCATAACCCAGGCTTTCTTGTCCATGGTACCTGCAATTCTATTTACTGTTGGGTGTCATGTACATATTGTGAAGATAGTTGAACTGAGTGTATTTAAATCCAATGTTCCTAGATATTTTTAAGGGCCATTAAAATTAATTCTCCAACTCTGTGTCCTCCCGTTCACTTCCTATCCTCTCTTGCCAGACTGTTTCTAAACTAGTCAAGCTACATTTATTTGGGGTTTCTCCTGGCCATCTTCCAATAAAGTGTCAGAGTCTGAACTTCATTTTGACAAATCCGATCTGGTGATATCTTGAAACTTTTAGCTATTTCCACCACCTGCATCCTTTCCCTATTAGCCTGTGTACAGTTGGGTATTTGATTCCTTTGTGTTTGGGTCTCCTCAGCTGTCTCGTGATGGCAACGAGTCCAAGTAGCGACGTCCTTCCCTGCTATATGTTGTTCAAACCAGTCCCATGTGTTGGTGGGTTCCTCGATGAATAGCGACTGCCCATCTATTTTCACTTTCAGTTTGGCATGGAACAGCAACATGTACTTTAACCCTAGCTTTCTCAGATTCTTTTTAACTTCCACAAAAGATGCTCTCTTATGTTGAACTGCAGCAGTCTAGTACAGGAATATTGACATTGTATTGCTTTCGATTTTGTACTGCTCCACTCACCTCGCTTCTTGTACTATGTGGCTGCGGTCACAATATTGGAGCAGACGTACTACCATGAGTCTCGGCGGAGCCCCTGCCTACCTCTCCAGTACTCTGTGAGCCCTTTCAAGTGTGAGATATTTGGACAGGGCCCTGTGGAGCCACCTTGGATGACAGCTATTTTTACAGATAAGACACCATATTGGATCCTTCAGCAATCTCAAATGGGCTCTCCACTTGGATATTGTTGCGCCTAGTCTGGCCTTACAAGTTTTCCACTCAGTATTTAAAGAAGGGCACACTCTTGATTAGTTCAGTCATAGTTCAGTCACCTGTTTTTGTAGATTAACAGTGGTGCAAGCATGTTAAATGATTGTCTTTGAGGATGCCCATGTGTGAGAGGCTGGCCTGGTATATGATGTCCACTAATGTAAGTGGGCACCTTGCACCAGTCCAGACAACCCTTATGGTGATTTAAGAGGTCTTAGACAACCTTAGAAAGCTCTCTACGTAGTAGCTGTGGAGAGCAGCCTTCAGGCTTAGTCTAGAAGGAGTGTAAAGCAGCTTGTTTCACCAGAATGCAATCTTATAGTATAGATTAAGTGAAAAGACCCACAACAAGTATTTATAAAAATATGTATTTATTATATAATACTCTCTAGAATGTTCAAGTATCTCTAACATGGAGATAAACACAATGCACACAATACTTTAGCAAAAAAACACAGTAAATAGCACAAAATACACAGTGGCCCCAAGGGGGGGGGACCAAACCGTATACTAAGAAAGTGGTATAAGAACCACGACTCGAGTCAAGACAGTGTCGAGAGGACGTAGAATTGCTGGGGACCCACAGAACCACCCAAGGTAAGTTGTTAGGGACCCCATGGAGAGCGTGTGCAGTGTAGGCAAAAAGTGGGGGTAACCATGCAGAAGGATCCTACCTTCCTATATAATGTCTACCACCACCATATTAATCTTGGACTTCAAGGCTTTACTAGAGGCAGAGATCTCTTCCAGGTTTTGTCCAGTTTGTTTAATGAGTCCAGCAACTGTGTCACAAAATTGACATGGGCTTTTTGCGGACACCTAGGGGCTCAGGATAGCAGGCATAGACCCAGGCAGAAGGGAGCGGCCTACTCTCTGCGTGGTCAGCCTATCCCCCATCCTATTTGAAATGTTGAAGCAAGTTTACACAGTGGAGAACATCAATAGTAATAAACATGATTACAACATGGTTAAATTGAAAGAATTGTCTGATGGATATTCTTCCTGGAGAATCCACACCTTGGAATATCCTCCAGGCACCACCTGGATCCAGAAACATTTTCCCTCAGCACTAGCATTTAATTTTAATTTCCTTCGGTGTGAATTAATGTGTCATATAGGTCACTGTGTTGCATTTTTTAATAAAGTGCATTGTAATTCACTGACTCCCAATTTAGTATCTTTTGAGATCAATTTCAAGATTTCTTAGACTCTCGTAACGAGTTAAGCCTCACTGGCTCCACACCCTTTGCGAAGCTGAGCCTGGGGTTTTCTTTCTATTTGGTCTCTTCCTCCGGCTTGCTTCTCAGCAGATTAGCGATTAGCGCTCTAATTTTTTTAGACATTGTAAGAAAATGCCTCTTTTTGTATGGTCACCCCCAAGTTTTTCGATTAATGCTGCTGGTTTCTCTTCTCTGAGAGTGCACTGAGGCCTTCTAATCAGACTTCAGTGCCCTGACCCTAAAAGTGTTTGTCGAATTGACTATACCCAATTGGAAATGGCTAACTTAACTGTAAGTCTCTAGTAAATGGCGCTCTTATACAGAGGGCATGTAAGTTAGAGGGGTACCTCAGGGCTTGCAGCACGGATTGGGCCACCCTGGAGGTCCGCCAACTAAAACAAGTCCCCCAGTCCGCCACTGCAAACTTGTTGAGCAGTCGTGCACCGCTAGTCTGACTTTGCCATTGAAAGCAATGACAAAGCCACCACTTCCCCTGTACATGTGTGTAAGTCACCCCTCTGGCAAGCTTATCGAGCCCTAAAGGCAGGGTGCAACATATTACACAGACAGGACATGTACTTTACATGTCCTGACAGTAGAACATACGAAACAATAGTTTTACTGTGGAAAGACTTTGTCGCCCTATTGGTGAGTACAGGGTTACACGCTGAACCTCTCAGCTGTGCTAACTTTGGAACGGTGCAACCAAAGTGGGCCCTCCAAGGTATCAAACATCTTGTTACATTAAGCCTGACTTGTATCTCAAGTCGAAATTAATGTAACTTGTTGCAGTGTGCGGCTTTAGAAAGGTGCCACTTTGTTGCCTTTAAAACTCCTTTGCCTTCCCATGCACACATGGAGCCCACTCCACAGCTTTCTGCCCTCCTGAAGAGACTTGTTAAACGAATCTCAGGAAGGAGAACAATGAGGATTGAAGGTTGTCACCCCCCTCCTGCAGGAAGCCACTTGGATGTTAGCCCCAAAAGATAGGCTTCAAAGGCAAAGCCACATTTGAAGGGCAGATGTGTAGCACCAGGGGCACGGGCTGCCCCATTGTTGAGGTAGACAGGCTGGCAGAAGGGAAAACCAGTTGCCAAACCGATTTCCCCAGGGCCTTATTGTCGGGCGGAGACAATTTTCCCAGGCAGATGCCCCCGTTCCCCAGGAGCGAAGAGGGAGCCCCTCCTTTCCCCAAAGATACAGTCTCCCCAGTGCCAACAACAGAACACACTAGGGGAATACAAGCATCTTCAGAAAAAGAAGAGACCAAGGAGGACAATCCGAAAAAGTCCCAATGCCGCCAACAAGGAGGAGACCCCGTCCAATAGCCACAGGAATTCTATATATAATGACAAAAGATAAACAGACACAATTACTGAAGGTAACTGAAGAGTTAAGCTCATAAACTGAGGTTGTGTACTATCCCACACTTACTTGGTTTAAGACTGGATGTGGTCTCATATAGGTATTCACGATTGTCCCATAAGAAAATGTCTCTTAATAAACAAAAAGTTAGAAAAGGGCTGGTGAGGGTAGTTGTTCCTGAATCCAGCTTCTATGTAATATAATTAAAGATTCATAGAGCATACGTCTGCTCGTTCTCCAAAGTTCAGGTCCTCAAGTAAATATAAACTCGCACAACTTCCAGGGTCATATGGGGGCGGAGGTAATTGTACCACACATCTTGGGGAAGGTAGCGTGTCCTTCACAGAACACGGCAGCGTGGAGGAAATCAACGCGTCCCTGCGTTGAACCAAAATGAACAGCTGCGCGTCAGGTCCTTTTTCCACAATGTAAGCGGCAGCGGGGAAGACACCAACGTGGGCTCGCGTTGACCAAAACACAAAAAACAAAGGCAGGCCGTCTAAGACCACAAAGAAAATAGTACGGGGAGAGTAGCAGCGCGACCTAGCGCTGATCCCTCACAGGGCTTGAAAGGCAGCGGCAGCAGGCGGGAAGAATCCTCGCTGGAAATCGCAGCGCGTCCTCGCGCTCGAGTCAATTCAACACACGGAACAGGGCAGGGTTCACACAAGGAAAGCCAAGCACTGAGGCACAGTAGCTGAAGGCTTAAGAACCTCCCAATCACCTGACCAGTCCTAAAGCAGTATGGGACAGCACACAACCCACCTCCCTCGCTGAGCATTCTGGGAGACGTAGTCTAAACACCATACAGGAAGCCTGACTCCTAACACTTATAGCCCAGAGGTAGCCACACCCGGTAGTATGCTAGGGAGATCTGTACACCAAAAGAGGGATCTCGCCACCTTGGAAGTGGGCAGAATGGTGCTTCCTGGGATAGCCAGATGCCACACCCAACAGGAAGTGGTCACTAGGTGGGAGGGAACCTGGTAGCCCATTGGCTACCAACCGCGTCCTTCCCTGAGGAAGTTTTCCGACCATAAAATGGGCACCCCTGACACCCAGACCTCAGATCTTGACCGACTCGGAAGAAGTACCGAAGAAGGACTGCCCTGCTGCACTGAGGGCTAGCAAAGAGAGGCTACACTGTTGAGGACAGTACCTGCTGCACCTAGTGGCTGGCAAGGAGAAGGGACTGCCTCTGCAGTGTCCTGCTCAGGGAGGAGTCATCTCCAGAGCTCAGTAAAGCCAGGAGAACTCAAAGGGCCAGCTGACTGGCCTTGTGTTCAGAGCACAGGGACACAACAGCTGAAGAAGCCTGCTTTGGCTATTTAGTAACCCTAAGACTTCAAGCCACTACCACCTCTTTCGTGCAGCACCGAGGACCAAGACTCGATGCACAGAGTTGCACTGGAGTTCGCTGAGCCTGGGACCCTCAGAAGGAAAGTTATTGACCCATGAAGGATTGGCCTGGGACCACGACTGGTAATCCAGTGGCGACTGGACTTCAGCCAGACCAGAAAGGACTTTGTGGGATGTAGATCCTGCAAACAGACCCCCTCACCATCTTCGTGGAAGTAGGAATCTCTGCAGGAAGACCCCTGTCGACCTCGTGGCATCCACATCCGCAGCATCCTTCATCCCTTGCATCAGGACTACTCCAGAGGAATTCTTTGCAATGTGGATCATTTCCCTGGAACTGCTGAGGGACTGCTTCATCTGTGAAGGTAACTGCTTTTGAGGACATTGCTGGCCCCCCTGATTAGCTCTGTGCCAGAGTTGGTCACTTCAAGTACTTCTAACCAACCGTAGTGACAATTACCCAAGTTTTCCTTGAAAAAGTTTTTAAGTGGCCAATTCATTGACTTTGCCAAGGCTTGTTCTCAGTTGAGTGAAATTGCTTTGAACCCTTGGGTGAATCTTTTTCATTCTAGTATCTAAATTGTTATAAATATACAGTCTATTTTTATAAATTGGTTTCGGATTTCTTGAGGGTTGTAATAATTTCTTATTCAGTCGTTTGGTGCTGCTTTAAAGCTTAATACTTGTTCCTCTGTGTAAGCCTTGTTGCTCAGTGCCACAGCTACCCAGGGTTGAGCTGAGGGTTTTCCTGATGAAACCTACTCGACTTAAAGGGGTTGGTAAGTATATTGCACTGTGAGGCCGCACAACCACACCATATAAACTTCCCATTTCCTCCCATTGGTGTCTAGCTGTGGGATCCATAACTTGTGTTTAGCAGTAGCATACAGTTGTTGAAGTTGAGAGCTCTGAGAACCCGCATAGTTGGACACCTAGAAAAGAAGCTCTTGCTCCCAAACTGTATTTTCTGTGGACGTTGTTGAACACCACTGTACTGTCTCCCAAAATGTTGCTAAAACTTACCCAGAGGAGTAGAGGAGAGTTTCTGAATAGTTTCGCAAAGTTTCTTACAAGTTTTAATAAAGGAGGAAAAAATGTTTCCACAAAGTTTTTAAGCCATCTCTCAAGCCACTTTTTTGACAAGGAGACATAAAGCTCGACTTGGCAAATCTTTCCTCATGCAAGAGTGATGGTCCGAGGGCATTTTGTGCAGAGAGAAAAATCACCATGGGAGCTAAAGCCAAGAAACCTGCTTTGATTAGGGCCCTGAGAGCCTGGGAGGAGGCTCACAGGGTACTTCCACACATGAGGAATGAGTTACTCCAAGGTAGTGGGGATGAAGAAGGGGTAGAGGACAATCACATGCCCCCCCCCCACTACCCCTGCCTGGAGGGCCCAGGAGGGTCCCAAGGCTCAGAGCCTTGCTGGTTCTGATCACAGCCAGAGATCCATACAATAGCGTATGGCAGCCCTGGACTTGGAAGAGAGGGCCATAGCTCTGGCTGAGAGGAGGCTGGCCCTAGAGGAAAAGAGGGCCAGGCTGGGCTTGGAGCCCAGAGAAGATGGTGGTAGCAGATCTGGACGTGCTGTTGAGGGGTGCCCCTGGTGTAAGGTTGCCCAAAGGGGTTGTCCCTAGTTATGTTTCAGGAGTTGACATTGAGAAGCGGCTGGCCTCATATGAGAGAGGCTTTCAAGAGGAGTAAGGTGGGGACACACACTGGGGAACACTTTTGTGGGAGTTAGTACCAGGGGTTGGTAGAGGTAGGCTACTCACACTAGAGAAGGAGGTAGCTAAATCTTATAACCAGATGCAGGCAGCCCTTGTTGAGATTTATGGGTTAACTCCTGAGGAGTATAGACTGAAGCTTAAATCCCTTCAGAAAGGTAACACACAAACGTGTGGACTTCATTGACACCCCAGTTAAGGCACTAGATGGGTGGATTAAAGGCAACAAAGTGAATACATTAGAAGGGCTCTACAATCTGTTGGTTAATGAGCACATTTCAACAAACTGTCTTTCAGACAAGTTGCACCAGCATCTAGTGGACTCTAAGCTGTATAGCCAAAGGGAACTGGGCAAGATAGCTGATGAGTGGGTAAAAACCATGGTCCCTGAAAAGGCCCTGATTGGTGACCAGAAGAAAAGTGGTCAGGCCCCCTCTCAGGGGAAAAAGGGGGGAAAGGATAAAATGAAAGATAGCTCCAAAGAGTCCCCAAAAAGAGCCTGGGGTGTAGTCCTGAGCCACATCCCAGTCAAAGGAGAAGGGGTATCAGGAAAAGAAGTTTGACCCCTTGAAGGCAGGGGTGTGCTTTGACTGTAACAGCCAGGGCACAGAAGAGGGGATGCAATGTGCACCATAAAAGGCACCCACTGGTGACCAGTCCAAAGGGTTGGTGAGTGTAAGGATTGGATGAGTAGTTGCCTCAGAGATCTCAAAGGGTACACAGAGGCCACTTAGTGTCTCTGGGTGGAGAGAACATTAAGCATTAGGCCCACTGGCCAAGTATAGGTAGTGGACAAAATCAATGGGGGGGAGGTGGAGGCTCTGAGGGATACAGATGCCAGTATAACCATGGTTATGGCTAAACTGGTTTCTCCAGACGAGATCCTACCTGAAGAGGCAGACAAGATTTTCAACACTGACAGTGTCACAAAGTCACACCCTATGGCTGTGGTTGACTTTGAGTGGGGAGAGTTTCTGGCCCAAAGAAGATAGCTGTATCCCCTCCTATCCCAGTGGAGTGTTTGCTTGACAATGACCTAGAAAGATCTGCTTTGGACATAAGTAGAGAGAAGGACCCATGCAGCCATGCTGGGCCTCCCTGAATGAGTGTGTGTCACTACCAGATCACAGAAAGCCCTGAGAGAGAGTCAAAGGATCCTGGAGCCTGGAAATATGGACCAGGTCCCTAAAGCCAAGAGGAGGGACAAGAAGGCTGGTAACCCAGCCACCAAAAGCCCAGAAGAAGTCCAACCCTCAGCCTGGAAATCTGTCAGATCTGGCAGAACTCCGAGGTGAAGGGGGGCCCTCTAAGGAGGACCTGAGTAATGGTCAAAGGACCTGACCCACTCTAGAAGACCTTCAACAGTTAGCTGTTAAACAGGCAAAAGGGAATACCAGTGGTACCCATAAGGTATACTGGGAGGCGAGCCTCCTGTACAATGAGCCAAGGGACCCCAAACCAGGGGCATCCAGGAGACTGGTGGTCCCTAAACAGTACAGGGCGTTCCTCCTTAACCTGGCCCATGATATGTCCTTTGATGGGCACCTGGGGCAGACCAAGACCTGGGAAAGGATGGCCATCCACTTCTACTGGCCTCAGATGTCTGAGAAGGTCGAGCAGTTTTACAGCGTGAATGTTTTCTGGATTCATATGCTGTGCATTATTCCGCCATCTAGTGGTTGGGTCCGAAATTCTCTCTTGTAGTAGTCCTTCCTTCCTTTTTTTTTGTGTTGATGGGCGTCGACAGTTCCACCATTTGGTGTCATATCCAGCCTCCTCTGACCTCATACGCCTGCCCCAAAAGCTTCCCCTCTTGGTTGCCATTTTCAGATTCTTTTTTTCCCTCATTGGGTCTGGAAGCCTAGCTGAGGACTCTCCAAGTCATGGAAGAAAGTGAAGTTTGGAAGGAGTTTCATTGAAAAATCTGGAAGAAAATCATCGAAGACCACAGGAAAAAGGTAGCGCAGAGGATTCCTGTCATCTGAAGTTTTGAGGTTGTTTAGAGAATGCCCAGACAGTGGGTTCCCTGTTTTGTGTGCTGGAGAAGACCCTATTTCAGTTCTGCTCAAACTGCCATCATACTTTTGCGCAGAAGGACCAGCACCAGGTGTGTAACCTCTGTCTACCACTCGACCATGGAAGTGAAGACTGTGAAGCCTGTGCGGGGTTTAGGCTGAAGACACTGGAGGCAAGAGAGAGGCAGAGAGAGGCGCACTACGCCAGGCAAGGTGAAACACAAACACAGTCCTTGAAAGACCTGGGTCTGTCGAGCGACAACAGTGATACAGTCACCGAAGGGACAGAAGGTGAAGACTCGGATGTGGAGCTGCGAATTGTCGACTTCAAGAAAGAACATCGGAAGTTCTGAGAAAAGACTCCTCAGGTAACCCTGAAAGAAAATGCAGGGGGAGAATCTAAGACTATAAAGTTAAAACATTTAAAGCTGCCTCGGTGCCAAGGAAATCATCAACTGAAGGCAAGCAAACTAAAAAAGAACCCCTCGGGTCCCATTCCAAGTATGCCGCAGGCGGTCGAACGCATGAAAAGACAAAGACGTCAAGAGACAATCGGGGTCTAGACCTTTCGAAGTTGAAAGAGATGAAAGGCGGGGAGGTGTCGAAAAAGGCATCAAACAAAACACCCTAGAAGAATTCTTCTATGTCGAAGAGAAAATCTTCAACAATGCTCACCGCCGAAGAACGATCCGCCAAGATCAAAAAGAAAAAACAATGTCTTGAAGCAGAAATAGCAGCACTTCTGCAGAAGAAAAAAGAATTTGACGACTCACTTCGGGAGTTTAGAATCCTGCAAAAGCCTTTGACCCAAAAGGAGCAGGTAGATAAGGAGGTAGAAGAGTTAGAGCCACCTTTGACACTAGAGCCAAAAGAGGAGGAAGAGGAACAACAGTACTTTGAGGGCTCAGAGTATGCTGAATCACAGTGTCAGGACATGGAGACAGACTCCCCTGAAGAAGCAGTGAATACCTATCCATCAAGGCCCTTGCCTCCGAATGACATCACAATGTATGGCCAACTTATTTAAAGCACAGCAGACAAATAGGGTGTGCAGTTAGAGGAAGAAAAATCTCACTCTTTCTTCCTCTAGGAAACTCTTCTGCCCTCTCAGACCAAGAATCACTTCTTGCCTATGTTACCTAGCATCTGTGATCAGGGGAGGGAAACCTTCAAGGAACCTGCAACAGGCAGAGCAGTCACACCAAGAGCAGAGAAGAAATACAAACACTCCTCTAAAGACCCTTTGTACATTCAGGGAACGGTACCAGCTGATTCCATTATCGCAACTACGGCAAGGAAAAGGGCAAATATGCCACCAACATCTGGACCATCACCGGATAAGGAGAGCAAGAAGTTGGATTTGGTGTGCAGAAAATTCAAGAGGTGCAGCTACTCAGTGGAGAATAGCCAATTCAAATGCTCTCATGAATAGGTACACTTACTAATGCTGGGAAGCGATGGGGGAGCTAATGAAAAACCTGCCCGAATAGTACCTTAAGAGAGTAGCCTCCTTGGCAGGGGAGGGAAAAAATATTGCAAACACATGCCTCAAATCGTCGCTAGATACAGCTGACACAGTAAGTCCCCAGATGATGGCGGGAACAAATCTTAAGATGACATGCTTGGTTAAAAGTGTCAGGTTTAAAGCCAGAAGTCATACCAAATATCATTGATGCTCCTTTCAGTGGGAAGCAGTTGTTCGGTAGTGAAGTTGATGAGACCCTCCAGCAGTTAAAGGATAATGAAACTGCAAAATCCATGGGAGCATTGTAATTCCGAGGGAACTTACGGAGAAGAACACCAATGAGCAGAAAGCCAGCGGAAAGAGGAGATTTCGCTAGCTCAGCATCGCTTCAGGGCTTTCGAAGCACAAGCCAAAACCAGTCACCTGCACAGCAGTGGCAACATCAGGCGCAGGCATGCCAGCCCTTTCAGGTACGTGCACAGGGAAGAGCACCGCCCCACAGAGGAGGAGCAACCTCATGCGGAAAGTGACTTAGCAAACATCCAACACCTCTCACACACAACACCAGTGGGAGGGAGAATTAAATACTTCCTTCAGGAGTGGAGGAAGATAACATCAGACAATTTGATTTTTAACATCGTAAAATTTGGATATTGCATAGAATTGGTAAAAACACCACCAGTAAGGAGACCAAAAAGGTAAGAGTGCATTCAAAGGAGAAAACATCACGCCTACTAAAAGAAGTAGAGGAATTACTGGAGAAGGGAGCAATAGAAAGAGTCCCCAAAAAGAGATTAATCAAGGAAATTATTCAACATATTTCCTAATCCCAAAACCAGACAGAACCCTACGTCCAATACAATACCTATGGTTCATAAACAAATTCATAAAGACACAAAAATCTAAATGAAAACTCTGCAAGAAGACATTCCGCAATCACAAGAAGGAGACTACATGGCAAACATATGACTAAAGGATGCATACTTGCACATCCCAATAAATCAAAGGCACAGCAATACATGCATTTTGTAGTGAACAAAACACATTATCAATTGAAGGTGCTGGCCTTCAGCATAAAATCCGCACCAAGGGTTTTCGCAAAATGCCTAGCAGTAGTAGCAGAACATTTGCGAAGACAGGGAATACATGTGTACCCATCCCTAGATGACTGGCTAATAATAGCACACTCATCAAACAAATGCAATACAGAAATACAAAAAGGTGTTAACAATCCTATTCAAATTAGGTTTCTCAATAAATACAGAAAACCTTCAGCAAAGCCAGAACAGGAAAAACGTTTTCCAGGAGCAAGACTCGTCTCAATACAGGCAAAGGCATATCCCTGCGAGAAAAGTATAGCATCAGTAATGCAGGAAGCTCTCACGTACTAGATGGGGCAGTCTCTGACAGTGAGGGCTGTGGGGAAAATCATGGTGAAAAGGACATCATGCATACCTCTCATTCCACTGAGAGAGGCAATCAGGCCAACGACTAGAAAATATTATATAGCTAAGTGGGAAAAATGCTCGCAGTCAAGCCAAAAGATGGACCTATTACAACAAAACACTAAGAACACTATAGTCCTAAAGTATCTTACACATTCACTTGACTGCAAACTCACTTATGCATTGTTAAAGGTGCATCTAGCAGCAGTTGTAGCATACACAAGAGGACATATTGGAAGAAGCCTCTTCAGTACACCAGTCATAAAGCGTTTTCTGGAGGGAGCGTAGAGAATAGCACAACCCAGCCAGCACCCACTTGGAACCTTAATCTTGTACTAACACAACTAATGAGAAAAACCTTTTGAGCCTCTACACAAGGCTTCACTAAAGTTGCTCTCACTGAAAATAGCCTTTCTAGTGGCAATGACAACACTCCACAGAGATAGTGAACTACAAGTGCTTACAATCCAGGAACCATACCTGCAAGTACACAAGGACAGAATAGTCATGAGAACAGATCCTCATTTCCTACCCAAGGTAATTTCAAACTTTCATATTAATCAAACAATTCAAATTCCAAGCTTTTTCAAGAACCATATATCAAGCGAAAAGATTATTACACTCGCTAGAAGCAAGAAGAGCTATCAAGTGCTATATGGAAAGAATAAAAACATATAGGAACACAAAACAATTATTTGTTTCCTTTGTGGACAACAATCTGGGTAAACCAATAACAAACGGTTACAATTGCTAAATGAATTTCACAAGCCATTCAAATAGGCCACGCACACGCAGGATTACAGTTACACCCCAAAACAAAAGCGCATTCTACAAGGAAAAAGGAGCAACCATTGCCTTTCTAGCAAATATACACTTACAGGAAATTTGTAGGGCACCTAATTGGTCATCAGTCCATACGTTTACTAAACATTATTGCATTGACATTCAAATGAAAAAGAAAGCTCGAATGGGACAAAAAGTGCTCAAACATCTGCTTACTAATTTAAATCCATCTTCAGCTAACCTCCACAAGACTAAAAAACTGCTTCAAATCAATGCACTGCATGTGAATCCAGAAAAGATTCACGCTGCAAAACAAAATGGTTTCTTATCTGTAGGAGTAGTTTAGCAGCTTGAAGAATTTTCTTAATTCACAAGTGACCCACCCACCTCCCCTAGAAGATGGAAGACATAAAAAAAATAATCTGAAAATGGCGCCCATGAGGCGGAGCTTCCGGGAAGGGCATATGACGTCAGAGAAAATTGAATAGAACACCAAATGGTGGAACCGTCTATGTCCAACAAAAACGAAAGGACTACTACTGTAGGGGAGACTTCTGGACCCAACCACTGGATGGTGGAATAATGCATAGCCTGGGAATCCAGACAATTTTTCAAGCTGCAAATCTACTTCTACAGGTATGAAACCATTTCGTTTTGTCGCTCCTGTTTGACCTGCCAAGCCAGTGGCAAGGCAGGAGGCAAGCCGAAGATCCACTTTTACCACTATCTGTGGTGGGGACACCATTTGAGAGGGTGGAGATAGATATTGTTGGTTCCCTAGACCCACAGCTTCAGGGAACAGGTTCATCTTAGTGGTAGTATACCAGGCCACTAGCTATCCTGCGGCTATCCCACATTGGACAGTCACTGCCCCTGCAGTGGCTAGAAGCCTCCTTGGAATCTTTAGGGTGTGGTTCCCTAAGGAGGTTATTTCAGATAGAGGCACGAATTTCATGCCTGCCTATGTGAAGGCAATGTGGGGAGAATGTGGTGACTTACAAGTTCACCACCCCATATCATCTCCAAGGCAAATATTTAGTTTAGAGATTCAATGAAACCATAAAAGACCATAAAAGGCCATGATCATGGGTTTTCCTGAAAAGAAAATATGACACTCTCCTTTCATGCCTATTGTTTGTATATAGAGAGGTCCCTCAAAAAGGAGTTGGCTTCAGTCCCTTTCAACTGCTCTTTGGACACCCTGTGAGAGGTCCAGTGAGCTTGGTTAAGGAAGGATGGGAGAGAACCCTGAAAGAACCTAAGCAGGACATTGTGGACTATGTGCTTGTCCTTCGCTCCAGAATGAAAGAGTACATGAAGAAGGCAAACAAGAATTTGGTGGCCAGCCAGGAGCTTGTCAAGCACTGGAAGTATCAAATGTCCTCCATGCTGGAATTCCAGCCAGGACAATTGGTGTGGTCTGAAAACCTGTAGTACCCAGGGCCTTATTGGACAAGTGCACTGGGCCCTACCCCATCTTAGAGAAGAAGGGGAAAGTCACCTACTTGGTGGACTTGGGTACTCCCAAGAGCACTCACCGGGTGATCCATGTGAACAGACTCAAGCTACACCATGAAAGGGCAGGCATCACCATGTTGATGGTAACAGATGGAGGGCAGGAGGAAGAGAGTGACCCTCTTTCAGTCCTCCTATCTTCTAATGCCCAAGATGGAACTGTCGAAGGAGTACTTCTCTCCCCCACACTGACAGGCCAGCAACAAAGGGATTGTTATCACTTGCTGAAGCAGTTTGCTGGACTGTTTTCCCTGACTCCAGGTCTGACAACATGGTGTACTCATGATGTGGACACTGGTGACAGCTTGCCTGTCAAGAGTAAAATTTATAGGTTGTCTGACCAAGTCAAGGCCAGCATGAGTGCTGAGATGTTGGAGCTGGGGGGTGATTGAGCCCTCCAGTAGTCCATGGGCCATCCCACTGGTACTGGTGAACAAACCCACCCCCTAGGGGGGAAACCTGAGATGAGCTTTTGTGTGGACCACAGGGGCCTCATTGCAGTCACTAAAACTAATGTGCACCCAATTACAAGCGCTGATGAGCTCATTGATAAGTTGGTGGTAACTAACTGTCTGATCACATTTGAACTGACATCAGGTTATTGGCAGATTGCCCTCACTCCAGGAGCCAATGAGAGGTCTGCTTTCTCCCCACACCTGAAGACCACTTTCAATTCAAAGTGATGCCCTTTGGGTTGAAGAATGCCCCGGCCACCTTCCAGAAGTTGGTGAATTGAGTACTGTCAGGATTGGGGCATTTCAATGCAGCTTATCTTGATGATATAGCTGTATTTAGCTCCACCTCGGAGGATCACCTGTACCACCTCAAGGAAGTTCCTCAGGCCTTGAGTCATGGAAAACCTGACTATTGAGACCAGCAAGTGCCAGATAGGGCAGGGCTCTGTTGCGTACCTTGCTCCACCTTGGTGGAGGCCATGTACAACCTCTCCAGCCCAAGATCCAGACCATCGTGGCTTGGGAGCCTCCCAAGACCCAAACCCAGGTCAGAGCCTTCTTAGGTCTGACTGGATACTATAGGAAATTCGTACTGGTTTATAGTGCCATAGTGGCACCATTAACTGTCTTGACTTCCACAAAGCAGCCCAGAAAACGTATCTGGACTGAGCAGTGTCAAAAGGCTTTTGACACTCTTAAGGAGGCACTGTGCTCTGCACCTGTCTTGAAGGCCCCTGACTTGTGTAAATAGTTTATTGTCCAGACAGAGGCCTCTGAACATGGGATAGGTGCATCACAAGTGAATGGTTTGGGTCAGGATCAGCCAGTTGCCTTCATTTGCTGGTGACTCCTTCCTAGGTAGCAGCATTGAAGTGACATTGAGAGGGAGGCCTTTGCTTTGGTCCCTGAAGAAGCCAAGAGCCTACCTGTTTGGGAATCACTTCTAAGTTCAAACTGACCACAGGCCCCTCAGATAGCTAGCGCAGATGAAAGGAGAGAACCCCAAGTTGTTAAAGTGGTCCATTTCCCGACAAGGGATGGACTTCACAGTGGAACACAGACCTGGGACTGACCATGCCAATGCAGATGGCCTTTCCAGCGTATTCCACTTAGATGATGAGAATCACCAGGAAAAGGGTTAGTTGCTCATCACTTTTCGTCTGGGAGGGGGCCATGCAAGAAAATGTCTCTTTTTTTATGGTCGCCCCCAATTTGTTCGACTGATGTTGCTGTTGTTTCAACTCTGAGAGTGCACTAGGGGCCGCTAATCAGGCCTCAGTGCTAGTGCACTGACCTAAAAAGTGTGTGTTGAATTGGCTATACCCAATTGGAAATGGCTAACTTACTTGTAAGTGTCTAGTAAATGATACCCGGGTACTGAGGACTTGTAAGTTAGAGGGGTGCCCTTAACCCAGTATTTGTAAAGCGCGAACTAATCACCCCCTAGTCTCAAGGCGCTGGGGGCCATCGGGGAGATTAAGTGAGCTATTGCCCAGGGTCACACAGTGCTGGGCTAAGCTGCCGCCTGCCCCGGGGATCAAACCGTGAGCCCCGTGCTCCGGAGTGATCTGCCCTGTCTGCTGCGCCACACCTCTCCCTCCCTCTGCCCCAGGGCTTGCAACATGGATTGTGCCACCCTGGAGGTCCCCCAAGTAAAACAAGTTGCCCCGGTCCGCCACTGCAGACTGGTAGAGCAGTCTTGCACTGCTAGCCCGACTTTGCCATTGAAAGCAATGACAAAGCCACCACTTCCCCTGGACATGTGCATAAGTCACCCCTCTGGCAGGCCTACTGGGCCCTAAAAGCAGGGTGCAACATATGACCCAGGCAGGAAATGTACTTTACATGTTCTGAAAGTAAAACATGCCAAACAACCATTTTACTGTGAAAAGACTTGGTCGCCCAAATGGCGAGTTTAAGGTTACACGCTGAACCCCTCAGCTGTGCTAACTCCAGAACAGTGCGACCAAAGTGAGCACTCAAAAGTATCTAAACAACTCGTTACAATGACCCGGACTAATATCTCAAGTCGATATTAATGTAACTTGTTGCAGTGTGCAGTTTTAGCAAAGCTGCCACTTTGTTGCCTTTAAAACTCCTGTGCCTTCCCAAGCACATATGGAGGCTGTCCAGGCGACAGCTTTCTGCCCTCCTAAAGAGAGACATGCTAAACAACTCTCCGGAAGGAGAACAATGAGGCATTGCAGGCCAGAGAGGTGTCACTTTGTCACTTCCCTCCTGCAGGGAGCCACTTGGGTGTTAGCCCCAAAAGACAGGCCTCAAAGGTGAAGCCGCCTTTGAAGGGCAGATGTGTAGCACAAGGGGGAGGACTGCCCCATTGTTCAGGTAGACAGGCTGGCATGGGAGGCAGATGGGGGAGACCGGTTGCCAAACTGATTTCCCCAGGGGCGCGTAAACCTGAGGTAGCCACACCCGGGGAGGGGGGGTAGGGGGGGGGAGGTCAGCACACCAAGCGAGGGGTCTGGCCATCTTGGGAGTAGGCAAAATGGTGTATCCTGGGATAGCCAGATGCCACACTCCACCTGAAGGGGTCACCAGGAAGGAGGTAACCTAATAGCCCTTTGGCTCCCCACCGCATCCTGCCCTTAGGGTATTTTCTGAGGATACAAGGGGCACCCAGACCTCAGATCTCAACCGACTCGGATGACAGACCGAAGAAGAACTACCCTGCTGCACCGAGGGACTAGCAAAGACAGGCTGCACCGACAAGGAGAGCCCCTGCTGCACCTGCTGGCTAGCAAAGAGAAGGGACTGTGCCTGCCATGTCCAAAAGATCTCCAATGACCAGCTGACTGGCAACCTATTCGCAGTTCAGGGACACAACAGCTGAAGAAGCCTGCTGGGGCAAGTTAGTAGCCCAAAGTCTTCAAGCTGCTACCACCGCCATCGTGGAGCACGGAGGACCAAGACCTGATGCACAGAGTTGCACCGAAGTTCGCTGAGCCTGGGAGTACTGTCGGAGAATTGCTGGGACCCTCAGAAGGACAGTTATCAACCTAGAAACGTTTGGCCTGTGACTGCGACAACGGGCGACTGGTAGTCCAGTTGTGACTGGACTTTGGCCAGACCAAAGATAACTTCGTGGGACATCGACCCTGCAAACAGGACCACCTCACTATCTTCGTGGACTGAGGAATCCCTGCAGGAAGGCCCCCATCAACCATGTTGCATCCACAGCATCCTTAGAACATCTTCAGCATCCTTCATTCATTGCATCAGGACCACTCTATAGGAATCAATTGGAACGCAGATAAAGTGCTTGGGGCTGCTGAGGGACTGCTTCACCTGTGAAGGTAACCACTCTTGAGGACATTGCTGGCCCCCTGACTAGCTTCCTGCCGGATTTGGTCGGCCCAAGTACTTCTAACCAACCTCAGTGACTTTCCAAAGTTTTCCTTGAAAATGTTTGGAAGTGTCCAATTCGTTGACTCTGTCAAGACTTGTTCACAGTTGAGTGAAGTTGCATTGATTTATTATTTATTATAAAATCTTTATCTCCAGAACTCTCCAGTGGATCTTTTTCGTTCTAGTGTCTAAATTCTTATAAAAAATAGTTGATTTTTATAAATTGGTGTCAGATTTTTTGAGTGTCCTGTCAATTTATTCTTCTTTTGTTTTGGTGCTGTTTAAAAGATTAACACTTGTTCCTCTGTGTAAGCCTTTCTGCTCAGTGCCACAGCTACCCAGGGTTAAGCTGAGGGTTTTCCTGATGAAACCTACTGGACCTAAAGGGGTTGGGAAGTGTATTACACTGTAAGGTTGCACAGCCACACCATATAATACACCCCATTTCATCACAGACTTGCATCGCAGGACACAGCTACTTAAGTTCTGACGCTGCTGGTTTTCACAGTTGGCATGCTAAATCTAAGTCCATCCTCAAAACGAGCCATCAGTGGGAAATGCTGCTAGGTCAGTTACAGTTTGGAGTCACTGCTAAACTTAAGGTGCGCTTTGCCCCTGTCTTCTGGCAATTATTCCTAGGGTCCGCTTTGTTCCTCCTTCCCATTTATGAGGCCTGCTCAGAGGTATTACCTAAGAAAGGGACTAAAGGAACCAATCACATTGAACTTTAATCAACATTGTCCACTCACTAGTAAATGTGTATGCTGGTAAGTGTTCTAAGTCAAAATTAACTGCTGCTTAGATGAATATGCGTTCCCTTGCAATTTACTTATGGGACGTTTTCACCATGATTTCTGTTAGAACTGGGGTCCTCTAGTTGGCTGAGGTATGTACCTTAGTCCGAAAATGGACCCTTGCTTCTAGTCAGGGTAAGGAGGGACACACCTTTAGATAACCTCTGCTCACCCCCTGGTAGCTGGGCATGAGCAGCCAGGCTTATCTCCAAGGCAAATGTGTAAAGTATTTGTAACCACGCTCTCAGTGACTCAGGGATAACACCACAAATGGACTCCACACGAGTTTCATAAAAAACAATTATATGTTTATAAAAGAAAGATATACGATGAGACCACACGATAAAAATCCAACATATGCGTATTTGTAATATTTCACCTTGCCGGTCATTAGGCCAGCACACACTGGTAGGTTCTTGCAGTATTAATGAGCAATTCTCGATGATCCAATGCAGTCCTAATGCAATGCTATGCAGTTCGTAATGCAAGAATCAGGCACTTCCTAATGTAAAAATAAAGCAATTCGTAATGCGACAATCAGGCAGTTCGTAATGCAAAAATAATGCAATTCGTAATGCAACAATCAGGCAGTTCGTAATGCAAAAATAATGCAATTCGTAATGCAACAATCAGGCAGTTCGTAATGCAAAAATAATGCAATTCGTAATGCAACAATCAGGCAGTTCGTAATGCAAAAATAATGTACTCCGGCACCGGTCGCGGTGCTCTGGACGGTCTCTATGCCACTCTTACTGACTCGCAGCCAGCTACTGCCAAAATATGCCCCCAACACTGTTATGATGGAAAACAAAGTGCAGCTCCACACTCCGGCCCCGGTACTGCCACTCCTCGGCAAGTACGGGCCGCTATACGGGCTGGATCGGGGGCTCGCGCTGCAAAGATGGGAAAGGCCGAGAGCGTTTCTCTCGGAACCCGCTCCCCGCCCCAGGCGGTGACACACGCACGCTCGCTGAGCGTTACCTGGGGGGTGCGATCTCACTCTCCTCTCCTCGTGGCTTGGGCGTCCGGTGCGACTTCGTTGATCTGGGCAGTGGAACTCGGACCCCCGACGGTGATGGTTCGAGGTCTCTCCTTGGCAAAGGCAGGCTCGGGCCGGCGGCGGTGAATTCCCACAGCTCCTCTGGGGATGCCGTCCAGGCCGATGGCAATGACGATCGCAGCAGTTCTGGCCACGCTGTCGATCCAAGCAGAGAACAAGACTGCTCCGGGACACACAGTCACGGGGCAATTTCTCACAAAGGTCTCAGGCTGCAACAGGGCACACGCACACAGCGTCGCTGAGACTCACTTGAGCTCCGGGTGCACACGATCACAGGGCAATCCTCACGAAGGTCTCAGGCTGCACGAAGCACACGCTCACAGCGTCACTGAGACTCACTTGGACTCCGGGTGCCCACGATCACAGGGCAATCCTCACGAAGGTCTCAGGCTGCACGAAGCACACGCACACGGCGTCGCTGGGACTCACTTGGACTCCGGGTGCACACGATCACAGGGCAATCCTCACGAAGGTCTCAGGCTGCACAAAGCACACGCATACAGCGTCGCTGAGACTCACTTGGACTCCGGGTGCACACGATCACAGGGCAATCCTCACAAAGGTCTCAGGCTGCACGAAGCACACGCACACAGCGTCGCTGGGACTCACTTGGACTCCGGGTGCACACGATCACGGGGCAGTTCTTACGAAGGTCTCAGGCTGCAAAAAGCACACGCACACAGCGTCGCTGAGACACACTTGGAAACTTTTATGTTCCTGAGTTTCCACAACAGGGAGCCAGCTCTCCTCGGGCCCTTGGAGACACGCTTCTTCAGGACACAGCACACAGCAAAGTCCTCCCAAGCAGGGGGACACAACACACAGCAAAGTCCCTTGTCCACTCCTTAGTCAAACCAGCAAACTGCAGGCCTGCCCCAGAACACACAGCAAGGGCAGTCCTTCTCTTCAGTCTCTTCAGCTGTTCTTCTTTGGCAGAGGTTCCTCTTGAGCACCAAGTAGGTTCAATCCTTTTTCAATATGGATCTAAGTCTAAAGTCCAGGGGTTTCAGCTCTTATAGTTATACCCCTAAATGTCTTTGAAGCCTTTGTGTTCAGGGGGCACTGACCCCTGTCCAAACCAGTTCTGGGTGTCTCCCTGCCAGTGACGCCTTCTTCCTTTGATAGTGGGGGTTCTGGATCTTCAATCACTCAGCAGGAGATGGAGCCTTTGGTTTATGGCAGCAACCCAGGCCTCTTCACCTCCAGGGGCTACTCCTCCCCCCTTCACTCCAGATGCAGGTCAACCGTGGCTGTCTCACCTACTCCTCCCCTGGGTCAAGACATTTCCCAGATCCTATCACATTCAAATCCAGACAGTCAATCCACAACCAGGCAGACACACACAGAATTGTTAGAACAAAAAAAACAGCCACTTCTAAAAGCGTGGTTTTTAAACACACAATTCAAAAACCACCTTCACAAAAAGATGTGTTATTAAATTGTGAGCTCAGGCACACTAAACTTCACCTCTCCATCTTAAACCTATGGGAAGATAGGCTGGAAACATATTACACAGCCTTCCCCATTCTGTCCTATGGGCAAGATGGCCTTGCAACAGTGAAAAACGAAATGGAGAGTATTTCACTGTTAGGACATGGTACACACCTCAGTACATGTCCTACCTTTCACAGACACTGCACCCTGCCCAGGGGGGTACCTTGGGCCTACTATAGGGGTGTCTGATGTGCATGGGAAGGGTAAGGCCTGGCAAGTGGGTGCACTTGTCAGGACAACATGGCAGTTAGCAAACTGCGCGCAGGCACTGCAGGGGCATGCCTGAGTTCTCTCTTTAGGGCTACTTGTGTGGGTGGCACAATTAGTGCTGCAGGCCCACCAGTAGCATTTGCATTACCAGCCCTGGCACACATAGTGCACTTTACTAGGGACTTTACTAGTAAGGCAAGCATACCAATTATGGACAACCAATTACCATTACACTTTACACAGGGAGCACTTGCACTTTGACACTGATCAGCAGTGGCAAGGTGCCCAAAGCATCTAAGTTGGCAACACCATGTCAGAAAAAAGGTCTAGGGGGAAGGCAAAAAGTTTAGGGAGCTTTAGCCAAAAAGGGCCAAGTCCAACACAACCCCCTCCCAGCCTAAAGCCAGGGTAGACCAATCAACTACCTTGATGGACTTCCCTGCTTGGGGTGATAGAACACGGACGCGGGCCCGCAACCGCAGGGACACCCTGTTCTGTGCCTTCCTGACCCCAGGGGTTCTCTTGGTCACTACTCCCTGGGCCAACTATGCTGCTCCACGGGTACTTCCTGGCAGTCGGGGACCCTTTAGGGGTGCTGGTCCCTTGCCAACTCACACCTAGAGCGGTACCCCTGGAAGACCCACCGGCCAGGATGCTGTCTCCAGTTATCTGGCACTCCAGGTTAGAGGTGGGGTTACCCCGGTCACCTATAGGGGACCTAGCCCTACTGGCTGGGCACGGTCCCACGGGTTCTCCCACGGGGAAACACCTCCCCCCCTTAACCTTCCATTTAGATTTTTGTGCCTGCCACTTAGGAATGGCACCCACAAACTTCAGGACCGCGGGTGCTCTGGTCACAGTCGCCCCGCGACCTCCTGACGGTAGGTGTTCCTCCTCGCACTGCTGGCAGGTAGGTTCTAGACCTCCACCCTGGTGCTCCTCTAAGGATCCCTCCAGTCTCTGGGGGGGGGTTGGGGACCCCCGGGGACGCTGCTTACACTCTCTCCCTCTCCTTTGAGACAGGGTGCTCGTCTGCACACCCCCCCCATTTCTCTGGAACCTGACTGCGCCATTCTGTCCTTCTTCCCTCCCACGGGACTGGAAGATCCCTGAGTTGCTGCTGGGGTTCCCCTTTGGTGTTCCTTCAGACCCCCCGACCCATGTCCAGGGGCCTGTCTCGGGGGCAAGCTCCTGGGAATCAAAGAGCTCGCAGTCTAACAGGTGTTGGCGCAACTCTGAAAAATGTTTACTGAGCCGAGGCTCCCTGGAACCCAAATTGAGCAATCCTTTGTAATCATTCGCCATGCTAACCAACACCCACTCATCCAGTGCACGCGTGTACTCATCCAGATCCTCCACCCGAGTACTGGATTTCAGACTCTGGAAATCCCTGAATTTCTGCAGGTACTGTTCAGGAGTGAGCCCATACCTGAGGCATAAAGCCTCCTTCATATTGGCGTAGGTCAGGGTTCCCGCCCTCTCTAAAGGTGGTAAAACATCCCTCCCAGAAGCCTCTAAGTGTTTCCATAGGCATGCCCCCCCAATGCTTCTCAGGCACCTCATTCATCCTCAGTGCGATCTCATATACTGTGAACCACGCATAAATATCATCACCCCTTTGGTAATCTCGCACTAAGTCTTTGGGAATGTACACCTTACCCGCTGGCACTGGTAGTGTGCTGCCACCATTCGAACTGGACTCCACCTGTTTAGCCTTAAGGTCCAGTTCCCTCATGCTTGACTCATGAGCTAAGAGAATCTTCTTCTCTTCCAAGGCGTGAGCGTTCCTGCTCTCCTCTGCTCGCTTTTCACTTTCAATGAGCAGCTTTTTCTCTTCTGCTTGAGCCTTAAGTTTTAAAACCTCCAACTCATGCTCTCTGACCCTTTGGTTTTCCTCCAGCTCCTCTGGGGAAAAACTCCTCCCTGAATGGTTACTACCAGCCCCTGAGGCTGGTCCTTCCACTGGCAAATCCTGTGGACCAAATCCATTCCCTGGGTCATCCTCATCCACCTCAGCATCACCTGTCTCCTGAGCCTCTTTGGCTTCCCACCAGGCCCTCAAGGCCGTTTGCAGCTCCTCCTTCTTGGCGCTACTTCTCATGGGACATCCCAAAGCTCTTCAGAATTGCCTCAATTGATCAACTTTGTAGGTAAGCAATGCCTCAATGTCAAATTCCAATTCTGCAGCCTCACTGGCTTCTTCACTCCTTTGAGACATGATGTGTGGCTTAAAGGTCGCTCAAAAATAGAAGTGTAAGACACAAAGATGGGGCTCGAGGAGAATTTAAGGACCAGCGAGGGCACTCTCCCCAAATATGACAATCACAAAAACACTAATTGTCCTCGGGTCCAGAAAAAAATATATTGAGAGGAAAAGAAACAAATATCTCAGAGAGATGGCTGGTGAAAAACTGTCCACCTTAGGTGGTCCCTTCATAGGACGGTTTCCCTCACACACCAGAGGTGTCATGCTTCATCATGGGGATACCTCCTCGCGTCACAACCTAGTTGTGTCGCGGGCTGCAACCCCCTCGCTGCGAGGGAGGAGCTCAGGGATGTTTTTCAAAGTGAAGGAAGGGGTATCTAAAACCCAATATGAGCAATGATGGGTGTATGAGATAGTGCAGTGCTAACTAAACTGTGGTGCAGGAAAAAGTGATTAAAACTAGCTACGTGGTAAGCCTATCACATTTTATTGTCGCTTCCAAGTGCCAGGATTAAAAACACAATAAAAATGGTGTATCTGCCATCATTAGAGGTAGCTGCACTCTCAAATGATCGACATGTTTCAGCCGTATTTGAACTATTATAGTTTCATGGCTTTCATCAGGATCTTAAGAAGCTACTGCATGTGACTATATAAAAAATGAACAAAAAGAAAATTAGAAAGACAAATTGCAAAAGTGTCACCAGTGATCAAGCTGATCCGTAGATTCACTGGTGTCCCTGTAAAATAAAAGAAAACTAGAATAGTGACAAGTAGTAAGGACAGTCATCTCCCAACATTTGGGTACATCTCTCATGGTTCGACAGTTCTAGTTAACTTGTCATACTAGAAAAAGTGCTGTATATCACCAAGTGATTGTTTCAAGTCCTTGGCACTCACCTGCATAAGTCAGGTGTATTAGTCGCATCTGTTCATGGCAATTGGCCTTAAATACAGATGCCCATCCCACCTAGTAAAGAGAGGCAGGGAAAAGCTAGTCATAAGAAATGACGAAGCATTATTAAAAGCATTTTAAAAGAACAAGAACAATAATCGTATCCAGTTGATTGTCGTTGGAAAAGTGAGACTAAAAGGAGGGTTCCCAAGTGTTCATATCGCTGTTTGTAGCGACACTTACTTGCGATGCCATTATGCTCTTAGTGTCCCGTTCTGTTAGGACCAAAGGCCCAATGACATTACGTTAGCCCAATGAGCCCGCATTGGTTGGACAAAGGGTATATCAAATGCTGTCGTCGGCCTAGTGGGGATCATATGGCAACCATAAAGAGAAGCCGCTGTAGAGTGCGTATGTTCAGATCGGTTTTCGAGGTAAAACACCTAGTACCATGTATGCGTTTGGGGTGCTCTAATATCAAGTCAAGTGCTCTGACTCAATTATGTGTAGCGTATAACATCTAGCCTCTTTAACCCAACAAGCCGTGAGACTGAAAAGAACCCAAAGCACGGCTCGATCGAAACGCTAAAAAATGTATATTCCACTCTCAAAGGAATAAGCGGATCTTAGTTGTGCTGTGTATGACAGCTATCGTCAAAACGATCCGTGTGACAGGTGAGGAATAAATGGAAAAGACTCACCGCGGACTCGTTTCGCGTGGTACATCGGGCGTCAGGAACAGGAAGACGCCGGGCGGTTGAAGACTGCCGGTTTACATGCAGAAAGCAACCCGGAGGTGGACAGTTTTTCACCAGCCATCTCTCTGAGATATTTGATTCTTTTCCTCTCAATATATTTGTTTCGCTCAAAAATAGAACCAAAAATCAAAACACAATATGTGTTTGCGTCGTGGTCTGCGCTAAACTAGTGATGTACACCAATCACTGTGAGTGAATTTGCAACTACACGTTCCAATCCCACCGCTGCCACCAATGTTAGAACTGGGGGTCTCTAGTTGGCTGAGGTATGTACCTTAGTCCAAATAGGGACCCTTGCTTCTAGTCAGGGTAAGGAGGGACACACCTTTAAATAACCCCTGCTCACCCCCTGGTAGCTTGGCACGAGCAGCCAGGTTTATCTCCAAGGCAAATGTGTAAAGTATTTGCAACCACGCTCTCAGTGACTCCGGGATAACACCACACGAGTTTCATAAAAAACAATTATATGTTTATAAAAGAAAGATATACGATGAGACCACACGATAAAAATCCAACATATGCGTATTTGTAATATTTCACCTTGCGGGTCATTAGGCCAGCACACACTGGTAGGTTCTTGCAGTATTAATGAGCATTCTCGAGGATCCAATGCACTCCTAATGCAATGCTATGCAGTTCGTAATGCAAGAATCAGGCAGTTCTTAATGTAAAAATAATGCAATTCGTAATGCGACAATCAGGCAGTTCGTAATGCAAAAATAATGCAATTCTTAATACAACAATCAGGCAGTTCGTAATGTAAAAATAATGCAATTCGTAATGCGACAATCAGGCAGTTCGTAATGCAATAATAATGCAATTCGTAATGCAACAATCAGGCAGTTTGTAATGCAAAAATAATGTACTCCGGCACCGGTCGCAGTGCTCTGGACTGTCTCTATGCCACTCTTACTGACTCGCGGCCAGCTACTGCCAAAATATGCCCCCAACACTGTTATGATGGAAAACAAAGTGCAGCTCCACACTCCGGCCCCGGTACTGCCACTCCTCGGCAAGTACGGGCCGCGATATGGGCTGGATCGGGGGCTCGCGCTGCAAAGATGGGAAAGGCCGAGAGCGTTTCTCTCGGAGCCCGCACCCCGCCGGCGACACACGCACGCTCGCTGAGCGTTACCTATGGGGTGCGATCTCACTCTACTCTCCTCTCCTCGCGGCTTGGCCTCCGGTGCGACTTCGTTGATCTGGGCAGTGGAACTCGGACCCCCGACGGTGATGGTTCGAGGTCTCTCCTTGGCAAAGGCAGGCTCGGGCTGGCGGCAGTGAATTCCCACAGCTCCACTGGGGATGCCCGTCCGGGCCGATGGCAATGACGATCGCAGCAGTTCTGGCCACGCTGTCGATCTAAGCAGAGAACAAGACTGCTCCGGGACACACAGTCACGGGGCAATTTCTCACGAAGGTCTCAGTCTGCAACAGGGCACACGCACACAGCGTCGCTGAGACTCACTTGAGCTCCGGGTGCACACGATCACAGGGCAATCCTCACGAAGGTCTCAGGCTGCACGAAGCACACGCTCACAGCGTCACTGAGACTCACTTGGACTCCGGGTGCCCACGATCACAGGGCAATCCTCACGAAGGTCTCAGGCTGCACGAAGCACACGCACACAGCGTCGCTGAGACTCACTTGGACTCCGGGTGCACACGATCACGGGGCAGTTCTTACGAAGGTCTCAGGCTGCAAAAAGCATACGCACACAGCGTCGCTGAGACACACTTGGAAACTTTTATGTTCCTGAGTTTCCACAAAAGGGAGCCAGCTCTCCTCGGGCCCTTGGAGACACGCTACTTCAGGACACAGCACACAGCAAAGTCCTCCCAAGCAGGGGGACACAGCAAAGTCCCTTGTCCTCTTCTTAGTCAAACCAGCAAACTGCAGGCCAGCCCCAGAACACACATCAAGGGCAGTCCTTCTCTTCAGTCTCTTCAGCTGTTCTTTTTTGGCAGAGGTTCCTCTTGAGCACCAAGTAGGTTCAATCCTTTTTCAATATGGATCTGTCTAAAGTCCAGGGGTTTCAGCTCTCATAGTTATACCCCTAAATGTCTTTGAAGTCTTTGTGTTCAGGGGGCACTGACCCCGGTTCAAACCAGTTCTGGGTGTCTCCCTGCCAGTGACACCTTCTTCCTTTGATAGTGGGGATCTGGATCTTCAATCACTCAGCATTAGATGGAGCCTTTGGTTTATGGCAGCAACCCAGGCCTCTTCACCTCCAGGGGCTACTCCTCCCCCCTACACTCCAGATGCAGGTCAACCGTGGCTGTCTCACCTACTCCTCCCCTGGGTCAAGACATTTCCCAGATCCTATCACATTCAAATCCAGACAGTCAATCCACAACCAGGCAGAGACACACAGAATTGTTAGAACAAATAAACCAGCCACTTCTAAAAGCATGGTTTTTAAACACACAATTCAAAAACCACCTTCACAAAAATGTGTTATTAAATTGTGAGCTCAGGCACACTAAACTTCACCTCTCCATCTTAAACCTATGGGAAGATAGGCTGGAAACATATTACACAGCCTTCCCCATTCTGTCCTATGGGCAAGATGGCCTTGCAACAGTGAAAAACGAAATGGAGAGTATATCACTGTTAGGACATGGTACACACCTCAGTACATGTCCTACCTTTCACAGACACTGCACCCTGCCCAGGGGGGGTACCTTGGGCCTACTATAGGGGTGTCTGATGTGCATGGAAAGGGAAGGGTAAGGCCTGGCAAGTGGGTGCACTTGTCAGGACAACATGGCAGTTAGCAAACTGTGCGCAGGCACTGCAGGGGCAGGCCTGAGTTCTCTCTTTAGGGCTACTTGTGTGGGTGGCACAATTAGTGCTGCAGGCCCACCAGTAGCATTTGCATTACCAGCCCTGGCCCACATAGTGCACTTTACTAGGGACTTTACTAGTAAGGCAAACATACCAATTATGGACAACCAATTACCATTACACTTTACACAGGGAGCACTTGCACTTTGGCACTGATCAGCAGTGGCAAAGTGCCCAAAGCATCTAAGTTGGCAACACCATGTCAGAAAAAAGGTCTAGGGGGAAGGCAAAAGGTTTAGGGAACTTTAGCCAAAAAGGGCCAAGTCCAACAATTTCCATCCACTCTTTTGATTTCATTTTTCTAACTGAAAGAAGGTTGCCCTGAAATTGCCTCTGCCATTTCGGAAGATGATTATTTTTTTTCGTGAAATTGAAACAACATGGCAGAAGGGGGTACTGCTTTGGATTACTAGTCTCTATTAAAACATTTGCTAGACCCTGTCAGAGCATTTGACAGGGTTGAGGTGTTGATTACCCAATATCCAACATGTACTAATTCTACCCTATATTTCAGTTTGCTGTATTGTCCACTTTGTGCCCCCTGAGCCATTTTGGATAATGTGGTTGATTTTGGGGCTTTTACTACCAAGGGGGCCAAAACCTTTGTTCTAAGAGACCTAAATATCTTAGCTTATGCTCCTGAGAATTGTACAGCCAAAGGTCTTCTAGAACCAATGGCAGCCTTCAACCTTACTTTGAATGTCAAAGGCCCTACCCACAATGCAGGGCATACTGTTAATCTATTTTTTTCTTCTTTTGGACTGGTGGAAATCAAAATTCTCTCTTTCCTTTCTGGACAGGTCACAGGCACCACACCAGCCTGGAGTAACCTCAACTCTAACAAGGCATGTGAAGTGTTTTACAAATTTTGGTAGACCCCTGATACATTTTCTAGATTTTCTAAAGACAGAGAGGTCAGATTTCTAGAACTGCTGACATTAAGGACTCAGTCAATATGCCAACTTGAACCATAAAAGCAGGCATACTGCAACCTTTCCACAACCCAATGAGCCCCATTTGAGCTTGTGGTAATGATCAATCCTGTGAGACATTACAGGGAAATTGATGGAATCCCCAAACCTTCTTGTATTAAGGAATATCTCACTCAAGAACACTAGAACAAGCAGGATAAATCTTACCTTTTTTAAAACAGAATCCTAGAGTAGTGCAGACGATATGAATTGTAACCACATTGAAGACAAGTCAAATGGTGGCAGCTACATTCACCAAAATAGTAAATAGATGGAACCACTCCAACAATATTGCTGTTATAAAGCTGTAAACATACTACCCTTGATCTGCTACCTCTAAACACTAATATAATTTTAGCACAGCAGAAAATAAAACCAATTTCGAGTTTCAGAGATAGTACACACCTGCATGCCTGTTTGAACAATGGAGTTCTATGTTCAGTGAAATTACAAGGTCTGCTATTCTAGTATCATGAGGACAGCTGCACTGATAAGTCAGCGAGCAAAGACTAAGTGTCTCCCATCTCTGTAGGCTTCAGTTGGTACTGGAGATATGATTCTGAACAGCCTGTCCCAGTGTCGATTGGCCTGAAAATTCCCTTCTTCCCTTCATTCTGTGTGCTTGACTTTTGTAACATAATCTTGTGTTTGAAACTCTTAGCAGAGACAATTAACAGAAAGTGGCCTGATACTCTTTCACTATTTTCATTCTAGAAGACTTGTATTCTCTTGAATAACAGCAATAAACAGGACTCATAGTTGTCAAACTTCTACAAACTCTCAGAAATCAATAACAAGCTAATGTAAAATGAAGCAGTCCGCTTTCAGATAAATTAGTGCAAATATGTTTACATAAGCTTGATTATCACATTGCAGAACATAATGATATAAACTAAATGTGTGTGGTACTTAATCACACCTAGTCAGCATTTTACTAATCACTTTTTGATTGATTGATTGATTAGCACCTGTAACTCCAGCAGGAGAGTAACTAGAATAGAGAAGATATACTATTCATAACATCCCCAGAATGATAAGATGCATGCGATGATTATATTGGTAAATTAATGGAAAGCTATATGCACAATGGTAATGAAGGAAGCTAGCTGTTTATATTCATTTTCAAATGTTTGCAGCTAGTTGCAAAATTATATATTGGGAAAAAAAATGGTACAAACTGACTTTAAGTGGACTTTTTCTTCATGTAATTTCTGATAAAGGAGTAACTTTTTTGCACATTGTGATGCAATCCTATTACTTGCCACTTTCTCCTGGATGCAGAGGTGGACATGGATGTTCCAAGAAATGTGGATATTGAATTTGCAGATGGCATGGGAACTATTGATGACAGGAACTGAGCTGTTAAACAGCACTGGTTGAGCTTGACCTTATCGGTCGGTTTGTCAACATTGAAGCTTGGGTGCGCACATAATGGAGCACAACATCAACTGAGTCCAAGGAGGTAGACACTGTCTGTGGTCTGATTCTTGCCAAAGGAGGCGATGAAGCAGGTGTTGCAGGTGTTGATGAATCATCAAATACTGCATATATCTTGATTGACAGTTGAATTTCAATGAGGTATGACTGGTGCGATCTAATTGGTTGAATCACTTCTCTCATATTGAATGCTACTATTGGTGGTAATTTCAATGGAATATCCAAACAGATTTCCAACAGTTCATTCACCAAAAGGAAGGTCTCACTTGTGGATCCTGGAACTTGCGAAAGGATAGAATCCAATTTGTGCATTCAATAATTCTTCCCCGTGGCAAAATGCCATATTTTCTCAGCATGGTTGCTCCATTGGATAGGTGTAATTTCCACTCATGCTGGCTTTATTTATTCACTAGAGGAAAAGTGAGAATTGCACAACTAACTATCAGTAGTGTAGTTGAAATTCCTCCAAACCGGTTTGAAAATAGTGAATTGAAGCCTGAAGGAATCAGTCCAAAAATAGCTTGAAAGCTAGTCAGTATGCCCAATCCAATGTTTTTGAAAACTGTAGTTGTTGAGACGGAAAATTCCCTCTCATGGTGACAGAGGTGCATTTCTGACCTGAGTGCCACAGCTGTAAAAATATTTGATCTTTGGTGCTGATGTTTGGTCATGGGCGAGCAGGGATCATGCATGTGTGCCATTTCCTAGGCCTGTCTCATGGATTGCTGCTTTGCTTAGACTGGGAGGGGTGCCCAAGGCGTTACCTCCATAGTTGGTAAAGGGCTACTGTCCTTATCAAAGAGTTAAGTAGCACAAGTGCAGTGGTGGCAGCATACTGTGTTTTAGTTTTGATGATCAGTAATGTGAACAGGCCTTTTTACCTATGTCACTGGGGTGAGATCAACCTGCCCACTCGTGTGAAGTACAGCTACTGTGTAACTCATCTTTGGACTATAAAGTGTTAGCATGTTGTGCTGTGCAGCGTGCGAGCTGTGATGTCTGCCTGCGAGTTGTACAATACACGGAGGCTTGTGGGTTCCATATTGGAAGCCCAGGGTCTTGAGGAAGGCATGTGGAGGGCACACCCCTCCAAACGGATTTGTGGATTGTTACATTCCTGAGAGCTGGATGGAACATGTACTGGGGGATTGGAGAGCCAGGCTCGCCTGTGCACTTCAAAAGGGCTCTTTCAGGGGTGTGGAATTTAATAAAATATCTACTTGTTCATGGGGCAGGTTGCTTCATAAATTTACTTGTACTGTAACAAAATCCACTTGTCCCTTTGGTGCCATGTAGTGCTGCGACAAATTGTGGCAGCAATCTAATTATATAAGAGCTCTGATATAGCCTCTCTGGTTATGCCAGGGCTCATACCATAGTAGTGTTTCAATACTTGCAATCCCCTTATGTTGCCATGTTTCTGCAGATCTACATACTGAAGCTGAAGGTAGTGGTAAGCAATAGTTCTAGGGTTATATTGCCCTTTTGAGTCTGTGCAAACCTACTAACTTGCATGTTTTAAGGGTTTTCAACAAATCTTCTCTAATCTTTTCCCATACTGAGAAATGTTGGAAATTTACTCCCGACAATGGCAGACGTAAACCTTCTTCCATAGTTGGGAAAAAAGTGGTTGGAGGGAAAGTGACCTTGTAAACACTCAGATTTTCGCAAGAGCAAATCTACGCATGCATATTTGCTCATGCTAAAATGCAGTTCACAAATATTTTCTAGGAGTACTATTTCTTGTCCTACTTCTGTAAATTCTTGGGAATTCATGAAACCCGTATAGCTGCACTTAATGCAAGGCCATATACCATGGGTGCACTTTTGAGACTTTCTTTAATAATTGGTCCCCTAATTTGGTCTGGCGTGGACCATGACCTTTTGCGTTTATTAAAGTTCTGTTTCTCTCTCTCTCTGTATCTGCTGGCTTCACTGTGAGTGACCGCATTCTGCTCTTTCACAAGGAGCATATCGGCAAACAAAGTAGTTTTGTTCTGTGCCAGTAACTACTGTGGCAGTGTGTGCTTTTTGAGACCAAAAACTATTTTTGCTTTTGCCAATGTTTATTATAACGGTGAGGGCCCGGCAGCTTCCACGCCAACAAGGTTTTACAAAAACCATGGCATGCCAAAACAAGTCACACATTGACAAATCTAAAAAGCTGACCACCAATTTCAAACCAACTGGCTTTGCCAATGCTTGTTTATTTTTCTTTCCCATAATCCTATTGAAACTGGTTACACTGATTTTCCATTATGAATATTTTTGGGAAATACTAGCATGCATAAACACATGTTACTAAATGATGGTGCAAAGAAATCGTACCTGAAATTTGACAGTAGTTTAGTGAAATGTTTTTTTTACTGCTTTCATTTTTTATGAACATTTTATTTTGAAAGCAAAGAATCATCAATCTTGCTTTTACGCTTCTGCAAATATTTGCATCAAGTCAGAGAGCATTCTGGGAGCATTATACATAGCCTCATATTGCTAAACTTTGAAAACTTGTTTACCCATTTCTATACTTGAACCACTGTCAGTAGTGCATTCAGAGCTTACAACATTTACTTAGAGCGCTCACCTTAATAATAAAGGCTTTCAATTAATGAACCATAAATACAAGTTTGAACAGCATTGACATATGGACAAAAATATTACCTAAACTGCAGACAGTGCCCTTCCCTGAGCCATAATGTGGTACTGCAAACTGGCAGCCAAAGGGTTTGTGCTGCAGGGGGTTGGGCCTACTTGTCCCAAGGACAAAATACACATGAAAACGTGTTGCCCTTGACCCCAAACAATATGTCCTGGGTGTCAGGCTATAGGAATGCCACATCCCTGCTTTTTGAGTCTCGAGAGATCACTGGTCAGTAATGCTTTGCACATCTCAGGAAGGAGATGGGTCTGATCAGGGAATCATAAAGAGTAGGGCTTCAGGCTTTTGTAATCTTTTATTAGACATATATCAGTGAATCTGACAATCTGAAAGAGACACGTTAGTGACAGATTCCTTACCTTAGAATATCCCCAGGCGTCAGGCTGGATCCGGAAAGTTTTGCGTAGCAGTACCCCTGTGCGTCGGTAGGCGGCGTCATGCGGCTCCGCGTCGGCGTCGTGATCGCCGGGATGACGTCGCGGCCAGTACTTAGACGCCGCCCATGCGCGCTGGCGTCAGTTCTTTCTTTTTCCGCGCCAGTAAGCGTAGATCCGGATTGAGCAGTGCCCCAGTCATTTTTTGACTGAGTATTTTTGAGACTTTTTTGTCCAAGTTTTCGAGTCGTTTCGACTCCAAGGTGTCAGTAGGGATGCCCGGCTTCAAGCCATGCGAGGTCTGTAATCGCATGATGTCGATTACGGATCCGCACTGTGAGTGTCTCTTCTGCCTGAGGCGCGGCCACGACCCCATGTCGTGCCCCGAGTGTCGGTCTCTCGCCCCGAAGGCTTTGCGAGAGCGGTCTCGAAAGCTTCTCGAGGCCCGGCACTCGGCTCCGTGCCGATTGAGGTCCCGGTCCCGGGAGAGGTCGAGGGGCCGGTCGCGGAGTCGTCATCATTCCTCGGGGTCGAAGTCTTCGTCTTCAGGTAAGGCGAAGCACAAGAGGTCTAAGAAGCGTCGCTCTAAGACCTCCCCTCGCCGGTCTCACGACTCGGCTGAGGGTCCTGTTGGTACCGCCCCCGCGGCTCCGGGAGTACCCGTTGAGCCGGCGTCGGCCTACCCGCCTGTTCCGGGTCCGACGTCGACTCCGACATCCAGAACTTCTTGTCGGCCATGGCTCGCATCTTCGGGCCTAAGGGTTACCCCAGTGCGCCTTCGGGCCCCGCGGGCCCCAGTGGAGGTCCACCTTCGGTACCACCGGCGGCTCCGGCCCCGGTGTCTCCGGCGGCTCCGGCCCCGGCGCCGCAGGACCCCCTCGGATCCAGGCCTGGATCCCGGTCGACGCCGGTTGACCTGACAACACCTCCGCCGGCGCCGACCTCCCCGGTACCACTCCCGGCGCCGTCCGAGGTCCCGGACGACGCCTTCCCCAGGTTCTCCCTGGCACCAGACACGGAGTCGGATCGACGTCGGCCGACGCCGATTCCGACGCCGATGGGACCTTTCTTCCCTCATGTCCATCCTCCTTACTTTTCACCTGTTTTGGAGGACGGGGAGGAGTGGGAGGGGTCGGAAGACCCTCTCACAGCCCAATGTGAGCCTTATCAGGACTGGGCAGAGGAACTGGGTGATGCCAGTGGCCTGGACACCTCTCCAGACCTTGACATGCTGTCTCCTCCTTCCGTGGCTACGGAGGAGGGAGCAAGTTATGCGACGGTGTTGCGTGGGGCGGCCGCGGCCTTGCGCCTCGAGCTCCCTACGGTGGCTGTCAGGACTAACCTCCTGACGGAACTGCTTCAGCCGGCGGCTACCTCCTCGGAGCCACTGCTGCCGTTCAACGACGCACATTCGGACGTGCTTTTGGGCACCTGGTCCAGGCCCACCACAGGGGCTCCTGTGGACAGGAACGTGGCCCGACGCCATCGCCCGGCCCCGGGCGACCCCTTGTTCCTCTCCCAACACCCCACCCCCGAGAGCTTGGTTGCCCAAGCCTCTACTTTTCAAAGGGCCTTCCCTACGGCTCCGCCGGACAGGGAATCCAAAAAACTGGACCAATTTGGGAAGAAGGTTTTTTCTTCCTCCAGTGCTGGCTTGCGGTCCGTGAACACCGCTTGCCTTTTGGGCCGTTATTCCCACTCTCTGTGGGATTCGTTGGCGCAAGTGCTGCCTAAGTGTCCTGAGGAGGTCCAGACACTACTCACCCGTGTTATTGCAGACGGGAGAGACGTGGCGAAGTTCACAATACGATGTGGCCTAGACACCGCCGACTCGCTGGGCAGATCGCTTGCCACGACGGTGGCGCTTTGCCGTCACGCCTGGCTGAGGACCACTGGTTTCTCGGGCGATGTCCAAAACACCCTTAAGGACATGCCCTTCGATGGCATCCGCCTTTTTGGCAATAAGGCAGACAGCGCGCTGGAGCGCTTTAAGGACTCGCGGGCTACGGCCAAGTCCTTGGGCCTCGCGCCCTCTGCAGCAGTCTGCTTTTCGCCCCTTTCGTGGCCACGGAAGGGGCGCCCAGTCACGTCCATTGCCCAGCCACCAGCCCACGCAGCAAGCGTTTTCGCGTGGCCGAGGACGTGGCTTCCGCCGAGGCGGGTCGGGTAACCAGCGTGCGGGTCAGGCCACCACCTCCGCCCCGTCCGCGGCCTCCAACCCTCTTAGTCCATCCTTTCAGGTCCACAGCACGCCAGTGGGGGGGGCAGGGTCCGCCATCACCTTCACCACTGGCGTGCCATCACATCGGACAAGTGGGTCTTGGACATTGTCCGAAGGGGTTACTCCCTCCCCTTCGAGACTACCCCCCCAGCCATGCCACCTCAATGCCACCGCATGTCGGGGGATCATTTGGTGCTTCTTCAGAAGGAAGTTGCGGCCCTCTTGGCCAAGGGGGCCATCGAGCGCGTTCCGACCCCAGAAGTAGGGCGTGGTTGTTACGCCCACTACTTTCTGGTGCCCAAAAAGGACAAGGAGGACATGCGTCCTATCTTGGACCTCCGGAACGTCAATCGCTTCCTCCGGAAGGAGAAGTTCAAGATGCTCACCCTAGCTCAGGTCTTGACTGCCCTCGACCCTGGAGACTGGATGGTAGCGTTGGACTTGCAGGACGCATATTTTCACATCCCCGTCCTGCCGGCCCGCCGGCGTTACCTGCGGTTCACGGTAGGCCTCGAGCATTTTCAATACACCTGCTCCCCTTTGGCCTTACCAGCGCCCCTCTGGTGTTCACGAAAGTGATGGCGGTGGTCGCAGCTCATCTGCGCCGGGCAGGGCTTCCAGTCTTCCTCTACCTCAACGACTGGTTGTTGAAGGCAGGCTCATCCCAGGCAGTCGTCTCCCACCTCCAGACTACGGCCGAACTCCTGCACTCGCTGGGGTTCTCCATCAACGTGCCGAAGTCGCACCTGATTCCTTCTCCACAGCTCCTTTTCATCGGAGCAGTTCTGGACACAACGCAGATTCGGGCCTATCCTCCCGAACGGCGAGTCTAGGATATTCAGGCTATGATTCCGATCTTTCAGCCTCTATCCTGGGTTTCGGTACGGATGACCCTGAGGCTGCTGGGCCTCATGGCCTCCTGCATCCTGCTGGTCGATCATGACAGATGGCATATGCGGGCTCTGCAGTGGGACCTGAAGTTCCAGTGGGCGCAGCATCAGGGAAACCTGTCCGATTGCGTCCAGATCTCGGAGGGAACTGCAAGGCAGTTGCAGTGGTGGCTCTCGAACCGGCAATGGGTCATGGGCAGATCCCTCTCCCTTCCCCAGCCAGAGCACACAGTTGTGACGGACGCGTCCCTTCTGGGATGGGGCGGTCACATGGGAGAGGTGGAGATCAGAGGCCTCTGGCCTCCGGCGGAATCCCGGCTCCATATCAACCTTCTGGAGCTCCGGGCGATCCGACTTGCACTCAAGGCATTCCTTCCCTCTGTCAAGGGGAAGGTAGTGCAGGTGTTCACAGACAACACCACCGCCATGTGGTACTGCAACAAACAAGGCGGGGTGGGGTCGTGGACCCTATGTCAGGAGGCTCTGCGTCTCTGGACATGGCTGGAACATCAGGGCATACGCCTGATGGTTCAACACCTGGCAGGTTTTCTGAACGCCAGGGCGGACGAACTCAGCCGCAGGTGCATGATGGATCACGAATGGCGTCTTCACTCGGAGGTGGCTCAAGGACTCTTTCTACAGTGGGGAGAGCCTTGGTTAGATCTATTTGCCACCGAAGAGAACGCGCAATGTTATCAGTTCTGCGCGTTGGAATTTCCAAGGCGGCACTCGCTCGGCGACGCTTTTCATCGCGAGTGGAGTTGCGGTCTGTTGTACGCCTTTCCGCCTATACCACTTCTACCCAGAGTGTTGAAGAAGATTCGGCGCGATCGGGCCCAAGTCATTCTTGTGGCTCCGGACTGGGCTCGAAGAGTTTGGTATCCCGAGCTACTCAGTATGAGCATCGATCCCCCGATCCGTCTGCCTCTTCGGGAGGATCTTCTGTCGCAGCAGCAGGGGACAGTCCTCCACCCGAACCTGTCCAGTCTCCACCTCCTTGCGTGGAGATTGAGCGGCGGCAGTTGATTCCTTTCGACTTGCCTCCCGAAGTTTGTGATGTGATTCTGGCAGCCAGGCGTCCCTCCACTAAGGTGGTATACGCCTGCAGGTGGAACAAGTTTGTGGCATGGTGCACAGCAAAGGCTGTGAATCCCCTTTCTGCCCCTCTTTCTGAGGTTCTTCTGTTCCTTCTTTCTCTGGCCCAACAGAGTTCTGCCCTGGGTACCATCAAGGGCTATCTTTGTGCAATCTCGGCCTTCCTCAGGCTTCCTGATCAGCCCTCCCTTTTCAAGTCCCCTGTTGTTAACAGGTTTCTTAAAGGCATTACACACCTCTTCCCTCCTGTTCCGTTTGTAATGCCTCAGTGGGACTTGAACTTGGTTCTTACCTTTTTAATGTGCGCTCCCTTTGAGCCTCTACATAACTGTCCTCTTCGTCTTCTCACTCTGAAGACAGCCTTTCTGGTGGCTATCACCTCCGCTCGGCGGGTGAGTGAGCTCCAGGCTCTTTCTTGCAAGCCCCCCTTTCTGTCTGTCCATCCAGACAAGGTTGTTCTTAGGACGCGTCCGTCCTTCTTGCCAAAGGTGGTTACTGCTTTTCACATTGGGCAGACCATCACTTTGCCCACTTTCTTTCCGCCTCCGCATCCTTCTAGAGAGGAAGAGAGGCTCCACCGTCTGGACCCAAAACGTGCGATTTCATTTTATCTAAACCGCACACAGCAGTTCCGGGTGGACGACCAGCTCTTTGTTGGCTACGTGGGCGCCAAAAAAGGTCGGGCGGTACACAAGCGGACTATCTCCCGCTGGGTCGTCTTGTGTATCAAGGCCTGCTATTCTTTGGCTAAGAAGGAGCCCCCTGTTGGGCTACGTGCCCATTCCACCAGGGCGACAGCCGCCACCACGGCTTTGGGACGTGGTGTCCCATTGCAGGACATTTGTCAGGCAGCTACGTGGGCCTCGCTGCACACGTTTACCAAGCATTACTGCCTTGACAGCCAGGTCCGGAGAGACGGCTTCTTTGGCTGTTCTGTTCTCCGAGACTTCCTCGTCTGATCTTTGTTCGCAGACCCACCACCGGGGTTGGTATTGCTGGGGTATCTATTCTAAGGTAAGGAATCTGTCACTAACGTGTCTCTTTCAGATGCACAAGTTACTAACTTGTGTAACGATATATCTGTAAGAGACAGTAGTTAGTGACAGATTCCTTACCGCCCCACCCATCCTCCCCGTTCTGCGAACTGATTTCTAGGGTTAAGGACATCCCTTTCAGGGCCCTAGTATTTTTCAGACACCAGTGTCAGTTTCTTGCATGGGTCTGCCTTTCTGGCGCGGAAAGTCGTGTACAGAACTGACGCCAGCGCGCATGGGTGGCGTCTAAGTACTGGCCGCGACGTCATCCTGGCGATCACGACGACGGACGCGGAGCCGCACGACGCCGCCTACCGACGCGCAGGGGTACGGCTACGCAAAACTTTCCGGATCCAGCCTGACGCCTGGGGATATTCTAAGGTAAGGAATCTGTCACTAACTACTGTCTCTTACAGATATATCGTTACACAAGTTAGTAACTTGTGCTTCAGGTGTGATCCACAAGTAACTCCCGTGGCTATCTGGGTTGGAGTCACTCCTGCTGTGACAGATGTCTTCCTGGGCAAAGTATAGGACCGAGAAGTGGGCAATTCACACCACCTGCAACACAAACTTCAAAGCATGAGACACAATCAATTTATTTCTGGAAATTGACTATGAAAAGTGGAGCTGATGCTCCCAAATTGTCAACTGTCAGGCATCTATCCTGGGATGTACTTGGTTGTGGAGAAGCTTGGGCAGGGTTCTGCCTTATGTGACCAGGACTGGGGATGAAGGTCTGCCAATCTTCCAACTGGGTGACGGGACATCACCCAGGGAAATCAAGACCACCTGCCTTGGGCTTGCCTGCTGAGACCAGATGAAACTGTGAGGAGGAGGACAGTGCCTGGAGAGATAAAGGGCATTTGGGGAATCCTGGCAAGTGGATCGCCATAGCGAGGTGTGAGAAAGCAGCTGATGTGCCAACACCAGAGCAACATGTAAGGAAGAGGACAGCCCTTCGAGGGAGAAAGGTCTAGTGGGGGATTCTGGCAAGTAAATATCTGAAACGAGGTATGAGAAAGCAGTTGATGCGCTGATCAGACCATTGCCCATCTGCATACTAAAGTTGGTGACCCCATATGTCAGAGAGAACTGCTGTGAAGAAAGCTGTTGCTGCACCGATCAGGTCGTTACCTGTGTGCAGACTAAATTCAGTGACCCAGTATCACTGAAGAGACTGCTGTGAAGAAAGCTAATGTTGCACCGAATGGGCTGCTGCTCATGTGCAGACTAAAGTCGGCTACCCCGCCCCGTATGCCGAAGGGGGATGCCGTGAAGAGATAGGGCTGTCACCCTGGTGCACTGTATGCCAGGAAAGAGGGCTGTCCCCAGGTGCACCATGTGGTCATGAGGAAGCAGCAGGTTCTGACCTGTGTGACCGGAGCACAAACTGAAGCATTGGAAGCCAATTGACTTCACTAATCTGCCAAGGGGAACAGAGGAACTTACTGCATCTTCTGAAGGAGCACGGACAACCAACCCCCTGACCTGCAGCAGCGAGACTGCCGCTCAACGGCAGCAGCCACACCTGTCCATCACGACCCTGGAGTGCTAAACATGCGTGGGATCTTCTCTATCGCAACACAAGTGGGAGCAGGTAAGACTGATCGCCTGGCTGGAGAACTTGCTCTGACTCATAGCGCTATAGCGCTAGAACACTTTGACTTCTAAAAGGCCATAGTCTGCCTTCTAAGACTGGGACTCGTAGCGGGGCCTAACCTGAATGTTACCAATCATATATAGGGAATAACCACTGCCAGTAGACAGGAAAGTGGGACTCGGGGCTCTGTGCGGACAACACTAAAGTGCTGGTCTTATATAAATACTTATTTTATCATAAAAGCTGATATCTGGTTGGACATCCATTTATTGGTATTGCTAGATGTATTTTGAGTCTTGAGCCTATATCCACATTGCACCTACCTCCTTCCTGAGAAGCCTTGGATGTTCGCCTCATACTACCACTGTGAGTCAAGTGCTGAAGGAGTACTTGGCCCAGTGACTCTGGACCAATTGTAGGGCGGGCCTTAGGCCATCAAAAGTGAAAGGCCACAACCACTAAGGTTGGGCCCAGTAGCTCCTGCTTGCCCTGTGGCCCTCTGAAAGGGGTTTATACAGTAGTTATGTCTGTTGTGTTTGACGATTGGAAGATGTTGCAGCAAGTCAGCAAAATTAGTTGGAAATTGTGTCTGTAGGAATTTGCACGACCAAAGTTTCTACCGCAGAGATTAAAGACATCTCTTTCTGTATTAATAGCTCAACAAGCTGATTAAACCATTCAAAGCGCATATCTAGAATGACTATTTTCGGCCATGGAACACTTTCAAGCAATTTTCTTGGAACAGGATACAGTATAATACCTCAGCATTTCACAGTTTTTAAAAAAAGTTTACAAGTAAGTGAATCCAGAAGGCATCCAACAACAGCCCTTGACCTTGCCAGGTAGGTCGCTCCCCCACCACACAGCTCCGCCTGTGTTGGCCGCCCGCTGCTGCTGCTGGTAAGATCGCCGTTCCGCTTGTGGCCTCGGTGCCCGCATTTCTTGCTTGTCTCCCCTTTTCCTTCTGTGCCCCTCGCTGCCCCATTTGCATTGTGCCCGTATTTGTGTCTGCTTTTCTCTCCCCATTTTCCCTTCTGTACCCCTCGCTGCCCCATTTGCATTGTGCCCGTATTTGTGTCTGCTTTTCTCTCCCCATTTTCCCTTCTGTGCCCCTCGCTGCCCCATTTGCATTGTGCCCGTATTTGTGTCTGCTTTTCTCTCCCCATTTTCCCTTCTGTGCCCCTCGCTGCCCCATTTGCATTGTGCCCGTATTCGTGTCTGCTTTTCTCTCCCCATTTTCCCTTCTGTGCCCCTCGCTGCCCCATTTGCATTGTGCCCGTATTTGTGTCTGCTTTTCTCTCCCCATTTTCCCTTCTGTACCCCTCGCTGCCCCATTTGCATTGTGCCCGTATTTGTGTCTGCTTTTCTCTCCCCATTTTCCCTTCTGTGCCCCTCGCTGCCCCATTTGCATTGTGCCCGTATTTGTGTCTGCTTTTCTCTCCCCATTTTCCCTTCTGTGCCCCTCGCTGCCCCATTTGCATTGTGCCCGTATTTGTGTCCGTTTTCTCTCCCCTTTTTCCTTTTGTGCCCCCGCTGCCTCTCGCCATTCCCGCCGCTGCGTCCCTGCGGCCCCGCTCCCCTGTCTGCCCATTCGCTGACCCTGCCTCCCGCCTCCCAGCTGCTCCTCCCTCCCACCTCCCCATAAATGGCGGCCGCTGCGCGGGGGAGAGCGACCCTTGACCTTGCCAGGTAGGTCGCTCCCCCACCACACAGCTCCGCCTGTGTTGGCCGCCCGCTGCTGCTGCTGGTAAGATCGCCGTTCCGCTTGTGGCCTCGGTGCCCGCATTTCTTGCTTGTCTCCCCTTTTCCTTCTGTGCCCCTCGCTGCCCCATTTGCATTGTGCCCGTATTCGTGTCTGCTTTTCTCTCCCCATTTTCCCTTCTGTGCCCCTCGCTGCCCCATTTGCATTGTGCCCGTATTTGTGTCTGCTTTTCTCTCCCCATTTTCCCTTCTGTGCCCCTCGCTGCCCCATTTGCATTGTGCCCGTATTTGTGTCTGCTTTTCTCTCCCCATTTTCCCTTCTGTGCCCCTCGCTGCCCCATTTGCATTGTGCCCGTATTCGTGTCTGCTTTTCTCTCCCCATTTTCCCTTCTTTGCCCCTCGCTGCCCCATTTGCATTGTGCCCGTATTTGTGTCTGCTTTTCTCTCCCCATTTTCCCTTCTGTGCCCCTCGCTGCCCCATTTGCATTGTGCCCGTATTCGTGTCTGCTTTTCTCTCCCCATTTTCCCTTCTGTGCCCCTCGCTGCCCCATTTGCATTGTGCCCGTATTTGTGTCTGCTTTTCTCTCCCCATTTTCCCTTCTGTGCCCCTCGCTGCCCCATTTGCATTGTGCCCGTATTTGTGTCTGCTTTTCTCTCCCCATTTTCCCTTCTGTGCCCCTCGCTGCCCCATTTGCATTGTGCCCGTATTTGTGTCTGCTTTTCTCTCCCCATTTCCCCTTCTGTGCCCCTCGCTGCCCCATTTGCATTGTGCCCGTATTTGTGTCCGTTTTCTCTCCCCTTTTTCCTTTTGTGCCCCCGCTGCCTCTCGCCATTCCCGCCGCTGCGTCCCTGCGGCCCCGCCCCCTGTCTGCCCATTCGCTGACCCTGCCTCCCGCCTCCCAGCTGCTCCTCCCTCCCACCTCCCCATAAATGGCGGCCGCTGCGCGGCTGCGCCGCTGGCGCGCCAAAGGCGCGCCTAAGGCAAGCCCGTCTGCGCCCGTCCGTGCCTGGACCGCGCCCAGCGCCAAACCCCCTGGCCCCCGCAGCAGCCAACCCACCCACCGGACTTACGACACCGCCACCCTCAGCGCACTCAACACCGGCCGTATCCCCGGCTGCCACCGTGCCACCCCAGGTCGCACCCACGGACCCTTCGGCTGCCAATCCTGCAAGTTCTCCTGCCTCCGGACCTGCACCGCACCCGCCAAGCCGAGCACCAGCAGCAACCACCTGAAGTGCATCCTGCTCAACACCCGCTCCGTCCACAGACACGCCGTGGAACTTTGGAACCTGCTCGACTCCACATCACCAGACGTCGCTTTCCTCACGGAAACATGGATGAACGCCTCCTCAGCGCCCGACATCGCCATCGCCATCGCCATCCCGGACGGATACAAGATCACCCGAAGGGACCGCGCCAACCAGACCGGAGGAGGCATCGCCATCGTCCACAAGAACACCATCCGCATCACGACCAACTCCGACGACACCTTCACAGCCGGCGAACACCTGCACTTCCAGATACACACCGACCCCAAGACCACCCTCAGAGGCACCCTCATCTACAGACCCCCAGGACCACGCACACAATTCAGCGAAGACATCGCCGACCTCATCAGCCCGCACGCCCTCCCCTCGGCTGACTACATCCTCCTTGGGGACCTCAACTTCCACCTAGAGAACAACAACGATCGCAACACCACCACCCTGCTGGACAACCTCGCCAACCTCGGACTCAAGCAACTGGTGACCACCCCCACACACCACGCCGGCCACACGCTTGACCCCGTCTTCTCCTCCAGCAAGGACATCTCCTTCAGCCACACCACCGGACTCCACTGGACAGACCACAGCTGCGTCCACTTCAGCTTCAGCAGGATCACCACGCACCACCACCCGCAACAGTTTCCGCGCAGAAGCTGGAACAAGATCACCACCGACCAACTCACCACATCCCTGAGCCAGAACCCTCCCGCCAGCTCAACGAACCCCAACCAAGCCGCCAGCAACCTCACAAGATGGATCACCAACTGCGCAGACGACCTCGCCCCATTGAAGACCCCCCAGTCAGACCCGGCAACAAGAAAGCATCCTGGTTCACCGACGAACTCAAGAAATCCAAGAAGAACTGCCGGGCCCTCGAGAAAGCATGGCGCAGAGACCCGACTGCAGACAACATGACCACCCTCAAGCACGCCACCCGAAAACACCACCAGCTGATCCACACCACCAAGAAAACCGCATTCAAGGAACGACTGGACAACAACGCCCACAACAGCAAGGAACTCTTCATCATCGTCAAAGAACTCTCGAACCCCAGCGCCGGAAACAACGACATCACTCCCTCGCAAGACCTCTGCACCTCGCTCGCCTCGTTCTTCCACAGCAAGATCGCAGACATACACAACAGTTTAAGCATACAGCCGACGTACCCTACGACCGTTCCAACGTCCCCCACCTCCACCCTCCGTGCCTGGACCCCGATCAACACCGAAGACACTATCCGCACGATGAACTCCATCCACTCCGGATCACCAACCGACCCCTGCCCTCACCACGTCTTCAACAAGGCCGACGCCATCATCGCACCCCACCTCCGGGACATCATCAACACCTCCCTCGACACCGCCACCTTCCCAGAGAGCTGGAAGCACGCCGAACTCAGCGCCCTACTGAAGAAACCGTCAGCGGATCCCACCGACCTCAAAAACTACCGCCCCATCTCGCTCCTTCCTTTTCCTGCCAAAGTCATCGAGAAGACCGTCAACAGACAACTGGCCGCCTTCCTCGAGACGAATGGATCCCTCGACCACTCGCAGTCCGGCTTCCGGGCCAATCACAGCACCGAGACCGCCCTCGTCGCAGCCACCGACGACATCCGAGCCCTGCTCGACAACGGGGAAACAGCGGCCCTCATCCTCCTGGACCTCTCCGCAGCGTTCGACACAGTCTGCCACCGCACCCTAGTGCAACGCCTGAACAACGTCGGAATCCAAGAGAAGGCACTGGAGTGGATCATCTCCTTCCTCGCCGGAAGAACCCAGAGAGTCCGCCTCCCCCGTTCAGTTCCGAGGACACCGAAGTCATCTGCGGCGTACCACAAGGATCATCACTCAGCCCCACCCTCTTCAACGTCTACATGAGCCCCCTCGCAGCCATCGCACGCCAACACAACCTCAACATCATCTCCTACGCCGACGACACCCAGCTGATCCTCTCCCTCACCAACGACCCCACAACCGCCAGAACCAACCTACATGAAGGGATGAAGGACGTAGCCGAGTGGATGAGGAACAGCCGCCTGAAACTGAACTCAGATAAGACGGAAGTCCTCATCCTAGGATCATCACCCTCCGCCTGGGACGACTCCTGGTGGCCCCCTGCCCTGGGCAACGCACCCAAACCAACGGACCACGCACGCAACCTGGGCTTCATCCTGGACTCCTCCCTCTCAATGACCCGACAAGTCAACGCCGTCTCCTCGTCTTGCTTCAACATCCTACGCATGCTGCGCAAGATCTTCCGGTGGATCCCCACCGAAACCAGGAAGACGGTCACCCAGGCCCTCGTCACCAGCCGACTGGACTACGGCAACTCCCTCTACGCCGGAACCACAGCCAAACTTCAAAAAATACTCCAACGCATCCAGAACGCCTCAGCTCGACTCATCCTGGACATCCCCCGACACAGCCACATCGCCGGACACCTGAGAGACCTGCACTGGCTCCCCGTCAGCAAGAGAATCACGTTCCGACTCCTCACCCACGCACACAAAGCTCTCCACAACCAAGGCCCCAGATACCTCAACGACCGTCTGACCTTCTACACTCCCACCCGCCAGCTACGATCGACCAACCACGCCCTCGCCGCCGTCCCCCGCATCCGAAGAGCCACAACGGGAGGAAGATCTTTCTCCTACCTGGCTGCCAAGACGTGGAACTCCCTACCCATCCACCTCTGCCTTACCCAAGACCACCTCTCCTTCAGGAAGCAACTCAAGACCTGGCTGTTCGAACAGTAGCGGACCCCCCCCCCCCCAAGCGCCTTGAGACCCTCCGGGTGAGTAGCGCGCTATACAAATGCTTGATTGATTGATTGAGCTATAATGTGTCTTTTATTAGATATGACCTATTTCCGAGCTGTGTGTCATAAGAAGAAATGAATAGGGCTAGTGTGACCAGCAGTTTGTAGGCAAAACTTGGCATCAAAGGGTTACAAGCTCTATTCACAGTGATGGAATCACAGAGGAATGAGGGTCCTAGATGATTGGTGCATGCAGATGTGCTTATGAATGCTGGTAGTCCTTTGTCAAACAGTGAAATTCAAACAGGAATTTCCATTCATGATGAAGGAAGGCATTGTGTATTTTGTCATACCATCCCAATAATTTGTGTTTTTGACAGTCATAAAAATGAAAGGTAGTAATTGACAAGGAGATTACTCCATGTAAGAGACACTTAATATGCTCTCTTTTGCCACAGAAAATGGAGTGATTTCTATTTGCTCAGTGCTTCAAAGGGTATATGATGCCTCCTTTTTGGCCATTGTTCTCCGGATTGGGGTCAAATTGTAAGGATCAAACACGATATATAATCTGTTAGGGCACTTTACTAGCTTTTAATGTTTGTAATACCAAATGTAATTGTGCTGTGGCACTCATCTGAGCCTGCTCTTGTTGTAATAGACTTAAGTCTTCTTTTGGAAGACTCGGCTGATGAAATTATGATGGATATTATTATGTATGCTCATTTTGAGAGGGTCTGAAAACCATTTTCTATAACTTTAGAAATGGCACTCTCTTATCAGGAAGATAGTTCACATGTATTAGAAGCAAAATCAGCATTATAATCCACATTAAAATGAAAAAGACTCCAGTGACAATCCAGATATATGTTCAGGGTGGAAGAAGGTATCTGTCGTTAAACCAACAGCAAGCTAGAGCCATCTGTAGTGTTGATTAACTGGAGGCAGGTTTATAGTTTCTTCTCTTTCAAATTTAATATCAGAAACGTACTCATACAGTACAATTTCTCACAATGGAATCATTTCATGAAGCGTAGGCTCTGTTGGTGGTTCATAGTAAACTACAGCAGTAGTGTCAACAGTTGGATTTGTTGAAATCACAGCATCAGATTCATCCATGGAAACTGGGATTTTGGGTAAAGCAGGAGACACAGTAGTCTTCGCAGTACCTGGAATGAGAAGTAGGACTTCACAGCTGTACTCTTCTTGGCATAGCTCTCGCAGAGTAGGGAGATGATGTGCTTATCTATTCAGTGGGGGTCCGTGAACAGAATCTGTCACATTGCGCTTTTTAGTCAATACCTTTCTGCTTTCTTTGAGCCAGACAGAGGCATTAGGATTACTGTTCAGGTGCCTTCTACCCCAAGAACTGGAACAGGTGGTCTGTAGGATGGCTCAAAAACTTGATTATCAGGGATCTTTTCTTGACCTAGCTCTCCCATATTGAGGAACCACCAATCAGCACCTTTAGGAATCTTATTTTCTCTTGTGGCAGAGTCTCTATGCTTCACATTATACAGTTTAGTTCTAGTTCCTTAAGCGGTCTGTAATAAATTCAAGCAGGGCAAAGGATCAGGTGTTTTGAACTCTGCTACCTTTCCAGTGACATCAAATCAGACACTCTGAACAGCATCTCAAAAGGAGTGTGACCATCTAATACTTCTCTAGGCAGATTATTTAATGCTCTCTGAACCCCGTACAGATTATGTAGCCAGCTCTCTTCTGTATCCAATACCCTGGTGGGTATACTACTTCAGACAATGAGTGAGTTAAATCTAACCTAACTTGCTCATTAGTAATATGTCTGTCTCCAACTCCAGGTATGAAAACCATGGGGATATTATCATTAGTGAGGGAATTGGAGTATTTAGAAGGAAAGCCATCCGTAGGCTTATTCTTGCTACCAAAATGTCTGCATCGATCTTGGTCAGAGATTGCGTTGCAGCAGCAACATTAAAGGTTTGTGCTTCTGTTTTCGAAGCTAAGTCTTCTGCACGTTCGTTCCCTTTAGCATGAAATGCTTCAGTTTTATGAGCTTTGGTGTGCTGTACATGGTAATTTATCCTGTAGAATAGCTATCTTTCCCAAACTTCCCTTTTGAATCTCTAAATCTGTCCAGGCACCAATGCGGTAACTCTACATTATATCCTTGGACACAAAATGCTGAATTTGACACCAAAAGTGTGGGTACTGACAAATACGCTTTAAGTAAAGTCTGTATTTCTGTAGGTTGTGCAATGGAATCATCAAATATTTTAGTGTGTTTGATTAGGGGCCACCTTAAGAAATTTCCTGCATTGCAGCACAAGCCATGGAGTATTTTTGTTTAGCACCTGCCCCAACCTGTGCAGAGCTGTCCATGTAGAACATGCTCTTTTATATATGTATGGGCAAAATATTCTGAGTTTGCTGTTTGTTTTGTGTGTATTGCAAAAATTCTTGTATGTGAATTGTTAGGTCATACTCAAATTTTACATCAGTAGCATTTAAAGAGGTCTACAGCACCCATCGCAGGTTTTGTGAGTCGATAACATGTTGCAGATTTGCTTAATGGGTTTACGACATCTTAAGCAATCGCTATTTAGAAGGGGCGTGTTTACGGTGTTCCTTCCAATAGTGATTCCTTATGGTATGTATTAATGTTCTACGACTGAATTGTGTTTGCTAAACATCAATATTTTACCGGAAACTCAAAAGGAGGTGGTAACCCATTCGCAAACGGGAAGGGGTCCCCAGAGGACCCCTTCTCTTTTGTGGCTTGTCCAAAGAACATTTTTTAGACTGTGGCAGTGGTACATGAAACCACTGCCTACTCTTAAAAAATAGTTGTACAAACATTTCTCCTTTTTTTGGTGATTGCAACCCATTTTCCTTTAAATAAAATGGGCTGCCTTTAAAAAAAGAAAAAAACATTATTTAACGGAATCACAGACATGGTGGTCTGCTGATCCCAGCAGGCCACCATCCCTGTAATGGCAGTGAATCATAGTGGGTAGCAGTTTGCAATCTACGCCATATATATTCATGAGGTAGGTCGAATTGCGATTTGGTATTTTGTGAACTGACCTAATAATACATTAGCCAGTTTGCAAAATGCAGGTGGATTTGCTAAAAGTTGGTGCACAAATTACGACCACATTTAGTTAATCCAATGTATGTAAATCTGCCACAATTCATCTTTTACATATGGGGGTTGATGATTGCGAGAAAGCTGCTATCAAACCCATCCTAAAATAATCTAAATTTAATCTGGACCCTTTAATTAACTCCAACTATAAACCAGTATCTCTTCTCCCTGCGGTAACCAAAATCAGTGAGAAGTTTCTTGGAATTCTCATCATTCAGATGGATACAGACCTGGGTTACGAACTGAGACAGCTTTAATCAATACTTGAATGACCTAAGAAGGGACTTAGACCTGGGCACTCCCACCTATCTCATTATGCTTGAACTGCCTGCTACATTTGATACTGTAGACCATTCCATTTTGGTCCATCTTAATTGAGAAGTCGGAGTGCACAGCAGCCCAGGTAAATGATTTGGTTAATTTTTATATGGCATGATCAAATCCCTAGCGTTTCCTCCTTTTCATTCAGAACTTTTTTCTGTAGGATGTGGTGTCCCTCGGGACTCCTCAACGCGCCCCATTGTGTTTACTATCTGTTAATGTCCTCTTGCTAACGTCATTAGGGGCTTTGGCTTGATAAATCCACTCTGAAATTTAAGATACAGCCCTAGGATGTTTGTCATAAGTTCTGCATTGGAGGACCAATAACATCCTGAAACTTAAAACCTCTAAAACGAAGGTACTACAGCTAGGCCAAAACTCCCTTTGATTGTCTGCATGTACTATGGGGGATGCATAGGTATGGCTAAGAGCCTAGGTTTCTAGAATGACAAGGATCTCGGTCTGTCCTCCGAGATCAGCTTGGTTGTTTTTCATTTTCAAATAAGGATCCTAAAAAAACTTACCCTTTATTCAAGTACACCTTAGAGCAATTGTGGGGAGCACCGTAGTCATTTCCAGGTTACACTATGCAAACTCATAACATGCTGTTTTTTCTGCAACTTTTATCCATGTTCTTACAGGAGGTGCAGAATAGAGCTTTGTGGATTGTTTAAAATCTGAGAAAATTCAGCAGAATCTCAGAGGTCGTACGGAAACCGTACTAGCTTCTGATTTTCAAATGGATCCAATTAAAGAGTCTATGGTTTTGTCACAAGGCACTATATGGAACTAGGCCCTTCTTCCTGCAGAGCCTATTCCTCCTGCTTCCAGACAATCCAGATCAGGGGGCACTGTTTTTCTCTTCTTGCTCCTTTTCTCTTGAATGCCCTTCCTCCTCACTTGTTCCCCAAAAACTATCATTGTTGGATAAGGTGTCGCACTTTGGCTGTTTCATTTTAGCACAAGATATCTGTTGGCAATAGTTCATGCTTTATAAGCTGCTTTCGTTCGTTCATTTATTCATAGATGTTAGTGATGCCATGCTACTCAAGTGACACCAGGCTGTATAACGCACTATCAAGCTAGTGGCATCACTACCTCTTTTTCTGCACTTCTTCAGCGTGGTTTGGAGCTCTTCTCTGTGTTTTACAAATAGGTTACTCAGCAAATCCAAGTCCTAAGATTTCAGTGTTTAAACCATATCAGTGTTTTTGCAAGAAGATATCCTTATTGGATCCTCATGATCGCTATATGCGGTGTTTAGGATCCGACCACGACCCTTGATCCTGCGACTGTTGCTCTTCAGTGAACTAGAACCCCATCAGGGAGTGGTATGCCTAACTATTTTTGACAGGCTCACATGACGATCCTCCAAAGTGGTCTCTTCCCTCTCCTTCAGGTAGCTCACTGGTCTGGCAGTGATTCCCCAAGGGATCTTTCTCGAAGATACAGTCCTGCTCTTGGGACCAGTTGACAGGCAGTGCTATTTCCTGAAGTTGATCTCTTCCTTGTTGTCATAGCTGATTTCAATGCTGAAGAAGATGAAGCTAGAGTTCTGGACTCTATCCATCAACCTTACTAGAAACCTTCTAACAGACCCTGTTGGATATATTCAGAACAGCCCCACAACCATCTGGATCATTCTCCAAGGGTCGGCTTGATCCTGTGGGTAGTGACTGACATCTGCAACCCTGATGCCATCCAACTCCACACCTCCACACGCTCCGATCTTAGTGCTGCTTCTGAAAAAGCACTTCTTACTAAGATGCCTGCCTGTGTGCATTCGTAACTGCCTTTGACGCTATCACTGGGATTTTCTCAGAGCTTATTTTGGCTTTGCTTCCTCCTTCAATGTCAGCTGACATTATCTGAGTAGCAAAATAAAAGCTTTGTGCTTGTTTTGATGACGGACGTTTGGCACAGCACCTCTGTAGGGCCCTGAAGTTTGCCTGCATAGAGGACTTTTTGGATCTGCATACACCTACAAAGTGTAAGTGATCTTGACCTGTGGTCAAACATAGGCACGACAAACAGTCAAATTGCACTGCACCCTAGGCCTGCCTTCCCCAATCCAAAATTTTGGACAACGCACCCTTCAATGGAGAGTTTGCTGGTGCAAACGTTATCCACCAAATTAAACCCTAGCGCTTTCCGCATTGTTGCTCTGTATTATGAGTCTAAAGGTTTTGACACTATGTCCATGAAAGTCTTCACCAGGCAGCCTAGCCATCGGTGCTGCACACAGCACATGTCTTCTTGGCTGGTATGTTCACGCCTTGTGGGAATTTAACTGGATGGCCATAATCAGTCTCCCTGGACACCTGAAGATGCCCTTTTCTGACCTGTTCTCTGAAGCATCTAAGCAAATGGGAAAGTGTAGCCTAGATTACAGATTTCACCGATACATTGCCTCGATCCATGGCCATTGCAGTCACTTTATACTGGCACGCCTGGATGCTTTCACAGATGTTTTTGGAGGTATTCAGGTGGCATTAATGGACATGCTCTTCGATGGTGAGCAGCTCTTCATGGAAAGGCTGACTCCTCCTGGAATACTTTTAGGGTAGTTGCTCCACGGCACACTCACTGGGTCTAGCCTCCTTTGTGAATCAATTTTCCCAGCATTGCTGTTGCTTCTAAAACTTCTCCAGAGGACAACCCTCATCAGAGCAGCAATCTTCACAGCTGCTTCAGACCCCCAGCAACTTTATTGCTCCTTTCAGGGCAGAGGTGGACATAAGGGATGCCAACATAACCAGCAGCATTTTCTGTCTCCCCAGCTTCTGCTGGATTTGCCACATCCAAACCTCTTTGACTGCTCCACTTTCCACCAGCAGCTCTGGTTGGGGGTAGGTCTCCCACTTTTCCATCAATTGGGAGATAATCACGACATATGCCTGGGTGCTTCAGCCTATCTGCAAAGGTTACTTCCTTCCATTCCTGTCCTCCCTTCTTGACTGCATTCCTCCTGCAAGGAAGTGCTGTCCAACACATGCCTCGATCTTGTAGGCTGAGGTTCTTGCTCCTGGTGAGCAAAAGGGCCTGAGAAGTGGTGCCCATAGAGCAGAGGAGCATTGGAATTTATTACCACAACTTCTTAGTCCACAAGAAGGATGGAAGACTCTGACCCGTTTTATACCAACAGCTTTTAAATCTCTTCAAATAGAAGGACTGGTTTATAATGTTCCTGAGCCAAGCTCTTCTGAACATCAAAGCAGGGCATTGATTGGTGTCCCTGTCTCTCCAGGATGCCTATTTCCATCTTCTGATTCGCTCCATTCACAGGTGTTAACTGTCGTTTACCATGTGGCTCTAACACTAGCAGTTTGCGGTACTTCCATTTGATGTAATAGCAGCTCCAGGAGTGTTCACGAATGTGTAGGCCATATTGGAAGTTCTACACAGAATTCTAGGAGTCCATGATGTTCCTTACATGGACAACTGGCTGGTGAGAGTGGGGACCCTGCACTGGTCAAGGAACACCTTCAGCATACCATGATCTTTCTACACAACTTGGGCTTTTCCATCTCACCCCTTAGCAGATCTTGTCTTTCATAGGTGCTGTGTTAGACATGATATATATGAGGGTTTTTCCCTTCCTCAGAGGATTGCAGATATTCATGATTTGAATAGCATGTTCATGAATCTGACTCCAATCTCAGTTCTGCAAGTCCTCCACCTGCTGTGCCTGATAGCCTTATGCATCCTCTTGGTGCTCATGCCAGGTGGCATATGAGGACCCCTCAGTGGTGCCTAAGACGACACCGGCTCTGGCATTTGGGGAGTCCCTTGGTTCAAGTGTGGGAATTCCAATCTGTTCTCCTAGATCTCCATTGTTGGATGTGTCCTTCCAACCTTATGGCTGGCCATTCGTTCATTCCTCCAAAATCGCAGGGCACTCTCATTACAGACACATCTTCATTGTACAGGGATGCTCATCTGGGCAATATGATGGTTTTGGCTTACATTGCAGCAACAGCCACGCATAAATGTGCTGGAGTTGTGTGCTGTCTGGCATTCCCTGCAGACATTTTCCCCTTCCATCCCACGAAGCTCCATCCAGATCCTGTTGGACAATACAACTACCATCCACCCTGTCAACAGACAGGGATGTGGGGGGTTCTCAGACACTGTGTTGGGAAGCCTTATGCTTGTGGGGGAGTGGGTCCTACAGCTGGGTGTTTTCCCAGCGGTGATCCATTGTGCGAGCACCATCAAAATGACGGCAGATGCACTGAGTCAACTCTATTTAGAGGGTGACCAACAAGATTTCCAGATTGTGATATCCATGCTTGGATCTCTTTGCTACGACCCTTCTACGTTTTATGACATATAAATTTACTTTTACCTCTGCATGGTTCCATGGGAGATGCCTTCAGGTTCAGCTGGTCACTGGGTATGCTGTTCACATTCCTGCCAATCCCCTTCTTTCAAAAGTCCTGCAGAAGATACAAGAGGATCAAGCACAACTGATCCCTGTCATCCCAATTGGGTAAATAGAATGGCTGGGAGAATGCCAATACGCCCGACCTCACTACGGGACCTGCAGTATTGCGGCTATGCACACTACAGATACAGATTAACAAATTATTAGCCATAATGCAATACACAGGGTCCCATACTCCGTGAAGTGAACGGGACGGCTCGGGACGAATGTTGCGGCTTACGTGCCCAGGGTTTTTATACTCATAACACACATCAGTCATAGATACATGGAATGAGCCCCGATAAAGTCTGCTGTGACTGTAACAGCAAGAGACTAAACACGTGTTGGCAAAGAACAAATGTTGGAATAATGAAAATAAAGAACCGTTGAAACCACAAACTCAACCTTTGGATTTCTGTGTGCCCTTAGAACACCGTCACTGACCCCAACTAGGTGAGGGGGATTGGGTAAATTGATCTGTTGGAACTCACCATTCTAACCACTCTTCCTTTCTTACCCAGGGTGAATCTGCTTTCACAGCAGGATGTTTGGGTCTTCCACCCCAATAATCTAATGCTGTGTCTCCATGTTTAGAGATTAAGAAGTGGCAACCAGAGACCGTCTCTTTACCACTGAAAATGGTAGATGCCATCTTGGCTTCTCAAGTCAGATCACTCACTCCCACCAGGATGATCATTGAAGGCGGGGTAATAGGCTGTACCCTTGGATGAAGGTTGGGAATTAAGAGTCCAAAAGATTGTTTACAAATTGAAAGACATCGCAAATAATTTAAAAATAAATATAAATTTTATTATTTTGATGTAGCACATAACACGGGCAAATACTATGGGTAATCATAACAGCAGTAAATCATCAGTACATTATTTTGTCCCACATTAGGCCCCTAAATTAACAAACAAACAGCAGCATAAACATTGGAGTCGAGAAAGTTCGTTATTTGCACTCTCCCTATCAGAAGGCAACAAACCGCATGGTATCGGAAGGTCCAGTGGTGGTACAGTCCTGCTTGAAAACAGAAAAAATAAAAAGGTATGCAAATGTGGACACTTAGCAGGAAAGGACGGTCAGGGGCATCCCCTCACACGTACCCTACGTGTGTCACACGGCAGTGTAGGGAATCCAGTAGCAGGAGCGAGGGTGGGCTGCTCGAACATGGAAGACAGATCTATATCTCCATGCATAACACACAAGAGGGTCTGCTCCTCCTCATGCTCCGTGTAAGTATCCCATTTCTGCATGGAGGCCAGCTAAAAGGCAGAAGTGAGGGCGAGGCCCGACCCACCCTACATGAATCTAGGTGACCTATTTAGTGTTACAGGGGAGAAATCAGTGTGGGTCCAGTTACCGGTCAGGGCGGGCGATTATCATTTTTTGCCTCTATGTTCTTAATGTATACTTCCCAGTTCCCCTTATCTGCTTTGCCCCCTCCCCTGGTGCGCACCATTGCAAGCACATCCAACTCAGCGCATGCCCATTTCAAAGTGTACCTATCCAATACTTAAGATCTGGGGCCGTTGTCACCTTCCATGACATTGCGATTTGACGTTTAAAAAGGATAAAAATGAGGTCAATAAGTTTGTGCAAGTATGTATGCCTTTTGGCCTTGGGTCAGATTCCCGAAAGCCTGGATTCGGGTGTGGGTGAAAGTGTGTGGTCCACAGTCGTAGCTGTTGTCTCCGTCACCTACCCCCAAGCTCTCCGCAGCACCGCACACTCCCAGACCATTTGATAAAAACCTGTGTCAGCTGTTCCGCACCTGGGTCACTTAGAGAATGCTTCGGCGAACATGCAGTCAATGCTTTGTGGTGTAAGGGAAGCTTAATCCTGAAATGTAAGTCGGGGTCCCCAGAGGATCCGTGCCCCCCAAAATTGTGGAGTATATTGGCTCACCTGATTAATCCTGCTCTGACTCATATATGGAATACCTCACTTTCCATGGGCATTTTCCCTGATGTATGGAAAGATGCTATGCTATTGCCCCTTATGAAAAAGCCTTATGTGCAACCGGGAGAACTCAACAACTACCGCCCGATCTCATTACTGCCAGCACCGGCGAAGATGCTGGAAAAGATGGTACAGCGCCAACTGGCTAAGTTCATTGACGGGCATGACATTTCGCATGACACGCAGTCTGGTTTCCGGTCCGGTTTTAGCACAGAGACGGCGCTGTTGGAGGTGGCGGAGTCAGTAAGAATGACTGTGGACACAGGAGCATCAGCGATGTTGGTGCTTTTGGACCTGTCTGCAGCATTCGACACAGTGGATCACCAAATCTTATTAGACAGACTCAAATTGATGGGACTTGGGGGGGATGGCTCTCTCCTGGCTGCAGTCCTACCTTAAAGACCGCACACAAAGGGTCGCTCTTCAACCCTTTCAGTCGGAACCTAAGCCACTGTGGTGCGGGGTCACCTATCTGGCACCCCTTTTCTCGCTCATTGCCTACTGGGAAGTGAAGGCAATCTCATACGCGGATGACACCCAGTTGGTATTCTCCTTTAAGGATCACTCTGCAGACTCTTTCATTAGATTTAAGGGATGCTTGAAGGATATCTCTTGCTGGATGAATAATAATAAACTAAAACTCCTTGCGGACAAGACAGAGGTCCTGTTCTTTGGTAAGGCATCTCTTCCGTCCGCAGGACTTTGGTGGCCGGCAGAAATGGGCCTGCCACCTATCCCAGCAGCTACAGCAAAAAACTTGGGCGTAAAATGGGAAACGGATCTTTCGTTCGCAGCTCAAGTCCGTTATATAGCAGCCTCATGCTTCGGTAAGATGAGAAGCTTGAGGAAATTCCTTCATCTATTGCCGGAGGACAGTCGTAGAGTCATAGTCCATGCCACAGTGACATCTCTGCTGGACTATGAAAATTATCTATACCTGGGATTACCTGCCTATCTGATTAAGAGATTTCAGATGGTACAAAATGTGGCTGCAAGATTAATTAGATGAGTACCGTATCGGCACCACATCTCTCCGCATATAAGACAGCTCCACTGGCTACCGGTAGCAAAAAGAATAGAGTTCAAGGCCCTGGCCATGGCCTTTCAGGCACTACGAGGCAGAAGTCCTAGTTACCTCAAGCATCGGCTATGCCTATACCAACAAAAATGATCATTGAGGTCTAACTCTCAGCACCTGCTCTGTGAACCTCGCTGTGCAAAGTCACGCATAGAGGGTAGATCCTTCATGGTGGTGATGGCCAGATGTATGTAATTAAATTGTGTAAATTTGAAACGCGGATTACGGGACACCCCTGTGGCATGCTAGAGCTCCTGGGTCCATTTTTGTTTCCGTTAGTGGTTGTGGGAGGACTGTTGTCCATCTGACCTGCAGTGTTGGTGATTGGGGTGGTTCTGCGTCGTTTGCGTCACAAATGGTGTGTACCGCATGCTGTATTGTGTGGTATTCCAGAAATTGTCCAGCCATCACCCCATAGGTGTCCATGAGGTCCCAAAAGGACATAAAAGCTACCTTCATGATAAAAATCCCCCAGGAAATTAATCTCCTCTGCCTTCCAGGGCTTTATGTCAAAACGTTGGACAACTTCCCGGAGTTCCGGTAGTTGACATGTCAAAAGGAGCTGGGAGTATGGCGGTTGAGGTCCCTTGCCATGCACATAACGTTGCCAGCTCAACCGAACCACCTTCATCTGATGTGACTCCCTATGTATACGAGCCCCATGGTCCGACAACCATGTATAAATCTGGGTCTCCCCAAGAATCCTATGAATGGTCGCCCTCTCCCGACAACCAACCTGTTCTCAGCCATCACATTGGCCATTGCAGCTGGGCTGCCACATAATATAACTCGTAATTGGAAAATATAGGAAAGGCACATTCAGATGCGATACTCTGTGAAGCATCTGAAAAAGTAAATCTGATAGAGACTTCGAGCCTCAGATTCTTTACCTTAGAATTATCCCCAGGCATCAGACTGGATCCGAAAAAGCTTCGTGAGCAGTACCCCTGCGTGCCGATAGGTGGCATAGTTCGGCTCCGTGTGGCGTTGTCCGAGCCGGAGGTGAAGTGCGCAGTATCTATATAAGTGCCACCCCAGCATGCTGACGTCAGTGCTTTTCATCCCGCTCCAGTTAGCACAGATCCGGAGAGTGCTACTGCCAGCCACTTTCTGGCAGTCTTTTTTTGAGTTTTTGTTGAAGGTTTTTTAGACTTATCTTCTGGCGTGGCAAGGATGTCAACGAGGCAGGCTGGACTCAAGTCCTGTGACACCTGTCACCTGCAAATGTCAGTGAAAGACCTGCACCTCGCTTGTCTGGTGTCTTGAGCGCGACCACAACGCCAAGACCTGCTTCAGTTGTCACGCCATGCATCCCAAGGCCTTGAGGGAGCAATCCCTGAAGCTCCTAGGCGTTTGCCGTGCGACGGCACAACACGATCCCGGTCGAGAAGAAGGTCCTTGGATTGATCACGGAGCCATTGATCTTCATCGCAGTCAAAGTCTTCTCCCTCGGGTAAGTCCCACAAGAAGATAATGTAGAGCAAGAAGTCTTCTGTCGAAGTCATCCGACGAGACGAGGGAACGTCGTAATTCGAGGCCTTGTTCCGCGGTTGAGCCTGCACGTGGGCCGTCTCTGCCCCTCTCCAAGTTTCCCGGAGCCTGAGCGACCCGCACTCAACTCTGAGAATTTTATGAGCCCATGCACCTTATATTTGGGCGTTCCGTCCCTGCTGAAGTGCCTTCAGGCCTCGCAGATTCGGAAGGGGCCTCTACCAGTTTCCCGCTGACAGGTCTACCTCCGGCGCCAGTCGGGCCACTTGGATTCACAGATTGATCCGGACCGGCGATGGTCGAGCCACTTTGTCCTTCCCCCGACGCGATCCCACTGTTGACACTAGACCCCAATATGGACTGGTGTGAGGATTTGGCGGATCCCTGTGGACTGGACACCTCCCCATGTACTGGCTTGGTCTTTCCTCCTACTGTGGCTACGGTGAAGGGACCCTCTTATGCTATGGTGGTGAGGAGGGCGGCTGATATCCTGGACATCTAGCTGCCCTCCATGGCAGTCAAGACCAATGTCTTGACCGAGTTGCTCCAACCAGGAGTCACCCCCTTCAGGACCACTTCTCCAATTTAATGTTGCCCTCATGGATGTCTTGCTCAGGGCCTGATCCAAGCCCTGCACAGGGGCTCCTGTGAACAGGACAATTGGCTGCCACCCTGGCCCCAGCCCTGGGGACCTTTCTTACCTCACTCAACACCCATCCCGGAGAGATTGGTGGTCCAAGCCTCCACTTTCAGAGTAAATCCTGGCGCATTCCCTACCACTCCACCAGGGCTCGAATAATCCACTTACTATGGCGAGCCAGATTAAATCAGGACAAGCTATTTTTAGGGCCTACTTCCCCTTTCTGGCAAAATGAAAATCCTCTAACTTCAGTCACAGAAAGAAAAGTAAATGTAGGAAGACAAAGATACTTTTGATCTCTGTCTCTGAAAGCCGAGCAAATGTGACAAGATAACAAGATTTAAAGGCATCTTTATTGTTCAAAGTAAATGAGCAATAAAGATGCCTTTAAATCTTGTTATCTTGTCACATTTTCTCGGCTTTCAGAGACAGAGGTCAAAAGTCACTTTGTCTTCCTACATTTACTTTTCTTTCAGTGACTGAAGTTAGAGTGTTTTGTAAAGTGAACTGTGTGACAATAGCATTGAGACCAGTTCACGGGTCAAGTACATTATAGTTAGGTCGAGTTGATTTTGCAATTTACTAGACCTGCATGTCTAGTAACATTTTTATGATTTCTCGAGCCCTGCACTGGATAGGGAATCCAAAAGGCTGGACACATGGGCAAGAAAATGTTTCCTTCTGCCAGCCTGGCATCATGGTCTCGGAACACCCCATGCCTTTTGGGCCATTACTCCGATTCCCTTGGGGATTCGGTTCTGCTGCTGCTGCCTCTGCTCCTGGAGGAGGCCTGGTTCATACCCTCCCAAGGTATGGCTGATGGGAGGGATGCAGCTAATTTCACCATTCAATGTGGGCTGGACACAACTGACTTGTTAGGCTGAGCAGTTTCTTCGTCGGTGGCCTTACGGCGCCATGCCTGGCTGAGGACAACTGGATTTCAGAGGATGTTCAAGCTTCGCTTATGGACATGCCCTTTGATGGCTCCCGTCTCTTCGCAGAGCACTTCAAGCACAGCAGGGCTACGGCCAGGTCCTTGGGCCTTTCCATGGCCCCCTGTCAACGCCAGTCTGCCTTTCACGACCACAGAAGGGGCTTCCAGCCATGTCTCTACCCGCCCAGCCACTACAGCATGCAAGCTTCCCAGCCCCTGCGTGGCTGAAGGCCCTGCACCCACACACCATGTGGGTTAGGCAGTCGGAGGTAGGCCCAGTCCACCACTCCCCCGGCAACCTCAGCCTCCAAGCCTCTTTGGTTCACCCTTCGACCATCATGGGCAACCAGTGGGCGGAAGGATACGCTATCACATGCACCACTTGAGGTCAATAACATCAGACCGCTGAGTTCTCCAGATTGTCAGAGGGGCTACTCCCTCCCCTTTGTGACCACCCCTCCACCCATGCCACCCAGTTATGACAGACTGACGGGGGACCATCTCCCCTTACTCTGCCTGGAAGTGGTGGTTCTCTTGGCCAAGGGAGCCATAGAGAGAGTGCCGGCATCAGAAGTAGGTCATAGTTGCTATTTCCACTACTTTCTGGTGACCAAGAAGGACAGATGCCTTTGTCCTATCCTAGACCTGGTCTCCTTCAATTTCGTCCAGAAGAAGGAGAAATTCAAAATGTCCACGCTCACACAAGTCCTGTCTGCCCTTATCCGGGAGACTGGATGGTAGCGTCAGACTTGCAGGACGCATACGTCCACATCCCGGTCGTGCCTGCCCACAGACATTACCTGCAGTTTACAATAGGCCACAAGCACTTTCAGTTCACCGTGCTCCCCTTTAGCCTTACCAGCACCCCTCGGGTGTTCACCAAGGTGATGGCAGTGGTTGCAGCACATCTGCGGAGATCAGGGTGTCAGTCTTCCCCTATTTTGATAACTGACTGTTGAAGGGCGGCTCGTCCCAGGCAGTCGTGTCCCACCTCCATACTATGGCAGTCCTCCTGCACTGTGGTTCACTATCAACGTGCCGAAAGTCACATCTGACCCCTTCTCAGATGCTCCCTTTCATCTGAGCTGCTTTGGACACAGTGCAGTTTCTGGCTTATCCTCCCAAATGGCGAATCCGGGATAGTCTGGCTATGATACCGATGTTTCAGCCTCTAGCCTGGATTTTGGTGAGACTGACTCTGAGGCTGCTGGGCCTCATGGCCTCCTCCATCTTGCTTGTGACACATGCCCACTGTGGGCTCTGCAGTGGGAGTTGAATTTCCAGTGGGCGCAGCATCAGGGGAATCTTTCCAACATAGTCAAGTTCTTGGAGGGCACTGCAAAAGATCTGCAGTGGTGGATAACGAACGGCAATTGGGTAAGATGCAGACCCCTCTCCCTTCCCCAACCAGATCTGACAGTAGTGACAGATGTATCACTCCTGGGACATCTACCTTGTGGAGCTCCATGCAATCCGACTAGCATTGAAAGCCTTTCTACCCTCCATCATGGCGAGGCTGGTGCAGGTGTTCACGGACAACACCACTGCCATGTGTTACTGCACCAAAAAGGGCAGTGTGGGGTCGTGGATCCTTTGTCAAGAGGCCCTGCGTCTTTGGACATGGCTGGAATGTCAGGGCATTTCCCTGGTGGTTCACCTGGCAGAGATCTCTGAACACCAAGACGGACATACTCAGCCAAAGATGCCTAGCAGATCACGAATGGCGTCTCCATCCGGAGGTGGTGCAAGATCACTTTCAGCAGTGGGGAGAACCTTGATTGGATCTGTCCACCATCACAGAGAATGTGATATGTTAGCAGTTCTGCATGCTGGAGTTTCTAAGGCAGTTCTTGCTCGGAGATGTTTTTCATCTCGAGTGAAGCTCAGGCCTCCTATATGCCTTTCTGCTCATACCACTCCTGCCCAGAGTTCTCAAGAAGATCAGAAACGACCGGGCCCGTCATCCTTGTGGCTCCGGACTGAGCTTGGAGAGTCTGGTATCCTGAGTTGCTGAATAGGGTCATCTGTCCCCCGATCAGGCTGCCTCTTTGAGAGGATCTTCTGTCACAGCAGCAGGATAGGGTTCTCCACCCGAACCTGTCAACGCTATGTCTTCATGCGTGGTATTGAGCGGCAAAAGTTGACAGCTTTAAACTTTCCACCCAATTTCTGTAATGTCATCTTGGCAGTGAGGCGTCCCTCTACCAAAAAGTATACACCTGCCATTGGGGCAAGTTTGGTGGATGGTGTGCAGAAAAACTGGCTGACCCCCTTTCTGTCCCCTTTCTCAGGTACTACTGTTTATTCTCTCTCTTGTCCACCAGCTTTGGGCACCTTAAAAGGCTACATTTCTGCTATCTCTGCATTTCTGTGGTTGCCTGATCAGCCATCCCTTTTCAAGTCCCCTATTGTACACAGGTTTCTGAAAGGTTTTCAACACGTGTTCCCACCTTCACCCTTCACCCTTCACCCTGTCTTAGTGGGACCTACATTTAGTTCTGACTTTCCTGATGTGCTCTCCTTTTGAGCAGCTACACAGCTGTCCTCTCAGGCTTCTAACAATCAAAACACCCTTTATAGTGGCAATAACATCTTTTTGGAGGGTCAGTGAGGTCCAGGCTTTGTCATCTAAGCCTCTGTACCTCAACATCTTCCCAGACAAGCTGGTCCTCCGCAATAGAGCTTCCTTCATTCCGAAGGTTGTCACTTCCTTTTATGTAGGCCAGTCCATCACTCTGCCTGTCTTTTATGCTCCTCCTCATCCCTTTAAAGAAGAGGAGCAACTCCACCCGCTGGGCACAAAAAGAGCATTGTCGTTCTAACTTGACTGCAAAAAAGAGTTCCGGGTGAATGAACAACTCTTTGTGGGGTATGTAGGAGCACAGAAAGGGAAGGCGGTACAGAAGCGGCCCATCTCCCGATGGATCATGCACTGTATCAAAATATGCTTCGCAGTGACCAAGAAGTAACCTCCTGAGGGTTTGGCTGCTCGTTCTTTCAGAGCCAAGAATATGACCTCTGCGTTAGCACGCAGAGTTCTGGTCCTAGATATCTGCCAGGCGGCAACGTGGACATCTCTGCACTCGTTTACCAAACACTACAGCCTGGACAGTCAGGCCCCTAGGGATGGGCACATTGCCTGTTCGGTCCTGCAGGACTCGTTTAGTGTGAAATTGTTTCGCAGACCCACCTCCGGGGAGGTATTGCTTGGGTATCTATTCTATGGGAAGGTGTCTACGGCTAGAAGTTTCTATCTGATGAACAAGTTACTTACAGCTGGTACACCTTATATGGTAGAGACTGTATTAGCCGGAGATTCCTTACTGACCCATCCATCCTCCCCGCTCTGTAAACAGATTTCTAGGGACTGGGCTGTGTCTCCTTTAAGGTCCCTAGTTTTCCACACGAGTGGTCTGTGTTCTTCGTGACTCCGCGCTCCTGGCGTGAAAAGTCGCAAAATGAAACTGACGTCACCGTGCTGGGGTGGTGCCATATAGGCACCACCCACATCACTTCCGGCGTGGACACTTCTGCCGCCGCCTCGCAGAGCCAAACTTTCCCACCTACCGGCACTCAGTGATACTGCTCACGAAAAATTTCCGGATCCATACTGACTCCTGGGGATAATTTTAAGGTAAGGAATCGGCAGCTAGAAGTCTTTATCAGATACTGACATTAGCGCACTGAGGTGGCGCCTACATAGGCACCACACACATCACTTCCAGCGCAGACGATGGCACACAGAGCAGCTCTACGCCACTTGCTGGTGCACAGGGATACTGCTCACAAAAAGTGTCCAGATCCAGTATGACGCCTGGGATAATTCTAAGGTAAGGAATCGGTGACTAGATAGAATCTCTACCAGATAAGGCTTTACCGAAGGTAAGTAACTTGTTCGACAAAGCCAAGTCATAACCAGGATGAGGGTAACAAAAATGAGAGCGAGAAAGAAAAGGCCATTTGGTCAGTAGAGGAGATATTGTTAGCCCTAGAAGAATGGATCATTGTGGATGGAGACCCCGTGACAAATGAGAGATGGAAGTTCCACTCATTGTCCGGTAATGAAACTTGAAATCAATATAGTGAATCCCAGAAACAGCTGTATTAAGTAGGGTAGCAAGCAGGAAAACTTCTAGCATGACTTTTCAAAAGGGAGGATGACTGTAGATGGGTCTAAGGCATGCTGAGAGGGATCCTGACTAGTAGTACTGAGAAAGTACAGGTATTTGCAGATCACCTTGAGACACTCTACATCTCAAGGTTGTGAGTAGAGAACTGACAGAATCCAAGACTTGTCGATCCCAGAACTGTCCATGATTGATTGAGACGCGCTCGAGGAAATTTTCACTGCTAAGGAGGTCTCAGAAGCCTTCGCACAGATGGAAAGCATAAAGGTTCCTGGTCCTAATGGGATGCAGCCCAAATGTTTAGGGCTGGACTGTTCGCATGAGGCACAGGGTCAGACTGATTTGCATATGGCCATGTCTGAACTGGGGTGGTGGAGTGAGCTAAAGAATGATGATGGATTAAACCCAGATCAGTTGACTGGGGGTGAGTGTTTGATTTGCTCTAGCACTCCGTCCATCATCCCCTTTGGTATCGCTTTGTTCGCCCTAAGTTGACAGGGTATGCCCAGACGTGGGTCCCTTGCTCACTTTGCCACTGGATTCAAGATAGCCTGGCTGATGAGGGTTATGAACCCGAAACCGGTCCCAGGATGCTTGTTTCCGGTCCAGGGAAGACATGGCTTGGCAGTTCGGGCTGGACTGTTCCCATGAGGCACAGGGTCAGACTGATTTGCATATGGCCATGTCTGAACTGGGGTGGTGGAGTGAGCTAAAGAATGATGATGGATTAAACCCAGATCAGTTGACTGGGGGTGAGTGTTTGATTTGCTCTAGCGCTCCGTCCATCATCCCCTTTGGTATCGCCCAAATGTTTATATCTTCTTTTCATCAATTGGTGGGTCACAACATCCTTAATGTTTAAAGAGGCGAGATGAGAGGACTGCCAATCCTCTGCCTCAATACCGACTACTATAGTGTTAATGCATGAAGACAGGACGCCAAGGGCAGACTGTGTTTTTTTTAAACCTATTATTACATGCTGAAACCAAAATACTGATCAAAGGACTGAGCAGCCACCAGTGTAGCATTATAACATCACTAATTCTCTCAGATCAAACAGGCTTTATTCCATGCAGATGTAATAGGCACAATATGAGATGTATGGACTATAAGACCAATGTCTCAAAACCAGTGGCAGTACTGTCTCTTGAGTTGACCGAAGTTTTCGGCTAAGTCCTATTTCCTTATTTATTAGCTGTGCTTGAAGAAGTGGGCTTCAGATTGCACTACTATATACTGCAGGTATGGCCAAAGTAAGGTTGGACTGAGTATTGCGCAATTCTTTTTCTCTTGAGAGGGGTACAAGTCGGGGTATCCTCTCACCTATGGTAATTTCTTGAGCACTCGAGGATTTGTCATTTTGGGCCAGTAAAGATTTCCTGATCTGAGGCCTTAAATGGGAATTCATATGGGATAAAAGAATATCATTATATGCATATAATATACTAATGTATGCCAGAGACCCAGATATTTCTATGAAAAGAATTCAACATATGTTCCAAATGTTTTAAAGATATTCTAGATTTAACATTAAATGGCATAAATTCAATCTGTATCCTTTAGTGGCGCAGAATCAATTGTCCAGACATTCCTCATCCTTCAGAGTAATGCCTTATATATATTTAGGTTTATATGCAATGCAGCACTTTACTGCACTTTGCCTGATTCAGAACACGCCATACTGAGTACCAGAGACCTTTTTCTCAAAAATTGGTGAAATGATACGCACCTTCCTGTGGGTTGGAAGACCCCAAGAATGGCACTGGAAACATTGTCACTCAGAGTCTACGATGGAGGCATTGCCATTTCTGCACATGAATTATTGGGCATCAAATGTTATGCTAATGAATAAATAAGCCTTAGCGTCTCGGATCCTGGCAGACAGATATGCAGTGAGAGACACAAGGTACTTGGCAGCACTATATGGAACGACCTGAATCATACATTTGCTCCCCCTCCTCCCTACAAGGCAATAGCATTTACAGCATGAAAGACGCCACAAAGATAGTAATGAGGGAAGACACTTTGACCGGCTAAACCCCTCTATGGAACAGTAAAGGGATTAAGGATGTGAGCCGCTTACAGGGTTTTAGAGTATAAGATCCTGTAGGAATCCCCACCCTGCATGATGAATGGAGACACAGAGCTGAAAACCTTTGCACAGTTGTTAACGGAATACAGCCTGGCACACACACAAGTGTTTAGGTACATACGGTTTCGTCATGCAATATGAGTACATGTGCCCAATGAGACTCCAATCCCACAAGATGTGCCTTTAAAACACAGGATGCTTTCGGTACCCCTGCTACAGACGGCTTTGTCTTGGATTTCAAAGATGCTGACCAACAATACTAAGGGTACTCTGTTAAGAATGGGAAGAAGCCTTGCAGTATCCACGTGAAGTGAGTTTGATGGAAGGATTCATATTGATACAGATAAAAATGCTGTATAGAATCTGTTACACCAGAACAAATGTAAAGAATAAGTACAGGGAATTGCCTTAGAGGTTGTGGAAAGTTTTGAGCCCATGAAGGACCTATAGGGATACTTTCTAGATATGGGATGGTCCAATAGGGCAATGGAATTTACTACATATTGCAAAAATGAGAAGGATTAAGGCCTTAACTGCTGGGGCTACCCCAAGCCCCCCAGTCTCCCCCAACCCTATTTCCCCCAACTGAGCTGTGCCCTTTTTTGGCTATTTGGGATATTACTCACTTAGGCCTCCCTAACTTTTTTCCAACAAGGTATTCATGCCAAATATGTGCCCTTTTTTCCCCCAACATCCTGGGGATTCTAAAGGTAGTCAGGTTTTGTAGATTCCCTGGAGGTGACCAACAAAATAGGCAAATATAGCTAAATTGTGATTTGTTTTAGGGAAAAATAGGAAAAAAGCATTCAGGATAAAAGTGTCTGTTTTTCGGTTTCCTGTGCTAAAGTCACCATCTTCCCAGCTTTCAGGAACATAAAGAGATAAATCAAAAAACCTATTTTTTTTTACCAAAGTTCTGGCATTTTTCAAAGAGGTAGCCCATTTTTCCTATTTTGTGTTCTTCCAACCTACTGCCAGTTTGTGGTGGAAACCAGTGTGAAACCCATGGGTGATCCAGGGAAACTATAGATTTCTGAAAGGTAGACAACATTCTGAATTCAGCAAGTGGTCATAGGTGAAGATCCTTCAAGGTTTTGTGAAAGAAAGTAACTGCTGAAATAAAGAAATATTGAAAATGAGTAGGAAAAACAGCACTTTTTATCTGTACCATTTTGTCACACTGGCCAATTTACAAAAGCAAATTACCATTACGTCCTCTACACCATTCTTCTTAAGGGATATGTAGGACTTGTAGGTTCTCCACGAACCTGAGGTACACAGAGCCAACAACTGAGCTGTTCCATTTGATGTTTTTTATTGTGTACTGTGTATAGACCAATTCATATAGTGAAATATGTAGAGTGAAAAATGTGCATCAACAAAACCTCTGTATTTTGGAAATGGGCACCAGATATGGAGTGTAGAAGCAGTGGTTATTTGTACATCTCTGAATTTGTCGGCACCTATACTAGCATGTGATTCAGAGGGCGTTTTTCAATATGTCTTCTTTTGTACACACTAACTTATATTTGGAAGGTTCAAATTCAGCGAAAGCCAATTGGTAATAACAAATATTTTACTACTTTATGTTCTCACATGTCTTCCGATATTTGGTACCTCACCTGGGTGGGTAGGCCTAGTGCCTGTGAAAGGAAACGGGACAAAACACAACATGGACACATCACATTTTAACACTTAAAACAGACCCTTTTTTCTCAGTGTGGGTAGCTGTGGATTTTGGGCCCTATCTCAGGCGTCACCCAGGGAAACAAGCAAACCTGTACATTTTCTAAAACTAAGCATTTGGGGAAATCCAGGGCGGGTTGACTTGCGTGGCTCCCACCAGTTTTTGTTTTTTTCTCAACTCAGAATCCCTTGCAAACCTCAAACTTTGACTAAAAAAACAAATTTTCCTCACCTTTCTGTGATGGAAAGTTAAGAAATCTGTGGGGAGCCACAAATTTCCTTCCACCCACCATTACCCAAGTCTCCTGATAAAAATGGTACCTCTATTGTGTTGGTAGGCATAGTGTCCGCGGCAGGAAATGGCCCAAAATGCAACATGGATGCATCACATTTTTCCACTCAAAACTTTGGGTAACTGTGTATTTTGCGCCCTAGCAGCGCCGCACCTAGAGAAACCTAGCAAGCCTGCACATTTTTTAAATCTAGACAAGCAGGGGCTTATAGGGGTGTGTGGCTTGCATGGCTCTCACTTGGTAGTTTTACCCTGAAGCCCTTGCAAACGTCAAATTTTGGTAAGAAACACACATTTTCCTCATATTTCTGTGATGAAAAGTTTTGGAATCGGCGGGAGGCCACATATTTCCTACCACCCTGAGTTCCCACTTGCCCCCGATAAGAACAGTACCCTGCTTGTGTGGGTGGGCCTCTAGACCATGTCACAAAGGCCCTAAAGTGCTACATTGAGAGATAAGCAATTTGGGTAGCTGTGTTATTTGCAGCCGTGCTGTGGTGCCACCCATGCAAACCTACGAACCACAGACATTTTTGAAAACTAGACAATCGGGGTTCCAGGTTAGTGTGCCTTGCGCGGATCCGATGAGATTTTCTTTGCCTGAAATCACGCATTTTGCTTTCATTTCTGTGATGGGAACTTCTGGAACGTGCAGGAATCCACAAAAATCCTTCCTCCCAGTGTTACCCCTCATGTGCTTATAAAAACACTGCGCCACTTGTGTGGGTGGGCCTAGTGCCTGCAACAGGAACAGATCAAAGATTCCGGAAATTTCAATCACAGAAATGTAAGGAAAATGTGTGATTTCAGCAAAGTTTGAGGTGTGCAGGGCATTCTGGGTAAGAAAAGCTCATGGGATCCACCCAGGCACACCACCATGGAATCCCCTGGTTGTCTAGTTTTAAAAAATGTCTGTTGTTGGTAGGTTTCCATTGATGGTGGCCAAGCACGGCTCCAAATCCCGCAACTAACCCTATCGCTGATTTATCCACATATCGCTTTACGGCCTTTTGTGTCAAGGTCTCTTGGCCCATCCACACAAGTGAGGTACCATTGTTATCAGTAGACTTGGAGGAATGCTGGGTGGTAGGAAATCTGTGGCTCCCCGCAGATTCCAGATGTTTTCCTCACAGACATGTTAGGAAAGTGTGTGTTTTTAGTCAAAGTTTGCGGTTTTCAGGGCATTTTAGGTAAGAAAATGTTGTGGGATCCACACTAAGCACACCACCCTGGACTCCCCTGGGTGTCTGGTAGGTTTTCTCAAGTGACAGTTTACCCAAGCCCAAAACGTGCAGCCATTCACTATTGCAAGTGGGACCATATTGGGAGTTGGCCACACTCTCCTGGCCCATATGTAAAAACAACACCGAAAGTAATCAAATGTTCTCTTGCTTGGAATGGGATTTCTTAGTCCACAGGGTAGCGAAAGACTGTTGAGGGTTTAGGAGGGAGGGTGGGGTGGATGTTCGGATGGGCCTTACCCACCCCATTATTTTAAAAAGTATATTCCTGCCATACTATGGGCTTTCTGCCCCCCAAGGTGAAAATTGGGGCAAATCTGTCTGCCCCGTGGGGGGAGGCAAAAAGACTGGTTTCTCCTTTTTTGGGTGGGGGTGTGGCCATTGCCAGAGTGCAACACCCGCCCTACTATCTTTTGCCCAAGGTAAAAAACTCTGGTCTCAGGTGGAATTTTGGCCGCGCCTGGGGGGTGGGGGGACAGATTTGGGGCATCAGATTTGGGGCGTTCTCCCCAATTGGGATAAACTTATCTGCCCCCATTGGGGCAGTAAGACACTATTGCCCCTTCTGGGGCAGGGGTATGGTTCGATGCCAGGGTAGGCTGCACCCTCCTTTTTTTTGTTTTGGCATCATTTTGAATTCTGTGGTGTGTAGTGGAGTGAAATAAAAGACTACTTCTGGTGCAGAGCACCAGAAGGGCTTTTAAACACCTTCCCAATGTCGGCAAATGGCCGACACCCGCACTCAAGAGAAACCAAGATAAATTGATATTAGCTGTACTTTGTATAAACATAATGCAAGATGTTATCCTTGACCATTTTGTTCATGGAACAGTAACAATCTGAGGTTTAGGCAACTATACACCATATGCTTTGTTTTCTTTGTCAAATAAAACAATGGAAAGTTAAAAATAAAAACATCCTCACAGTTACACCATTTGAAATAGTACACAGTTGTATTGTTCATTTGCTCACCTTGAAGACTATATTCTTTTTTTTTTTTTTTTGTTTATTAACAGCTTGTCATAGCATACAACAATATCACGCGCGTGCCAGGAGCATCGCGCCCAGGAAATTAGGACAAGCAAAAAATTTTTTTTTAAGTGCATATACATATCAAGCAAATATAGGAAACATATACCCAATGAAAATGCCATAAAGGCAAGAAACAAAACCCCCCGCCCCCTCCCGCACTCTCTGGCACTGCAGCGATATGACCTACAAAGCGGCAACATTTTGACTTCTGATGCGTACACAAGTTGAAATAGCACAGTAGCCTGGGATCAATTGCATTAAGTGTCAGTAGCATAGAAATGAGAATGTGTGACATCTTACAAATCAGGGTGGCTTGATAAATATATGGTAAGTGGGGCCCAGAAATCCTTGGGCCTTGATGATTCAGGGAGTTCTTCAGCATAGGTCTCTAGTTGTTCCCTACAGTAGGTCAAGTCCCGGATCCACTTACGAACCGTGGGCAACCCCTTGCGCCCCAGTGCTGCGCCACGGCCCGCTTGGCCATTAACGTCGCCACAGCTACCAACCTCCTGTTACAGGGCTTTAAGGGTGTCACATTACCCAACAAGCATAGCTCAGGTGTGCATCCCACTCGTTCCAGCACGACCTCCGTTAACACATCCACCACCCTAGACCAAAATGTAATTAACCCCGCACAGAGCCAGGAGAGGTGTAGAAAATCGGGCGTCCGCATGCCCACACCGCACACAATTAGCCGTATCCCTCAGTCCAAATTTCCTCAACTGCACAGGGGTGTAATAGAGCTGGTGTAAAAGTTAAAATGTATGATACGTAGATTACAGTTAGCTGTAAGGCGCCCAGTCAGTTTACAACAAGCATGCCAGTGGTCTACAGACATCGCGCCACCCAGAGCTTCGCTCCATTTAGCGTATGAGGGATGCACCTCCTCCTCACGCTCGCGAAGTGATGCAGCGTATAGTTTAGTGATCAGTCCCTTACGATCCCCGCTCGCGAGCACCGCCTGCAGCGCTCGCAGTGGCTGAGGCTCATTGGGGTAGGTAGGATATATATCCCTGATTGCTTGCCGAACCCTCACGTACGTGAAGCATAGCATAGCTCCATGTGGCCGACCCGCCTGCACATCCTGCAATGAGCGGAACTGGCTTTGTTTGTATAAGTCCCCTAGCTGCGTAATCCCGACCGCCTGCAATGCGCTCAGCGCAGAACGCTCTTGCGCCGCGGATATGCCAGGATGTGCCGCAATCGGCAACCTGGGGGCATAAAGGTAGGGTAGTTTCGCTCGTCTAGCCAATGTCTGCCAGGCCCAGGCGGTGCACTGCACCGGATTGATTTCCGTTCGGGGCCTCCACTCCCACCCGAGAGAGCAGCTGCCACCAGTGGCAAGGGGAGTATTGCGTCCGCCTCAATCGCCGTGTGGGGAGATAGCGGTGTGGGAAGAACCAGTAATGTGCAAAATGCGCCTGAGCGCATAGGTAATAGAGGCGCATATCTGGGGCCTCGAAGCCGCCGCGTTCAAAGGGTTGGACTAGGGTATCCCAGCTACAACGCGGTTTTTGCCCCCACACAAATGATAGTAGGGCCGTCTGTAATGCCTTGAAGGTCGAGATATTCAGGCGGAGAGGGATATTCATAAATAAATATAATAGTTTGGGCAAAATGGCCATTTTAAGCACAGCGATGCGGTCCGCTAACGAGAGGGGCAGGCGGGCCCACCGCTCCGTTTTTCCGTGAGTTGTGTGATGGTGCGTCCGTAAGTCATGGATATGACCTGGGCAGGGTCCCTGTGCAGCCAGATCCCTAAGTATTTCACCGGATCCCGGGCCCAAGACAGAGGAAAGTCCATCTCAAACTCGTCAGTACCCGCTGTTAAGGGAAATACCGTCGATTTGGCCCAGTTTATACCTAAGCCAGAGAATCCTTCAAATTTAACATATTCCCTCAGCAGTTCAGGGAGGTGGGTTGCAGGCTCACGGACATATAAAAGCATGTCATCCGCATAAAGCGAAACAACAAGTGGCCGCTGTCTAAAGCGAAGCGCAGCGGAGGCGTGCAATTGGCGCAACTTACATGCCAGTGGCTCCAGCGCCAGCGCAAATAGCATTGGTGACAGAGGGCATCCCTGCCGTGTGCCTCTGCTAATGGGAAACGCCGAGGATACCCAGCCATTCACGCGAACTCTAGCCGCAGGTTTGGTATACAGGACCCTAATCCATTGCAAAAAGAACGGGGGAACACCCATTCGCGTGAGAACGGTAAACATATACTCCCAGGAGAGGGAATCAAAGCCTTGGCGGCGTCTAGAAGCACCGCCACGGCCTGGAAGTCTGCGTCAAAGTAGTGAAGAGTGGCGAAGAGAGTTCGCAGGTTATGCACGGTAGACCGAGCGGGCACAAATCCAGACTGGTCAGGGAGTACCAGCAAAGGAACCAGAGGCTGAAGGCGGAGTGCAATCATTTTCGCCAATATCTTGGTGTCGATATTAATCATTGAGAGTGGTCTGTAGGAATCGCAGTGGCTGGGCTCCTTATCAGGTTTCAGTAGCATCACCAGTAGAGCCTCCCGCAACGAGGGTGGGAGATGTCCAGTGTCATACGCCTCCGCATATACTTCAAGAAGGCGAGGGGCCAGGTCCTCCACAAATGTCTTATAGAACTCGCTCGGGAACCCGTCTAATCCCGCAGCCTTGCAAGTAGGGAGGGACATAATAGCGAGTTTTACATCTTCCTCATCAAAAGGTTGAGTAAGATATTCCCTGTGGCCGGGGGATAGCCAGCCCAGTGCGACATCATCCAGATATGTATGGATCTCGGCCGGCTGCACTACATCTCTATTACTATAGAGTGCCGTGTAATAGTCAAGTATGGTCTCGCTAATGGCAGTTGTGCCGTAACAAGCTGTCCCTGCCTCGTCTAGGATTTCCGTGATATACTCTTGACTGCGCGGCGCAGCCAGTTTGTGCGCAAGAGAACGGCTAGGCCGTCCCCCTCACCATAGTATCGGGCCTTGCTACGCCTGGACCTATGTACCAGTTCCTGATCTGCCGTGTCGTTATGTTCTGTCACCAATGCACGGATTTTGGACAGAGTTTCGGGCAGCGGGTCCGTCTCGTAGGCTCGCTCTAGAGTGGAAATATCGGCGGCCAATTTATGAATTCTGCGCCGTAAATCACGCAGTACTCCAGCCTGCGCCCCCACACAGACCCCTCTGATAGTGGCTTTGAACGCTTCCCACATGGTGCCTGCGCTATCAACTGTACCAGCATTTTCCCGGAAAAAATGTCGAATAGCCTCTCCAACCGAGGCCCGGAAGACCGGGTCCGTCAGGGAGGATGGTTGTAAGCGCCACTGGAAAGGTGGTCGATCACATGCTGGGACCTGTAGATCCAGGAGCACCGGGAGTGGTCCGAGAGCGTCCTGGCTAAGTGGCGCACTCCAGTCGCCCACGCACACGCAGCCTCCGTAGCCAGCCAAAAGTCCAAGCGAGACCAAGTCCCATGCACAGATGAAACAAACGTGCTCTCTCTCTCCCCCAAATGTTGCATACGCCATACATCCCTCAATCGTCCCGCATCCATCAGGCCACGCAACACCTCCGCCGCCTGTTTAGGTCGTGCATTTTCACTACCCCTCCGGTCAGCCTCCATATCCAGACAGACATTGAAATCACCTCCCCATATAATCTCCGCGTCTGGGAACCCAGAGATGCGGCGCCATACATCAGCGAAAAAGGCCGGGTCATCCACATTCGGTCCATACACATTCACAAAAAGGACACTCGACCGACCTAGTTGACCATGCACCAGCACCACTCGGCCCTGATCATCAGTCTCTGTGCGCGTGACTTGAAACGGTATCCCTTTCTTGATCAGAATAATCACTCCCCTTGCATAGCTAGAATAAGAGGAAGCGGCGCGAAAGCCAGCCCATCGAGCCCCCACCTTCCCTTCGGAAGTCTTGGTAAGATGTGTCTCCTGCAGGAAGGCAATGTGGACCGCCATCCTGTCTAAATAGGCGAACACCGACCTGATCTTTTGGGAGTATTGAGGCCACGAACATTCCATGTTAAAAGGCGTATTTTACCACTCATCTATCAGCAGGCTATGAAATGATGTGACTATCGAATATTTCAGAGACATGTCTGTTCTATTACAATGAAAATAGTAAAAAGCATAAAACCCTAAAAAGACAGTGCCAGAGAGCCTCCCCCATCGCAATCCCCCATCCCCCTCCCACTTCAGCATCCCCAACTCGCCAAAGCCATCCCTACCCACCCCACACCCACCCCAACAAACAACCAGCAATGCAAAACTTAGATGGGGTATTCCCATGTGAGGGCGTTAGAGTGCTACTATCCTCCTATCTAGTAGGAGGAGGCTAAGCAGGGGTCAGTAACTATGCCTGGAAAGTACAACAGCATGGAGCGCGCCCTTGGTATGCGAGCAGGCATATCCCATTCAGCCCCGGCTAAAAACACCTGTGGGTGGAAGAAAGAGCAGGTCATACTAATAAATGATACAGCATGAGTCAGGAGAAACCTGGAAAGTCAAATAGGCAACCGTGGCAGCAGAGTAGTTCAGCCGATGCACCCTATGGGTCTATTGCTCCTCAGTCTCCGATGGCGATCGGGAGTCGCGTCGCCTCCTCTTGAGGCGTTTGGCATGTTCTAAGGCTGCCTTGGGGTTATTGAAAATATGAGAGTCCCCATCTGGGCCTATCTTCAGGCGAGCAGGGTATAGCATGGCATACGGAACCCCCTCCGCCTGTAGAAATTTTTTAACACCCCCAAACTCCTCCTCGCAGCTTGGACAGTGACAGTAAAGTCGGGAAAAAGGAAAGTTTATTGCCTTGATGTTCTATGGCCCCTTTCTCTCTCGCCAGACGTAGAATAGTGTCTCGGTCCCTGTAATTCAGTACTCGTGCAATAATGGGGCGGGGAGGAGCGCCCGGGGCCGGTCGAGCCGCTAATGAGCGGTGAGCCCGTTCCACAATGAACATGTGTGATAGCTGCTCGTACCGAATAGGTCTGTGATCAATGTTTCAATGAAGGTCTCCATTTTGCCCACATTTGTGGATTCCGGCAGCCCTGTAATGCGGAGGTTATTGCGCCTGGAGCGAGCCTCTAAATCTTCATTCTTAGCTTGGATGACTGACAGGACTTTTTCCATGTTTAGCGTTTTCCCGGCGACTTCACTTAAACCATCCTCCGCTGTAGACACCCGCTGCTCGACTTCCCCCATACGGGTACTCTGTTTTTCCAGCTGCGAGGACATGTGGTCCAGCCGGTTGTTGACAGCCGCCATTGTTCCCTCGATGGATTGGAGGCTGCGCTGCATGGCCAAAAGCGTGGTCTCGAGGCCAGTGGGCCCTCCCTCCTGGGCGTCAGCCTCCGAGTCCGAGGCAGCTTTCTGCGGAGTTTTAGTGGATTTTCGGGCCTCAAACGTAAGGCGAGGCTGGGTTTTGTCTGTTCTGCCCATGGCGCTATATAGCTAGTCAGGTCCTCTGCAAGGGGTAAACCCAATCCCCCGCAGATTCCAGGCAGGTCGGCAAGTGAACCCACCCTCACCCCGTTCCTCCCGGCGAGCGCAACTGCCCGCCTGAGATATGCAGGCCCGCACCAGCACAGGAGGACGCCCGACTGCAGGAAGTGGACTCGGGGTCAGAACATGAAGGCCCCCCGCCAGTGAGAGTTCTCGTGTCCACTAGCCAGTGAGCCAGCAGCTTGAGCAATCAAGGGAAGTCGGCATAGGCCCCGGCCACCAAAATGCGAGGAGGTGCGCACTCAGGAGCCGCACCCAGCGAAGGATCCACAGCAGCGCAAGGCAATGCGGGGTGTATTCCAGACCCAAGCCAGGGTCCCAGCTGCACTCTCCGTCCGGGATCCGCCACAACAGCCTTGAGGATTACAAGTGGCAACGCAGGGGTGAGTACGCCAGGCCCTCCTCTCCCAGACTACCACAGAGGCCTAGCGCTCCATCATTCCAGTGGGGCCCACCAGCACGGGCCCAGCTCCTCATGGACAAGCCGCCCAGCAGCAGCCGCGGCAATGCCAGCCAGCAGACGGTCAGCAACGGAAGCGCGGTCCCACACTCTGGCCTATAACTCCCCCAGGCGCCCGCCCAAGCTCGCAGGCCGCAGCACCGACCAGGGCCCCCGCCCGCCTCTACTGGTGCGAACCCCGGCCGGGCCGCGCCCACTCACCGTGACCAGCACCCAGGAGTCGGCTCCACCGGCAGTCCGCAAGTGTGTCTCCGCACCTCGGCGCGGGTCCCCAAATCACGTACCGGGCCGCCGCCTCTCGCCTCTCCCACTCAGTTGTCGGGATCACGACAGCAGCGCCCAGCAGCTCAGTGCTCGGCCTCGTTCCCGTAGGGCTCGCGCAGCCACACTCGGCCGCCCTCAACCAGCACCCCTCGTTGGCAGCAGGCAGGTATGTCGCCGGCAGCAGCTTTCTGCCAACTCCAATCGGTGCCTCGGGTCCGCGGCTAGCAGGAACGCCACAGCCCGGACCCGTCAATAGAGTGTGCAGGTGGCCGCCATCTTGTGCGCCCGCCGCGGGTCTCGGTCCTCCGGTGTTGCGCAGCCACAGAGCGATCCGCCGCTCCACAATGCCAACAAAGTATGCAGGGGTCCTAGCCAGCTAGGGTCGCGCGGTTTCTGTAGCGCAGATTCTGCTTTTCCAGGCGGATTATAGGCGGATAGTGGCTCAGCCGGGCAGAGCGACCTTAAGGTGCTGCCATCTTGCCGTGCGCCCTCTAGCGCCCCCTTGAAGACTATATTCTTAATGGCCATTACTTCGGCCCGTAGAGTTGGTGAATTACAGACCCTTTCAGTCCAGCCACCTTTCACTGTTTTCTTTTGAGAAAAGCTGATATTTCACACATGCCCTTCCTTCTTACTGAAGGTTGTGTCTGTTTTCCTCATGGGCCAGTCCACTGCTCTCCACTCTACTTTCTTCTTACACATCCCACCAAGGAAGAGGATAAATTGCAAATACTAGCCTCAGCTAACCCCAGGTGTGCTGCATCTTACTACATCGATTGCACAAGATACGACTAAGTGGACAATCGGTTATTTGTGGGCTTTGCCAGAGCCAGCAAAGGCAAGACGGTCACCAAACATGCAATTCCATGTTGGGTCTTCGTGAATATTAAGGTCTTGGCCAATGAAGATCATTTGGCTATCATTTGTGTGCCCTCCACAGGGTCGCTGCAGCTTCTAATGCCCTTACCAGTGGCATTTCCCAGTGGCTGACTTTTGCCGGGTGGAAACTTGATCCTTTCATTGCACACCCTTACAAAACATTACTGTCTTATTGCTCAGGCGTGAAGTGATGGATACTTTACCAGGGCTGTGTTGCATGACTTTTTTGGGTATCTGGCCCTACTCAATCCTACTTTCTGGGGGATATTTCTTTAGGGCTCATTCATAAGATGAAGGATCTGCGGGAAGATGTATCCATCAAAAGAGAAAGTTGCTTAGGTTCCGTAATGATATTTCTGGTGGATACTGCATTTTCCTCTGATTCTTTACCACCCTCCCTTCACCAGTGATGGATAAGTGCTGTTTCTAATAATAAGATTGTAAGGTACGAACTTGTGTTTCTGTTGTTTTGTGCCTGATGTAGACGTTTTCTTAGTACCGCTTCAAATGACTTCTCTTAGAACTTCTCTCCATTTCTCGATGTGGCATTAAAAGCAAAGAAGGAACTGATGCCATTGTGCCAGATGCCGTCATATGTAGCTGCATATTGTGATATCTCTTGTGGATAAAGCCATGATTGAAGTTGCGGAGGTGCCACCTAGCAGTTGTGGAGAGTTATTCATTTGGGGAAAAATACATATACAGTGTGGCAAGACGTGGCAGGAGATAAAACATTAACAGTAAGAAGCATCCTATAACATGTTGTCTTTAAACATGTATGGCCCTTTAAATAAACATTTGTTTTAGTCTTCCGTGATTTGGAAATTCTTCCGCTGTGCCCCATCATTGGTATGACAGTGAATTCAAAGATCCTTAATGCTTCCTCATTGTTTATCTGCATATGTTCATTTGATCCTCTCAAGTTATGCTGGGATCTGGTTGCCATTTTTTTCAATTAACATATCATCCAGCGCAAATTATATGAGACTGAGCATGAAGCTATTTGATTGTGTAGGTTCTCTCATAGGGGATCTCCATTGATAGTCATAACTGTTTAAATAGCTCCGCCCACGTGCGGGAATCCCGGAGCACTTCATCATAGAATATCTTCTGAAGTGTAGGCGTTCGCCTTTCTTCAGGAAAGCCTGCAAAAACACTTAAGAGAAAACATAATGTGCCACCTAGAAAACAGGCTGCATTGGAGAAATACTTCAGATGTTACTTACAAAAGGATTAAAATACCCCTGAATATGTATAATTTAGAAGTGAAAATTCCATAAAACAGCTTAAATCTCTTCTAACAAGCTGAAGGTTCGCAGTACAGTGTAGCCACATAGGCTGCCATTATGTGAGTTTTAAACAGTGTCTGCGCCTTTAAGGACTCGGAGACCACCAGTATCCCATCATGCCTAGCAGGTGGCAGTTGTCGCAGTTCTTTTTTCCGGCACCTGGTGACAGGATCCTGGAGCATTGAGCTTGGCCTTTTAGGCTTTTTTTCTTCAATATTCACCTGTGGAATTTTGTTTTCTTTGTTTTCACTTGACGTCTTTCATCATCCTCACCATTTTAAGGCTTTTCTAACAGGATTTTGAGGCATTTTCTCCATAATTATGCCTTCTCTGTATCAGTGCCCTGCCTGTGGGAGGAAGAAGGCCAATTCAGACCCTCACGACATCTACATACTCTGCCTTCCATCTGCGCATGTTCCTGACCAGTGCCACCACTGCAAGAAGTTTTCTCGTCGCACCCTGAGGGGGAGAGAGAAAATTTGCCTTCATAGCATGGAAGAAGGGCTCAGGCAGCAAGTCCAGTCTCAAGGTGAGACCTCAGAGCGAGGAGAGGATCAGTCCTCTACCGGGTCTCTTACATCTGCCTCTGAGGGACGTGGAAGGTCCAAACAGAAAGCGACATCCAGAAAACTGCATGTTTCTCGGTCGAAGTCGAGGGACTTGACGTCGAGACCAGATACAGCTCTGACTTGCTCGCCATCCAGGACAGGATTGACGTTGAGGAAGAGACACAGATCGACGTCAAGGCAACATAGACCTCATGCGCTTTAAAATCGACATTGAGGAGCATATTGTGGTGAGGTGATCCATCGACGCCAAGGAGTGGTTCGACGTCGAGGCGTCTGTGAAGATCACCCTCGAGGAGAAAGTCAACGTCGAGGACACATTACAAGAGGAGAAAAAGGATGCAAATCTATTTGTCACCTGATTTGGAATACTCAAGGGCTTACTCTCCTGCTTTCCCGATAGTACTTCCAGATTCTCCATCTCCTCCACCTCCGCCTCCACCACCAACGCCTCCACCTCTGGTGCCTCCTCCTCCAGCGCCCATACCTCCTGTAGCACCGCCAAGGCCTAGATCGCGCCCTAGAATGCGCCATCGGTCACACCATCACAGGGGTCATTCGAGGCATTCATCCTCTCGCCATCGCAGCCATAGATCACGGTCCAGGACATGTACCTCATCCAGATATCGTTCAAGGCACACAGCATCCTCTTCTAAATAAACAGGATGATATTCGCCAACATTATCTGATTCTCCACCACCTCGCATCTCTCCAATGGATGACATCACCATGTTCCAGGAGGTTCTGGTGAGAGGTGTTGCAAAGCTAAATATTCAGATGTCAGTCCCCAAACCTACCACATCTGTTGTCTTTGAAATGCTACATCAGCGGTCGTCTTCAAGACCTCTGCTGCCATTGGTTCCTGATCTTTGGAGCCAGTGATGGAACTGTTTTTGACCCCAGCCTTAACCAAACCAGCCCCTTCGAGGCTACAGAAAAAATATCTGCCTCCTGAGCAAGATCCTCTTTTTCTCAGAGCGGATCCAACTCCTGACTCTGTGGTCATTCTGGCGGCCAAGAAGCATCATGCCACCACTCCTGCTTCTGCAGTCCCTCCTGACAAGGAGAGCAAGAAACTGGACTCTGTGGGTAGCAAAGTTTGTAACATGGCCACAACCACCATGAAAGCGGTCAGTGCTACTGCCCTCCTAGGAACATAGGTAGAGCGTTCTGGGCCTCTATCCAGCATTTTGCCGATTACCTTCTTAGGGACAAAAGCGAGGACTTCATGGAGATTGTGAATGAAGGTCTCATGGTGTCCAACCAAGGCTTCAGTGCCACAGCCGACTCCTCCCTGTTGGCGGCACATGAATATTATCATGGCATTGCCTTAAAGTGACATTCATGGCTCCACCTCACGTCTCTGAAACAAGAGTTTCAGCAAAGGTTTATAAATCTTCCTTTTTCTGGATCTACCCTCTTTGGCAGCCACGTTGACGATGAGATGGCTCGGAAATGGAGACTCTAAAGGCTTTCAGCCTAGAAAGACCAAAAGAGCAAAGGCCTTCCTTCAGGCCATTCCAATGCCGGTTTTACTCTCAGAGGGTTCAAACCCCTCATCGGTACTAGAGTCGTCGGCATCCACAACAACAGTGCCATATCAGCAACAGTAGCGACTACAATCTAGAGGGCGCTCTTCCCAACAGCCCACCCAAGGGGGGTAAACCCACATCCGGTGCCAAACCCTGAATCTTTCCTTCCCCCTCTTCCATTACCCACTCTGGTAGGGGTAAGCATCGCACACTTCCTGGAAGAGTGGCAAAAAATCACAAAAGACACCTGGGTGCTGAGTATTGTTCAAAATGGCTATTCTCTCAGATTCATCAGTCCTCCTCTGACTATTCCACCAAAACCATCCAGCCATCATCTGCACTTGCTTCAGGAAGAAGTATACATCCTCCTCCAGAAGCGTGCGTTGGAGGCCGCCCACCATAAACAACGGGGTACAGGCATCTACTCCAGATACTTTCTGGTGAAAAAGACAAGGACGAGGGGCGTGGCTTGACAGCATGGCCGGCTAGACGTGTTTTCTGCGCCGCTCCTGCCCCAACACCGTAAATCCTTAAGAATCCTGGCACTATAGTGACTCTCATAGTGCAGAACGATAGCGGAACCCTCCCCTGACCCCAAGGAACCCAGCGAACTGCGGGGAAACGGGCCCGCGATTGCACAGCGCTGATGCAGACGGCGACCGATTTGGAGGAACCCCGGTCGTCATAATGGCGGCCATCGAGCAGTTCTCGGAGGGGAGCGCAGTCGGGCAGTGGTGAGGCCCCTGGGCCGCGGTGAGTCCGACCGCAAGCTCTAGATAACTTCTACGGCCCCAGGAGGGGGGAAAAAAGCAGAAGGAACGTACCGCTGTATGCGGCCGGCTGGTTGGGCTCCGACGACCGGGAGCGGAATCTACGCGAGACCGCGGCGGTGCGGCCTACAGGTGTTCCGACCGGAGAGGCCTGGACGCGGTGAGGCAACCGCCTGGGGACCGAGGTGGCCCGGTGTGTTGCCGGAGGCCTGAACTTGATGCTGAGGGGCGGGGGTACACAGACCCCGAAGGCCACTACGAACCCCGGAGCAGCGGTGGGTCCCAAACTGAGGTCGCGGCGGGGCCCCGGTGAATCCTGAGTCAGACGCGGGGGCAGTCTAGCCGACATGGAGGCAGCAACAATTGCCCAGTAGCTGGGAGGCTCTCCATACGATATCGAAGCCGGAGGCCGGGAGAATAGGCCTCAGTGTGATCGGATGGCAGGGCTGCACCGGGCCACGAAGACAGCTTAGGGGCGGTGTCGGGGGCTGCAGTTCAATAGCGGCGATAAAGAGCACCCCCCCTGCGGCCAGCAAGCCACGGCAAGGAAGTGGGCCTGGGGAGCGATGTGACGAACTGGGGGCAAGTGGTGCCAGAGAACGGCCCCGGCCAATGGAAGGGGAGGCCTACCTGGTATAGTCGACGCAAAGGCCACAGGGTGAATGGCCTGAGATACTCATTTGACCCGGACGGAGGGGGCCACCAGACAGCACACTAGGACGGCCAGACTGACTATGGGGAAGGACCGACCCCTAAGAGGTGCCCAAGCCAATAAAATTATGCAATATACGGTCCCGGGGCCGACGGCGGTGGACCGCCTTGGAACTGATACGGAGCGGGGGGCCCACCCCGATGTGGCAGCTCGCGACCAGGCCGACATCTTGGCAGCGATTCGTGATTCCAGGGTGGCGTTAGAAACAAAAATGGACGGTATGGCCATGGACATCAATCATCGGCGCCTGGATCTCCGGAAGGTGGCGGATAGGGTGACCACCACGGAAGGGGACCTGAATACTGTACAGACGGAGGTCAGACAACTACGGGAGACGGTGGTGACGCTCCAGGGCCATACGGCCCGGCTGGAAGAAAGGGCGGAAGATGCAGAAGGGCGGTCCAGAAGGAATAATCTCCGCTTTTTAGGATTTCCAGAAAAGGCGGAGGGGCCGGCGGCGGACCTATTTCTGGAAGATTGGATTGGCACATCGTTCCCGAGCCTTAGGCTCTCCAACCTGTTTGCAGTGGAAAGGGCGCATAGATCTCTTGGGCCGCCGCCGAGACCGGGAGCCCCGCCCAGAGCCTTGATTGCCCGACTGTTCAATTTTAGGGACCGGGACATGATCCTGCAACATATCCGCACCAATGGCCCACCTCAATTTGAGAACCAAGACATCCATATCTATCCAGACTATACCAAAAAGGTGCAGGAACTGCGGAATGACTTCTTGAGCGTTAAACGGCGGATGCGGAGCCACGACATCAGGTACAGCCTACTGTTTCCGGCCCGGCTCCGAGTACAACATGCCGACAAGGTCTACTTCTTTGGCAACTCAGTAGAGGCAGCTGAATGGATGGACGCGTTGGGCTTGGCCGGCCAAGACCAAAACCAGGGCTGGCGAGAGCAGAGACGCCGGAGTAATCGACAGCGGACCCAGCAACGGCGAGAAGGGAGACAGCACCAACGAGACCGAGATTTGGCGGATGGAGGGCGCATCGCGGTGGGACCAGATGGCACTCTCCTGGCAGATCGGGAGGCGATCCCAACGCAGAACCAGTATTCTCCGCTCTGTTTGGTACAGGAAACACAATCGGAGGCGGGCAGCGCCGCCGGCCCGGTTGTAGAGGGCTCCGGTAATGAGTGAGTGATGGACCTCACACTAAGACCGGGAGGGTCTGGGACACAGACACTGTGAGTACCTGTTTTGGCCCGTTGGGCGCTTGACTTTCTTGAGAGACTCGTGTGCGAGGACACAGCGCCCAGTGGCATTGAGGGGGGGGAGAGGTTTTCGATAAAATTGATAAAAATCAGAGGAGGGTACACTATTTTGCCTATCTGTTGTTCAGACTTGCCGGCGGTAGAGTGCCGAGGTGGCCTGGCTAGACCTTTGGTCGGGCGGGGCTGCACGGTGCCAGTCAGTCGGCTGATTTACAGAGTTTAGGAAGGGGGGGGATTGCCAAGTGGGGAGAGCACGCCCACTTGTAATTGTTATTTTAAGTTGAGGGGGTGCTCTAAGGGGTGGGTGGAGCTTTGGGGCGGGGTTCAGAGTCCTCGGACCCGGACCGGGTTGCGGGAATGAAGGGCTACCGCCTGTGGGTGGAGGGAGTTGGGGTTTCGTGTTATGGGGTTGTTTGGGGTGCTGCCGGGTCTGTTCTAGGTCACAATACAAGGGATCGAAGTAGTCTACCCTTAGAGGGGCCACGCTATATTTCTCCTGGGGGCCTCACATAATAGTCAGGGGGCAGAGATGCCAACAACAATTCACTTATGCCAGGTGATTCACAGACATACAAATTGATCACATGGAATGTTCGTGGGCTCAACAATGTGGTCAAGCGAATCCGGGTAGCATCCTACCTCAGACGGTATGGAGTAAGTATAGCCCTGCTCCAGGAGACGCGCTTGTGGGGAGATTGTCTTAAAAATGTTCAACGCCGATGGAGGGGTCAGTTTTTCGCAACATCCTACTCGGGGTTTGCTAGGGGAGCGTTGGTCTGGGTGGCACCGGGGGTCCCCTTTAAGGCTTTACACACTATACGAGATCCTGAAGGGAGATTTGTGATGGTGGAGGGGACACTGGATGGACGCAGCATATGCCTGGTAAACGTGTATGCCCCGAATACTGACGACGGGGGTTTTTTGAGCCGAGTGCTGGGGCAACTCGATCTCGACCCGGACACAGAACTGATTGTGGCGGGAGACTTTAACTGCACCCTTGATGGGGAGCTCGACAGACACCCCCCAAAACTAGATGCCAAACCTAGAGTCAGGGAAGCGATGGGCCGAATGCTTCACAATCATGGCCTGTTGGATATATGGCGACACTATAATCCTGGTCGTCGAGTGTACTCGTGCCACACACCTGCTGCCAATACCCATAGTAGGCTTGATTACTTTTTCATTCAAAGGGCGGCGGTGCATCGGATAATGGAGACGCTATATCTGGCCCGTTATCTGTCTGACCACTCCCCGTTATTAATTACCTACTCGCTGGACCGACCGAGATCTAAAGTACCGCTTTGGAGGCTTAATATTGAAGCTTTCGGTGATCCGATCTATAAAGGCGCTATAGCAAAAGGGTTGGATGATTATTTGGAACTCAACTGGGGTTCAGCAGGCACCAGGGCGACCGAATGGGACGCGATGAAGGTGGTAATACGGGGGATCTGCATGTCCACAGAGGTGGGGGTTAAAAGAGTTCTGGAGCGCGATCTGCGTCGGCAGGAGGAGCGCTTGGCGACATTGGAGAAAGAAATGCCCACCAACGGTGGGAGGTCGACTGAATGGGCCACCGTGCGGCGACAGATAGGGGACATATGGGACTCGCTCGGCAGATTTAATAGAACGGAAAGTAGACGTCGCTGGTATACAGAAGGAGATAAGGCGGGGCGGCTGTTGGCGCGCCTGATCAGGACGGAGACTCAGCCCCACCCGATTATGGCCCTCAAAAACGACTCAGGACAGGTGGTATATACTCAACATGCGATCAATAACGCATTCCTGACCCATCTACGAAAAATATACTCCAAGCCCCAATCCCCAGAGACCCTCGTGGTTATGGAGACCTATCTTGCAGGGGTGGACCTACCTAGCATAGACATAGACAGTCAGGAGGCCCTAGGAGGCCCCTTTAGTGGGGAAGAAATTCGGGCGGCGATCGCCCTCCTGAAGACTGCGAAGTCTCCTGGGTTGGACGGTATAACCGCCGAACTCTATAAAGAGAGAGGCGGAGTCCTAATCCCCAGGCTATTAGATATCCTGGGCGAGGCCGAGGAACGCGGTAGGCTCCCTGATTCCATGCGGGAGGCGCTGATTGTGATGATCCCCAAACCAGGGAAGGATCCCCCGGCTCATATCGGCCTATTTCAATGTTGAACGTAGACCTTAAAATTATCAGTCAGGTGTTGGCGGGTCGGCTCCTCCCCTATCTCCAGCGGCTGGTCCATGAGGACCAATCCGGGTTTATACCGGGCCGGAATACGTTGCGTAACATCCGCCGCCTCGCGCATATTATGCACTCATTAGAGGGACGGGCCCAACAGAGCGCCTTGGTGTTCCTAGATGTCGAACAAGCGTTCGACTCGGTCGGCTGGGACTATCTATGGCGGGTACTTTTAAAAATGGGTCTGGGGGAGGGGTTTGTAAAGTGGATTAAACTACTCTATACTCATCCAACGGCAAGAGTTCGCACGGGGCGATACGTGTCAGAGGCGATCTCTATAGGGAGGGGGACACGGCAGGGTTGTCCGCTCTCCCCTTGCTGTTCGCCCTGGCAATGGAGCCATTGGCTTGCCACCTGCGTGAGGTTCTCAGAGGACGGGGCATACAGGTAGGCGGTTCGGAACATGTCGTTTCGTTATATGCCGATGATGCACTAATATACCTGAGACAGCCGACCCGGTCATTGCCAACACTGATGACTGCGCTGGCACAGTTTGCTGCTGCCTCCGGTCTTTCCATCAACAAGTCAAAATCGCAACTGTATGCGATTGGCCCGGAGTGCAACTGGGAGGGGTCACAACACCCAGTACTGGAGCTTCCATGGGCAGGGGACGTTATCCGCTATCTGGGGATATGGATTGGTAGGAATGAGGCAGTTTTTTACCAGCACAATATGGGGAGGATAATTAGAGGTCTTCAGGGCAGTATTGCCTTTTGGAACACGCTCAAACTCTCCCTAATGGGGAAGATTGCCTTAATTAAGATGGTGGTCTTACCTCGCTGCCTCTATACCATGCAGGGCTCCTTCTTTGAACTTCCACACCGGGTATTTAAGGAGATAGAGGCCCTGCTGCCTGTTGTTGTGGAATGGGAAGAGATGTAGGGTAAGTCTAGAGGTCATGAAACGTAGATGGGGCAAAGGGGGTTTAGAGATCCCCGATCTCGAACTATATTATTTTGCATCCCAATTGCAACATGCCATAGCCTGGTTGGATACGGATCCCTCTTGGGAGAGGTCCCTGCTGGCAGGTACATACGGGGACCGACAGCTAGGAGCGCTTTTGTGGCGGGCTAGGGGACACAGGGAACAAGGTCCTTCATTGGTGCGGCTTGGGGCAGCAATATGGAATCGGGTGATACGCAGAGTGATCCGGGAAAGGCCGTTTGCCCCGGAGGCGGACTTTTGGCTGATGCCGCCCTTTGCGCAAATAGACCAGGTAATGTCCACGGAGGCCTGGAAGGCTGGGGGCTGCCTAATGTTGTCTGACCTGTACCCGGACAATAAATTTATCACCTACCGGGAGGCGGTGACCACCTTTGAGCTGGGAGCAGGGCAGTTTCTGCAATACGCTAAAATAGCGGCAACGGCGCGACAATTATGGCCCACGTTCCCTGAGGCTCCGGGGTGGTCCCAAACCCTGGTCACTATGATCACCATGGCTGGGGGGAGAAGACTTGTTACTCACCTCTACAGGGCGCTTAGAGATGATAGGCAGACTGGCCCCCTCAAAATAGAAGAAAAATGGCAGCAGGTGTGTCCGCAGGAGATCACAGCACCAGAATGGGGAAAAATACACGAGAGTGTGCGGAAGGTGTTGGTAAGCAACCGCTTCAAACAAATCCAGTATAACATAATACATATGACCTACCTCTCACCTCGAAGGCTGCAGGCCATTGATAGTTCCAGGGATTCCCGCTGCCCTCGATGTCGCTCTGATCAGGCAGACTTTCTGCACATGGTATGGATCTGCCCAACGATCCAGACATACTGGGTGGCAGTCCTTGAGGTTCTGAATAGGATAACAGGGTGGATAATAGCCCTGGATCCAAGGGCTTGCCTCTTGGGCTTGATACCTCGGGATCCTAAACGGAAGACAAGTAGGCGGTTCCTGGTCTTGGGCCTGGTTATAGCCCAACGGCGTATAGCGATACATTGGCTAACCCAGCAGGGGCCGCTATTGGCGAAGTGGAAGACAGATCTCAGGGAGTGGGCAGTAGCAGAAGAGGGGCACATACGGAACACCAGGAGAGATGACAAATTACCCGAGGTGCTACTGGCATGGGGAGCGATGATGCAAGAGATAGAAGGACAAAACACACAACTCACACCAGAAGGTTCAGGCGAGGCGTCTTCCACGGAGGGGGTGGCCACAGGACGACGAGGGGAAACACAAGGTGTCCCCACATGAACACTAAGCTGTATAGACCATCAGTTACATAGACCCGGCAGAGGGGGGGAGGGCACCGGGGAGGGGGGATGGGGGGGAGGAGGGGGGGAGTTTAACACAGTTCAAGTTATGTTTACACATGTAAAGAATACAAAGCGAAGAAAACTAGGATAGAGGAATCTCCAAGGTTGTCAACATAGATTTAATGTTTGCAATGTATTACACCGCCTCGGCTGAGGTGGACAAACTCTGTAACTATTTTACATGCGAGCTGCTGATTTGGAACAATAACTCAATAAAGAAATACTAAAAAAAAAAAAAAAGACAAGGACGAATTCAGGCCCATTCTCGACTTGAAAGTAGCCAACAAATAGATTCAGCGAGAAAAGTTTTGGATGCTGGCATTGCATCAGATCTATCTCCAACTACACCCAGGGGGCTGACTCTGTTCCATAGACCTCCAAGACATGTATTTTCATGTGCTCATCACCAAGAAACATTGCAAGTTCTTGAGGTTTGTAGTGGGGCAGGAGCATTATCAATACCAGGTCCTTCCATTCGGCCTCAAATCAGCTCCCAGAACCTTCTCGAAGTGCGTGGCAGTAGTTGCTGCTCATCTCAGGAGGCACCGAATCTTCACCTATCCCTATCTAGACGATTGGTTAACCAAGGCGTCAACTTCACAGGAAGCCCAACAGTATTTCAAATGGACATGCGATGTCCTTCAACGGTTGGGTCTTCTCATCAACCTCAAAAAGTCGGTCTCCCCCGGGTTCAGACTCTGCAATACTTAGGGGCCACCATTGACAAGAGGCCGGCAAAAGTGTGTCCTTCGGAGAGACTTTCATAGATCTGTCGAAAATGTCACTATCTAATGAAAGCCTCTTATCCCACAGTGAGGTCAGTGTCATCCCTTCTTGGCTCCATGGCCTTGTGTATCTGCCTCACCCCGAATGCACGCCTCCACATGCGACCTCTGCGGGAATGTCTCGAGGACCAGTGGGACCAGGCAACAGGGAAGACATGATCATTCTTCCCCCTCAGATAAAGCAATCTCGGACTTGATGGTGATCTTCAACCAATCTCATTCACTGGATGCCTTTCCACCAACAGGCTCTCTCTCAAACCATAGTCACAGAAGCATCGTTACTTGGGTGGGGAGCCCACATGGATCATCAACAAATTCAAGCCACATAGTCTCTGAAGGAGATGACATACCACATCAGTCTCCTCGAACTCTGGGCAGTACACCTTGCGCTGAAAGCTTTTCACCCGTCATTCAAGACCCAGTCCCTGCCTGTTCAGGCGGACAATGCTACCACCATGTATTACCTCAACAAGCAGGGGAACACGGTCTGGACCCTTATCTCATGAAGCCCAAGCAATTTGGCATTGGCTAGTAGCCAGGAACCTGCGGATCATGACAACTCACCTCTAAGGTGTGCAAAATGTGCAGGCAGACGCCCTCAGCATGGTTATGCAAGAAAACCATGAATGGGTCCTTCATGACAACATCCTATAAGACATTTTCTGGCTGTGGGGCTCTCCGCACATCGACTTGTTCGCCACCACAGAAAGCAGAAAATGCCAAGACTTCACCTCAAGGTACTTCCAACCAGGGACTCTGGGGAATGCCCTATAGATCGACTAGTTAGACAAATTTCTTTACGCCTTTTCACCATTCCCTCTGATTCCGGCAGTCCTCCTCAAGCTGTTCCACTCAAGAGCCGAACTCATCCTGATAGCCCCAAAGTGGCCACTTCAGTGATGGTTCACGGGCCTCCTTCACTGGTCACAGCATTCACATCTCAAGCTGCCATTCTGCCCAGACCTACTAACAAAGTTTGGAGGCCAGATGGTTCATCCCAATCCCTCCTCTTTGAATTCGGCTGCCTGGCTCTTGAGCTAGTGCAGTTTGGACACTTGAATTTGCCACGAGACTGCATGGACGTCCTCAAAGAGGCTAAACGGCTGTCAACCCGTTCAGCATTTGCCTTCAAGTATAAGAGATTCAGCATCTTGTGTTCCTCCCAGAACTAGATCCTACTTCTTGCCTGGATGATGTCATTCTTCCCTATTTGGCAAATTCTGGCTTGCAGTTCTCCTCCATAGGAGTCCACTTGGCGGCTCTCACTGCCTACAGGAAATGTCCTTGTCCTTCACCAACATTCCAGTGAGTAAGGACTTTCTCGAAGGGCTAAAAAAGGTTTTACCTCCTATAAGCTTCCTTCCCCTCACCGGAAGCTTAACAAAGTTCTTTCATGTCTCATGCATGTGCCTTTGGAACCTAATAAAGTGTCCCTACAGCATCTTTTGTGGAAAGCAGCTTTCCCTGTAGCAATTACATCAGCTTCTAGGGTTAGCGAAATTCAGGCGTTATGCTCTCCTGAGCCCTACACCGTCTTCCACTCAACAAAGTAGTCATGAGGATCCACCCTAAATTCCTCCCCAAAGTTTAGGACTTTTATGTCAATCAGACAATTTCATTGCCAACTTTCTTTCAGCACCCTTCAACTCGGTCTGAAAGAACTCTTCTTACCCTAATGTGAGGCAAGTCTTGAAGTTTTATCTCGACAAGACTCGTGACATATGTAAATCAGACTAATTGTTTATAAATTATGGCCCTGTCCGTACCACAATGGATAGTGTCTTGCATTCTCTTATGCTATCAAAAAGCCAACAAGACTATATCAGTTAGACCTAAGGCCCACCCTATTAGAGGTAAGGCAGCAACTGCCGCTTTGATGAGAAACATCCCTATAGCAGAGATCTGTAAAGCGGCTACATGGCGGTCTGTTCACACATTCATCAAGCATTACTGTTTGGATTTGGATGCTCGAGCAGACGCTCAAGGAAAACAAGCTTCCCTCAGAAATGTATTTGCTTAATTCAAGCCCATTGTCATTCCTCTGTTGTTTTCCACTGCTCTTGGTGGGGATGGTTTGCTATTCTATTCAAACGCTTATCACTATCAATGGAGCTCTCCTATGAGAGAAGGATTAGTTTCTTACCTGTAACTCCAGTTCTCCTGTAGGGGAATCTCCATTGAAGTCCTAAACGACCCACCCGCCTCCCCGGTGGATATAACAGAGGATAGGTTTGGGTTCTCCTATCACTAACACATTCCTTCAAAAAGAATTGAGGCAACTGCCACCTGCTAGGCATGATGGGATATTGGTGGTTTCTTGAGTCCTTAAAGGTGCAGACACTGTTCAAAACTCACATATTGGCAGCCTATGTGGCTACACTGTCCTATCTTTCAGCTCTTTCCTTTACAAAAAAGGGTTTATGAAAGAGATTTAAGCTGTCTTATGAAATTTTCACATATATTATACATTTTCAGGGGTATTTTAACCCTTTTGTAAGTAAAATCTGAAGTATTTCTCCACAGTACACAGCAGCCTGTTTTCTAGGCTGCACATTATGTTTTCTCTCAAGTTTTTTAGCAGGCCTTCCTGAAGAAAGGCAAACGTCTACACTTAAGAAGATATTTGATGATGAAGTGCTCCAGGTTTCCTGCACGTGGGGCGGAACTTTTTAAACGCTTATAACTTCAATGGAGATTCCCCTCCGATAGAACTGGAGTTACAGGTAAGAAACTAATCCTTCCTGTCAACTTGAAAACGATGGTGTGTTGTATTCGAAAAAGAAACTATAATACTATTCCATGCAGTTTTATATAATTAGCACCACACTGTGCCTCCTCATTTTTTCTCCCTCACCCACTGAAAACTTTGGAATTTGTGTTTCTACCAAGACACCGCTTATTTCGTATGTTTGATCTGCCTAGGAGCTACGAAAACAGAAGATTTTTCTGTTTTCATGTTAACTAATCAAAACGGTTCACTTGGAGTTTAAACTGTTATTTTAGAAATGTTTTTGCTTTATTCTCTGTCTACACCATTACTGTTTTGAGCATTTCTTATCAAATTGCCTAAATGCTTTTAAGTACAGCAAGATCATTATAAAATACTCGCTAAAATTGTGGCTAACAGGTTGTCACAGTTAATGGAGTTTATTATTGCTCCGGCACAATCAGGCTTTGTCCCCCATCGCTCGACCTCATTAAATCTGCGAACCTTGTTCGCAGTATTACATAGAATAGATCCCGGCACTCCTGCGGCGGCTATTCTTCTGGACACTGAAAAGGCCTTCGACACACTCGAGTGGCCCTTTCTCCTCGCCATAATGCGTCGTATGGGCATGCCAGCTGGCTTTATAGCCACTACGGGCTTATTATATAGTCGTCCTACGGCACGGTTGCGCGTAAATGGCACTCTATCTGCCCCTTTTGCATTAACCAGAGGTACGCGTCAGGGATGCCCTCTATCACCTCTTTTGTTCATCCTTGCCATGGACCCTTTAATACGACACTTCCAGGAACGACATCTCCATAGAGGGCTGCAGTTCAATACGGGCCCCCTTTTAGTTTCATTATATGCCGATGACACCATCCTCTATGTCAGAGAACCACATCTGAACCTTGCCCCGCTCATCCGGGAAATCCTCCGCTTTGGGAGGCACTCTGGATTAGGTATTAACTGGCACAAATCGACCATTTTTCCCTTGACCGCTAGTACGACCCCTTGGGATTGTGAGTTTCCATTGGAATGGTGCTCGGATTCGGTTAAATATCTGGGTATCCACATACACTTGAACCAGGACCAGATTATGGCCCTTAATTATGGACAAGCGGTTGAGAAGCTGCAGACACAAGTGGAGAAATGGCTACGACTACCGCTATCCATGGCAGGAAGAATCGCTATAATTAAGATGATGGTCCTACCCAAATTTTTATATCTTTTTAATAATATCCCCATGCCTCTCACCCACAGCTTCTTCGCAACACTTCGATCCCATCTTATCAGATTGGTATGGGGAGGCAGACGGCCGCGTGTTCGGTGGAAGGTACTTACCTTACCATATGAGAGAGGCGGACTTGGAGTGCCGGATTTTTATTTATATTACTTGGTGGCTCAGTGTAGTTACGCCTATGCCTGGTGCCACCCAGACGCGCGGATTCCATTTTTGCGCCCGGAGGCGGACTTTGTCCTGCCTGAGCGACTGGCGGAGGTCCTACCCAGGGGCGAACCCAGGAGTCCAGTCGACATACAAACGGTCTCGACGACCAGCTGGGCGTGGAGCAGGCTCTCCCGCTACGCCACTGACTCTACTCATTGAGAGTGAGAGTGGAACGCACGTCATTTCCAAACTATATAAGCTATGCGTAGCACAGATGCCGATCGCAGACGACAAGCTACGTACGGAGTGGGAGTCTGATCTGGGACATCCCATCTCGGACGACCAGTGGTCCACCTGCTGCAAGGTAACAAAGGATGTTTCACTGAATAGTCGCCATAAACTATTACATTATAAATTTCTTCGCAGAACTTATGACACCGACAACATTACATAAAATTGACCCTGAACGACCCCACACGTGCCGGAAATGCGGCGCACAGCAAGCCGATTTCGTACACTTGGCCTGGACATGCCCCCGCAGACACCCGTATTGGATCCAGGTGCACAAAACATTAGGGGACATTCTTGGGCTTACACTGGTTCCTATTCCGGAAGTGGCATTGCTGGGCTACACAGTTAATTTTCCTAAAGCAGTCCGGAAACTAGCATCCCTTGGCCTCCTCTTGGCAAAACGGGAGGTAGCATTATATTGGGGCAACCAGGTTTCCCCTACGGCACAAGGATGGCTGAATAGCTTAGCGCATTGCAGTATAAACAGTGAGATCTACTCTAGCCTGCTCCCCAGCACAGCGCACCCCAAAGATATCTGGGGCCCATATAAGGCATATATAGACACCCTAAGCATTCCTCCCGCCTCCCAGTCTAATTCAGGGATAGTACCCACGGGTATTGGATAGACCAATCTGACTACACATTGATAGATCGGACAGGCTCGACACGGCACTGCGTAATAAATACCCCCACCTACACGCTAAGTCAGCGCCATCGAGCACTCTGAGATAGAGACGATAACGGATAGAGGGAGGGGGCCTGCCGCTTTGATAAAATTGAAAAGACATTTGATGCTCTGGAACGAGTTGTTGAGAATTGTTTGTTAGATATGGTGCTGCACGCTATGTTGAGTTTATAATCTGGCAAGACACCTTCGGTTATTACAATGTGACATGGACGTGTTTCTAATTCATATGTGTATATGTATCATGGACGACTGTAACGATGGAACCATACATTTGCTGTTGATAATAAATGGAGGAAAAATAAAGTTTAAAAAAAAAAAAAAAGTACAGCAAGATCCTAATTGGTGCAGTTTCTAATATGTCTTGTTTGTTTTTCCCAGGCAAATATCCCTGGGATTATCTTTTGTCCTGTGGCCACTTCAGCCCACATACAGTTCCTTGAGTCTGACACGGAGCTTTAAGGCACCCTTTTTTATACACTGTCCGGTGTCTCTCCCAAAATATCTTGCCGAGACTACCATGAGCATCTTCTGAGGCACCTCTTGGGGGGCTGCTTATGTAGCCCTACTCAAGTCACCATGGGAAGCCTGATGCTAACCTCGTCTTGGCACGTCCTTCAGGACTACACTCCATGTCATGGTTTACTACTAAGCCCCTCCATCCCCTCCGATGCTGTGGCTGCTTCGTTGAATGAGGAGCCTTGAGGAACTTTCTCATGCTCTTGCTCAGGGTGCCTTTCTGGGGTTAATATAGGCACAGTCTATCTCTTAGAGCTGCATCAAGTCTAATCAGAGGCTCTTTTGTAACCTAGTTCGAATTTTCTCCTAGCCTTTGTCATGTTGTTCATTTCATACTTTTTTTTTTTTTTTTTTTCAGATAAAACCATAAAAATCATACATATATCATAAAAACTCCAACATGTATATAAAAAGCAATACAGTAAAATCATTCTAAACCCTTGATTACAGAGTTAACAAGATAGGTCCCACTATCAAATTTAATCACAACTGGACCTAAGCCTGATGGCGGCCCTTAAAAAGTTAAGCATGTGGAGTACAGAATCACCTGAAAGAAGTTGTAAAAAGATTAAAGCAGGTTTAACCCTCTTGAAACAAGCTTTTTTTAAGAATAGGAATGATAAAAGACTTTCTGAGAACCTCATAAAAACTACAAAACATTAAAAAATGCATCATATCCTGTGGAGACTGTCCGTCGCAGCCACAGGGTATAAGACACTGCCCTCTCTGAGCGCCACGGGTTGGGCCAAATGATAATGAAAAAGATCAAGCCTGAATCTAGTCAATAGGAAGCGATCATGATTTTGCAGCGTGAATCTTTTCTGGATTCACATGCTGTGCATTATTCCGCCATCTAGTGGTTGGGTCCGGTATTGTTGTATTTGTCCTCTTTTTTTTTTTCTTTTCTTAGTGGGCATCGACATACCACCATTTGGTGGCTTCCTGTGACGTCGATGTGCTTCCTCCGGAAGCTCCCACCTTTGGTCGACATCTTCAGATTCTTTTTTCTGCCGTTGGGTCTGGATCGTTACAAAAGGTGCTCCAGGAAGTTGGAGTGAAGAATCGGCGAAAATAACAGGAAAAGAGAGGAAAACTTAAAAGGACGATGACTCAAGGTACCACAGGTCGAATTGAGGTGCCGGAATGTGCAGAGAAGAGAAAAGAAAGCTTTGTCGACGCCTTACAGGAAATGCGTGTACAGGGTGCTCCCTGTACGTGGTAATGGACAAGACACCATTCAAGTTTTTCCTCAATTGCCACCATAAGTACGCCCAGAAGGACAAGCATCTTGCCTGCAATCTCTGCTTACCAGTCGAACATCGAAGTGAAGACTGCAACACGTGTTCGCAATTTGCCCCGAAGACGTTGAGAGTAAGAGAGCGGCAGAGAAGGGCCAACTACAACATGCAAGGCCAAAGTGCGGCACCATCACTGAGAGACCTGGGCCTCTCCAGCGACGATGAGGACAATGTTGCAGAAGGGCCAGAGGGCGACGCAGACATCGACATCCAAGTCGTGGAGGTCGAAAAGAAGTCTTCGCAAGAAGTAAGAGAACCGTCGGTCTCGAAAACAGCACATGAGTCATGAAAGACGGACACAAGGGCCCCAAAGGGAGCATCGGTGTCGAACCACTCGACCGCAGTGGCGTCCCAGAAAAAACATTCCGTAGGATCCTTAGACAAGGACTCCGTAACAGCAAAGACCCTCAAAAAATCCAAGGCGTCGAAAGATGATCATGGAAGAGACGCATCGATGTCGAGACAAGACCGGTCAAAAAGCGAAAAACATGGCATGATGCACGTGTCAACGGACAGGGCATCGTCAACCGCGAAAAAGAGGCATGAAGGTTTCGACGCCGAAACGCAAGCAGCGGAAAAGGCTCCGTCGAGAGGTTCAAGACCTACAGTGGCAAGACCTCGACACAGACTCTCCTGAGGAAGCTGTCGACATCTATCCTTCGAGGCCTTCCCCTGCTTACGGCATTGGGATGTACAATCAGGTCATCAAGAAGGCAGCAGAGACCTATAGGGTGCAACTCGAAGAAGAAAAGCCTCAATCGTGTTTCTTACTCGAAACATTAATGCCTACGCAGTCAAGAAGCCAATTCCTTCCCATGCTACCAAGTGTGCCAGACCAAGGAAAAGAGGCATTTAAAGAGCCTGCCACATGTAAAGCAGTCACACCTAGAGGAGAGAAAAAGTATAAGCACTCAATTTAATCAAAGGATCAGTCACAGCTGACTCCATCATAACAGCCACGGCCAGAAAAAGGGCTAATGTACCGACCACGACGGGTCCACCACCAGATAAAGAAAGCAAAAGAATGGACCTTATGGGGAGAAAGGTTGAAAGAAGTGCCGCAAACTAATGGCACATCGCCAATTCCAATGCCTTACTAAACAGACATGCATACAAGCACTGGGAGGAGGTAGGAGATCTTTTAAAACACCTACCTGAGCAATATCAGAGAAGGGCAAGCCACCTGGTAGAAGAGGGGGAAAATATTGAGAATTCATGCTTAAAATCAGCCCTAGATGCCGCAGAGACATCAAGCAGACAGATGATGATAGGCATCACAGAAAGGAGACACGCATGGCTGCGGATCTCAGGATTCAAACCTGAGGTGCAAGACAAAATATTCCATGGAGAGCAGCTTTTTGGAAGCGCTGTGGATGACACACTTAACCAACTAAAAATGGACAATGAAACAGCCAGATCAATGGGGGTATTACAATTCTGAGGTGAAATACGTAGAGGCACCGGCTCGGCATGAAGACCAGCGAGTAGAGGTAACCCTCACCCCACTACCTCGCATCAGACATACCAACAAGGTTTCCATGGAGGAAACAACAGCCATCTAGAGGGACAGCAACAAAGTTGGCAATATCAACAAGGAAAACAATCCTTTCAAGGACTCCCCTGGGGAAGAGGCCTTCCCCAAAGGGGAGGAGCACCCGCAACTTCAAAGTGACTACATTCAGGCAGTAACGCACCCTCTAAGAACTACACACAGGGTGCACACAAAGACAAAAATACAAAAAAGAAACAAACATTTCACACAACATTCTGCACCAGTAGGGGGCAGACTGAAGGACTTCCTCATAGAATGGAAAAAGATCACTTCAGACAAATGGATCTTAAACATAATATGACACGGGTACTGCATAGAACTAGTCATAACACCTCCAGACAAAAAACCAAGAAGGAAGGTGCACTCCAAAGGAGAAACAGATCTGTTACTCCAAGAGGCACAAGAGCTACAAGCAAAAGAAGCAATAGAGCATGCACCATACAAGGAGCTAAACAAGGGAATATACTCTACGTGCTTCCTAATTCCAAAAATAGACGGAACAATGCCACAACTAGAAAAACAGTTCTTAGGAGCAAGGATAAATACAGTGCTGGGGAAAGTGTTCCCAAACGAGAAACGTACTATAGCCATACTGAAGGAGACACAGCTTTACCGGAAGGGGCAAGCTCTGACAGTGAGGACAGTAGGGAAACTACTGGGAATGATGGCATCATGCATTCACTTAGTCCCAGAATATTCGGCTACACATAAGACCATTCCAAGAATGGCTGCAAACACAATGGTCACAAGCAACAAGCAGTTGAGACGATCTAGTGGTTGCTACACAGAAAATACAGCAAGAAATGGCATGGTGGAAATAAAGAGAACAATACACAGGAGAGGACTCTCACCCAACCACCTCCAACAGTGACCATAACGACAGATGCCTCACAGATTGGATGGGGTGCTCACATGAACAGCCTCAAAGTGAGAGAACTGTGGACGCAGCAACAAGCTCTACAGCACATAAACATTCTGGAACTGAAAACTGTGTTCCTAGCCTTAAAAGCCTTTCAAAAGCAGTTACACAGAAAAACAATTCTGATACAAATGGACAACACGACCACCATGTTTTACATCAACAAACAGGGTGGGACACATTCGCTGGCACTGTCAGCTCTAGCTCAGCAAATCTGGAGGTGGACAATGTGGAAGCAGACAGGCTGAGCAGGCAAGCCTCATCGTCCCACGAGTGGGAGATAAATCAGTACGAACTCAACAAAATATTCTGAAGATGGGGAACTCCAGAGGTTGACCTCTTTGCAACACCCCACAATGCAAAATGCCAACGCTGTGCATCCAGACAACCGGGCAAACAGTCCCTAGGGAATGCACTATGAATAAGCTGGTCTGGGATATTTGCTTACGCTTTTCCTCGATACCACTACTCCAGAAAGTAATCAACAAATGCAAAATCAGCCACTTGACAATGATTCTCATTGCCCCACAATGGGCGAGATAGACCTGGTTCTCAGAGATAATGGAGATAGCTCAAGGGTCAATTCACAAATTGCCAAACAGACAAGACTTGCTAACCATGCAGGAGGGAAGAGTGCTCCACCCAGACGTGGAAACCCTGAGCCTCGCTGCATGGCTCTTGAGGACATCGAATGTGCGCACCTAAAACTGCCAGAAAGCACAATGGCAGTCCTAAGAGAAGCAAGAAAGCTGACCACAAGGAAATGTTACACGGCAAAATGGAAAAGATACTCTCTATGGTGCCTCGAAGAAGGTCTTTCCCAAAAGATCACAAAAGAAAAGACAGTTCTGAAGTACTTAACACATGTACTACATAGTAAACTAACCTACACATCACTGAAAGTTTACTTAGCAGCAATTGTAGCATATACAAGAGGACACACAGGGAAGAGCTTCTTCACTTCTCACGCGGTCGAAAGGTTCCTAGAAGGGCCAAAAAGAATCTCCCCACCTAAAACAGTGCCAGCACCCACATGGAACCTAAATATAGTACTCGCTCAGTTGATGAATGCACCATTTGAGCCACTACACATGGCAACGCCACAGATGCTCACACTGAAGACTGCCTTTTTAGTATCAATAACATCACTACGTAGAGTTAGTGAATTGCAGGCACTAACATTACAGGAACCCTACTTCCAAATACATAATGACAGAATCGTCATGAGAATAGATCCACACTTCATACCAAAGGTGGTATCATGATTTCACATGAACCAATCCATACAAATACCAAGTTTCTTCCAGAATCTGAAGACACGAGCAGAAAGGGCATTGCACACTCTTGACGCTAGAAGAACAGTCATGTATTACATTGAAAAGACAAAAGATTACAGGAAGACAAAGCAACTCTTTGTATCTTTTGCGAACAGTTTTCTGGAAAGGCCGGTAACCAATCACACAATTGCAGGATGGATTGCACAAGCCATACAATTGTGCCACAAACAAGCAGGACAAACATTACAAATAGCTCCACGGGCTCACTCAACAAAGAAAAAAAGGAGCAACAATCGCCTTTCTAGCCAATACTCCAATTCAAGACATTTGCATGGCAGCAACATGGTCTTCAGTGCACACATTCACGAAAGACTACTGTGTGAACTTGAAGCACAAGTAGGACAAAAAGTCTTGCAACATCTGTTCACAAACCAACGCTCATCTTCCACCCAGTCACCACAGAACTAAGAAACCGCTACAAAATCTAGGCACAGCATGTGAATCCAGAAAAGATTCATGCTGCAAAACGTATAGTTTCTTACCTGTCGGTGTAGTTTTGCAGCTTTCAGAATTTTCTGGATTCACTAGCAAACCCACCCTCCTTTACCAAGAAAGATGAGACAAAGAGGAAGTAGGAAAAGGAAAAAAAAAAAAAAGAATCCGAAGATGGCGACCAAAGGTGGGAGCTTCCGAAGGAAGCCCATCGACGTCACAGGAAGACACCAAATGGTGGTATGTCGACGCCCACTAAGAAAAAAAAATAAAAAAGAGGCCAAATACAACAATTTTGGACCCAACCACTAGATGGGGGAATAATGCACAGCATGTGAATCCAGAAAATTCTTCAAGCTGCAAAACTACACTGACAGGTAAGAAACTATACGTTACTTTTAATTCCTAAAATATATGGTTCAACAGTGGGCACGGTTTTCAGAGTGATGTACCTACGCACACTGGGCTTTCTCAGCTCTATTTCCTCTCTATCCCAAAGGCGTCTTTCAAAAAAGCGCTCTTTCAGCCGAGTTAGATTCCTACTACATATCGCTTCTGGATTATCAAATAAATCTGCCCTTCCTAAGCTGCAAAGGCATTCTCTAACATACTTTAGCCAGCGGATACGTTTGACATGGTAAAGAGAGAGACAATCCCTTAGCATGTCCTTGCTGAGGGTGTTATCTTTCTTCATCCAAATCTTCATCCACAGGCCTAGGTGACGAAAAGTCAGTTTATCAGAGAGAAAGGCCATCCCCAACTCTTCGTGCACAACATTCGACGGGGAGCTCTGCGGTAAAGAGAGCACCCGTCTCAAAAATGTGTTTTATAACGATTTGCAGTGCCTCCTGCCCAGTGTAACCCCATATCTCGCTCCCATAAGTGACCTTCGCAATACATTTAGCTCTACAGATCTTCAGGAGGGCCCCGATCGGTTTCCCTCCCACTCTGGAAGCAAAGTTAAAAAAGGCAGCAATGGATCTGGCCATGTCCCCTTTCTTTCGACTGATCAAGGGGCACCAGCTCAGGGCATCATCAAACACTACTCCTAGATATGAAAAAACGTTTGTCTTAGGGATTGACATAGTTCCTATCTTAAAAGTATAAGGCTTAGCTGTACCCGGTCCCACCTGCATAATGAACGATTTACTGTGATTGACTAACAAGTCCAGGTCCTCCATGAAATGAACAAAAGTGTTCAACAATAATTGTAGGCCCCTAGCTGTCCTCGCCATGAGGATAGCATCATCTGCATACAATAGGACCGGCAGACTACGCTTCCCCACCTGGGGGCAATCGGCTTTTGAATCTAAAAGGGCCTTCTCCAGTGAGTTAATGTACAAGTTGAAAAGGAAAGGCCTCTGTCGCACCCCTCTCCTAATAGCAAATTTGCGGGTCACTTTAAGGTCTTTCGAATAACGGACAACCGCTTTTGAGTCATTATGAAGGTCCCTTAAGAACAAAACGATGTCCCTCTCAATACCAATAGAAAGTATCATCTGCCAAAGCTTTGACCTGTTCACACGGTCAAATGACGAGGACAAATCCATAAATGCTAGATCGATGGAGCCGGTACGAGCCACAGTGTACTTTTTCAAAACCATATATAGGTTCAAACATCGGTCCACTGTAGAACGACCTGGGCGGAATCCATATTGTGCCTCGGTTAGGATGGTGTTTTCATCTGTCCAGGTCATGAGTCTATCTAGAACCATACGACCCACCACCTTCACCACTGAATCCAGAGGGGAGATGGGTCTGTAGCAATGAGTGCTATCCCGGTCACCCTTTTTGAAAACATGGACAATAACCGAAAAAGCCCATGAGTCCGGGCGGCCAACCTGAACCGACGCGTTTATAATTGCCGTATGTACAGGTACCCAAGTATCCACGTTCTTGATATAAAGGTCTTGGGGGATCCCACTGGGGCCTGGGGCCTTGTTTTTGGTCAGTCCCATAATGCCGGCTGTCACCTTCTGTGCTGTGAATACGACCTCGGATTTACCTGCCGAACTTTCCCGCCCTTCCCCGTGGTATGGGTCAGATTGGAACATGCCCTCAAAATAGCTTACCCAATCATCCTTTTGGATATGGGCATCCGTTGAGTTACCAGTGTCGCCTACTAAAAGAGAGCTGTTAATAATGCTCCAAAACTTGGAGCTATTACCCAAAGTACTGGCCTCAACCAGTTCTGACCAAGCCTCCTCTTTCAGGGCATACTTACGCTTTGCCAGGGCAGCCTTGTGGGCTCTTCAAAAGCTCTTAACGGCCACAGGATCACAAGGTGTTGCTTCCAGGGCCTCTTTCAATTTCCTAGAGGCATGGGAGCACTCGGAATTGAGCCATCTCGGTCCTGAGTGCGATAAACACCTAACTGGGGCCCGCAATAGATTCACTATGGCACCAGAAAAACCTCCAAAAGCCTCTATGATGTCCAGGGGATTGGCAACACTGCAAAAACAGATAGCAAATTCCCTGTTGCACTGAGTTAAAATGGACTCGTAGCTGTTCCTGGACGATTTGACCCCAGTTCAGTCTCCTCCCCCCTTCCGCGGCTTTTAGGGGAACCCCCCGATCCATCTTAGTGTTTTTTTAACTACCCAAGGCCATCCTGTTGAGACACACATGGGGTTATGGTCACTGTGTGCTTACCTTGATGGAAAAATCCTTAATATGATAATAAAATGGTGTAGAGACAAAATAAAATCAATAAAGGTCTCACACCCTCTCCCAATGAAAGTGGGGACAATGCCGGTTTTCTCCGGCGACAGCTTGTTCATGGCAGATGTTAGATCAAAATCATGCAAAATAGCATTAAGTAAGGAGTTCTGGGAGGTGTGTTCCATGTGCTAACCGGCTTGGAGCGCAGAACCCGTGACTTTCACCCCCCCCCTCGCCTGATGTCCCCGCACATATGAATATTGAAATCCATTGCAATAAGTATGTTAGAATGGTTCTGCCCACTTAAGGTGATACTCCTCAATAAGGAGCCCAACCGTGTGATATTGCATGCTTCTGTTTGGGTGGCTCCTGCATTAAAGAAATTTAAGAGCAGGAGCTTGTTCGATCCACTAGTTAATAACATCGCTCGTAGAGTGAGTGAGGTGTGGGGCAAATTGACCGATCTGCCTCTGACTGCTACGAAAGTTACCAGGCCCCCCTTAGCTCTCCCTAACCTAGAGGGGGTAGCTGGCACGAAAAAAGTTTTATAGCCTTCCAACTGGAATCTGTTCTCGACAGCCCAAGTTTCCTAAAGACATATCACGTCAAAACCTTTAACAAAAAGCAGCCAGTCAGGATCATCAATCTTGCTTGCAAGCCCTGCGATGTTCCAAGAAATAAACTTGCACCCCTTGCAATCTTGAAAGCTCGGGCCCGATGGCCTTGCCACCCCCTGTGGTGGGAGGGCAGCTGGAACCTGTATGCCAGCAGGCAGTCAGTCACAAGATTCTAGTGAGCTCAGGGCGTGAACCTATTAGACAAGCTTACACCGTTCTGGTTCATGTAGTTCACCTCCTGAGACCGCCCCTGTGGGTGCTCAAATAGTGGCAGTGGGTGATTCAAGTGCCTGTAAAATTAGCCTAACGGCAGTGCCACAATCGCCGAGTTACGACTTCTGTAATTAAATTGCGCAACTAAGCGTAAAATGCAGTGTACCATAAAAGGATTATTGAAATTCATAATGACACAGTCCCCTGCCCATCCTTTCCTGGTATTGCCTAACCAAGATGTCCTGCGCACCATGTTGATATGGTTTTCCACCCTCAGCCCTTGGGCGATATTCAAGTTAAACCAGTGCACCACCTTGTTCTTCAATTGGTCGAAGTCTTCCTTGGTGCCCGGGTCAAGTCGGGGAACATTGGCTAAAACCACTACAAGCGGGGTCTACTCTGGAGGCAAGTGGATGGTACACATGCTTTGGGTGGGGTTGCTGGGGTCCCCTGAAATCTTCCCACCCCGCCTATCATCAGGAAGACAATTGGACCCGCAACCTACAGAACCTTGAGTCAGATGGGGCTCTGAATTTGGGAAGCCCCCCATGCGATTTACTGTCCTTGCTGATTGTTCAGTGCCGGTCAAAGCTGGTGCTGCATAGCGTGCTATGGGCACAGGATGACTCAATCGCTGCGTAACTGCTTCCGGCATGGGCCTGGGAGAGAACATGGGGCCAGGCTCCGAACCAGTCCCACAAGAACTATTGCTCATGGCCTTTGGAGTTGGAAGGCATGTGGGCAGCGTTGCATAAACCCCTTGTTGTGAAGCAGTCAGTTTGGTCAGATTTTTTTCAATCGCAGATAAGCGAAGTAAGATTGGATCTAGTTTGGAGTCCAACGCAGATAGCAAAGCTGCCTTGAACATGTCGAGCAAAAGTGTCAGGTCCGTACTGGGCTCTGTAGTGGGCGCTGACGAATTAGAATGTGGAACAGTACTCTTATGACGCTTCGCAGGGTCCCCCATTGAGGGGCACTTCCTCTTGGTCCCCTCTATTCCCTTCCCCACACCCGGCCCCACGCTGGGGACTATACATACTCCCCGAGGCGCTGGTGATTGAACACTATCCAGTGTGGCAGAGATTGATGTGCACAGGCGGGTGGCCTCGGCCGGATCTTGTGCCACGTCTGCCTGACCGGCACAGGAAGCCTGTGCTGAAACTGGTGACCTTGGCCATACAGGAGCGACAGAACTCTGTGAGGAGAGGGGAATAGGGGATCGAGACAACCGCCTAGTGGCCAGTTCAATTTAATTATCCAAAACCCTGACGGCTTGCTGCAGGAAAGCGTCCATGGTGGTCACCGTGTTCGCGGATTCCTTTGAGGTAGGTCCTGCCGGCCTACGTTTGCCCATTATAACAACAACAGCTCGGCTCCCCTACAAAGTAGGCCCAACTAGATCCAACAAGTACCCAGCGGTCCAGGGTGGAAGAAATCCTGCAAAAGATTGGGATGGACTTTCCACTTTCCACTGCAAGGCGTACACCAAGGGGGATATAGCCAACCGCAATAAGTTGAGCACAGAGCCCACACACAAATAAGATGTAAAATGGGGCTCTTACCTGCTTAATCGTCAAGTAGAGGCCCTCAACTCCGGTCCCCCAGATGATAATCCCAGCAGATTTACTGAAAGTCCTAATCCAGGCCCGTGTGCCTGGTCTCCAGGGGCAAAACACAAAAAAACCAAGAGGGTGGGGCCCAGCCTCCTCCGGTCGCTGACGGGCGCAGGACGGGCCCACCCTTGGCAGCGCAGGTCAGCTGAGTGCTGTCTCCTCCTTCCTCGTGAGGTATGTCGGGACACTGAGTCCCTGGCGTCCTCCCAACAGCATCCTTGGAGGCAGACGGCAAGCGGGCAAGTAAATAAATGCTTCCTGCGCCGCGAGAGATGTCCTGCACCTTTACGGTGCGTGGTGCGGGTCAGCTGAGTGCTGGCTCCTCCTTCCTCGTGAGGTATGTCGGGACACCGAGTCCCTGGCGTCCTCCCAACAGCGTCCTTGGAGGCAAACGGCAAGCGGGCAAGTAAATAAACGCGTCCCTTGTCATGTTTCTCAGCTTTAAATATCAGTTTAGGAGTAACACTGGTGATTCCCCCGAAGTTTTTCCCATGTACTTGAGGGGATTCCGGGACTTTGTCTTTGGCCCCATTTGAGACCACATATCCCATTTGTGGGCATGTCCTTGGCAATTGGCCGGTATTAGACCAGTGGCCTTTTTGGTACAGGCAATCACTCTCCTGAAGCATTTGGTCAGCAGTTATCTTAGGAGTACTTATGGTAGCTCCCTCTCACTTCCTCCCTTTTATGGTTTGGGCTGAGAACCTTCTTGGTAGCATCACTAAGGTTTTGCACTCTGCTAAGGATTGGTTTTTTCTGACTTGCAGACTCGAGAGGTGCATCTGGTCTTAACTTTTGCTGGAGGGTATACTAATGAAACCACTGGCCATGCTAAGACTCTCTACACCTTTGGCCTCGTGCACTTGGCTCCTGTCTTAAGCTTCAATGTTTTAGGCAAGATTTCTGAGGTTCTTTCAGGATGAGCCTTTTGTGACTCTAGGCCCTCCTTGACGCCCTTCATTGTCCTCTCCTCCGCTGTATGCCACTTAGCAAGGCTGCTTTCTACAGTCTAGAAATTGTCTCCTTTCAACTATGGAATGGTAGCTCTAAGAATCTTTCTAGGACATCCTTTCATTATCACCCCCACCCTCGGCTATTGTGGTGTGATGTATTGCATGCCCAATTTAAAAACTGTTTAGACTCCATTTGCTTTGTTTTAACCTCTAGGTTTTGGGCATCAGCACTCTGCTAGTGCATTGATTTCTTTGAGCAATTAATATTTAATTCCTACTTAGGGTCTAAATATTTTTTATCCCACACCTTCCTAAGCTGCTTCCACTCTCTGAACTTTGCCCACACAGTGGAGTGAGCTAAAGAATGATGATGGATTAAACCCAGATCAGTTGACTGGGGGTGAGTGTTTGATTGGCTCAAACGTTCCGTCCATCATCCCCTTTTGTATCACACAGGCTTTTGAAGCACAATATAAAAAAATATTATTGTTATTTTGAAAATCCCCGGAACACTAAGTGAGCTTTTTAATCATATGTGCCTAGATAAAAGCACAATCTTTTTATTTTTTAAATAGGTCGTAACTTAACTGTGGAGCTCTAGGGAAGAAAGAGCTTAGTCTTTGTAACTACACCTTGGAGGGAAAGATAGCATTCTATTCATATTTATTTAATCTTTTTGTATTTGCACACACATAGGTGAATGCTTCATGGCACTGAGATAACTAAACCAGTTCCAGTTACTCTTCACACATTCCTACAGCTAGTTAGATGGTCATATGTAGACAAAGGAGATGGGGACGGGCGGAGAGTTCCAGAATTTAGAAGCTGGCATGCCAAACAGCAAATACTGATGTGGAAGTTGAACGAATTTATGTGTTAATAAAAGAGGGCACAAATCCCAGCCAATTGAAATACCAATTGAAAGAAGAAATAAACCAAATGTTACACATATCCAACCTAATATAATACCACAAATATAAGAGAATAAGAAAATGTTTAAGAATTGTTTTAAAACCTTCTCTGTATTGGAGAGACAAAAGGTTCGAGGAAAGATGGTTGCAATACTGAATATATGCTTTATGGACCTCAATTATATTTTATCATAGAGTAATTATCCAAACTATTAGCAGAACTGGATAAAGATATAACTGAACTGAAACTTAAGATGAAGACAAACTAAACCAGATGAATGGTCCAAAGAGATTGAATACATCAATGAAAAACGTGAACGATGCGCCAAAGAAATTAAGGAGAGAAAAATATATACATATAAATGTGATACCTATGACTATAAAAATAACAATCTCTGTACTTGGGGCAGAGGTGTATGCCCATATGACAAGGAAGTGACAATACATTGTGCTATGTCAGATCTTAGCCGTGCAGCTGATGAACAATGAAACCAAAGAATAGAACTGTTAACTAGACAAGAAACAAATGCACAAAAACCTAGCACTTCAAGTGTGGGGCAACTTAATTTTGGTAAGGGCCCAAAGGAATGCGTATTATTGCTCTCATAATAAATATTTTCAAACACACTTTGGAATCCCAGGAAGAGAAAGCCCTTCAGAAATGGACCTCTTTCATCCTTACGTATAGTTCTTTGTTATTGGAAACTGAAATATGTTTTCCCGAATTCACGAGAAACATCAGATTAAAGCACTTTTTCTCTTCTGTTGTAATATCTACAACAAAAATGAAGAAATGTATGAGGAATTCCAGCTTAATCCACTTGTATCTTTCCTAGCAACCATACAACATTGAATGGATTTGTGAGTCTGGTATTGACCTATTTGAACACCATCAGCTTCAAGAAGAACAAATGTGCTTACCATAAAAGATGGTTAATAATCAGCTCTCTGAATTTTTGGAGGAGCACCAGCTTCTGCACCCAAACCAATTTGGTTCTGCTCTTGGCACAGCACAGAGACGGCTTTGTTAGAAGTATCAGATCACGTTAAGCTGTCCCTGATTCAGAGGAAAAATGCTGCTCTGATTTTACTCGATCTTTCAGCGGGATTCAATAACATCTCCCACTGAATTCTCCAGCAACGCCTTGCGAATCTAGAGGCTAGTTGTGAGGTATGGGGCTAGATCGAATCTTTTCTGGACTCCAGGGGACAGTCAGTGTGGGTGGCTCCTTTTTCATCTGATATTAGCACCCTCACGCAGGGAGTACCCCAGGGCTCTTATTTGAGCCTTACTCTATTCAACATATATATGGCTCCATTGGCCCCCGATTGATTCATTCGGGTTCAAAATTATCTCCTATGCAGATGGTAATCAGCTGTTTTCCTCTTTTGAGAATGATCCAACACCTGCGGAGACGACCTTTAAAGCTTGCATGCACGCAGTGTTTAATTGGATGCATAGGAGTCAGCAGAAATGTTCTGACAACAAGAAATTTCTTATTTGGGTCCCTTCAAGTCAACTGGTGGGAGTTAGGCTTGCCAGCATTGCTAACATCTCCTCCACCTCCTATGCTAGCAGCACAACAAGATGATAGACGGAGTGCCGAAACTTTTCAAACACTCACCCCCAGTAACAGATCCGGGTTAAATCCATTGTTCTTTTGCTCACCATGCCACCCCAGTTCAGACCAAGCCATATGCAAATCAATCTTGACCCTGCTCCCCATGGTAACAGTCCAGCCCGAACTGCCAGGCCAGGTCCTCCCCTGACCGGAAACAAGCATACTGGGACCGGTTTTGGGGTATCACCCCTCATCAGCCAGGCTACATTGAATCCAATGGTTTAGCGAGAGAGGGACCCATGTCTGGGCATACCCTGGCCACTTAGGGTGAACATAGCAACACAACAAGATGATGGACGGAGCGCTGAAACTAGCTAGCGGGCAAACATCTTGGAGTCAAGTTTTATAACCAACTCTCCCTCCAACTGTAGGTTTCTGCTGTTATATATTCCTGTTTTGGGCTGCTTTGCGCCCTTAAGAAATTTATTTTTCTGCTGCCACTTTGTTCTAGGAAGATGGTGGTTCACAAACTGATAACTTCCAGTTTGGACCGTGCTAATGCCCTTTACCTAGGGCTGTCAGAAAGCCGGATTAGACGGCTTAAGGTAGTCCAGAATGCCAGCGCTCATTTAGTTTTGAGGCTTCCCTGACGTACTTCGATTTCCACCCATTTATGATCCCTTAATTGGCTGCCAATTAAGAAGAGGATCCTTTTCAAATATAGTCTTGGTTCATCAGATGCTCTCTCTTCCGGGCCCCCGTTAGCTCTCCGAATGTGCAGGTTTAGATTGTTGTGCTCTGCAGTCCTCAGCACCGGGACACTCTTAGGAATAGCCGTTCGCTCTAAAAAACCTTCTCATTTATTAATCCACTCTACCGATAATTTTGAGCCCACCATGGTTTTTAAATGCTTCAATAGAAGTATACCATGCTTACCAGTTTTGCAGTTATTTGGAAGCAAAGCTCCAGGTAATATCTATGCCTCTTCTATCTCTATGATATTTCTAATGTATCTGCATAGTACTATTAGACATCTTTGAATCCCCTGCTATTAATAACTAGGAGTTTTTTTCCCTTTCAGTTATGCTGTTTATAAAATCAAATCTGTGGGTATGGACTTATGTTGCTGCCCTGGAGGAATATATGTGTTAGATAATAGGAAAGAGTTTATCTGCAGATATTTAGACTTGAAAAAATCAATCTGAGTACATTGTAGGGTATTGTTAGGGTAAGATATCACCTGATAGTTCCAATTATAGTCCGTTAAAAGTATTGCTATACCTATTTTACCGTTACCTTTTTTTAGAACTATAGGCAGGACTATTAATCAGATAGTATTTTTCTATTGCGAAAGTTTCAATCAGCCATGTTTCCTTTAGGCATATGATAGCTGCAATCAGATTTATTAGATAATTCATTTTGTCAGAATGTAGTCCTGCCAAATTCTATGAGAAGAGACAAAATGTTTCGCTAAAATGGTGTCCTAAATTCCTTATGTAATGTGTTCTCAATTAACATTCCTTGTAACCAAGACCAGGACATCTCTTTGCCCCTCCCATCAAGAATAGGCTTTCCAAGGCTTTAATGTTCCTTCTTTCTCCACTAACTTGGACTACTACAGTACCTGCAGCATCTTGTATTTTTATATGAATTATTGAGAAATGTTTGAAATTGTGGAATATTCCTCAATAGGAGAAATTGACCAAAGGTTCTCTACTGATGGCTTAGATAGAACAGGCAGTACGTCAAAACCACTTTTACGAAACATATCACAATAACTCAAGATTATTGTTGGGCCTGGGCTTGACCAAAATTCTACTCCCGCTTTTGACAAATCATGTTTATCAGGGAACAGGACTAACTTGATTTCAGCAGAAGTTAGGGAATTAAACTGTGGATAAGCATGCAGCAGGTACAATATTTTATATCTATTAATGGGCTATTGCCCCATGTGAAGAGGTATTCTAACTCGACAACTGATAAATCATAGGAGAATTTCCCAGATGATTGGGACAGCTACAGGATATTATACACATTAAGTCCTGCTTTTGATAATGTGTTACTATTTTCTTTAATAACTTGGTAGTTAAGTTTAAATTCAGACGCCAAAAGATTGAAACTTTGCTCCATGTTATCACTAATCTGGTTATCCTGGTTAGGAGTAATTTGGATATCGTGAGACTTAGTCAACACATGAGATTCACTAAAATCAGTCTTCTTTCCACTTACAGGAAACTCAGTCGCCACCTAATTCAACTTGATGTTGTACCGCATTTTTAAACTGTCTGTTAAACATGGGAAAGCAGGGAAGAGTAGCCTCTGATTGAGATATTGGGGAGACTTTGGTGTTATATGATATTCTGAGAATAGTTTACGCAGAAAATAGATTTTCTCTGTGCCAAATGCTTCCTAATTTTTATTCTTCTCTAAATTTGATTTCCGAACTTAAATGGCTGTGCTTCTTGTACATAGATTTTGAGTTATTTCTAGATCTATACCCTCTTCTTGCAGTTTGAACGGGTGAGAATCCAAAACAATCTTTCTACTAGGATCTTGAGGTTGCCCTTGAGTGAGGGCCAATAATTAATATTGTGGCTAAAACTACCAGTGTATGATCAGAGTTGTCTGTCGTTTTTTCCAACAGTTTTAGAATGGAGTCCAAAATCCGCTGCAAAACATGCATGGCTTCTGATAGCTGGACATAGTCTCCAAGGAGGTGAAAGGGAGTATTCACTGGAAAATCAGAAGTATTAGACAGTTCATCAATGTACAGGAAGCCTTCACTTGGAGGGCTGTTAAAGAGCTCCAGAGTCTCTTTTGCTTCTTCTTTAGCGGTTGAACAGACTAGGTGGCCTACATTAATATCTGGCAAAGTATACTCCAAAGGGTTCCTTATCGAGGTAGTTTCTCTGGGTGTATTAATGTGAATATGTAGGTGTTGATGACAATTGAGTAATAGTGCCAGTACTTTGCAGCATCAAATTAGTGGAATGTGGATTTTCTTGAATAATGAATCCTTTTCCACCCATTTTATCATAAGTCAGAGGGGGTGTACTCATTTTTACTTTGCTTAATTTGGGAAAAATGTAGGAATGTATTAAGCTTTCCAGTAAACCTATATGCAGAGATTTTTTCCCTTCCTCCTTTTACCCTTTGAGGTTAGTGTTTCCGTTTTCAGTAGAATAGCCCTGCTTTAGCCTTTTGATTGTATGCTATATTTTAAGTACTTAATTAGTCCACTCCTTTCTAAAATGTTCTTGTACAGGGGTAATATACTTTCAATTAAAAGGAGGAAATTCTCAACAGGTCAGTTTTTCCACAGTACATTTAACAGCTTACCTCCTCCCTGCACCTTCCGCCGCCTTCTCGCAGCATCCCGGGATCAGTATATCATATTCCAATATGAACCCATCTTAATTTTCTTATGTTTCATGACAGTCTCCTCCAAGTTGAGTTAAGCCCTCACAAAAAGGACAGTGGCTGGCGGCCCTCTAGATAGCCCTGGCGTCCTGCCGTATGCCTGCCTAATCAATCTCCTTGGCATGGGCTGGCACAGAGGCAGAATGGTGCTTTTAGGGTGGGGACCAGCAGTGGAGTGATGTGTGCAATATATAATCTCTATATCAACACTGAAGCATATGTTACTGTCAAAGTATGTTCAAATGAGGAGACAAACGGGCTACAGATAACCAATCCCTATACAATAGACAGGACAGCCAAATGAGCCTTCGCGAGCAGCCCACACAGGACAAGCACTTACTTCATCAGAACAAAACACACTTTGTTCCCACTCAGTAAAAAAAAAAAAAAGCCATGCAGCCAATTCTCAAAAATTAGCCTTAAAATAGGAGATCTCCTCAAACAATCTGTTGATAACTTAGAGTAAATCTAAAGTAGTCAGAACAACTAATACCACAACGCTCCACACCACTGAAATAGGGCAATCAATTGGCAGGCATTCTGTGAACGCACTGACCAGCAGGCCGACAAGCAGAGTTGATGCTGATGCAGACGTTCACTGCGACTTCATGAGCTGATTCTGTGAGTGCATGAGCATGGTACTCCTTAGACTGTACTCCTTTTCATTTGTTGATTCCATTCATCCAACGATAACATTTTTTGCAACAGAAAAAACACATGAGCGGATGGCAGCTCTCCTCAGAGCTCGGGGAGCCTTTCCTGGTGTCCGGGACTAGGAGCCAAGGGCCATATGCATCATGCATTTTGCTCCTCGCAGACGGGCCGATTCGCAGAATAGGCCCGTGTGCGATCGCAAAAAATGCATTTCTGATGCAGCAAACCCAATTTTGCAATTCGGTAACCTGTTGCCGAATTGCAAAATGGGATTTCTGATTCGCTATTTGGAAGGGGCGTGTTTAGGGCGTCCCTTCCAAATAGCGAATCATAACGGTATGCATTAATGTTTTGTGACCGTGAATACGGTCGCAAAACATTCGCATATTACCACCTACTTCAAGTAGGTGGTAACCCATTCGCAAATGGGAAGGGCTCCCCAAGGGAACCCTTCCCCTTTGTGAATGTTAGTCAAATCATTTTTTAAGAGCAGGCAGTGGTCCCACGGACCACTGCCTGCTCTTAAAAAATGAAAAGAAAACTTTTCTTTTTTTATTTTGAAACGCATCCCGTTTTCCTTTAAGGAAAACAGGCTGCATTTAAAAAAAAAAAAGATTTGCTTTATTAAAAAGCAATCACAGATATGGTGGTCTGCTGAGCCCAGCAGGCCACCATCCCTGTGATTTTTGCGATTCCTAGGGGGTTGCAAATTGCGACCTACCTCATTAATATTCATGAGGTAGGTCATTTGCGATCCCCTAGGAATCGCTAAAAGTGTTAAACACACTTTCATGCATTCCGTTTTGCGATTTCCTAATTGCGAATTGCAAAGATTCGCAATTGGGAAATCGCAAAACAGGGCCTTCATACATCTGGCCCCAAAAGAATTGTCCCCTTGTGGAGGGTATTGAAAATCGGGCAGGTGTTTTAAGCACAGATGTGTTTACATACAAAAAGTTAAATTAACTTATACATACACATATGCACATGACACTTGGTAAGGTTATATTTGCTAGAGAAAACCCATCCATATAAATACCCATAATAACTGTATTTACTATTTAGCAACAAAATGCCCCTGGAACAGGAATCCTTCAAATCTGTCTTACTGTCAGCAGGTTGAGCTTGGTGGGTCTCACTTATACACAAGTGTGAACAACCTCATGGTCATTGGTTCAAATACTAAAGGGCCCACTGGTCCCTTTATTTTTCTGAGGTCTATAACATGAATACAACTTATCTGGATAAAATATGCACCCGATGCCACTTGCCAAAGGGTATTCTATACAAGATGACTACTAACTACTGAACCAATGGGTCACAGCATCTTTTCAAACAGGCTCCATTTCGAAGATAATTCTTGTGAGATGATGGGTTCTGCCCGTCTAATCCGCCCAGATTTATTGCGTTTTGATCACCTGGTTTTCGACCTTTTACTGTGGAGGAGCCTCATAGCCTGTGACTCAGTCACGATAAACTCATAGTAAATGAACTGCGCATGTTTATTGCCAGTGTCTGCCTTTTAAGATAAGGCAGCTGCGATGCAGAAAGGGTAAGATGCACTTTGCTGGTTACCTGTGAACGTGTGTGCACACGTGTGAGGGTTGCGCGTGGGAGACTCCTGTCGTGCGCAGCTCAGTAACTGCACACAGGTAGCCTGGCGTAGAAGGAACTCTGCAGGATTGGATATTGGCCTTGGGTAGGCCTCATAATGTTAGTGTACACTCATAGGGAAAGTCAGTGGGGTTTACTGTCTTGTCTGCAGTGACACTTCATTATACACCTATGGGGAGGGTTGCCTTAGAATGCAGCTTCGCTTCCCTTTGGCCTACAGAGACCAGTGACACCTTCAATTGCGAGGTAACCTGTGTGGGAAATCAATTTTGCAAGTTCCAAAAAGATATCTGTACAGCTTAGGGGTCATCCAGGAATGTCATATTCCTCTAGCTCAGCTCAAGATCAGAGCCCAGGCCTTTTGACACCCTGCTGTGCTAAGTTATTTACATTTATCTCCAGTTGTAGGAACAAATTCCTCCCCACACAAAGAGAGCAATTAACAATACTTTGCTCACCTCCTGAGGAGGAAAGGGGTAGGGTTGAAGGTCTGCATCAATTAATCAGCTGTCGCACTGCGCCAGGGATGGGCTTGCCCAAGCCCACTAAACAAAGGCGGGTGCCCAGACCTCACTGGTGTAACGAAACTCGAAGTGGCCTCCCTGCAAGGCACGTGGAGGGGCCCCCTCCGGGCACAATCAGGAGCTATGCAGCCAGAGTGCTGTGCTGAGGGGGTCCCCTGGAGCTTGGGGGCCCCCCCGCACCGCGGGGGCCTGTTACGCCCCTGCCAGACCTCTGCAGCCAACACATGAGTGAGCTTCCTGTGAGGATTTGCTGAAAAAGGCCCTGGCAGTGATGTCAGCGAGGGGCACAGCTGAGGCCCCCATAGCAGATGTGGCAAGTGACTCCTGGGTGATGCCATTTTGAAATGTCCTAGCAGGCTGTGCAGGAAGGTTGGGATAGGCGTAGAGAGGTGATGTGGCACCCCAGGATAGGCCAGAGGTGCCTCCCTGCTGGCACCTCCCGCCCACCACTTAAAAGGTCTTGCGCAAGGGAGAGAGCTCTCTCTTGCTTGGTTGTGGTTTTCTGCTGGACACTGGGACTGGAGACAGCGGCCATGGACAGTTGGAAGGAAGAACCCTCTGATGTCATCTGGACCTAGGACTGTAACTTCAGTTAACCCCAGGACCACTGGGTCTCTCCCCATGACCAGGGAAGCTGGTCCACTTACAACTCCCCCCTCCCCATTCCTCCCCCCCCCCCACCGGAACAAGTTGGGAGAAAGACTGGGCTTCTGCGACACGGAGGAGAAAAGCTCCAGAGGAAACAAAGTGCGACCTAAGAGCATGTGGAGCTCTGCTGCCTGGTGATTCTTTACCCCTGGGGTAGGCCTGGCAGTCACCGCACAAAGTACTTGCCATTTTATTCATGCTAAGAGGGGGCATGCTTGGGGCCCCCTCCCCAGCGTCCAGTTGGCCAGGGGACCAGGGGATCCCATCCCCCAGGCCGGTTTATTCATTGGGGACCCGGGACCCCAACTCCGGCCCCCGATGGCAGCTGCGATAGGGCTAAATCAACTTACCACTTCCCCTTTCAAATCCATTCCCGTCATTCTGTTCCTACTCTAATTGCTACTAAACACAAAAATCAAGAGCACAAACTTAACAAAACTAATACAAAAAGAAAAGAAAAAAATGTACTCATCTACTAACCACTATAATTGTGGGTCCCGGAGTAGCGTGCTACTTGCCGCAAAGCGCGTCAATGCCTCGTCAGGGGTAGTAAGCCCTATATAAATACAATTTATAATTACAATTACTGACAGTGCTATGCACTGTCCTCTTAGTTTGAATGAGGACTGGCTGTCTGTGTTATAATCAAGTGGGTATTTTCTTCAGTAAGCCTGCAAGAAACACTTTGCATAGTTACAGGCTATTGTGGTCAGGTGGATTTCGGGCAGAATTGTCTGGATGGGTCCTAGGTATATGAGTACTATTGTCTGGCTGACTGTTACGTACTTTTGCATGTGTGGTGTTTGGGTTATTTGTGTATCCATTTTCTAATGTATAATGTTCTTTATGTGTAGTATTATGTTGTACCCTGGACTGTGAATGAAACAAAGAGGGCTCTGGGGTGTTTCTTCCAAAGATATCCTTGTGTTTGATTTATTGGGGTAGAAAAAATGGCCTGGTGTTTGAACGGATTATATAGACCCAGCATTGAGAGCTGTAGCTCAACTCTGCCACAGCTCTCTTTTGTTAAAATACATATTCTAAGGTCTTCTTATCATATGTCCTAAGTCTTACTATTTTGAAAGCAAGCCGTCTTCTTCTTCGACAGGTGAAAAAGCATGTGCGCAGTTTCCACTCGGAGAAGGTTTACCAGTGCACGGAATGCAATAAAGGCTTCTGCCGACCTGACAAGCTTCGGCTCCACATGCTACGCCATTCAGATCGCAAGGACTTCCTCTGTTCCACGTGTGGCAAACAATTCAAGGTAAGCATATACAAGCCATCTGTCAGTCAAACATGCAATGTATACTTAAAGAGGAACAGCCACCCTTCCAAAATATTGCATGATAAAGGCAACGGATCAGTATGTGCTCTATTTAGGTCATACGTAGTGCTTATGACTGGAGCACATGTGTTTGGTGCTTTGCCATTGATGTTGCATTTCCTTTAGCTTGCGAGGTTTTGCGCAACAGAGGTATTCACTTTATAAAACAGTTTTTTTCTGTGCACAATGTTGAGTGATCTAAAAGCTCTTATTGAACTCTGTCCATATTAATGCACAGCCACGTCCTTAATTAATCTTCATATATTAAGTGCCTCGTGACTCCTTTCACATTGTAAGTTAAAGAAAACCGGTGAAACTGCACAAACTCTACATTTCCCCAACCTCTTTATATATATATATATTTGTATAGTACTAGTAATCAGGAAATATTCACAATTGCATATGGGTCTATGAAGGGTGAAAAACCTAGAGAACTTTATTTACAGATACAACTTTTTCTTGTCTTAAGTTCCATAATCGATAAAAGTACAGAAAACCTTTTTGCTTAGTTTTAGGAAGTGGAGAAAAATTAGTGTAATAAAGTTTGTCACATGAAGAGTTTGCAAAACTTCCTGGCATGAGTTGCCCATAGAGACCTTGTTGTGGTAGTGTGAGATCTCATTGGACCTCACATGTGAGTAGTTGAGAAGCACTGGAACCCATACCTAAGGGTGAACACTATAACCAATTTGTTAGCAATTTGGGCAATTAGTTTGGGAGGGGGTAGGTATACAACCTCAAGTTAAAGCCACAATCCTTGTCGGGGTCAACCCTGAAAGTCACCAAATTAACCTGATCTCAACCCCTTGGTACCTGTGCCACAGAGCAGACAGACTTAACTTAGAGGTATTTTGTAAAGTATTTATACAGTACCAAAAGAGTAATACAGTCGAAATGCAAAACAATAAAAATCCCCACATGAATTAGAGTAAAATGTAGTAAGCAAAATGACACCAGAATGACAAAAATTCAATAATGGCAACCACAAATATGAATTTTTCAATGGTCGTGGTAGAACAGAACCTAGGCACAATTTAACGCTGAACGCGATGGAGCAAGGGTCGCATGAACTAACCTGGTTTGTCCTGGTCAAAGATTTTACCTTCTGGCTTTAGTCCTTTAAGGCCCACCACAGGATTAGACTTCTAAAGCCGCCAGAACCTCAGGGAAGGCACTTGGATACTCACATGGTGGCATTCAGAGCCCATTCCAGGTCAAGTTGCCACTGATCAGCTGGGCCGTTGAAGGAATGCCTTTTGCAGCTTTTTGTATCCCTGTTGCTTGTAAAGTCTGTTTTTCTCTTCGTATCTCTGTCTCTATCGCATTGTTTATAAACTTCTTTGCTTCCTTTACAGTATGAACTATGTATGTATTTTATTGACTCTTGAAGTAAATCTGTTATGTTCTGAAGTAATCCTGCCTCTTGTTTGAATAATTTTCCCTTATCATTTTCTGGTTTCTTATTTAAAAAAGAGAAAGGACAAATTGAGAGAGCATATGCAAAGAATGCACAACCCTGAGCGGGAAGCCAGAAAGGCAGATCGCATTAGCCGCTCCAAGGCTTTCAAACCTCGACTCATCTCCACTGACTATGAGAGCTTCATGTTCAAGTGTCGGATGTGTATGATGGGCTTCCGAAGGCGGGGCATGCTGGTGAGTCTCAGAAACCTTTGCCATTGATGTAATTGGGAATGAGTGATCCTCAAAAAGATATGCATCCATCTGGGTAGGTTAGTGAGTGACATGGAACAGATGTGAGTGATTCCCTGCTGTATAAGTATGTTCAGTGTGAAGTGATCCATGGTAGTCAACGATTCTCTACTTTTCTATTATTAAGTGTGATTAGTGATGACACAGTTTTACACCTGCTTGCGTTCAAAACTGCACTGAGATTAAGAAGTGTAGTGGGATATGTATCTCGTTTATCAGCTGCTTCGGAACTTCTTTCCAGATTTTATGAAGGGTGGTTTGTGCTCCAAAGTCGAACCAGAACCTAGCCAGTAAAGGAATTTTCTACAATGTTCAGCGTTGTTGTCAGGTGAGCTATGAGTCTGTAATGTTGAATGTTTTCATTCAGGAGGCAGATTTCAGGTTCGTCGAGAGTATTCTAAGTGACAGGTGATCATAGAAAATTATCCAATTTAGAAGGTTTTGGGTTTTGCAAGTCGAGGGGCAAGCGGAAATGTAAGCATTGTGAGACTTTTAGAGATTGCCCAGTGGAAAGATTGTAGAAAGATTTGAATCCATGTCTTAGTATCTTGTGTAGGGATATTCTTTACAGTGTGAAGAGGTTTGCTTGAGTCTTGTTCAAGGGCATAAAAATCCAACAAAACTTGTGCTATAGGGAATTATATAGCACCTCTGTTCCTTCTTTGTTTCACTGGTCTGTATTTCTGTCTCTTTTTACTATTTGCAGGGGCTCACATGATTATTTATTGTTTGACCTGATAGAACTGTGGGCACCTACTAGCATTATCATTAGTGTTATTTGGTCACTTAAGATGGGGAAGCGAAAAACCATGGAAGGAACTGGGTAGGCAGGCCAATTAAAGGGAAACGGGCTAGAAAGTCCCTCAAACATCCAGGCAGTAATTGTGTACTCGATAGGATAGACACCCTAATAAACGAGTGTGAGGAAATCTTGGAGTGTAATCAACCGACACCCCCAATTTATGAGGGCTCGGATGAGAGATCACCTCCAAGCTCAAGTTCAAGAACGGCCTGTCCCCCTGTTATCCCAATGATGTTCCAAAAGCCACACTTTAAAAAGACATCCACTGAATCCAACAAGTCAGCTCTTCCTGTTCAAGGTACAGACCTCCCTCCCATTACTTCCCTTGCCAATATTAGCACTAACGCATCTCAAGAAGCCCATGAACAAGAACTTACCATTCCTTGCTCAAATAGATTTCTACCTCTCCAGGCAATTGGGGATGAACATAGTGACAACTCCCCCCAGCCGCTGCTGTATGGCACGGTTGACGCTATCGGGGTGTGCAGCACAGCAAACCAAACTGAGCCCACGGATACAGCTCTTGACATTAATACACTAAGAACAGAGATTGGCACACTGAAAAGGATGATAGAGGATCTCACAATCCTAGTTACATCTATAGTGAGGGAGGTCGTGCCCCACAAAGAAAATGTTACCACTGTACAATATCACTGCCCACAGCTCACTAATAGTGGCCCTAAACAATTAGCCCCATCAATTTCTAGCACAAAAACCTCCACCCACGATCTCAATGCTTACCAACCTGCGACCTCTGTCCCCCTGTCTCGTAAATACGTTTCTAACGAATCCCCGAACCAGGGTACAAACAGGCCTAATAGTTCTATACAAGATAGGCTCAAGAGGCTGGCAGTTTCGCAGACCCTACAGGCCCCTGCAACGAAACATACCGCCCAGCCACGACAGGCTCAATTATTTACTCAACATCTTACCCATGGCAATCGAGACCCGCAGAACTCCCTAACCGCAACAACTAATAGCAATGGACCACAATCCAGAAAAATCTATATGACTAATGTCCCAAGATTAAAAACTGCCACTAAAAGCATCTTTGAGAGTGAAGAATCCTTAATTAACAAAGTAATTTACTGGATTCGTCACACTAGGGGTTGTCAATCGGTGATCAGAGATGATATACTCAGAGCACGGCGATGTCCCGCACCCTTCACCCAACTGGATGACATCGAGATCACCTTAAAGGAAATTGAGACTGCGGGGAATCTCCTGGCTCTGGAGTTTCGTACCTGCCCTCCGGATGGCTCTTCCATCCAGTTTAGACACCATCCTTCGCACAAGCAGGGCAGATTACAACACACGCAGGCAATAATACATCTAGCAGGTACTTCTTCCCTGGAGTCCAACGATTGACTACAAGAACCACCGCCTCTGATCCCCCCCTAACTGTCCAAATCACTCTATGCAAAGTCCCCAATGCTTAGTGGGCACAAGTAGGGCCAAAATCTATCCAGATGAATAGCTAGTCACGGATTTACACTTATCTATAGATTCACCAGCCTCAGTTCCTTTGCAAGAAAACATCCTTACCTCTCCACAATGTATAGCTCCTATACTAAACCAACAGTTAAAGATCATATCTTGGAATGTGGCGGGACTGAATAGCAAACTCCCTCTTCCTCACTTGAACGATTTTGTAGGGAATTTTGACATTTGTATTTTCCAGGAGACGTGGAGACTGGTCCCCTTATATAAACCTGGTTACACCTGTCATTTCATCCCTGCAACATCTGTTGGGAGAGGCCGCCCCTCAGGGGGCTTGACTGTTTGGACGAGTATTGCTCTTGACTGCCGAATAACTCCCAGCCAAGCCCTAGTCCAGATATTTTGTGGCTGAGTATTAGGGGTCCCAGGGGTGGTAGTCAAATCGAGCTTTTCAATGTTTATGCAAGAGGGACAAAATGTGGCAGGCCCTCGAATATAATTTCTGCACTAGAGGTTTGCCCAGACAAATTCCCACCATATACAAGAACAATGGTCGCAGGTGATTTCAACTGCACCTATGAACCCCTGGCTATAGAGGAATTGATGGAAATCGAACCCCAAGATGTTAGGTGGGCAGTACTCAAACTTGATCTTCCCCCGATCAAATGATGGACTCAGCAGGTTCTTCAATTGAATTCCATTACTATGGAATATGGCCTAAGAGCAACTAATGGCAGGTCACCTTCTGACAAGCGAGGGGCCAATACCTACAACAGAGTTAGCTGCCCATCCCGGATCGATTACATCCTCCTCGATATTAGGTTATGGGGGCACCTGATTGATATGCTAGTGGGCTCAACCATAGAAAGTGACCATAATCCTTTGTGCCTAACTCTGAAACCGCTCTGGGAAGTAGATTGTCATCAGCAGAACACTCAACCTCAGGCAGTTACTAGAGAGGTAGTGCAATCAAATTGTAAAAGGACCCTGAAGTGGAAAAGGGTAGTACTAAACGAGGGGAAGATTGACGGCATTAGACAAGAGCTAGCATCTGGCACGGCTGAGCTTCAAGCTGCGGCACACAGTGCAACAAGATCATTGGATGTATCTAGGGCTCATGAGCGCACAATCACTGCATACTTTCTGACCCCAACTCAAAAAGAAAAACCCTGTGACTCTACCAGGGACCCATACCCTTGGTTTAATAAAGATTGTAGGGAAAATAGGTCAGCTCTAATCAAGGCAATCAAGGGGAAAGACAAAACACAAATAAAAACCGCAAGAAATTCCTATAAAGTGGCCCAACGAGAGGCAAAGGCATCCTGGGACGAATCAAGATGGGTGCAATTAAAAGACGCATGCTCATCCAAAGATAATAATCTTTTTTGGAAATTGGTCACTTGGGGCAGTAGGTCAGGTCCACGCCCACCCCCGAGCCATATCACTAGCCAAGCTTGGTTTAACCATTTTAAAGGGCTTTATTCTGTTGAAGGGGACAGTCAAGAGGGGGTACCAGTAGAGTATTTTGGGCACCTGCAAGAGGAGGAGTACCTTACAATCCTGGAGGTAGAAGCTGCAATTAACAAAATAGTCCCTGCGAAAGCTGCAGGCCCGGACGGCCTGCCCGGTGATCTATTTCTGGCCGACCGCACTCAATGGGCACGTTACATCTTACTATTAACAAATGCCATAGCCGAAGGAGCACCAGTCCCAATGTCATGGAAATCTGCTGAAATAGTCCCCATATACAAAAAGGGAGCAAGAGATGACCCCGCCAATTACAGACCAATAAGTCTGATTGATGCTGTGCAGAAGGTCTTTGGCCGGATGCTTCTGCACAGGATCCAGACATGGTCTGAGGACGGGGATATCCTTTCACAGTTCCAGGCAGGCTTCAGAACAAAGACAGGGACAATAGACCAAGTATTCAGATTCCTTCTAATTTACTGGAAGGTTGTGGTGATAGGCAGACGCAGTCTTTATCTAGCATTTATTGATCTGAAGACTGCCTTTGACCTGGTTCCTAGGTCCAGGCTATGGGATACGCTTGGTGAGATGGGCATACCCCATTTTGTTCTTAACTTACTAGTCCGGCTGCACGAGGGGAACTTTGCCCAGGTCAGATGGGGTGAGCAGGGTCAACTTACAGAGCGTATCCCTGTCAAGAGAGGAGTAAGGCAGGGATGCGTTCTGGCACCAACCCTCTTCTCCCTATATGTGAACGGAGTAGTGGACTTCCTTCTGGAGGAGCCTGCTGACTCACCTGTTCTGGGGGGGGGAAAAGATACCAACTCTGTTGTTCGTGGACGACACGTTGTTGATATCTAAGACCCCAGCTGGGCTACAGCGTCTAATTGACAGATTCCACCTTTTTTGCGAGAACCGGGATTTGATTATAAATGCCAACAAAACCAAATTTATGGCTTTTGATCCCTATAGAACATGCAGGAATGGCCCTCTCCTAGGTGGGACTCCCCTTGCAAAGGTCGTCACCTTTGATTACCTAGGTGTAAGATTCTCTGTTAGAATGTCATGGAAACCCCACCTAGGTAAGATGTTGATGGCCCACAAGCGCATGGCTGGTGCAATAGCAAGAGAACATCGCCTTTCCCATACTAGGCCTGTTGCTCCAGCCTTCCAGATATATGACACCAAGGCTGTTAGCGCTTCCCTCTATGGAGCTGAAGTCTGGGGATTCGACAATCTTGACGAGCTCTGGAGATCAGAATATAAATTCCCAAGAGATCTAGTTACAGCACCAAAATACACCCCCCTCACGCCGCTACTAATGGATATGGGCAGGCGATCAATAAGTGATGTAGCTAGGTTGCGTCCCCTGCTCTTCTGGACCCGCATTAGGAGGACCCCTGAGCTTTCTCCCTACGCAGAGGCCCTTACTGAGGTTATCAGCCTCGACACTGGGGGGAAAATAGGCTGGATACGTGATATTAAGAAAATGTTATCTGCAATCGGGCTTTGTGGCTGTTGGGCTAGCCAGGAGCCCCCAAGGAGAGAGGATCTCAAACGCCTGTACTGGGAATGGGTGGACCAACGAGAGATCAGCAGACCCAATGTGGGTAAATTGACAACTGAGTTTTATTCCCACAAACAAAGCAGATACTACGAGCCTTACCTTGACTTAATCAAAGTACCTAGAGACAGAATACTCTACATGCATTTTAGGTATAGCTCCCTTCCAGTGGGTGAAGCGATAGGAAAATGGTCCGTAAATAACAGAAAACACTGTCCTAGTTGCCAAGTCCCTGTGGAAAGCGTTGCCCACTTACTGTTTGTCTGCCCGGCGTACAAAACATCACGGAGAAAATGGCTGAGCCCGATTTGCCGGCAACTTGGTACACGGGAGCACCATGTTGCACTCCGCATTCTTAAGTCAGATTCTAGACCTTTTTTATCCTGTTGTGTAGCAAAGTACTTGGGGCAAGCTTGGCTGATACGGTGGAAAGCGCTTGCGAGAAAGACATAGCTTCCATTGCCCAGACAAACAACCAAGACCTCAAAGCCACAACAGCATCCCCGTTAAATCCATCATGCACAAGCACTTTATTTTTTATTTTTTAATTCTTGATAACTAGCGCAAGTAAATGAAAAGTCTCCCCATGTATTGCACTGCGTTTAAACAAAATGATGAAATACTGTTTGTCTTTTAATTAGATTTTAGGATGATTAAGTGTATATTTATTATTGTATCTTTTTTTACCTATACTCATTTTATTAGCTATGTTATCCTTGCTCTATGTTGCTTTTATGACTTTTATGTCGAAATAAAGCTGGTGATGATGAAAAAAAAAAAACTAATTTGGGAATATGCTACAAAATAAAGGACTTTTTAATTTTTTTTTAATGAGATTGGAAAGTGTGAACGGGCAGACCGAGAAGACGTATATTGCATTGGTGCTGTTTGGTGAAGACTACAGAGTTAATTGATGGCTCGGCAGAATAGTGTGGAGTGAATACGTGTGTATGTTAAGCAGGTAGTAACAGTAGGCTAAAGTGAGGATAATTTTGATTTCATGTGAATCTCTAGTTGTAGTCAGAGGATTAAGGGAGAATGAGGTCAAAGTGGAAGGAGATGGAATGGCTGTGAATGATGAATGATTAGAATTTCAAACTTGGTGGTTTAAGCATTATGCAGCTCTTGGTCATCCTGTAGCATTTGGTGAAACATCCTTCAGCAGTATGCGACTTTGAAGCAGTAAATGTGGAGAAAAGGATTTGGATTTCATACAAAAGTGGTAATGCAGTAAGCCTAATGTGGGGATGTTTTTAAGATAGGGTTTGTGTAGGGAGATTAGGAGTAGACCATGGACAGAGCTATGTGAGACGCCTGCTGTGAGCGAAGGTGTGAGCGGTCAATGAATATCTTTGAAGAAAGTAGCCATTTTTTATAATGCAGTGCTTAGAATATGGTGATGCTTGAAAATAAGTCTTTAGATGTCATCTGTTGTTTTCTCTCTGTAGCATGATCTGTGTGAGACCTGACACCAGTTTTGGCCATTCTTTGCTATAGTCATTTGCCATTTTCGTCACCCTTCTTGCAGGTTAATCATTTGTCGAAGCGCCATCCAGAAATGAAGATTGAGGAAGTTCCTGAGCTGACTCTGCCTATCATCAAACCAAACAGAGATTACTTCTGCCAGTACTGTGATAAGGTGCACCATCAAATGTCTGCCTCCATGCTGTCTACAAACAGTACCCTTTTTCCAATCTGCAATGGAAGGTCCACTCTCCCTATTGTCAATGATTATATGAATTACTCCACAAAAATTTCACATAGGATACCCTAAAAGTATTTCACCCCTGCTGAAGATATTTAATGTCCTTCTTTGTTGAATTTTTCATGTGCATCTGGTGCCAAAGATCCTCGATTCACCCTGTACCAAAAAAGCCCCATTTCAACACCCATTTTAACATATGGTGAAGTACAACAAAGTCAGCCTCCACCAAAGGTCCTCAGTTTCACCTTTATTAGGATCATTTGTTTAGTTATTTGGTATATTTCACCCAGTGTTAGTATCCTCCATTTTACTTTGCACAAAGGATCCCCATTTCACCATGCGCCAATACATTCCCACTACCACACTTTTCCTCAATTACACTTTTATGCATTTGTCAAGCATTCACCATTTTATCCTGTCATAGAACCACACATACATCTTCTGCAAATGCTTGCCCGTATCACCGCTTGTCATGGAACTACAATTTGAACATGCACAGAGTATCTCTATTTACCTTTGTGCAATAGATCCCCATGTCTGCCTCAACCTTGAGATTTTCATTAATATTGATAAATTCTTTGCTTCATTGCTTCTCAGCTTGTGCACAGGATACTGGGACCTTTTTCAAAGAGCTTTTTTTCTTTCCAAAACATTTACAACTATGTGACTTTTTTTTAGTAACCCTAGCTTAAATGTACACCTGAACAGAGTAAGTCTACTTTGTAAAAATGAATGGAATGTAATTGGTTACTTGAAGCCCAACAATCACTGAAAATGAATTTGACGCTGTCACTGTAAACTGCTGTTTAGTCCTATATTGCAATCGCAGTTCTAGTTCTCAATTAATTCCTTTGCTCTGTAGAGCAATGATCCTTAACAACTGGTATTTGGCCTTTCAAGAGAGCATGCCATAAAAGCTTGACAATTTAAAATTCACAAATTCTACAAGTCTTGGCACACAATCAACTTAATGTGCAGTCAGGGGGAAGTCTTTAAAAAAAATAGGTCTTTTATTTATGTTTCAAAAGTCAACGCCCCTTATTTCACACCAAAACATACAACCTAAAATTAAAACTGAGTCTATAGAAAGGGATGGATTTATGGTACCAATATATTCTTTTTCAGAAGTTTTGATGTCTGGTTAACATGGCCAACCAGGCTTTGCTTATTGATGTGTGGGTGACTCAAGAGCTTAGGGGAGTCCAACTACATTTTGTACTGGTCTTTTTAGTAAATGTGTGTGTTGGAGGCACTGCTATTCGATTTGGGCAGGCATCCAAGATACATCTCCTTGTGTTACCAAGCTTCACTGGACTGTATCTCGAAAATGGACAGCTGTGTTTCAGATTTTCAGTTGGAAAGAGTACCTATAGAAAATAGGCACCCACATGACCTGGTGTTCACCAACTGCAACTGGGATCTAAAGTCAGGCTCTAACGATGATTTCAAACTAAAGTATGTCAATATCCATAACTACAAAGATGTTCCAGAACCAGGCTGACTTGTTTCAGGCATTGAGTCACTACTTTAAAAATTAGTGGGTAAGAAGAAACACATCTATGTCCCTCTCACGGTGGAAATGGGTCTAACAAATGGTGAGAGATTCAATCTCACCAAACTGTAGTCCTGGTATGTCCTATTCAGACCCGCAACCTTCCTGCTATTACAAAGTCAGTTGTGACCCAAATACATTGCAGGTTCCTCATTACATCTGTTTTTGAAATTCTGGGCTTGATCCTTGAACCTCTCGATCAGGGCCTGCTCCTCTCTGGCCTGTACGCTCTCCTCCCTTGTCTTCTGTCTGACCTTGAGATACTGGGCCTTACCCTTGAACCTCTTGATCAGGATCTGCTCCTATCTGGCTTGTACAATTAACCTTCCTCTTCTTTCAGGCCAAGGCTTTTCCAGATCCTAGATGTGGTGAATGCAAAGGTGGATCACTTAGCAACCAGAACACAATGTACCTAAAATTCTGCTCCCTGGAGTTTCTGAGGAAGACTGCTCTTGTGATCTGTTGGATGTCTTCCTACCATTCCTTATAATACAAATAGTTACCAACTAATTTAGGTTTCAGTAATAATCCTCATGGCTCTGAATAGGCAAATTAGGATCTGGTACACAGGTCTTTCTCAACCAATGACTGATCATGCTGTCAGTTTTCCATCATTTAGTATGGGGCAATCAATTGGACTGAGATCTGAACTGCTTGTAATTGTATATTTGACTGCTGGAGCACTGATCTTTGTTGGGTATGGCCTCTCTAATGGCAAACTCAGTGTTATGGCGGGTGAAGAGCACGAGGCGTCTATATAAGTGTGGCTGGTAGAGGTTTGGTAAATGGTGCTATGAGATCTATCTGGATTCACTTACAGCATTGTCTGGCATGCTCAATGTTTCTACGCAGATTGCTGTTGTACGTTTTCTGTGTCTGTTGTTGGTGTCACTTTCCATCTTTTTGAGGAAACAATGGGATTTTTCATATTTGAAATCTGAGCGATGCCTCAATTTATTACTATTTTGGTGGACCTCTTCCTTTCCACCTTTTTTTAATTTTTTTATTTATTAGTTTGAAAAGTGCGGCTTATGCATTACACACAATGCCGCACAGTGGTCACAATCTTACATAGGATGCAGTATTTCAGTAACAACAACGAACAGAACACACCTCGTGCATTGCAGTGCTACAAACTACACATTCCTTATTCAGCAGCTTCCCGCTTGTCGTGCTTTAACGTAAACATCTTATTTACCCATATTGAACCATTACACAGTACCAGCAGCTATAACAAATCCGGGTGCTCCAGCAGGTACGCTGTCAGTGGTGCCCAGAAATCTTTAGGTCTGGAGGCCAAAGGCAGTTCCTCCACATATATCTCCAACTGTTCTTTACAGTACACCAGTTCTTTTACCTATTTCGCCACCGTAGGGGCCGTTTTGCCACCCCAATGTTTTGCCACCATAAGTTTCGCCAGTATAAAGTGGTGACAGCCACTATGCCCCTGTTACAAGGCTTGAGCTTTTTTAACAATTCCAGCAAACAAATTTCAGGCGTGCATTCCACATTTTCCATTACCATTGATGTTAATGTCCGAGTTACACATGTCCAGAAGTCATGGATAGATTTGCAAGCCCAGGCCAGATGCACAGAATCTGCCTCGTCCTCCCCGCATCTCACACATTGAGCATCATCCCGCAACCCTTATTTCTGCAGTTTCACAGGTTTGTAGTACCTTTGATGTAAAAACTTGAAATGTATTATTCGGAGGTTACAGTTGGGGGTTAGACGCCCAGTCAATGCACAGCATGCTTCCCAGTCCTCCCAAACCACCGGCTCCGCCAGCTTACTATTCCATTTATCTAGGGAAGCGGAGCTTATCATAGCAATTTCTCTTTGGGATGCATTATATAATCTAGTAATTAGCCCTTTACATTCCCCCACTGTTAATACAAGTTGCAATGCTTTTGACATCATCGGCTCATTAGGAAACCCAGGGTATAATGTTCTGACAGCCATACGCAATCTAGTGTAGACAAACCCTTGCATCGCCTTGTATGGTTGCCTCGAGGTAAAGGCATCTAGGGATAGGAACTGTCCGTTTATGTACATGTCCCCTAATTTAGTGATCCCTGCAGTGGATAAAATGTCCAATGCCCCACGGTCCTGCCTCTCCGAAATACCCGGGTGCGTAGCAATCGGCATAGCCGGTGCATACAGACATTCACTTCCTGTGCGGGCGCCTAAGGCCTTCCACGCTTTAATAGTGCATTTAACCTTATCGATCTCTTTCCTGTTCCCTTCCATCCTGTTATTCAATACTATAGCAGTCAGCGGGATTGGGTGAGCATTAGCCTCCTCCACCGCTAAGAGTGGTAGGTAGTGTTGGGGAAAGTACCAATAGTGCGCAAATTGAGCTTGCGCGCAAAGGTAATACAATCGTAAATCCGGGGCTTCAAAACCTCCCCTCTCAAATGGTTGTGTAAGAGTGTCCCAGCTGCATCTCAGCTGTTTGCCCGCCCACACCAATGCGAACCAGCACGTCTGAAGAGTCTAAAATACAGCTCTATTTAGTACTATTGGAATGTTCACGAATAAATACAGAAGTTTGGGGAGAATTGTCATCTTCACAACAGCTATTCTATCCGCTAGGGACAGTGGAAGGCGTGTCCACCTGGCAACTTGATCATTTAATTTAGCAATCACACGCCCATAATTCATGCTGATCACTGTCTCCGGGTCTCTGTGCACCCAGATACCCAAGTAACGCACAGGTTCACTCGTCCAGGCCAGCGTGAACTCCAACTCAAGCCCACTGGTGCACTCTGTAAGGGGGGAAACCGTGGACTTATTCCAGTTTATGCATAGTCCCGAGTATCTCTCGAACCGGACATTCTCCCATAATAGGGACGCCAAGTGTGTTGCAGGGTCTCTGACGTACAGTAACACATCATCTGTGTATAGTGATATGGCGAGCGGTCGTTGCCTAAAACCCAGTGCTGGAAGCTCGGGATTTAACTGATGCAGCACAGCAAATATAGTGCGCATATTATGTGTGGTGGATCTTTAGGGTACGAATCTCAATTGATCCGGCAGGACCAGATTTGGGACCAGAGGTTGCAATCTGTTAGCAATGATTTTTGCCAAGATTTTAGTGTCTATATTTATCAATGAGAGTGGCCTATATGATTCACACCTATTGGCCTCCTTATCTGGCTTAAGCACCGTTACTATGAGCGCTTCACGCAGGGTAGGGGGCAGGACACCCTTATCATATGCTTTAGAGAACACCTCCAATAGTCTCAGGGGCTAGAGTATCCACATAAGCTTTATAAAACTCGCTTGGCAGTCCATCCAATCCTGCCGCTTTACCATTTGGGAATGACATTATAGTTTCCTTCACGTCTTCAACCGTCCAGGGCTGAGTAAGGTATTCTCGCTGGCCCAGGGACAATCAGCCCATCGCAATGTCTTCTAGATAGCTTGAGATCTCACAATCATTAACAGTTGGCCTATGCTCTTACAGACTAGAGAAGATCACTTGACTAATCTCTGGCGTGGTATAATGTACTTCAGAATCACTGTCAACTATTTCAACAATGTGTTCCAGTTCCCTTGGCATTGCCAGTTTGTTCGCCAGAGAGCGACTGAGTCTGCCCCCTCCCCATACAGTTGTGCTCTCCACCTCCTGGACCTATGCCGCACCTCCTGCTCTGCAATGTCATTATGCTCTGATATTAACTCTCTCACTTGGGCCAGCAGTGCATGTGTGGGCCGTTCGTATGTACGTTCCAGCTCGTGTATCCTATCCTCTATGTCCCGTAGCCTACTCCTAAGTGATTTTAAAATGCCTGTCTGTGCCCCTATACATTCTCCTCATGTAGTGACTTTGAAGGCCTCCCACAATGTTCCAGCCTCTTCCTTTCCACCTTGCATTACTGTTCAATAGGATCTGAAGTTAGCGTTGACGTAGTTGGCAGCTCCAAAAGCATTGAGCAGTTCTGAGGTGTTACACCTGAGCTTCACACTACTTTGCGGCAGGCAATAACTTTAGCAAATAGAGGGAGGGAGTTACAGGCTTTATGAGCAGAATGTCATACATTCTTTTTACAAAGTGACTGAGCGTGAAGTGTCATTGTTTCTAAGGTAACTGATAGAGACATCTAGCCACAGATTCTGTACGTTAGAATCCTCCCCCAGGTGCAAGATTGGATCCGGAAACTTTTTCCACAACATGTCCGTGCGCCGGAAGAGGGCGCCGCGCAACTCCGTATCGACGTCACTATGCAATGTGATGTTGACGGAGTCCCTATAACCCCTTTGCCTATGCGCTGACATCATTAGTTCCTTCTTTTCCGTGCTTACAATGCGTATCTGGAACAGTTAGGGGGCTGTTTTTCAGGCCCATCTCGATGTTTTGTTTTTCCCTGCATAAGATTTTTGGGCTTTAGTTTCCCTCTGGTGTGTTTTCTGGCCCGAGGAGGTAGGAGGTGCCCTGACTGGATCCTCACCGATGGGTTCACCCTCGGTGACAGTTGAGCCCACTGAATCTGTTAATGGATTCAAGGCGGCACCGGTGCACAGCCCTTCGGGGTTCACACCTTCAGCATCTGGGTTGAGTCAGCCAATGACATCGGCAGTGCCAGTCGACGCCGATCCCATTACTCTTTCCGATGTCGATACGATGCCGCAACTGTGCCGGACGGCACCGGATGCGGCGCCGATGGAGCGTCTGGTTTGGGCAACTTTCCATCTGGCCTTATTCAACTTTTTTCGGATTTTCCTACGGGAATGCACAGCTTGGTAGGTGAAGGAGGGAATATAGGGTGTCTAAACCCTTTGGACAATGCTGTCCAGCCTCCTTTGGAAAATTGGCTGACTGAACTGGGGAGGCTCTCTATTTTCAGATTTACTTTCTCCACCTGTTTTGGCAATGGTGGAAAGTTCTTTTTTTGCTGAGGTATTGAATGGGGCATCTGTAATCCTGGACTGCCAGTTTCCCTCAGTGGAATTGTCCACAGATCCTTTGGTGGATGTTCTTCATCAAGGTGAGACGGGAGTGGAGCCTTTACTCCCTTATAATGAGTCTCAATTTGGCCTTTTGTTAGGTGCCTGGGCGAGACCAGTGTCAGGAGCTCCAGTTGATCTGGCTGTGGGCCATAGGCTTCGAACCACCCCTGGGGACCCACTTTATCTCCTGCGACATCCCACCACAAAAGGGTGGGCGGTTCAAGCTGCTAGTGCTTTGCCGGACCCTAGTGTCCTTCCCTTGGTTCCACCAAATAAATAGTGCAGATGGCTAGAACATTGTAGGAGGAATATATTCTCTTCCATCTGTTCGGCATTGAGGTCCTTAACCACGGCATGTTTTTTGGGAAGATTTTCTCATGCTTTAGGGGACTTGTTGGCTCAGTGGCTGCCTTCTCTTTCAGAGGAAGCCAGGAGTGAGCTCCTGCAGGTGGTTCAAGATGGCCGGAGAGCTGCCAAATTCACCATAAAATGTGGTATGGACACCACTGATTCCGTGGGTAGAGCTATGGCTCAGTCAGTTGCACTGCACAGATCATGCATGGCTGTGTCAGCATGGGTTTTCAGAGCCTGTACAGGAAAGCCACAAAGATATGCCCTTTGATGGTGTTCTTCTATTTGGTGAACATGCAGGTTCGGCTTTAAGGCGCTTCACAGCTGGTCAATGTTATAAGACCACCTGAATTGTCTTTGACAACTTTGGTTGGATTCTTCTTTCTGGCCTGTGTAGAATGAAGTGTTTATGCATGACTGAGTTTCCATATGTACTTCATCTGGTTTTGACCAGTGTAGTGTTTCTGCTTTTTGAGGGGTGTGTGTTTGTTTCGATACCCTTGTGGCCTCTTCCTGTGTTTTCCTGTCCCTTAATCCCGGTCAGATGGGATTGCAGAAGTTGTATTCCATGATAAGTGGTTTTCTTGATTCTTCTGCTGGGGGCAAAAGTGGTGGCTTTATCCTTAAGCTCTGTCCATGACAGTTTCTCAGCTCTTTATTTGGTTTTTTAATTGATACCCGATATACAGGTCTTGTGGTTTACTTTACTCTGAAGATGAGCTCAGGGTCAAGAGTTGATGCCTTTTTAGTATGTACCTTACTCTATGTGGAGTATCTTTTGTATGCTACTGTAGCATTTCTCGCCATATATGTGCTGATCTGGAGTTGCTCAGCTTCGGCACAATGAAATTCTCTTTTGAGGTGCAGATTCCCATCCTCTGTGTCAGATTATTCCTCTTATTGGTCTTGGTAACTACTTGTGTTCCAGTCAGATAATAGATGTTGCTTTTGGTTAACAATAAGCGTTCTCTACTTTTGCTACATTTTAAGCATTCTTAACCAAGTTTATCATTTTGTGAGCCTTTTGACACGCTGTGGTTCGCTTTACTCTGAAGATGAGCTTAGGGCCATGAATTGATAACTTTTTGGTATGTACCTTACTCTATGTGGAGTATCTTTTTTATGCTACCATAGCATTTTTAACCATATACGTGCTGATCTGGGGTTGCTCAGGTTCAGCACTATGAAACTCTCTTTTGAGGGTGCAGATTCCCATCCTCTGTGTTGGATTGTTCCTCTTATTGGTCTTGGTAACTACTTGTCTTCCAGTCAAAAGATAGATGTAACTTTTGGTTGATAATAATTGTTCTCTACTTTTGCTAGATTTTAAGCATTCTTAACCAAAGTTTATCATTTTATGAGCCTTACATCACTCTGTGTTTTGCTCTTCAGGTTCTATCTTATAGCCACTGCATTTCATTGGCTCTTCAACCCCTTCATGTAAACATGGTTGTGCATGACCCTTGGACACGATTGTTGTTTTCCTGGTACTTAACATTCTTGTCTCGTTTGGGTTGTTATAACGGCTTGTGTTATTACTACAGATTTTCATTCTTTTCTGAAGGACGTTTTCCTCTATGGTTTACCTTTTCTTCTCTATGAAGATTTTCTTATACGTGGCCTATGAGGAAATAGGCATTTACCTCATAGCTTCTACTTTTTGTAGATGGCTTTTATTCTTCTCTTATAGGTAGGTGCTTGTAGATGGGTTTACACTTAGCGAAGTGTGATTCCTAGATGACCTGTAAACATTGCTGTTTATTTTATAGATTTTTCGGATGGCTTTTTTTCTACATTCGAGAATCCTTGTTCTTCTAGGTGCCAACTATTTACACAATTCGCCTGACTCTATTGTTTGAAGTTTGAGTACACATTTTGTGGAGTGTTGTTTCTAGATGGAATATACATAATCCGCCAGTTTCTTTTTTACTATAGAATTTAAAAAACCAAAACATTTTTGGTCTAAGTATGAGTGGCCCTTTCTGGATCATCTGTAGGTGGGTCTCTATTCATAAAATGAGGTCTCATACTAACCTTGGCTTCTGCTAAGCTTTCTAGATTTCTTTTACGTACTTTATATCTTCTTCAACTTATACTACTATTGCTAGATAATGATGTCTCAGGCAATTTGCATTTTGCTGATGGTTTGAATGGCTTTTTCTTTCTTACATGGTATTATGTCCACTATGTTTTCCATACTGTTGCATCGGTATTATCTGACTAATTAGTTAGCTTTATTTATCCAGTATTGGGGTATCTTTCATAGATTCACATGCTTGAATCATTCCCCGTCGTCGAAGCGGGAGTCTCACAGTAATATACATAAAGCAGTAATTAAAAATTTCCATAGGCTATCATGGTAGCAACCATGCATTTAATAGCCTATCTACCTCCTTATTCTAATAAAGGACCAAACTTTAAGTACAACAAATCAGTAACCAGCACCCTCTAGAACCTTCCCAAGAGAGGCTGAATTCCTCAGATTTTCACCGCACGTCGTGTGTGAAGGGAGTCTCCTGAGCTCTGCTCACTTTCTTCAGCTATTACTTCTTTTTGGATCATCCAAGATTATATTTCATGTTTCATTTCTCTGACCCTGGCACTAATATGTCCGTATTATATCAGAGTGGCAGAAAACAAGGTAATAGACTATAAAATATGTCTAACCTTTTCCTCAAAAACTCTCACGTTCAGAGAGATGAGGCTATTATTGGGACTACAGAAACTTAAATGTGTCAGTCAGTCAGAAAACTTTATTCGGCAACTTAATGCCATAAAAGTGCACATATAAGACAAGGAAAATACATTTACATTTCATTTGCGTTTTCCTTAGGAGGAAGCCTTATAATTAAAATAAAAATTGAACACCACATCCATAATAACAATCAGCGGACGAGTTTCTAGAATACTTATGATGCAAATGCATCAGAGCCCTAATAAAGTGCAATGTGCATTTTTGTGCAAATACATCTTATAAAGTGCAAAATACAATATACAGATAGAAACAATGAAAAGATTAAGAGACCCTGGGAATAAGGCTCACAATTTAAAAAGAAATGACCTCTATACTATCATTCTAAAATACAATTAGAACAAATACATCATATAAAATGCAAAGGCAATATGCTAGAAGACAAAAATGATATCCGTACAGCGTGGCTTCATAACAGCAAAAAGGACAAAAATCCTAGGTATAAAAAAATCCTGTAAAAATTAAGAAATTAAAAGGCCAATTTTTTTCTATGTCTAATGGCTCCTGTTAAGAAACTCGCAACCCCAAAACAAACCATAGGCGAGGATAACATTTGGAGGTACAGTAAAGCTGGCCTAACTTGGGTAAAGTGACAGTCTCTGATTAATGGCAATATAAACCTTTTTCGTAAAAGCACATAATAATCACAAAAAAGATAAAATGAAGAGTATCTTGATCAGAGAAATTGTCACAAGGACAAGGTTTTAGAGATCCTGGTTTTGAAAAACCTTGGGGAACCGCCAAAAGCCAGGGAATCATATGCAAACGAAATCTAGTTAAAACATATCGATGGAAGGAGTTGCTAACAATGTGAAGATACGGCTGAATTTGGTTATCCATGGATAACATTATGTAACTTCTCACTGTAAATTTTGCCAACTCCTTCTCTTCTCTGAGTCCCTGGCGTTTGTACAGAAATTGATATTTTACCTTTCTGATTTCGGTTTCACCCAGGGAATTAAAGCTAGTAAATAACTCAGGTCTTCCTAACCATTTTACTGTCTCCTTTATATATTTTAGCCACAAAATACTGTAACCTTTATCCAGTGCCAAACAGTCAGTGATTATTTTCTGATTCAGATTATTAGTAGGGTTAGCCCAAACTCTTAACCAGCGAAGGAGGGGAGCTACAGCAATTTGATCAGATATATATCCCACTCCCAGCTCTTCATGTAAAATGTAAGCGGGGGTGGAATGCGGAACAGCCAAGATCTTGCGTAAAAACTTATCTTCCTCCCGCTGCATGTCCCTACCTTCCTTATACCCCCAAATATCACTGCCATAAGTTGCCATGGGGATACATTTCTCTTTATATATCTTCAACAGGGCGGGAATTGGTTTAATCCCTACTCTCTTAGCAAAATTTAGTGTGGCCCTCGTTGCCCTAATGAGAGTGTTCTTTTTTGTGTCAGTTGTGGGCACCACGTTCCCCTATCATCAAAAAGAACCCCCAGATAAGGGAAGGTCGGGACTCTCGTTAGTTCCACCCCTTTACAATAAAATTTACGTATTTTTGGGGGTTTTCCAGGGCCAATCGACATGGTATGAGATTTCTTAAAATTTGTAGAAAGGTCTAAAGAATCCATAAAAATTATAAAACTATCTAAAAGTGATTGAAGTCCCACTGCGGTTCTGGCTAATAAAACGGTGTCATCCGCATATAAAAGTGCCGGGACCATTACCTCACCAAATCTCGGGATGTCTTTGCAGCTAGCTTGTAAAAAATCTCCTAGCTTATTTATATATAATGTATCAAATGTGTCACTTCTGATGAGGACAGTGAGGATTCCTTCACCTCATAGGAGAGGTCAAAGGGAGAGGTCGCGCCAAGGGTCTCCAGAGGGCGCGCAGGAAAGCCATAAAAAAGACTTACATGAGTCTTGATAAGGCACTTCTCACAGAGAGAGACAATTGGAAAAAACATCTTCAGAGACAGATCCTACAACTCCCTATTCAACCCTGACTCTACATCAGGGAAATCCTCATAACCTTACAATGAGGAGTCTATGACAAAACTCCATGCCTGCTATTACTGCCTCACCAATAATGGCCTTGTCTATGATGGCATTGTCTATGACGGTCGTCTACGATGGCCTCATCTACGACAGTCGTCTACGATGGCCTCATCTACGACGGTCGTCTAAGATTGCCTCATCTATGACTGTCTCGTCTACAACAGCCTCATCTACGATGGTCGTCTATGACAGCCTCATCTACGACAGCCTCGTCTACGACTTGTCGTCTACGACGGTCGTCCATGACGGTCGTCTAGGACGGCCTCATCTATGATGGTCGTCTTAGACGGCCTCATCTACGATGGTAGTCTACGATGGCCTCATCTACGATGGTCATCTACGACAGCCTCATCTATGACGGTCGTTGACGACTGTCATCTACAATGGTCGTCGACGACAGCCTCATCTATGGTGGTTGTCTACGATGGCCTCGTCTATGACTGCCGTCTACGACGGTCATCTATGACAGCCTCGTCTACGATGGTCGTATACGACAGCCTCGTCTACGATGGTCGTATACGACAGCCTCGTCTATGATGGTCGTCTACGACAGCCTCGTCTACGATGGTCGTCTACGACAGCCTCGTCTACAAGGGTCGTCTACGACCGCCTCGTCTACGACGGTCCTCTGTGACAGCCTCGTCTACGACAGTCATCTCCGGTCGTCGACGATGATCGTTTACAACTGTCGTCGACGACGGCCTCATCTACGATGGTTGTCTATGACGGCCTCATCTACGATGGTCGTCTACGACAGGTTCATCTATGATGGCCTCATCTACAATGGTCTCACCTACGAATGGCCTCATCTACAATGGCATCGTCTATGACAGCCTCATCTTGAGGACAGCCTCTTCTACAGTGGTCATCTACGATGGTTGTCTATGACTGCCTCATCAACGATGGCCTCATCTACGATGGTCTCACCTACGAATGGCCTCATCTACAATGGCATCGTCTGACAGACTCATCTCGACGACAGCCTCATCTACAATGGTCATCTACGACGGTTGTCTATGACAGCCTTATCTACGAATGGCCTCATCTACGAATGACCTCATCTACGAATGGCCTCATCTACTATGGCATCGTCTATGGCGGTTCTACGACAGCCTCATTTATGACGGTTGTCTATGACGGTCATCTATGACGACGGCTTCGGCTGCCATAACCTCGCCTATAATAACCATGTCTATGATGGCTGAGTTTACGATGACATCGTCTACGATGGCCTTGTCTACCGTGGCCTCATCTATGACTGCATCCTGTACAACGGCCTCGTCGACGACAAAAAAATTGTCAACCTCAGCCTATTTGTCTACGTCCACCTAGTCAACTACGATCTCGATGACAATACAAGCGGCGAAAGCACCATAGTCAGTCCTCAACAAGAACAAAAGACACATAGACCAGAATAACTTAATGTCACAAATTAAAGGGACTAATATGAGTAAGTCTACAACCGTCACCTATATATAGAGAGGAAATACGTGGAGCAAATTCACCACTTTGCTCCGCCTCCAACTTCAGAGCATAGGTCAGATCTATATAGCTCTAATACTGTTACAGGATTACTACTATCACTTTCCCGAGACTGCTAGGTCACATTGTGCCCGATATGTCCGCATCCTCCGATGCTCCTACCACAGAAAGAGTGATCCCAGTGTCAAAAATTACCTTTCTTTCCGGGAACGACCCATTCATATCTGGTGATGATAGAGAGAAGGCCCACAACTGCTGGGTTCCCCACCAGATGATTTTTGATGGATTCCAGATCCTTAACGAATGAGCAGCTAAGCGCTTCCAACTTTCAAAAGCATATAAGCAATGGTTTGTTTTCTTTCTGATTTTAAATAGAAAAGCTGTGAGACCTATTCCAATTGTTGATTTATCCGGGAGAAATTGCAATCATGGAAAACCCGGTCACTAATAACTCCGCCTAACCAGCAAGGAAACATTCTCAACTATTCCCGGTGTTACTGTACGAGCTGCCAATTCACTGGCAATATGGGGCAGGTATAACCACGAGACGTAGTCGGGCATTGCCACATACATAGAATTTCTGCCGGAAGACAGATAGTGCAGAAGTTAAAAAAAAAAAATTATAATAATAAGAAAAATAAATAAATTAAATAAAATAGAAATGAAAAAAATAAATCTGCAGGGGTCGAAACCTCCACATCAGTAAACATAGATTGTGCTATAGATATAGCCTCAATAGGTATCTCACAACTGGCAGGGCCAGTGGTCCTTAGACCCCAATGTTGGTTCAAGGCCACTGCATGTAGAACCTGAGGTGCAAATATATCTAATATTTTTACCATACCATGGCGATGCTCTGTTTGGCAAGCACGTTGACGATGCCTGGCAAGCAGTCAAGGCTGACTGACACCGCAAGATCTTTTGGCACATTCAATTTCGAAAGAAGCACCCTTTAGAGGCACTCGTGGTAGAGATACTCATCTGTATCAAGGAGGATGCCAAAGGTATCAGACTTAACAACGCTATCAGTAGCCCTTAGGCCAGCTTACCTACATTGACAACGTTCTAGTGCTGCTTACGCCATCCTGTGGGAGAAACAGTTCCAAAATGTTGTCATCTATGGCGGAAAATAGTTTCAGACAAATAGGTCCTGGCTCTCAAAACATATGGTCAGACGTTAGAGTTCACCAAGATTCTGCCCACTACTCCACCAAAATGAGGGTGTGCCCCCCTTATCTGCATCTGCTTCGAAAGGGAGTGATAGCTACGCTAACCAAAGAATCCATAGAGAAAGGAATACGTTTTCAGCAAAGTCCTTCCATTTGGCTTCAGATCAACTTCCTGCATTTTACCTACTGCATAACCCTGTGGCAGCTTTTTCAGGACGGAGGGTCATCAGGTATTCCCCTACCTCAGCAACTGGTTGATAAAAGTACCAAAGGCATTTTAATCATCCGCGGCCACAGAAGCTTGCCTAAAGTTGTTTCACAAACTAGGTCTCCTTGTGAATTATCAAAGATCATCAACTCCCCCATCTAAGAAGATTCTGGGCCATATGTATAAACGCGTTTTCCCGTAGACACAGAATGGGTGAAACCCTTTGATACATCTGGCCCTCTGTTCCTAGGACGCAACACTAGATACTGTCCAAGACAAACACTTTCTATCCTAAGCCAAACAACTAACTCTGTCGGAACTGGCTCTCAAACTTAAAAATAAATAAATTTTATATATATATATATATATATATATATATATATATATATAAAATCAGTGCGTCGGTTCAGTTAGCTTCTGGACATCATGTCCTCAGCTATCAATATAATCCCTCTTGCGCACCTGAAAATCAGACTCCTACATGAACAGCTACAAAACATTAGATTCAAACAAAAGAATCGTTCAAGGGCCTGGTGATCTTTGCACATGTATGATGAAAACTCTAGACTGGCGGTCCCAGATCTCCCACCTATCAGAGGACCTCACGCTCTTACCCTAAATACCTCACTTCGTAATGACCATGGATGCCTCCCTGGAGAGCTGGGTGGTCATCTACAGACCCTACGAATTCGAGGAAAGGGGTCTCCGCTCCAAAAAAGCATGCATCTGAATCGGCTGGAGCTCAAATCCATCTAACTCAGTCTCCAAGCTTTCTTGCCAATGATAGCAGAGTCTTCGGTGTTAGTTCGCACGGGCAATACCACCAGGATGCAATGAAGCAGCCTCCACGAATAGAAGTTTGATCGGTCGGCGCCAAATATGATCTTCTCGTTCTGGGGCAAACTGGCTGTAGATTTCTTTGCAACAACGAAACCAGCAAATGCCAATTCTATGCAACATGTCATCCACATCCAGGATCGTGGAGGAATACCTTTCGACATATGGTCCAGGATCTATGCTTAACTTTTCCCCTGATACCTTAAATATGAAAGGTTCTCAGCAACAGGAAAGCGGAGCGGGGTCCTATCATCCTGATAGCCCCCACTGATTACATGCGTGGCTCCTGAATTCTGTAAATTTAAGGATTTGACTATTACACAGGAGTATAAAGACATTATCGCCAGGTCTCTTGCGGATAGCACCAACTAGACTTACAGACTGAAATGGAAGCGATTCTGTCTCTGGTGCCGTCAAATCAACGTGCATCCGTCTCTCTCTGCTCCAGAGCAAATCCTACCGTACCTTCTGTCCTTGGAAAAATCAGGACTCGTATATTCTTCAATTAGAGTTCATCTAGCAGCTATATCTTGATATAGACGCTCCCCAAAACGTCTGTCTCTCTGTTCTACCAGAATTGTACGGCAATTCATGAAAGGCTTGTTTTGCACTTATTCACCTGTTAAGGCTCCACCTCCTGAGTGGCACTTAAATAAAGTCCTGTCGCAATTGATGAAGCAACCCTGTGAACCCATCCATAGGGCTGACATCAGATACCTGACGTGGAAAGTGGCTCTTCTACTCGCCCTAACATCAACCAGAAGGGCTAGTGAAATACGAGCGTTCACTATAAAACATCCTTTCTTCGTTTTACAAATTAAATGGTTATCCTCAGGACGAATCCCAAATTCATCCCTAAGGTTCCTTCGCAGTTCTATTTAAACGAACCCGTCATTCTCAGAACTTTCTTCCCTGATCCTGCTACACCTGCGGAACAAACTCTACACACTCGAGACATCAAGAGGTGTCTTAAATTCTACCTACAAAAGGCTATCTGTAAAACAGATCAACTGGTCATAGCCTATGGACAAGGTCGTCAGGGCACTGTTTCTAAAGCTACCATCGCAAGATGGATAGCAGCCACAATTCAGTTTTGACACAACATGGCAGGCAAGCCTTTTGACAAAAAGAGTGAGAGTGCACTCCACAAGAGCAGTCTCTACATCGGCTGCTATGTTCGCAGGGGTGCCACTGGAAAAAATCAGCAGAACTGCGACATGGAAAACGACGCACACGTTCACGCAGCAATACTGCCTGGAGTCGACGCAGCATGCTGATGCAGCCATGGGACAGGCAGTGCTACGTCATTTGTTTCAGTAAGGTGAGCCTCTTTAATAGGAGGATTTCTTTCCTGTTTTCAATTGACCTACATTTTGAAATGTGCCTTAATTGTTTATAGAAGATGGTTTACTTGTTTAAGCTTATGGTAGAAATGTTTATTCTACATGTCCATGCGTTTATATGCATATAGTTATACACCAGCACTTTCACAGAACATTCCTTTTTGTGAATACATTTTGATACCCTATTGGTACTACCCACCATCCACTAAGGGTACTTACTTGTTTTAGATTACTGCTTGTTACTCTGATTCAAGCATCTATGAAAGATACCCCAATACTGGATAAGAAATAAGTTACTTACCTGTAACTGCAGTTATCCAGTATTGGGATCTTTCATAGATTCACATGCAACCCACCCTCCTCCCCGGAGAGGCTCCCCTTATACTTGGGTATTCCTATGAACACTTGTGCTGGAAAATCTGAGGGATTCAGCCTCTCTTGGGAAGGTTCTAGAGGGTGCTGGTTACTGATTTGTTGTACTTAAAGTTTGGTTCTTTTTTAGAAAAGGAGGTAGATAAGCTATTAAATGCATGGTTGCTACCATGATAGCCTATGGAATTTTTATTTACTGCTTTATGTATATTACCGTCGGACTCCCACTTTGACGACGGGGAATGATTCAAGCATGTGAATCTATGAAAGACACCAATACTGGATAACTGCAGTTATAGATAAGTAACTTATTTCTTTCTTGCTATGTGTTATACTTTTCTCTTGTCAATGCATAGGCGGTTATTTATTTTGCTCCTATGTCAGTGTATATCTTGGAAATCTCCTAGGTATTTGGTATTATCTCTAATAGATTTTCCTAAGGAAATCCTGGTCTATACTAATAGTCTCTATTGCTGCTGGTGGCTTTGTAGTCTGATGCGTCCACTTTAGGGGCCGGAGTTTGTCCTTCTGGTCACAGGTTCAAATCTCTGCGGGACTACTTAGCCATTTATCCTTCTGAGGTCGATGAAATGAGTACCATTGAGTTGGGTAACACTAATCATCTATTATTCAACGCCAACCTTCCCTTTTTCAAGTGTTTTGCACTTTACACATACACAGGTTATGTTGTTGTCTTCGACCTTTTTATAGAGCATTCGTTATGCTTTCCCACGGGTGAAGGACCTTTCTCTGTGTTTACGGAGCACATCTGGTTCAGATAGAATTCTCTATGGAGAGGTACCGCCCCATGGCATGGCCTGCTGATTTGTGTGTTGCAAGTATCCAACATGCTGTTCAAGTCTAGTTTTGCGCGCAGATAGCTTTATATTATGCGGTCATTTGGCATAATTGTTCTAGTATTGTGGGTATCGATCTTTCCATGCTTTCAAGGTCTTTATAACCTTTCTGGCTGCGGTTCCATCCGCAGGGCTTATGTGGTGAGCATGCATGGGTTTGGATTCCCTTATGGGTGCAAACAGTTTTCTATTCATATTATTACTTGGCTTCCACTATATTTTGGGATGTTTTTTCCCTTGCTTTTTAATGTCTTATGACTTTATCTGTGGTTCTTTCCACAGATTTTTCATTATGGAGTATATGTTTGCTCACCTCAACTCTTTATGACTACCGGTCTTTTCCTCTTGTTCTAGACCAGTTTTGTTCTAGTTAGACACTTTTTAATGGTCTCAGTTCGCAGACTCTCCTCTGGGGATGGTATGCTTTGGTATCTGATTCTAAAGTAAGGAATATGCGGCTAGATGTCTCTATCAGATGAACAAGTTACTTACCTACGGTAATACTGTATCTGGTAGAGAGAGGATCTAGCCACAGCTTCCTTACTCCCCTCTCATCCTCCCCGCTCTGCAAACGTAGTCCTCGTTGTTCTCTATACTTTACTTATGAGGCTTCACACACTAACTAAGAAGTCTGTGTTTATTAAGACTGAGTCCTCTTTCATCATCGTGTTTTCATTATTATATCCACATACTGAATTATATTCGGTGTTTTTTTTGACACAGTGGTGTTTTCGTTTTAGCACGCTGTTTCAATAGGCAGCTTCTATATGTGGCTTCAAGTTTTGAACACGGAAAATAGTCATGGTAGAAACTGATGTCAGCGTGTCGGTGAGTGGGTTATATGGACTCCGTCGACATCACATTGTGTAGTGACATCGATATAGAGTCGCATGGTGCCCTCTTCCGGCATGCGGACATGCTGTGGAAAACATTTCCAGATCCAGTCTCGCGCCTGGTGGAGGATTCTAAAGTAAGGAATGTGCAGCTAGATCCTGTCTCTACCAGATACAGTGTTACCGAAGGTAAGTAACTTGTTCATTAATGGAATTCCCTCTTGTTTATTTTATTGGCTGCTTTCTTACTGCCTCCACCTTCATCTCCATTTGAGGCAGTGGAGATTTCCACAATTTGAATCCAAAATATCATTCATTCATTATGGCCATTTGGTCTTCTCACCTTATTTTTTCCAAGTCTTTCAATCGTTATTTCTTTGATTTAAATATAAGGGCTAAATGCTTCTTTAAAAGATTGGCAGTTCAGCATTTTTCAAATGGCTTTATTGTATTTAACTGTCCAAAATTGATATTGAAAAAGTTATACATCTTTATCACCCTTGATTATCTTAGATACTGTGCAACCTAAGCAGATTCTTTATTAGTCACCCACCCCTGCTCTCGGTTTTTGGACTGTAAAAAAAAACCTACCGGGATAAAAAGGATTGTATAGTGCCATGTATGTGTTCTCTTTTGTTATATTTGGTTGGCATGTTAAAACATTTCTCTTGGCTCTGACTTGCAGGCTGGATATTTGAAAGATGAAGAATCTACAGGAACAATGTATGTATTGGCATACACATTACCAAAATTACCAACTTTCTGATGGATACTTCTAATTGCAGATTCCTCGACTTTAGTATATCCCCAGGCTCCAGACTGGATTGAGAAGATTTAAACAGCAGTGCTCTGCCGCACTGTTAGGTGGTACTGTGGAGCTCCGTGTTAACTTTGTTCCACTCCTGAAGAGATGAACAGAGTCGCATGTAATCTGTGCGCCAACATCAGTTCCTTTTTTCATGCCTTCGTATGCAGATCCAGAGCTACCTCCCTCTTTTTTTCTCGTCAGTTGACTAGTTTTTTTTCCCTTCACAGTTTGCTTAAAAAACAGTATCCGAGGGACCAGGTCCCCTCCTGAAACTGCAAGGTTTAAGCTTTTTTTGGGACTGGGGCAATCATATGTGTGTGACAGACCCACACAAGGTATGTTTCTGGTGTTTGGGTTTGAGACACAACTCCAGGTCTTCTGAAGCATGTGCGCTCGTGAATCCAAAGGCAATCCAGGAAGATGAAGCAAACCTGTACATCGTCGAATACTGTAAGAAATCATACAAGGTTGACTCGCGTTCAAAGTAGAGGACATGGACTCTCTCTTGCTCTCCTGGCCATTCCTTCCGAAAGGTCCTTGGTTGCGGTCCAAGTCTTCCAGTAAGTCGAAGCGGAAGCACAAGAAGGTTAAGCTGGATTTGTCCCATTCCCACCACTCTCTGCCTCAGAATTTCGTAAGGACGTCTGAGTACCTCTGGGTCTTGTGGCCGCCCCATGCTGAGGAGCCGATTCCATAGCTGATCCCGCTGACCCCTGACTTTGCCAGATCATTGGTGATGATGCACCTGATTGAGGCCTTTCAAGAAACCATGTTGCGTGTCTTCGTCCCCCTCTGGCACGCCTTCAGGCCCCAAGGATCCGCAGAGACCTTCAATTAGGTAACCACCAGTGAAGCCGTCCTCAGCACCATATGTGCCTCCTAAACCCATCGTGGGTTCCGCACTGGCTTTGGTGCCAACTCCAAAATCCACACCGGTCTTTTCAATGTTGATGCAAGCTCTGACGCCACTGGCCCTGGAGGAGAACGCCATACCAATAGTTGTGTCTGAACCCAACTGTGTTCATTTTGATGGAGGCCATGTCTCGAATCCGCCCTGACTCATCCAGTCTCCATTCAAGCTGATTCAGATAGGACAAAGCCATTGGCCAGCCTGGCCCTTCTGTCGGTCAATGGCATCAGCTTGTTATGGCAATAGTCACATGTGCTCAAGATCTTGCCGGCAGTCCCTGAAGAATTTCGGGCCTCTCTGTTTTAGGCCATCCAGGAATGTCAAGATAGGTCCAAATACATGATACGTTCTGGACTGGACACTACTAACTGCTTGGGTAGAGCAGTTGGAACTAGTGTGGTGCTTTGGCATTACATGTGGATGAGATCCACCGACTTCTCTGGAGACGTACAAGCATCACTCATGGGCATGCCTTTCAATGGGTCTCACCTCTTTGACGAGATTTGGCTGTGGGGCGCTTTAAAGAAAACTGGGCCATGGAGCATTCCTTGGGCCTTTGCACTGCTGCTAGACAGTTTCATCATCAGTTTAGTCCCATTCAGGCATACTTCAGAGGTTTGGCGTACCAGCAGCACAAAGGCCCACCACCCACACTGCAGGCACCTCTTTCCTTTTGGGTCAGGGACGGAGCTCAAGAAGCCAGCGCACAGGCCACTAGGGGAAACAAACCTCCAAGTCCCCCACGCTTGAGGCAAGAGCCTCCAAACCGCTTTAATTTGCCCTTAGTTCCACAGGACCACCCTGTGAGAGGCAGGATCATAGATTTTTTCCATGGGTGACAAAATATGCCATCCGACAGATGAGAGAATCACCTATCCATCTTTCTCCAAGAGGTGCAGGCTCTATTGACCAAAGGAGCCATAGAGAGGATTCTGACCCTGGAAATTGGGACTGGCTGTTACCCTTGTTATTTCCTTGTGCCAAAGAAGGATGGAGATCTCCGCACTATTTTAGATTTACATTCTCTCAACAACTAATTCAACATGCTCACGTTCGCCCCAGCTTTTCTGGCCTCGATCAATGCAACTGGATTGTGGCTTTGGATCTGCAGGACACCTACTTTGATGTACCCATCCTGCAGTCCCACAGGTGATACTTGCAGATCAGATTAAGCCTGGGGCATTTTCAGTTTGCCGTGCTTTCCTTCAGCCTCACCAGTGCCTCTCAGTGTTCATTAAAGTAATGGCAGCACACCTTTGGAGGATGATGATGATTCCAGTTTTCCCCTAACTCAGCAAGTGGCTGTTGAAGGCGGGTTCACTACAGTCATTCATAGACCCTCTCCTGACATTGTTGTGTTTCACTATCAATGTACCGAAGTTACATCTGACTCCTTCGCAGATGCTCTCTTTCATCTGAGTCATTCTAGTTATGGTTCAGTTGTGGCCCTTCCCTCTGTCATGACAAATCCAGAGCATTCGGGCTATGATGCCGATGTTTCAGCCTCAGTCCTGTGTCTCGAGTGCCTCTGAGGCTCCTGGTCTTTTTGGCCTCCTACATCCTGCTTGTTGACTATGCCAGGTGGCATATGCAGGCTCTGCAGTGAAACCTGAAGTGTCAGTGGGCCCGGCAACATGTGAACCTGTCAGATTCCATCCAGAATTCGGAGAAGAATGCAAAAGATCTCAAGGTGGCTGTTCGACTGCAATTGATTGGCAGCAGACCCTCTCCCTGTCCCTCCTGAGCTGACAGTGGTTGAAGGATGTATCGCCGCTGGGCTCGGGTGGTCATCTGGGAGAGCTGGGAATCAGAGGACTCTGATCTCTTTTGCAGACCTGACTCTACATCAACCTGTTGGACTTTCAGGCCATTCGCCTGTTGCTGAAAGCCTTCGTCACATCCATCAAAGTGAGGCTGGTTCAGTTTCTCATGGATAAATCCACTGCCATGTGGTACTACAACAAGCTGACACTGTGGGGTCCTGGGTTCTGTGTGAGGAGGCCTTTCGTCTCTGGAGCTGGCTGGAACATCAAACCATTCTCCTGGTTGTGAACCACCTGGTGGGATCTTTGAATGCCAGGGCAGACAAACTCAGCCAGCGGCGCCTCCCAACGTTCTGTGCTTTACATTAGCCCTCAAAAGAGGAAGAGAGACTTAATCTGCAGGTCCCAACAAGAGCCTTCAGCTTTTATATCCATCGCACTAAAGACCATCAGGTGGATGATGAACTTTTTGTGGGGTTCTCTTGGGCAAAGAAAGGCAAGGTAATGTGAAAAGCACTTTGTCAAGTTGGACAGTTCTCTGCATTTAGATCTGCTATGAATTGGCCGAGAATGTGCCTCCAGAACAACTAGGTGCCTTTCCTACCAGGGAAAAGAAGAGTTTGATACACAATGTGCCTGTTCTTTATATTTCAGGCCGTGACGTGAGCATCAGTGCACACGTTCATGAAGCACCGCTGTCTTGACAGCCTGGTCCATTGGGAACAGCATTTCATCCATTCAGTCCTGTGGGACTTTTTGATATGAAACATTCCACAGAACTCCACCTTGGGGATTACTGCATTAGTATCTATTCTAAGGGTGAGGAATCTGCGTATAGGAGTTTCCATCAGAAGAACAAGTTTCGTACCTTCAGTAACCCTCTTTCTGGTGGATACTCTATCTAAATACAGATTCCTCACGGCCCTCCAACCTTCCCATTCTGTGGAATGGTCTCTTTTCCAATCTAAAAAGGTCCTAATACAGGAGTCTGCATACTAGTACCTTTGATTATTGTTGGACTCCGCATCTGAGGGCACGGACAGAGTCAAGAAAGAAACTGACATCAGTGTATACAAGTGGCACTTCTGTTTGTCTCCATTTGTCACTTCCGGGATGGAATGAAGTCAGTGTGTAGCCGCACAGTGACTCCTACCGGTGCGCAGAAGCACTTCTGTTTAAATCTTCCGTATCCAGTCTGGCGCCTGGGGATATTCTAAAGGTGAGAAATCTGCTGTTATATAGGGTATCCAATAGAAAGAGCATTACCGAAGGTAAATAACTTGTTTGCATGTAACTTATTTTATGTATGGCATTCACTGTATTCTTTAGCCACAACCCGTGTGACTTGACACACATACAGCATAGGGCACACCTCCAGTTGAGGGGGAAGGATAACTCAAAATCAAAGGGACTAAACCTAAATGTCCTGATAAAGAGGTCTGTTTACTTGAACCTAGAAACAGTTGCCATCGACAGTCCCATATCTTAGTTTGAGGGAGGGGGGTTATACTCTTCCTCGCTATGGATGGGACTATTCCCACATTGAGTTCCCTCATCAACAGTGCATAGTGCGCTGCTGGGAGAAGCATTTTCTGTCATCTTCCATTTGTGGAGTTCCTTAAGGGAAAAACAACAGCAAAACGTGAAAAAGCAAAAAACTGTAGAATAGAACAGCATTCCACACAGTAAGTGGAATATCTGCACTGGTTTGGCTACTTCTGAGAAACAATTGCCAGACTGATTACCAAAGGCAAATATGCCCCCCCGGAACCCTTTCAATTGGAGAATATGCCGCCACCTGCACTCTATTCTCCGACAACTCTATTAATTAAATGTGTAATGCGTCCATCTTAAACCAAGTTCATACTTTCTCCAGGCATTACTGTTTGGTCTCTCACTAAAGAAAAGAAAAACACATTAGTCAGGTATCGCTCCAAAACTTATTTAATGATAGTTTTGTTTTCATCTTCTTCACTATTTTTCAGGTACATACATTTTTAGGTCCATGCTTCCATACATTGGAAATGTTCTATTCAATACTTTTCTGTAATAATTTAATTATAGGTCTGGGTTTTGACGGTACAGCTGTCACACAAGATATATTGCTGCCAGTGTAGATTGAGTGGGCTTTGGGTCCTCCCCTTACCAAGCATTGGCTTTCTTCCACCAGACTTTTTTAGCCTTTGGCTCGAGAATGTGTCAATCACTTCTTAGTTCAGTCCAGTGGAGTATTTATGTGTCACCTATTGCTATTGGATGTTTGGGTATATCCTCCCATCTCCAGTCAGGTGCTTTCATTAATCTGCCTGAGGGACTGCTGTACAATCATAGCCCTCTTTGTTGGTTCCTGCTGGCTCACTTCCTTGTGTCTTGCTCAGATTTGCTAATGCTGCATGTGTTGGCACATTAAACCCTATTGGCTTTGCCAATGCTTGTTAGAAATTTAATGGAGACTGAATAATTCAGAAGGGAATATTAATTACTTTTGATGGTAGCTTTCAATTATGGCTAGCTTCATCATAATCGTTACACTATACTCATTGGTAAATATAAGAAATTAAGGGTTAATTGATTGGGATATTTTTAGATGGTGTAAAGAAAGCAACTGAGAGGGTCCTACACTGAACTGCATTAGGTGGCTCAATTGCACCCTTAAAATGATAGTTGCTCTTAAGTAAAGGACTAATTAATAAAGAGTGATGAATCCCAGTCACATACTTGTCGTTTTTGTTTGAATTAGAATGTATTACGTTTAGGCACATTTAAAAAAATATTTTTGGAAAAGAGATAATGCTCTTTGAAACTAGTGCTCCTGGACTCTGCACATAGTGAGGGGTATTCTAAATATTATACATTTGCAGTGAAGTCTGTTTAGTGTCTTCAGTTTAGGATTCAGTCTCTCAACAATTGCTACTTCCTTTTTGCTCAGGGATCATAATGACAAGAGATGCAGAGTTTAAAGTCCACACTAATAAAGTTACTCCAGTATTGGAACTTTCATAGATTCACATGGTTGAATTATTCCCTGTCATTGAGATTGGAGTCCCCCAGTATCTTTAGAAAGCAATGTACTGATAGGTATATACTATAAAAGGCCTAGGCCCCTTAGTCTAGTAGCTTATCATAGTCATTTTTAGAAAAGAGACCAAACTTGGGTTTTAATCAACCAGGTTGTATCACCCTCCAGAACACTCTTGTGAGAAGCTCCAGTCCCTCAGTTTTTTTTACCGCACGTCGTGTTAAGGAATCTCCACTGAGCTCTGCTCAGATTTCCTGTTCCAGACAACTCTTCAGTGAATTTTAAGAGATATAACTCTTCATATATACAGATATATTAATACACCTGTGCTTCTGTATTTTTTCCAGCTAAAATCTGATTTACCATGCCAGAATAAGCAAAAAAGACTCTTTTCAGAGGCGGTGCTACCTGTGGTTAAAGAAAGGCTCTACACAGATGACCCTCATCAGGACTACATCTACTGCCTATACCCATCTCATAAAGGTACAGACCTCCATCTCCAGCAGCAAGGAAGCCACCTAGGCAAGCTTCACCATCATTGCCTCCACCATCACTATTGTCTACGCCACTTCCATGTACCCTGCAAATAGCTCCCTTCCAGGATCCCACATCTCAGAAGATTACAGGAAGAGGGTGAGCTACCTTACACTATTACAGAATGGGATGATTACATGATACCACTTCTCCAATGCCGCCTCTGGCAGATTCTCCTCCAGAGGATATTGGAGGATTTCACAACCTGCTCGAGAGCGCTGCAAAAAGGTTCGATCTCCCAATGACTACAAAACAAACAGATTGTGTTCTATATGACTTTAAGCAGCCGTTTTGTAAAACTATCAGGGCTATGTCCGTTATCGATCATATTTGGGGTGAAGGCATTAAGGTCATGAAGACCCCAGCTTCGGGGGTGGCAGTCTTACTGCGCCTTGACAAAAAATACAAGGTTCCTGAAGGTGCTTACACATGTCTTACTGGGCACCCTAAACAGCATTCCGTTGTCACCCAAGCAGCCCAGCGCTGCTCCAAGATCCCTTCCGTACCTATCTCAGTGCCTCCAGATAGAGAGGGTAGGTGCCTTGACAATATTGGGAAAAGTTTTTCCGTCAGCACTAACGGTCAGGGCAGCCAACTCTTTAACACCTCTGGGAAGGTACGAGTGACAGATGTGGTTGGACATTGCTCCGTACATCGACCAGTTACCTGAGGATGTCAAAGCAGAGGCCAAGAAGGTCTTGCATGTAGGTAAGAGCGCATCCTGTGAAGTAATAGATTGCGCCATGGATATTGCCATTATGGGTTTGCGGCAATTAGCAAGTGCTGCAGTGCTCATGCGTCAAGGTTGGTGTAAGGCTACATCTTTCCAACCGGAGGTTCAGAACAAAATCTTAGACCTCCCTTATGACGGAGAAGCCCACTTCGGGAAACACGTAGATGATTCCCTCCAGGCTATCAAGTCCGACACAGACACAGCCAAGTCTTTGGGGACCTTGCAATTTAAGAAAGTGCATTTTCGTGGCTCACGTGGAAGATGACAACCTTCATACAGAGGAGCTACCAACAATTTGTTTACCCCTCCTAGTCCTCATATACTCAACAATATTGTCCCCAATAACAGCAGAGGAACCCACCACAGTCCTCATATGTCAAATTACTTCCAAGGGAAAAATCAGGATGTCAGGGGAAAGGACACCGGCGGCGTCAATGATGCACCTCCACCTCCGGCTACTTTCTTCATTCCTACCTCCCACCTCGGCAGCAGAGTTACCAACTTCGTCCACCGATGGCAGGAAATTACCAACGATCGGTGGGTCTTAGACCATGTCCAATTCGGCCACACATTAGAATTCCTCCAAAGACCACCCCCAACACTGCCCCAACCTGCCATCCACAAGCATCTACAACTTCGCAAATTGGAGGTAAAAACCATGATAAAAAAGGGAGCTATAGAGAGAGTTCCAATAGCCCACAGAGGAAAAGGTTTCTATTCCCGTTTCTTCTTAATCCGCAAGAAGCCAAGGCATTGGAGAACGATTGTAGACCTCAGAAACCGCAAAGTCTTCCTCAGGAAACAATCATTTTGTATGGTAACACAGCAGGAGGTGCTGCAGCTCTTGAACCAGGGGGACTTTATGACAACCCTCGATGTCCAAAATGCATATTTTCACAAACCATTCCATCCAAAACACAGGAAATTTCTAGGGTTCACGGCGGTAGCCAGAAGCCACTACCAGTTCAAGATGCTCACTTTGCACTCAAATCTGCCCCTCACATCTTCGCAGAGTGCCTCGCACCTGCAGCAGCTTTCCTCAGACAACACCACCATTAAATTGTTCCTTATCTAGACGACTGGTTGGTCAAAGTCCCTTCCAAATGCACCACACATGCTTCCAAAATAGCCTGCACGGATCTCTTCAAACAGCTAGGTTTCACTTTGAACCTAGAGAAATCCAATCCTCATCTGTCACAGACCATAACATTTTTAGGGGCCACGCTGGACACAACATCCTCCAATGGGTATTCTACACAGGAGAGAACTACGACTCATTACTCTGGCACGGTTCATTCAAAGAAAAAAGTTTCTTTCTGTTCGCCTCTACAGGTCCCTTCTAGGGATGATGTCCTCTTGCATACCTGTCATCTACAAATGCGTCCACTTCAAGAGGAATTCAATCAATCAATTAATTATTAGGACTTGTAGAGCACAACTTATCACCCTGGGGAGTCTTCAGGCGCTTGGGTTCTGTGAGCCTCGGTCGGATGGGCTTGGCTGTCGAAGAGCCAGGTCTAGAGCTTCTTCCTGAAGTCTTCCAGTGAAGGGGAGGTGCGTAGGTGGAGGTCATTCCAGGATTTGGCGGCGAGGTGGGAGAAGGAACAACCTCCACAGTGGCTTCGATGGATGCGGGGGATGTGGGCCAGGGCGAGGGTGGAGGAGTGGAGCTCCCTGGTCAGTTGGTGGAACGTCAGGTGGTTGCTGATGTTGGGGGTTCCGGAATTGTGGAGGGCTTTGTAGGCATGAGTGAGGAGTTTGAAGAGACTTCTTTCCTGGACGGGGAACCAATGGAAAGCCCTGAGGTGAGGAGAGATGCTGGTTTTTCTGGGGAGGTCGAGGATGAGTTTTGCTGCTGAGTTCTGAATGGTCTGGAGGCAGTTCAGGAGCTGTTTGGTAGTTCCGGCGTAGAGTGCATTGCCGTAGTCAAGTCAGCTGGAGACGAAGGCCTAGGTGGCTGTGTTCCTGGTCGTGACTGGAATGCATTGGAAGATCTTGCGGAGCATGCGGAGGGTGTAGAAGCAGGCAGAGGAAACGGCGTTGGTCTGAGGCTTCATGGTCAGTTGGCTGTCCAGGACGATTCCGAGGCTGCATGCATGCGTGCCTGGTGTGTGGGAGTGGGTGAGGGGCTGAGTGCGATGGGCCACCATATGTCGTCCCAAGGGGGTGGCTTGTTTCCGAAGATGAGGACCTCTGTTTTAACTGAGATGAGTTTTAGGCAGTTGGCCTTCATCCATGTGACGATGTCGGTCATGGTGTTACAGAAGTTGGCTTTGGTGTGTCAGCGTCTTCTGTGAGGGAAAGGACGAGCTGGGTGTCGCTGGCGTATGAGATGACGTTAAGCCCGTGGGTGCTGGCGATGTCTGCAAGACGTGTCATGTAGTCTTGAAGAGGGTGAGGCTGAGGGAGGAGCCCTGGGGGACGCCGCAGATAATGTCTTTGGCTGCGGAGGATAAGGGTGATAGATAGATCCGATGTGTTTGTCTGGAGAGGAAGGAGGAGATCCAGTTGAGTGCTTTGCCTTGGATGCCGATGTGGTTTAGTCTTGTGATGAGGGTGTGGTGGAAAACGGTGTCAGAGGCTGTTGAGATGTCGAGGAGGATGAGGGCGAATGTTCCACCTATATTGAAGAGGTGTGTGATGTCATCCGTTGCTGCGATCAGGGCGGTCTCGGTGCTGTGGTTGGGCCAGAAGCCAGATTGGAAGGGGTCAATCATGGTTGTTTTCTTCGAGGTAGTCCGTAAGTTGGCAGTTGATAGCTTTTTCCAAGTTTTGGCAGGGAAGAGAAGTAGCGAGTTGGGGCGGTAGTGCTCGAGTTCGTTGGGGTTGGCGGAGGGTTTCTTCAGGAGGGGCTTGACTTCAGCGTGCTTCCAGGCATTGGAAACGGTGGCTGAGGTGATGGATGTATTAAGGATTTCTGTGAGGAGGCTGCCGATTACCTCCTTTCCTAGGTTGTATATGTGGTGTGGGCAGGGGTTCGTGGGGCTCCGGAGTGGATGGAGTTCATGATGGAATGGTGTCTTCATCGTAAGTTGCTTTTAATCGGTGATTTGGTGGGAGTGGGAGGCGTCGGTTTGGATGCAGAGGTGGTTGAGGTCAGTGAGTTGGGGGTCGAAGTTGCTGTAGATGTCATTGATCTTGTGGTGAAAGTAGTCCTCCAGAGTGTCACAGAGGGCTTGGGAGGGGTGGATCGTGTTATCGGTAGCAGAGGGCTAAGAGAATTCTTTGACGATGCTGAAGAGTTCCGTGGTGTGATTGGCACTCGTCTCGATGCAGTTGGTCAGGGCTTCCTTCTTGGCCACCCTGACACGATTGTGGTAATTGTTGAGGGCGGATCTGAAGGTGGCGAGGTTGGAGGGGGTCTTGCTGGAGGCCATTGTCTCGAGCTTCTTAGAGTGGTCAGTAGCTATGGGGTGAACCAACTGGTGTGCTTAGCGGATCTGTTGCTGGTGGTATTCTTTGCGGGGGCGATGGTGTTGGCGGCTGAGGAAATCTAGTTGGAGAACACTGAGTTTGAGGGTGTCAGAGGGGATGGGTCTTGCTTCTTTGAGGGCAGAGATCCAGAGGGGTTCTGTGATACTGCTCCAGTTTTGGCGTGCGTGGGTGGGTGGAAAGTCTTGTAGGAGCCTCAAGCGGGCCGTCGAGGGTGAAGTGGATGATGTTGTGGTCTGTCCGGTTCAGCTTGGTTGTGTGGAAGAACTTGACTCTGTTGCTTGTGGAGAAGTTGGGGTCTAGTGTGTGACCTACGCTGTGCATGGGGGTGGTGACCAGCTGTGAGAGGCCGATGTTGCTCAAATTCTCAAGGAGGTGGTGGAGTTGGCATCGTTGGGGTCTTCTAGGTGGAAGTTCAGGTCTCCCAGGAACATGTCTTGGTTGGAGTCAATTGGCAGGGGGCTGTGAAGTCTGGGATGGAGTTGCAGAAGCTGGGACGAGGCCGGGCGGTCTGTAGGCGAGGGTTCCTCTGATGATTGTTTCGGCGCCTAGTTGGATCTGAAAGTTGAGGTGTTCCATGATCAGTGTTGTGTCGTCATTTGAGACGGTGCAATTGAGGGAGTCCTTGTGGGTGATGGCAATTCCTCTGCTGTGTCTTCCGGGGCGATCGCGGTGGATCATCTTGTATCTGAGGGGAGTCGCAGTGGCGATGTCAGGTGCCGATGAGAGGGTGAACCAGGTTTCTATTGTGAACATCACGCCGGGAATTAGCGAGATGGGTACGAGCGGAATGCGGGGTGAGACATAGATTAGTGTATAGCAGGATTGACCAAGGGGGTAGAATGGAGTGGGACCTGGTGGAGGTTGGCCTGCAGCAGGAACTGGGGGACTCTGTTGTGGAGCAGGAAGCGAATCCTGAAGAGGAATGATATGTGAATATGCATGGGGATATACGAGGGTGTGTGATGGCTTAGTATACGCATTTATGTGTACTATGTACAGCCTATTCATGCTGCCTGCGAGCCATGTACTGGTCCTTATTTTCCTTCATTTTTAAAGTACTATGTCTGCGGGGATTCGCCTCTCTAAGTTTGTGGGGGATGGGAGGAAGCGTTCCTGAACTGCATTGTTCTTTGTTTGCAAAAAACAATAAAAGAAATATGAGAAATAGATTCACATGCGACCCACCCTCCTCCCATGAGAAGCTCACCTTTCTCTCTCTTCCTCTCAGTGGATATTTATATTATACACTCGTGCTCTAAAATCTGAGGGACTGGAGCGTCTCACAGGAGTGATCTAGATGGTGATACAACCTGATTAGTTAAAACCTGATTTTGGTCTTTTTTTTAAAAATGAGTATGATAAGTTACTAAACTAAGGTGCCTAGGCCTTTTCTAGTCTATACCTATCACTACATTGCTTTCTAAAGGTACTGGGGGACTCCCATCTCGACGACGGGGAATGGTTAAAGCATGTGAATCTATGAAAGATTCCAATACTGGAGAACTACAGTTATAGGTAAGTAACTAATTTCTTCTACCCTGTTAAATTTAGGCAGGTCAATTCCAGTGAAATTTAGCGGGGAAATTAACCAGGTAAATTATTATTATTGTTAATTAAATTTATAGAGCCCACACTGTCACAACGCTGGTATCCTGGCGCTGATACCATAAGAGATAAGTACACCTGCTTCTGGACCTTCAAACAAAACACTATCCTGGACAGTTACTTAGGAAAGAGCCAGGTCTTTAAGGCCTTTCTTAACTTCATCAGATCTGTAGCTGATCTAAGAGAAGAAGGTAGCTTGTTCCATAGCTGGGCAGCCTGAATTGTGAAAGCGTGACCCCCCTGATGTTTCTTGTGGAATTTATTCACACAAACCAGATTTCCTGACATTGAACGGAAGGGTCTCCCCATGGTATAGGCTTTAATCCTTCTTTGCAGCAGCACCAGACCTTTGCCATTTATAGCCTTATGCACAGTGCACATCGCTTTGAACCTGATCCTCTGCCTGATTGGCAGCCAGTGCAGTTCTTTCACAGCACTCAATGCCGAGGATCTGCGAGGTCTATTTAGAGCAAGTTTAGCAGCCGCCACTTGAACTCTGTATAGTCTGTTAATCAAATACCTCAGAGCTCCCAGTAACAGAGCATTACAGTAGTCCAGTCTACTGAGTATAAGACCACGTACGATGAGTGATTTGGCTTGTGCAGGTAGTAAGGGGAGTACTTTCCTTAGACCCCGTTGCAGTGCAAAGCCAGTGCCAGCCACTTTTATAACATGGTTCTCCAGGGATAGCTTGTTGTAAAAAATGACCCCAAGATTGCGGACGGCACTAACCGGTCTAATCTTCTCTTCTGTAAGGAAAGGCCATAGGTTTGGGGGAAGTTCCATAGAAATTTTTGTAGCTGAACAGTACAAGAATTCAGTTTTGTCCCCATTTAGCTCAAGGGAGTTCAAGTTCATCCAGTTAACAATGTCTATCATACACTCCTGAAAGGCCTCTATTTCTTCTTGTTGACCACCCTTGATGGACAGGATCAACTGGGTGTCGTCTGCATAGTTGACCAGATTGACACCATATGCCTTTATCTAAGAGATTAGTGGACTCATGTAAACATTGAATAAGACAGGACTGAGCGCAGAGCCCTGCGGAACTCCCTGACCCAAGCTTTTAAATTCTGAACAATAAGGGGGCAGTGCTACTGCCTAACACCTGTCAGTCAGGTAGTATTCAAACCACGTCAGCAGTATGTCCTTCACTCCAATCCTGGCAAATCTGTTTAGCAGGATCTTATAGTTGACCGTGTCAAAGGTCGGCTGACCATTATCGACACTCATCCGTGGCAACAAGTAAAGCTGACTCTGTGCCATGACCTGGCCTGAACCCAAATTGTTTGTCTTCTAGGAGACAGTAATTCACCAAGTATTGGGACAGCTTCTCACTCACATATCACTCCAGTACCTTCACTGGAAAGGTAAGGAGAGATATCGGCCTATAGTTACTCACTTTCATAGGGTTGGCTGCAGGCTTTTTTAATAAAGGGGTAACTATTGCCTTTTTCCACAAGGGTGGTACAACACCACTTTTCAGTGATTGGTTGCAGAGCAGTAGAGTGGGAGGGATGAGTTCATCTTCCATCTCTTTCATCACCCTCAGAGGGAGGGGATCAAGCGGGGAGCCTGATGGGATTGATCCCACAAAAGAGCAGAAACCTACTACTGTGATAGGTTCAAAGGTGTCCAAACTGCAGCCCTGAACCTCTATAGGGTCTATCCAAGTCCTCTTCCCCCTAATTAACACTATCTCATCCAAAACATTCGGAGTAGTCTGGTCGGGAGGTGACGGGGGGGGTGGGGGACTTCCAACTTCATTAAGGATTTTATTGATCTTCTCGTCAAATAAATCAGAGAGATTATTAAAGACCTCTTGGGATGAAGTTATATCCTGTTTGCCACAATACTGGCTTGATAGATCCCTTAGGGTATCAAAGACCTTCTTTGGACCTTTTGTAGCATTAAGAATGGAATTAGCATAATACTCAGCCTTGGCTTTAGCAACCTTAATTTTATAGTCGCAGAGCACAGCTCCTAAAGTATTTTTTATCGATTTCGCTATAACAACTTCGACATTTACGCCCAAGCTTCTTACAGGCTGATTTTGCTACTTTTAAACTTGGTCAGTGGAATTTCTCTATCCAGAGTGCCTATGATCTCCTGCTCATAGGCTGTGTAATTCGACTCCACAGAGATCATAGGGTCGAAGGTGTTTACAAAATTGAAAAATGGTCCTGAAGTGGGCCTCTTCAGTTTGGACCATGCCTTTCCTATCCGAGAGGCCGTCATGACCGATATAGGGTAACAAAGACTCTTCACTGATATGTGAAAAGAGATTAGATCATGGTCGATCCAGTGGAGAGGTATTTTTTCTTCAATGCAGTTCAATTCCTCAGGGGCAAAGATCAGGCTGGTCCAGAGTATGACCCGCCTGATGGGGCCATAAACATGCTGTTCAAGACCCAGATCTTCAGAGGCGCCTTGAAGCTCCTTGAAGGGGGGTGAAGCACCACTCTCCGCCCATAAGTTGAAGTCCCCCACAATAAGAAAATTGGAATGAGACAGTGCCATGTTCAAAATGGACTTCAATCAACGAGTGGAGCTGTGAGATTGGGTAAATACTTGTAATTGTGCATTAAAGTGTGAAAAGCACAGCAGTCGGCATATTATTCTCCTTGTTTCGGGAATAATTGTAGTAGGTGCTGTTTATCACTTCCGATGAATGCTGTTCCCCTGGGTATCACATTTTATCAGGTCAAATAAATTGCACACTACCCCCTTCAGCACCAATAATCAGGGCATTTTAAGCGAATAATTGTCCTCACATTGAGGCTTCTAATACTATTTAAAAAGGCCAAAGTGCTTGTATATATACTCTCTAGGTGGTATGTCTTTTAGTGCTGCTGCCCTTCATGTTAATGCTGTTTTAAGATGATGTGTGAAATGTTCTTACAGGTTTACAAGAGTGCCAGCAAACGCAAAGCTCATATCTTAAAGAATCATCCTGGTGCTGAACTACCGCCAAGCATCCGGAAGCTCCGTCCTGCTGGACCAGGAGAGCCAGACCCCATGCTGAGCACACACACTCAACTCACAGGAACAATAGCCACCTCTCCGGTCTGTTGTCCACATTGCTCGAAGCAGTACAGCAGCAAGGTACAGTCTCCCTCGATATTTAAGCTACAATGTTATCTGTGCATTAATCAAGAAAGGGATGTTCTTTCAATAACTTGGGAACTGGGGTTTTCCATTTTAAACCAATTTTGGATGCTAGTTCCCAAGAAGAATCGTCTTTATACACGATGTAAAAGTGGAATTAGCCATGCATTTTTTCTACCCTTGTGCATGTGATGCTAGGAGAAAGTATTTATTCAACTTGTGGTGTACATTAAATGTTAGGACCCAGAGTGATGGTTTCCACTGCATTTATGGTGCACAGACTGCTACATTGTAACAAAATGTTTGGATTTTTTAAGACTTTTTTTTAACCTCTTTTGTAACTGAGAGTTTCTATTTGATTTTAGATGAAAGCGAATGCATGTTTATGCAAAAATAATTTGAGGTAAATTGGTTCTGGGAGGAGTAATGATCATTTAAAAAAATAATAAAGAATTGATTTGAATTACATTAAACTCATAGTATCTACTGTAACGGTGCACTGATTTAGAGCCTTTACTTGTAAAATCATGTAGCTCGTTAAATTATCAGGATGGGTTCCATGTAATTGTTTTCCTGAATATCTTTTGCTAAAAGAACTTTTCCAAAACATCTCTTAGAATAGCATTGTTTCTCTATGTAGTTTGTTTTGACTATGCAGTGTCGTATAGAGGACCATAGTATTGTAGAGTGGAGTAGAGTGTTGTACAGTGGCATACAGTATAGTAGAGTGAGTATAGACAGGAGTAAAGTGTCAGAGAGTGGCATACAGTGTTGTAGAGTGAAGTTGCATAGAGTACAGTAGGTTGTGAAACAGTGAAGCTGCATAGACTGGGTTGTTGTATAGTATCGTAGAGTGAGGTAAAGTCTTGTAGAGTCGAGTGGAGTGTTGTAACATAGTGTGGAGCAAAGTACAATAGAGTGTATTGGTGTGTCATAGCGTAGAGTGGCATAGAGTGGAGTGTACTGGCATAGCGTAGGTAGTAACCTGTTATAAATTAGAGTGGGGTCTCGTACAGTAGAGTTGAATTCTGTGTCGCATAGAAAAGTGTTGTATTGTGGTGTAGAGTGTTTTACATTGGAGTGTATAGGGCATATAGTGCAGTATAGAGTTGGACAGTGAAGTGTACAGGGATAGAGTGGATAAGAATGTCGTAGAGTGCCTAGAAGTGTGGTAAACTTTTATAGAGTGGAGTTATATAAAGTGGAGGAGAGTGTCATACAATGGAGTGGCGAACACTGTAGGGGCATAGAGTGGATTACCGTAAAGTGGAGTAGCATACAGTGGAATAGCGTACAGTAGAATACTGCACAATGGAGTGTAGAAGAGTGGAGTGGCTTAGCGTTGAATAGAGTGGAGTGGTGTAGAGTGGAGTACATAGAGTGGAGTAAGGAACAGTGGATTAGTGTAGAGTGGGGTGGCATACATTGAAGTGGTGTAGCATAAAGTCCAGGAAACTTGTAAATTGGAGTGGCATTTCATACAGTAGAGTGGAGTGCTGTGTTGTACAGTGTTGGGAACTGTCGTAGAGTGTAGTATAGTGTCGTACAATAGTGTATGGACATAGAGTTGAGTGCAAATTTGGACAGTGGAGTGTACGGGGATCGAGTGGAGTAGAACCTAGTACAGTGTAGTAGAGTTTTGTAGAGTGGAGGAGAGTACACTGGAGTGGCGAAGAGTGGACTACCTTACAATGAATGGAGTGGCATAAAGTGGAATAGCGTAGACTGGAGTGCCGTACTGTGAAGTGTTATAGAGTTCAATAGCGTATAATGTAGTAGCGTACAGTGGAGTGGCGTAAAGTGTAATTGTGTATAGTATAGTAGCATACAATGGAGTGGCATAAGGCGAAATGGTGTAGACAGCAGTAGTAAATTGTGGCTTGGGGTGGGGTAGAGTGTAATAGCATACAGTGGAGCGGGGTATTGTGGAATACCATACTGTAGAGGGGCAAAGATTGAAGTTGCATACAGCGTAAGAGTGTAGAGTGGAGTGGCGGACGGTGGGATAGCATAGAGAGAAGTACAGTGGGTGGCTTAGAGTGGAGTGGCTTATACTGGAGTGGTGTACAGTGGAGTGGGGTTGAATGAAATTGCATATAGTAGAGTGGCGTACAGTGGAGTAGCATCCAATGGAGTAGAATGGAGTAGCGTAGAATGGAGTGGCATACAGTGGGATAGCATAGAGTGGAGTACAGAGGGGTGGCTTAGAGTGGAGTAGCATAGAGTAGAATAGTGTAGAGTGGAGCGGCTTACACTGGAGTGGTGTACAGTGGAGTGGGGTTGAATTAAATAGCATATAATGGAGTGGCGTACAGTGGAGTGGTATCCAATGGACTAGTGTAGAATGGAGTAGCACAGAATGTAGTGGCGTGAAGTGGTGTACACAGGAGTGGTGTAGAGTGGAGTAGCCTATAGTGGAGTGGCATACAGTGGAATAGCTTAGAGTGGAGTGGTATACAGTAGAGTGGCGTAGACTGAAATAGAATGTAGTGGAGTAGTGTAAGTGTAGTGGCATACAGTGGAGTGGTATACACTGGAATGGAGTAGAGTGTAATAGTATACAGTGGAGTGGTGTACAAAGGAGTGGTGTCCAATGGAATAGTGTAGAATGGAGTGGGGTAGAGAAGAGTGGCATACACGGGAGTGGCATAGAGTGGTTAGCATACAGTGGAGTGACATACAGTGGAATAGCATACAATGGAATGTCACAGAGTGGAATAACATACTGGAGTAGCGAATAGCGGAGTGGCATACAGTGGAGTGGCGTAGAGTTGCATACAGTGTAACAGTGTAGAGTGTAGTGGGGTAGAGTGGAGTTGTGTACAGTGTAATAACGTAGAGTGGAGTGGCGTAGAGCGGAGTGTTGTACAGTGGAGTGGTGTAGAGTGTCATAGTGTATAATGGAGTAGTATACAGTGGAGTGGCGTATAATGGAGTGGTGTAGACTGTAGTGACGTACAGTGGCGTGGGGTAGAGTGTACTAGTATACAGTGGAGTGGGGTCCAATCGAATGGTGTAGAATGAAGTGGCGTAGAGTGGCATGTCATACACAGGAGTGGCGTAGAATGGAGTAACGTAGAGTGAAGTGGCATACAGTGGATAGCGTACAGTGGAGTGGCATGAAGTGAAATGGACTGACATACAGTACAGTGGTGTTGAGTGGAATAGCATGTAGTGGAGTAGCGGCCAGTAAATTGGAGTACAGTGGAATGATGTAGACTGGAGTGGCGTAGAGTGAAGGTGGGCACAGTGTATGAGCGTAGGGTGTATCGGTGTACAGTGTAATTGCGTAGAGTGGGGTAGAGTGGAGTGGATACAGTGGTGTGGCATATGGATGTATGTGAAATTTAGCAGTAGTGTAGATTATGGTGTGCAGACTAATGCAAAACAGCGAATTGCACTGCCTTGCATTTCTACAGATTTACCAATCAACATAGGGCCACGCATGGTGGCCTTGCGTTGCTGTGTAAATATGACTAAAGTATTGCTTTGTTCATGCGGCACCATGCGTGACACAAGGGTACAGCAACCCAATAATACAGTTAGGCCTTAGTTATATTTTGGGCCATGGTATACCGTGATAACTTTGCAGTATACAGTGGTACATGGCGATGACAAGGCTGTATATAATTGGGTAATGGTTGCCATATTGTTTTTACTACACTTTGTCTGTGTTCAGCGTTAGGGCCTTAGATATAGGTAAGTAGTAGGTCCCTACCTAGTACCACTTTAATAAAGTTATAATAGCATCATCTCTCTACCATAATATATAATCCTGCCATATTTCATGAGAATTCATTCAGCTGTTTTCGCACTACGTCAAATACAATAGTCTATAGGAAATGCATTGGTGGAAAAACGCATTTTGGGACCCCCTTTAATCTTTGTGCCCCTTAACGATTCACCACAGAAATTTACATCATATCAAAATGTAGAAAATGCTATAAATCTAGAAAGTTCTGTGATGATTCGTCAAATTGGTGGAAAGTTATTAGGGAGCAATATCTGAAGAATTCCTATTTTTGGGAATAATGTGATTTCTTTCTGTCTATTGTATTTGTTTATTGGTTCGCATAATCGTGTAACCATAAATGTGTCTTTTAGTTGTTCATGTAGTCATTCTGAAACTTTAGATATGCAGTCTAATTTTTGGGGGGTGGGGGGGCTTCCTTGCTAGTTTTAGTAGGATTGTTTTACATATGAAGCCCAAAGTGAATGAAAGCCAATCGTTGTTATAAAAATTAAGATTTTTTTCTTCCTAATGACCACTTATCATGTTTTCTATATTGTAGTTTGTGTCAGTGTTGCCAGATTGGGCTATTTCCCTCACAAATGATCCATATATTCCCATTAGTGCGAGAAAAAACACCCCTGGCGGGTGTTGTAAATTTGAGTGACATTTGCCCCTGCATGTGCAATGTTTGGAGAATTGGCGGCGCCGTCAGATGCTCTGCAGTTTCATGCAGGCTCCTTAGGCTCGGCGCAGCCCTCTGTTTCAAATCAGGGCCGTCAAACATTCACGGCGGGAAAATGCTACCTATGACGGCCTTACTTCATGTTGCTGGCCTGTCTCCGGAGAGAATGGACCAAGCCTGTCATCATGTTATTTTTTTTATTTTGACTCATTGCCTTGTGTGGTGTGGAGTGCTGTGGACTTTGAGGGAAGAGGAGTCAAGGAGTGTCAAGGCAAAGGCTGGTTGGCCTTCCCTGAAGCCTGCTTCTGTTGCACATGGGAGAGTCCCTGTGTGCCCAGCAGTTTTATTAACGGTATGATAAGATTAACTATCTTGCTTGAAAAATCTTTTTTCAGTAGTCAGAAAACATGAAATGTAGTCTCTGTCTATTGTGATGTGCTTGCTCTTATGTCCTGGGACATGATTTGCGCTATGTAAAACTCCCAAGGTAAAATATTGACTACTGACACGATATTAGATTAGATTCTACTGGTTATCTGCGATCTAATCTCATCCCTAGAGTTAAAGCTAATTGTTAAGGTTTGATACTGAAAAGAAATACCCATCTAGTGGCCGAATTGCATGGTGGGAAACTGGAAAATATGATATCAATCCCAGCTTCCCTGCTTGACCAAATTGTAAGATCCTGGGCAGATACTGTATTTTACTGAGCCTCCTATTTTTTGGTTCATTGTCACATTCACCAGCGCTGGATGTACGCTGTACAAAGACCTCTTTTGTGTTTAATTGCCTGTAATGTTGCACTGTCTATAGGAAGGATTTATGCTACATATAGGCTCCACATGATCCTTGACTTGTGTCTTAGTTTATTAACAGCATTTTCATCAGGGTGGGAGCAGGAATGCTTTCCAGTTCTTGTTTAAAAACGTTCACATTTAATAAATACATCCTGATGCAGTGGTATAATTTGATGTTCTAAAGTAAAATGCTTCCACATGTTAAAAATACACTTTTTTAATTTGGAACACACCTTATCATATTCGAACATGATTTTTGTTGCATGATGTACATGGTAAATATTGTCATAGCTCGGTTCTGGCTAGGCTTGTCCTCCTCTATTGTATTATATGTATATCGGTCAGTAAGTTACTCCTTGTGTTATTTGCAGCTAATATGTCACAATCCGAATATAGCACAATGAGGTATGACTCTGCATTGAGGAACTACATGCAAACTGAAAGGTGTTGCATTACAGCCTTGTTTTAATCCTCAATCTTTTGTTATTCCAAAGTTGTTAAAAAGGGTTACTTTGGATAATAAAGTCTTATTAGAGCACTCAACTGCATAGCATTTTAATACTGACTTTGTGTTTCTACAGACCAAGTGCTCTTAACATATAATGCCTACCACTTTGCATTATATACGACTCACATTGTAGCCCTCGTGCACATGCATAGTAGTGCTTTAATTTACAATACAAAAAGAACAATTGATGGACGGAATGCAGAACAATGTCAAACACTCACCCCAAGTTCAGAGATCTGGGCCTAAAGCCATCGTTTTTCTGCTCACCCCGCCATTCCAGTTTGGACCCAGTCATTTGCAAATCAGTCTTGACTCTGCTCCCCATGGGAACAATTCAGCACGAACTGCCAGGTCAGGTCCTCCCTGGACTGGAAATAAGAATACTAGGACTGGTTTTGGGGTATCACCCCATATCAGCCAGGATAGCTTGACTCCGATGGCATGGTGAGCACGGGACCCATGTCTGGGCATACCCGTCCCACTTAGGATGACAAATGCAAAGAGAATAATTGATGGACGGAATGCTGAAGAATGTCAAACACTGACCCCCAGTACAAAGATCTGGACCTAAATCCAGCATTTTTTGCTGCGCCACCCCATTCCAATTTGGACCCATCCATATGAAAATCAGTCTTGACCCTGCTCCTCATGGGAACAGCCCATCCTGAACTGCCAGCCCCGGTCATCAAAGGGCCGGAAACTACTATCCTAGGTCCTGTTTCTAGATATCACCCCTCATCCGCCAGGATAGCTTGACTCCTGTGGCATGACGAGCATGGGACCCGGGTCTGGGCATACCCGACCCACTTTGGGTGCAAATGCAAATGGAACAATTGATGGACGGAATGCTGAACAATGTCAAACATTCACAGCAGTACAGAAATCTGGGCCTAAATCCATCGCTTTTTTGCTCACCACGCCATTCCAGTTTGGACCCAGTCATATGCAAATCAGTCTTGCCCCATGCTCCCCATGGGAACAAACCAGCCCGAACTGCCAGGTCAGGTCCACCCTGTAGGAAAGTGGGTTTCTGTTGCAGTCCCCCCCCACCCCCACAAGAACACACACACACACTCTTCTTGCCTGACTGATGCATCTTTGACTGAGTGTGCACTGGGTTGCTGCTAACCAGGTTCCCAGTACCTGTGTTCTGTCCCAAAACTGCACCATTGTTTCCACAATTGGCACACCTCTGGCTAACGTACAAGTCCCGTGTAACAAGTACCAGTGGTACCAAGGGCCTTGTGACCATAGAGGGTCTCTTAGGGCTGCAGCATGTATTGTGCCACCCTAAGAAATCCCACACCAATCACAGGTATACTGCCACAGCAGCCTGTGTATTTTGGTGCAGATAAAAGTGAAAAGTCCACCTAGCACACATGCCTATGTGCCAGGCCTAACAGCACAGCAAGAGGCATAGGTAAGTCACCCCTACAGCAGGCCTTACAGCCCTAAGGCAGGGTGCTCTATACCTCAAGTGAGGGCATAACTGCATGAGCAGATATGCCCATATAGTGTCTAAGTCCATTCTTAGACATTATAAGTGCACAGTGAAGTCAATCTGAGTACATGGGCTGGGAGCTTGTCACTATGAGTTCCACAGCTCCATGATCGCTTAACTGAATTCCCAGATGTTTGGTACTAAACATCTCAGCTTAATAAATCCACACTGATGCCAGTGTTGGATTTATTAAGAAATGTTCTCAGAGGGCACCTCAGAGGTGCCCCCGAAATCCAACCAACTCGCTAGTGTGTGCCTAACTGGTCCCCATCAGCCTGTCAGCTCTAGACATGTTTCTGACCCCCTGAGGTGAGTGCCTTTTGTGTTTCTACAGACCAAGTGCTCTTAACATATAATGCCTACAACTTTGCGTTATATATGACTCACATTGTAGCCCTCATTGTGCACATGCATAGTAGTGCACAATGCACTACTGCGACCTGCACTGGTAAGCTGACTTTCTATCCCAAAGGACATCCCTGCACCCGAAGCCCCTGGGCCTTGGGGAGATCTACCAATGATGTCCTGACACTCCAGAACACCCCAAATTACCTGTGCAGCTGTAAGTTTCTTTCGTCCAGCCTCCTGCAGCCTTTTTCCGACTTCAAGATTCTCCATTTGTTTGCATTTGGTGCCCGATGCTGCGTTGGCACTCTGCACCCGGCCGCTCCTATGCCGCTGAGGGTGTAAGTTTGGTGCTGCCTTGTTTGCCCCCCTGTGCTTACCATAACCCCTGGAGACTGGGTTACCAAACCGCTCTACTTACCTGACCTGTAAGTAGTAGCACTTTGATTGTCCCCCTTTCTCCATTGGATAACATCAGCACCAGAATCCGAGTTTGTCCTCTGCACCCGACTGCCCCAGTGCCGCTGGTGGTGCAGTGAGGTCACTTACCTGAACCTTGCCTGGTACTGATTCTTCATCCAGAAGCTCAATATCGTAAATTGTTTACTTACCTGCATACTTACCTACATCTTGCTGATTGTATTTCCTCCCATAGGGTAACATTGTATTGATTGAAAAATGTACTGTCCACTTTTTACATTGAAAAACAGTGACATTGCAAAATGTATTATATTGCAATGAAGTATCTTTGGTTCTATAAAATCAATATACAAAAAGTTATATTTTTGCAAACCATTGGTCTCGGATTTAGTCATTGAGTGTGTGTAATCATTTCTTGTGTGTGTGTGTGTTCAGCAAATGCTTAGCACTGCCCTCTGATAAGCTGCTTGCCCACACTACCACAAAAGAGAGCATTAGTATTATCTACTTTAGCCTCTGTAAAGCTTCTGGCGATCCACGGAACTCTGTGCACACTATACCTTACTTTGGTATAGTATATACAGAGCCAGCTTAATACATTGGTGGATCAGTGGTGGGTTCTACTACTTTGCATTTGTTGAACCATTCTGACAAACAGTGAACACACGACTATCAATCCAAAATTGCCTTTAGATTTAACAATATTTTTGAATTGACAATTTTTCCAAATTTTTAAATTCTTGTTAGGGCCTTCGTTAAGTTCCTTTAACATTTTTAAAAGTTTAAAAAGACTACTATAGTTAGAGGAAAAAGTGCCTAGAAGTCTCATTTAATACTTTTAATAAGGCCCCAACTTTAGTAAAATAATGGGTTATATAGAGAAGAATGTGGTTGTGGAACTCAACCTGCCCCCTTACCTCCATTTTGGCATGAAGGAGTTAAGGACCCTCTGTAGACTCAAAACAATTAAAACTGGTTCCAAGACCAAGCTCTTGGCAGAGAATAGGACACTTTACCCCGCACACTTTTACTCCGCGTGCCAATACCCCGCAGTTTTTACACCGCATAATCTTTTACAACGCAGGGCTTTACACCGCAAACTATTACAACGCATTCCCCATTACAACGCAATTTACTATTCTAACTCCACCGTGGCGTTCTAATGGGGAATGCGTTGTAATAGTTTGCGGTGTAAAGCCCTGCGTTGTAAAAGATTTTGCGGTGTAAAAACTGCAGGGTAATGGCACTGTGGAGTAAAAGTGTGCGGGGTAAAGTGTCCTATTCTCTGCCAAGAGCTCCTGGACACAGAGAAGATGTGGTCTCTGCACCCATCTTTTCAGACGTAGGAGCACAGGGTACCTAGCTCCCACACAGGTGGGCCAGGCACCACAAGCAGCATTGAGGACATCCTTGTTAACAAGGATATCTCGTAGAATAGGCCTAGAGGCTAGACTCCTGGCTATAGAAAGGGAAAGAGCAGATATGGGCCTAGCACCCATAAATGGTGGTAGCAATATAATTCCTTTGGACAGAAAGAACTCTTACAACCCTAAAATTTCCAAAGGAATTGTCTCCAAATATGAGGAAGGTGATGATATCACAAAATGGTGCACAGCCTTTGAGAGAGCCTGTGCATGGAGTAATATGAAAAAGTCACACTGGGGAGCCTTGCTTTGGGAACTGTTCACTGGTAAGTGCAAGGATAGACTCTTGACACTCAATGGGACAGATGATGAGTCCTATGACCTCATAGAGGGTACTCTGTTTGAGGGCTTTGGACTCACCACTGAAGAGTATAGGATCAGGTTCAGGGTGGCTCACAAAACCTTGAGTCAATCCTGGGTTGATTTTATAGACTACTCAGTAAAAACACTAGGTGGCTAGTTAACTGGAAGTGAAGTGCATGACTATGATGGGAAGACTTGGCCTAGCAGTTTGGGCTGGACTGTTCCCATGGGGAACAGGGTCAAGACTGATTTGCATATGGCTGGGTCCAAACTGGAATGGTGTGGTGAGCAAAACAACGATGGACTTAGACCCAGATCTCTGTACTTGGGGTGAGTGTTTGACATTGTTCAGCATTTCGTCCATCAATTGTTCTGTTTGCATTTGTCACCCTAAGTGGAACGTGTATGCTCAGACTTGGATCATATGCTCATCATACGTGTATGCCCAGACGTGGGCCCCGTGCTCATCATGCCACCTAATCAAGCTATCCTGGCAGATGAAGGGTGATACCCCGAAACCGGTCCCGTGATTCTTATTTCTGGTCCACGGAGGACCTGGCCTGGCAATTCGGGCTGGGCTTTTCCCATGGGGAGCAAGGTCAAGACTGATTTGCGTATGGCTGAGGCCAACCTGGGGTGACGTGGTAAAAAAAAAACAATGGATTAAACTCAGATCTGTGACATGGGGTGAACGTTTGATTTGTTCAGCATTCCATCCATCATTTGTTCTTTTTGGTTTTGATTTACAATGGGCATTTATATAACCATTGCTGTATGCGCTCTCCTGAGAGGCCAAGGATTGGATATGCATTTAGTCTGAACACCTTAATGACCCACTGGCAGGCATTGTGAGAAAGCAGTACTGTCTTGAGCCTCAGGATTCTCATTCGTGCCCATCATAAATGTCTACTTGCAATCTGAAATCACCGAGACCTGAAGGGGTCTCATTTCACATTTTGTATTATATTAGTATGTTTTATAAAATAAAACTAGAGAAACACATCATCTGGAAAAAGGACATACTCTTAGGGAACACTGCATGAAGTAAAATACATGAAATGTAAACATGGACTGCTTTGCTGATATGGATTACCTTAGGGTTTTTACAGTCATCGTAGAGAAATTAAAGTTAGGAGCATGAATGGGACGGAGCTTGCTTGGCTCTAAGATGGCCGCAACTAAGTAGAGCTCCAACAAACCGACCACCGTCACTACAGAATCCTGTCACCCACTACGCCACAAATAATGCAGAAAGAAAGGTTCTGCCCCATAAACTGCCCAGCGCTGAGAATCCGGTGCTGGAAATGGCTGCGGACAAATCGAAGGGAGGAAAAATTGTCCCGGACGTAAAGGCCCTCCGGAGGCCAAAATGGCAACCGGGAAATAGACTGCAGAGTCATCCGAGTGGCGCAGCCCCACAGCCGAACATAATAAACGGTGGAGATCGTGAAGGCGAGAGGAGGCGACGCTGCTGGCTAGCACGTAGGAGCTGGACCCCGCTCGTCGGGATCGAGAGAACTCAGGGGACTCAGGAATCCAAGGCAGGCATCGGCACCCGAGACCCGAGGCAGCGCCCAGTGCAGAGAAATCGCTGGATGAGGCTCGCAATCAAACAAGGTACTCCGGGCTGCCGGTGTGCGATAGGTTGCCGCTAAGCCTCTCCGGCACGACAAGAGTGCTTCGGCATAGCTTGGAGAAAGGAATAGCGAGCCGGCAACTACAGATAGATCCTGGCCGGTGCAGGCAGCAGCACGGTTGAGGCCTGCGAGTGCAGAGCAATAGGTGTGAAACTACATGGGCACATACACCGGAGCACACCACTGAATGCCGATAGCAATACTGCGCGAACCATAGATAATCCGGCACATAAGGACAGCGAGGATAATTGCAGGACCGCAATGCCAATAAAGCCTGCATAGAGATCAAGTCCCACTCACGTGGAAGAGTACAGCCATCTCGGGGGCAACTCTGGTGATGCACGATTGATGCTGGATTACACGGGTGGGGGCAAAGTAGCGACATACAACAAAGAAAGAGACATTTTGCCCCAAGCTTGGGAATCCATTACGCAGCAGCAGTCACTACAGCTCCTCGACTGCTGCTGAGACTAGCAGACACACTCGAGAGGAGAGGTGCTGACACAGCTGAGGAAGCGCCTTGCACCCAGCATAGCACCACCAGTGTACCCGCCTGCAACGTGACACGAAGTAGAGAAAACCCTCGGTAACGGTGAGGGGAGTGGTGTGCTGTCCTTGAGGTGGGAACTCAGAAATCACAAGAAGCAGCAGTGAGTCACGTGGCGGCCCCTCCACAAGGGTGTTCCGAGTCCGGTCTGAGAACGTAGTCACCATACAAACTGGGTGTCATGGGGAAGACAGATAAGACGCAACCAAAACTGCAATTTGAAGCACGGAAGACCCCCAGATACAGGGAACCGGATCACAGTTCCGCAGAACCAGAAATCGAAGTAGCAAGCCAAGTGCTGGACGCTGATCTGAAACAAATACTAGTCGCGATGCAGCGGAGCCTCATGAAGATCGATGGAAAAATAGATGTCTTAACTTTCCGTATGGATAAGATGACGGAGAAGCTCGATAAACACACAGAGAGGCTGGACGCAGTAGCAAAATAGGTCTCTGATGCCGAAGATATAATAGCAACAGACACTACAGAGCACAAGCAGGTGGCAAAAGCTATACAGACACTCAAAGCCAAGGCCGAAGACTTAGAAGCGCGTTCCAGGAGGAACAACCTACGCATCATTGGCGTCTCGGAGACAACGCGCATAGACTATATGGAAATATTTGTGGAAATCTTGTTGATCAATATACTGGGCAGAGACACGTTCACTGAACTCATCGTGGTGGAACGTGCGCATCGCTCGCTGGCCCCCAGGCCTGTCCCAGGGGCACCCCACGACCCATAGTTGCGAGGATTCTCAATTACTGCGATCGGGATGCTGCACTGCGTAAAGCAAGGGAATTACAGACTCTAAAGTATGAGGGGATGGAGTTGTCCCTTTTCCCGGATTTCACTCAACAGGTGCAAGACGCGAGAAGACAGTTTGTCCCGGTCAAGAGAAAACTCTGTGAGCTCCATCTGGAATACAACATGATGTACCCAGCCAAATTACGGGTCTAAGCGGAAGGGAAAATACACTACTTCACCGACCCAAAACAAGTGTTCCATTTTCTCAAGCAAAGGAAAGACGCAAGCGGCACACGAAATTCCCCACTCGGCCACGGCACAGGTGAGGAGATGATGCCATCGGAAGAAGAACAATAACGGGTTGGTCTGTTGCGTACTTAGCCAAGTGTACAGAAACGGAGACTGGAGGAGCGGATAAGGAACTTTGGAGCGAGGCAATCAGGACTACTGTGCCTGCCAAAACTGTAGAGACAATGCGCACCTACGTGAATGTAAATAGTCTAGGTGATGATGACTGAAGTAGAAGTAACACGCACACTGAGCACTCCTGGCTCCCCTGCACATGGCTTGGCTACAGGTGGAGACTTCATATGGATCTCTGGGACATAAATATAATACCAACTCACAGCTTTGGAATACGCAGGTAACTGACAGTCAGAGGATATGGACTGGTCTCCGGGAACGGTTGGGGATAAGACCCACAGATAGACGAAAACGAACGGTAAATGTTGGGTGACAAGCAATACAATTGTAGGGAATTGGCGGGTTGGCACTTACGGACCTAATGAAGCTGGTATTGCAGGTAACATCCGCCCCCGCGTGTACTTCACAATGTTATACTTTAATGGTAGGGGTTAAATTAGATTACTGGGTAAGGGAGGCGTTCAAAAGGGAGGGGGAGGTAATCGTTACCGCTATGCAAAGTTGGGGGGGACTGGAGACAAAAATCTTGATGTTGATTAAAAAAAAAAGAAACACTGAGACATACCAGGCTTGACATGGAGACATTTATCACAGAGCAGAGATGGCGCAGGAAACACAGAGCGAAAAAGGTGAGCTAGACTTACCGCAGCTTAGATTAATCACATGGAATGTACGTGGTCTTAATGACCACAGAAAACTCAGGAAAGTTATGGCTTATCTAAAAAGGCATAAAGTAAATATACCTATTCTACAGGAAACACACTTGCCACCCGATGCGACTATAGTAACAAAACAAAGAATGCGGGGCTCATTCCATGCTGCAGGCTTTACATTCCACGCCCGTGGGGTCCTCATATGGGCAGATGGCAAAGCAGGGAGAAAGCTGACGAACATACAAACAGATAAGGAAGGCAGATACGTAATCGCTACCTGCCAAAAAGATGATTTAGAGGTGGAGCTAGTAGGGCTGTATGGTCCCATTAACGATAACCCGCACTTCTACCTCAGTCTTCAGAATCACCTGATACAGAGAGGCAGTCTTCCACAGGTTTGGCGGGGTGATTTTAACTGCATATTGGACCCTGTGATAGATAGGTCAAAAGGCCCTCCCCGGCGTCAGACTGCTACAGCCAAAGCACTTCAGGAGATCTTATGTAGCTCAGGGTTGGTGGACATATGGAGACAACGGCGCCCGAACAAGGGGGGATACACACATTACTCGTCGGTGCAGGACACGCACACGCGAATAGATTATTGGCTTATATCGCAAAGTCTTGTAACACGAACTGTTAATTGTAAGCCACTCCCACGCACCTATTCAGACCACTCCCCAGTACTGTTAGATTTCATGTACGCCCCCGCCATATAGCCCCGTTCACATGGAGATCCCCTCCCTACTCATTGCTAGACCCGGTATTCAAAGCAGAGATGGCACATGCAATTGAGGAATACTTCAATATAAATACAGGCACAGTAGACCGGTTTAGCACAGTGTGGGAAGCCTTCAAAATATATGTCAGGGGTATTGCAATCACTAAGCATGCAGGAGTCCTGAAATCCGTCCGCAATAGGTTAATGCGATTAGAGAAAGAAATAGCAGCATTAGAAGCACAACATAAAAGAAGAGGGAATACAGAAATTTTGGGTGAAATTGAATACAAGCTCTCCGAGTATCAATAAACTGCTAATGAGGAGATCAGGCACATGGGAAAGTATATCAGAGGGGGTAAGATGCACACCAGCTTACTCCTGTTTTTCAATGTTTAGCCACTTCAGAATTATATCGGCGTGCATGCTTGCTACGCGCTCCTTCCCATTGCGCTACAATGATACTGGACACGAAGGAACCAAATGAGGTTCCTTCATGTCCAGTAACATGGGAAAGTATGCCACAGCAAGGAAATACGGGGAGGATGAGCGACCCAGCGCTACATTAGCGACGCTACTGCGCCCCAATAGAGAAACCGCTGTAATAACAAGTATTCTAGACGAAGAAGACAAAGAGCTCACTGATGTTGAACAAATAGCGGACAGATTTAAACAATATTATGCTACTTTATCTAGCTCGCTCATTACATTTGATGAGGCCGCTATGGCGGAATATCTGGCATACATACAGATGCAATGGCTCACCACTGAGATCACGGAATTTCTCATGTCCCCACTGAACCACTTTGAGATAAAAGAGGCATTAACCGGAATGCAGGCAGGGACAGCGCCGGGAACAGACCGGCTCTCGGTAGCATTCTACAAAGAGTTCCAAGATATCCTTATCCCACACCTAGCTACCCTCTATGAAGACATAACAGAGACAGGTATAATGCCCTTAACGATGCGCAAAGCATTAATTGTCACACTACTAAAAGGGGTAAAAACCCGAACAGCTGTACATCATATAGACCACTGTCGCTATTGAATGTCAACGCAAAAATATATGCAACAATTCTAGCCAATAGGCTGTCTCTCCTGCTTCCTGAAGTAGTGAAAGCTGAACAGGCTGGATTTGTGTCGGGCGAACGCTAACATACAAATCTGAAAGAGACACGTTAGTGACAGATTCCTTACCTTAGAATATCCCCAGGCGTCAGGCTGGATCCGGAAAGTTTTTGCGTAGCAGTACCCTTGCGCGTCGGTAGGCGGCGTCGTGCGGCTCCGCGTCCGTCGTCGGTGTCGTGATCGCTGGGATGACGTCGCGGGCAGTACTTAGACGCCGCCCCTGCGCGCTGACGTCAGTTCTTCTTTTTCCGCGCCAGTAAGCGCAGATCCGGGAAGAGCAGTGCCCTAGTCAATTTTTGACTAAATTTTTGGTGATTTTTTCACTGTTTCTTTTTGAGTCTTCTCGACTCTTAGGTGTCGGTAGGGATGCCCGGCTTCAAGCCATGCGACGTCTGTGGTCGAATGATGTCGATCACAGACCCGCACTTAGAGTGTCTCTACTGTCTCGGCCGAGACCACGACACGAAGTCGTGCCCTGACTGCCGGAAATTACACCCGAAGGCTTTGCGAGAGCGGTCTCGAAAGCTCCTCGAGGTCCGGCAGTCGGCTCCGCGCCGCACCAAGCCCCGGTCCCGTGAGAGGTCGAGGGGCCGGTAGCGGAGCCCCCGCCGGTCGTCGGAGTCCAAGTCTTCGCACTCCTCAGGTAAGTCGAAGCACAAGAAGTCTAAGAAGCATCATCGCTCTAAGACTTCGCCTTGCCGGTCTCGCGACTCGGCTGAGGCCCCTGTCGGCACCGTCCCCGTCCCCGCGGCCCCAGACGTGCCTGTGGAGCCGCCCCCGCATTACCCGTCCTTTCCGGGTTCGGGGTCGACTCCGGCCCAAATACAGGAATTCCTGTCGGCCATGGCCCGCCTCTTCGGGCCTCAAGGTCCCTCCGGTGCGCCTTCGGGCCCCACGGGCCCTGATGGGGTTGCTCCGGCGTCGCCGACGACTCCGGTCCCGACGTCGCCTGTCCCGCCCGCCTTGATCCCGGCCTCGGCTCCGGCCCCGATCCCGGCTCCGGTGGTACCGCAACCCCGATCGACGCCGGTTGACCTAACCACGCCGGCGCCGATATCCCCGGTGCCGTTCCTGACGCCGCCCGGGGCTCCGGGCGGCATCGTTCCCCGGTTCTCTCCGAATCCGGACATGGAGCCGGACCGACGTCGCTCGACGCCGGCTCCGGCGCCGATGAGACCTTGGGTCCCAGATGTCCCACCTCCTCCATATTTTGAACCAGAGGAGGACCAGGAGAGCTGGGAGGGGTCGGAAGACCCTCTCACACAGCAGTGTGAGTATGATCAGGACTGGGCAGAGGAACCTGGGGATGCCAGTGGTCTAGACACTTCCCCTGACACTGGCATGCTGTCTCCTCCCGTGGCTACGGAGGAGGGAGCAAATTTCGCAACGGTGTTGCGTAGAGCAGCTGGAGCCTTGCACCTCCAATTGCCTACTGTGGCTGTCAGGACTAATCTCCTGACGGAAGTGCTTCAGCTGGCAGCTTCCTCCTCGGAGACTGTGCTGCCGTTTAATGATGCACTGACTGACGTTCTTTGGGCGCCTGGTCCAAGCCCACCACAGGGGCTCCTGTGGATAGGAACGTGGCCCGACGCCATCGCCCTGCTCCGGGCGACCCCTTGTTTCTCTCTCAACATCCCACCCCCGAGAGCTTGGTTGTCCAAGCCTCTGCCTCCCAAACCGCCTTCCCTACAGCCCCTCCGGATAGGGAATCCAAACGCCTGGACCAGTTTGGGAAGAAGGCTTTTTCTTCCTCCAGTGCTGGCTTGCGGTCCGTCAACACCGCTTGCCTTTTGGGCCGATATACCCACTCCCTGTGGGATTCGGTGGCGGCTGTTTTGCCCCAGTGTTCTGAGGAGGTCCAGACACTGCTTACCCGCACCATTGCGGAAGGTAGGGATGCGGCAAAGTTCACCATACGTTGTGGCCTTGATACCGCCGACTCGCTGGGCAGATTGCTTGCAACGACGGTGGCGCTGCGTCGCCACACCTGGCTGAGAACAACTGGTTTCTCGGGTGATGTCCAGAATACACTCATGGACATGCCCTTTGATGGAGTCGGTCTTTTTGGTTCCAAAGCAGACCATGCGCTGGAGCGTTTTAAGGACTCACGGGCTACTGCCAAGTCCCTGGGCCTTTCTGTTGTGCGCCCTCCGCTAACCTCTGCTTTTCGCCCCTTTCGTGGCCACGGAAGGGGCGCCAGTCACGTCCGCTGCCCAGCCACCGGCCCGCGCAGCAAGCGTCTTCGCGTGGCCGAGGACGTGGCTACCGCCGTGGCGGTTCGGGCAACCAGCGTGCGGGTCAGGCCACCAACTCCGCCCCGTCCGCGGCCTCCAAGCCCTCCTAGTCCTTCCTTTCAGGTGCACAGCACGCCAGTAGGGGGCAGGGTCCGCCATCACCTTCACCACTGGCGTGCCATCACCTCGGACAGGTGGGTCTTGGACATTGTCCGAAGGGTCTACTCCCTCCCCTTCGAGACCACCCCCCCAGCCATGCCACCTCAATTCCACCGCATGTCAGGGAATCACTTGGTGCTTCTGCAGAAGGAAGTCACGGCCCTCTTGGCCAAGAGGGCCATCGAGCATGTTCTGACCCCAGAAGTAGGACGTGGTTGCTACTCCCACTACTTTCTGGTGCCCAAAAAGGACACGGAGGACATGCGTCCTATCTTGGACCTCCGGAACGTCAGTCGCTTCCTCCGGAAGGAGAAGTTCAAGATGCTCACCCTAGCTCAGGTCTTGACTGCCCTCGACCCTGGAGACTGGTTGGTAGCGTTGGACTTGCAGGACGCTTATTTTCACATCCCCGTTCTGCCGGCTCACCGGCGTTACCTGCGGTTCACGGTAGGCCTGGAGCATTTTCAGTTCACTGTGCTCCCCTTTGGCCTTACAAGTGCCCCTCGGGTGTTCACGAAAGTGATGGCGGTGGTCGCAGCTCATCTGCGCCGGGCAGGGGTTCCAGTCTTCCCGTACCTCGACGACTGGCTGCTGAAGGCGGGCTCGTCCCAGGCAGTCGTCTCCCACCTCCAGACTACGGCCGAACTCCTGCACTCGCTGGGGTTCTCCATCAATGTGCCGAAGTCGCATCTGATTCCTTCTCCACAGCTCCTTTTCATCGGAGCAGTTCTGGACACGACGCAGTTTCGGGCCTATCCTCCCGAACGGCGAGTCCGGGATATTCAGGCTATGATTCCGATCTTTCAGCCTTTATCCTGGGTTTCGGTACGGATGACCCTGAGGCTGCTGGGCCTCATGGCCTCCTGCATCCTGCTGGTCGATCATGCCAGATGGCATATGCGGCCTCTGCAGTGGGACCTGAAGTTCCAGTGGGCGCAGCACCAGGGCAACCTGTCCGATCACGTCCAGATCTCGGAGGGGGCTGCAAAACAGTTGCAGTGGTGGCTCTCGAACCGGCAATGGGTCATGGGCAGATCCCTCTCCCTTCCCCAGCCAGAGCACACAGTTGTGACGGACGCGTCCCTTCTGGGATGGGGCGGTCACATGGGAGAGGCGGAGATCAGAGGCCTCTGGTCTCCGGCGGAGTCCCAGCTCCATATCAACCTTCTGGAGCTCCGGGCGATCCGACTTGCACTCAAGGCATTCCTTCCCTCTGTCAAAGGGACGGTAGTGCAGGTGTTCACAGACAACACCACCGCCATGTGGTATTGCAACAAACAGGGCGGGGTGGGGTCGTGGACCCTATGTCAGGAGGCTCTGCGCCTTTGGACATGGCTGGAACATCAGGGCATATTCCTGATGGTTCAACACCTGGCAGGTTCCCTGAACGCCAGGGCGGACGAACTCAGCCGCAGGTGCATGATGGATCACGAATGGCGTCTTCACTCGGAGGTGGCGCAAGGTCTCTTTCAGCAGTGGGGAGAGCCTTGGTTAGATCTGTTCGCCACCGAAGAGAACGCGCAATGTCAGCAGTTCTGCCCGTTGGAATTTCCAAGGCGGCACTCGCTCGGAGACGCTTTTCGTCCCGAGTGGAGTTGCGGTCTGTTGTACGCCTTTCCGCCTATACCACTTCTACCCAGAGTGTTGAAGAAGATTCGGCGCGACCGGGCCCAAGTCATCCTTGTGGCTCCGGACTGGGCTCGAAGAGTTTGGTATCCCGAGCTACTCAGTATGAGCGTCGATCCCCCGATCCGTCTGCCTCTTCGGGAGGATCTTCTGTCGCAGCAGCAGGGGACGGTCCTCCACCCGAACCTGTCCACTCTCCACCTGCTTGCGTGGAGATTGAGCGGCGGCAGTTGATTCCTTTCGACTTGCCTCCCGAAGTTTGTGATGTGATTCTGGCAGCCAGGCGTCCCTCCACTAAGGTGGTATATGCCTGCAGGTGGAACAAGTTTGTGGCATGGTGCACAGCAAAGGCTGTGAATCCCCTCTCTGCCCCTCTTTCTGAGGTTCTTCTGTTCCTTCTTTCTCTGGCCCAACAGGGTTCTGCCCTGGGTACCATCAAGGGCTATCTTTGTGCTATCTCGGCCTTCCTCAGGCTTCCTGATCAGCTCCTCCTTTTCAAGTCCCCTGTTGTTAACAGGTTCCTAAAAGGCATTACACACCTCTTCCCTCCTGTTCCGTTTGTAATGCCTCAGTGGGACTTGAACTTGGTTCTTACTTTTCTCATGTGCGCTCCCTTTGAGCCTCTACATAACTGTCCTCTTCGTCTTCTGACTCTGAAGACAGCCTTTCTGGTCGCCATCACCTCCGCTCGGCGGGTGAGTGAGCTCCAGGCTCTATCATGCAAACCTCCCTTTCTGTCTGTCCATCCAGACAAGGTTGTTCTTCGGATGCGTCCGTCCTTCTTGCCAAAGGTGGTTACTGCCTTCCACATTGGGCAGACCATCACTTTGCCCACCTTCTTTCCGCCTCCGCATCCTTCCAGAGAGGAAGAGAGGCTCCACCGTCTGGACCCAAAACGTGCGCTTTCCTTCTATATTAACCGCACACAACACTTCCGGTTGGATGACCAGCTCTTTGTTGGCTACGTGGGCGCCAAAAAAGGTCGGGCGGTGCACAAGAGAACCATTTCCCGCTGGGTAACCTTGTGTATCAAAGCCTGCTATTCTTTGGCTAAGAAGGAGCCTCCTGTTGGGCTGCGTGCCCATTCCACCAGGGCAACGGCTGCTACCACGGCCTTAGGCCGCGGTGTTCCGCTGCAGGCTATCTGTCAGGCAGCTACGTGGGCCTCGCTGCACACGTTTACCAAGCATTACTGCCTTGACAGCCAGGTCCGGAGGGACGGCTTCTTTGGCCGTTCTGTCCTCCGGGACTTCCTTGTCTGATCTTTGTTCGCAGACCCACCACCGGGGTTGGTATTGCTGGGGTATCTATTCTAAGGTAAGGAATCTGTCACTAACGTGTCTCTTTCAGATGCACAAGTTACTAACTTGTGTAACGATATATCTGTAAGAGACAGTAGTTAGTGACAGATTCCTTACCGCCCCCACCCATCCTCCCCGTTCTGCGAACTGATTTCTAGGGTTAAGGACATCCCTTTCAGGGCCCTAGTATTTTTCAGACACCTATGTCAGCTTCTTGCATGGCTCTGCGTTCCTGGCGCGGAAAGTCGTGTACAGAACTGATGTCAGCGCGCAGGGGCGGCGTCTAAGTACTGCCCGCGACGTCATCCCGGCGATCACGACGCCGAAGACGGATGCGGAGCCGCACGACGCCGCCTACCGACGCGCAAGGGTACTGCTACGCAAAAACTTTCCGGATCCAGCCTGACGCCTGGGGATATTCTAAGGTAAGGAATCTGTCACTAACTACTGTCTCTTACAGATATATCGTTACACAAGTTAGTAACTTGTGCCTTGAGGACATTGTTCGGTGCCATCCAGTATATAGATCCGGAGATAAAGGCCGCTGCAGTGTTCCTCGACGCTGAAAAGGCGTTCAATTCTGTGGAATGGGACTTTTTAAAGGCTGTGCTGCGCAAAGTAGGGGTAGGGGAAATATACCTTAAGCTGATATAAAGTGCTGTATAACAAGCCCTCGGCGAGGATAAGAGTGGGAAACAGTCACAAACCCTATAAAAATCTCTAGAAGTACCAGGCAGGGATGCCCCCTCTCCCCTCTGCTGTATGCCATTGTCGCCGAACCCTTGGCCTGTGCGCTTAGGGAATATCATGGCCATAGGGGCTTACGATTCCATGATTACAAGTTAATAGTTTCAGCGTATGCTGACGATGCATTATTATATGTGAGGGACCCAGAGAGGAACCTGCCCGTGGTGCTTAGAGAAGTAGTCCGCTTTGGGGGCCACTCGGGGCTGCAGATTAACTGGGATAAGTCCATTATTTTCCCACTCACCCCTAGCACAACTCGAATAACATCCGAGTTCCCCCTTCGCTGGACGGAGGAACCAGTCAGGTACCTCGGCATGCAAGTATACACGGACCCTGAACAGGTGCTGAGGGAAAACTACGGCAAAGCAATACAAAGATTGGAGGGCGATACCGAGCGGTGGATCACGCTGCCTCTGTCCTTAATGGGGCGAGTAGCTATCATCAAGATGGTGGTGCTCCCTAGATTTCTGTTTTTATTTCAGAATATCCGGATAACACCGCCACGTACATTTTTTGATAATTTAAGATCCTTGTTGCTGAGACTGGTTTGGGTTGGAAAGCAACCCAGGGTGCAATGGAAGACACTTGTATTACCCTATGGCATGGGTGGCCTCAGCATAGCCAATATGGAGTCATACTACAGGGTGGCACAGGGGTTCCGGCATTATACTGGCTGGATAGTAGGATAACGCCACACTTGTCTTGAAAAAGTGGCCGCACTTTCCCGAGCGCTATTTCGTAACCCAGCCAGGAAGCACAGAGTCCTAGATTCCTTAAAATCAACAACTCCCGCCTGGAGCTGAATTCTAGATTACTATGCAGGCTCCCTATTGTACTCTTGGCTGGAGATAAGTCAGGATAGGGGAGTAGTGCGGGCATTACAAGCATTGGGAATCTGAACACTGGGAGATCTCTTAGAAAATTGGGTTGTCAAAGAATGGGAAGCCATACAAGGGATCGCAGAAAACAGTAAGCCCATGATACAGTTCCTGTACTTTAGAGTTAGACATGCCCTGCGGGACATGCTGGGAGACGACCTGCAGGAACCTCCAGGCATAACTGCATTGACAGCACTGTTACAGTCAGACTCTCCTGCTAGACTGATAAAGAAAATATATACAGCGGTGCAGGAAGAGTGCAGGCTGAAGCTCACTAAAGCGCGTCTAGAATGGCAGAGGGACCTGCGAAACCGATTGATGACAAAAGCTTGCAACATTGCTGTCAGCTCCCACAATACAGGAATGGGAATCCGACATAGTGTATTATAATATGCAATTGGATGTATATAACGAATTGTTGCCACAAGCTAGCTGCTCACCCAAAAATTATTGGACCCCATTCCAGGCATATTTGGTGGGAAAGAAATCGGGGGAAGCCGGGGGAGGGCAAACTAGTGAGACGCCAAGCTACTGAATGGATAAACATGGAAAGTGCAAGGAGATAAGAGGCAAGAGTGAGGGGAAGTAAGGGAGCCCAGGCATGCTTTGGTCTATTTTGTAACACAAATGCATAGTATGAATATGACTTCTTCGAACAAAGTGTAACAATATATGTGATAACAAGAATGTAACCAGGAACCATGTCATGTTGTAATAATGTATGCAAGTTTTTTCAAAGTGTTTCACAAAAAAAAAGAAAAAAAGTTAGGCGCATGAATAATTAAAGCCCTGGGTGGGCATTTAGGTGTAAAGGAGCTCATGGGATGGTCCAGGCCAAAGGTGGTATTAAAGTGGGACAGCGCTAATGATAAATGGGAGTGGAGTGGGAAGGAACAAGAAGAGTGATTGATGACTGCATCAGCAGAGGTGAGGGAGTGTCAGTGTTGATGATTTTGCCGAACGTTCTGGGGGAAAACGGTAATTTTCCTTTCTGCTCCAACATTCTTGCATTCATTTGTTCCCCAAACAAACCCATCTGCTGCTTGCCAAGACTTGGAGCTTTAGTCTAGCTCTAGCTGCAATACAATGGAAATAACAATGTCCTCTACAACTGTTCGTGTCAGATTAAGTGACACGGTGAAGGACTTTGGGATGGAGGGCAGGTATCAGAGTAAGTGACTGTTCGAGGCATGTGAGCTGTAGATCACATGCTATGCATAGATCGCCATCTGGTGTTGGGCCCGGACGTTTGCACTTTGTTTTTGTTCGAAGAAGACTTTCCAGTCACGAGGTAGGTGACTCCTCCTTTCGGTGATAGTGCGCATGGGCATCGACTCCATTGGTAGATTGTTTTTTTCCGCCATCGGGTTCGGAAGTGAATTGCTGGACTCCGGTTCGACACCGTTCTCGAGTTCCCCTCGGTGCCCAATCCACTACCCTCAACGGTATTGTTTCTCGATCGCGTATTCCTGCCTTCGCGTATCGTATCTAATTCACAACTTCGATCGGAAAACCTTGTGCGAGGCTCTTGGGCCTAGCCGCGTCGACCGTATTCGCAGTAGATGGAACGGACTCCATTCCAATTCTGCCCCGGGTGCCACTCCAAGTACCCCCGCACCGATCTTCACGACGTGTGCAATTTGTGTTTATCGCCTGAACACAACGAAGACAACTGCGAAGCCTGCCGATCTTTCCGATCGAAAAAGACGCTCCGTGACCGTCGGGCTCGACGTCACGAGATGTATCAACATAAAGACTACAAGGACTCCGCTCCAGACCTGTATGGAGAAGATGTCGAGCAAGAGATCCTCGAAGCACATGGAGCCGAGGCAGAGGAGGAACAACAAATTTACGTGTCCGAGGAAGACTCCGACAACGAGGAAGACATCACACCCGGTCATCGTACCGTGAGTAAAGATACTCCTCTGCCCCAAAAAGTACCCTTTAAAAAGGCTCCGGTCCCTCCTCCGCCTTTGGGCCAAGGTCGGCACTGAGATAAAGTTTCCAACGCCCCCGCCTTCGGGCTCGGCATCGAAACAACTCGTAAAGTCTTCCGGCTCGGGACCGAGACGACCTTCTTCGGGCCCCTAGCCCAAGACTTCGACCCCGAAAGATAAGTCGACTTATTCCTCCAAAACTTCGGCACCAAAACACACTTCGGATCCAAAATCATCTGAGCCGAAATCCTCTGCACCAAAATCCTCAGCTCCAAAAACGTCGGCGCCAAAATCTTCGACGCCGAAAATTTTGGCCCCAAAGGAAAAGACTGTTCCTCCTCCACCCAAGGAGCCTAGTTTGGACGTTCCGCCTGCTAACACGAACCCCAAACAAAAGGAATTGGTTATTAACCCAAAAACAAGACACCTTTATGCAAAGCTGCCAGGGAAAAGAAGACCAGAATTTGAGGAATCTTACCATATCCCTCTAAAAGAAAGAATATGGGGACTAATACTTCTCCTCCACCTCTCTCACCTTCCTCACCTCCTCCACCTATCGACCCTAACCTTCTTTTAACACCCACAAATTCCCTCTCAGCCACAATCACCAGTTCAGCAGTATGATGGGGATGGGGATCTAGATGATGACGCACACAGGGATTTACCACAAGATTATGCTCCAGACCCCTGGGCAGATTATAACACGGATCCTAATAACGACAACGATCCAGATCTATACCCATCTAAACCTTCTCCTCCAGATGATAATGTGGGGTTTACAGAATTGCTTAATAGAGCTGCACAGTATCATGGGGTGCAACTCCATAAAGAGCCTCTTGAGGAAGATTTCCTATTTGAGACACTAAGTGCATCACAAAAAACTACACATACACTACCTATGCTCAAGGGTATGTTAAAGCATGCAGATCAAGTGTTCAAAGATCCAGTGCGAGCTAGGATACTCACACCTAGAGTGGACAAAAAATACAAAGCGGCTCCTACAGACCCAATTTTTATTAGATGTCAGGTTCCACTAGATTCGTTGGTGGTTTCAAATGCTCGGAAACTAGCAAATTCTCAGTCAACGGGAGATGCTCCGCCTCCTGATAAGGAATCTAAATTAATAGATGCCTCAGGCAAAAGAGTAGCAGCACAGGCAGCCAATCATTGGCGCATAGCTAACACACAAGCACTCTTGGCAAGATATGACAGAGCTCATTATGATGAGCTAGAGCAACTGATGCAATATCTGCCCGATGAACATAAATCCAAGGCTCATGACCTCATTCAGGAAGGGAAATGTATTTCTAGTACATCAATAAGGTGTGCTTCAGATGCATCAGACACTGATTCACGTGCGATTAACACCATCATTCTTCTCAGACGCCACGCATGGCTTAGGATATCAGGTTTTAAACCAGAGGTTCAAACATCCCTTTTAGATTCACCTTTTGATAAGGAGCATTTATTTGGTCCTACAGTGGACACTTAATTAGAAAAAATGAAGAAGGACACTGAAGTAGCCAAATCTATGGGAGCGCTACAAACACCATCCAACCGTGGCTCATTTCGCAGATCCTTTTACAGGGGAGGCTCAAAGTCCATCCCTACTGACGGGTCCTCTACCTCATATAGAGGCAATAGTCAATCACCCTCTACCAGAGGTTATTTTCGGGGTGGATTTCGTGGAAACAATGGCAAAGGAAGAGGGAAAGGTAGTACACCCCGTACTTCCCCAGCCATAAATAAGCAGTGACTTGTTTCCCCTTTCCCCCGATCATCCCACACCTGTCGGGGGACGTCTTTCTCAATTTCTCCCAGTCTGGAATTCAATCATCAGACAAATGGGTTTTACAAATTATCCAATCTGGTTACTGCCTGGAGCTTACAAGCAACCCTCCAAACATTCCACCACGAACACACAAACTATCTCCAGAACATTTACACCTACTGAAACAAGAGGTACAATCTCTTCTGGAAAAAGGAGCTATAGAACCCGTCCCTCTACAATATCCGGGACAGGGGTGTACTCTCTTTATTATCTAATTCCCAAAAAGGACGTTCTCTGAGGCCTATATTAGACCTCAGAGAATTAAACTTTTACATTCAATCAGATCACTTCCATATGGTCACTCTCCAACAGGTACTTCCTCTGTTACAACAAGGCAACTTTATGTCCACCCTAGACTTAAAGGACGCGTACTTCCATATTCCAATACATCCCGCTCATCGCAAATACCTCGGGTTTGTAATAGCGGGGCAACATTATCAATTCAAAGTACTCCAATTCGGAGTAACTACTGCTCCCAGAGTATTTACCAAATGCCTGGCAGTAGTGGCTGCGCATCTGCGAAGACAACATGTTCACGTCTTCCCATATTTAGACGACTGGCTTATCAAAGCCAGCACTCTCTCAAAGTGCCTACAGCACACTCAAACAACAGTACGCTTACTGCACAACCTCGGATTTACAGTCAATCTGTCGAAATCCCATCTTCAGCCCTCCAATACACAAGCATATCTAGGGGCCACTGTAGATGCACAAAAAGCTCTAGCCTATCCCAATCCAACCAGAATTCACAATATTCAGGCTCTCATTTCCAAATTTCAACACAATCACTCATTACCAGCTCGGGTATTCATGCAACTAATAGGAATGATGGCATCTTGTATCATGATAGTTCCTTATGCAAGACTGCAAATGCGTCTCCTTCAAGAATGTTTAGCACGTCAGTGGAATCAGTCTCAGGGTCTATTGACAGATCTGGTGTTGGTGGATGGCTGCACTCATCGCTCTCTGCAGTGGTGGAATCCACACAACCTTACAAAAGGGCGGCCTTTCTTCGATCCGATTCCACAAACAGTGCTAACAGCAGACGCATCGCTCACTGATTGGGGAGCTCATCTTCAAACTCACACAATTCAAGGATTGTGAAGTCAAAAGGAAAAGCTTTTCCACATAAATCATCTGGAGCTGTTAGCAGTCTTCTTAGCGCTCAAAGCCTTCCAAACTCACCTTGTAGGCAAAGCTGTCCTGATACGCACAGACAACATGACAGCAATGTATTACATACAGAAACAGGGAGGAACACACACTCTCCAACTGTCACACCTTGCACAAGACATTTGGAGATGGGCCATTCACCACAAGATTTATCTCCTGGCGGAACACCTCCCAGGAGTGAACAATCAGATCGCAGATCTCCTCAGCAGACAGAGACAACAAATTCACGAATGGGAACTTCACCCTCAAGTTCTCCTCCCCTTCTTTCAGATGTGGGGCTTTCCAGACATAGATCTGTTCGCCACACACCAAAACGCCAAATGGCCAAACTTCGCCTCCAGGTATCCACACCCGTTATCCAAAGGCAATGCTCTATGGATGAACTGGTCAGGGATATTTGCTTACGCTTTTCCGCCTCTCCCACTCATTCCACTAGTGGTTCGGAAGCTCAGGCAAACATCCCTCACACTAATCCTAGTAGCTCCCACTTGGGCTCGCTAAACCTTTATTCACTACCCTCTTAGAACTATCAGTAGTTCCTCATCAAAAGCTACATCTCACATCCAGTCTCCTCACGCAGAGCCATGGAGAGATAAGACATCCAGATCCCAAACCTCTCAATCTTGCGATTTGGCACCTGAAGTCATAGAGTTTGGTTATCTAAATCTTCCACCAGACTGTCTGAATATTTTTAAAGAGGCTAGAAGACATACTACAAGAGCTTGTTATGCAGCAAAATGGAAGCGGTTTGTTATTTATTGTAATAATAACCATGTCAATCCTCTTGATGCTTCTATTCAAAATATCATTTGTTATCTGCTACATTTACAGCATTCAAATTTAGCGCACATGTCTTATTCCTCCAAGACTTCCACCTGCCCAGTGTGGAATCTTAATATTGTCCTTACCAGGCTAATGGGTCCACCCTTCGAGCCTTTACATAAATGTGAATTACAGTTTCTCACTTGGAAAGTAGCTTTCTTCATTGCTATCACATCACTCAGGAGAGTAAGTGAGCTTCGGGCACTAACCATAGAAGAACTATTTGTACAAGTTCACCAAAACAAAGTGGTTCTTCGTACTAATCCTAAATTCCTACCTAAAGTAGTTTCTACCTTCCACATCAACCAATCTGTTGAGTTGCCTGTGTTCTTTCCTCAACCAGATTCTGTGGCAGAACGTATTCTACACACTTTAGATGTTAAAAGAGCATTAATGTATTACATAGAAAGAACAACATCTTTTCGTAAGACTGAACAACTTTTTGTTGCTTTTGCTCCACCACACAAGGGCAATCCCATTTCTAAATCAGGTATTGCAAGGTGGATAGTTTAATGTATTCACATATGTTATGCAAAAGCAAAGAGAACTTTACCTATTCCCGCTAGAGCGCATTCCACTCGCAAACTGGAGGCTTCTATGGATTTCTTAGGAAATATTCCCATAGATGACATCTGTAAAGCTGCAACATGGTCCACACCACACACATTCACAAAACACTATTGTGTAGATGTGTTAGCCAGACAACAAGCTAATGTGGGCCAGGCAGTTTTACGTACACTATTTCAAACCACTGCAACAGCTACAGGTTAGCCACCGCTTTGGGAGATTACTGCTGTATAGTCTATGCATAGCATGTGATCTACAGCTCACATGCCTAAAAACGGAAAATTCTACTTACCCAGAATGCTTCTGTTCTTGGCATGTAGAGCTGTAGAGTCACATGCGCCCACCCACCTCCCCGGTTACCTGTATCTGTTCCAGTACTATCTTACTTAGATAATTACACATGGACATCTAATTCTACTCTTACTTACTCCATTCTCACCCTCTGCGGGAAAACTATCTAACAATGGAGTCGATGCCCATGCGCACTATCACCGAAAGGAGGAGTCACCTACCTCGTGACTGGAAAGACGACTATCATTCTGAGTTCAGGCATACTAAATTCGTTTTTCTACCATGTTCCCTGGGTCAGTTAGGATTATAAGATGTTATAATCAAACTGCCCATTCTGGCCTATGGGGACAGGTAGCCTTGCAATAGTGAAAAACGAAATTGGCTGTAATTCACTATCAGGACATGCCACACACACCAGGGCATGTCCTACCTTTTACTTACAATGCACCCTGCCCTTGGGCCTACCTTAGGGGTGGCTAACATGTAGAAAAGGGAAGGTTTAGGGACTGGTAAGTGGGTGCACTTACCAAGTCGACATGGCAGTACTAGACTGCACACAGGCTCTGCAATGGCAGGCCTGAGACACTTTACAAGCTGCTTCTGTGGGTGGCACAACCAGTGCTGCAAGCCCACCAGCAGCATTTGATTTACAGGCCCTGGGCACCCATGGTGCACTATACTAGGGTCTAACAAGTAAATCAAATAATCCAATCATGGAGTCACTAATCCATACATCAATTTACAATAGGGAGCACTTGCACTGTGGCACTGAATAGCAGTGGCACAGTGCCCAAAGCATCTAAACCAGCAACACATATCAAAAACAGAGAAGGCAATCAGTGAAAAATGGAAGGGAGACTCACGCCAATGGTACCAGGTCTAACAGAATGCAAAAGGCTGGATAGCTTTGGCAAGAAAATCTTCTCTTTCACCAGCCTCGCATTGCGGTCGGTAAACACTGCATGCCTCTTGGGCCTTTACTCACATTCGCTATGGGAGATGGTTGCGCAAGTCCTGCACAAGTCTAGGAGGAGGCCGGGGCTGTCCTCTCCCAAGTTGTTGTAGACGGGATGGATGCAGCAAAGTTTACCATATGCTGTGGCCTTGACACAACAGACTCGCTGCGCAGAGCGATTTCCTCGACGGTAGCCGTTAGGCGCAACGCCTGGTTGAGAACGTCTGGCTTCTCTGGGGATGTCCAAGCGAACCTTATGGACATTCCTTTTGATGGCTCTCATCTCTTCGGAGACAGGGAGTATGCAGCGCTAGAGCGTTTCAAGAAGTCGCGGCCTTCGGCCAAGTCCTTGAGCCTCTCAATATCATCCCGTCCTGCGTCGGCTTTTCGCTCCTTCCGTGGCTATGGAAGGGGCTTCCAGCTGCACCAGCCCTACCCTAGCCAGAGGACCGCACAAGTTTGCAACCTCTGCATGGCCATGGGCGCGGTTCGCCCTGACCCCGTGGGTTGGGCGGCCAGAAGTCAGGTCCGGCCACAAACCAACCTCCCTCCTCCACCTCCAAACCTTCCTAGTCCAATCCTTCCAGACCATGGACATCCAGTTGGTGGCAGGATATGCCATCACCTCCACCACTGGTGGGACATCACCTCGGACAGGTGGGTTTTGCAGATAGTCCGAAGGGGCTGTTCCAACCCCTTCGAGATTACCCCTCCCTGCATGCCTACTACATATGATTGGCTGACGGAGGATCACCTTACTTTGCTTCTAGAGGAAGTCACGACTCTCTTGGCCAAAGGAGCTATGGAGAGAGTTCCCAGGGCAGAAATAGGCTGTGGTTGCTAGTCCAGCACTTTTCTGGTTCCCAAAAAGGACGAAGGTCTTCGTCCTAGTCTCGACCTCAGAGCCCTCAGCTACTTCCTCAGAAAAGAGAAATTCAAGATGCTCACTCTTGCTCAGGTTCTGTCTGCCATAGACCCGGGAGACTCGATGATAGCGTTGGACTTGCAGGATGCCTATTACCATATCCCCGTTCTGCCTGCCCATCACCTCTACCTGCGGTTTACTGTGGGCCACAAGCACTTTCAGTTTACCATGCTCCCCTTCGGCCTCACCACTGCCTCTCGGGTGTTCACCAAGGTGATGACGGTGGTCGCAGCTCATCTGCAGAGATCAGGGGTTCCAGTCTTCCCCTATCTTGACGAAGGGTTGTTAAAGGGGGGTCTCCCTAGGCAGTCGTCTCCCAACTCCAGACTACGGCAAACCTCCTGCATTCGCTGGGGTTCTTTATTAACGTGCGTGTCAGCCCCCCCGTTCCTTTCCCAGTCCCACTCCATTGGGCAAGGGGTACCTCAGGGCTCTGCTTTGAGCCCTGTATTGTTCAACTTATATGTCCAGCCTCTTGCTACGGTGGCCAGGAAGATGGGCCTCACTATGGTTTCTTATGCTGACGATACGCAGCTAGTGGTGGCCCTATCTGATGGTTCCCCTCTGGACGCCCTCAGGTTTAGGAGCGGCCTGGCCGCCGTGGCAGAGTGGATGACCTCCAATTGCCTTCAGTTGAACGCCACTAAAACGGAGGTATTGTTGGTAGGGAAGGACAGGAACCTCTGGAATGAGCAGTGGTGGCCAAGTCTGCTGGGAGACACTCCTACCCCTAAGAAGGCGGTCAAGAACCTAGGGGTTTGGATGGATCCCACCCTCAGTTTCCAAGAACATACTAAAAAAGTTGCGGGCACTTGTTTTGGTCTTCTGCGGGGTCTTAAGCCATTGCTGAGGTTTTTTGACCCGCCTACACGCCAACTGATTGTCCAGTCTGCCATCTTATCCAGACTGGACTACGCTAACTCGCTCCTCTTAGGAGCCAATCAGGCTGAGGTAATGCGATTACAGCGTGTGCAGAACGCGGCTGCCAGAGCCCTCTTAGGGCTCCCACGTCACTGTTCCGCCACTGATGCCGTTCGGCGACTTCACTGGCTTCCGGTGGCTAAACGGATCCAATTTAAGGCACTTTGCCTATCTTTTAAGATCCTGAAACTAGCCTCACCCAGCCTCCTTGCCAATATGTTAACCCCCTACAAACCCACGCGCGAGCTGCGATCCTCGGGGCAGTACTTAGTCACTGTCCCCCGGGTGAAGCGTGTCCGGGCCGGTGGTCGATCTTTCCACTACATGGCCGCTAAGCTATGGAATTCTCTGCCCCCTCAGATTCGCTGCTTAAATCACTTGTTGGTTTTCAGGAAAGCAATTAAGACCTTTCTCTTTTCACCAGCTTAGGCTGCCTGTTCTCTTTTCTTTTCCCGTTGCTTACCTGTTTCTCCTGTACTCTGCTACTCTCTGTGGTTGGCAGCGCCGGGACGCCTCTTTGCTGGGGCAGCTGCGCGCTATATAAATCTGGTTAACATAACATAACACCTGTCTCATTTTTAGACGCTCCCTTTCATCGGAGCCGTTCTAGATACGGTGCAGTTTTGGGCCTATCCTCAGGCTATGATACCGATGGTTCAGCCTCTATCCTGGATTTCGTTGAGAATGACTCTGAGGCTGCTGGGCCTCATGGCCTCATGCATCTTGCTGGTGAATCATGCCAGATGGCACATGCGGGCTCTGCAGTGGGACCTGAAGTTCCAATGGGCGCAGCATCAGGGAAATCTCACTTACTTAGTCCAGATCTCAGAGGGAACTGCGCACTATCTCCAGTGGTGCTGACAAATCGCAAATGGGTCTCAAGCAGACCCCTCTCCCTTCCCCACCCAGATCTCACAGTGGTGACAAAAGCATCACTCCTGCGATGGGGCGGTCATGTGGGAGAGGTGGAGATCAGAGGACTCTGGTCTTGGGTGGAAGCCGGGCTCCACATCAACCTGTTGGAACTTCGTGCGATACGATTGGCACTGAAAGCCTTTTTACCATCTCTCAAGGTAAGGCTGGTTCAGGTGTTCTCTTCCAGGGGATCCTCATCAATAGTCATAAGCACTGAATATTCCCGCCCACGTGCGGGGACCCCGGAAATATAAAAATTATATATGGAAATCACATATATACAGCTCTACATATATGCATATACATATATCATTTTTTCTCATACCAATGCAGCTCTCAATAGGAGGCTAAACAATGTAATTACACACATAAAAAACTACTTTTGCCAATATATAAAAACACCAGAGGACAATTAGTACTTGAACTCGGTTTTTTAATGAGCAAAATACTCATAAATAGTAAAAACTGCAAAATAAGTAGACATTGTTAGCCTACAGGCTGCATTGTAAACCAATAGCATAGAAAATGAAAACATTTTCAACAAAAACTGGCACCGTGCCTTTAAGGCAGCCATGACCCCTAGCTTCCCATCATGCCTTCAGGGGTGACAGTTAGGTCAGTTGTTCTTTCCGGCTCCTTCAGTCAGGACCCTGGATTTTCAGCTCTTGCTTTTTTGACTTTCTGTCAAAAAATATCTATAAAGATCTAGTTTTTTCTACTTTCACTCGACGTCTTTTGGTCCTAGAGTGCAAGTAGCACCTTTTTGTGTTTCAGAAAAGGTTTATTTTTTGGAAATGCCTTCTTTATTCGATCCTTGCCCGTCATGTGGCAAGAAGAAGGCCAGAACAGATACACATCCTGTGTGTATTCTCTGCCTCCCTGAGTCCCACTCTTCTGACAACTGCCAGCATTGTAAGAAGTTATCAAGAAGGACTATCAAGGAGAGGGACAGGATCCGTCTCTATGGCCTCTCTGAAAGAGGTAGGTCTCCTGTGAGGCAGAAGAAGAGGAGAACTCGGTCGACGTCGAGAGGAAAAGTCCCGACCTGTTCTCCGTCGGCGTCGGTATCGACGTCCGAAGAAATCGGCGTTGAAGACTTCGGTGATGCCGGCGCATCATCATTCGACTACGAAATCTTCGTCGACGAAGGTAACAGGTCCTCCGTTGACGTCAACCAGGCGGCGCTCAACGCCGAGAGACAGGTCTCCGTCGGCGCCGGGTGGGCGTACGACGCCGAGGCACAGCGCTCCGTCGCCGCAGGCGCGATCGACGTCGAGGCACAGCGCTCCGTCTGCCGCAGGTGCGATCGACGCCGAGGCACAGCGCTCCGTCGTCGCCTCATCAACGGCGATCGACGCCGAAGCACATCTCCCCGTCTCGCCAGCGGCGATCGACGCCGAGGCGCATCTCTCCGTCGTCGCCTCCTCATCGGCGATCGACGCCGAGACACAGATCTCCGCCGGGATCAAAGCAACGATCTTCGGCGTCGAGACACAGGACACCTCCTTCGGCGTCGAAGCAGACGATCCATCATTCCACGCCGTCGAGGCGGATGACTCCGCCGAGTGGATTTTCGGCGTCGAGACCAAGACTCTCCGTCGCCGGCAGTCCAACGCCGGTCGACGTCGACACAGCAATCTCCTGAAAGGTGCAGGGAGTGTCAAAGCAGGACACTGCACCAGTGTTGGAGAGACGTTCGTCGCCGAGAAGTCCACTTTCTAAGAGAAGAAAGTCAACGCCGAGACATACGTCTCCGTTGAGAGGGCAGTCGACGCTAGACGCTCCAGGTCAACGTCAAAGCGCCCTTCTGGAAACACCTCACCTCCAGTGAGCCTGTCTTCGTCACCTTCAGGTTCGTCCAGATCCCCGGAGGTGGTTATCTCGACGTCCAACAGCCCAGTGTCAGGGGGTCACCAAGATTCCCCAACAAGGCATGAAGAGCTGAGCTTCACGCCTCCTGCTCAGTCTCCTAAGGAAAGAGAGAGCCACAGATCGCCTTCCATCCATTTATCGCCACGATGGCACAGGCCTCTACATCACTGGGCTACGGACAGGAATTACTCGAGCCATCAGAACAGATCCCCGTTGGCTCGTTTAACTCAGGATAAAGAGCGATCTCCTTCAAGAACAAGAGCTCGCAGCCGCACACCGGTGCACTCACACAGGAGGAGGTCTAGATCAAGAAGCAGGAGGAGAGCACACAGATCGCCTACTCCGTCCTCTTCTTCCACTCATACATCCCATAGAGACTATTCGCCTACTTTGACGAACAGTCCACCGTCGAGGGTCTCTCCGGTGGACGACATCTACACTTTTCAGGACATTCTTGGCAGAGGAGCTGTAAAGCTGGGTATCCCTATGCCAACTCGTCAAAGCAAGTCCTCGGTGATTTTTGAGACTCTACACCAAAGAGCAGCAACTAAACCTCTGCTTCCCTTGGTACCAGGCATCATAGAGCCAGTGATGGATATCTTTCTCACGCCAGCGAGTGTTAAGACCGCCCCAGCGAGGATCTTAAAAGTATCGTTCACCAGAGGACGATCCGCTCTTTCTCAGGGCTGACCCTCCTCCGGATTCAGTCGTAATTGCGGCGGCAAAGAAGACTCATGCGGTGGCATCCTCCTCTACTGTCCCACCAGACAAGGAGAGCAAGGTGCAGGATTCCTGGGGAAGGAAGGTTTGTGGCACTTCGGCCTCCATGTTGAAGGTCTCCAATGCAGCGGCACTCCTGGGCCAGCTACGACAGATCTCTGTGGGACTCACTACAGAGATTCACTGAAAAGTTGCCACAGGAAGACCGTAAAGATTTTGAAGAAATCTTAACAGAGGGCAGTCAGGTGTCTAACCAGGTCATCAGTGCTGCGGCGGATGGAGCTACCCTTTCGGCACATGCTTATGCTCATGGGGTATGCGCAAGGAGAACATCATGGCTACGTCTTACAGCACTCAGGCCAGAAGCGCAGTCACGCATCCTCAATCTTCCGTTCTCTGGTTCCTCTTTGTTCGGGACTCACACGGATGAAGAGATGACGCGGATGAAAACGGAACTGGACACGCTTAAAGCGGTGGGCCTGGAGAAAAGAAAGGAATTCCGTAGGAGATTCCGTCCTTACAATAGACGATCCTCCCAACAGAGGGTTCAAACCCCTCATTGGCAGAAAAATCAGGATCAGCAAGGCCAGCAAAAACGCAGTATCGGGGCAGACGCTCCTCCAGAGGAGGAAGAAACCAGCAACAAGGCAACAATTCCGCCAAGACGCAGTCGAAACAATGAACACTCACTTCCCCTGTCGCCGTTCACCACTCCAGTGGGGGAAGTATCGCAGATCATCTCGAAGAGTGGCGAGCTATCACAAAGGATCGGTGGGTACTAGCCACGTTGCAGAATGGGTACTCTCTACGTTTTCAACATCGCCCACCATCAATCCCTCCAGTTCCTCCGTCGTGTCACCAGTTAAAACTCTTGCAGAAAGAGGTTGCCACCCTTCTCAGAAAGTCAGCCATCGAGAGGGTGCCAGTATCTCAAAGAGGAAAAGGGGTTTACTCAAGATATTTTTGGTGAAGAAAAAAGGCCAAAAAGCAGAGTACAGACCCATTCTGGACTTGCGGTCACTCAACCTATCCATAAAAAGGAAAAGTTTCGCATGTTGGCTCTCCATCAAATATATCCACATCTCAGGCAGGGGGATTGGATGTGCTCGCTGGATCTGCAAGATGCATATTTTCACGTTCCGATCAATCAGTATCACAGACAGTACCTGCGATTCCTAGTGGGATCCGCTCATTACCAGTTCAAGGTTCTACCCTTCGGGTTGAAGTCAGCCCCCAGAGTGTTCACGAAGTGCATGGCGGTGGTGGCAGCCGCACTGCGCCGCAGGGGCGTCTTCGTATACCCGTACTTGGACGACTGGCTGTTGAAAGGTCCTTCCCCAGACAGTGTGAGGATTCATTTCTTGAGCTGTCTCGAGCTGTGTCACCGGCTGGGCCTGCATGTGAATTTTGTCAAATCAACTTCACAGCCAACACAGAAAATACATTTTTAGGAGCTCTGCTAGACTCCACGGTAGGAAAAGTGTTTCCTTCGGAGGAGAGACAGTGTTCCCTCATACAGAATGCCAGCTGGTTCTGCGCAACAGAAAACTACCTGTGCGTCGGATTGCCTCCCTGCTAGGGTCGATGGCATCCTGCATCTTCCTGGTTCCCAATGCCAGACTACGAATGCGTCCTCTTCAGCAGGATCTGGAGGACAAGTGGGACCAGCAGACCGCTCGTTGGGACGAAAAATAAGTCCATCAAAAGCGGCTCGAGCTTCCATACCTTGGTGGATGAGAAAACAAAATTTGCAAGTCGGAGTTCCTTTCCATCAACCTCCGCCTGCTCAGACACTGATCACGGACGCCTCGCTGCAGGGTTGGGGAGCCCACATGGGTTCTCTCCAGACTCAAGGACTGTGGTCTCCAAAGGAGCGATCCTATCACATCAACATGCTAGAGCTGAGAGCAGTACACCTAGCCCTCAAAGCTTTCCTCCCTCGATTCAGGCAACCTCAGTGTTAGTACAGACGGACAACACCACCACCATGTACTACCTGAACAAACAGGGGGAACTCGCTCACGCACACTTTCCCTGGAAGCTCAAGCACTCTGGCATTGGCTCTTGGCTCGGAATCTGGCAGTCACAGCAGTCCACCTGCCAGGAGAACAGAACGTGAGAGCGGATGCACTCAGCCGTCACTTCGAAGACAGAGAAGACTGGGTGCTCAACGACGAGGTCGTCGAAGACATCTTCCAGACATGGGGTCGTCCCACCATCGACCTCTTCGCGGACGACGAAAATGCCAAATGCCGAAACTTCGCCTCACGGTTCTACCGACCAGGATCGAAAGGGAATGCCCTTTGATAGACTGGTCAGGGGCATTTGTGTACGCCTTTCCACCCCTTCCGCTGATCCCGAAGGTGGTGACCAAGCTGTCCCATTCGTGCACGAGGATGATACTAATTGCCCCGGACTGGCCGAGACAATGGTGGTACCCGGACCTTCTGCACCTATCAGAGTGTCCTCACAAGAGGCTGCCGTGCAGACCGGACCTGCTGTCCAAGATGAACGGGAGGATTCATCATCCCAACCTTCCCTCACTGAACTTGGCGGCATGGCTCCTGAGGTCCTCCAGTATGGCCACTTAGGACTGCCGCAGGACTGCATGTCCATCTTGAAGGAAGCAAGAAGACCGTCCACGAGGCATTCGTATGCATGCAAGTGGAAACGGTTTTACATGTGGTGTATGCAGAACAATTGTAACCCAATCAAAGGTCAGGAAGAGGTCATCCTTCCTTACCTACTTTATCTGGCGAAAGCAGGTTTGAAGTTTTCTTCCATTAAGGTGCATTTAGCAGCTATAACTGCATATAGGCGTTCAGCTTCTCAACCTTCCTTCTTCCAGTTACAGGCTGTTAAGGATTTTTTGCAGGGTTTAAAGAAGGTCTATCCTCCGGTACGACCTCCTTCACCACCCTGGGAGCTTAACCTGGTGCTATCAAAATTGATGGGTCCGCCTTTTGAACCCATACACAAAGCAACCTTACAGCATCTTTCTTGGAAGGCGGCTTTCTTGGTAGCGATCACGTCAGCTCGCAGAGTGAGTGAAATACAGGCGCTCTGCTCCAAAGAACCCTATACAGTCTTCCATCTTAACAGGGTTGTGTTGAGGACGCACCCCTCTTTCCTTCCAAAGGTGGTGTCGGATTTTCATGTGAATCAGACCATCTCTCTACCCACCTTTTTTCCCAATCCCTCCACTCCAGCTGAGAGGGCTTTGCATTCTCTGGACCTCAAAAGGGTTTTAAAATTCTATCTGGATCGGTCCAAATCTATAAGAAAATCTGATCAACTATTTGTTAACTATGGGTCGATCAGATCTGGGTTCGCAGCTTCAAAGCGCTCCATCTCCAGATGGATAGTTTCATGTATCAAGCTTGCTTATCAATTAGCGCAGAAGCTCCTGGGGTTTACTCCCAGAGCGCATTCTACTAGAGGAAAAGCGGCTACTACTGCTTTTCTTCAAAATGTGCCCATGTCTGAAATCTGTAAGGCGGCAACTTGGAGGTCCGTCCATACATTTACGAGGCACTACTGTCTGGAATCAGACACCAGAGCAGACACCCAAGTAGGCCAGGCCTCCTTGAGGAATCTGTTCAACAGCTGATTTCGGCTGTTATGTTTCTTTGTGTTGGGTCACTTTACTCTCATTTACCTGCAGGTGGTTGATGGGCTTGCTATTCTATTCAGTGCTTATGACTATTGATGAGGATCCCCTGGAAGAGAAGGATAAGTTACTTACCTGTAATCCTAGTTCTCTTCCAGGGGTATCCTCATCAAAGTCATAAGCAACCCACCCGCCTCCCCAGGTAAAATGAGAGATTTCTAAAGTGTTAAAGGATATCTTTGTGCCCTGACCTTCAGGGTTATGCAAAGAACAACTGACCTAACTGTCACCCCTGAGGCATGATGGGAAGCTAGGGGTCATGGCTGCCTTAAAGGCACGGTGCCAGTTTTTGTTGAAAATGTTTTCATTTTCTATGCTATTGGTTTACAATGCAGCCTGTAGGCTAACAATGTCTACTTATTTTGCAGTTTTTACTATTTATGAGTATTTTGCTCATTAAAAAACCGAGTTCAAGTACTAATTGTCCTCTGGTGTTTTTATATATTGGCAAAAGTAGTTTTTTATGTGTGTAATTACATTGTTTAGCCTCCTATTGAGAGCTGCATTGGTATGAGAAAAAATGATATATGTATATGCATATATGTAGAGCTGTATATATGTGATTTCCATATATAATTTTTATATTTCCGGGGTCCCCGCACGTGGGCGGGAATATTCAGTGCTTATGACTTTGATGAGGATACCCCTGGAAGAGAACTAGGATTACAGGTAAGTAACTTATCCTTCACGTACAACGCCACTGCCATGTGGTACTGCAACAAACAAGGCTGGGTGGGTAGTGGACCCTTTGTCAAGAGGCCCTGCGTCTCTGGACTTGGCTGGAACAACAGGACATATCCCTGGTGGTTCAACACTTTGCCGGTTCCCTGAACGACAGGGCGGACATACTCAGCCGTCGGTGCCTAGCGAATCACGAGTGGCGTCTCCATCCAGTGGTGGTGCAAGGACTCTTTCAGCGGTGGGGAGAGCCTTGGTTAGATCTGTTTGCCTCCATCGAGAACGTGCAATGTCAACAGTTTTGCACGTTGGAGTTTCCAAGGGGGCTGTCGCTCTGCGACGCTTTTCATTTTGAGTAATCTGATCAGGAGCGACCGGGCACAAGTCATTCTTGTGACTCCGGACTGGGCACTGAGAGTTTGGTATCTCGAGCTTCTGCCAATGAGCATCGATCCTCCGATCAGGCTGTGCCTTTGGGAGGATCTTCTGTCACAGTAGCAGGGGAGGGTCCTCCACCCAAACCTGTCAACCCTGCGCCTCCATGCGTGGAGATTGAGCGTTGACATTTGACAGCATTCGACCTTCCTCCCAAAGTTTGCAATGTTATTCTGGCGGTCAGATGGTCCTCCACTAAGTTGATATGCGCCTGCCGATGGCAAATATGTTGTAAATATTGTACACAACGGTCTATTGACCCTTTGTCTGCCTCCCCTGCTGACATTCTCCTTTTAATCCTCTCTCTTGCCCAGCAGGGCTCTGCCCTGGGCACTTTGAAGGGTTACCTTTCAGCCCTTTCTGCTTTTCTACGGTTGCCAGACCAGCTGTCACTATTCAAGTCCCCTATTGTACATAGATTCCTGAAGGGGCTTACACATTTGTTTCCCCCTTCTCCTTTCATCATGCTTCAGTGGGACCTTAACTTGGTCCTCACTTATCTGATGTGTGCACCTTCGAGCTGCTGCACAATTGCCCCCTCCGGATGCTCACTAGCAAGACAGCCATTTAGTGGCCATAAGTTACGTCAGGAGGGTGAGCAAATTGCAGGCTCTTTCTTCTCAGCCTTCTTACCTGACCGTCTTCCCAGACAAGGTAGTGCTCCGCACTTGGGTTTGGTTTTCGCCTAAAGTGGTGAATCCATTCCACCTGGGGCAATCTGTCACCTTGCTCACCTTCTATGCTCCTCTGCACCATGTGGATCCAAAAAGAGCGTTATAGTTCTACCTTGACTGCACTAAAGAGTTCCATGTGGACGACCAACTCTTTGTAGAGCAAAGAAGGGCTGTGCTGTACAAAAGAGGACCACCTTCCAATGGGTTAGCCTCTGCATTAAGATCTGTTACGCTCTAGCAAAGAAACAGCCTCTTGAAGGTCTCAGAGCTCATCCCACCAGAGCTAAGGCAGCCATCACGGCTCTCCAGCGCGGTGTACCGGTACTTCACATCTGCCAAGTGGCTACATCGGCATCCCTGCACACATTTGCCAACCACTGTTGCCTGGACAATCTGAAAAAAAAACGTTAGTTATAGATTCCTTACCTTAGAATTACCCCCAGGCGTCAGACTGGATCCGGAAAGTTTTTTCGTCAGCAGTACATCGGAAGGTGTCGTCGGTCGGCTCCGCGTCCATGGTCGGCGTCGTGGTCGCCGGGATGACGTTGCGGCAGCTACTTAGACGCCGCCCTCGCGCGCTGATGTCAGTTCTTTCTTTTTTGCGCCAGCCAGAGCAGATCCGGGAAGAGCGGTACCTCAGTCATTTTTTGACTACATTTTTCTCGACTTTTGTCGACTTCTTTTTCGAGTCTTCGACGCCGAAGGTGCACGAGGGATGCCCGGTTTCAGGGCCTGCGGTTCCTGTCATCGCATGATGTCGGTGACGGATCCGCACCGCGTGTGTCTTTTTTGCCTGGAGCGCGACCACGACCCCAAGTCGTGCTCCGACTGCTGGTCGATGGCGCCGAAGGCTTTGTGGGAGCGGTCCCGAAAGCTGCTTGAGCACCAGCAGTCTGCTCCACGCCGTTCGAGAGGGAGGTCGAGGGACCGGTCGCGGAGCCACCACCATTCCGGTTCAAAATTTTCGAAGTCTTCGCACTCGGGGTCGGGTAAGTCGAAGCATAAGAAGAAGTCGAAGAAGCATCGTCGCTCTTCGACTTTCCCTCGTCGGTCGGCCGATCCGACGAGGCACGCGGGTGGTGAGCCTGCAGAGCCGACTCCGAGTTTCCCTCCCTTTCCGGGACCCGGAGCGACTCCCGCCCAGCTGCGTACATTCTACGAGGCGATGCATGCCATCTTTGGGCGGACCGACCCCGCCGGTGCGCCTTCGGGCCCCGCGGACTAGGTTGGGGGGCCTAGGTCTTCGCTGCAGGCGGCTCGGGCCCGGCGCCGCAGGCCCCCGTGGATCCAGGCCTGGATCCGGATCGGCACCAGTTGACCTCGTTATGCCTCCACCGGCGCCGCTTCCTCCGGCACCACTACCGCGTTCGACGCCGGTCGGCCCACCTTGAAGGGGACACGGAGCCGGACCGGCGTCGTCCGGAGCCGGACCGGCGTCGTCTGACGCCGGCGCCGAGCTGGGTTTTTGTGGCCCTGTTCGCTCCTGGAGCCCCTTTTCAACCTGAGTGGCATCCAGATGAAGAGGAGGAGGACTGGGAGGGGTCAGGTGACCCTTTAACGGATCAGCTAGGTTCTGACCAGGACTGGAGAGAGGAACTGGGGGATGCCAGTGGTCTTGATACTTCCCCTGACCTTGGCATGTTGTCTCCTCCTACTGTGGCGATAGAGGAGGGAACGTCATACGCTGTGGTGTTGCGTAGGGTGGCCGAGGCTCTCAACCTCGAGCTTCCTACGGTGGCGGTCAGGACTAACCTCCTGACAGAGGTGCTTCAACCGACAGCGAGCTCTTCGGAGCCCCTGCTGCCGTTTAATGACGCCCTCACCGACGTCCTTTAGGGCACGTGGTCCAGGCCCAACACGGGGGCTCCTGTGGACGGGATGATTGCCCGACGCCACCGCCCGGCTCCGGGCGACCCCACTTTCCTCTCCTAACACCCCACCCCGGAGAGCTTGGTGGTCCAAGCCTCCACTTCCAAAGGCGCCTTCCCTACCGCTCCACCGGAAAGGGAATCCAAGAAGCTGGACCACCTTGGCAAGAAAATGTTCTCTTCCACCAGCTTAGGACTGCGGTCCGTAAACACTGCATGTCTCTTGGGCCGTAATTCCTACTCGGTGTGGGATACGGTGGTGCAGGTGCTGCCTCAGTGTCCGGAGGAGGCCCGGGCAGTGCTCTCCCAGGTTGTTGCCGCCGGGAGGGATGCAGCAAAGTTTACGAAACGTTGTGGGCTGGACACCGCCGACTCTCTGGGCAGAACTATTTCCACGCCAGTAGCGCTTCGTTGCTACGCCTGGATGAGGTCCACTGGCTTTTCAAGGGATGTCCAGAACACCTTGATGGACATGCCCTTTGATGGCCGTTACCTTTTTGGCGACAAAGCAGACAACGCTCTACGGCCAAGTCCTTGGGCCTCTCCACCCGCCCTGCGCAGTCTGCTTTTCGCCCCTTTCGTGGCTACGGAAAGGGTGCACCGCTACGTCCCACCCAGAGCCACAGGCTGCAGCAAGTTACCCAACCTTCGCGCGGCCGGGGACATGGGAACAACCGTCGTGGTTCCGGGGGCCAGCGGGCGGGCCACTCCACTAACCCCTCCTCTGCAGCAGCCTCCAAACCCTCCTAGTCCGAACTTTCAGGCCCATCAAACGCCAGTGGGCGGCAGGATTCGCCATCACCTCCCCCACTGGCGCACCATCACGTTGGACAGGTGGGTTTTGCAGATAGTCCGAAGGGGCTACTTCCTCCCCTTCGAGACTACCCCTCCAGAAATGCCACCGAGATACCACCGCATGTCAGAGGATGATCTGGCCCTTCTCCAGCAGGAAGTTACGGCTCTCTTGGCCAAGGGAGCCATCGAGCGCGTTCCTGGGCCAGAAGTAGGTCGTGGTTGTTACTCCCACTACTTTCTGGTCCCCAAGAAGGACAAGGGCCTGCGTCCTATCTTGGACCTCAGGGACGTCAATCGCTTCCTCCGGATGGAGAAGTTCAAAATGTTGACGCTGGCTCAGATCTTGTCTGCCCTCGACCCGGAAGACTGGATGGTAGCGTTGAACTTGCAGGACGCTTATTTTCACATCCCCGTCCTGCCGGCCCACCGGCGTTACCTACGGTTCACGGTAGGCCACGAGCATTTTCAATTTACCGTGCTCCCCTTTGGCCTTACCAGCGCCCCTCGGGTGTTCACGAAAGTGATGGCAGTGGTCGCAGCTCATCTGCGCAGATATGGGGTTTCAGTCTTCCCCTATCTCGACGACTGGCTGTTGAAGGCGGGCTCGCCCCAGGCAGTTGTCACCCACCTCCAGACTAAGGCCGACATCCTGCATTCGCTGGGGTTCTCCATCAATGTGCCGAAGTCACACCTGATTCCCTCTCAGAAGATCCTCTTCATCGGAGCAGTTCTGGACACGGTGCAGTTTCGAGTCTATCCTCCCGAACAGCGAGTCCGGGATATTCAGGCTATGATTCCGATCTTTCAGCCTCTATCCCGGGTTTCGGTCAGAATGACTCTGAGGCTGCTGGGCCTCATGGCCTCCTGCATCCAGCTGGTCGATCATGCCAGGTGGCATATGCGGGCTCTGCAGTGGGACCTGAAGTTCCAGTGGGCGCAGCATCAGGGGAATCTGTCCAATTGCGTCCAGATCTCGGAGTGCACTGCACAACAACTGCAGTGGTGGCTCACGAACCAGGATTGGGTCAATGGCAGATCCCTCTCCCTTCCCCAACCAGACCACACTGTGGTGACGGACGCATCCCTTCTGGGATGGGGCGGCCACATGGGAGAGGAGGAGATCAGAGGCCTCTGGTCTTCGGCGGAGTCTGGGCTTCACATCAACCTTCTGGTGCTCCGGGCGATTCGTCTTGCACTGAAAGCATTCCTTCCCTCTGTCCGGGGAAGAGTAGTGCAGGTGTTCACGGACAGCACCACCACCATGTGGTACTGCAACAAACAGGGCGGGGTGGGGTCGTGGACCCTATGTCAAGAGGCCCTTCGCTTCTGGACATGGCTGGAACATCAGGGCATATCCCTGGTGGTTCAACACCTGGCAGGTTCTCTGAACAGAACACATAGAAACCTCATATGGTGCCAATTCAAGCTGCACAGCCGCGTCGCTGAATGAATCCAATCAATCAAATGCATATTCTTTATTCTTCTTTTAATCCTTATTTTACTCAATTTCTTTTTCACCAGTTTTTTCAACAGTCTTCAATTCATTTTACTCATTCCAATATAATGCGAAGTAGTTCACATTAACACAGGAGGCGTGATGGTTTCCAAATGCCACGTCTTTTTTGAAAATTACCCAATGCATTTCGGGAATGATCCCTTCATCAGAGGTATCTAAAATATAATAATTAATGGCCATTAGCATTGTTGTTACACATCAAAATCGATGACAACTTTACTCAATACATTGTGCTCTAAATATTTTCTATATATCAATTGTGCATGCTGAGTTTATAACAAACTGCAAATCAACAACAAAAATCGTTCGCTAAATTAAAGTAGCGATCCCCTTACGTAACCTTCCGCATTTTTTGCAATTGCCACTGATATAAAGTAAGACCTCTTAAACTAGGCTAAACGCCTCTCACGTATTAATTCAAGGCACTTCCTCAATCCCTTAAACAACTACGTCTTGAAAGCGCTTACCGTGACATATATTGGTTAACGTCCATTATAGAACGACCCAAACTCGCTTGATGCCGGCTCTTCTTAAGCAAGCGTGTTTAAATGCATTTCATCACGTTAACATTTCCAGGAGTGCCAAATCACTCGTCTCCCTCTCCAGGGTGATAAAATCCACTGCTTCTAACTGACACGACTACTTATCTCAACTCCCCGACTGCCACCAGGTGATTGGTCGCGTGTATCAATGCTCGGAAACCACAACTAAGCTGAACGACGGACTCTCAAATTCCGTGCTCACCCACGATCTCACTTTTTGAAACTCAATACTACGTTTCCCAAAATCCCTCAAAGCTGATCTTTCACTGCTTTCTGTGCTCTCCCACATCCCAATTACCGGTGCAATGCCCAATATTGTTGATGATAAACCAATACAACTTTCAAACACCAACACTACAAGGCTATTAGTTCTACATTCTTTGTTTGTTTTTGTATGACACAATTGATGTTCATAGTTATAGTAGCAACTTTACAATCATCAGAATGTCAATTCCATTCACATGCTAATGGTGGTCAACCATGACCGGAAACCCGACTCCTGTGTGAATCATCCTTTTATCCATGTCCTTTTAATCCCATTGTTTCTTTTCTTCCTTTTATTCACAAGTATTCATGGGTGCAATCTCACTTGTGTGGATGGCAAAGTCATACAATGAACAACGTGGGTAGTGAGATGCACACCAACGTAATCTCAGTTTATTTGAAGGCTTAACTGTTTCAGAACTATGAAGGCGTGCTTGCTTGATTCGCGCTCCGCCCAATTGCGCTACAATTTAACAGAACACATAGGAACCCTCATTTGGTGCCAATTCAAGCTGCACAGCCGCGTCGCTGAATGAATCCAATCAATCAAATGCACGTTCTCTGAACGCCAGGGCGGACAAACTCAGCCGCAGGTGCATGATGGATCACGAATGGCGTCTTCACTCGGAGGTGGCGCAAGGTCTCTTTCGCGATACAAAAGGGGATGATGGACGGAACGTTTGAGCCAATCAAACACTCACCCCCAGTCAACTGATCTGGGTTTAATCCATCATCATTCTTTAGCTCACTCCACCACCCCAGTTCAGACATGGCCATATGCAAATCAGTCTGACCCTGTGCCTCATGGGAACAGTCCAGCCCAAACTGCCAAGCCATGTCTTCCCTGGACCGGAAACAAGCATCCTAGGACCGGTTTCTGGCATTTCAGCCGTCATCGGCCAGGCTTGCTTGAATCCAGTGGCAAAGTGAGCAAGGGACCCACTTCTGGGCATACCCCCGCCAACTTAGGGCGACCAAAGCGATACAAAAGGGGATGATGGACGGAACGTTTGAGCCAATCAAACACTCACCCCCAGTCAACTGATCTGGGTTAAATCCATCATCATTCTTTAGCTCACTCCACCACCCCAGTTCAGACATGGCCATATGCAAATCAGTCTGACCCTGTGCCTCATGGGAACAGTCCAGCCCAAACTGCCAAGCCATGTCTTCCCTGGACCGGAAACAAGCATCCTAGGACCGGTTTCTGGCATTTCAGCCGTCATCGGCCAGGCTTGCTTGAATCCAGTGGCAAAGTGAGCAAGGGACCCACGTCTGGGCATACCCCGCCAACTTAGGGCGACCAAAGCGATACAAAAGGGGATGATGGACGGAACGCTTGAGCCAATCAAACACTCACCCCCAGTCAACTGATCTGGGTTAAATCCATCATCATTCTTTAGCTCACTCCACCACCCCAGTTCAGACATGGCCATATGCAAATCAGTCTGACCCTGTGCCTCATGGGAACAGTCCAGCCCAAACTGCCAAGCCATGTCTTCCCTGGACCGGAAACAAGCATCCTAGGACCGGTTTCTGGCATTTCAGTTGCCATCGGCCAGGCTTGCTTGAATCCAGTGGCAAAGTGAGCAAGGGACCCACGCCTGGGCATACCCCGCCAGACGTGGGTCCCGTGCTCTCCATGCCACTGGAATCAAGCTATCCTGGCTGAAGAGGGGTGAAACCCCGAAACCGGTCCTAGGATGCTTGTTTCCAGTCCAGGGAGGACCTGGCTTGGCAGTTCGGGCTGGACTGTTCCCATGAGGCACAGGGTCAAGACTGATTTGCATATGGCTGCGTTCAAACTGGAATGGCATGGTGAGCAAAAAACGATGGATTTAGGCCCAGATCTCTGTACTGGGGTGAATGTATGACATTGTTCTGCATTCTGTCCATCAACTGTGTTTTTTGCATTTGTCACCCCCGAGTGGGACGGGTATGCCCAGACGTGGGTCCCGTGCTCTCCATGCCACTGGAATCAAGCTATCCTGGCTGAAGAGGGGTGAAACCCCGAAACCGGTCCTAGGATGCTTGTTTCCAGTCCAGGGAGGACCTGGCTTGGCAGTTCGGGCTGGACTGTTCCCATGAGGCACAGGGTCAAGACTGATTTGCATATGGCTGCGTTCAAACTGGAATGGCATGGTGAGCAAAAAACGATGGATTTAGGCCCAGATCTCTGTACTGGGGTGAATGTATGACATTGTTCTGCATTCTGTCCATCAACTGTGTTTTTGCATTTGTCACCCCGAGTGGGACGGGTATGCCCAGACGTGGGTCCCGTGTTCTCCATGCCACTGGAATCAAGCTATCCTGGCTGAAGAGGGGTGAAACCCCGAAACCGGTCCTAGGATGCTTGTTTCCAGTCCAGGGAGGACCTGGCTTGGCAGTTCGGGCTGGACTGTTCCCATGAGGCACAGGGTCAAGACTGATTTGCATATGGCTGCGTTCAAACTGGAATGGCATGGTGAGCAAAAAAACGATGGATTTAGGCCCAGATCTCTGTACTGGGGTGAATGTATGACATTGTTCTGCATTCTGTCCATCAACTGTGTTTTTGCATTTGTCACCCCGAGTGGGACGGGTATGCCCAGACGTGGGTCCCGTGTTCTCCATGCCACTGGAATCAAGCTATCCTGGCTGAAGAGGGGTGAAACCTCGAAACCGGTCCTAGGATGCTTGTTTCCAGTCCAGGGAGGACCTGGCTTGGCAGTTCGGGCTGGACTGTTCCCATGAGGCACAGGGTCAAGACTGATTTGCATATGGCTGCGTTCAAACTGGAATGGCATGGTGAGCAAAAAAACGATGGATTTAGGCCCAGATCTCTGTACTGGGGTGAATGTATGACATTGTTCTGCATTCTGTCCATCAACTGTGTTTTTTGCATTTGTCACCCCGAGTGGGACGGGTATGCCCAGACGTGGGTCCCGTGCTCTCCATGCCACTGGAATCAAGCTATCCTGGCTGAAGAGGGGTGAAACCCCGAAACCGGTCCTAGGATGCTTGTTTCCAGTCCAGGGAGGACCTGGCTTGGCAGTTCGGGCTGGACTGTTCCCATGAGGCACAGGGTCAAGACTGATTTGCATATGGCTGCGTTCAAACTGGAATGGCATGGTGAGCAAAAAACGATGGATTTAGGCCCAGATCTCTGTACTGGGGTGAATGTATGACATTGTTCTGCATTCTGTCCATCAACTGTGTTTTTTGCATTTGTCACCCCGAGTGGGACGGGTATGCCCAGACGTGGGTCCCGTGCTCTCCATGCCACTGGAATCAAGCTATCCTGGCTGAAGAGGGGTGAAACCCCGAAACCGGTCCTAGGATGCTTGTTTCCAGTCCAGGGAGGACCTGGCTTGGCAGTTCGGGCTGGACTGTTCCCATGAGGCACAGGGTCAAGACTGATTTGCATATGGCTGCGTTCAAACTGGAATGGCATGGTGAGCAAAAAAACGATGGATTTAGGCCCAGATCTCTGTACTGGGGTGAATGTATGACATTGTTCTGCATTCTGTCCATCAACTGTGTTTTTTGCATTTGTCACCCCGAGTGGGACGGGTATGCCCAGACGTGGGTCCCGTGCTCTCCATGCCACTGGAATCAAGCTATCCTGGCTGAAGAGGGGTGAAACCCCGAAACCGGTCCTAGGATGCTTGTTTCCAGTCCAGGGAGGACCTGGCTTGGCAGTTCGGGCTGGACTGTTCCCATGAGGCACAGGGTCAAGACTGATTTGCATATGGCTGCGTTCAAACTGGAATGGCATGGTGAGCAAAAAACGATGGATTTAGGCCCAGATCTCTGTACTGGGGTGAATGTATGACATTGTTCTGCATTCTGTCCATCAACTGTGTTTTTTGCATTTGTCACCCCGAGTGGGACGGGTATGCCCAGACGTGGGTCCCGTGCTCTCCATGCCACTGGAATCAAGCTATCCTGGCTGAAGAGGGGTGAAACCCTGAAACCGGTCCTAGGATGCTTGTTTCCAGTCCAGGGAGGACCTGGCTTGGCAGTTCGGGCTGGACTGTTCCCATGAGGCACAGGGTCAAGACTGATTTGCATATGGCTGCGTTCAAACTGGAATGGCATGGTGAGCAAAAAAACGATGGATTTAGGCCCAGATCTCTGTACTGGGGTGAATGTATGACATTGTTCTGCATTCTGTCCATCAACTGTGTGTTTTTTGCAAGGTCTCTTTCGACAGTGGGGAGAACCTTGGTTAGATCTATTCGCCACCGAAGAGAACGCGCAATGTCAGCAATTCTGCGCGTTGGAATTTCCAAGGCAGCACTCGCTAGGCGACGCTTTTCGTCGCGAGTGGAGTTGCGGTCTGTTGTACGCCTTTCTGCCTATACCACTTCTGCCCAGAGTGCTGAAGAAGATCAGGCGCGACCGGGCCCAAGTCATTCTTGTGGCTCTGGATTGGGCACGAAGAGTCTGGTATCCTGAGCTGCTCAACATGGCCATCGATCCTCCGATCTGACTGCCTCTTCGGGAGGATCTTCTGTCGCAGCAGCAGGGGACGGTCCTCCACCCGAACCTGTCCAGTCTCCACCTCCTTGCGTGGAGATTGAGCGGCGGCAGTTGACGCCTTTCTACCTGCCTCTCGAAGTCTGTGACGTAATCTTGGCAGCCAGGCGTCCCTCCACTTAGACGGTATACGCCTGCCGGTGGAACAAGTTTGTGGCATGGTACACAGCAAAGGCTGTGGATCCCCTTTCTGCTCCTCTTTCTGAAGTCCTCTTGTTCCTTCTTTCTTTAGCCCAGCAGGGCTCTGCTCTGGGCACTATCAAGGGCTATCTTTCAGCCATCTCTGCCTTCCTTCGGCTGCCGGATCAGTCTTCTCTTTTCAAGTCCCCGGTAGTTAACCATTTCTTGAAAGGCTTAACGCATCTCTTTCCTCCAATCCCCTTCGTTATGCCTCAGTGGGACTTGAATCTTGTTCTTACCTATTTAATGTGCTCTCCCTTTGAGCCGCTACATAACTGTCCTTTAAGACTCTTGACTCTTAAGACTGCTTTCCTGGTAGCCATCACTTCTGCTAGAAGGGTGAATGAGCTCCAGGCTCTTTCTTCCAAACCTCCATTCCTGTCTTTCCATCCGGACAAGGTGGTTCTCAGGACCCGCCGATCCTTCCTTCCTAAGGTGGTCACTGCCTTTCACATCGGGCAGACCATTACTTTGCCCACATTCTTTCCGCCTCCGCATCCTTCGAAGGAGGAAGAGAGGCTCCACCGTCTGGACCCAAAACGTGCGCTCTCTTTCTATCTGTATTGCACAAAACAGTTCCGGGTGGATGACCAACTCTTTGTTGGCTACGTGGGCGCCACGAAAGGTCGGGCTGTACACAAACGCAGCATTTCTCGATGGGTCGTTTTGTGTATTAAGGCATGCTATTCTCTTGCTAAAAAGGAGCCTCCGGTTGTGCTACGCGCCCATTCCACCAGGGCGACGGCAGCCACTGCTGCCTTGGGGAGAGGAGTTCCTCTAAATGACATCTGTCAGGCGGCTACGTGGGCATCGCTGCACACGTTTACGAAACACTACTGCCTGGACAGCCAAGTCCGGAGAGACGGCTTCTTTGGCCGTTCTGTTCTCCAGTACTTTCTGGTGTGATCTTGGTTCGCAGATCCACCACCGGGGTTGGTATTGCTGGGGTATCTAATCAGAGGTAAGGAATCTATAACTAACGTGTTTCTTTCAGATGAACAATTTACTTACCTTCGGTAACGATATGTCTGTAGGAAACATTAGTTAGTTATAGATTCCTTACCGCCCCACCCATCCTCCCCGTTCTGCGAGCTGATTTCTAGGGTTAAGGACATCCTTTCAGGGCCCTAGTTTTGTGCACCAGTGGTCAGTGTCTTGCATGGCTCTGCGTTTCTGGCGCGGAAAGTCGTGTACAGAACTGACGTCAGCGCGCGAGGTTTAAACATTTCCACAGTCCCTCCTCCGGACATGGTATTGCTTGGGTATCTGTTCACAGGTAAGGAATCTGCGGCTAGATTTCTCTATCATATGGACAAGTTACTTACTTTCAGTAATGCCTTATCTGGTAGAGACATGATCTAGCCGCAGATTCCTTACCGACCCACCCATCCTCCCCGTAATGTGTATACGTTTTTCAGGTCTGGGCTGGTCCCGTTCAGGGCCCTAGTTGTTTTAACACACCACTGTCAGTTAACTTCATGGCTCTGTGCTTCTAGCGTGGAAAGTTGTGAAAAGAACTGACGTCAGCGCACCTGGGGGGCGCCTATATAGATGACGCAGACGTCACAATGACGATCTCGACGCCTACGACATCACGCGGAGTCGACCGACGTGACCTACCGGCGTGCAGGGGTACTGCTAAGATAAATCTTTTGGATCCAGCCTGACGCCTGGAATTTCACAGTTAAGGAATCTGCGGCTAGATCATGTCTCTACCAGATAAGGCGATACCAAAGATAAGTAACTTGTCCTTCGACTCAGCAACTTTCTGAGATGATACGGCCCGTCGTGACCCTTGCCGATGGATCCATGTACAGTAGTCGGGTCCAGGACACAAACCCAAAGCACTGCCTTAACTTATAGAGGAAGGCCTATTGTAGGCTATCAAATGCCTTCTCGATATCAACTGCAAAAATCACAGCCTCCTCTTTGTAATACCCATCTGTCTCCAATATCCGGAGAACTCTCTGAACATTCAGGGCCATGTTACAGCCCGGTCTCGATGTATACGCGCTGGCATATGATGCAAAAGGCAGGTGGCCAATATTCTGCTCAATACCTTATAATCAACATTCAGCGGCCTATAGGCCCTCTTGCCATTAGCTGGTTTGCCAGACTTTAGGAGGGGCACAATCAGGACCTCTCGTGTAGAGGTGGGGAGCAGTCCTGCATCTTTTGCCGCTTAATAAATCTCCACCAGCCGGGGACCCAAGTCTTCTACATAGGCTGAGTAAAACTCTGCCAGCAGTCCTTCCATGCCAGGTGTTTTGTTACGAGCCAGGGATTTTATACCTGCCCTAATCTAAGTTCCCTGTAGGCTGCACACCTGTGTGCGCTCGCAGCCTAACTTTCCCCAGGACCCAGGGTCCCTCTAGAAGCACGCAGGCTTCCACAGAACAAGGTAATCACCCACCTCACTATGTTGAAGAGCCGTCTTTTTAAATGAGGTCGTTTTAAAAGACACAGGCTTTCTGTAGTGTGCTTTATTTCCTTCTTTGTGTAAGCACTATGGTCTCTCTCTTTTGCAGAGCATGTCTGCTGAAGAATTATCTTAATCTTCTGTAAGGCCGGTTTAAAAACATGGACTCTGACCTATTCAGTAATTCAGTACATTTTTATTTGATTCAGACCTTAACTGAGATCAACAAATACAGGATTAAAATTATTATTATTGGATTTAAAATGATTAAGATGGTAAAACTTTTGCTTTTAAAACATACTATAAAATGGAGCTGTAACATTATTCTATCGCCTATCCATACAACATTCAATAAAAATAAGATAAGATCTTCTGATTGTACGTTTTAACTTTAAATCAGCTTCAGAAAGCTTTTTAAAAATTTAAACAAGTTATGGCATACAAATTCATGAACAGGAGAGTTACACAACGTAATTAAATCTTGGGCCAAGTTAGCGTTATACTTTAATTGAATTGGAATTATATAACGTCGTCGTTCCGCTACTATACTCGCGTTAGGACAGATTAGTAAAACGTGAAGCAAATCTTGTCGGCCACCTTTGCATAATTCGCATATGCCTTTAGGGTTATTAGTACCTTCCCAGCTAGCTAAGAATGTTGCTAAAGGGAGGATGCCCAAACGTAAGAGAAGAATACAGCGCCTTACTCCGTGCTCTAGTTGAAAACGTAAGTAGGGAGCATAGGTTTTAAATTCTATTTGTTCTGCAAACCCTTTATAATGCTTTAATTGAACACAATGTTCTTTATCCAATTTATAACTGATTCTAGGGGCCAAATGTTTTAAAAACAATTTCAAATGTGCTGGGGACCACTCCTGTAAAAGTGCAACAGTGCATTGAGAAACCTCAAAGGCTTTTACCATATTCCTATTAAAAGTATACCCTGACGCTTCCTCTCTAAAAGTCTCCAATTTTAACAAATGCCTTAAGGTGTCTGGCGCTGCATGTAGTAAATTGTACGCCCACCTAATAATATTTGAAATTACTCTAGCAGAGATTCCTGTTACCGATAGCTCGAGACGTAGGGCTTGAACTGGTACCGACTGCAACACTTTTAACAATTTTCGGAGTATGGTTCCTTCCTTTACTTTTATAGATTGCCATGTTTTAATTTGTGTGTATTCCATGGCATATGATAAAATCGGAGGGATTTTCATACCATAAACCTCCATCATTGGTGTAAAGTGTCTATTTCCCGTAGAGAGGTACAGTCTCTGTAAAGCCCCAACGTGGGATTCTGCCTTCCGACTCAAGTGTTGGAGGTGGGCTGTATCTTGTAAATTTAAAGTAAAAATACGGGCCAAATAAACATACTCTTTTACTGTCTCTATCCGTTCGCCTCCTAAAGACCATATATAAGGTAAAGGCTTCCTTCTGCCACTGAAAGGGAGTGCTTTAGTTTTAGTTATATTTGGCACAAGAAAATTTTCAGTTGCGTAACGATTTAATTCATTCAGGGTTCTTTGCAGACCTATCGGGGTATGATCAAGTATGACGATATCATCGGCATACATTAAACACAGTATATCAGCTTGAGCTAATTTAGGAGGGTAATTTTTAATTTGAGAGAGACGCCCTGGTAGATCGCTAATGTAGATGGAGAATAATAAGGGAGCTAATAAGCATCCCTGTTTCAGCCCATTCCGCGAAGGGATAGGTTTGGTTAGGCCTTTTTCTCCCCCCATTTGGACTCTGCACCATGTTGATGTGTGAAGGGAGATTATTATTGATAAGAGATCTTTAGGAATCCCCAAATTAACCAATTTTCTCCATAGTGTCAATCTATCTACGCCATCGAACGCAGTCGAAAAATCAATAAAAGCACAATATAAAATCTGAGCTTTTAACTTAACAAACTTATCAAGCACTGTTTGGAATACAGCAATATTGTCCAATGTAGAATGCTTTGGGCGAAACCCAGCCTGATACATGGGGATCACTTTTCTCGAAAATGCCCAGTCTTTTAAGTGTTCCAAAACGCAAGCAGCAAAGATCTTACCGGTGGCGTCAAGAAGGGCTATTTGTCTATAGTTTGCAGGATTCATTCTTGTGCCTTTTTTAGGAGGGGAACCACCACACTCCCTCGCCAAGATTCTGGTATTTCCCCACTTTTCAGGCAATGTTGGAAGAGTGGGGCTAAGAATTTACCCCAGTCATCAGCGTTTTTTTGTAAAACTTTAAATGGGATCTTATCTGGTCCCATCGCTGCTGATGACCTGGCAGAGGATATCAGAATAGAGATTTGTGCGGCTGAAATTTTCATTGGTTCCTGCTCAGGTTGATTCTTCAGTGCTTGCTCCTGTCCAAGGAAGATGGGATACTGATGATTAGATTTATAAAGCCTTAGAATATACTTTTCCCAGTCAGAAGATGATACTGGTGTCGCTTGAGTAGATTTTCGTATCCCCATCTGTGTAGAGATTATATTCCAGAATGATTTATCATTTTTGTGTTTTACTGCCAATTGGATGTCGACCCAGACTCGATCTCTTAGAGCTTGTCTTTCTTTCTCCTTTTTCCGTTGGTGGAGTTTTTTCAGTTTCCTTATTTCTCCTTGTCTTATCACACAGAAAGAGCGAAATTGAGTTTATTTAATTGTCGAGCATTATTATCCACTAGTTTTCCCCTATGACATGTTTGAACGCTTTCACGTCTCGCAATATTTCCTTGGAGAGAGGCAACTACCAATTGTAAAGTAGCTTCAAATCTGTTTATTGGATTGCCTATTTTACTCGCAGATGTTAGCAGATCTTGGGAAATTGTATGATTTATTTTACTAATTGTTTTGGATTTCCAATGTATCCTTCCTGTTTTGTGATCTACGACTGCCCGCCCTTCAAAAGAACGGAGTGACCACGGAGAAGTATGCTGAATATAGATGTCAATTTCTACAGAAAGTAGTGCGTGATCACTTTCGTGGGAATATTGAGTGGAAAGCGATTGGACCTTCGGAAATAGACTAAACTACAGATAAAATAATCTATTATTGAGGACTTAGTTGGACCCAGTCTGGTGTATGCCGCCAGAATATCGCCATCTTTTCTCCCGTTTATTATAACGCCATTAATTGCTTCAATAGATGACAAAAGCATTTTCCCCCTTTTATCTGCTTTTATTTTATCGGGAAGACGGGAGTTGGTATTGAACAGGCTTCTTCCTGTGGAGATTTCCCCTATTATTGATTAGTGTATTGGAGACCTTTCCATTAAAGTCCCCAGCCATTATCATCATAGGATATCCCCTTACTTCTAGGATTGATTCGATTTTCTTGAATGCTTTGGTCAAGATATGATCTTTTGTGGTTCCTGGTGGAAAATATATATTAAAAAGTAAGAGATTAGATGAAGTCTTCATTCTTTCTTTCCGGCACTTAATGCTAATGCATTGGACATTTGGGAGCGAAAGCTAAATTTCCTCCGGGTCCCAGTCTATCTCTTCTCTCAGTAGGATTGCTAGGCCTCCTTTTGCGTGGCCTCTTCTAGAGGCCTCTGCTGCTTTAACAAACACAAAGTAATCTTTTTGAAAGAAAGTTGTCATGGACCATGTTTCTTGCAGTAACACAATTGAGGGTGAATATTCCAGAATTGAAAGCATTTTGTCAGTAGTCTTTCCCGCGATATTCCATGACACTATTACATGTCTATCGCTAAAAAGGCAATTTCAAATCCTTGCCCAACTTATTCCTGTTCAGAGATCCCGCTATCCAGGCCCAGGAATTTTCATCCGGTAGCGGCTTTTGCCATGGGGACTCTGACCTAGGTGTTGACAAATAGGCCCTCAACCATCTCTTGATGTCCCCTTGGGGACAATTTAAAATGCCAACATAAGACTAGTATTTTTACAGCGCACATCCTGAAATTATGTATTCAAGGTGATCTTAAACGTAATGAAGGGAAATGAGGCACAATTAAAAAGTAATTGTCTAGGATCACATTGCTTGGTGAAGCGGGGAAGCAGGGTTGATCACAGGTTTTCTGGTTTCACATTATGCAATTCAGCCACTAGATAGCAATTATATCTCTCTCCCATTTTACTTCAGAAGTAGCGCTTTGTGTTTATTTTTTTAGAAGTTCACTGTGTTCAATTACACATATAACATGTTAAATCAAATTGACACAGGAAACCTTTTTTGAAAAATTGATAAAGTTAAGGGAAGTGCACATGACATTTCTTTTTAACAGCAAACACACTGGCTATGTGCACACACACAAACAGCACCTGGATACCCTCTTGGGTGATTAGTGGGCTATACAAATCAACATAACCTAACATAACATCAGCACACACACTACACTGCTCGTGCACACAACTCATGAAAGTGAAAGCAGCAGCTCGGGGCAGGCACAAACTGAAGGAAACCTGGCGTGCCCTTTCGTTGCATCGCTCTAAAGAAAAGCACGTATCACCAGCAGCCCTTGTGGTGTGATTTGTAGGGTTACTCGAAGATGACAAAAAACAAAATATTACAGGCACACACCTTCATCCAGTGCCTGCTCTCTGGAGTTATATCTGCATACAACTTCTACACGAACTGTGCTCATACCAGGTGGTACACAAATACACATGCAACCATATTACATGTGCACTCATTACACTTAGAGCGAGGACGCAGACACTGACTGAGCTTAACCATGCCTCATGAATGTGCCCACATGGCAGAAAGTGTAAGCACAAGCCACCGATTTTAAGAGAGACTCAACACCACAGTGAGGGCAATTACACATATTAGCAAAACAAAGATCTGTAGGTTTCAGTCACTAAACGGCTACACGTTTTTGCATCCACACAAGTGAAGTGCAGAGCAGGGAATACAGCAGCCTTTGACAAAGAGATCCCATCACAGGCCTTTTGCATATTTATTGCCCTCTGGGGACGGGGGACAGCAGTACAGGTTGGCTGAGTGTCAATATCCTGTAGAGTACTATGAACATACTCAAAGAGGAACTGTTTGAAAAATCATTAAGGCAACGTCCCTCCTCAAGCACTTTCATAGCACTTCCACAGGTGTTCTCTACTGCCCCTCTGCAAAGCACACTTCTGCTGCAGGAGTAATGATGGAGGGGGGTCTGGGAGCATGATGTAATGGTATGGAAGGCAATCGGTGACCACAAGAAAGCTTAGTTTATTTTGGACTTGAGTGCCCAATAGGACCTCGAGCTGAATCAGAGACAGTTCACCCTCCTCTAATTGTGAATGCTAAGTTTAGACTCAGTATTTCCTACAGTTTTGGTTGGCTGGTGGTGTTCCGTATTTGAGGAGATGGAGTAGCGCTATTTTACCACATTAGTCAGCCGGTGCTTTTTAGACAAATCTTTGATCTTGTTAGCTCTAGCATTGCACTTACTTGCACAGCGAGCCGTTAAAGTCTTGGCTGCAGCGCACAGAGACCCTTCAGTCTCACACAGAGAGAAAAATAATTAGAGGGAACATTGGCCCTAATCTCCTGGGGCATAACGTCACCTCTTAGTTAATCCGATTTCGCCAGTGTGGTAGTCGGCAGTTAAGCAGATGTCAGAAAGGCCTCGATGTAGGCAACTGAGTGGTCAGTCGCGCTGCTATAAAGAGTAGCGTAATAGTCATGGAACTCACAGTCAGCCGCGATCCGTGCAGGTAACAGCGGTGGGGCCGTGTATGGGGGGATTCGAGGGACGATGCAGAGGGAAAATTAATTATTTATTTAATTTTCCCTCAGCATCGTCCCTCGAAATCCCCCCTTACCCGACCCCACTGTCACACCGCTGTTTCCTGCATGGACCGCGCCTGCTCACAGTTGATTTCTACCCGATGATACAGCGTGTGGCCCTGGCCTGCCATAAGCCCCACCACCACCGATTCCCGTTTGGCCGGATTTGCGAGCAACACAAGCAATGATCTCGTCCGGTCCCTCTCTACATGCACCCGAAGCATGTAATTCCTATAATCAAAACAGCGCAGCTTTTCTACCAGCTCTACTAACTTTTATTTAGACTCCAGGAGCTCCGTCTGTAACTCCGGGTGCCCAGGCCTGCGTTTTTCAATGTCGCTCAGCTCTTTCTCAGCCTTATCTACCTTCGCCAGCAAGGTCCTTCGGACTCCCACTGACTCCGAAATACATCTGCCCCTAATCACAGCTTTTAATTTGTCCCATTCCACCTGGGGGGTCGAGGCAGACCCAGCATTGTCAGCAAAATATTGCCTGACGGCCTCCCCAATCATAGCCTCCAGTCGGTATGTAGGGTCCCTCTCCCTCCCAGCCCAGCCCAAGCAGCAAGGGATTAGGATCAGAAAGGGTCCTGGAAAGGTACTCAGTGATCTTAACCATCTCATGTACAGCAGGCGTGCACAATATTGCAGCCAACCGCACATGAAGATCATGCAAATGAGAGAAAAAGGAGTAATCCCATCCCCCTGGGTGGTGTAACCTCCAGGAATCCACCAGTCCCCATTGCTCCTGCCATTTCGTGAACGCTCTGGCCACTCTGACTATCAGGTAGTCTCATAATGGGGGATGTGAACGGTCCATGGAAGGGTCTGCCACACAATTAAAGTCCCATTCCAGGAGGACCTGACCCAAGAGGTGAGGGGCTAATACTCTTGGAAGCTAGGCTAGAAAGGACCCCTGATCCACTTTTGGACCGTAAATACTGCCTATAAAGATATCTTGGACATTTAACCGCCCAGTGACCACTACATAGCGACCCGCCTGGTCTATCAACTGCCCCGTAGGCTGGGAGGGGACCCTAGGTCTCATCCACACTAGGTTTTCCCTTGCAGAGGCAGGGTAATCTGTGAAATAAAGCCTGCCCTCTCCACGTCCGCTGCAGTGCTGCTCCTTCTTTAGCCAGGACGTATGTTTCTTGAAGCAGCACTATCTGCACCCCTCTCCTGATAAGATATGCGAAGACATTATTCGTTTTAGCCATGGTGTGCATCCCCCTGACATTCCACAATAACAATTAACATGTCATAGAGGATGCCATTGAGCATAGGAAGAAAATCCCGACTTACTACGCTGGCCAAATGCATCCCAACTGCTGTGGCACTGCACATGTTCGCTCAAGCAAAAGTTCTGACCCGAGGCACACATCATATCCCATTCCATAACTGATAAACAGCAAACACCCCAACTCCCACACCCCAGGACAAGCAGGGCAACCTCCCCCATCCAAACAGTCAGCCAACAGGCATACCTATGTGTGTGTAGGCACAGAAACTTCAACAGGAGACTAACAGTGATCATTTAGTCAGCAACCATCTGACTCCCCCATCTGTATAAATGAAATAAGCAAAGTGTGAGTCCCAGGCGCCTGCCCCCTCAGTCACTCCTCAGGATAAGAAGTATCAACCTTCCACAACTCACAGCCAGTCACCAGCCCACTCATCCCGCCAGCAGCATCTTATAAGTTCATCTGCTGTACCAGGCGTGACCCAAGGCAGGTCAACCTCCGAGTTCTCCACCGAGCTAGCGGTCCCCGTGTGATCAGAGTCTTGAGCTCCCACATCGCTCAGTGATGGGGTCTGGCTCAACTCTCTCATGCTCATCACAGCCACCACCTCCACTGCCCTCTGTTCTCTTTGAACGTCTGCCCCTAAAGGAACTCTTCCGCCACGCTTCCTTAGTGTCCTCTGTTGAGGGGTGCGCCCCGGCGACCCCCTGCTGGGGCCGGCTTGCGGATGCACCTCAACCCAGTGCCATACATCCTGCGGGTTTCTAAAGAATTGCACCCATTCCGGTGTTACCACTATTAGCTGAGCCGGAAACATCATGGCGTACTGCAGACCCATCTGGCGAAGCCATCTCTTGGCTTCTATGAATGTGGAACGTTGTTTCTGGACTTCCTTAGTAAAGTCTGGGAAAATTATCCCCTTGCTATTAGCTACACTAATGTGTCCCCAGAGCTTGGCTTATGCCAGAATATGATCCCGTTCTCTATAGTAGAGGAGAGGAGTTGGCCTAACGGCCAGGGCGGTCAACCTCGAATCTGGGGAACCGGGTTCGAGTCTCGGCAATGACGCTGAACATCCTGTGATTCTGGGCAAATCACTTAATCTCCCCGTGCCTAACAAAAATGAATGTGTCCTCATGTAACGCAACTGGTGCTCGTGTAAAGCGCTCTGATACCCAATACCTTCGGGTCAAGTTCGCGCTATATAAAACTCAGTAAAAATAAATAAATAAAAAGCCTAGCCACCACCAGACAAGGTGGTGCCCCCGGCCATGGCGGTCTAGCTGGAACCCTAAGCGTCCTTTCCAGCGCATAAAAAGAAGAAAGTCCCTCTGGCGCTACCTCCTTACATAGCCATTGTTCCAAGCAGGCCCCCATATCGTTCCCTTCTGTGTGCTCTGGGAGGCCTATGACACGGATATAGTTTCTCCATGACCTGTTTTGGCTATCTTCAGCTCTGACCTCTAGTGTTCGGACCTTGTCCTCCATAGCTGCAAGTCTGTCTCCCAATGTTGAGATGTTCAAAGGCACATCCACTATGTATGTTCCGCAGTGGTGACTCGTTCTGCAAGTCGCCGATGGTCATTCTTCAGGATACCCAGGTCGATACCGAGGTTATACATTTTTGTCTTCAACGCCTCTCTGGAGGCAGTGATGGCCTGCATAACGTCTCGTAGTGTGAACCCTTCTTCATCGGTCCCCTTTTGCGTCAATGGGGCTTCCCCCACCCCTCCAGCAGTAGTGCCCACAGTTGCCATGGACCCCCCCTGCCTCCTGGTCCCCTTGCTCCGCCACCTTGCCCATGTCGGTCCAGCCGTGCCAGAGGATCTTCAGAATTCTATTGGGTGAGGCCAATTCGCTCCCCACTGTTCGCAGGCTAGCTAGTCGGCGGATACCTCCTCAAGGCGGCACAGCAGCTCCCCGTGGTTGTCCAAGCAGGCTAGTTCTCGGTTGTAGGAGGATGGCTTAGTATATGGTGCACACTTATTTAAGTGAAGCACTTTGCACTAATCCAGACAACCGTTATGGTGATTTTAGTGGTCTTAGACAACCTTAGAAAGCTCTCTAAGTGGTAGCTGTGGAGAGCAGCCTTCAGGCTTATCCAGAAGGAGTGTTAACCAGCTTGTTTTACCAGATCTACTCATGTAGTGTAGGTTAAACGAAAAAGAACCACAAGGGGTAATATATAAAAATGGCTCTATTTATTACACAGCACTCATGAACACATTGGTGTATCTTTTACCCGGAGATATAAACACAAATACACGACAATACCTCAATTGCAAAGAGGTAAGTAAGCACAATTCACAGTGGTCTCCAGGGGGAGACCAAACCATGTACTACAAAAATGGAATGCAAACTGTGACCGAAGTTGGGACTTGGACCAGGAGACTCAGAAGATCTGGGGACCCAAGGAACCACCCAAGGTAAGCACCCAGGAACCCCACGGAGGCTGTGTGCAGAGTGGAAACACAGCCGCGTACTCAATAGAAGTCAACGGGAAAGTCGCAATTGCAGTTTTGAAGAAAAAGGTCTCTTCCCAGTGGACCCTGAAGAAACCCCATGGAACACAGAATGTTGGAGAGTCACCCCACCCGTGGATACCCCAGGAACCAGGATACGTACACCAGGAAAGCCGGGTGCATAGGTGCGAAGTGACGTCAGAAACCGCTGTAGACCACAATGGAGGACTTCAGTAAAGATGCCGCTAGTGAAGACTGTGCAAGAGTCCGGTGGAATCCAAGGGTGCATTCTTGAAGAGAAGAACCTGCAAGCAGAGGGGACAGAGACTATGCCACTTGGAGGTGACCAGGAGGCATGGAAGAGCAATGCCCACCAATGTTGGATGATGCAGGAGGGATGACGGTGACCTTGTCGCTGCAGCTGTGAAGACCAGGCGACGATGAGGAAGACCAGGAGCCGTGCACAAGCGGTCCCACGTCGGATGTTGAGAACCAGGGGGTCAGTGTCCGGCGGGAGCACCAACAAGCCTTGGCAGCTGCAATAGGCATGGAAAACCAAAGAAGGAGCAGCGTTTGGACGCTGTCAAGTGAGCAGGGAAACAGATGAAAGGATTACTTTCACACACAGGGGGCTCCCCCGCGGTCCCATAGCACACTGGGTGCCCTGGGGCACCCAGGACAAATGGCCAGGCCCCGGGGCTGAAATCGCATGGGGAGGGGGCACAGGGCAGGGCCCCCCTCTCCATTTGGTAATGGCTGGGCCACGGGAGATGGGGGGCCCGTTTCCAAAATGGGCCTGGGAAGGTGGGCCGCCCGGGTCCCCTCCTCTATTTAAAAGGAAAAAAGAATAAAAGCTGGGCCCTGGGCGAAGGGGTCCCCGGAGTCAAAATCGGCCTGGGGAGGGGGGCCATGGGATCCCCCCTCATTTTTGCCCATTTGTAGTTCCACTTCTATAAAGTACTAATCATCCTAACTTTGTGGGCATGGCCAAGGCAAAACAAGCATGTTTTCTCTGTATTTCCACCTTGAAAAGTGATGAAGGTGTTTGCATCCTTGCGTTTCTCAAGCGCAATATCTCATGTTGTGTCTGTGAAGATGGGGTTCTTTCTTGTCATCTGCTGCTGAGAGCAGGGATTGTGTTCTAAACTTTCAAAACCTAGAAATACGTAAACTTGCTTAGAAATCCTGCCCGTTTGACCCCACCCCATATACATTAGCAACGTCTTCCCGCCCTTTTCCCAGGATGATGGACAGCTTACTTAAAGGCCCCGGATCGCGTTTCCCGCCGATTTTGGAAATGGGTTTTGATGTCTAGGAATGCAATCGCATCTCCACAAAACAAAGAAAGTCATCCAAGTGTGTTTTCTCTGCAGTTCCACCTTGTAAAGTTATCTGATGAAGACGCTTGAGGAACAATCAAACTGGCAAAGTTGCAGATCCACAAGTTCACTGGAGACATTTCCTCTGCATCCTTTACGCAGCTGTGGTGTAGGAGATGCACTATACATTTACCCAACAAGGTAGCACTTAATAATTAGCCAGTACAAAGTACTCCACTTGGGTAGAGGTGTTGCACAAAACAGTGGCCTCTTCTTGGATAAATATGCAGGGCAGTATTGATTCTGGCACGATGCACATTTCACAGCAATGAAACCTCGATGGGAAGCACTTACAAATATAAACAAAGCAGTTGCCTGAGTTGAAGCTCCACTTCTGTAAAGTACTAATCATCCTAACTTTGTGCGCAAGGCCAAGACAAAGCAAGTGTGTTTTCTCTGCATTTCCATGGTGAAAGGTTATCTGTAATCCGTGATAGAGGTGTTTGCATCCTTGCTTTTTTCGAGCGCAGTATCTCACGTAGTGACTGTGACTAGGGTTTTTTAGGTTGAGCCTGACCCAGCGCGCAAGCGCTGCTCTGGGGATGATCTGTAGTAGTTCAGTACGGGAGAGAAGCCCCGCCCATATTTTTCATTGGCTTGTGTCTTTGTCCTTTGTAAATGCTGGCTTCTGATTCCTAAATAGGCTTGTTAGTCCCTCCTTAGTGTGGCCATATCGTCATTTGTAACCTCCCATGGCTACTGGCCCCTTTACTTGGTTGTTTGGTTGTTACACGGTATGTGTACTATTTATTTATTTATTGAGTTTTCCCTATCTTAGGCACGACGACGTGCTTTGCTTAAATTCAGCAGGCCATGCCCGCTTTCACTTTCGTAGCAGCCCGGACAATGGCCGCCATTTGTTTGCAATGCCATAGGTCTTGCATTTAAATGTGAGACCTAGAGCATTGCAAATATTTTTTTTCTTTTATTCTTGTGTGCCTTCTGCGCGCCTTGTTTCTTTTTCCATGTTTGTCGTTCTTTACAGAAAAGAAAGACAAACGTGAACTCCTCACTTCCCTCTTCACCTTTCTCGTCAAGAATGGAGTATTCCTCTCACACTTCCTCTCCCATCTCAACATATTCTTGCACCACACCTCCTTCCCACTTCCCCCACCCCCTCTTTCTCGCCTCGTTTGTTGTCCACAGCCCTCCGCTGTGCACTCCATGGCACACTGTCGTCCCCCTGGCACAGCTACCACCGTCCCCCAAGTGGAAATTGTTGCGAGTACTTCCTTCCTCTCTCGCTGTTCCCGGGAGAAAATGGGTTAACTGGGGGCAGTGAGGAAGTGCAGATCGCAGCTTTGTGATAGGCTGCTGAGGGGCAGGTAGTCCCAGGGCCATGGACGCTCATAGACAGCCGCGGCTGCTCGTCAGGGCTCAAAGTGTGGAGGGGACGTATATGGAGGATCTGTAGGAGAGAGTCTCCCAGAGGAGCAGCGGCAGAGCTGAAGAGCGGTGCCCGGGGGATGGTGAGTCCAAGGGGTTTTGGTACTTTACTCTCGCTTCATGAGGCCTGGGGCTATCAGGTGTGTGGGTGCCAGCTCGGGGGCTGAAGTGGGGAATCCCTTCAAGAGTAAGGTGTATAGGACATGGGCAGATAGAGCTACAACTCTCCCCCCCAATGTTCATATAGCGCTGAGGCTGCTCGTCAGGGCTCCCAGAGGATGGGGGCCTGCTGAGGATCTGCCGAAGTGCTGTAGCGTAGCAATCAACAGGGGAGCTGGAAATGGGGCATAGGAGTCCGGCTGTTGGTTCGTCTGCTGTGGACTGGAGGTGTTGAGGCTAGAAGAATTGGACAGGAGACATGGATGGGCGAAAGGAATCCAGCACGGAGGTCCGGTGCTTTGGAAAGATGTGTTCCTGCGCTTGTTGTGGGTCTCAGTGCTCCAAGCACAGGGGAGCTTCTCGCGGGTGTATCCCTGCTGGCGGCCCTGCGCCCCTCTTTCTGATTTGCATGGGCGCCCAGGTTCTCTCTGTAAGGCGCTTGAGTGCAGGCGTGCTTTTCACAAGGCGCTTGGGTGCTGATTAGGAAAGCCAGGGATAACTACTGTATGGCATACGGATGCCCTGGAGTACCTTTGTGTTATTTGTGGTGCAGTGTGGTGCTCTTGGCAGGACAGGTTGTGCCCCTCTTTACATCATAGATGTCTGTTTGGATCCTCTTCCAGAGGATTAAACACAGCTGTCCCATCACAACCTCTCCCGGAGAGACGAGGGTCATAAAGCTCTCGTCTCAGTGGTCTCTCATGGGGATGCAACTTACCTTGTGGAGGGAGATTTCTGCTTATTCTTTGCACTTGATTCCTTCTGTGTTATGAGGTTTGTGTCACGAGGTACAAACATGACAGAAAGCATGAAGCCCCCCCTGCCCCGCTCGTATCCCCAGACTCTGCCCCCAACCCATCAACATCTGAGCTCCAGGGGCGAAGCTTGGTCAGTAGGATGGGGAGGGGTGGGGGAGCTGGTTACGAGACGCAGAGCAGCATGTGAGCTTAAGGAGTAGTAGGAAGGGAGAGGAGTGCAGATTGTGAGGGATACTTAAACTCAATATTTTGTTAAATAATATTTTTTAAGATCTTTAAAACAGACGAGTGAGTGTGTGTTTTCGTCTGCGTGTGTATGTAAATATCCCAAGTGAAATCCGACGGACACTTCACTATACCCGACTGAAAGCACTTGTACAGAACTATTCAATACAGAATCCACTTATTGGTGGGGTGTAACACCCAAATCCTCGCACCCTCCCCCCCCCCCAAGCTATGCCCCTGCTCAGCTCTCCCATCTTCAGCACAATCCCTTCACTCTCTCCTGGATGCACTCCCTCGCCTCTCCTTCTCCACCTCCTAAACATACAAGGCACACACTCGCATGTAAGCACTGCATTTTATTTTACTTTCGCCTTGTCGATATTCTGACACCTGTGTACCTCCATCTTACACATTTGTACTTAATCACAATTGCAACAGAAATACGTGACCATTGCACTCTGCAGAGAGGCCAAGGACTGGATGATCATGTAATCTGAAGATCTTTGTGACCCACTGACGAGCACTGGGACAGACTCGGGATGCCTTCATCCTCCACTCCAGTGCCGTGGCGCATGAACACCTGGAGGCGACTTCGTTCAAAGTATGCCCTATACAACAGCATTATGCTATAGGAGAAACACAGCATCCTGGAAATAGCTCACTTAATCGTGCATACCCTAACACAGGAAATATAAACAGAAACTAAATCAAGGACGTTGATTACCTTCACGTTTTTAGGTCTCGCCTGAGCCAGCGCATGCGCTGCTCTGGCGAGACTTTTAGTAAGTGGCTTTTTAGAGTGCTACCCACAGGCTTTTGCTGGCCTCCAGCTTGCGTTCACGTTCGCGTGCACGCGCGATCAGGCGCCATCTGGCTTCCCTCGCCATCTGGCTTCCCACCCTTACACTCGCAGCGGCTTTTATCGCTCGCGATTACTTTCACTTGCGCGGCCGCGCGGCCGTGTCACTTTCACGGCCGCGCGGCCAATGCTTGTTATAGGGGGTAAATATGTCATTCAAGGGGCATCGTGTCTTCGTCTACCAGCTTCAGGAGATATTCATCACATTCTGAAACGGGGCTTCCGCCGCCCTCTGCATTTTGATGTCTCGTTGGTGCCAGGTCCTCTCTGCTTCCACTCTACCTGTCCACTCTGCTTAGGTCGCCCTCTGCATTTTGATGCCTCGCTGGTGCCAGGTGCACTCTACCTGTCCACTCTGTCTGGCTCTTTATAAAATACCGGAACCCGAACCGTTTCCACAATGTCGGTTGCAACCGTTTCTTTACTCTTGTGCTGCTGCCCAACTCTTTTTGCCAAACTTGTATGTTTTAAAATGCAATACTGGAACCCGAACTGGTATTGCATTTTACTTTATCACCGTGCTGGGAGCTCCAGGAAATGAAGTGGAAGGCAGATGAGATCCGGGGCTGGCAGCCTACGGGCTCAAGCTCCCTCCCACCCACGCATCCATAATCATCGCCAAACTCGGTCCCAATACAACAATAAGCCTGCTTACTCCCCAGTTCCTTGCCGCATTCAGTGCCAGGACTTTCTCTGGAGGAGAACTCTTAAAAAACAATATCTCCCCGCCAGGAATGCTGTGTAACTGGTCTATTTTCTTATTTCTACTAGAAACAGACTAATTGCTGCTGCTCTAAGTGGCAGGATCCATGTGTTTTCTTACTTTATATTTCGCATATCTATTTGTGTTTCTTTATGATTCTGTTTGTTGTGGTGCGCCCACACGCAGTCCGTTTTCTATCACTGCACCGGATTTAACAGCGTCTCGTTCACAACACGGCTGTTTTACCGTCGACATCTGCTGCAAGTCACCGTCACTTCGTCCGAGTAAGTAAATCAGCCTACTCACCCATAGTTTGTTTATTAGCATGTCTCTGACGTTGTACATATTTGTCACTGACTTTGTCATTCTGTACCACACTCGATATATCTTTCGTAATTACTCACTTTAAAGACACGCGAGACAGTAATCCACAAGCTTTTCAAAAGCGCAAACAACACCCCTTTAATTCACCCGCGTTAACCCACTAATTTCAGCCCATCGAGTTTGACACATTTGTGCACTTTATCTTTGCACCTTTTTGATTTTTGGTCGTCTAACACTTATCACTCACATCATACGTTTCACTTACGTGCACAGCTTGTTTGCACTGTAATCTTTGGACGTTCGAGTACACTATGTCGATGTGAGAGTGAGCACGGTCCAGTGCTCCATGTATTATGATTTCGTTACACCTTCTTATTTCACCTTGGTGAAGGTGTAGGTACGCCGATTTCGGTTGGTTACTCATTATATCACTGCTTCATTCTTTGTATAGATCTTCCACTGACGAAGGGCAAGTACTGCCCGAAATGCATTGGGAGAAGTGGAAATGTACGCACAGATGCATTTAAGTTGGCTCTAAAGAGTTGCGATATGACTGTTTGAATATCGTTTCAACAATAAAACTTTGCCAACCCACATGAAGACCCTGGTTTACATTTTGACTTAAATCCTTAAAACAGACTCATTATATCGCGTCCTGCGATTTTCAGCTGTGCTCAGGGGGATGTCTCCTAACCTAGGAAACGCTACCTTCTTGCTATGTGAAATTCTCATGATCCAAACTCCGCTCGTTATTTGTTAATTTATCTGTTTGCCATTTGGTTTTGTTTATTTAGGGCGCTATTTTTTGTTTAATTCGCTTATTAGAACATGTATGTGTCATGCCTTTCCTATGTGATAATATAATTGTACGCTGACTGCTGCAGTGGTGTTGTGATACAGTCCTTAGACCATAGGACTTGTAGTAAGACGACCCATAGTCCAAACTCCAACACCGCCGCTGACGTTATGTGTTGTGGTTACCAGATTATTATTCTTTCTGTGGTCCATTTGGCACAACTTATATATATTTTTTTGTTCTTTTTTCCAACTGAGATTGTGGGCCTGTTGCCAAGTCGAAAATTCGCAACCCGGGGGTTCACCCAGCCTTTCATCCTTTTGAAGTTGATAAATGCAGTACCACTGCATTTTTGCATTTGTTTTTTAAACATGAACCTCTATTAATGGCCTTTGAGTACTGTGTTTATGTATGCTATGTGTGCCAGTGTGGCAGACGTGTTTGCTGCTCCTTTTGTTCTGTGTATATGCGTCCAGGATTTGTTTGCTGTTAAATGCGCCTTCTCTGATCCCATCTATAGTTCCTCATTCTACCTTCTCTACATACTGCTACACCTGCGTCTCTATTCCCAATAGTTATTCTCAATTCTTAATCCTATAAGCAGTACTGCAGCTGCATCTCTCTTCCCACTGGGAATTCCTCATTCTTACTCCTATAGCCACTGTTGCTAGCTATTTCTTTAATGCCAGTAATAATTCCCCATTCTTACTCCTCTGAACAATGCTGCAGCTGCTTCTGTAGCCCAAATTGTAATTCCTTATTCTAAATCCTCTAAATAGTGCTGCAGCTGCTTCTCTGGTCCTTTCATTAATTCTTCATTCTAACTCTTCTAGCCAGTGCAGCAATTGTATCTCTAGTCACACTAGTAACTCCTTATTCTAACTCCTCTAAGCAGTGCTACAGCTGCGTCTGTTCCTACTGGTAATTCATCATTCTTAGTCCTGTAGCCAGTGCTGCTACAGGCTTCTCTAGTGCCAATACTAAGTCCTCATCCTAACTCCTCTACACTCTGCTGCAGCTGCTTCTCTGCTCTCATCTATAACACCTCATTCTACATCCTCCCGTAAATAATTCCTCATTCTAACTACTCTAAACAGTGTTCCTAACTGCTTCTGTTATCCTGTCCATAATTCCCCATTCTAAATACTCTACACATTGCTGCTACCTGCTTCTCTGCCCTCAACGGTAATTCCTCATTCTAAATCCTCTACACAATACTGCAGCTGCTTCTCTAATCCTAATGGTAATTCTTCATACTATGTAGTCTATACAGTGCTGCAGCTATATCTCTATTCATACATCCACTATACTCCAAACAAAAACACATAAATAACACACATTGTCATTTGAAAAGGCAATAGCTCTAACTAAAAAAAATGTGAGACCTATTACATTGCAAATGCTTGTTTTTCTTGTCATCTGCTGCTGAGGGCAGAGTCCATGGTTCACCCTTTCAAATGCCCAAAGTAATGGCCAAAATCCATAGCACCACTCACACACCCACTCACAGACACACAGGCATTCTCAGACCCACACAGCCACTCACAGACCCATAGCGCCACTCACAGTCCCACACAGGCACTCACAGACCCACACAGGCATTCACACACACTCATGCACCCACTCACAGACCCATTCATGCACTCATAGACCCACTCACAGATCCACTCACACACCCATTAACGGACCCACACAGGCACTCACACACCTACTCTCAAAGGTTACAAATTACAATTAGGAAATACAATTTTAAAAAAACTTAGAAATTCAGTGAAAAAACTAAAGGTTCAGGGATGTTATAGTTTGGAAATAGAACATTAAAAAACCTTAGAAATTCACTGGAAAAAAAAGGTTACAGAGACATTATAGTTAGGCTCACACAACACCAGTGAAATTCAGCAGTTATAGTTACCTGAGCTACCTATAACTAACGCCTCCACAGTGCACTGCTTATGACCTCACATATTATATCACTCATGACACGGTCAGTGACATCAATGACATCATCCGCATAAGCACTCACATACCCACTCACACCCCTATTCAACCTCTCATACACCCACACAGCCACTTATATACCCATTCACAAACCCATACAAGTACTCACACAACCACTCACTCATCCATAGAGCCACTCAGACAACCACTCACTCACTCACTCACTCACTCATATAAGCACTCACACAACCACTCAGTCACCCATAAAGCTACTCCTACAACCAGTCACTTACCCATACACCCACTCACACACCCACTTATTCACCTGTACATCCACTCACTCACCCATACAGCCTCTCAACACAGCCACTCACTCACCCATACAAACACTCACACACTCCCTGACACACCCACACAACCACTTACATACCCATTCACACATCCATATAAGCACTCCAACATCCGCTCACTCACCCATACATCCATTCACAGACACTTATTTTACAATGCAGCCACTCACATACCAACTCACTTAACCAAATAGCCACTCAAACAGTCAGTCACTCACTCATACAGCCATTCAGAAACTCTCACTCACCCATACAGTCACTTACATACCCACTCACCCACCCACACAGCCACTCACGCAGCCACTCATTCACCCATACAGCCACTGACACACCCACTCACTCACCAACATAGTCATTCACACAGCCACTCACTCACCCACACAGCTACTCGCATACCTACTTATACACCCATACAGCTATTCACACACCTACTCGCACACCCATAGCGGCACTCAGACAGCCACTCACACATGAATACACAGTCACACAGCCACTCACATAATATATGTTAGAAATAGTATCACTCGGTAGTATAGAAAGTATACTATTTTAACTTATGTAGTACCTTGATATATATGTTTGACATTCATAAACTTTTAGAAAACACGCACACTCACTGGATGATGTCATCAGTGAATTCATTTGAAATGTCATCGGTAATGTCATGAGTGATGTCACTGACCATGTCATGAGTGATGTAATGTGTGAGGTCGTTATAACTAGCTCAGGTAATTAACTGCAGAATTTCACTTTTTTTTATGAGTAAAATGTGAGCCTAACTATAACGTCTCTGTAACCTTTGTTTTTTTCCCAGTGAATATATATATATATGTGTGTGTGTGTGTGTGTGTGTGTATATATATGTATATATATATTTGTATATATATGTGTATATATATATATATATATGTAATAAAATACAAAAAGAGTTGCCTCTAGGTGGGATGCACTCCCAGGTGGAAATTACGCTAAAGCAAGGGCACACGCCATGAACAAAGTCCTTTTCTGGTTTACCTGCCAGACGCGTTTCGGGCCAGCGCCCTCTTCAGTGGCAGACCATGTGACGTGCCGGCATGCGGCAACCACCAGTAAATCCCCATAATAATAACGCTCAGGTGAACCACCTGAAGCAATGCTTCCTGGGACTGGTGGTTCAGTAAAACCCAAGTGGGTCGCCGCCGGCACTCACATTCAAAAATGTCTTTAAAAGGATTGCCGATGTTTGCGCCGGCACCCCTGCATATAACAGGCACCTCCTGTTCCACAGTTAGCTGCCCCAATAAAGCAGCCGCGGACCCGCAAGTGTTTCGCGGTGGTGCAATCCCGCGACCAGGCAGGCCGCTGTACAAAATACAAAAAGAGTTGCCTCTAGGTGGGATGCACTCCCAGGTGGAAATTACGCCAAAGCAAGGGCACACACCATGAACAAAGTCCTTTTCTGGTTTACCTGCCAGACGCGTTTCGGGCCAACGCCCTCTTCAGTGGCAGACCATGTGACGTGCCGGCATGCGGCAACCACCAGTAAATCCCCATAATAACGCTCAGGTGAACCACCTGAAGCAATGCTTCCTGGGACTGGTGGTTCAGTAAAACCCAAGTGGGTCGCTGCCGGCACTCACATTCAAAAATGTCTTTAAAAGGATTGCCGATGTTCGCGCCGGCACCCCTACATATAACAGGCACTTCCTGTTCCACAGTTATCTGCCCCAATAAAGCAGCCGCGGACCCGCAAGTGTTTCGCGGTGGTGCAATCCCGCGACCAGGCAGGCCGCTGTACAAAATACAAAAAGAGTTGCCTCTAGGTGGGATGCACTCCCAGGTGGAAATTACACCAAAGCAAGGGCACACGCCATGAACAAAGTCCTTTTCTGGTTTACCTGCCAGACGCGTTTCGGGCCAACGCCCTCTTCAGTGGCAGACCATGTGACGTGCCGGCATGCGGCAACCACCAGTAAATCCCCATAATAATAACGCTCAGGTGAACCACCTGAAGCTATGCTTCCTGGGACTGGGGGTTCAGTAAAACCCAAGTGGGTCGCCGCCGGCACTCACATTCAAAAATGTCTTTAAAAGGATTGCCGATGTTCGCGCCGGCACCCCTGCATATAACAGGCACCTCCTGTTCCACAGTTAGCTGCCCCAATAAAGCAGCCGCGGACCCTCAAGTATTTCGCGGTGGTGCAATCCCGCGACCAGGCAGGCCGCTGTACAAAATACAAAAAGAGTTGCCTCTAGGTGGGATGCACTCCCAGGTGGAAATTACGGCAAAGCAAGGGCACACGCCATGAACAAAGTCCTTTTCTGGTTTACCTGCCAGACGCGTTTCGGGCCAACGCCCTCTTCAGTGGCAGACCATGTGACGTGCCGGCATGCGGCAACCACCAGTAAATCCCCATAATAATAACGCTCAGGTGAACCACCTGAAGCAATGCTTCCTGGGACTGGTGGTTCAGTAAAACCCAAAAAGAAGAGAACTCTGGGTAGTTCTCAAGTTTAGGTGGAAGGCAGCTTCTGTACAGAGCACCCTCAACACCAGCGACACTCTAGATTTACTCACCTTAAATGTCTGCTTTTCGATCAAACTTTTTAAGCATGGGATTAGCACAGTGCTATCCACGCCGAGATAGAAAGGGACAAAGTCTTTTGCCATTTCTACAGCAAAGTCTTTAAGCATAGGAATTGCACAGTGCTATCCATGCCAAGCTGTATGTATATATATATATATCTGTATCTTACTGGTAGTTGCCAGTAGGTATAGTTAGGACCTAGTTTCCATAGGAAATGATGAATCCTCGCGAAATTTTCAAAACTAGTATGGCGCTCACTTCAGCTGCTGTCTTGAAAGTTTCGAAGTGATCCGTCAAGCGGGGCCAAGAAAAAGGGGGGTCCCAAAACGCATTTCTCCATGTTAATTCCCAAAGAGATTTTAGGAATTACACCAAATTTGGCAGAAAGGTAGCTGTTGGTTCAGAAAGTGATCTTTTTGTAAATTGGCGTAAATCCATTCAGTAGTTTTGGAAATATTAATGAAAATCCAAATAAGTATATATAGGGTTGCGAATCCTCCGAGGATCCAACAGTCCTCTTGCTCAAATCTAATTGGCTGCCAACACTTCAAACCAGGAAGTGTTGGCAGCCATCTTGGGGCTTGGCTTGTGCCGCGTCTCACAAAAACGTTAACAATATGAGAAGTGGGCAGAGTAGGAATAACCTGACCCCCTAGGCCTCTTGGGGGAGGGGGGGTCTCAGAGGGACCCTGCCAGGGGGAAAAATGTTTTTTTTTAAATTATTTTGGCAGGAGCCGTGGCTTCCGCTGAAAAATATCATTTTAAAAAAGTGTGAGCTCCTGCGCCTCTTTTCTAATAGGCCCCCGGGTGGGCCAGGTTTGGGGGCGTGGGGTAATTAAAGGATGGGGGTGCACGAGCCTCTCTCCTAGGGCTTCAAAATGTCCCATTGACCAAAACCTCTCTGGGGCGTATGTGAAAATAAAGGGGCTGCTCGGAACCCCCTGGGCCTCAGGGACCACCACCTCCTGAGGCCAAAGTAACATTAAAAGTGGGTGTGGAATGCGTGGCCCCCCTCCTGTAGCCATAGATGGCCCTGAAGACCGCCAACCCCCAGGGCCAGCTCCTGCTATGTCCCGGGGTGCTGACCGCCGGGACATAGCTGTTTGCTGTGGCTTGGTGGGAGCTTTAACCGCTCCCGCCAATCTACAGCAAACACTCCGCTTCCAGCAAGTGAGAACGGAGAAATGCTCTTGATTGCTGGAAGTGGTGTATTTGTCTGTTTCCCAGCCCGCTGTCAAGCAAGCAGGTAAACAGATGAATTGCTTTCAGACACGGGATACTACATGTTTAACTCACCCCTGCATCTGAAAGCAGTGCTGGCTCCTGCGGAAGGCGGGGAACCAGCAGGGACTGCGGGGGCCTTCAGGGTCACCCTGTGGTCCCAAAACAGACAGGACTAATGTCCAGGCCCCGGGGGATGGGGTCCCCTGGGCCAGAATCGGCCCAGGGAGGGGGGCCACACGCCCCTCCATATTACTATTAAAGTTTTTTTAAAGGCTGGGCCCCGGGGGATGACGTTGGTGGGCCAAAATCGGCCCGGGAATGGGCCTGCGCGGCCCCACTCCCCGATTGCAAACTGGCCGGGGGATTTGGTCCCTGGGGCGCAAATCGGCCTGAGTAGGGCCCCTTATGAAAAATAAATTTAAAAAAAGACCTGCCCTGCTGGCCCGCTCCCTTTCTGAACCACTCTGCAAAGGGGCCTCCTGGCACACAACTTGTTGGGGGATGAGGTCCCCTTGGCTTCTGAGGGTCCTTGGGGTCCAACAACCCCTCTTGTTTCCTCCAGTAAGATCCACACAGCGGGATTGCTGAGAGGTCATCCAAGGCTCCACCCCCTTTCTCCACCACTCTGCAAATGCGCCTCCTGGCGCGCTACTGGTTGGGGGATGAAGTCCCATTAAATACTGAGGCTCCTTGGGGGCCAAGAACCCCTCCTGTTACCTCCAGTAACCCCCACACAGTGGGATTGCTGAGAGCTTGTGGGAGGCCCCACCCCCTGTCTCCACCACTCTGCAAACGCGCCTCCTGGTGCACTACTGGTTGGAGGATGAAGTCCACTTGGTTGCTGATGGTCTTTGGGGGCCAACAACCCCTCCTGTTTCCTCCAATAAGTCCCATACAGCGGAATTGCTCAAAGTTCATCTGAGGCCCCTCCCCTTTCTCCACTACACTGCAAACGCACCTCCTGGCGCACTAGTTGTTAGGGGATGAAGTCCCTTTGGATGCTGAGGGGGCCAAGAAGCGCTCCTGTTACCAGAAGTAAGTCTCACACAGCAGGATTGCTGAGAGCTGGTCAGAGGGTCTGTCCCCTTTCTCCACCACTGTGCAAACATGCCTACTAGTTAAAAAAACATAGAAATTCACTCAAAAAAACAAAGGTTACAGGGATGTTATAGTTAGGAAATAGAATTTTAAAAACCTTAGAAATTCATTTAAAAAACCAAAGGTTACAGGGACGTTATAGTTAGGAAATAGAATTTTAAAAAACATGAAAATTCACTGAAAAAAATAAAGGTTTCAGGGATGTTATAGTTAGGAAATAGAATTTTTAAAAACCTTAGAAATTCATTTAAAAAACCAAACGTTACAGAGACGTTATAGTTGGGAAATACAATTAAAAAAACTGTAGAAATTCATTGAAAAAACCAAAGGTTACAAATACATTATAGTTAGATTCAGATTCCACTCATACAAAACCATTGAAAATCAGCAGTTCTAGTTACCTGAGCTAACTATAACTTATGCCCCCTCAATGCACTGCTTATGACCTCACATATTATATCACTTGTGAAATGGTCAGTGACATCACTGATTACATCATCCACAGAAGCACTCACACCCCCACACAACCTCCCATACACCCACTCACACAACCACCCACATACCCATTCACCGACCCATAGAAGTACTCACACAACCACTCACTCATCCATAGAGCCACTCATACACACAGGCACTCACACAGCCACTCACTCACCCATACAGCCACTCATACAACCAGTCATTCACCCACACAGCCACCTACACAGCCATATACTCAGCCATTCAGTCACTCACACACAGACATATTCAGCTATACACCTACTCACACACCCGTACCACCTCTCAACACAGCCACTCACTCACCCATACAAACACTCACACCCACTCAAACACTTACATGCCCATTCACACATCCATACAAGCACTTCCATATCTGCTTGCTCACCCATACAGTCATTCACACAGACACTCACTCTCCAATACAACCACTTACACTAACTTACAACCACGCAGATACACACTCACACACCCATACAACCGCTGACAACCACTCAGACTCCCACAGACCTAGTCAGAAATCCACTCACTCTCCCATACAGCCACTCAGACACACACACACTGATACAGTCATACACCCACTTAGATCACACGGTAGAGATAGTATCACTTATTAGTATGCTGGTTTCCAGTCCAGGGAGGACCTGGCCTGGCAGTTCGGGCTGGACTGTTCCCATTCCGCAGTGCCGTGGAGCCTCGGTTGGCGGGCGCAGGGTCAAGACTGATTTGCATATGGCTGGGTCCAAACTGGAATGGCATGGTGAGCAAAAAAACAATGGATTTAGGCCCAGATCTCTGTACTGGGGTGAATGTATGACATTGTTCTGCATTCTGTCCATCAATTGTTTGTTTTTTTGCATTTGTCACCCGAGTGGGACGGGTATGCCCAGACGTGGGTCCCGTGCTCTCCATGCCACTGGAGTCAAGCTATCCTGGCTGATGAGGGCTGAAAGCCTGAAACCGGTCCTAGGATGCCTGTTTCCAGTCCAGGGAGGGCCTGGCAGTTCGGGCTGGACTGTTCCCATTCCGTAGTGCCGTGGAGCCTCGGTTGGCGGGCCCAGGGTCAAGACTGATTTACATATGGCTGGGTCCCAACTGGAATGGCATGGTGAGCAAAAAAACGATGGATTTAGGCCCAGATCTCTGTACTGGGGTGAATGTATGACATTGTTCTGCATTCTGTCCATCAATTGTTTTTTTTACATTTGTCACCTCGAGTGGGATGGGTATGTCCAGACGTGGGTCCCGTATTCTCCATGCCACTGGAGTCAAGCTATCCTGGCTGATGAGGGCTGAAAGCCTGAAACCGGTCCTAGGATGCTTGTTTCCAGTCCAGGGAGGACCTGGCCTGGCAGTTCGGGCTGGACTGTTCCCATTCCGCAGTGCAGTGGAGCCTCTGTTGGCGGGCGCAGGGTCAAGACTGATTTGCATATGACTGGGTCCAAACTGGAATGGCATAGTGAGCAAAAAAACGATGGATTTAGGCCCAGATCTCTGTACTGGGGTGAATGTATGACATTGTTCTGCATTCTGTCCATCAATTGTTTTTTTTGCATTTGTCACCCCGAGTGGGACGGGTATGCCCAGACGTGGCTCCCGTGCTCTCCATGCCACTGGAGTCAAGCTATCCTGGCTGATGAGGGCTGAAAGCCTGAAACCGGTCCTAGGATGCTTGTTTCCAGTCCAGGGAGGACCTGGCCTGGCAGTTAGGGCTGGACTGTTCCCATTCCGCAGTGCCGTGAAGCCTCGGTTGGCGGGCGCAGGGTCAAGACTGATTTGCATATGGCTGGGTCCAAACTGGAATGGCATGGTGAGCAAAAAAACAATGGATTTAGGCCCAGATCTCTGTACTGGGGTGAATGTATGACATTGTTCTGCATTCTGTCCATCAATTGTTTTTTTTGCATTTGTCACCCCGAGTGGGACGGGTATGCCCAGACGTGGGTCCTGTGCTCTCCATGCCACTGGAGTCCAGCTATCCTGGCTGATGAGGGCTGAAAGCCTGAAACCGGTCCTAGGATGCTTGTTTCCAGTCCAGGGAGGACCTGGCCTGGCAGTTCGGGCTGGACTGTTCCCATTCCGCAGTGCCGTGGAGCCTCGGTTGGCGGGCGCAGGGTCAAGACTGATTTGCATATGGCTGGGTCCAAACTGGAATGGCATGGTGAGCAAAAAAACAATGTATTTAGGCCCAGATCTCTGTACTGGGGTGAATGTATGACATTGTTCTGCATTCTGTCCATCAATTGTTTTTTTTTTCCACTTAGTAGTAGTACAACTAGTATACTAATATAACTTTTGTAGTAGGTTAGTATATATGTATAGCCCCCATAAACACTTAAAAACACCCTCACTTGATGATGTCATCAGTGATGTCCCCAGTGATGTTACTGACCATGTCATGGGTGATGTAATATGTGAGGTCATAGGTAGTGCATTGCGGGGGTGTAAATTATAGTTAGCTCCGGTAACCATAACTGCTGAATTTCAGTGGTTTTGTATGAGGGATATCTCAGCCTAGCTATAACGTCTCTGTAACCTTTGTTTTTTTTCAGTGAATATATATAGATATATATATATATATATTTCTGCAAACACTTCTCCTTCTTGTCTGCTCCAAAGGATAACGTCCGATCCAGCAGTGTGCAATGAAAGAAAATATGTAATTCATATGATCAGTCACCAAATACATCAAGTGGTAGGGAAACTAAACACCCTACACGTATCGGTGTACCTGACGCCTTGCTCACGGGTTTTACGCTCAAGTTTCCTTAGTGTATTTAATACATCTCATGTGACACCAAGTGTGAACATAAACGAAGCACTTGCAGAGAAAATAAAACATTGCAGTACCATGGCTGTCATTTTAGAATGGTGTACACTACATCATGAACATAATTGCCCTATTATATAAAGAAAGCAATGTTCCTAAAAATACTTTTCCAAAACGAATGCCTTACCACGAACAGCTTTTATCTGTATCAAACCCCTGACAGTCACCGGAACTACATTGGGAAATGAAGTTGATACGAGTAGATAAGTGGATACTGTAAACAGTATTCGCTCCATGGAGAGAGTTTACCCTGTACAACACTGTAAGCAGACAGTGAAACTCTCATGCGAAATACACTACAGAGTATTAAAAAGTATCTACTTAGAACAGCGTACACTCTGTGCAACACTTGGCAAAAAAAGGAACTATTTGCTTAAAATAAGCAACTCCGGAAGGTGCTAAACGTTTTACTACCTGCAGCCTTCATACTATGGTGGAAACTTTACAGATAGCCCATCTTCTGAAGCAAAACAAGCACATGTGCATGGCTTAATACCTGGTGCACACAGTCTTCTATGTTATGTAGAAATTGTCATGCTGGACGATTCTGTTTAATAAGTCTAGGCTGCTTACAATACTTAGTATGTTGTATGCAGAATCTTTGCGCTGTTGCAGACCTTTTCTGCAGAGCTTAAAAACTAATGTGGAAAATGCTGGACACAAGTTGTCAACTGTCACCTGCACACAGGGTTACTCTTCAATGCAAATATTTATAATTTGGTCAATACCCTACACACCTGTGATGCATTTAGAGCACATGCGTTTTGTAAACACTTACACCCATCACAGGCTGTAAAAAAATAGGTAGAAAAGAAATATGGTAGCTACCCATCACTATGTAAACAGTAAAACAAATGAGCACACTCCTTGGATGATGTCATCAGTGATGTCATCCATGATGTCAGTGATGTCATAAATGTTGTCATAGAACATGTCATGAGTGTTGTAATATGTGAGGTTATAAGTAGTGCATGGCAGGAGCGCAAGTTATAGTTAGCTATGCTAACTATAACTGGCTGAATTTCCTTGGTTCTTTCAGTTCAAAACATTAATATAGTCACTGACAAATTCACCTAACTATAACTTTATCTATTACTTTAACCTTTGTTTTTTTAGTTAATTTCTAAGGTCTTTTTTTTTTTTACATACAGCTCTTTTTATCACACCTAACTATAACGTTACTTCAACCTTTGTTTTTTTCAGTGGATTTTTAGGTTTTTCTAATGTAAAGTAATATTTTATTACCATACGTAAAGCCAACCCCCCCCCCCTCAACCCCCTCCCCCCAGCTGTGCGCAGTGGGGGATTGGCCACAGAGCCTTATGTTTTTTAAAGGGGAGATGGGCCAAGCCTAATTATGGATATTAGGCCCTCGGGACCCCAGGGCCCTATGTTTTTTAAAGGGCCTTATTAGCACTGTAAGGTGGATTCTCCCTTCCAAATGTCACCCTCAGCTTTAACTGAACCATGAGTAACAAACTTGATAACTGTGCCAAACCCCCTCGATAGACACTTTGGGACATGAACACCAAACTAAATGGTGCAACGTTTTCAGGCTCCTCTAGCATTTCTTCCCCTCTACGCTTTCCTCCCATCAGGTCACTGCCGGCTTTAACTTCTCTAGTGAGCCCTGGTATCTACCTTGTGCCTCCCCTTCGCCCAAACACATATTTACATGTCCCTGGCCCCTCTCAAGTGATGGCTTTAGTGGTCAGTCTTGTCACTTGAGACTTTGAGGTGGTACAGGAGAGCCTGCCTTTGGCCGCCATCATTTTTGCTGGTAGCTTCATGTTTTTCCTGGTGCTCTGAATTTTCCTCTACCTTCCAGTCCTATCTGATATGTGTCTAGAGGCTGAATAAGATTTGGCAAAGGCTGAGGTTGACCCCTGCGGTACTCTGAGTCCCAGGACCTGGCAGGTGTCCGATAGAGACCTCATCTGTTACAGAACTACTTCCCATATGAAGATAAGGCAAAGTTGATATCCCATCTGTACCCAATCTCCTTGCTGCTCAGGAATTCATGACTGTTCGAAATACATGACCTTTCTATATCATAATAGCCAAAAAGTGCTATCAAATTGCTGCTTTGTGTCCCTCATAGGTGATCTAACCCATATCTCTGGCTGCTGCAATGATGTCGTCTTTTTGCCAGTAGTAGTAGAGACAGATAAAGATGGCAGTGTTCTGGTTCCCTCTTCCCTACCCCAGTCTGAACCAATGTATGCAATCCAGCAATATGTCTCGATCTTTGAGGCTCAGAAGAATATGCTTGAAAAGTCTTGACATACGTTGCAATGTTCTTCCCCTCCACGTTTAGTAGCACCTCCTTGATTCTTATGTTCTGTCTTCAGGAGTGGTTCTCATCGACTCCAGATGAGCTTGTAGATCCACCGTTTATTCTTTCAGAGAGAGGACCTCCGGCCACAGGGTCTCCACCTCTTCCTTGCTTGCGTCTCACATATTGTCCAGAGACTAGACTCTAATCCCCAGCTCCCTTGTGTTTTGCTTTATGCTTTGAAAATCCTTATTAACTTTGTCACGTCTTCCGAGAAGTCCTTTAGCAGCCACTGAAAGAGTTCCTTCATGAATGAGTGTGATAGATGATGTTCCAGTGATATACTCTCATGTTGGGATTGATTGTCTCTGGGTGGGTAGCCGCTAGATGTATTGGCCACCATGTCTTGTTTCTCTGTCCCTGCTCTAGACAGCATCTTCCAGAGAGTGAAGTGGAGTCCTTCTTGCCTTTACTGGTTACCTTTTATTTTTTTTGCTTGCTCGAGCCAAAGCTGTTATTGGAAATAGAGTGATTTGTCCAGAATCTCAGGTTGTTGAGCCAATACCAAGACTCAAATTTAGTTCCCCTGTTCCAAAGTCTGCAGCTTTGGCTGTTACTCCACATCCTCACCATTGTGGTCATGCACTGCTTACATGGACTTGAAATGAGTCTGCCTTCAACTCACTACACTTGGCTGGCTGTTCCCTTCTTTATACACTTTTTGTATCGGCCAGAGCCCCTCTGTTGTTTGTCCCTCCTTCTCTTGTTGGGGTTGCTTGGCGGGCCCATGCCCCCACTCCTCACTTGCTGGTACCCCAGGGTCCTCCCATGGAGCCCCAATAGTTGTTTCACTGTTGCTACAGGTGGACTCTGGTGTCCGCCAGTCCCCACACTAGGGCGTCCTCGCTGCTACACAGACCCTCTCTAGAGTGCTCTCCTTATCTCATTAGGCATGGCCCAGCCTACATTCTGTGCCTCAATATTTCCTCATTTCAGCCCAATTCTATGTGTACTGTTCTTCTAGCCGGGGGGACCTGCAGCATCACGAGGAACCCCAGTCCATGGATGGCCTCTTGAGTCGACACCCCTCCACATCCTGCTGCTGTGTGCCTCCCAGGCTGGTACACCCCAATTGGCCTCTCAGGTTAATTTACTTGTCCCCCGAGCTCTGCAGTACACATGATGCCCCTGGGCTCAGGTCCCTCCAGGCCCACAGGGCAGTCAGCCTCTTCCAGGCTGCTGGCTGTCACTCCATTGTTTGTGCCTTGGGGATACACACAGTGGTCATCGGGGGCCCCAACTCCATGGAGAGCGGCCGGCTGATCACCTTGCCTCCTGTCGCTCTGCGCGTTTCCCTGTACTAGTGCACGCCTAACTGCAGCGCGCATTCACTTGCTGGTCCCCCTTCCACCTATGTTCCACCCGGACTGAAGCTTCTCTAGGCCCGCAGAGTGGCTTGCCAATCTCAAGACTGCGTGACCACTGCTACTCACACCGCCGGCTCCTTCAGCCATTTTGTGTATGGGACCGGTCCTCCAAGACCCCGCTCCAGCTCCATCTGTTTTGGGCTGCAGTTCCTTTCACTTGGCCCCTTGGTGTCTGCTGCACATGAGTAGGGGACTTGGGGAGGGTACAGCTGTTCCTTCAAATAGGTCCCCAGCTTCCTGGGAGGGGGATCTCATTCATGGCGGGCCCTGATGGAAGAGAGAGCGAAGCCTTCTACCATGCCGCCATCTTGGCCTCACTCTTCTACATGTTAAATCTAAGTGTTTTTTTTTACATGTAAATACATTTAGGCTACATTTCGTTTTTTTGCCATGGACAGCAGTGTTAACCTTTTCTAAGATATTAATGGAAAACAAGGTTATTATAAAATATAAATTTGAAAAGTTATTTTTGCAAAAGATGTTTTTGTAAACAAAAGTATCACATACAATGGTCACAACAACAGATCCATACACTTCAAAGAAGCCTCAGTGGTTTACACTTCGATACAGAACTTTTCACCTCTGGGAGTGGAGGCTCAGTTGAATGTCATATTGAAGTGGTTTTCATCTTTTTCACAGCATGGTGTCGATTAGAAGATCAGTGGAAGGATACACATGCTTTTAATCCAAAGACCTAATGAACCAAGGAGGTTAAATAAGTTGGAAGAAACTTTCATTCTTTTGATTTGATGACTGAGTTCTTGACATAGGGATAAAGAGATTGTCACGTGGCTGGACAAATCTGATGATTAATAGAGAGGTTGTGCTCACATTTGAACGTCAGGAATCAAGTAATTAGAGCAACCTTCACCAACTGAACTGCTCCACGTTGGTCACTCTGTTTCTGTGCTTTTGGCTCCGAAATGATTTAAGGGGTTGACAGTGTTGGGACTGGAATGCCCCCTGCAAGGTATACTGGCGTGCATCCTTGCCTGAGTTACCCACTGCATATGAGACTGGTATTCAGACTTTTTACCAACCCATCTAACATGCTAATCTAGCATGTGCGCTGTGTCCTAGGCTTAACCATGGTAATGCAAAGGTCCAGAACTGGTTCTGTCCCCTTAAGGGGCACACCAAACTTTCCCTCTTTTGTTGACAGGGGACTAATGTTGTTGACATTAACTGCTGGCGGCAGCATACCGATTTTTTCGAATCATTAGTTCCGAACAGACACTTTTTCGCTGTCAGTGGGTGTGCGGCATACCAGCCCTACTTAGGTAAAAGTGTCACTATAATGTGACACAGAGACCCCTGTGTTGGCATTACGTGTGTGTGCCGAATGCATGTGTACATTGTCTATGCGTGGTGTTGGAAAGTGGATTATTGGTAGGGGCAAATGTAGGTCTGCCACTGGCAATAAGGCCACTAACTAATGGTAGGACTCAGCATAGGTCTTAGAAAATTATTCCTATGCTCAACCCTTGGTAACGTGGCTGCGAGCAGACAGGCTTAACTTCAAAGACAGGTATGTAAAGCATTTAAAAACACCAATCTGAAAGAGACACGTTAGTGACAGATTCCTTACCTTAGAATATCCCCAGGCGTCAGGCTGGATCCGGAAAGTTTTGCGTAGCAGTACCCTTGCGCGTCGGTAGGCGGCGTCGTGCGGCTCCGCGTCCGTCGTCGGCGTCGAGATCGCCGGGATGACGTCGCGGCCAGTACTTAGACGCCGCCCTGCGCGCTGACGTCAGTTCTTTCTTTTTCCGCGCCAGTAAGCGCAGATCCGGAGAGAGCAGTGCCCCAGTCATTTTTTGACTGTATTTTTTTGTGACTTTTTGTCACTGTTTTCTCGAGTCGTTCGACTCCTACGGTGTCGGTAGGGATGCCCGGCTTCAAGCCATGCGACGCCTGTGGTCGAATGATGTCGATCACGGACCCGCATCAGGATTGTCTCTACTGCCTCGGGCGCGACCACGACTCCAAGTCGTGCCCTGACTGTCGGGCCTTGATCCGAAGGCTTTGCAAGAGCGGTCTCGAAAGCTCCTCGAGGTCCGGCAGTCGGCTCCACGCCAATCCAAGCCCCGGTCACGAGAGAGGTCGAGGGGCCGGTCGCGGAGTCCTCATCGTTCTTCGGGGTCAAAGTCTTCGCACTCCTCCGGTAAGTCGAAGCACAAGAAGTCGAAAAAGCGTCATCGCTCGACGACTTCCCCTGGCCGGTCGCGCGACTCGGCTCAGGGTCCCGTCTGCACCGTCCCCGCTGCGCCGGGAGTGCCTGTGGAGCCGCCGCCGCATTACCCGCACTTCCCGGGTTCGGGGGCGACTCCGGCCGAAATACAGGAGTTCCTGTCGGCCATGGCCCGACTCTTCGGGCCTCAAGGTCCCCCCGGTGCGCCTTCGGGCCCCGCGGGCCCTAATGGGGTTCCAACGGCGCCGCCAGCAACACCAGCCCCGGCGCCGCCAGCAACACCAGCCCCGGCCCCGGCTCCCGTGGTGCCACAACCCCGGTCGACGCCCATTGACCTAACGACACATCCACCTGCGTCGATCTCACCGGTGCCGATGAGACCTTGGGTCCCACATGTCCATCCTCCTTACATTGATCCTGATTTGGAGGACGAAGAGAACTGGGAGGGGTCTGAGGACCCTCTCACTGCCCAATGTGAGTATGATCAGGACTGGGCTGAGGAACTTGGGGAGGCCAGTGGTCTGGACACCTCTCCAGACATTGGCATGCTGTCTCCTCCTTCCGTGGCAACGGAGGAGGGAGCAAACTTTGCTACAGTGTTGCGTAGGGCAGCTGAGGTCCTGCACCTCCAGTTACCTACAGTGGCTGTCAGGACTAACCTCCTGACGGAAGTGCTTCAGCCGGCGGCTACCTCTGCGGAGCCACTGCTGCCGTTCAACGAAGCACTTTCTGACGTTCTTTTGGGCACCTGGTCCAAGCCCACCACAGGGGCTCCTGTGGATAGGAACGTAGCCCGACGCCATCGCCCTACTCCAGGCGACCCCCTGTTCCTTTCCCAACACCCCACCCCTGAGAGCTTGGTTGTTCAAGCCTCTGCCTCCCAAAGCGCCTTCCCTACCGCTCCCCCGGATAGGGAATCCAAAAAACTGGACCAATTTGGGAAGAAGGATTTTCTTCCACCAGTGCTGGCTTGCGGTCCGTCAACACCACTTGCCTTTTGGGCCGATATACCCACTCCTTGTGGGATTCGGTGGCGCAGGTCCTGCCCCAGTGTCCTGAGGAGGCCCAGGCACTGCTTTCCCGCGCCATTACGGAAGGAAGAGATGCGGCAAAATATACTATCCGATGTGGCCTAGATACCGCTGACTCGCTAGGCAGATCGCTTGCGACGACAGTGGCGCTGCGCCGTCACGCCTGGCTGAGGACCACTGGTTTCTCGGGCGATGTCCAGAACACACTTATGGACATGCCCTTTGATGGTGTCGGCCTTTTCGGCAACAAGGCAGACCATGCGCTGGAGCGCTTTAAGGACTCGTGGGCTACAGCCAAGTCCCTGGGCCTTTCTGCTGTGCGCCCCCCGCAACAGTCTGCTTTTCGCCCCTTTCGTGGCCACGGAAGGGGCGCCCAGTCACGTCGCTGCCCAGCCACCGCCCCGCGCAGCATGCGTCTTCGCGTGGCCGTGGACGTGGCTCCCGCCGAGGCAGGTCGGGTAACCAGCGTGCGGGTCAGGCCACCACCTCCGCCCCGTCCGCGGCCTCCAAGCCCTCCTAGTCCATCCTTTCAGGTCCACAGCACGCCAGAAGGGGGCGGGGTCCTCCAGCACCTTCAACACTGGCGTGCCATCACCTCGGACAAGTGGGTCTTGGACATTGTCCGGAGGGGCTACTCCCTCCCCTTCGAGACTACCCCCCCAGCCATGCCACCTCAATGCCACCGCATGTCGGGGGATCATTTGGTGCTTCTTCAAAAGGAAGTTGCGGCCCTCTTGGCCAAGGGGGGCATCGAGCGCGTTCCGACCCCAGAAGTAGGGCGTGGTTGTTACTCCCACTACTTTCTGGTGCCCAAAAAGGACAAGGAGGACATGCGTCCTATCTTGGACCTCCGGAACGTCAATCGCTTCCTCCGGAAGGAGAAGTTCAAGATGCTCACCCTAGCTCAGGTCTTGACTGCCCTCGACCCCGGAGACTGGATGGTAGCGTTGGATTTGCAGGACGCATATTTTCACATCCCCGTCCTGCCGGCCCACCGGCGTTACCTGCGGTTCACGGTAGGCCTCGAGCATTTTCAGTTCACCGTGCTCCCCTTTGGCCTTACCAGCGCCCCACGGGTGTTCACGAAAGTGATGGCGGTGGTCGCAGCTCATCTGCGCCGGGCAGGGGTTCCAGTCTTCCCCTACCTCGACGACTGGTTGCTGAAGGCGGGCTCGTCCCAGGCAGTCGTCTCCCACCTCCAGGCTACGGCCGAACTCCTGCATTCGCTGGGGTTCTCCATCAATGTGCCGAAGTCGCACCTGATTCCTTCTCCACAGCTCCTTTTCATCGGAGCAGTTCTGGACACAACGCAGTTTCGGGCCTATCCTCCCGAACGGCGAGTCCGGGATATTCAGGCTATGATTCCGATCTTTCAGCCTCTATCCTGGGTTTCGGTACGGATGACCCTGAGGCTGCTGGGCCTCATGGCCTCCTGCATCCTGCTGGTCGATCATGCCAGATGGCATATGCGGGCTCTGCAGTGGGACCTGAAGTTCCAGTGGGCGCAGCATCAGGGGAACCTGTCCGATTACGTCCAGATCTCGGAGGGGACTGCAAGACAGTTGCAGTGGTGGCTCTCGAACCGGCAATGGGTCATGGGCAGATCCCTCTCCCTTCCCCAGCCAGAACACACAGTTGTCACGGACGCGTCCCTTCTGGGATGGGGCGGTCACGTGGGAGAGGCGGAGATCAGAGGCCTCTGGTCTCCGGCGGAGTTCCGTCTCCATATCAACCTTCTGGAGCTCCGGGCGATCCGACTTGCACTCAAGGCATTCCTTCCCTCTGTCAAAGGGAAGGTAGTGCAAGTGTTCACAGACAACACCACCGCCATGTGGTACTGCAACAAACAAGGCGGGGTGGGGTCGTGGACCCTATGTCAGGAGGCTCTGCGCCTCTGGACATGGCTGGAACATCAGGGCGTCTTCCTGATGGTTCAACACCTGGCAGGTTCCCTGAACGCCAGGGCGGACGAACTCAGCCGCAGGTGCATGATGGATCACGAATGGCGTCTTCACTCGGAGGTGGCGCAAGGACTCTTTCTACAGTGGGGAGAGCCTTGGTTAGATCTATTCGCTACCGAAGAGAACGCGCAATGTCATCAGTTCTGCGCGTTGGAATTTCCAAGGCGGCACTCGCTCGGCGACGCTTTTCGTCGCGAGTGGCGTTGCGGTCTGTTGTACGCCTTTCCGCCTATACCACTTCTACCCAGAGTGTTGAAGAAGATTCGGCGCGACCGGGCCCAAGTCATTCTTGTGGCTCCGGACTGGGCTCGAAGAGTTTGGTATCCCGAGCTACTCAGTATGAGCGTCGATCCCCCGATCCGTCTGCCTCTTCGGGAGGATCTTCTGTCGCAGCAGCAGGGGACGGTCCTCCACCCGAACCTGTCCAGTCTCCACCTCCTTGCGTGGAGATTGAGCGGCGGCAGTTGATTCCTTTCGACTTGCCTCCCGAAGTTTGTGATGTGATTCTGGCAGCCAGGCGTCCCTCCACTAAGGTGGTATACGCCTGCAGGTGGAACAAGTTTGTGGCATGGTGCACAGCAAAGGCTGTGAATCCCCTTTCTGCCCCTCTTTCTGAGGTTCTTCTGTTCCTTCTTTCTCTGGCCCAACAGAGTTCTGCCCTGGGTACCATCAAGGGCTATCTTTGTGCAATCTCGGCCTTCCTTAGGCTTCCTGATCAGCCCTCCCTTTTCAAGTCCCCTGTTGTTAACAGGTTTCTTAAAGGCATTACACACCTCTTCCCTCCTGTTCCGTTTGTGATGCCTCAGTGGGACTTGAACTTGGTTCTTACCGTTTTAATGTGCGCTCCGTTTGAGCCTCTACATAACTGTCCTCTTCGTCTTCTCACTCTGAAGACAGCCTTTCTGGTGGCCATCACCTCCGCTCGGCGGGTGAGTGAGCTCCAGGCTCTTTCGTGCAAACCCCCCTTTCTGTCTGTCCATCCAGACAAGGTTGTTCTTAGGACGCGTCCGCCCTTCTTGCCAAAGGTGGTTACTGCCTTCCACATTGGGCAGACCATCACTTTGCCCACCTTCTTTCCGCCTCCGCATCCTTCCAGAGAGGAAGAGAGGCTCCACCGTCTGGACCCAAAACGTGCGCTTTCCTTTTACCTCAACCGCACACAACAGTTCCGGATGGATGACCAGCTCTTTGTTGGCTACGTGGGCGCCAAAAAAGGTCGGGCGGTAAACAAGAGGACCATTTCCCGCTGGGTAATCTTGTGTATCAAAGCCTGCTATTCTTTGGCTAAGAAGGAGCCCCCTGTTGGGCTACATGCCCATTCTACCAGGGCGACAGCTGCTACCACGGCTTTAGGCCGCGGTGTTCCGCTACAGGATATATGTCAGGCAGCTACGTGGGCCTCGCTGCACACGTTTACCAAGCATTACTGCCTTGACAGCCAGGTCCGGAGGGACGGCTTCTTTGGCCGTTCTGTCCTCCGGGACTTCCTTGTCTGAATCTGTTCGCAGACCCACCACCGGGGTTGGTATTGCTGGGGTATCTATTCTAAGGTAAGGAATCTGTCACTAACGTGTCTCTTTCAGATGCACAAGTTACTAACTTGTGTAACGATATATCTGTAAGAGACAGTAGTTAGTGACAGATTCCTTACCGCCCCATCCATCCTCCCCGTTCTGCGAAATGATTTCTAGGGTTAAGGACATCCCTTTCAGGGCCCTAGTATTTTTTCAGACACCAATGTCAGCTTCTTGCATGGCTCTGCGTTCCTGGCACGGAAAGTCGTGTACAGAACTGACGTCAGCGCGCAGGGGCGGCGTCTAAGTACTGGCCGCGACGTCATCCCGGCGATCTCGACGCCGACGACGGACGCGGAGCCGCACGACGCCGCCTACCGACGCGCAAGGGTACTGCTACGCTAAACTTTCCGGATCCAGCCTGATGCCTGGGGATATTCTAAGGTAAGGAATCTGTCACTAACTACTGTCTCTTACAGATATATCGTTACACAAGTTAGTAACTTGTGCATTCAGTAAATAATTAAGACACAACACATAATAAAAATCCAACACCAATTTATAAAAATAGGAAATATTTTTATCTTTAGAATGACACCAAAACGACAAAAATCCAATGTAGGGAACCGGAGATATGAATTTTCAAAGGTTCAATAAAATATAGCACTTAGAAGATTATAGCACCATATTGGGATACCTGCTCGCGATAGACCGGGGCAAAGTCAAAGTTTCAGGCCGACCGCGATGGAGCCCTGGGCGGCTACAGCTTGCGGCAGGTCCCGGTCTCAGTTTCTACCTTCACACTTAGAAACTTTTCTGGAGCTTTTCTCCCCGAGGCCCCTCGACGCTCCCAGTCAGTCCGAGTCCGGTGCGGGTCCGCCGGCTTGCCTTTCGACGAACGCCCGGTCAACTTCCCTGGAGCGGACTTAGAAATTTTTTCTTTAGCGCTTCAGCGGTGCAACCCAGGAGCCCAGGCCGACACGCGATGGAAGACAGGCGGCTTGGCTCTCGCGGTTGCTCCCGGCCGCGTTTTCTACGAGCGGACTTAGAAACTTTTCTGGAGCTTTTTCTCGCGGGGTCTCTCGATGCTCCTCATGTAGCCGGGTCCGGTGAGGGTTCGCCGGCTTCAGATTTCTTCTAGTCCCGGTCAAACTCTGGAAGTGGGTCCGACGGAGCTTTTAGCGGGACAAACCTGGATGGCTTGGCCGACTCGCGGTTGAAGGCAGGCGGCTTGGCTGACCAGGTTGAGTCGGTCCCTGTATGGAGCTTTTTTTTCAAAGTTCCTCCAAAGTTCTCCAAACTTCTTGAACTTCTTCCTGAAGTTCCTCAAAGGGTCCCAAAGTGTCTCAAACTCACTCCAAGGGTCTGGAAGCTCTAAGATGGTCCTTGAAAGTTGAGGACTTCAGTTCCCACAATCCACCTGGACGTCACCCTTACAAATCCACTGGTAGTTCCCCAAGGTGCAGATTTAGTTGGTGATGTTCCAGATGAGCTCTTTTAACCTGTAGCTTTCAGGGAGTCCACTCTTTAGTTCCTTTTCAGCAAGATAATCCACTGGGCTGTAGTTTCAGATGGTGCAGTCTTCAGAGGTCAGGCCTTAGAAATCTTTGCACAGCAAAATCTTCTCAGCATGGCAATGTCTTGCTTCAGTAAGTTTCAAGCAGCAGATCTGGAGGGCTCTGCCCCTCTCAGATACTTATTCCATGTTCTCTGGGTCAGACAAGAGGTCACTCCTGACCAATGGGAGCAGGGTAACTCTTCAAAGCTATGACCACTTCCTGTAGAGTGTGGCATTATTTTGTCCCAGAGTGCATCAAATCTTCCAAATCCATAATGGCAGAATTTCCAGCAAGGAGGCAAGAGCTGGCTAAACACACCCCTAGGATGGCTAATTTACTTAGACTCTCCCCCCTGCATCTGCAAATACCTTCCTTAATCCCCCATCTGCCTGAGGGATAAAGTTCAGAGTTGTAAACTGACATAGAGTTCTGCTTTTCTCTTTGAAGCCCATGGTTTACGACCCCTCCCCCTGGACTGGCATTCCTGTGGACCAGCACACTGCCCTCCCAGGCCAGCTGCATTACCCCAGGGGCTCTTTATCACCTCTCCCGGCAGGCTGGCTAATCCACTTAACTCTGACCAATCAGGGCAGACCACTGGAAGGCTGAATCTGGACTTACAAACAAGAAAGTCTTTTAACTTCTTGTATGTACACTTTAGGAGAAATTCAACAATATCATATTGTTGGATTTATTAATACCATTCAGGGAAATCTTGAATGGCCTCTCTAGCCCTCTCCTATCAAGAGTTATTAATTAATAACTTCCTACCATGTTAACCTATGTAACAGGGGATCTGCAATGGGAAAAATGACTTGGGCCATTTTTCCAGCACCAGGAATTACAAAAACATATTTTATAAGTACTTTGCCTATATCTACAGGACCCCCACCCCATAGGACAACTAGGGGAGACTTTAGGGGTTCTGAATCTGTAAAAATATTGCAGATCCTCACTTCAGAGTGCTCCTAGCATCAAAGTCGAATTTGGGCAGCACTTTACCACAATGTGGGAGTGAAATGTGAAATTTCACTTTACCCAGGCATATAAAAACTCATTTTATAAGGGTCTACCTTATGGATACCTGACCCCCACCCCTGGGATACCTAGGGGGTCCCTAATATGCCAAAACATTGTGGGTTATCCATTTTTAAGTGCCCCAAACCCCAAAGTCGAGTTTGGGCACAATTTACTTTTTAAAAGCAGTCCTGGCACCCAGGGCTGCTTTTAAAACTGACCTCAGGACTCAGCAGTGCACACATGCAAGTACAGAAAGGCTGCTGGCCTCTTAAACTGCCATGCCCTAGGGTACTAGGGACTTCTAGGTAGTTTCAATCCCCCTGCCCTATTATATACTAGGGGCTTATGGGGTAGGTCATGCCAATCACAGGGGTACCCCACCATACCATTGTGTACCCTAGTGTATGTAGGTGTTTTAACTGTATTCTAATGTGTCTCTTTCAGCATTGCACTGGCCCTGGGCCTGGTTAGGCAAATGCACCACCCCTGCCCAGGGTCAGTCAGAGTCAGTTACCACCAGTACCAGTCAGCAAAAAGTTGGGGGGTGCCCAGGGCACAGGATGACTTTGCAACACGTGGCACATAAATGACAGCAAGTCTCTGTGTGCAATGTGAGTATATTTCCCGGGAGTAGAGTAATCCATTTTTAGTGAACCCTGGTTTAAGATGGCACAAGATGGAGGATAGATACAGCTTCCCCAGACTAGACTGTGAAAGTATATTGCTTGCACTGCTGTATCTGGAAGATGTAGACCCAGACACTAAAGGGAGGGAGGATATAGACAGTACTTCCATTAGAAATTTGACAAGAACTTTTAGCAAAGTGTTGCTGAACGATCTTCCTGAGCACTGTCATTTGGTAGATGGAAAGTGAGAGGGACTGAGTCAGCAGATTCTGTTGTTAAAAGTGGGAACGTTTCTAAGCAAGGCCTGCCCTTTTGTCTGTCCCTGATTGCTGCTTCAGGAAGGCTGATGGTAGCCAGGTGCTCATTTTGCCCATGTTTTGAATACTCCTGCTCGGAGCCAGCAGCATCACTACCTGCTGTGAGAGCCATCACCTTGCACAAAAACAGTGACAACACTACAGACAGAAAATGACAACTGAAAGAGAACCACCCCAAACCGTTCCAGAAGCTTAGAAAGTGGATCCACATCCTGTGTCTGGAAAATGAGTATCATCCCTACTTCGTTCCAGTTCTAAGTTCTTTTTGACCGAGGAAGGGAGTACTCCACTGAGTACTCAAAGAGCTGCTGTGAGCTCAGGGCAGGTGTTAACATGACAGCCAAGCTCCCAGTGGTGGGGGAACATTACCTGAAATCTGCGCAACTTTGTGGAGTAGTTGTGGGTCTGCCCAGAGCCTAGAAACCAATCTGCCTCCCCAGAGAAGGAAGGAGAGTGCTTGGCCATGCAGGAGGAGAAACCGTCAAGAAACAGAAGCCCAGTCCCAGTCTGGGGAGCACCCAGATGAACCAACTGACAAATGGAAAAGTCGCTGGAACTGACCTGACTCGTGAAAGGTCATCTAGTCTCCCAGAGCATAGTTCATATGCCGAACTATGCAAAGAAATATTAAACCAAAGAACAGAGTGCCGTCCGGCACCTCAGCAGCCTGCCCAAAGGGCTTATGTGTGACAAATTCCAAAGAGTAGCTACCAGCGCTGCCGAAACAGAAGACATGGCCCTGACTTGGAAGTCACAACTAGCGAAGACAAGCACCCATCAGTCTGGGCTGTCATGCTGATCCCCTAATTGGCTCGAGTGAGAAGAGAAGCCACTACTACGTTCAAGCGACACTGAAGAAGATGCAGACGGTGCAAGTCTGATGAACGCATCATCCAGCGCCAGCCAAGTCATGTCTCCACGGAGCAGGTAACATGAGGCCCAACCACAAAAGCGAGAACTCTTTGGGCTTAAAACTGTTCTAACTAACCTAAAAGTTGCCAATGTCACAATGGCTTAGTTAAATTGCACCTATGCCTAATCTTGCCTAAAACCGAATTGTGGGGAAGTCACCTTAGACGTTGAGGGGCACTGTAGAGTTGGGAGAAGGACACTGTAGAACGTGTAGTGCTTAACTAACAGCCTGTGGGTGAGATCATTAACTTTGTAGTTGTATCCCTCTCTGATTTTGTAGACTTCGATTTGCTGTGATATTAAAGTACTCTGCTTTTACTAAAAGACGAGCACTTGGCTGGACAGTGAGTTATTATGTCTGCTCTTTGAATTCTGGGCCTTTGTCATCCACACTACCTTTGCAAGGAGGCTTTGACTGCTGGTGTTTGCTACCACAAGAGACGAGTGCGGAAAGGTTCCATGTTGCTTTATTTGCAGAGCCATAGCAGAACACCATAGGCAAATGATGCCAGCCACCACAGTTGCGGCCCTATGGCCCTCCAAATAGGGTCTGACATACATGAGTATGAGTGGGCTTGATAAACTATACAAAGGCATATATAGAAGGGAAAGTTGTTATGACTTTTGGACAGTAATGAAAAGTACTTTCAAGAAGGCAAATAGATATTAGAGGTTTGTATTTGTTCTAGATTTGTCACTGAACAGGCATAATAGCCCCCATGAACGCCGTTGCCAAAGTTACGCCTGAGAAGGAGTGAAGTGAGCATGGTGTGATTGTTCAGATGGCAACTGATTAATGCCACCTATCGTTCATTTGCAAGCATTCCCAGTGTTCACATATAACCTTCTGGGTGGCCCTGCATACATGACTTGTCTTTTCTCTCTATGTCCTACAGACAAAGATGGTGCAGCACATTCGAAAGAAGCACCCGGAATATGCGCAGCTGCCGAGCACAATGCATGCAGCTGTAATCAATGCCGCACCTGGGGTCCTCACTGCCGATAGCGCAACCGGCGAACCTGTTGTGGTAAGAATTCAAAAATTTGATGTATTATGAGTATCAGGCATTTTATATCACATTTTTATTTAACATATAAAGCAAGATGACGTCAGTGTTGGGTATTTTGTGAAAACAAGATTCAAACTTGTTAAGTTTTTAGATAAAGATACAAGCGAATATTAGCTTCAGCATGGCTTTTTGCCATTATTTACCTAAACTTATCTTCATCACTCAATGAATAGGGAATCAGTCAACACACATTTTGAATATGTGCATCTCCTGTGCCAGATCATCATCCTTTTAATGCCGGATGTTAGTGCTTACAGTTTATAAAGGTGTCACATTGTTTTTATTCTTTGGATCTCATTTTGACTGGAATAATTTAGCAATGTTATAATAGAGTCTAAAATGCAATAAAATTACCATATTTATTCCTTATTGATACTGACATTTTTCCATAACCGCATGGTTCTATATTTTATTCTACCATACTCTGATTGAAGGGGTCCAATTGATTTTAATTCTGGGCTTTTTGTTGTGAAAGCTGCAACCAACACGTCTTACCAATTTATTGGTGTTTTCTTTTACCCTCTGTATATGGCTCTTCATGTATGCGGCCCAAAAGGATTTCTATTTGGCACTGATAAGACAGATCTAGTTAGGGAGCAATGTGGTGTTAATTCATGACCTTGGATGGAGAGCCTTTTAGAAAAGCGGAAAGGCAGTGAGATAACTCAGTTTCCAATCGTAATGGAGTTTTACAACATGGCCACAGGAGTGGACTCCACAAATGTGAATCAGTAGCTCCTAGTCCCAAGAAAGGGCCCAACAAATGCTAACAAGGGTGTTGAGCCATAGTGACTACCTAGGGATGGAGCTATAACACTAAGACAAAATAACTGCTTTGAGATTAAGATTCTACCAATGAATACAATTTGTGTTACATGTACACTCCTCCCTCCACCACCTTAAAAAGTGAACATAGATTATGGAAGCATAAGTGACCACTGATGAAAATTACTTTAATTGCTCCATTGTTAATTTGATATGCATAAAAAACGTTTTTGTTTTTACTTCATATGTAAACATTTATTTTGTTAGCACTCTGTGCACAGTCTTAATAGAGGACGCACACTTGATGCAATCAAGAACGAGAACCAAGTAGGAGCAATCTTTTTCTATGTTAAAAATTTTAATTGAGTGTTTGAAGATCGATTAAATTTAATTCTTAAAAGTTTTCCCAAAGTGAGGCGTTATGAATCATGGCAGGCATTACAAAAGAGAGAAAAATGCAGTCAGGAATGAGTCCGCTTTCAGATCGACGACAGCTAAAAGGGTGTGCATAAATTAATGGAATTTAGCAAGTGATTGCATTACCAGAGGATGTGGCTTAGGAAACCTGCCAGAGGTATCGAGAAGAAATAAGGACTCGGAAGGAACCTTTTCAAGCATCCAAACTGTCCTTGATTGACCATTTATATTTTCCTCTTGACCGAAATCCACAACTCGTCACCTATGGAAAATATTGTGTTCCTTCTCTTTTTTCTTTTCTCCTCCTCTTCCTTACTTCTTCTTCGGTCCTGTACTGAGATAAAATATGTCCCCTAAATTTCTCAAAGGACACCTCCCGCCATGAAAGAAGATTACATAGAATGTGGAGTATACTTTGTTTTCAACTTCCTGCTCACTCTAGAGTCTTTTAATACATTGAACTAATGGCTGGAAATTTTAAAATTGTACATATCTCTTAGCGCCACACCAAACCAAATTTTTTATAAGGTTTTAAATAAATTTCTTAAATGTGTTTGTTTAAACTCAAATTGCTATTTGCTGTTTTTTAAAATGTTTTTGGTGGAGTGATAAATTGTGTTTTTATCTGTTTGCACGAAAGGCTTTTTGAGCCGAAAGTGTTCAAATAAACTTGAACTGGAAAGTCTTTTTTTATGGTGCTTAAGGTTTGCAATAATATGGTTCTCTCTCAGGGGATCTCCACCATTGATAATCATGAGCACTGAATAGTCCTGCACACGTGCGTGGATTCCGGAGCACTTTTTTACAATATATATTTTTGAGTGTAGATGTTCGCCATTCTTCAGTAAGGCCAGGATAAGCACTTTATTTATTAAAATGTTTTGTAGCTTATAAATGAGGCTTTATTGGCCAGTTGCTTTAGTTTGCATTAAAAAAGGGTTAAAATATAGTTAATAAAAACAGGAAAATTTGCAGGAGCTATGTAATTTGTCCTTATGAATCTCATTGCACAAACCTTTTTCATAGGAAAATGGTGAAGAAGGAAGAGGACAATGTAGACTTATAGGCTGCGGCTCTGCATGTATGAAATCAGACTCTGTGCCGTTAAGGTCTGGTAGAGACTTCTAGCCACAGATTCCTTACCTTTGAATTCCCCCAGTTGTCAGGCTGGATCCGGTAGATTTTTCTGAGCAGTACCCCTGCATGCTGGTAGGTAGCATCAGTTGGCTCCATGCGTCGTGGTCATCCACGCCGGAAGTGACATCCGGCGTGGATGACCTCAGTGCGCTTACATCAGTTCTTTTCTTTCTGCTCCAGCCAGCGCTGACCGGAGAGACGAACTACTGTTCATTTTTGACAGGATTTTGCAACTTTTTGTCTAAATTTTTTGAGGTTTTTTCCTCCTGTTGTGTCAAGGATGTCATTGACAAAATCAGGTTTCAAACCCTGTGGCGACTGTCACCTCGCCTTGTTGGTGACAAACCCACACCTCGTTTGTTTGGAGTCTGGAGCGTGACCATGACTCCAAGTTGTGCTCCAATTGCCAGGCCATGGCACCGAAGGCTTTGAGGGAGGAGTCCCTGAAGCTGCTAGTGTTCCGGCATGCGACTCCGCGGAAGTCACGGTCTTGGTCGAGAGGAAGGTCCCGGGACCGTTTCACGAGTCCGAAGCCCTCTATCTTTCTGCCTTCTTGCGGCTGCCAGACCAACCCTCCCTTTTCAAGTCCCCTATTGTAAATACGTTTTTGAATGGTCTTGTACATTTGTTTCCCCCTTCTTCTTTCATTATACCTCAGTGGAACCTTAATTTGATTCTCACATTTTTTATGTGCTCTCCTTTTGAGCCTGTGAACAATTGTCCCCTCAGGCTTCTCACCATCAAAACATCCTTTCTTCTGGCAATTACATCAGCCCAGAGGGTGAGTGAGCTGCAGGCTTTATCTTCCAAGCCTCCATTCTTCTCAGTATATCCGGACAAACTGGTGCTTCGCACTAGGGCCTCTTTCCTGCTGAAAGTGGTTACACCATTTCATGTGGACCAATCTATAACACCTTTCCCACTTTCTACGCTCCTCCACATCCCTTTCCCAAGAAAGAGGAGCGACTCCACCATCTGGACCCGAAAAGAGCATTGTCGTTCTACCTTGACTGCACATGTGAGTTCCGTCTGGATGACCAACTCTTTGTGGTGTATGTTGGTGCGAAGACAGGTCGGGCGGTGCAGAAACAGACCATCTCTCAATGAGTCGTTCTCTGCATCAAGATCTGCTACTCACTGGCCAAGAAGCAGCCTCCCTAAAGACTTACAGGCTTATTCCACCAGAGCTAAAGCTGCGACCACTGGGTTAGCACACAGAGTCCCAGTCCTGGACATCTGCCAGGCAGCAAAGTGGGCTTCCCTGCACACATTTACCAAGCATTACTGCCTGGACAGTCAGGTCCGCAGGGATGGATATCTCTGCCATTCGGTCTTGCAGGACTTCCTAGTTTAAATTTGTCTGCCGACGCACCAATCCTCCCCGCTCTGCAGACAGATCTCTAGGGTCAGGGCTGATCCCTTTTAAGTCCCTAGTTTGGTCACACCAGTGTCAGTGCTCTTCATGACTCAGCGCTTCTGGTGTGGAAAGTCGTGAAAAGTAACTGACGTCAGCGCGCCGAGGTGGCACCTATATAAGTGACATGGATGTCACTTCTTACGCTGGCAACGCAGTGCCATACCGCCTGGGGAAATTCAAAGGTAAGGAATCTGCAGCTAGATATAGTCTCTACCAGATAAGTTGTTACCAAAGGTAAGTAACTTGTGCTCCTCACAGCCCACCAACATCCCATTTTTCCCAGTAGGTGGCAGTTACCTCAGTTCTTTTTTCCAGCTCCTGTTGGCAGGATATTGGAGCACTGAGCTCTGCCTTTTTTGGCTTTTTCCTTCAAAAATTGATCTGAGACTTTTGTCAACATCTTCACTAGACGGATTTCAACATTTCCAGTGTTTTTCTGTAATTATCTGACAGGAAAATTATTTTTCTAGTCAAATAAAATGCCATCTTTATTTGGCAAATGCCCTGCCTGTGGCAGAAAGAAGGCCAAGTCAGACTCTTCACGATTTGTGTTTAAACTGCCTTCCTGACATCCACATCCCTGACAGATGTCAGCACTGCAAGACCTTTTACAGGTGTACCCTGAGAGACAGAGAGTAAATTCGCCTTCATGGAACTGAAGAGCAATGCAGACAGCAGGAGGGGCAGTGTTAAGGTGGAACGTCATGTGAGCGAGGAGAGGGTCAGTCCTCTACCAGGGCTCTTCCACCTTCCTCTGACGACTCCAGGAGAGGGAGATCCAATAAAAGAGGGAATCCTCAAAAACGACATTGTTTCAGGTCGATGTCAAGGACATCGACGTCTAGATGAGGTACAGTGTCTACTTGCTTGCTGTCGACAGCTGGTGCAACATCAAAAAGGAGACGACATTTGATGTCGAGACACAGGAGGTAGACGTCTAAGGATTCCATGACATGGAGGCACAGGAGACGCTTGACATTGAAAAGTCTGTCTATGTCAACGTTGAGACATAGAGGGAAATCAACACCGAGAAGCCTGTCGAATTCAAGGCATTCCAGACTTGCAGAAAGGATCAGGAGATCGAGACCAAGAAGATTGCTATCAACTTCTGACTCCGAATATTCCAGGGCGTACTCGCCATTGTCACCTGTCTTTATTCCTGACTCTCCACAGCCTTCTCCACCACACGCTCCTTCAGCCCCTATACTATATAGTATTTCGTCTCCACCTCTTCCTCAGACAGAGACACCTTAGGGAGCTCCCTCTTAGGCGAGGCCTCCAGCTTTCCCTCAGAGATCAAGGCCTTAGTCTAGATCTTGCCATATATTGTGAACACAAGCGACTCCCAGACATCGCCGTCATCATTCTCAGCACTCATCATCAAGACGCTTCTATAGGCACACTTATAGATCTCATCCTAGGTCCAGATCTAGAACTAGATCAGGATCGCGACTGAGGTCATTTTATTCCACCCCTTCCTCTTGTACTGGAAGATACTCACCAACACTGACGGATTCGCCTCAGCCAAGTGTCTCGCCAGTTGATGATATCAACACATTTCAGGAGGTGCTTGTAGTAGGAGCTACAAAACATTTCATTGCCTGCTCCATCAACAGCTACATCAGTGATTTTTTTTATCTCTTCACCAAAGTGCAGCATCAAGATCCCTTCTACCTCTAGTTCCAGGTTTATAAGAACCAGCCATGGAGCTTTTCCTTATGCCAGCTGCAGCTAAAGCAGCCCGTCTAGGTTTCAGAAAAAATATAAGCCTCTGGAGCAGTACCCATTATTTCTACGGTCAGATTCTCCTCCTGATTCAGTTATCTTGACTGCAAGGAAAGTTCATTCAACTACTGCTTCATCCACAGTTCCAACTGACAACAAAAGCAGGAAACTACATTCAGTGGGATGCAAGGATTGTGGCACAGCTGCCACAACCATGGAAGAGGCATGTGCATCTACCCTGCTAGGCAGGTATGGCAGATCCTTATGGGACTCCCCCCAACAGTTTGTTGAAGACCTTCCAACAGACCGCAGAGAAAACTTCATCAAAATCCTGAATGAAGGCATGATTGTCTTGAGCCAAGTGATTAGCTCTGCTGCTGATTCATCTTTGCTGGCAGCCCATGGTTACTGTCACGGATTGGCCCTCAGACGACATTCTTGGCTTCATCTCACGACACTCAAGCCAGAATATCGGCAAAAAATACTTAATCTACATTTCTCTGGTAACACTGTTTGGGAGTCATACAGATGATGAAATGGCTTGAATAAAGTCTGAGATGGAAACTTTGGTAGTATGGAGAATCGCAAGGAAAAATGAAAACACCCTTATAAGCCTTAAGAAAGGTGTTTCTATCCACAGAGGGTTCAGACTCCTCCGTGGTTTCAAGGGCAACAGCAGCAGCAAGGACCTTACCAGCAGCACCAAAGGCATCAATAAAGGGAAGAGCTGGCCACCACAATCTGCCCAAGCAGGATCGCCTCCTACTAGCTCCAAACAATATGCCTCTGCTTCCCCTTCTTCCGTTACCCACTCTGGTAGAGGGAAGTATTTCACAATATCTAACAGAGTGGAAATCCATCACAAACGATGCCTGGATTCTGAATGTTGTACAGAATGGTTATTCTCTCGGATTCACCAGTTCTCCACCAAATATTCTGCCAAAATCATCCAATCAACATCTACAAATGCTGAGATCAGAAGTGAACATCCTTCTTGCATAAACATGCTGTGGAGCTCGTACCTCCCAACCAATGGGGAACGGGCACTTATCCCTTTTATTTCTTGGTGAAAAAGAAAGGTCCCAAAACTAATTCAGGCCCACAGTAGATCTGAAGGTTGCAAACAAATGGATATGGAGAGAAATATTCAGAATGCTAGCATTACCTCAAATTTATTCTCAAATCCATCAAGGAGACTGCCTCTTATCCATACATCTTTAGGATGTGTACTTTCACATTCCAATAGCCAGGAAACTCCATAAATTCCTCCGATTTGTAGTAGGACACAATCAGTCCCAGTACAAAGTTCTTCCTTTTGCCACAAAGTCAGCACCCAAACTTTTTCGAAGTGCATGGCAGTGGTTGCCGCACATCTCGGGAAGCTCAGAATATTCATCTATCCATACCTAGACAACTGGCTTATCGAGGCGTCAACGCAACAACAAGCACAACATCATTATCGAATAACCATCTCTATTCTCAATCGGCTAGGTCTGCTTGTCAATCATCAGGAATCGGCCTCATCGCCAGTTCAGTCGCTTAATTATCTAGGAGCAACTATCGACACCAATAAAGCAAAAGTGTATCCTATGGAGGAGAGACTTGTATCCATACATCTGAAATGTCAATCTCTCATCCAACAGTGAGAAAAGTGTCATCTCCTAGACTTGATGGCCTCTTACATATTTCTGACTCCAAATGCCTGTCCGCACATGAGACCACTACAAGAGTGTCTGGAAGACCAGTGGAGTTAATATTCAGGCAACTGGGAAGCAAGATCACATTTTCCCTCAGTGTAACCCGACAAATCTCCTTCAAGGGATGCCTTTCCATCAGGATGTTCCCTCTCAAACAATAGTAACTGATGCTTCTCTGTTATATTGGGGAGCGCACATGGATCACCCTCAGATTCTGAGAACATGCTCCACAAAGGAAATTACTTATACCAACCTCCTAGAACTACGAACTGTTTATTTGACGTTGAAGTCTTTACTACCATCCTTCAAGACAAAACCCCTTCTTGTTCAGACAGACAACTCCACAACGATGTACTGTCTGAACACACAAGGAGGACAAGGTCCAGAGCCTTGTCACTGGAAGCCCAAACAATATGGAATTGGTTGCTAGCCAGGGACCTGATAATTACTCCAACCCATTTTCCGGGAGTACAGAATGTTCTAACAGACTCCTTAAACAGCATTTTTCAAGAAAATCACAAGTGAGTTCTATACGACAACATTGTTCAAAACATCTTCTGCATGTGGGGGTTTCCTCATAGATTTATTCGCAAACACTACACACAAAATGCTCAAACTTCACTTCGAGGTACTACCAACCAGGGACATCGGGTAATGCCCTATGGATCGATTGGTCGGGCACATTTCTCTACGCTTTTCCTCTGATTCCCCTAATTCCATCAGTAGTCATCAAGCTGTCTTACTCAAAGGCGAGAATGAATTTGATAGCTCCGGAGTAGCTCTGACATTGGTGGTTCACAGACCTTCTCTACATGTCGAAACATCCACACATGAAGCTGCCGTACAGACTAAACCTTCTCATGAAATTTGCAGGTCAGATGGTTCATTCCAATCTCATCTGTTTGAGTTTGACAGTATGGCTCCTGAACTCGTACTGTAGTGACATTTAAATTTACCACAGGCATGCAAACACATTCTCAAAGAGGCTAAATGTCCATCAACGTGTTCAGCTTACTCTTTTAAATGGAAGAGATTCTCTGTCTCGTGTTCTGACAAGAACTTTGATCCAGCTACATGCCAAGAAGAAGCTATACTTCCATACTTGCTTTATCTGGCCATATCCAGCTTGCAATTCTCTTGTATTAAAGTCCATTTAGCAGCTAGTACTGCCTATAGAAAATGTCCTTCTCAAACTTTTTTTTCTTCAAAGTCCCAGTTATTCAAGACTTCCTAGAGGGTATAAATAAGGTTTTCTCTCCAATACACCGTCCCTCCACTCCTTGGATATTGAACATAGCATTCTCACGTCTCATGGCATCTCCTTTTGAACCCATCCATAAAGCCTCATTACAAGTCCTTTCTTGGAAGGCTGCTTTCCTAGTTGCGATCACGTCAGCACGTAGCGTTAGTGAGATTCAGGCTTTATGTTCTCACGAACCACATACAGTGTTCAATAGCAGTAAGGTGGTTATGAGGACTCACCCGAAATTCTTACGCAAAGTTGTTTCGGATTTTCACAATAATCAGTCCATTACAATGCCTACTTTTTCAGCACTGTAGGAAAGTAGGTTCTGCTTTCACGGTCACCCCTATTTTTTGCTGGTGTCATTATGTTTTTCTGATTAGTCTGACTGGGATCCTACTAATCAGGACCCCAGTCTCTGTGCTTCTTCGATAAATTGGACATGGTGAGTACTTGGGTAGCCTCCACATTATTGGCTACTGGTGTACCCTGATAAGTCCCTAGTATATGGTGCTAAAGTACCCAGGGCATAGGTACACCAGGGGTCTCCCATGGGCTGAAGCATGTATTATGCCACCCATGAGAGACCACTCAAATTGTGACTCCAGGCCTGCCATTGCAGCTTGTGTAAGCTGGTACTAGCACCACTTACAACAGATAATGTTTCCCTGTTTCTGAGGTCACTACACTTAAATCCTATAAGTCACCCCTAAGGCAGGCCTTTCAATCCTGAAGGCAGGGTGCTGGGTCCTAAGTGTGAGGGTACCCCTACGTGAGCGGGGTGCCCCTACAACCTTCGGAGTCCATTCTCCGGGGTTGTAATCATCAGCCATTGCGATATATAGAGTGGCCATGCGTCATTACGGGATGGCTATATCTAAACTGGCTGTAACAAACCCTGTCGTGTTTGGTATCAAACATGTTGGAATCATACCCCAACGGTGTTGGAGGTATGACTGCATGCATTGTAAAGCTCCTTCGGAGGCCCTCAGTGCTCCCAGTACCAGTCTTCCCGAACCGGACCGCAAGTTAGGGCTGCTACTGGCCAGAGACACGTTTCTGCCCTCCTGCTGAGCCAAGCTCGAGCAGGGGCAGAACAATAGATATCCTGTCACAGGGAGGTGTGACCACCTCCCAGACAGGGTTTAGTGTATTGGGGCACATCTGTGAAATTCAATCTTATGATCCACATCTCAATTTTTCAGAAAGCCTGACCATAGGAAGCCCAGGCAATTGGGGGTGATACATATCTCTGTGCATATCTTTCAGATAATTGAAGTCACCTCCTGTTAGTATTGACAAGCGGGAATAACAGTCAGACATGATGATAAACTGTCTAAAAAACGGACTGTAGCACATTAGGGGCATGTATGTGGTTATGAGTAAATGGTCACCATCCAGCAAATCCTCAGGCCTAACATATCACCCTTCTGGATGCATATGTTCATTCCTAACTAGCAAGGGGAACCTGGGTCTAATTTACAACAGCACACACTTAGCATATGCAATATACAATGCGAAATGTAGCTGCTCTTTCCACATTTTTAATAATTGTTCACTATGAGGCTTAGTAAGATGTGTCCCCTGTATTAGGCAATATGAACTCCTCTCTGTTTAAGGTAAGCCTGCACTTTGTGCCTTTTGGACGTGCTTCCATACCCCAGACATTCCAAGAAATGATGTAAATTTACATGGCAGCACAGTCATGGAACACGGTAAAGACAAAGACAATCCAAAGACCTCTTATTGCCTCCCGCCCTAAACATCTGTCTAGTAATGTGTAAAAGAGGATACCTGCTCTCTTCCACTTCACTTGAAAATGGGGATGTTGTAGTGAACCCCCTATTGAAGAAAAAACCTAAAGCACAAGGACATATACCAAGGAAATTCCTTAAACTAGAACCCCGAGGGTCAGTCCAGATTTTCCCTAATCCTGAACCAACATTATCAAGACAAACATTTTCTTAGACTTCAATTATTGTGATAAGAATTTGTGGGGGAAAGACCGTAACCAGAATGTGCCTGTCCTATCCACCAGCCACCCTGCCGCTAAGTAATAAAATCTCAGTAACACGCCCTGGCCTTTTTGCTCCGTAACACCGAGAGAGACATCAACTGCGGTGTCAATCTGCCCACATTAATGGCAATATTAAGGATATCAATCAACATAATCTGCAGATCAAAGCGTTTTTTCCCAGCCCACTGAAAGTTGCATCATTAGAATGTAACTCCCACCCTTATGCCGTGGTGTCAGATTCATCCTGTCGGGACTTACTTGGTGCCAAGCTCTTTATGGACACTGCAGGCACCACTTTGTGTTTCTTTGCTAAAATGTTGGACATCGTAGTTTTAATTGCTACCAAATGTGAATAGGACTCTTTACAACGAATGCGCTTTTCAGGCATTCTAGTACAACGCGGTCGTTACAACGACCGCGTTGTTACAACGCGAACCATTACATCGCAAGACGTTTCAACGACTTGCTGTAGGGGACGCGCTGGACTTAGGAATAGTATTATTTACTATTCCTACTCCAGTTGTGCAACAGCAGGGAAGGTGTTGGATTGTAAATCCAACACCAGCGCGCCCCCTACAGCAAGTCGTTGAAATTACTTGCGATGTAATGGTACGTGTGGTAACAACGTGGTCGTTGTAGCGACCGCGTTGTTAAGGAACCGCATTGTACCGACAGTGTTGTAAACGCTGTTTCCCGCCAAATGTGTATTTTCCATCACCTTCTGCATTGAGATCGAGGGACCTGATTAAATATTATACCATTTGTCATGGCCCATTGATCGCCCAAATCCCTACAGCCACGAGATATGTAAAAAAAAAGAGAGCTCTGTCTAGAATCTTCAGCTTAATGGGACATAGTAGCATCTACTGCAATGCCAACTTATACAGTTTTAGGTTTACAGTCTGAATGGAGCTGCACTGCTATTGCACTGCAGCGGTGTAGTCCAATATCAGACAGATCTTTGCTTTATCCATCATGAAAGAGCTACCATGTCTTGTCCTTTGCATTAACAGTTTTCTGTTACTATAATTCAGCATCCTAGCATTGACTGGCCTGGGGGCGCAACAGGCAGTTGTAAGACTTCTGGGACCCTGCAGGCCCCCTCCACAGGTTTTGGTGAAATAAACCTACGGTTGGTGGTCATTTCCGACCATGCTGAGGACAGAACATGGATCTTTCACCGGAGGAATGGTTCAGCACAGTTGTGGCATCTTTCTGTTTTTTTTACTGTGGAGGGGGCCCACAGGGTCCCAGAAGTCTTACAACTGCCTGTTCCACCCCCCAGGCCAGTTAATGCTTGGCTGCTGAATTATAGGGACAGAAAATGTCAAAATGCAAAGGACAAGATATGGTAGCTCTTTCATGACCCAGGGTCAAGACTGATTTGCATATGGCTGGGTCCAAACTGGGGTGGCCTGGTGAGCAAAAGAACGATGGGTTGGAGTGCTACCCCGAGCGATTGCCAGTTGTTAGACTTATTGCAAGCAGCCTCTCATCACCTTTTGTGTGTTTCTTTTCTAAATGAAGCCTTTTTTGTCTTTGGCTTTCTAAACAGCTGGTTTAGGTTCTTTTAGCTCTGGGACACAGTTGGGTAGCTGTGTACTCTAGAAATCCCCCAATCAATCAATCAATCAACCACTCTTCTAAAAGTTAGAAGGTAAACCCACTGAGGGCATCAGGGCATATCCACATGGCTCAAGGTAGCTAATCTGCAACGGTCTTTTTAAGAGCAATCCTTATTCTGGACATCTATCAGGTCACTTGTTCATCTTTACCCTTCCTGTATCATCATAATCTTCATCTCTATCATCATCACATTTATATAGCGCTTCAGCCCAAAGGCATAAAGACTTTTGTACAAGCAGAAGGTATATAATGGCTATAAAATAAATTAGTCTTTAGCCTTTTTCTGATTTAAAGGAAATTGTCTATCACCTGTTTGAATTCTGGAAGAGTGGTCCCCAGACAGCTGACTTTAACGGCAAAAGACCGGCTGCTTGCCGGCATATGAATCACCCAAGGAACGACAAGGAGTACTTGTATCAAAATGTTATGGATGAAAAATGTATGTTGATCATATTCTTAACCTCTTCCGTGCGTCGGACGGCCCCTGGCCGTCTGACGTCACGGTGGGCGTGTGCGGAGGTCGGCCGGGGGCCATCCTAACCGCGCACGCGTCAAATTTCTCAGCACCGCGGGGGAATTCCAGCTGCATCGAAGCGGTTAAGATAGACTGACATTTATCATATTACCCTTTCAGCCGTTATTCAAGCTGCCACTCTTAGCGAGGAGGGGAAATACGATCTATTTTAAGTACATTTGTGATTGCAAATTTCTACAACAGTTGGAGTTTCTGAATTAGTATTGTTGTTGGCCCACTGATGAAGATATTGCACACTCATTTCAAAGTCAATAATGGTTCTAGCTATGGTAGTTTTATGCCTTTTATTCCACAAAGTGGCTGTTCCCTGTAACATAGTGTAGTAGTGAGTTGATGCCATTACTGTATCAAATGTAGCACCCACAATTTATTTTTTGCCAGTGATGCCTAGAATCTAAGTTTTAAAGATTAGTAGTCAACTATAATTCTTGAGTATTGAATCTTCCCCGTTTTGAGGTAGGAGTCCCAAGATAATTATAGTAAGCAGTAAAAAGGAAAAAGCATAGCTTTACAAAGTTCAGAGCAGTAACATTGTTAAGTCATTTACATCATTTGAGAAGAACCGAACTCCAACAAATCTGGAAAAAGCTGAGAAAGCACCCTTCCCCTTAAGGGCCACCATATCTCAGATTTGTTACTGCACATCGTGTGAAGGGAGTCTCCCTGAGCTCAGCTCAGTTTGTTTCTCTGAGAAGCATAATCATTTAATTTTTTACCTCAATTTCACTTGCCAACAGGCACCACCTAATAATAACATCATTTGGGTGTTTTTTTCTGACAGGGAAATAAATATGTCAGATATGTCTAAAAACTGCATTTTTAGGCCTTTTGGCTCCTGTAGTTAGCTCATGCTTCATTCTGAAGATCCTCACAACGACTGCCTTTACTGCCTTCATCCAAAACTTATGGCCAAAGATTGTAAGTACTGTCATACTTTTTCTCCAAAAAAACTCTGAAAGACAAAGAGGGCAGATTACTTATAAAGCTCCATAAAGTGAAGGCTAGAGAGGATCCATTATCAAGGCATGAACGTGAGGGAACATCAAGTCTTTTAAGAATCCCCACAAAAGAAATCACCCGTTAGAAAAAGACTCTTTGAAAGAGCCTACCTGGAAAATTCATAACAGACATGAAAAGAAACACTCTGAGGGAAGTCCTACCTCACACGTTGCAGAAATTCTAAAGAAGCCTTTCAACATCAAGCCTAAAAGATCCAGGTCTGAACCTTCCACGCCTTCCCCTCAGGTTTATGCAGTTGACAAAATCGTTGACGACAGCAGCTCGTTGATGATAACAGCTTAGATGACTATCTTGACGTCCACTACACTGTTGACAGCACCTACAAGCTTTTTCAAACACAAAAAACATTGACAATGATTCAGTCAATGGACTAGTCGTCGGGGCAATATTGTTCTCATTTCGGTTTAAGGTATCCCGGTACCATTATTACCGGAAAACACTTCACCCAGCAAGGTTTCTCCTTTACCATCAAGGCGGTTACTAGACACTGAAGATTCAGAAGATGACGGATCCTTTGGCCCTGCCTACAGTCCCATGCAAATCACAGTTAAATGTCAAGAGGATGCAGACGATGAATAACTTGAATGAGAATACACCTTTCATGTTCCACAACTGGACATTGCAAAACCAAGATCTATAGTGGGCTTTTGGCAAAATGTTTATGTGAGCCTTATGATGATCAGACCAATAATAGGAAGCTATCATGCAGGTCCCCACAGCTTTGGTTACAGATCTCCGCCTCATGCTTGCAGATAACTATAAAAGGTTCCCAGAAACACCTGGTCTATAGGCTCCATGCACAGCCGCCTCCTGTTCTGCAACCTTTTACATCTTCGCACACTCCTTGTGTGGTTCATTCTCTATGAATCCCAAGCTCACAATCAAGACCTCAATATCTACCACCATGAAGCAGGGCACCCATTACCTTCTAGGACGTGTACTCTGATGAAGAATCAGAGGAAGGCAAACTCACACAGGATTCCCCCTCCTGATGCAGGCATTAAATGGAGTGATTATACAGCACCATTTTTGTCTCTGCGTACTCCACCAGCTGTTAGTTCCCCTCTAGATGACATTGGGGGTTACCATGCTGTTCTAGAAATGGCATCCTAAAGATTCCATCCTCCCATCTCTATAAAACAGACTGCTTTTGATATGATTGGAACCTACATGCAAGTCGGTTAAAGCAATCCCCATTATTGAGCACATCTGGTCAGAAGTATAGAAGATTATGAAGAATTCATCAACTGTGGCAGCGGTCATGTCCGATCTCGATAAAAAATACAAAGCTCCCAATGACTCTCCATCTTGCCTTATTGGTAACCCTCGTCCAAAGTCCATTGTCATGCAGGCTGCCGAGAGATGATCAAGGAACCCTACAACACCTTGCTCAACCCCACCTGACAGGGAGGATAGTAGATTAGACAACATGGGCAAAGGAATTTCCACAATGGCGGCAACTGCTGTGAGGGCATCTAATTCTCTTGCGGTCTTGGGGAGATATGATAGAAAGATGTGGTCGATCTAGGTGCATCCGTGGAGTTCTTGCCACAAGATAAGAAGACCCAGCACAAGGTTAACATTTCTAGGAGCTATTCTGGATACAGACAAAGGCAAAGCCTTCCCTACAAGGGAGAGAATTTTGTGATTGGCCAACCTCGAAACCAGTCTTCAAAAAAGAGTCTGTTTCAGTTCATCTCTTCAAATAATTTCTGGGTATGATGATGGCTTGCATTCCCCTAATTCCCCATTGCTGCCTCCACATGAGGCCTTTTCAGGAGGAAATAGACAAACAATGGGCACAAAGCCTAGGATCCTACGACAACATAATCAAAGACAATCTGAGGATGAAAGCTGCAAACCTTGATGGATACAAAAAATAAAATATCGCTGGATCTCATATTCCTCAACACAAGACCCTAATTTGTGAAGAATAAGATGCATCTCTAGAAGGCTGGGAGCACATCTGCAGGGTTTGGAAGTCAGTGGGAGATTGTCACCAAAAGAAACTGAACTGCATATCAACCTTCTAGAGTTGAGAGCAGTAGCCCTAGGGTTTCAATTATTTCTTCCCAGAATAAAACAGTCTTCAGTACTGTTTTGCACAGGCAGCATGACAACCATGTAGAGCTTGAACAAGCAAGAAGGAACAAGATAACGCCTTGCTCTCAGTGGGATCAGAAACAATTTGGAAATGGGTTGTTCGTCACCACACTAAAGAACGGAACATGTACCTGGAATCAGCAATCAGTGGGTAGACACTCAGGAGAAAAACAAAAGTGTGTCACAAATGGGAACTAGACTATCGACACCTGCATCCATCTTTCCGAGATGTGAGTGAAGAAACAGATTTGTTCGCGAAACATTTCAATTGCAAATGTCACTTCTTGCCAGTAGTTGCCCTCAAGAGGGATTGTGGGGTAATCCCTTACAGATGGCACAACAGGAATTGTCACTTACGTGGTTTCTCTACTTCCTATGAAACCAAGACCATTGAACAAAATGAAAAGAGAATGGAGTCGCCTCATCCTAAAAGCCCCATCGTGGCCATAGACAATTTTGGTACACAGTTTATTTTATTGGAACAACACTATATTCCGCTCAGACCAGTGACCAACCTACTAAAGATGAACAAAGGCCAGGTTTTCACCCCAACCTGAAATCTCTCAATTATCGACCTGGCTCCTGAATACAATGAGATCCACCTCTTGAATATTTGAGACTGCAGAAAGATCTTAGCCAAAGCCAGAGCTGAAACAACAAATGCAACATACAAGGCTAAGTGAACTAATTTGTGTATATGGTTTTCTGAAAACAACATTAACCCTTTTTCTTCTTTACCAAAGCAAATTCATCATCCATACTTCTTACACCTAGTACAATCAGGTCTCTCATGTTTCTGTCAAATTCCACCTGACAGCGATTTTACACTTTAGAAGGTCATCAAATCAATTGTCACTTTGCTCTTGCAGACGAGTAAAAGGATTTCCTCAAGGGCCTATTCATGGCTTATCTACCAGTAAGGAGACCAGCAGTTTCATGGCAATTAAACACAGTCTTCTCTCAACTAATAGATTCTGTTTGAAGACATACATAAAGCACACTTCAAATACCTGCCTTGGAAGATGGCTTTACTATTAGCTGTAACATCTGCAAGAAGGGCTGGTGAAATCTTAGCTTTTACTATTAATGAGCCTTATATGCTATTTCAGAGGCATACTAAGAACGAATCTTTAAGTGCCTTCAGACTTTCATCTAAAGAACCAATAGTTTTCAAGTCTAGTCTAGATGTCAAACAATGTCGCAAGTTTTATATTGAGAGCACTAAAACATTCTGAAAATCTGATCAACTTCTAATTGCCTATGGCCCACCTAGGATGGGTCCCGCACAAAACATAGCATTGTACTCTGGGTCTCTGCGGCCACAGCTTTTTGCCATCAAACAGCTGAGCGTTCTTTGGATGGAAACGTTAGAGCACATTTCACAAGAGATGTGGCTACTTTGACTGCTCTGTTTGCTGGAGTACCTTTGTCGAACATCCGCAGAGCAGCTACGTGGAAAAATAGACACATTTACCCATCATAACTGTCTGGATTCAACATTGCGAAATGATGCAGCAGTGGGTAAAGCAGTCCTTCGGAATCTGGTTCACTGAGGTGAGCTCCACTTTCCTCCCTTTCTACCATTAGGCATGTTACCCACACCGCTTAAAATGTAATCTACTCTATGACTATGGCTCACTATTCGGATTCAAGCATGTAAATCTATGAAAGATTCAATACTGGAGAAAAAACAAGTTACTTACCAGTATAGTGTAGTTCACCAGTATTGGTATCTTTCGTAGATTCACATGCAACCCAACTGGAGCTCACTGCTTATAAATACCTCTATATCTTACCTTTACATTTGAGCTGGGAAATCTGAGGTATGGTGGTCCTTGAAAGGAAGAGTATATCCTAAGCTGCTTCTTGTATCGGATCTATTCCAGTGATGTGAATTGGTTAACAATGCCATTGCTTTGAGCTTTGTTATGCTATGCTTTCCCTTTATACTGCTTACTATAATTACTGTGGAACGCCCACCTTGATGGTGGGAAATATTCAAGCATGTGAGTCTATTAAAGATATCCGTACTGGAGAACTACAGTGTACAGGTAAGTAGCTTGTTTGTTTGTTTTTTTTTGCTTACATTTTGTGGTGAGCCCAAATCACTTTCGTCTTTGCAAAACATTGGTGTCTGTTTTTTTTATCTAAAGACAGAAGCATAGTTTAAAAGCAGTCCTTGAGTAGCTCTTGGTTTAAGTAAGAACACTTCAAGCTGTCAGACCAACCTACTTTCTTTTTGATGGATATTTGATCTTTTTACAGATTTGTTATTGTCAGAAGTTATTGTATGAATGTTCTGTAATTTTCAACAGGGAAAATTATTTATGATTGCTTTTTTTCTTTTTAATCACAGACAACTGATTTATTGACTCAAGCAATGACAGAGCTGTCTCAAACTTTAACTGACTACAGAACTCCACAAGGGGACTACCAAAGAATCCAATACATTCCTGTGTCACAGTCTGCTGGTGGCCTTCAGCAGTCTCAACACATCCAGCTGCAAGTCGTTCAGGTGGCACCAGTAAGTCAACTCTTATACTTTCTCTTTTCTTGCGTCCATTGGTCATGCTGCTGTCAAGTATTTTCTTGTTTTTTGTTAAACACATTTCATTGAGTCTTTTGCCTATAACAAACATTAAATCAATCAACAGTATTTGTCCTTGCCTCCATAATATTCCTATGACAAGCTTTTTCATTACATGCTGTTTGCACGGTAATTGTCTGCTGATGTAGTGCAGGTAAGATGCCTTCTCAGCTGATTATATTAAACCTGTTAGTTGTGCTCCTTTTTCAGTATGCACTGTTTTGGAACTGATCAGCTTATTTTTTCAGGAGAATTATTTTGCTTCACATGGCACTTTTTCCCTTGTAGTTCATTTTAAAAATAGTTTTCTGTCTGGTGCAAACAAAATAGGTTTGTTTTAGCCCTTCAGGTTTTCGACAGTTACTTGAGTCCTCTTTTTGGCAGGAATTCAGCTAGAGTCTTAGTCAATGGTGGATTAATTCTCTACTTTTTTTTTGTTAAAAATGAAATTCCCTTATGTGGCCTTGACAGTTCAGTGATTAACATTGTACAGAGACCTATGGCTGTGAGCTGCTTGCTTCTATGTGGCGCACAATGAGTGGCTGCGGTAAGTGGGGTTGGGTGGTAGCTGGCAGCTGCCTCTGCACCCAGTTCGTAATTTGTAACAAGGCACAGCTGTGATCTGGCCTGATCCTCCATGGCATGCGAAAAAATGTTAACCAGGAAGGAGAAGGTAAAAGCACACCTGTCCCAGCGCTCTGTTCTCAACTGGGAAGTGAATGTTGGGACAGCTGAGAGCACTTGAGGATATCATATGTGATCTCGTTAGTGGAATCATCCATAACATCCTTTGAAAGGTAACCCGTGATAGCAACAATGATGTCATTTGAGATGGCTGTGATTTTATTAGTGATATCATAAACAGTGCAAAGGAGAGGGCTTGAGCTAAACTTTTCTTTATTTACCATAACCAATTTCTGTTTGGGTGTTTTTTGTTGTAAGCATAGCTTCATTTTAAAGGCATGTTTTTTTGTTACACATATTTATTTCTTATCAGTAGAAGAAACTAAAATTTACTCTTAACAAGTGAATTGTGGGCACTTTTGATTATATCCCCCTTTCCTCCTGTGCACCCAACTGTGATGCTGGTGGCCTTTGGGCATGGACAGATGGTTTTGTTGCAGGCCTGATGCACACGGACTCTCGTCATACACAGTATGGGATGGCCAGGGGTCCTAGCCCTTGGCAGTGGTATACACCTAGCATCCATAGTCCTTCACTTAGTACACACTGGCACTGCACACAACCCACCATGCTGCAATCTCCTCTTTGCTTTAATGATCTTTTCTTTGATAATCAACAGAGTTACAGCATAATGCCAACATTTGGAAGCAATTTAGAGGGACGTTTAAAAAAGCAATTTTAGGGAGGAGACAGCAAAAATAAAGCAGTATGTGGTTTAAAAAATCGTGAGTCACCCTGCTGAGACAGGTGTGTTGGCACGTATGACATGGGTAGAAATGGAAGTGCATGCAAATATTCTTCTAGTGCGCAAACACTTTGGCAATGGGGCCTACATGCATAGGGGTGCTGTCTAGCACTATAAAGTGGGATAAAAACGTTTGAGAGGGTACTCTAAAAAAGGCATGGGCAGAGAAGTGTAACTAGGAATATTTTATTAGAGGTGCTGCTTTAGTAATACGAAACACCCTGTGTATATGATTATAATACCTTCATCAGCTTCATCCCAATTATTTTCAGGGAGAAAAATGCAAGTACTCCCGAGGCCGAGCTTACATCCACCCCACCCTCCAAAAAAAGTAACAGTGGGGAGTCACGGGCAATGGCCAATGGGTCAAGGGAGCTGTGGGTCGAAAAGGTTTTGGAACCACTGCCCTATTGTGTCTTTTCCTTTGAGTCGTTAGCATGTCTCCCCAGGAGGGCAGAAAGTTGTCTGAAGGACAAGCCCAGTGTACATCAGTAAACGGGCACTGGAAACCTTGGACAACTAAAGTGGCAACTTCTAAAGTTGCATATTGCCCACGCGTGACATTAAATTCAATGTAACCATTAAATCAGATTTAATGCACTGATTCTTTTGATACCAAATAGTACTAACTTTAGTAATCCAACTCGGAAGTTAGCAGGGTTGGATTGCCAGCCTGTATCTTCTACTTGCCAATGGGGTTACTAACCTATCCACAGTAATAACAACAGTTTAGGGTTTTCACTGTTGGAACATGTCAAAGTACATGCTCCACTTTTTAATACACAGCACCCTGCCTTAGGGCTCATTAGGCCTACCTTAGGGATGACTTGCGTATATTAAAACAGGAGGTTTGGGCTTTGCCATTACTTTAATTGGCAAGGTTGGGTTATAAGTTTTAAACTGTCATCCCAATCTGCAGGGCAGTCTGGGAGCCATGTTTACCTTCTCATACTCATGGGGGCACATTAGTGCTGCAGTCCACGAAAGATACCTCAACATACAGGCCCTATGTACCTCTGGTACCATATACTAGGGATTTGCAAGTAAGTCAGGTTATGCCAATTGGGGACAACTCAATTAAACTTACACCAGTTTTAGGGTCAGTGCACATGCACATGCTTTCTGTTTAGCAGGGCTCAAGGCTTTTCAGTGCCATTATACCAGTACCTAGTAGTCAGAATAGGGGCAGAAAGGGGGGTGGGGTAAACCTGAAAAAAGCCTGTTTCCTTACACCATCTGTGGTCTTGTTTGATGTCCCATTTGAGGTCATGGGCATTGGAAAGTGGGGATTGGAGTTAAAGTTCTGTCAGTGCTTTCACTGCTTTCAAATTTCAGGTTTTGTTCTGGAGATACAATGCCACTTTATTTGAATCATCTGACTACTCTGTCCCACAGCTAACTGGATCTTGATTCAGTGAATTTAAAGGGTTTTAAGTTGCTATAACACACCCCTAAACTTAGAGCCATTTTTGTGACCTCATAAATGTTTGTAATCACGCTTCAAGATTAGTGGTAAAAATGTGATGAATGCCTTCGTATTTTTAGACCTCTTACAGTAATTGGGCTCAAGTGGAATGTGACTTTCATTGAAGAATTATTCTCAAGTGGTGCATCACAGGTGGTTGCCCATATCCGCTGCTTGCAATAAAATTCGATAAGTGATCTCAATCAACAGTTCAAGATGGTTGCAATACAGTGACTGCATAAAACCTATTTATGTCACTGCATCTCACTGCTCCCAAGGGTTAAAAAATGTTAACCACTTGCAAAGCAGGTTTCCGTGTTAATTTAATGTTTCTGATGATTTGATACTCTAATAGGTAGATATATCATGCAGGCATATTCATCAGACATTTTCGCTTACGTCTCTAAATCATCTGGGGAAAAAAGGCACCAAAATCATCCAAAACCTTTCTGCCTAACAAATGTGGTATAGTTTTGTTTGACTGCATTGAAATGTTTTTGCAAAAACATTTTTGCAGAAATTTCAGGGAAAACTGTGTATAACTTGGCCTCCTATACCATTATTCTACAAATTTGGCATAAATTAAGAATGTATGGTGCTTTTTTTTGGAAAGTTTGTTGCAGATTTGTTGAGATAGGAAGCATCATTAACAATTCTATGATTTCTGAATTCTGGACATGTACTGCACACGTTTATTTCAAGTGGTTAGGTACATCCCTGTACTTGTGTGGTTCTTAATGTTTGTATTTTTCAGTGTTATGTTAAGAAATAAACCAAACCCAAACCATTTCTTTTAATTGAAAAAGTACAAAAATACCAGAGTGGACTAGATAAAAAACATACAAGAAGAAAGGCACTTCACAAATCTCAGATTTCAAAGTGTAATAATGTAGGTGTTTAACACCCAGTTGAAACATTTTTGTAATTTTCTAGAAAAATCCACACAGTTGGATGTGGCGTATCACAGATCCACATGAGGGTATATGTTCAAACTAGCACTAATGGTGGGAGATGAGAGGAGACGAGAGCTTTCATGGGGAGGGAAATAACTGTTCACAAACTGTATTAAGAAAAAAAAAGTACTATAAAAGCAGTTGATTTTTCTTGCTGTGTTTGTGGTTCTTTTTGTCCTCAGGCTACATCCCCGCATCACTCCCATCATTCCACAGTAGACGTGGGCCAGTTGCATGACCCTCAGTCATACACTCAGCATACTATTCAAGTGCAGCACATTCAGGTGGCTGAGACGGACCCAGAGCATCAGATATCAACACAGGTATGTGCTAGCAAAGAGGGCTCCTTATCTAATACCCAAGCATACTACAAAATGCTTCACAGATGGTGTTCCTTCAGAACACTAATTGGCCTCGGAGCACCATTACTTATTTATTGTTGTACTTATTTATGTATTTTATTTTTGAATAATTTTGTATTGTGAAAACAAGATTCATGATCATCTGAGTGCTGTACATACATAAATTAGGAGCATTATATAAGACAGAAAGTGCATTTGTATGTATATAGATCATATATACAAACCCGGGTGAGATGGATTGTGAAACACGGGGAGAAGCAATAATTAGTACGTACAAATACAATAGATAAGGAACACTGAAAGTATATACAGATATAGAAAATATCATGTTAGGGCTTGTGCAATCGTAGGTGGGTCATGTACACAACATTTCAATTGGGCCTTACTTACAACAGTAGTTTAGAGGTCATATATTTTCAAGAACTAATAGTGAGAGTCTGTCTTTAAACATGCTCACCCAATTAAAAAACATGATCGTTGTAGATTCTCCAAATCTAGACTGTGTGTAATATGTAACCCATGGGCTACTAAATTAGGTGCATTTGAAAATATCTTCAGAACTGGTAACAAGAGAAAGGAGCTACAGAGAGGAGGAAGGCTGGTAATGTTTAAGAAGCAGCTGTCTCATATATTTGTTTAAGGAAAAATAGTATGGATAGAGTAAGGAATGGAGTTCTCGAGAACACGGCGCTGATGTGGGGACCTACACGTCCTTCTTACGTGCTCTAGGTTTGGCTCATGACGAAGATCCACGGTTAAATGCGACGTGGACATCGGAACATAGATTTTAATTTTCCAGTGGGATGGTATTATCACCACTGATAAAGGAACATTTTGGACTCTAGTAAGCCTTGAGAAAGTCGCGGGACAAAATTCCTTTGTGCGACGAAACACGTGTTGGCTGATGCAAGAACAAAGAGAATAAAGAAAAGAAACCAAGCTCGAAAATTTCTCTGTATCATTTATGCTTGACTAAAACAAATTGGATAATTGCATATTACTTAAAAGACGTGTGCTGAGGATTGTGTTTATGTTTATGTTGGTTTCGACCACGTGTTTGGGGAGACTGGTGGTTCTTCTCACCTTTCAGCACCGTCCATATAAATTTCTCAGAAATCTAAATAGAGTGTAAGTGCTACTCATTCTTGGAGCGCCATTTTACCTATAACCATACCACTGCACCGTCGTGAATTGATTACAGTGTAAGGTTCACTCTTCTCAGGGCCTTATAATTTCGCACCAGTTGTAAGTCTTCATCATTACTCCGCGCTCTCAGCGTGGAAAGTTGTGAAAGTAACTGACGTCAGCAGGCCAGGGTGGTGCATATATAGGTACCACGCATGTCGTGTCATACGCGGACACTGCCGACATAGAGCCGAACGACGCCACCTACCGGTGCGCAGGGGTATTGCTCTAAAACATCCGGATCCAGTCTGACGCCTGGGGAATTTTCCAAGGCAAGGACTCTGTGGCTAGATAATGACTATAAACCTAATTTAGTTTCAGCCAATGTCTGGATGGGACCCTAAGCCTGGACACCATTGGTTATTATCAATTATGTTAAAAAGGAGCATTAGAAAACAGACAAAATCATCTGCAACGAAAACATCATTTAAGCATTGTTAACAGAGAGAGCTACCTGGCTTCAGCTAGAGGCTTCCTGACCAGTACATCCTAAAGCCTCTATTACTTTTTTGTATTCAAACGATCCTGGCCTGCAGTCTCTTTCTGGAGGATCTCCCCGACCACGACCGGAGCTGTTAAGAAAACCCGACGCCCAAAGACACCCCTGGACCTGACGTCCCACAGCCTTGGGTGGCCCAACCGACGGTGTCCCAGCATCCCCAGGCATCCCAACTTACCTCTCCAACCGGTGGTCACCTCCAGAAGACCTTCGTCCCCGAGCCTGCAGTCTTTGTTGCAACCGGAGAATCCCCATTGAAATCAACAGGGCACCCCATGCCAAAACAGTACCCTGCACCCAGCCGCCCCTGCGCCACTGCGGGTGTACTTTGGGTGCTAACTCGGATCCCCCTTAGCCCTGAGCCTAACACCAGGAGCTTTGCTCCCACAATTTGTGGCCTGCTCGTGAGCAGCCACCAACCGGAGACCCCCTATCCGCCATTGGATAACAGTGGACATCAGCACTCTGCACCCGACCGAACCTAGTGCCGCTGAGGGTGCTTTGAGAGTGCATCCTCGACCCTGGGGGAACCCTGGTTCTAACCCCAGAATACCAACTCCCACAAACTTGTACTTACGTGTAAACCGATAACTCAGTTTCCTCCGATAGAATTGCATTGACTGCTTTTCTTGAAAATTGTTCTAAGTGTGGAGTTGGTTTGTATGGAACGTTGAAAAACTGCATATGTACTAAAAGTGAATTACTTACCTTGTGTCTAGGAGATGTCTCAGTGTGATATCTAGGCATATCACACTGATTAGCAAAAGTTATCTGAAAAGTAATCTAAAAAGTAACGTGCATAGTAATCTGTAAAGTAACTGAAAAGTAATTTCGAAATATTGACTTACCTGTAATTCAACCAACTGCATTTGAACCTGCATTCAACTGTAAAACATTGCATAAGATTTTGCAAAGTATGATTTCACTTACCTGCACCAGGCTTGGCTTGGTTCTAGAAATAAAATAACTTAATAATATTTTTGATACAAACAAATTGGTCTGAGTTCAGTCTTTGAGTGTGTGACTTCATTTTCTGCCTGAGTGCGTACAACAAATCCTTAACACTACACTCTGATAAAGCCTTACTGCTCGCCCACACTACCACAAATAGAGTAAGGTGCTATCTACTTTTACCTCTGCCTACCTTTGGGGTTCCACTGGACTCTGTGCACACTATACCTCATTTTGGTATAGTATATACAGAGCCAGCGTCCTACTACTAGATCATCTTCCATTGGTTTAGCATCACAACTGTCAATGTTGACAATACCAGTTTCATCAATCATCGTAGTTCAAATGCCAAAATATACATGAATGGTCGAGCAAGGTGATGACACTCTAGCGGTGAACAGCAATTCTTTCCTCCATCCCCAACACCCCGATGCACAGGAACATGGGATCAGAATGTCCATCAAGTGAAACTTCAAGTACAATGCCTGCTTCTTACCAAGAATGAGGAAAAGGTTGCCCAGGCAAGCCCCTCAAGCATTATCCCGCATTTCTGAAATATGTGCCTTGGTTCCTGGGCTATTAGAATTTGGTCACTGTGATATGCTGATCAATGCAAGGACTACCTGCAAAGGGTCCATATCAGCATAATTGGAAGCACCTTCATTATCCCTTTGTCATTATTAATATCGTAACTGACTAGTCAGACACAAATTTGCATGTGGCAGCCATAACAAGGAGAAAGAAGTATGAGAAATAACTAGTTCTTCACCGTAGTATTTATTCCTTTAGATGTTTATAAAACGTTGAACGTCTCCATGCATATGCAGGATCCCAGGACACAAATTTTAAAGGCATTTTTAATGTTATTCATTAACTAAATAAGCAGAAAACATTGCCAAATAGCCAGCATTTGTGTTTGTCATATAACCACTTGACAAGGGGCACAGTACGTTTGACTGTAATACAAGTTAGAAAAGAAAGAATAGAAAGAAATAGAAAGCTGGAATGAAACCCCTAATAAACACACTATAACATAGTGAAAAGCTGACCCTACTTCTTTAGGAATCTTGGAAGTTGCACTATCCCTAAATGCCCAGCAGGGTGACAGGCAATCAATTTGTTTCCACTCTCTGAGGAAGATCCTGGGCACAGTTCTGCTTTGTTTAAAGACATTTTTGGCTTGGAACTCCACATTTTTTAGTATTTCCCTGTTCGCTCATCGTCTTTTGGTGTTATGCTTTGTTTTTAACCCTGTTTTGCTAGTTTGGGATGTAAGTCTGCATATGAGATCCCTGCAGTAATCTTTAGAGATCAGTAGTGTCAGAAGCCAGGACGACTAAATTCATTTGTTCTCAAACACCCTTCAGTTCCTGCATTTGTGGTGCAGGAGGGCAAATCTTCTGACTGGTTTGTTTCTTTCTTTGGTGCCTTATCAACCATTAGTGATAGATGCCGCTCTAGAGGGCTGGAACAAAGAACAAGGTGATAGATGGAATACTTGAATTAATGTCAGCCACTGTTGAGCTCGGGCTGCATTACAGTCAATTTGTTTCACCCACCATGCCACTCTATACAGAGGTCTGCCTTATTCAGATCAGTACTGACACTGCTCCTCATGGGAAGAGTCCATCCCAAGCCGCCAAACTCCAGAAGGGAACACAAGCAACTGTAGAATGGTTTTTGCCTATTTGGGCTTCTTCAGTAGAATGCAGCTTGAGCCCTGTGGCATAGTGAGCACGAGACCCACGTATGGGCATACTCGTTGCACTTATGGTGTCAACGACAACAAAGTGATGGATGCAATGCTTGAATTATTCTCAGCTGTTAATAGCTCTGGGCACATTCCAGACCATAATTTCTTACCCACCATGCCACTCTAGACAGAGGTCTACCTTATGCAGCTTAGTACTTACCCTGCTCCGCATGGGAACCGTCCATCCCGAACTGCTAGGTGAGGCCCCCTTCAGAAGGGAACACAAGCAACCATATACCAGTGTATGGGATGCTTATCTCAAGAATCTCAAACACAGGTATTGTGTCACATCAATATGTTGTAATCGTGAGCTATGCACCTGGCTTTTAAGTGCTTCTTGCCTAAGATCATGGTCAGCCCTCTTCTGCTGCATATGGACAACATTTCCACTGTGTACTATTTAAACAAACAAGGGTGGGTGAAATTGAGTAAGATCAAAATGCTTGGCTTCGGATGTTGGTCAGAAACATTCAGCTGACTGGAGTTTACCTTCTAGGATTGCATAACCCAAAGGCACACTATCTAAGCCATTATTTCATGGAACAACATGACTGGATCTTAAACAGTAAAGTCATAATAAACAGGTTCATTTGTTGAGGTTATCATGAAAGAGACTCGTTTGCAACAGAAGGAAGCACAAAATACCCTTCTTACATCTCTAAGTTTCCTCACTTTTGATCTCTGTGAAATGCCCTTTTGATGAGTTGGGAAAGGGGAATTCTGGTTTACTTTCAGTACCGTTCCTCCTCAAGGCTTAGGTCCAACAAAATATAGATAGAAGCTAATACTCACTGCCCCCGGACTGGCCTCACCAGTGTTGGTATCCAGACCTCCTTAAGCTGTCCCTTCAGGCACACAAGAAATCACAGATCGGGTCAGATTTTCTTTCAGGGAATGTTGGGCTGAATCTTCCAGCCCAGCCTTCTGTTGCTGAACTTGATTGTCTAGCCTAGCACCTGCATACTGTCTGTATGGACATGTGAAGTTGCCAAATGACTGCACAACTGGTTTAAAAGGCAAAATATCCTTCCACAACATCTTTACAAACATTAAAATGGAAAAGGTTGTGCAAGTGGTGAATAAACAAGCAAGGGAGTCTGGGTATATGTTAGGAAAATACTATTGGCTTATCTTCCTTATCTGGTGAAGTCTTGTTTACAGTTTTCTTCATTTAGATTGCATTTGGCTGCCATGACTGTAAGTCCCATTTCATGTATCTCTTTATTATTTCAGTGATGAATGCTTTCCTGAAAGATCTTGTGAATTGTATTGTCCAGTTAGTAGGCTTTCTCCTGTGGTATTCTCTGAATTGATGGGCCCCATCTTTGATTCTCTGCTGAAGGCCAATTTTCAGCATTATTCTGGAAGGCTAACTTTTTATTGGCCATCACATTTGCCAGGAAGATGGATGAGCTTTAGGATTTGTGTACTAATGAACTGTACATGATTTTCTATCCTACCAACCTGTCAATAAAAGCACATCCTTTTATTGGGATGCCTGATTTTCACTTTAATAAACTGTTTTCCTGCCCTAATACATTGTCCCCAGCACAGAGGCAGTTACACACCTTTGATATCAAAAGGGCATTTTGTTATTATTTATATAAGAGTAAAGAGATTTCCAAGATCAAACAATTCTTCGTAAATTATTGGGCTATTTGGAAAAGACCCAGGTTTTTTTAAATAGACCATAGCCAGGTGGATTGATTCTTGCTTTATTACCAGTGATGAGAAAGCTAGTAGGCTCATACCTGGCAAGCCTAAGGCCCATTTCACGAGGTGAAAGGTAGTAACTGCTGCTTTGATGAGAAATGTCACCATTCCTGACACTTGCAACGCTGCTACTTGGAGATCAATTCATTCCTTTGCTAAACAATAATGTCTGGACTCCAGGACAGACATATTGGTGGCTCAGGCTTCTCTTCGTAACATATTTGCTTAATCATCTGTGGTTTTTAATTGCCCTTTTTGGGTTGGGTTAGTTTGGTGCTCTATTTTGACTTTTGTGAACAGAAGAGGAATCAAATGGTGAAGAAAGAAAAGTGACATACATTTAATCCTAGTTTTTTTTTTTTACAGAGTTTTATATAGCGCGAACTTGACCCGAATCGGGTATCAGAGTGCTTTACATAGCACCAGTTACGTTACATTAGGACACACATTAATTTTTTTTTTTGTTAGGCATGGGGAGATTAAGTGATTTGCCCAGAATCACAGGATGTTCAGCGTCATTGCCGAGACTCTAACCCAGTTCCCCAGCTTCGAGGACGGACGCCCTAGCCGTTAGGCCAACTCCTCTCCCCAAGTTCTTCAGCATGGGTGAATCCTGTGAAATCAAAAATGCCTCGCCCGCTTACCAGCTTTTAGGGCCATTGATGTTGGACAGAATAAGGAATGTAAGTGTCTTCCTTCTTCTACTAACAACAGACTGCCTAACCATGTCATCTTACCGGGCGTGATAGGATAGTGCAGTTTACACGATTCTTAAAGGAGCCGGTGTTAGCTTTTTGCAATATTACAGTAGGTTTACTAGGGACATCATTCCTGCATTCTATTTTTTTTTTAATAAGTTCTCTCTATTCTAAGTGGTGTTTCAGGCACATGTCCTGTGTAATTAGTACATTTTTTAAATAAAAAAGGGCTTGAATGTTACCTGTTTCTGTTTTCTGCTCCATCTGAATAGTTCACCTAATCAGGGTGATGTGACCTACTAATATGATTTTTCTGGTGTTAATCTTGAGCATTTGTAATTCTGGTAATATTTTGCTTGGCTCAAATATTATGAATTGATTGCTGTACTTTAGTTGCATGAACTTTAAGTTGGTATTTTTAAATAACATTTAAAAAAGTCTTTAAAAGTTTTGTTCCCGGATCACACACATGCACATAGAGATTCAACCTTTTATAAATTCAGAGGGAACAGCCATGGTGAAGAACTAGGTTTACAAGTAAGCAACGTTTGCTTATTAACTAGTTTTTTGTTTTAGAACTTTATATTTTATTTTCTATACAACAGCACTGGAAATACATTGCACCCATCAGATAAGGAATCATTTGCATTCAAGGGTACCCCAACAAGCCCTTTTGGGGCCCTCCCTCCAACCACTCCCCCATCCCTATAAAATTCACCCACTCGTGGACCAGCTATGGGTTCTCTGCCGAAGATTCAAACCATAAAAGGCTCTCCATATTTTTTCGAACTTCCTGGGGCATCCCCTCTCCTCATAGACCACTTGCTCCGCTTCCATGCACCTATTCATGCCCTCTAGCTGCCTACATTTAGCCGGTTCTTGCTTCTGGCCCTACATTTTGGCGGAACCATGTTTAGCAACCCCAAGCCCCAGCATACAAAATAGCAGCTGTGCCCTCAGGATGTCTAGTTGGCATGGAATGCCTAATGGGACGAATTGTCATGTGCCTGGGATATTGATATCCATGATGGCTTCCAGTTCTTGTATCACTTCCTCCCAGTATGCTCTCACCTTTGGGCATGTCCAAATCGTGTGGGTAAAAGTGCCCTCTTCTAAGTAACATCACACACAATTAGAGCTCGGGGCCTTTCCCATTTTAAATAACCTGCTCTTATCCTACGCAGGATTTTCAGTTGTATTAATCTTACTCTAGTCTTGTTTGCTACCCTCCTGGAATGCATGAATGCCGCTCCCAATCAATGTTGTTCATTCACTAGTTTGAGATTTCCTACACTGGCTTTCAAGAGTTTTCCCTCGAGAAGGGTTGCCTCTGCCTTCTTGGGAGTAAAATATGATGCTCACAAACCGATGCTGAATGGCAATTCTAAGAGCACAGACATCATCCCGTAGGGTAAGAAAATGCAATCTTGGGGGTGTGGCCAGGGAAGATACCTGGCAAGACATGTCTCACCTGAGCTCCACAAATCTGGCCCTATAACCCTTCTCTATCATAAGGAAAGCCAGCACCACATGACGACTCCTAGCGCTGGTGACCCTCGGAATGCCTGCAGAGCGGCGTGGGAGCTCCGTGACACAGGTATTTCTTAACAACTGGCCTTTCTCATACCGGGGCCCTCTGACTCTTATCAGGATAATCAAGATCATGGCCGCTATCCTATCATCGTGAGCCTAGCGGTACGGCGAGGAGCCTGGCTGCAACACTGGACTCATGCTGCTATCGTTCGGTGCGGGCCCATTGATTGACGGGGGTTGGGTCATGAAGGGCCCCCACGGTGGTGACGACATCCCAGCTGCCATATACAGCCCATAAGAGCTTGCACCGTGGCTAACGATAGGGCCTCTTACTGGGTCCCCTGCGGCTGGGCACCCTGACTGGCCACGGATGAGAGCATAGGAACGCTACGGTACTCCCCCGCAAGAGGTGAAGAGGGGAGTTGAGGTTGGTGTTACGCAGTGACGCGCCCGGCGAGTGTAAGCAGGCCTCTGATAACCTAGCGAGGGTCCCCAACCTTTCACAGTCCCGGACTCCCATGCGCCTGCAACCAAAGAGGATGTTCATAAATTGCTCATAGAGCTATTAAAGGCCCTAACAGCCCTCAGACAGGACATTGGCAGAGCCCTGTCGGACTTTGACCAGTTTGTACGCCAAGCAAATTTGCGCTTGGATAACATGGAGACCACCATTGCCGAACACACCCTGGGGAATAAAGATCCCTCTTCCCAGCTGGATATACTAGAACGTCAACAGAGTATGCTGCAGGAAAAGATCAATAACCTGGAAAACCGCTCCCGCCACAATAATGTCTGCATCTGCCGCATATCTCCAACAGTGTTGACATTGGACTTGGAAACCCATATCCAGGCCCTGTTCGAAGCCCATATCCAGGCGATGCTCCTGTTCTCTTGGACCGCACGCACTGTGCCTGCCAACAAACAACGGAACCTAGCCCTGTACGTTCTCACTTGAGTCCACTATTTTCATATGAAAGAGGCGATCTTAATGGCGGCCCATCAACAGGAATCACTAATGTTCCGAAGCGACACTATCTCACTGTTCCAAGGTGTGTTAGCCTAAATGTTAGCGAAGGGAAAGAACTTCAGTGAAATTACCCAGGACCTCCAAAGCGAAAAGATATTGCATCGCTGGGGCTTCCCCTTTCGACTCCTTTTCACCTACAAGGTTAAAAGCCACTTGGTGAGAAACCCGCAGGAAGCTAGAGAAATCTTGGCCCACTATCCCTCTCAGCACCTAGACCAGGAGCAGACCCCGTGAATCTGATTGATAAGGGAGTTGGATGGCATTTCCAATGCTTAAGGTCCTCCCGAAAATCAGCACGGAAGCAACGCCAACAGAAAAATAAAGAACTCGATCCATCCACCTCAGAAGACGGCAGACTGCCTTGAGTGGGGAAACCATGAACTCGAAGCAGTCCGTATATCGATTGGCTACAGTTGATAAGTATTTTTCTGCTGGTGCTAGTGTTGTATGCATCCTAGTAATAACCGGGGAGGTATGGGACCTCGACATATCAGTGAAGTCAGCCTCACCCTTGCAGGGTAACTCGCGACCCTCAAACCCAACGTGTTATACATTTTGTCCACATTCAGTGGCCCTCATTGGCACCACAGTCTTTCCCCCACCCCCCACATTCCTTTTCCGGTTTTATTAACCATGTTCCAACAAGTCTCCCCAGTTTACACAACACATGAGACCAAGCGCAATCCCACTTACCACGGGGCTTAGGGCAGCCCTCAGGCATTTCTAACACAGCCTAAGTCCCATTGAACCTCCCCCCGTAGGTAGATCCCACTGTTGTCTTCTTACTCACTCCACAGGCCGATATGCACACACTTCTAATCGAAGCCCCATCATAAATACTATGCCACCCCAGAAAATCGTTTCATTAAATGTTCAAGGCATTAACTCACTAATGAAACGACAACCAAATGAAGGATGCGGCCAAAAAGCTCTCGTATATTGGCGAAGCTTATTACAAAAAATGTGATAAGGTGGACAGTTAATTACCCTATAGGCTTAGGCAGATTGCGACACGGAACCACATAAAGGCACTCAAAACTGACGATGTCCAAATAGTAACCCAGGCAGTAGAGATTACGTCCATTTTCTATAACTATTGTTCACTGCTGTTGCATAGTTGGGGGCTAGATCCTGAATTCCAAGATGACTTACTTAGGGGCTACTCTTCTGCAGACCTTGAGGCCAACCTGCACCCTATAGAAGAAGATATCTTTACAACAGAAGTATTCGATGTGATTAAACCCCTACCTTTGCGCAAGTCCCCATGCCCAGACGGCTTTACGGCCACTTTTTATAAAGCATATGCTTCCCTTCTGGCCACCCCTAGCAAAAGCCTTTAATTATTTCTTGTTGACTGGGTCAGTAACAGACACCAAGATGGGCTCCCACATCACACGCCTTAAACCGGGTAAAGATCTATCAAATTGCACATCTTATAGTCCGATAGCCCTCCTCAACTGAGGTGCAAAAATATTCACATCTATATTAGCCCCTTCCTCCACCACATATGGCCCCACCTAGTTTCCCACTGTCAATCGGGCTTTATCAAAAATCGCCAAGCCAATGATAACACTCAGTTAGCTATTACTTTAATGGATACTGCTGAAAGATGAAACCAACCAATGACTCTCCTCTCCCTCGACGCGGAGAAAGCCTTCGATAGAGTGGACTGGCACTACCTATTGAAACTTCTCACCAAGAGCTGTATAGGCCGAGAAATATGGACATTCATCCAAGCCAACTTCCAACAGCCAAGCTCAAAATCAATGGGAATACACAGTTGACATAACCGTAACCAGGGGAACATGACAGGGGTGTCCACTTTTCCCACTGGTTTTCGCACTAGCAGTGGAACCCCTTATATCTAACATTACATATAACCCCCAACATCCATGGCCTAAGGGTAGGAGCCGGGAAACATAAAGTGGCCTTATTTGCTTCGTCACTAATCCCAATCGAGCACTACCAGCTCTCAAAGCGGAGCTTGACCCCTTCTCACAGGCTTCCGCTTTCAAAATCAACTATTCCAAGTACAAGGCATGGGGGTAGCGGTCCCGCTTGAGCAGATGTGAGCACCTCTTCAATGAAATGGCTTCTCGTGGAATGGGACGACCATTAGATATCTAGGCGTAGTCCTCCCAAACCACACACTGTCTTTATACAACAGCAACATTCCTCCTCTACTTACTGCTCTCTTCAAAGACATGTATTGGTGGAGTAAGCTGGAGATCTCCTGGTTAGGTAGGCTGAATAGTCTGAAAATGAATTGTATGCCTCATTTGCTCTATACTATGCAGACACTTCCTATCACAATACCCAGACAAATGCTATCATAAATCCGGGAAAAGATGCTGTACTTAATATGGCAAGGCAAACCCCCAAGAGCTGCACTCTCGATCCTCTCGTGACCCATGGCTGAAGGAGGTCTGGGCTTCTCAGATGTAATAGTCTATACTTGGGTGGCACAGATTTTCTGGGCCCTAGATTGGAACAACGACCCCGACCATAAACCTTAGGTACAGGTTGAACAAGCTTTTTCTCTCATCCCCCTCAAAGATCTGTTATGGCTACCGACATCGACCCGTACCAGATCCCAGACCCTTCTCCCCAGTACGACAACACTACTCTAATACTGGCAACTGCTTCTTCGCTAAAAAGCATTTCCCTCATTCCCTTTCACCCAGCTGACGAACAATCCCCATACCCCCCACCCCTCCTAGTCACAGATCCAGGGTTTCGATCTTGAAATGGAGGAAATCCTCCTTCCCTAAGGGAGTTCTTTACCAACGAGGAACCCCAAATTAGGGAAGTCTTAACACAACAATTCAGGTTACGCAGGGGGATATGCAGTGGCGGCTTTTCCGCTAAGGCGGAGGAACGTCGCCCCACTGCTTGCGGAGTAGTGTAAGAAAAAAAAATGATAATAACAGAAGTTATTTCTGTTATTATCAATTTTTTTTCGGCCAGGTTGGGTGGGGCTGGGACTCCTGTGACGGTCGGGAGGAGGAGTAGTTGCTGCTCTCCAAAGTGCACATGACTGCTTGGCCGGCCCTCTTGGGTCGGCCAAACAGTCCTGCGCACTTTGCATATTCCCCACCACGCTGCATTACACAGCGTGGTGGGAAACATGCCCGGCCTCCCATTCCCCGTCTGAGCGCTGAGCCACCGCCCACGGACCAACCACAGCGTTGCATTGCAGCGTTGTGATTGGCTTAGAGGAGGGAGCCTGTGTGCTTCCTGGTTCCGGCAGAGAGACGACGTAGGGAGATGGCTTAGGACTGGAGACGCAACAAGGAGGTAAGTGTTTTTTAAATTTATTTTGTAATCTCCCCCTCCATACCATCCCCCGGAACCCCCACCCACCCCTTCACTCCTGTTCCCTGCCACCCGCTACTTGGGATACCTGAAGCTTGGCGCAAGCAATGCATTGGATGGGAGGGAAACAATCTACACAACAAATTGAGTAGAGAAGTGTCCCACCTAGAATCCCTTTTCATAAACAATGTTTGTGCAAGGGGATTTCTTGGCTCTATAGATATATCATGGAATTATACCATGCTAGAAGACACACCTATTTTGCTCGATGAGAGAGGGAACTAGGGACAGAAATATCCAAAGAAACATGGAATTTTATATGGCAGAGAGCAGCACGGTCCATTATATGCATCCATCACAAACAGAATAAATTACTAGCAAGATGGTACATCACACCCACGAGACTACACAAAATGTTCGGCAGCCCGGACACGTGCTGGAAGGGTTTCAGAGAAAAGCACACTACTTCACACTTGGTAGTCATGCCCCCATATCCAAGTTTTTTGGCAAGACACGCTTCAGCTCATAAGTGCCATCACGTACATCACACTCCCACACCACCCATTAATGATTCTAGTGGGATACTCAGGCAGCCAAGGCCTTTACCCCATGACCACCCCATTGGGAACATTGATTACCCACTTCCTATTGGCGGCTCTCCTAAGCATAGCCTAAATGTGGAAGTTTCAGAGCCCCTCAACACTTACCTTATGGTGGGGGAAGCGGTGGTCTATCTATGACATGAAAAAACTGCTGCCCACTGTCCATAATAGAATGTATACGCACAATAAGATCTGGCGCCCGTTTCTGATGTATGTTAAAAGAGATCGCAGAGTGGGAGGCATCACAATCCCTATGTCTCAGACTGTTGGCCGCTCGGGCATCTGCAGCATGTCCTATTCGGATGACAAAAACAATTCAGATGTTGACAGCCACTTAGGATGGACACTAGAGATACTGGTCTCGATAAAAGCTAACCATAACCCCTGCCTTATTATTGGTGTACATCAGTATTTATGCCTATCAACGCGCCCCCTCCTTCCCCTCACCAAAAATTGTTATTAACACCAAAAAGAAACCTGCAACCATTCTGTGTGACAAAACTCTCTACAAAAAGAAAAAAGGTTGTTCTTCATAAGATCTGTATAAAATGCCACTGTATGTACAGATGATCAGCTCCTTTTTTCCATACCCTGACAAGTGGATCTGGAGCACCTCTCTTTGATGTCTGCTGTATTCTTATTTAAAACATCTTAGAGCAGTGTGCTGTTAGAACAGTGACTTCCCATAAAATCACTGATGTCAAGCATTGTCACTCCTGTCTAAAAAAGATGTCGGTCTTGGATCTCATTAACATCTGTCATTCGTTCCTAGGTCTCAAGCACGATTCGAGCTCCTCCAATGACAGTGGCCTCCTGCACTGTTCATGGATTAAGCCCACACATGTCTTGATTGTTCCCACCTCACCTCTCTTACCAAAAGGAAGGCAGGTCTTCAAAAGGGAGGATTCCAAGGAGATATCACAAATGGGAGTCCTCCTCCCTCATTCATCAGTCCTGTCCCTAAGGATATTCAAAAATTGCAGTTGCCTCCCGACTCCAGCCATGACATCATCTTGAGAGCTAGTGCCTCTTTTGGGAAAGTTACATCCAGGGTTTCTGGTGCCATTGGCCGATCCACAGCAGACCATGGCCCTTACTCAGGCCATGCTCCCGAATTTCTGCTCCGCCTACCTCCAGTATGCCTCAGGCCCAAGGACTCTTCTGGTTCTCCAGTTAAGTCCTCGTTGGTGGCTCCTGCCTCGACCATGGTCAAACTCGTTCTCTAGCATTGGAACGTTAATAGATTTACATGCTTGAATAATTCCCTGTCATGAGACTGGGAATCCCTGGTAAATAGTGTTTGTTTAGTAGTACCTCTACCTAATTTGAAACAACCAACATTTCTGCCAATTAGATGGGAGTACAGAGATCCCTCTAGAGGCTACAATAGTTCAGATTGCTACTGCTTTTTTGTGTGTGTGAGTCCTCAAGGAGAGCTCTTCTCTAATGTGTGTTTAACCATATTTTGCCTACATCTTTACTTTTTTGTCTTCCCTGGATCTCATCCAGATCTAACTTCAGCTTCCACAAATCCAACAGACTGTGAGTTGGTTTTAAAGGTTTTGTGGGATTTTTCCACCTTATGCCCTCCTTGGGTACTTTTCCAGTTACCAACTGTAACTGTGACAGAAAAGGAAAAAGTTTGCTTTTCAGGTCCTGTTCAGAATGCAAACTAAAGACGATTTATACAGATATCCAGCACAATTAGCGCATTTATTGCCATTATTCATCTCTCATAAGGAATCTCTCTGCAGCACCTGTAAGACTTTTTTCCCCAAGATACTTAGACAGAGAAAAGAGGTTGACTCTCTATCTTCTGGAGAAACAGAAGGTTCCCCCTTCTAAAGGGGATGCCCCCTTCTCTGGGGATGATTCTGTGAAAAAGGGCCATTCAAGCACTTTTATGAAGGCGGCACAAAAAAGGAAGCGTTTGGTGTTTCTTGAGCCAGAGAAAAAGACCTGACCTTCCTTAAAGAGAATATGAGAAAAAGGCAATGAACATCCTGTTCAGAGAGTAGCACCAAATCTCCAGGTCATCTGATTTCTCGTCAGACATGCCTCCCAATTCGTCATTGCTGAAGAAGATTGCATCCTCAAAGACCATTCTGTAGATGACCCCTTCACCAGTGAAGTCTTCTGGAAGTGTCCTTTCACCAAAGAAGATTGAAAAGCTTTTTCCAGCAGTAGCCTTTTCTCATTCACTGTCAAGGGTTTCTGCATCTTGTCAGCTCATATCTCAAACTCTGAACTGGAAGCTCACGTCAGCAATCAAGAACAGGCCTTGCATATGATGTTAAGTGTTGTGCAGCTAGGTGTTCGCTGTGTTCCTTAATACGAGGAAGAGGCTTATGAGGAGGAGTTTCAACAGGACTATGAGACTTATGAGTCCAGACTTCCGCCTCAAAAAGGCAAACTTGACCTTCCTCACTAAGCAAAGCCTCACTATATTGAGCCCCTGGTAATGGAGGTACCAGTTGCCTTCAAGTTGACTCCAGTGGCAGCTGGTGACTCGCGAAAATGGTGAGGCATTCATAAGGTACTTGCTGCTGCTGCTACATTAACATGGTTAATTTTTTTTGCCAATTTTTTCATAGGGCGAATGCCTGACCGTATTATAGAGCTTTACATAAGTTTACCATTACATTAGACAAGACGTAATATAATTTTCAAAGAAATGGAATTAACATTTTTAATTTGAATTTGAGTGGAATTTATAAAGCGCAGTAAATGCCTGTAGGCGTCAAGGCGCTGTAGTCTCAGAGGTCCAATTTAGCCAGAAGCAGATAAGCAAAAACGTGCGGGGGATTTCCCTGTAACTTAAAAAGCCAGGTCTGTAAGGCCTTTCTGAAGGGAAAGTGTAATTTAATATAAGTCAGATGATTTGGCAGCACGTTCCACAGTCTTGCTGCTGCAATCAAGAAAGTTCTGCCTCCCCATCTCTTCTTCTGAGCTTTAGGCACTGTCATCAAATTAAGGTGAGCTGAGCAAACATTTCTCCCAGGGGTATACCGGTGAAACATTGTCTTGATTCCCACCAGGCTGGCCGGATTAAGGGCCTAGTGCACCACGCAGATGGCCTTGAACATAATGCGCTTTTTTTATTTGGAGCCAGTGCAGATGATGTAATCCCTTGGCTGCCAACTGCCATTTTGGGATATCCAGAGTAAGCCTGGCCAACTCATTGTGTACTACCTGCAGTTTGGCTTGGGTGCTGTCATAGGTATCTAATTAAAATGCATTACAATAGTCGATTTTTACATGACTAACGCCAGGGCCACTTGCTTCTGTGCCAAGAAGGGGATGAAAAGAAAGATCTCCCTCAACATTCCGCTAAGCCACAAAAAAGTAGATGCTATGTGGTTGTCCTGCCAATCTAAACCGAGCTTGTAGTCCAGAATCAGCCATAAATTCTTAGCCTTCTCTGTTGGCATAGGTAATGAACCTATTGTCTCAGGCCACCAGTTATTGTTCCAGAGGGAGGTTTGGGTTCCAAAGAGCTGCACCTCAGTCTTCTCCCTGTTGAGCTTCTGGTAGTTTTTTTCCCATCCACCCTACCTCTGCTGTTATACAAAGGTTGAAGTTAGCTGCGGTAGCTTCTGTATCTTTCGTAATCGACACAACGATCTTGGTGTCGTCGGCATAAGAGACCGCTTGTAGCCCAAAGGAGCATATGATCCAGACAAATGGGGAGATGTACAGGTTAAAAAGCGTTGGGCTCAGAGATGAGCCCTGAGGCACCCCTCATGGCAGGGAAAATGGATCCGATAGAAATTGGTTCTCTGTCACCCTTTGGGATCTCTCCGTGAGGAAGGAAGACATTAGTTTCAAGGCCCTGTCTGTGATAACTAATTGCTGTAAGCGTTCGTCCAGCAGGGATGGGGAGATGATGTTAAAGGCTGCAGACCGATCCAACAGGATCAATGCCTTGCCCTGCATCCACTAGCCTGCTAATACAGTCCGTATCCGACACCAGCGCTGTTTCTGTTCCATGATTTTTCCGGAACCCGTGCTGTGACATGTCCAACCAACTCTACTCTTCCGCATAGGCCATCAGGTCGCTATTGAGATGTTTTTCCAAAATCTTGGTTGGACCAGGGAGAAGAGAGATAAGTCGGAAGTTTTTAAGTTCGTCAAGGTTGGGCCTCTTTAGAAGTGGCTTCTCTACTGCTTCCTTCCACAACCAAGGGTAGCTCCTGGGAGAAGATGGCTTTATTCATCATGGATGAGAGGGGGTGCGCTACCAAGCTGGCCGCCATATGCACTGTTTTTAAGGGGAGAGGCCTACTTGGTGTTAAGAAGGTGCAGTTCCACAAGTTCAGGTGTGAGGAAAGGGAACACAGTAAGCCTATTTACGTTGCTTCCATCAATTCTGAAAATATTGGAGGTTCTGACTGCAGCTGTCCGCTTAAGGGCAACAAACTTTCAGCTACTGGTATTGACGCTTCAAGCTCTTTATAAATGATAGCAATTTTTGATTGAAAGAGCTCAGCTAGCTGATTACATAGCTCCTGTGAGCCTACGATTTTCAGGGGAGGCCAAATGAGTAGATAGCTGCTGAACAATTTTGAAGAGTTTTTAGAGGAATTTGTTGCCTCAATTTTATTAGTGCAGTATTTAGATTTTTCCTCTTTAATAGCTACCTTATAAATTCTGATAATTGTCTTGTAAGCAGACCTTTCCTGCACTTTTTCTCCAGGCACGTTCCTGGCAACGGCAGGCCTGCCTGAGCAGCCTCAGTCTGTCTGTGAAGCAGTGGGCCAAAGGCACTTTTCTCCTTGGCTTGACTTCCCGTATGGGAGCTACCTTGTTCGCAACCGCACATAACCAGTCCGAGAGATCCTCCGCCCGTTTGTCCACAACCTCTTGAACAACAAAGGGCTTGCTACCTAACACAATCGTGAAAGATACTGCTGATACCAGTACCAGTCATGTTACCTCTGCAGCAGTCGATCATCATCTTTGCACTCCCACGTGCCGGCTCCTTAAAATCTACCAGCTCCTCGCTATCTGGTTGTACTGAAGACCTGAGCATGCCGGGCATGCAGAGATTAAGCACCATGCATCTCAGCCGATGCAAACTCTTCTCTTGTGCTGTTTATATTAGTAAACAGCATAAGAGCAGCGCAAGGATTGGCTGGGGCAGGCGAACATAATGCTCCATCTGAGACCGATGAGGCTGTGTCTCTGCTTTCCCAGCTCTCTGACAGCGATGCCTCAGAAAGCCTGAACTACGCATGTTGGGCTGGCCAGAAGCAAATACCGGTCTCCCTGACATGTTTCAGTTATACAGCCCCAGCTGTTTGCCAGTAACCCACGCCTAGGAGAATAGTACACCTATTCTCTGCTGGGAGAGACAGCTGTGTGTTGACCCTGCCCCATAAGGGAGAACAGGAATGGACATGGCATAAATAATGTGTATGTGGGATTTAATGGCTCACAGATGGGGTCAGTGCATTTACTCCTCTATGGAGAAACGGCTTCTTGTTGACACTACATCAAAAAATAGAGACTTTCTAAAAGCTGATCCTCCAGCGACTGCAGCTCTATCCTCCACTGATCTTCTCTCAGGACAACCCATGCCACCACCCCCACCATGTCCACTCTCACCGCTTCTGTCTTCTCCACCGCAGCCACACCTGCAGCTGCTTGATCCACCACCTTCACCATTGCCCCAGTGCCAAACCCAGCTCCACATCCTCCCACCAACTTCTAGGTACATGGGGAAATAAGGACTTGGCTAAGAAGGAGGGCAAAGTCCTAGAAGGAGGAGAATGTGAACACCAAGATGAGTAAGAAAGGACTACATTTTGCCTAAAGAGGGTAACACAATGCCTCTACAACTAGACTTTGCCAGACAACATTGCCTGTTCCCATGCCTTACTAGAGCGAGCTACCAAAACGTATGACCTTTTAATGTCATTCAAAGAGTGGCAGTGCTTACTATATAATTTTAAATAAGAGCCCAGAAGGACTACCAAATCAATCTGTTTATTTTTTTATTTGGATGGAAGGTCTCTCAAACTCATGCAAATGCCAGCTACAGTGCAAGCAGTGGACCTTATCTCAAGAAAAAAATACAAAGCACTTGATTCTGACCTGCCACGCCAAACTTAATATCCCAAACTGGATTCTATTATTGTGGCAGCAGGTCAGGAGCAACAAAAAAAAACATGATTCTGGCCTCAGCCCCTGCAGATAGAGATGGGAGGCGCATTTATAATCTGGCCATAGATTCAGCAATATGGCAACGACATCTATGAAAGCATCAGATCCCTTGGCCATTCTAGGCTGCTATCACTATCAAATGTGGGACAATATTTCACCCCTCCATTACTCTAAACCTGAAAATTTGAGGTAAAAAACTAAGACCATTGTAAAAAAAAAGGGGCTAATGCCTCAGCTGCCATCATTGATTCACAATGGATGTGTCAGATGCTAGCTTATACAAACTCTAGAGCGGCGGTTCTGAGAAGACAAGGTTGGGTTAGGAATTCCATCCCGAATGTCAAGCTAAGATCCTGGAAATGACCGTTGATGGACAGACCTTTTGTGCAGTGGCGGCTCCTCCGCTAAGGCGGAAGAGCATCGCCCCACTGCTCGCAAGCAGTGTAAAACAATTAAATTATAATAACAAGTTATTTCTGTTATTATCATTTATTTATTTTCAGCCAGGTTGGGCGTGGCTGGGCTCCCGTGACGTCCGGGAGGAGGAGTGGTTGCTGCACACTCCTAAGTGGTCATGACTGCTTGGACAGCCTTCTCTGGCCGCCCCAAGCAGTCATGCGCACTTTGCATGTCCCTCACCAGGCTGCATTACACGCCTGGTGAGAAACATGCAAAGCCTCCCAGGTCCTGTCTGAGCTCCGAGCTACGGCGCTCAGGCCACTCACAACGCTGCATTGCAGCGTTGTGATTGGTCAGGGGAGGGAGCCCGGGAGCTTCCTGGTTCCGGAGAGACGAGGGACGACACGACAGAGGAGAGGCAGCTGCGGACTCGGCGAGAATGTAAGTACGTTTTTTTTCTGTGTGTGTAATGCCCCCCCTTCCCCTCCACTTTCGTTCCCTGCCAGCTGCTACTGCTTTTGTGTAAAACATGTTGATAATGTGTTGTATATAAAAATGAACACCAAAACAACATGTTCACTGGTAGCCTTGAAACATATACACTTTCCATGTGCTTCCTTTTATGGCTGCAGATGCTCCCAGACCTACAGAGCATGCTTCGGCTAGTATCAAGGGCGACCATATTACCTCCTAGACAGACTGTATACAATAAAGGTTACTCATTCATCAGGGGCGAACACCGTAGCTACAAGTCATCACAAAAGAGAAAGAGTGCTGCTCAGTTACACTCCCAGCATCATCAAAACCAAGCCTGAATTTGCCACCTTGCCCCCTTCTGTAAACTGAAATACATCCAATAAGGGGAAGAATTTCCGTTTTCACTCCTGCTTGGAGAAAGATAACTACAGATTGCTGGGTGCTCCAAACAGTGCAAACTGAATACTCCCTGGAGTTCACCAAAAAGCCTCTCAACCATCCATCCTGGAAGGAGCACCATCTGCACTTATGAGAGCTGCAAAGAAAATGATTCTTCTTCGAAAAGGAGTGATTTAGAAATTACTGAAATCCTAAAGAAATGTGCATTTCTATTCCAGATTTTCCTGGTCAAGAAAAAAACAGGGACTAGAAACCAGTACTGGTGCCTTGAGAGCTAAACAAGTTCCTGAAGAAGTAATTGTTTATGGTTAACCTGCAAGAATTTGTTTTCCTTCTGATGCCTCAGGGAGTACCTTCCCTCATTCCCTCTGTGAATCTTCAAGACTCATACTTCCAAGGCACAATACACTCGAACCACAGACAATTTTTCAGTAGGAGGGCAGCACTACAATTCAAGGAGCTTATTTTCAGACTGAATTCAGCTAAATGGATTTTCACAAAATGCCTAGCACCAGTGGCTGCTTTCCTACACAAGCAGGTGTATCTTTAATTAGAGGCCTGGCTCGTCAAGGCTACATCTGAGGAAAAGACTCCTGCTGCCACAGACCCTTACATCAACCTTTTCCACTAAACATCTAGAAGTTGCCCAAACGCCAAGTTACTTGTATCCAGTTTCTAGGACCTGTCCTGGACACTCAACTTCAGAAAGCATTTCCCACAACAGAAGGAAATGATACAAGCAGTACCATTTGTCTTAGTTAGGCCCAGGGAGAAACGCTGCCATTTTAAACATGTACACGTTTCCCAAGTTGCCTTCTCTTTCACACAATGACTTTTAACACTTATTTGCGTACGTGACAATGCAGGATTAGTTTCTCTGAAACTACATTGCTTACAAATTCCACTCAGTAAGAACTTTATCACGACACCTTGAGCATTCTGTACAAGGTCTGGACATACATTGTGCAAATGTGGTTGTTTGTTGTTCATCCATGCGGCGACACAGCTATCTATATAACATAAACAATGGCGGCCTGACTAACGGTCTCGGCTTGGAGCAAGGATGCTTTTTGTTATAAATAAACAAGCATTTCTGGGCTTTAGGCAGAGGAGCACTTGCTGGCATTGCGAGGTCACTATAGGCTGTAACCTCAGCCTAGCTTCTTGCTGATCCCTCTGCGAGGAGGGATGTCCAACTTGTGACCAAGACAGGGACCTACATTCTTTACCTTCAGTGGATCATCCAATAGGGGATTCTTGGCAGAACGCATACGCACCCTAGACACTTAGGTTAGTGAACACATAGTAGGAGTATGATATAGATATATATGTATATACTGTTTTATATGCTCGCATATATACATTGTTTAGCAAGATGGTGGAGCTGTTCCTTCTCTTCACTGTCCTTATATTGCTAATTACTCTTATCTGCTTCTGCCTATTGATCATTGTAGCACAGATATTCTGTACAAGAATCACAATGGTTCAATAAATATTGAAAAATGCGCCTCTGTGTACTCCTTGTGTATTTCTCTGAGAGAAAGAGAGCACGCGTGACTTAGTGAAGGGATTCTAGATCTGTTACCATGATTCCTGGGAGGGATCAGGGTTATCATGTTCTGTGGTTGCCAAAACCATTAGCTACCTCTCTAGGTTTAGGGATGCTTATGGTGGCACTGTGAGCTAGCTGTCCTATAGGACAACATATCCTGAGGGGGTGCATGGAATCAGTCTGGCACCATCTCAAAGTTTATGTTGCCCAACAAACGTGCAGTTCCTACTGTAAAGTGGAAACTACACGACAGCAGTAAACTACAATAAGTTCCAAAGGCTTTTTATTCTGAAGAGAAAGTTCCTGTCAGGTATGACAGATCTTTGCTGGGCTTAATGTCATTATGAATCAGAATACTACCCTTCACTAATCTGCGTATGAGGGCGAAACAGCAAGAGCTAGATAAGCAAAGGAAACAGGAGACAGGATCTTGGAAAGATACACTTGACCTATCCAGAAGGCTCAAACAAGTTTTGATGTGATAAAGATTCCCAACAAATCTCTACAGAGGCCTTTGGTTCCAATTCATTATGGACAGGCTGACGATGACAATGGATGCATCGATGGAAGGATGGGTGGCCTACATGCAAGAACTATACATAAGCGGTCTCTGGTTCGAAATAGAAAAGGCATGGCAGTTAAACATATTGGAACTGTGAGCCATCAGACGAGGTCTACAAGCATTCCTGCCAAGACTAGCAGGCCAAGTCGGTTTGATCAAGACAGACAACTCGACCTGGATCTATTACATCACAAAGCAGGGAGTCACGATGTCTTATTTTCTGTCGGAAGATGCTCAAATGTTTTGCAGTTTGCCAGTAGTGAACAAAGTGGATATTGCTGTGGAACATCTGGCAGGAGACCACAATAGTCAAATAGGTGCAGTCATTCGCAGCCCTTTCAGTCTACCACGAGTGGGAGGTCCACTAAGATAAACTGCAGTATTTCTTTTGGGAATGGGGCCATTCAACTCAAGACCTGTTTATCTCCCTACAGAACAAGAACTTCCAGTACTGTGCCAGCAGGTTCTGGTACCTGGGATCCAAGGGTAATGCCTTTTTGATGACATGTGCGAACTTCTTCAGTTCTGCCTTTCCACCATTTCCCCTCACATCCAGGGTGCTGAGGCAGGCCAAAGTGGATTACTGATCCCTGATACTAATTGCCCCAGCATGGCCTCTCCAATTCTGGTACAGCGACCTACTGAGGCTGTCTTCATGCCCACTGATACCATCCTCGGCTCCTCTCCAGGCAAAACACTAAAATACCAAATCACTACCTGAAGTCACTGAACCAGACAGCTTAGTTCCTGATCACCTAGAGTTCAGTAATCTGGACATTCTGATGGATTATAGAGAGATGCCGGTTTAGGCACAAGCACCTGCTAAAACAAATACTTATAGAGTTGAGCAGAAATGCTTCTGTATGTGGTGCAAAGCCAATATTGATACAGCCCCATCAGGTGTTGCCGTAGTTACTTCATCGAACCGATAATGGTCTAAGATATTCATCAATCAGGTTGGCTGCATTGGCTGTATTCTCTAGATTTTGCAGAACCAAAGGATTATCATCATGATTATTCTTCCATGAAATAATCAAACAATTCATGAAGGGACATTTTAGGACTTTTCCTCCTGTGAGGCGTTCTCCCATGCCTGGGGACCTAAACACAGTACTAAAGTCAATTATTGCTCTCTCCCTTCAAAACAGTTCATAGACTCTTATAAAATATATCTGGTGAAAGATTGCACTTTTGTTGGCTCTGACTTCAGGAAGGAGAGCTGGCGACTTAGCATGTATTCGCCATAAAAAAAGCCATACCTCGGTTTTACAAAGGACCGAGTCATTTTGCACACCAGCCCGATTCATGTCAAAAGTCCCATCAGACTTTCGTCTAATTAACCTGTCATTCTTCATTCCTTTTTTCCCCAGTCCATCCATGTTTGCAGAAACATCTTTGCATTCGCTGGGTGTCATCAGATGCATCAGATTCTACATAGACAAAACTAAAGACTTTCATACTCCTGGTGAATTATTTGTTTCTGGTGATTACCTGGAGAAAGGTTGTATATTGTCCAAACAGGGAATATGCTTATTGGTTGCCAGCTTGCATTACCATTTGTCACACAAAAGCTAAAGACCTCCTTCATTGAAAAATGCAGGTGCATTTCACAAGAAGAATGGCCATGCCAGCCTAACTCTACGCTGGAGTGCCATTAAAAGGCATTTGCTGTACAGCCATACTTTCGCCAAGCACTTACTGCTTGGATGTTCAGATAGCAGTCAGCTTGTCAGTGGGTCAAGCAGTACTCCGCAAACTGTTTCAGTAAAAGTGAGCCTGCTTCCTGCTTTAGTAAGATTCTATGTACTGCTTGCTATTCTGATTTAAGCATATGAATCTATGAACGATCTAATGCTGGAGACGAAATGAATTACTTACCTGATCCCCAGATGTTCAGCATTGGTATCTTTCATAGATTCACATGCGACCCTTGCCCCCTCCTTGGTCAGAGGTTGACTTGTTTACAGATTCTACAGATTGCCTCTTCTACCTAAGAGCCTCTGCTGTCATTTAGTGAGGCCATCCTGGACTAGGTGCTTGAAGCTTGGGACAAACCCTTCTCCACTCCACCTGTAAACACCCAGGTGGCTGGGTGATATAGGGTGGCATCACTAGCATCGGGGAACTATGATCCTCCCTTCCTACCCCTTTCCTGACAGTTTAGAGGTTAAGGTCATAACTTCTATACAGAGCCCCACTGTTTTCCTATCCAATTATTGTGATCAAGAGTTTAAGCGCATTGATACTATGAAGAAGAAGTTTCTTGTTCTGATAGTCTGTCTTTGAATTCCTCCAACACCATGTGATTTTGGTCACGCATCTCCTGCAGGCATTAAAGATGGCTCGGTTGGCAATATGTTGCTTCCTGCATCATATGCAGACGCCTATGTATGGCTGGTGAAAGATGGCCAGGACGCAGCCAAAAAAAGATATTGTTCTCTGGGCTGGACATGGCTGAATCTCAGGCCAAAGCCATGAGCATCTCCATCACCAGCCTGAATGTGTACCACTGGTTTTTCTGGTGGCATCCAGGAACATCTTATGGATATTTCAGTCGAAGACTTATAACTTTTCGCAGATATCTGGGTTTGGCTTCCCTGGGGCATCCGTTTTACCAACAATATCGGCAGCTTCATCGATTTTCTTGGGCCCAGTCCTATCGTGTGCAAAATCAGCCTGTTCAGCAGCTACAGCATTTTTTGTAGCTTCAGAGGCCAGGGTGATGCCTTGGGGAGTCATTCTCAGCAGCAACCGTCCTATTCCTCCTCTGACATTTTGAACCACGAGAAGAAGTTAAGGATGCTCTTTATTACTCGTGCTGGTGTTGGAATCCGAGATTAGGATGGTGTCACTTTACTTGAAAGAGATTTTCTGATAGAGACTTCTAGTAGATTCCTTACCTTAGAATTATCTCCAGGCGTCGGACTAGAACTGGAAATTTTTCACTAGCAGTACTCGTCATCTTAGCTTGCCCTCGATGGCAGTCAAGACGAATGTCTTGACAGAAGTGCTTCAACTGGAAGTGTACCCCTCAGAACTACTTCTCCTGTTTAAGAAGCTCTTACTGATGTCGTGCTTGGGACTTGGTCCAAACCCAATGCAGGGGCTCCTGTGAATAGGACAGTTGCCCGCCGCCACCGCCACGCCCCAAGTTCTTCACACAACACCCTACCCTGGAGAGCTTAGTGGTCCAAGCCTCCAATTCCCATGTAAATCCTGGTGCATTCCCAACCGCACCATCAGATCAGGAATGCAAGAGGCTGAACAACTTAGGTAAGCAGATGTTTTCTTCCACCAGCCTGACACTGCAGTGCATGAACACCACATGCCTTTTGGGCTGCTGTTCCCACTCTCTGTGGGATACGGTTGCGCAGGTGCTGCCAACGGTCCCGCAGAAGGCCCAGGCCATACTCTCCCAGGCGGTTGCCGACGGGAGCGACTCAGCTAAGTTCTCGATCTGATGTGGACTGGACACCACCGACTCACCAGGGCAGAGTGGTTTTGTAGACACTGGCCTTACGGCATCACGCCTGGTTGAGGATAACTGGCTTTTCTGGGGATGTCCAAGCATTGGTTATGGACATGCCCTTTAACGGCTCCCGTCTCTTCGGAGACGAGGCAGATTCAGAGGTGGATCGCTTTAAGGATAGCTGGGCTATGGCCAGCTATTTGGGCCTTTCCTTGGCCCCTCGTCACCCCTAATTTGCCTTTTGCTCCTTTTGTGGCTAGAGAAGGCCTTTCCAGCCGCGTCTTTACCCTCCCAGCCACAGCGGCTCGCAAGCTTCCCCACCTATGCATGGGCGAGGAAGCAGTACCCACAGACCCCATGGGTCTGGCACCCAGTGGTTGGGCCAGTCCACCACTCCCCCGGCAGCCTCCAAATCCTTGTAGACTGCCCTCTTACAGTCATGGGCGTCCAGTGGGGGGCAGAATCCACCATCACCTGCCCCACTGGCGGTCTATAACAATAGTCTAGTGGGTTTCGCAGATCATTCGAAGGGGTTATTCCCTCCCCTTCGTGACAACCCCTCCATCCATGCCCCCTGCTCATGACAGGATGACAGAGGACCACCTATCCCTTCCCCGCCAGGCAGCGATGGCTCTCTTGGTCAAGGGAGCCATAGAGAGGGTGCTCACGCCAGAAGTAGGTCATATTTGCTATTCCCGCTACTTTCTGGCGCACAAGAAGGATGGAAGCCTTTGTCCTATCCTAGACCTGCACCCTCTCAATTTCTTCCTCAAGAAGGAGAAGTTCAAAATGCTTACACTCACTCAGGTCTTGTCTGCCCTGGACCTGGGAGACTGGATGATAGCATTGGACTTGTAGGATGTATATTTCCACATTCCCGTCCTGCCTTCCCACAGGTGTTACCTGCGGTTCATGGTGGGCCACAAGCACTTTCAGTTGCTGTGCTCCCTTTTGGCCTTACCAGCTCCCCTCCGGTGTTCACAAAGATGATGGCGGTGGTTGCAGCTCATCTGCAGAGATCAGGGGTGCCAGTCTTCCCCTATCTCAATGGCTGGCTGTTGATGGCGGGCTTGCTCCAGGCTGTCGTTTCCCGCCTCCAGACTACCGCGGACCTCCTGCATTTGCTGGGGTCACTATCAATGTGCTGAAGTCACATCTGACTCCCTCTCAGACACTCCCTTTCATCGAAGCTGTTCTGGACACAGTCCTGTTTCGGGCCTATCCTCCCAAATGGCAAGTCCTTGATATTCAGGCTATGATACCGATGTTTCAGCCTCTATCCTGGATTTAGGTGAGACTGACTCTGAGGCTGCTGGGCCTCATGGGCTCCTGCATCCTGCTTGCGACACATGACCGCTGGCATAGGTGGGCTGTGCAGTGGGACCTGAAGTTCCAGTGGGTGCAGCATCAGGGGAATCTCTCCGACATGGCCTAGATCTCAGAGGGCACTTCAAACGATCTGCAGTGGTGGTTAATGAACTGCAATTGGGTCAGCGGCAGACCCCGCTCCCTTCCCCAATCAAATCTGACAGTAGTGACAGATGCATCGCTCCTGGGATGGAGCGGCGATCTGGGAGAGATGGAGATCAGAGGCCTCTGGTGTCCAGCAGAATTTGGATTCCATATCAACCTGTTGGAGCTCCTGGCGATCCGGGTGGCATTGAAACTTTTCTCCCCTACATTAAGGGAAAGCTAGTACAGGTGTTCACTGACAACACCACCGCCATGTGATACTGCAACAAACAGAGCTGGGTGGGGTCATGGACCCTTTGTAAAGACACCCTGCATCTCTGGACATGGCTAGAACGTCAGGGTATATCCCTGGTGGTTCAACACCTGGCGAGCTCTCTGAATGCCAGGGCAGACAAACTCATCTGAAGATGCCGTGCTCACTACACCACTGGATTCAAGCTAGCCTGGCTGATGAAGGGTGATGCCCTGAAACCGGTCCAAGGATGCTTCTTTCCGGTCCAGGGAGAACCTGGCTTGGCAGTTTGGGCTGGACTGTTCCCACAAGGAACAGGGTCAAGACTGATTTGCATATGGCTGGGTCCAAACTGGGGTGGTGTGGTGAGCAAAAGAATGATGGATTAAACCCAGATCCTTGTGACTGGGGGTGAATGTTTGCATTGTCCAGCATTCCGTCCATCAATTGTTTCTTTTGCATATGTCGCCCTAAGTGGGAAGGGTATGCCCAGACGTGGGTCCCGTGCTCACTACACCACTGGATTCAAGCTAGCCTGGCTGATGAAGGGTGATGCCCTGAAACCGGTCCAAGGATGCTTGTTTCCGGTCCAGGGAGAACCTGGCTTGGCAGTTCGGGCTGGACTGTTCCCACAAGGAACAGGGTCAAGACTGATTTGCATATGGCTGGGTCCAAACTGGGGTGGTGTGGTGAACAAAAGAATGATGGATTAAACCCAGATCCTTGTGACTGGGGGTGAATGTTTGCATTGTCCAGCATTCCGTCCATCAATTGTTTCTTTTGCATATAGCGGATCATGAATGGCATCTCCACTTGGAGGTGGTGCAAGGTCTCTTTCAGCAGTGAGGAAAGCCTTGGTTAGATCTGTCCACCACTGACGAGTAAGTGCAATGTCAGCAGTTCAGTGGAGTTTCCAAGGCGACTCTTGCTTGGAGACGCTTTTCATCTTGAGTGGAGCTCAGGCCTCCTGTACGCCTTTCCACCCATACTACTCCTGCCAGAGTTCTCAAGAAGATCAGGAACGACTGGGCTCTTGTCATTCTTTTGGCTCCAGACTGGGCACGGAGAGTCCCAAGCTGTTGAGCATGGCCGTCGGTCCTCCTGTTCATGGCTGCCCCTTCGAGAGGATCTTATTTCTCAGCAGAAGGGGAGGGACCTCCACCCAAGCCTGTCCGATCTTCGCCTTCTTGCATGCAGATTGAGTAGCAACAGTTGACAGCTTTCGACCTTCCTCCCGAAGTCTGCAACTTTATCTTGGCGGCCAGGCGGCCCTCCACCAGGATGTTAAATACCTGCCGTTGGGGAAAGTTTGTGGCAACTGCCTCTGCCCTCTGAAAGCACTTTTGTATCCTGCTGTACTCACGGTAGCAGAAGCGAGGAGGTTCATCTTAGACCTCCATCGGCACTCTTCCCGCCTTCTCCGCCATTTCCCCGGTCCACCACGGATTGTTCTGTTTGAGTGGAGGGAATTGTGGCAGGAGGAGGGACAGGGAAGCGGAAGCGGTCACAAGGGCAGGAGGCGGAGCCATTGCCTTTATGAATCGCCTGCAAATGTGGACGCGCAGCGGATGCGCGCAGCGGGCGCGCCGAAGGCGCGCCTAAGGCAAGCCCGTCTGCGCACGAACGGGACCAGGGGCCAGGAACTGTGCTTAAACTATGAATATTCTCAGATATTCAGGGCCTCAACTACTGGCACTACAAGACAGGATCACTGAGAAATGTTGCCATAGTATAAATCTAACACAGGGTCCCAGAACCTGCACAAACTGCCCTTTTAATCTAGAACACCCTCAGCAAGGACCTCATATAAGACAGAGCAAGACTAAGATCAAAATGATTCTTTTGAACTGTAGTTCACTGCCAAAACACATAGCAGAAATCAGTCTGCTACTCTGCGAGGAGCAGCCAGATGTGCTGTTCCTAACGGAAACATGGCTACACAAGGACGCCGATCCGGACATTGTGCAGGTCTTACCCGTAGGATATTCTATCCTTAGGAGGGATAGGAAGGACAGAAAGGGTGGAGGGATTGCAATTATATTGAAGGAAAGTATAAAGGGAAGGGTGGACCCTGATATCATTCTCGACTGCGAAAGTATGGGTTTTACTCTCACCTTCTCCCCCACCTCTACCCTAACAGGTATCCTGATTTATCGCCCTCCAGGTACAAGCGGGATGTTTATTGACTCCCTTACAAACACGGCAGCAATTATGGCGTGCTCAGCCGCAAATTTTATCATTCTGGGGGACCTTAACATTCATTTTGAAGATTCTACTAAGACAGAAGGGCAGAGGGTCACCCAGAACCTACAGACCATTCAGCTATACCAAAATATCTTCAGCCCCACACACGAAAAAGGCCATATTCTGGATCCGGTATTTTCCAATGCAGACAATTTGGTAACTGACTACCCATTCCCAGTCCCCTGGTCAGATCATTATATAATCCCTATCTGGTGGATAGTTTCAGACTTAAAGATTAATACCCTTTCCACCAAGAGCTGGGAGCGCAAATGGGCCAATTTGGATCCAGAACATTGGGCTGATATATTAGCAAACACCAACCCCACAGCAGATCCGGATCCCCAGATTGCGTCTAATAATTTTAACAATTGGATCAAGGATTCTCTGGATGCCACTATCCCTCAGAAATGGATCTCGAAGAAATCCAGAGGGAAACGATCTCCATGGTATACACCGGAGATTCGGGAAATTAAACAGAAATGTAAAAAGCTTGAAAGGGCATGGAGGATAGATTATTGCCCCATTAAGAAACTGTCTTACAGAGAGGCGATCAAAAAGTATCAAACGGAGATTAAAAAAACCCAAGTCTGTTATTATGAGGAGAAAATTAAAGGGTCAGCGAATGCCCCTAAGGAAATTGCAAAGATAGTAAAAACACTCAGCAGCCTCCCTCAGGCAGACTCATCCGCAGACTCATCTCATAACGATGTAAAGAGTTGGCAGAATTTTTAATAATAAGATTTTAGATATTTATAATGCCTTTCCACCCATAACACGAGAAAGCCCACACCAGACCTTGGATACCCCAGTTATTTTGGTGGAGAACAAGGCGGTACTGGAAGATTTCCACTTCTAGACCCCGACATACTTGCACAATTATGGAATTCAATTAAATCAGGTTCCCCTGGCGATATAGCCCCAGTGTATCGACTGAAGAAAGTGGGAGAAGTCATTCTACCGGCTCTCCTTAATGTGCTCAATACATCCATCTACTCCTCCCAAGTGCCAAAAACTTGGAAACATGCAATGGTGAAAGCACTTCTTAAAAAGCCTAACCTTAACCCAGAGGTTTGGAGCAACTACCGCCCAGTCTCCCTATTGCCTATGATGAGCAAAATTTTAGAGAAACATATAAATATAACTTACGAATTTTCTAGAAGCACATGAGATCTTACACCCTACCCAGACTGGGTTCCGCCCGAAGCATGGGACGGAAACAGCGTTGCTCATGATAATGGAAGAGGCGCGGCGCTTGCTTGATCAGGGAGGGACGGTGGCGATTATCCTCCTTGATCTAAGCGCAGCGTTAGATACCGTAAATCACAGCACCCTACTGGATAGACTCAAGGAGGTAGGAGTGACCGGTAAAGCCCTGGCTTGGCTCAGATCTTTCTTGGAGGAAAGAACCTTCCAGGTCTTTGATGGCATACACGCCTCAAGTTCAATTCCTCTTGCGTGTGGGGTACCCCAGGGATCCTCGCTGAGCCCGACCCTTTTTAATATATATATTAAACCTTTGGCCGACATAGTCCTCCCCTACGGAGTACAGATTGTGACATACGCGGACGATACGCAGCTTGTTCTAGCCCTCAACCACCCTAAGAAAATGGTAATCGACCTAGAGTCATGTCTGAAGTCGGTTGCCGCCTGGATGGACCAATCCTTTTTAAAACTGAATGGAGAGAAAACGGAGCTAATGATCCTCGGGGATAAACATAATACCCCCACTCCAGTACAATGGCCGAGTCTTTTAGGAGCTCCCCCTAAACCTAAAGACAGAATCAAAAGCCTGGGAATCTGGCTTGACTCTGCATTAAATATGGAATATCAAGCAGTTCAAGCCGCGGCTACATGCTATGGCATGCTCAGACAACTTCGAAAAATTCTACCTCTGCTCCCACAAACCGCATGAAGAACTCTGGTACAATCTATGGTGCTTACACGGCTGGACTACTGCAACTCCTTATATTTGGGGGCGCCAAAGACCACCACTAACAAGTTGCAAATAGTACAGAACTGCGCTGCTAGGCTTTTATATAATGTCCCTAGAAATCTGTCAGCCAAACCGGTGCTGATGGCGCTTCATTGGCTGCCTATTACTGAACGTATAAAATTCAAAGCGTTATGTATAGCACATAAATCACTGAGGGGAACCGCCCCAAAATCCTCAAGAGCATGCTGTCGCTCTACCACCCTTCACGGAATCTGAGATCAGCGGACCAACTGCAAGCCACAGTTCCAAGGATCAAGAGATCTAGAACAGGAGGCCGGATGTTCTCATTCAATGCTTCGGTCTTATGGAACTCGCTCCCCACTAAAATGAGGAAATTGACCCATCATCTACAATTCAGGAAGGAACTGAAAACGTGGCTATTTCAGCACTTGTAGCAAGAGTGAATATTTACAGTGATGGCTTGAGCGCTGGGAGGCCTACGGGTAGCCATGCGCTATATTAAGAAAGTATTAATAATAATAATGGTGTACAGAAAGACAGATCGATCTTTCAGGGGCTTTCTTTCTGCCATTTTAGATTTTCTGCAGTTGCCTGACCAGCCATCCCTCTTCAAATCCCCTATTATAAATAGATTTTTGAAAGATTTGCAACATTTGTTCCCATCTACTCCTTCATTATGCCTCAGTGGGACCTCAGTCTTGTCCTCCCTTTCTTTATGTGTGCTGCTTTTGAGCCTTTGCACAACTGTCCTCCCATGCTCCTTACCATCAAGACCACCTTTCTCATGGCTGTCCCATCTGCCTGGAGGGTCAGCGAGCTTCAGGCTTTCTCATCCAAGTCTCCGTACTTGAACATCTACCCAAACAAACTGGTGCTTCATACGAGCGCTTCTTTTTTACCGAAAGTGGTTACTCCCTTTCACGTAGGCCAATCCATCCCTCTGCCTAATTTTTACGCTCTGCCACATCCCTCTAAAGAAGAGGAATGACTTCTCTGTCTGGACCCCAAAAGAGTGTTGTCTTTCTACCTTGACCGCAAAAAAGAGTTCCAGGTGGACGACCAACTTTTCCTGGGGTATGTCAGAGCAAAGAAGGGAAAGGCTGTGCAGGAACGGACCCTGTCCCGATGGATCGTGATCTGCATTAAGATCTGCTGCGCACTGGCCAAGAAGCAACCCACTAAGGGTTTGCGTGCTCATTCGACCAGAGCCAAGGCTGTGACCACTGCGTTGGCATGCGGAGTTCCGGTCCTGGACATCTGCCAGGCAACAACGTGGGCATCTCTACACATGTCTACCAAGCACTACTTCCTGGACAGTCAGGTCCGTAGGGATGGGTATTTTGCCCGTTCGGTCCTGCAGGACTTTTTGGTATGAAATTGTTTTGCAGACCTACCTTTGGTGCGTTATTGGTTGGGTATTTATTCTAAGGTAAGGAATCTGAGACTAGAAGTCTCTATCAGATGAACAAGTTACTTACCTTTGGTAACACCTTATCTGGTAGAGACTCTATCTAGCCGCAGATTCCTTACCAACCCACCCATCTGCCCGCTCTGCGAATGGATTTCTAGGGACAGGGCTTTCCATTTTTAGGGCCCTAGTTTTCCACATCAGTGGTCAGTGTTCTTCTTGGCTCTGCACTCTGGCATGGTCACCCTTCTAAGGGCCTTAAAATTTCACACCAGTTGTCAGATTTCATCGTGGCTCCGCTCTGCCGGCCTGGTAGGTTGCAAAAGTAACTGACGTCAGCGCATGGGTGTAGCACCTATATAAGCACTGTGCACATCACTTCTGGCACGAACGTCGCCGCCATTTGGAGCCGAAGGACGTCACCGTCCAGCGCACAGGGGTACTGCGTACGAAAAAGTTCTGGGTCCAGTCTGATGCCTGAAGAATCTGCGGCTAGACAGTCTCTACCAGATAAGGTGTTACCGAAGGTAAGTAACTTGTTCTTCATAGAATTGTCCTAAAGCCCACCGGGAAGCAGCTATACTTTGGGGGTGGGCTCCATTCACTAACAGCTTGCAGTTCTTCCTTTGGCCTTACATCAACTACTCAGGATTTTACAAGGTCGTGTTGGTTATTCTGACGCAGCTCCACTGGTCAGGGATACACATGGTCATGTACCTCAGTGACTGGTTCATCTCAACTGATGTTGTCTCACCTCCAGAATATGATATCCTAGAGCTACGAACTGGTGTTTTTGGTCAACTACCCCAAATTCTACCTTCAACCTACTAAGCATTTGCTCTTCATTGGATCAGTTTTGGACTTGATCGTTCTGAGTGCTTTCTCCCTGCTCACTGTTTCAAGGACAATCAGGTTATACCAATGTTTCATGTGGGGGCTCCTCTTCATGCAGCCTTCTGCTTGCCCCACATGGTCGTTCGTACTTGCAGGTGCTTCAGTGATGCTTCAGTTTACAGTGGGCCCAGTACTAAGGCATTTTTTCAGACAACATTCTGGTTTCTTTAGAAGTGTCTGAGGACCTGCAGTGGTGGCTGAAGCAGGACTGCCCTACTGGCGCAAATCCTTCCTCTCCATCGCCGCCTGTTGTAACGGTTGTCACTGTGTGTCCAGTGCTTCTTCCCTTGCCGGGAGGGTCTTTTTAATCCCATTTGAGTCTTTACCTCTCTGCACTCCTGTCTGGCAGATGTGCCACATCAATCTGCCTGAGCTGCAAATGATCTAGTTGACCCTTAAGGCATTTCTGCCCTCAGTCTGTGCCGTGGGATCTAGGTCATTACTCTGCTACATAGTACAGAAACAAATAGGGCAGTGTGGGAACTCGTCCCATGTGCCTGGAAGCACTGAAGTTGTGTTGCTGGCCACCACTTATGATGTCTTGTTGTCCACGAGTCATCTGGCATGCTCTCTGAATGTGAAGGGTGATGATCTGATCAGGTGTCATCTTGCAGATCATGAGTGGTTTCACCATATGGAGGTAGTTCTGGCAAACTTCACCATCTGGGGCGTGCCTTAGTCCAACTAATTCCCTCGTGGGAGATGCTCAGTGCCCACTTTTGAGAGTGATGCATTTTCCCTTGCATGGGGCCCTCTGGGATGCGTTTCATATGAGATGGGACTTTGATTTGCATTTTGCATTTCCACCTTTTCCCCGGATTGGTGTACTGAGGATGATGCAGCAAGACTGAGTAGAGGTGATACTGACTCCATCGCACTGGGCAAGAAAGATTTCAAACAATGAGCTTCTACTGTCTCAGTGTTTGCCCACTTTTTCTGCTCGGGGAGTATCTCTTTTATCAGTGGGATTTAAGGTACTCCACCCTAATCTTCCCAGCCTTCACCTTTATACATGGTGATTGAGCAGGACCTTCGATCTGTCCTCTGAGGTTGTGGATGTCCTTCTCAATGCTCACTGTTCCTCCACAAAATGTTTTTATTCCATCTACTGGTCACAATTTGTGGTGTGGTGTGCTGACCAAATAGTTAATCTGCAAAAGGTTTGGTTTGCTGAAACCAGCAGGGATAGCCATTTTACCTAGTTTATGCTGTAACACGTTTTGGTGTGATCCTTCCCTGAGATTCATGTCCATGGAGGTGCCACTTGGATAGTGATTTACCAGGTGAGGAAACTTGAGTAAAATTATCCATTAGAAGAAAAGTGACTTACTTTCAAACATAATCTTTCTGATGGATACTCCATTTACCACAGATTCCTCACCTCCCTCCCACATGCCACCCTGTTTTGATGAGTGGTCATGCAGATTTTCGTAAGATGGTTACACGTTATTTTTGTTTTGGTACATTGTCTACATTCAGTTCTCCTTGTCAGTTTTGTCTCTACCTCTTAGGACATGGAAAAAAAGATGGGAACTGATGTCAGCACAAAGGATGGTATCTTGTATAGCTTTATGATGTCACATCCAAAAGAGGAATTGTACCCGTGTTGCGGCACCACCTGTCAGTACTGAGGAGCTATTATAAAGTTTCCATATCCAGTTTGGTGCCTGGGATGATTTGCAAGGTAAGAAATCTGCCTTTAGATAGAAAATCCACAACAAAGATTGTTAAGGAAGGTAAGTAACTTTTTCTTCAGGTTAACGATTGGATCTTTGTCCTGCATAGAAACATGGCCATGGGTAAAGTGCTTTTCAATCAAGGCACATTAAAGAGAATGCTTTAAGTACCATTGCATGAAATCGAGTAGGGTGCTTATTTGGGTTTCAGTTCACTATCCTATAACAGAGGTTGCTACATATGTACATATGTACATGCAGCTAATGCACTACTGCAACCATTCTGTAAAGAAGCAATTTCTAAAGCAGTGCTTATTGGACGTTTATGTCAGAGCCTGTACGTATAAAGAACAACCAGTGCTCAAGAAGATCTTTATTTGAAGTTTCTTCTCTAATCTCATCGTCCAGTTAACTACTGTTTGTTATTCTCTTTCAAGCATGTCAATATAAGAAACTACTGGAACCAATGAGTTACCTTAAGCTTTGGTTTAAGTGAGAAATAAGGACGCTATCCTTGCTGCTTTGCCATCGCAGCGGCGGTGAAGGTGCCTGTCTTCTTGCCCTGGTGGGACCGGTGTCCCAGGGTCTGCCTGCCACTGCTGTTCTTCCTGCCCCACAGCGTCCACCATCTGCTGAGGGGACTACAAGCCCCAGAGGTCAGAGCGCCACACACACCTGCCGCTTGTGAGGGGGAGGCGCTCGACATTGCGCTTAAAGCGCTGCCTCTCCCCCCGCGGCGCGGGACGCTATCCTTGCTGCTTTGCCATCGCAGCGGCGGTGAAGGTGCCTGTCTTCTTGCCCTGGTGGGACCGGTGTCCCAGGGTCTGCCTGCCACTGCTGTTCTTCCTGCCCCACAGCGTCCACCATCTGCTGAGGGGACTACAAGCCCCAGAGGTCTGAGCGCCACACACACCTGCCGCTTGTGAGGGGGAGGCGCTCGACATCGCGCTTAAAGCGCTGCCTCTCCCCCCGCGGCGCGGGACGCTATCCTTGCTGCTTCGCCATCGCAGCGGCGGTGAAGGTGCCTGTCTTCTTGCCCTGGTGGGACCGGTGTCCCAGGGTCTGCCTGCCACTGCTGTTCTTCCTGCCCCACAGCGTCCACCATCTGCTGAGGGGACTACAAGCCCCAGAGGTCTGAGCGCCACACACACCTGCCGCTTGTGAGGGGGAGGCGCTCGACATTGCGCTTAAAGCGCTGCCTCTCCCCCCGCGGCGCGGGACGCGCGCGGGCCGCGCCCGGGCCGCGCCCGGGCCAAGGGCGGGCCCATCCTTGCCCGTCATTGCCAGGAAGAGGCAGGGCAGGGCCAGACCTCTTACATCTTTCATCTACCGTCTGGGACATAAACCAGAAGACTTTAAAGGTACTGTGTGTCGTGTAGAATATTGGGCTTTGCTATCTAGTCACAACCTACTTGCCCCAGGGATTTACAAAGCTGTCCGAACTAGTGGAAGTGTTGTAATGTTTTGAATCTTGCTATCCCTTGTTTGGCATAGGATACTTTCGTTCTTTTTTCTTTGGCTAACTATTTAGTCTGGTCTCATAATGGGCAAAAGGAAAACTACGGAGGGCGTGGGAAGGACAAGTGGACATGCTGGTGAGACAGATAAGGGGAGCAAGGTCAGGAAAATAGCAAAAAAAGCAGATATGACTAATAACAGTGTTATGAATAGAATAGACAACCTCATCATTGAGTGTGAAAGGCTATTGGGAGTTGATCCACCAGCTGACTTACTAACTCCTTCCGACCCCGCCAACTCTTTATCTGTAAGACAATTCATTGACTCGCGCCCAACCATTATTCCGCCAATGTTCCAGAAAATCTATCGTAAGGATACAGTGGCTTGCCATGAGATCGCACGATCAGGCCCTGAATCGCATCTAGTGACCGATGCACCCTCCCAACTGCCTATTTCCCCTGCCCGGGGTGCGAGTTGTCATATCGAACCTCTAGTTATCTGTACTAACCGCTTCTCAGTATTGGCAGGGGAATATGAAACTCGCGAAGAAGTTCAACCCTCTACTCTCATGACAACCTTAGAGAAAAGTCCAAATGAGACGGATGACATTTGTCCCTTCTCACTACGGACCCTTTTACAAACTATTAAATCACTTCAGAAGGAGGTCGGATCTATGAAGGTGATGATCAAGGAGCTTGTGGCCACTGTTAAACTCCTAACTCCTAACAACATATCACAAACACCAGATACCTGCGTACCATCTAATTTGTGCCAGTCATCAATGCCGGGAGGCCTAGCAGATAGTAGCCAACAATCAGCTTCTACATTCTTTTTGGGACGAGCCGTCAAGGCTCTACCTACTAACCCAGCAGGTTCTTTAGGAACTCCCCTCTCTAAGGCATTCCACAAAGACCTTTATTCTAAAGTTGCAGTGAATGGTAGAAGACCGACTGAGGCTCTACCGGCTCCATCCTTGGGTAGAAAGACATCTCTCCAGCAAAGTAAGCAACTATCTTGTCTCCCTGCAAAAGCGCAGATAGTTTTCATGGTTAATGTCCCCAAAACAGGTTCAAGATATGAGAACTCCGACTCCCTGATAAACAAGTCCATACACTGGATTCGTCATGTCAGGGGTTGTCGTTCATTGATCAGGGAAGATATAGTCAGGGCACGGAGATGCATGTCAAATAACCAGCTTACCGACTGCATCGAACTTACCCTCTCCAACCCTGAACTAGCGGAGAACCTCCTGGCCTTAGAGTATAGAACTTGCTCCCCAGATTCTTCGTCTATTCAGATCAGGCGCTTTCCGACAACTGGTGGGGCTAGGGCTCAGGATAGTCTAAAGCTATCACCTACACCAAGAGGGTCCCCCTTAGAGGTGGTGGATTGACTATGTCGCGCTTATCAATCCCGACAGGAATCACATCTTACCCCAATCATCAACAAACAGAGTGCCCCTAATATTAATTGTCCAAGTATGTCCCTTGGCGACCCCTTGATTCTGATACAATCAAACAGCCATAATGGTGATCAAGGTTGTAGTCCAACGAAACAGGGGGATGCTACACTTCTGAATACCTATGCTCCGCCTTCCGCCTCACCTTTCATGACAAGATTGGCCTGTGATGACCCATCTAGCACCACAACTTAAAATTCTATCTTGGAATATTGCAGGTCTCCAAAGCAAAATGTCTCTTCCTGACTGGAATGACCTGATTGAAGAACATCACATCTGCATATTCCAAGAGACATGGAGCTTGGCACCATTATACAAATCTGGTTACACCTGTTTTTTTAGATCTGCTACTTCTATGGGGAGAGGGCGGCCCTCTGGAGGTCTCATTATTTAGATAAAGATTGACTTGGGCTGCAAAATCCTTGAACATCATTGTGACAGCCCAGATATAATGTGGCTTTCGATTAAGGGAAGCAGGGGTGGTAAAACCATCGAGTTGTTCAATGTTTATATAAGGGGCACACCTGGGGGTAAAATATCGAATATTGTTTCTTCCCTAGAACATGAGCTCGCTGAACGCCCATCAGATTCGCATGTTATGATAGCAGGAGATTTTAATTGCACTTTTGAGCCACTAGATTCTGAGGACCTGTTGGGGAATGAGGAAGAAGATACGAAGTGGGGTGTCCCATTGTTAAATATACCTCCGATTAAGAAATGGTCCCAAATCGCAATCCAGATTAATGCACTTGCCCTTGAATTCGGATTGAGGGTGGTGAATGGTAGAACAGCTTCTGATGTTCTAAGAGCGAATACATTCAACAGAGTAAACTGTCCTTCACGCATTCACTACATATTAGTAGATCTGAGACTCTGGAATCTGATAATAGATATGGAAGTGCTAATCTCTTCTGACAGTGACCACAACACGCTTAGTCTAAGTATGGAAACCCCATTTGCCCTTCTTTGCTCCCCAAACCAGACTCAAGGGCCCCTCATGATTACGAAGGAATTGATCCCTTCAGGCTGTAGAAGGTTCCTTAAATGGCCTCGAATTGTGACCCATGAACCGTCGATGACGGGCATTAGTCACGCATTGAGTACAAACACTGCTTTATTGCTGGAAGTTCTTGGTGAAGCAGATGGTCTGACCAAGATTCCGAATTTATATGACAGATTGGTAGATCAGATTGGTATGTATTTTATAGTGAATAATACAACTAGACCGAGCGGTGGTGCTAAAAAGCCCAATACTTGGTATAATGGGGATTGTAGAGCGAAAAAGAAGGCCTTGGTTATAGCAATTAAAAGCAAAGACTGCTCCTTAGTTAAGGAATCTAGAAAGAATTATAAAATTGCTACCTATCGTGCTAAGCTGGAGTGGGATGAATCCCATTGGCAGAACTTAAAAGAGGCAAGTGTAGCCAGAGATCTCAACCTCTTCTGGAATATGGTTAGGTGCTCGGGTAACAAGGATGTAAACCTGATTCCTAACCATATTACAAGCCAGGATTGGTTTAATCACTTTGGGAAGCTCTACTCTGAGATTGATCCATCCCCCCAAGAGGGCTCATATACTTATCTGAGTCCTCATTCTGCCTTGAATACTACTGATCCTTTCACTCTTGAGGAAGTGGAGACTGCCATAAAGAAAATAGTTCCAGCAAAATCCCCGGGACCTGATGGTCTCCCAGGAGATCTCTTTCTTGCTGACTCCACTAACTGGGCAAATTATGTTATGCTTTTAATTAACTCTATTGTAAGGGGTTGTGCAGTACCGGAGTCATGGAAGGGTGCTGAGGTGGTCCCTATTTTTAAAAAAGGTGCTAGGGATGACCCTGCTAACTACCGTCCGATCAGTTTGATCGACGCTATGCAGAAAGTAGTTGGTAGAGTGCTACTGCAGAGAATCCACCACTGGGTGGGCGAAGAGAATATTCTCTCCCAATATCAAGCGGGGTTTAGGGCCTGCACAGGGACGGTGGACCAAGCATTTAGGCTGCTTTTAATCTATTGGAAGGTGGTCTTAATAGGCAAGGGCAGTCTTTATTTGGCGTTTATCGACCTAAAGACTGCCTTTGACCTAGACCCTCGTGAGCGGCTATGGCGTCTGCTAGATGAAATGGGAATGCCACCACTGTTACTTAACCTGTTGGTTCGCCTACACGAGGGCAATTATGCCCAAGTGAGGTGGGGGTCCCAAGGACAGAAAACGGATAGGATCCCTGTGAACAGAGGGGTTCGCCAGGGATGCGTCTTGGCTCCCACCCTGTTCTCTTTATATATGAACGGGGTGGTTAGCTTCCTCCAAGAGTTTCCATCTGACGCTCCTGCCCTGGCTGGTGATAGGGTCCCTACCCTTCTCTTCGCAGACGACACTCTGCTTATTTCTAAGACACCAGTAGGGTTACAAAAACTTCTAGATAGATTCTACCTCTTTTGCGAGTCCCGGGGGCTGATTGTTAATACTTCAAAGACTAAGCTAATGGTATTCAATCCCTACAGGTCACACAGAGGCAATTTTACTTTAGACGGAATTAGTCTGGAGAAAGTAACAACATTTGATTACCTAGGATTAAGGTTGGCTGAGACAATGCAGTGGAAATACCACATTGATAAAATGCTCTTAAATCACAAACGCGTGGCTGGAGCACTAATAAGAGAACATCGCTCCTCACAGAGCAGACCTGTGGCGCCTGCCCTAACAATTTATGCAGCCAAAGCACTTAGTTCGGCACTTTAAGGTGCCGAATTATGGGGCTTCGAGAATGTGGATAGCATCACCAGATCAGAACATAAATTTCTTAGAGATCTGGTGATGCTCCCCTGCAATGTGCCTTTGAAACCACTAATGAGCGATATGGGTAGGCACTCTTTTAAAGATATAGCCAGGCTACGGCCATTGCTATTCTGGGCTCGTTTGCGTCGGACTCCTGAGCTAACTAACTATGCCTCCGCGCTCACTGAAGTAATGGCCTTGGATGGCAACCAAAGAATTGGCTGGGTGCTCAAGCTTAAAAAAACTCTCCTTGCTCTTGGGCTTAAATAGTCATGAGACACGCAAACTCCACCTTGCAAGGCTGATCTCAAAAGGTCTTACTGGGCCTGGGTTAATGCCCAGGAGCTCAGTAATCAAAGAGTAGGAAGACTCACAGAAGAATTCTATCTTCACAAGCAATATATTCTTCTTGAACCATATCTAGATTTTATTCAGTCACCACGAGATAGAGCACTTTTTATACAGTTCAGGGTAGGTTCGCTCCCGGTTTGGGAGCTAACTGCAAAATGGAGCGCACCATATCAGACACCAGCGGGGTGTCCCTGCTGCAGAGCACCAACCGAGAGCTTAGCCCATCTTATGTTTGCCTGCCCTGCTTATAAGAATGCTAGAACGAGATGGCTTAAACCTATCTGCAGACAATTGGGCACACAAGAGCATCGCACTGCTCTACGCATCCTAAAATCAGATGCACGCACCCTCTTTGCCTGTGGTATCGCAAAATATCTCAGTTGTGCCTGGATCATAAGGTTCAAATTTCTGCGCATAGCACCCTAATGAATTACTATGTTTTTACGATACCTTTTAGCCTTGTTTTGCACAGATGTATATTGCACTGTAACCTATAATATAGCTAATCTCTTGCTAAACAAAAACTAAAATCGTATCTATTTAATGAAAATACACTAGAATGAACTTACTTTTATGATGTTTTAAACTCTTTTTATAGTTTGCCCCTATCTTTTTTTTTATTATTAGGAATTGTGATGTATAAAATGATTTTATTGGGCTTTTATTATTAATTGATGTTTTTCTGGTAATATGTACTGTCCTTGCTGAATAATGTAAGATAGTTAATGCTTTTAAGATACTTGTTTATCGAAATAAAGCTATTTGACTGACTGAAACGTAAAATAACTAAAGATTCAAAGCATGGTAGCAGGAGGTATTAAAAGCATGCGAGTCTGCGGAGATAATATTGCTTGAGAGGATGCTGTGTTTGTAAGCTTCTACACTTTTAACTTTTCTCATTCATGCAGGCAGTTGGCGAGCCATTAAGCCCGTCATCACAGGATGCAGAGCAAGACCTAAGTCCCTCTCAAATTCACACACCCACATCAGAAAGTCAAGGATTGCAGCAGCAGCAGACCTCCTCTGTGCAGCATGCATATCTGTCCAATTCCTGGAACTCATTCCGTGGCTACTGTAAGTAGACAACACGTTTCTTTTCTGCTGGTGGATTGGTGGGTCGATGATTTTTGATTGAAACAAAGATAGGCATTCTTAAGGGTGAACTGTATTTCGAACCTGTTCTTAATTTTAGGTTAGTATACTTAATATACATGCATTATTACTTAGGACATAGTTCATGTTAAATCATATTATATAAAACGGGTATTATAGTTTTTATAACAAAGTTCTGCAATGTTTTTATTTAAATATATGTTTAGAAACAAATTTGGTTGCGTTTTGAGCAATATACTATTTATAAAAAATATTCTTACATCGATGAGGTGAAAAATCAGGTATCTAGTCTGTTTCAATACAAGACTGCTAACTAATCACATGAACATGAATCAACACATAAAAAAAATGTAATAATCTTAACAGCAAAGAAAAGAATCGCAATTGTTAAGACATTTGAGAAAAGGGTTGTTGACCTTTTTTTGTCTCCAATTTCTACTTTTTCAGGGCCTTTATCAGAACAGTGATTATCTTCAACATCCCCCAGTCATCAGTAATCATGGGAAATTATTTTTTGGGGAATAATATGCATGCTAAGTAGGTTCTGCTTTTGCAGATTAAGCCTGTACAGACTGCTTTCTACTAAAGCATAGCAGTGGTGGAATCTTTTATGAGGCATCAGAAAATAATTAAATAAAGTGTAAAACTGTGATTTGACCTGTCAAAATGAACGATTTTGGTATGTAAAATCCTGCCTTTTAAATATGAATTAGTTACCCCCCCCCCCCACCCCCCGAGAGCTGTATAGCCTACAAGGCAGGGTGTATGGTGTTTAAAAGTAGGACATGTGGAAATTTCATGTTAACATGTTCTTACAGTGACTAACACTCAAAAGCTATTTTCACTGTGGCAGGCCTAGCTAGCCTATGTGGAAAACCAGTGTACAGATTAATACTAATTCTGTATCTTGGGAAATGGACCAGCTAGAAAACAAATTAAACAGCAATTTTTATTAATTATTAAAAATCCAGTGCTGATCATATTTGTAATAAATATTAAGAAAAAAGTAACTTTTAGAAAGTTTTCTTTTCCCTGTTTGAGGTTCCTGCAAGCTAATTTGCATTGGCTCTCCAGGTTCTCCCAGCCAGTAATTAGCCTTGAATAGGTGTGAAATGCCTCAGAGGAGTAAACAATAGGCTGACCTGATTGGGCAAAGATGACTCCTCTGAACTCCACAGAATATGAAGGTTGAGCACGCTGGGCTTCATTTTTGACAATACAGTGTCAAATCCTACTTGAAGTGTCTCACCCTGCTTGACTGGTCTGCTGGGCTCACATATAACACTTGGAGACCACGTGAATGGGGAGAGAACAGTATGCCAAGACACTTCTTGTGGATCCACTCTCTGGTTGCTGAAGGACTGTGCTGTTGTCCTACCAGACTTCAATCTCTGGCTTTGTTATGGGTACAGTGGCTACCTCAAACTAGATTTGAGGGTTGGATGTGGGAGGACACTAAAGTAAGTACCTTTTATTATATGCTTAGTTAATAAAAACCATTGCATAAAATACACTGATAGAAAGAACTAAAATTTAAAAAACGATAAAATTTAATCATCAATGTCACATGCAAATGGGACACGGAGTCCATGATTGCGTGATCGCCTGTGCGAATTCATCCGGAGAGCGCTCTAATTGACGCTTTTAAGTTCATCTGGAAGTTTTGATAGTCGGATCGTCTTTACTCATTAGCATGATTGCTTAAAACCAATTGCACTGTAAAACAACCTCATTAAAGCCTCTCCAAATTCATAAAACAATAATTTGACATAAAATAAAGCCCTATTGTATCAATACAGCAAAATATAAATTATCCAAAATCCTTAGACGAGAGCCAGAGGTTACAGATCACTGTATTAATTAATTATGTGAACCTGCAATGACCTAATTGTCTATAAAAGATAATGCGGCTACGTGCTGATATTTAACTTTGTTTCTGCTACACCCATGAATCGAACCAGGCAGCAAGCTAGCTGGATATCCCCTTCTCCAAAGCAAGCTTTCACTGCCTGCCTGCATGTTCTTATCTGATTTCTTATCAGGGCAGGCTTCAGCAAGATTCTTCGTTCCCTATCTAAGCTCTTGCATATGCACAGTAGGTGTAGAACGTCTTCTTTTGCCTCGCCGCATAATCTGCACAGTGCTGTTGGCTGTGTCCGTTTCCACGTGGGCAGTTGCAGCATTGATGGTAAAATGCCCAGCCTCAGATGCAGGTATTTTTCCTTTTTTGCTCTAGTAAAACCAGCGCCTAGGTATGGTTGGTGGGAGCATCTAGTGTAGCTCTGAATAACGAACCATCCATGTGCCCTTTCTGTTAACACAGCTTTGTCCTCCACGAGGGACAGCATTTTTACTGTTTTGTTTACCAGCTCTTTAAAGCTTTTGTGGGACGCAATGGTAACCCAAGGGACCTCTAAGGCCGAGCAGTCAATTGAATCTTGTAAATAAATCATGGCTGCGCTTTCTGTGTTTCGGTTTAGCTCGTTCCATAAGTATGCATTCAGTGTCCCTGAATCCGCTCCCTTTTATTTTGTGCCAGCATTTGGCATAAGCTCCCTTATGTGCTATTTGTTGCTTTTGTAGTCCAAACTCTAATCTTATTTGTGCCGGTGAAGTGTACTGCGGGGCATTGAATATTATTCTCATTGACCTTGACACCGTCCTGTCCAGGACACCGGCATCTCTTCCTCTTAGGCACTCACTTCCATAGGTGATAGTGGGTAGTCGTCTCGCTCGAATCACCTGTAATAAGGGGATGAGACTAGGGCTAGTTATTTTTTGTTTTATGTTTTTTAATGCAACAGCTATTGCAGTTCCTCAGCCTCTTATGGCTGCTTTTTGTTGGAGGAACCCGCCTTTGCTGGCCAGTACTATGCCCAAGTATTTGAATTCTTCTACAATGTCGAGTCTCAGACCTTCCAACTCCCATCAAAACCGGTGTGCTTTCTTTTTTTTATTAACAAATTTTTATTGATTTCCAAGGTACCAAGTGGGCAAGGCCCAGTGAGCATCCAACCGTGTAAACGATACAGTATGCAATTACAAGGCACCAAATAACATCCCCGAGGTCTGTATAACATCAGACCCAACCCCCCTCCCCCACCCCCTCCCACACACCATACACTTACTATACATCGTTACTCGAGCGCGATACAACTTTGCTCTTTTACCACTGCACCACATCCTTATCTCATACCGGTGAGTTGCTCACAACCAGCCGTTCTATTGGGTCTCGGGATACCGGAGGCCCCATAAGAGACAGGTCAATGCCGCGGTACTTTGCCCAGCCGGCCCAGATCTTCTTGTGTTTTTGCGGACAGCCCCGTGCCTGGAACACCCCCACTTCGGCCGACAGGCACCTATCCATTGCTTTCTTCCAGGTACTTATATTGGGTGGGGATGTTGCCTTCCAATGTTGTGCGATATCACGCTTGGCCAGTGCGAGCCCCAGGAACAATAAGTGTCTTTTGTATCTGTTCCCCCCAATATCCTCAGTACTATGTAGAAGAATTAGCCGGGGGTCTGCAGGAATGTGCCATGCCAACACCCGACCCAGTCAGGACCTAATCCCTGACCAGAACTGCTGCAGTGCTGCACAGCCCCACACAGTGTGGAGAAATGACCCCTCCTCCGAATCACAGTGAAGGCACATGGGGGACCGTATAGCCCCCATCTTGTAGAGGCGAAGGTGTGTAAAGTAAATCCTGTGGAGATATTTCAACTGGATTAGCCGATACCGGGTAGAGACAGCAGTGTATCGGGGGCTAGCCAGTGCCTCCGCCCAATCATCGTCTGTCAAAGTGGGCACGTCTGCTTCCCACACCGCCCGAGTCCGGTGTAAATTGGTCGTGGAGTGTGTAGTGAGTGTTTGATATATTTGTCGAATCTTGTGGGCGCCCAGATCCCCAATTAGTAGCCGGCCTTCCAGCGGATGAAACTCTGGAAGAGTCGTGAGACCCCGTATCAAGGGGGACACGGCATGTCGAAGCTGCAGGTATCTATGGAACTGTGTTTTATGGAGGTCGAAGTCCTTCTGTAGCTGCTGAAAGGATTTAAGCACGGACCCCTGCATTATGACGCCCAGCATCGAGATCCCAATGTCATCCCACCTACGAAACCCCACCAATGTCGAGACCGGCCGGAGGTGGGTGCCCTGCCATAGTGGTGTGGCGCCAGTCAGCCTGCCCCACCACCCCATCAGTCTGACCGCCCGCCTCCAGATCTGTATGACGGTCCTACACGCCGGGGGAAGTTCCAACAGAGATGAGGTACTGTATAGGAAATGGAGCAATGGGGTTTCAGCCATGAAGAGTCGCTCGACCGCATAAGCCGGGTCTGCCTGTGAGCTATACCACCAGTCGTTAATCACTAGGAGCTGCGATGCCCAATAATATGCCCGAACATCGGCTGCTGCTATCCCACCACAATATGTAGATTGAGTGCATGTTGCAAGTGCCACCCGAACTGCTCCACCCCCCCAGAGAAACCCATTCAGTATTGCGTTGATTTGACGAAACCACGACGGGGGGATTGGAAAGGGGTAGTTTTGCAGCTTATAGAGCAGGCGAGGCAGGGACACCATTTTGAAAATGGCTGACCTGCCATACAGCGAAAGGGGAAGTTGGGACCACACCGTCGTCTCATTCCGGACTGCGGGAAGCAACGGAGCCACATTGCGTGACCATGCTTCGGTTGGGCACCGCTTAATGAACACCCCTAGGTACATAAATCCTGCCTCAGCAACTATCAGCTGTGAAGCCCAAGCTTGAGACCGCTGACCCCTGCAGATGGGGAACAGGATGGACTTGGTCAAGTTAGCATAGAGTCCGGAGGTCTCCCCGAAGATCCGCAGAATTTGTAGCGCCCGGGGCCCTGAGACCCAGGGGTCCGACATAAAAAACAAAACGTCGTCCGCGTAGAGTGCTATCTTGTCCGAGCACTCGGGAGACCAGTCCAAGCCTCGTAGGCCAGCGTCCCAACGGACCCATGCGGCCAAGGGCTCAATGGCGAGCGCGAACAACAGCGGGGAGAGCGGGCATCCCTGCCTAGTGCCCCTACGGATGGGGAAAGGGGCCGAGCAATGGCCGGCCACCCGAACCGACGCCGTGAGGTCTGTATATAGAAGTTTCGCATATGCCCTGAAGCGAGGACCCAGATTGACTGCCTCCAAGAGCTTAAAAAGGTATGTCCAACTTAACGAATCAAATGCCTTATCGATGTCGGCCAGCAGGACAGCCGCGGGCGTCCCAGACGATGGGCCTCCGCCACTGCTGTGTGAACTCGCCTAATATTATGTCTGGTGGACTGCTGCAGCATGAAACCCGATTGGTCTGGGTGCACTAGACCTTGTATGCACGTGCGGAGGCGGTCTGCTAGAATCTTCCCCAGCAGCTTGGGCTCAAAGTTTAGTAAGGAGATGGGGCGATATGAGGCCGGGTCGTCTGGTGGGCGGCCTGGTTTAAGAAAAACCACGACCTCTGCATGTCGCCAGTCTAGTTGGAGAACGCGCTGCTTCGAGGCGTCTAGTATCGCCCTGAGCAAGTGAGGTCCCAGAGTCTCCATGTGTGGCCGTAGGAAATCACATGGGAACCCGTTCGGGCCCGGCGCTCGACCTGGGTGCGTGTTAGTTAGCGCCGATCGCAACTCATGTAGTGAAATGGGCTTGTCCAAAGCAGCTCGCTGCTCATCCGAGAGGCGACGGGGCGGGATATCTACGAAAAAGTCGTCGATAAGGGGCTCAGTGATTACTTCACGCTCGGCATATAGTGCAGCATAAAAATCAGCGAAGACCTGTACAACCGCCTCAGGGGAGGTGCAGTTGTCCCCTGCTGGAGATCGCAGAAGGGGTACCTGCGTCAGGGCCGCTCTAGCCTGACAGAGCCTATGGAGCTTCTGGCTGGATTTATCACCCCATTGATATATCCTATGCTGGGTGGCAAGCCAGGCCTCTTTAGCACAGTCGGTGTGTGCCTGGTGTAGTAACTGTTGCACGTGCAGGAGATTCCGACGAGCAGCGGGGCCCGAACCGCCCACCACCAGGGATTGGAGCTCTTCTTGTCTATTTTCTAGGTCTTGCACCTGGGCTAGACGGCGTCGCTTTTCCCCCGTACGGTAACTTATATCTACTCCCCGGATTGTGGGCTTGAACGCCTCCCATAGAATAATTGGAGACTGGCATGTACTGGCATTGAATCCGAAATAGTCCTTAATCGCCTGACCTAACATTTCTCTGTACTCCTCATCTCGGAGCAACCAGGGGGACATACGCCACCTGTAGGGGGCTCTATTAGTTAGCAGTCGCAGTTTAAGCTGGATCGGTGAATGGTCTGAGAGGCCACGAGGCATAATGGAGGCATGCGTCACCCTATGTATGTAACTATGTGGAAGGAATAAATAGTCTAGGCGCGAGAGAGTAGGATAAACCGACGATGCATAGGAATACCCAGCCACAGACGGGTGTAGGGCACGCCACGTGTCCGCCCAGCCCAGTGTGTGTGCTAGTACATTTATTTTGGATAATGTAGGGGGTGCATCAGGTTGTCGGGCTCGCCACCTATCTAATGGACCCATAATGTCGTTCCAATCGCCCCCGAATATTATAAGGCCACCCGGCAGATCTCCCCAGAGCGGTGTTATTTTATCCAAGAAAGTCTGGCCTAGCGGTGGAGGGGCGTATATACTACCAATTGTTATAAGTTCTCCGGCCAATGTACCTGAGACTACTGTATACCGTCCCCCTGGATCTGACCAGTGTCAGGTAATCTGAAGCGGCACTCTACGGTGGATAAGTATGGCTGTACCTTGTGCTCCGCGCGTAAAACCAGAGTGATATACTGTGGAGTAGCCATAGCGGGCCAGGCACGGGGCCTTCGTGCCTAACAGATGTGTCTCTTGGAGCAATAGAATGTCTGCTGCATAGCGCTTTGCCTGGTGAAGTACGGCCCCTCGTTTGATTTTATTAAGCATGCCCCGTACATTCCAGGCGAGAATGTTCAGCACCCCCGGTGAAGAGTTACCTGTCGTGTAAGCCATCTCTCAGTGTCCAAATGGAAAATGACATTGAGTGTGTGCATGGTAGAGCTGTGTGGTGTGTGTATGGTGAGGAAACATAGAACAAAGAAGAAACCAACATAGAACCTTCCCCTTGTCCCCCCCCCCCAACCCCCATACTTCCTGGAAGTATCGGAGTATCTGTCGCGGTGGAATCTCAACCCAGGCCCCCCAACAGGATGACCTAAGCGGTTCCTCCAATGGATCCCCCCCCACCCAACATTACCCAAAACATTCAGGGCGTGCCATGTCCAGGTCCCTCCAGGGCTAACCTTAGGACCCCTACCTTCATGGTCAAATCAATCCAGTGCGTGACCGTTGCTTGCAAATATAACCCACCCCAGGAAGAAACAAGTAGGGAACAGGCCAATCTGCCCCAGTTTCCCTCAGTCTCCTGCGTCCTTCTGCTCCTGGGTTCGACAGTTGGAGCGGGAGCGATTGCGTCTCGATGCCCCATCTCTACCCTGTCGACCGCTCCGATGTGAGCCTTGGGAGGAGTCAGAGTCCAACAGGGGCGGTGTGTGTGGTTTGAGGGAGCGTCTCTCATCAGTCCACACAAAGACTTCTTCTGGGGTGTCGAAGAAATATGTTTTTGCATTAAACATCACCTTCATCCGGGCCGGGAATAATAATGCATAGGACAAATTTAGCTCGCATAGCCGTCTCTTGGCCGCCGCAAAAGACTGACGTTGTTGCTGCACTATCTTAGTGTAGTCGGGGAAAACTATGATGGGGTGTGAGTCAAAGAACATTTTGTCTTTATTTAGCCGGGCGTATCGAAGAATAGCGTCTCGGTCTGCGTAGTTAAGAAGCCTGGCTATCACTGGCCTCGGTTGCTCCCCTGGTGGTGGTTTCTTTGACAGAGCCCGGTGGGCCCTCTCGATTACAAAGCAAGAGGAGATGTCTTCCGGGGGCAACAGTGCCTTGAGCCAATTTGAGATGAACTTGTCCATAGATGCCCCCTCGCATCCTTCAGGGAAGCCCATTAAACGTAGATTGTTGCGGCGGGCCCGTCCCTCCGCATCTTCGACTCGTGCCGCCATCTCCCGCGACTGCTTGGTCAATTTGTCCACCTTTTGCTGAATTGTCGTTACGGAGTCCTTGACCGTGGAGATCCTGATCTCCGCCTCCGTAATGCGGTCGACCGCCTTCCGCAGGTCTTGACGGAGGAACGACACCTCCGATCCTACGGCCCCAATCTGGGCCTCAAGGGCCGTCCGCGACTGATGGATCGCCTCCAGCAGCGTCACCGTATCCGATGACATGCCCTCCGCGATCTCCCCCCCCAGGAGGGTTAGTGGTGGTGGTGTAGCGGTCCATTGTGTGTTGCTTGGGGGCCTCTGTACCCTTCTTATCCTTGCCCATGTCAGCCGAGGCCAATCAGCCCGGAGGCTCTGTCAAGCTGGGTCTCCCCCCCGGCTGGCGCGGCGGGCAGCAGCAGAGCGCGCAAGTACTGACCAGGGGCAGCCCCCACCGGGCTCCGCCGCCGGGCTTCCCCGCAGCGTCCGCCGTGGCCCGATGTGTATATTGCAGGCACGCGCACAGGGGCTCTCAAGCCACAATGTTCCACGTATGCAAGCCCCGTCTGTGGGGCCCTCCAGGTATCACCGGGCCGCTTCCTGCGCAGGATATAGGCCAACACCACCACCGGAGCCAAATGTCCCCCAAGCGCCGTGAATCTGGCCGTCACTGGGACCCCAGCCTCCCGGCCACCACCGCTGCAGTCTCTGGGCCCCACACCAAGTGTAGTAGGAGTTGCCTGGCCTCTCACCGTGTGCATCCAGTCGTCCGACCTCAACCACACCGCCGCAGCGTCTCTCCCGGCCAGGCCGACGTCCGGCCGCTCTCCGCTGTGACTCGGCGAGGACAGCACCGCCAGATGGTAGCCCACGGCTCCGGACCGTTCACAGGCCCTCCGCAGGTCCTACAACGGCTGGGGCATAGTCGCGTTTCGGGGTCTCCAGGCCCAGATAGGCCCCACCAGGCCGCAATGAGGGCGATGGGGGAGGGGCGCCCAACTACGGGACCTTCGCTTCCCGCCTTCTCGTTGGTCGCCGCACTGGATCGCACCGCAACGGCGGACTCCCTGCGCCTAAGGCACCGACAATGGCTGCGGGGTGGCTGGTTCTCCTCCACGGCCCCCTCGGCCGAGGGGCGCTCCATAGGTGCTGATTCAGGCGCTCCGCCCACCGCCTCCAGCCCGGCTGCAACCGATCGGGAAGCCCGTCGCGGTGAATCCAACATGTCACCAGCGTCGGATCCAGTTCAGAGGTTCACAGCGGGTCCTCTGCAGGGAGCCCCCAAAATGTATTAGTTGGGGTTCAGGATAATGCAGGATTTTCATCCCACGGAGGGAACGAACTGCGGAGCTCTAGAGAGAAGCGTCCGCCATGTTCGGCTCCCAGGCCACACCCCCGTGCTTTCTCTTTCTGGTTTATTACCATCACTTTGGTTTTGCCCAAGTTTATAGTTGTTCCATACTTGGTGGAGAAGTTACTTGTGGCGTTTATCAGATGTTGCAGGCCAGTTGGCGTACGGCTGATTAGTACGAGGTTGTCGGCGTAGTGCAGATTCGAGAGGGTGAAGCCTCCAAGATTAGGGGCGTGGTGGTTGCAATTATCCAGTTCAGGCGAGATATCTGCCATGAATAGATTAAACAGAGTCGGTGCCAATACGCAGCCTTGCTTCAGCCCCTTGGTTGTTAGTATTCTCCTCGATAAGCAATCGCCGGCACCCAACTTTATTTGTACCCATATGTCCGTGTGGAGTAAAATCAGCTGAGACAGCAGTCTTGTATTGATTTTCATTTTAGATAGTTTTGACCAGAGTTTCTTCCTGTCGATGTTGTCAAAGGCAGATGTATAGTCTATGAAGCAAACGTAAAGCGGTTTGTTGATGTTTTTGCCAGCATCTATTAGAGCGATAGGGCCAATATGTTTGTCGAAGTCCCCATAAGTTTTTGAAAGCCGGTTTGGTAAATTGAATTGATGTCGTTTCAGATTCCCATTCTGTAAGTTCTTCCAGCAAAAGTCCCGCGTAGTATTTGGCATCAATATCTATTAATGCACCTATAATTTTCTGCTTCGTTTTTACTGCCTTTCTAGTGTATTGGGGAGATGATTGATCCCTTCCAGGAGTCTGGTATTCTTTCTGCTTCCATTATATGTGTTTAAAGTGGCAGGAATGCAGCTGCCCAGTAGTCCGGGTCTCGCTTGTATAAGATGGGTGGGATACCGTTTGGGCCTGGCGCGCCCTCCGCTCTACCCTTCGAGATTCTGCTCACAATCCGTTTAGTCGAAAAGGAATAATTGATTGCTTCATCTTGCTTTACTTGACCAGGTCTGGATCTACTGATCTCCTTTGTTTCATGTATGTTGTTTTTTTGTCCTCTGTTGAAGTGGTGCCATAGGTACTTAGCCCAGTCTTCTTCGGTAAGGTCATAGTTTATTCCAAGGGCCCCTGGGTTCTGTAAGCTATTCACTGTGCGCCAAAACCTGGCACTGTTATTGGCTTTTGCATCATGTAGGATTTTGGCCCATGTAGTTTCTGTATTCTCGCAACTTGCTAACCAGATTAGTTTCTTCTTACACGTTTTTAGTGATCTTAACTCTTTTTGAAGGTTAACATCTGGCCCTGTCTGACGAAGGTTTCGTACTGCTCTATTTATTTATTTCTTTATTTGCCTTAGTTGGATCGTTTGGGATGTTGAGAGATGGCTTCTTTGCATGCTGGGTGGTGTGGTATGAGACCTCTGTTGAGCGATTAATCCTGCAGATGCCCCTGTCCCTTCTTCTTTTGAATGAAGCGCACCGAGACTTTCAGTGAATTTTACCCAGCTTTTCAAGATGTCTTTGTTCAGCAGCCTATTTTCCTCCCACAGGGTTTTTGCCTCACCCAAGAATGTTTCCAGATTGCGTGTTTTACATTTGATTCTTCTGCAGTTGGCCGTATACACCGTGCCTGGGCCCCCTACTTGCTAGGTAGGTGCTGTCCCGTGTGCATCCAATATGAGCTCTTGTGGTTGGTGGTCGCTATAGCATGAACTGCCTATCCCGAAGTCTGCTACTTTGTTGAACAGAGATATTGACGTAAAGGTGTTATCTATTGTTGTGTTTGTTAAGGCGTTGTGGAATGTTGCTGCTGGTGGGCGATCTCCCGGGAAGCAACCGTTTAACGCGACCAAGCTCAAATTTTCCAAGTCCTTAAGTAGCTCTTTTGCTGGACTGGTTTGCCTTCCCCACTTGCTGGCTTCCTGGTGTGGAATCCCCCAGGCCAAAAGTTGCTCTACCACTAATTTGTCTCTTTCATAAGGCCCCGATAGGTGCATGTTGAAGTCGCCTGAGACTATGAGGTTCAGAGTTACCTCTTCTGTGAGTAGCCTCGTCAGCTCCGTAACCAACAGTTTGCCCCAGCTTTTTTATCACGTGGGTGGAGATAGATATTTACGAGTATTAATTGTCGATTGTCATTGAGGCCTACTATATCCATCTTTATTGCTTTTATGCCGTTTGTTGCTGTTGCTTTGGTGGCCAGTTCCTTAGCTGTATTTCTGCTCTTGATAGAGGTATACATTGTGAGACCTCCTTTTAGATGCCCAAATTTGGCGCTTCTACATGCCGGAAGATGATAGGACTTGTATCCTTGTAAATGAAACGGTTCAACTGACCAGGTTTCTTGCAATAGAATGAGATCAAATTTCTGAAAGTACAGCAGGAGTTCTTTATCCATGGCTTTAGATCCTAGTCCATTTATGTTCCAGTAACAGAGTTTTAACTGGAAGCCTTTTTTAAGTTGTTTCGTACCCTGTCATGTATTCTTGGCCCTTGTGTTAATGGTTCTTGCTATCCAGGACCAGATGTTTAACATGTTGTTATCGCCTGCTTGCCTAGGGTTCCAGCTGTTGGACTCTGTGGTGCGAGCCCCTTGAAGCACCGATCGGGTTTTCCCTGCATTGATCATACTTCTTGACCTGCGCCCTTCTTGTTGTTGCGGATCTGGTAGCAGAGGCTCCAGATAACCGATTTTTGCTGGCGTTTTAGTCGGATCCCCCAGGCATTTAGTTGTCTTTCCTCCTTCATTATTTTCTCAGTTATTTCCTGTGTGGCCCAGGTTGTTTTTGTTATCTCTTGCTGTGACAGATGCTTGAGGACTTCGAATTCTATGGACTCCAGATCACATGAGTCCACTTCGGCCAGGATGCTGATGGAAGTTAATAGTCGCAGGATGTTGCCTCTGTTCAGGATGTCACCTCTGCCTTTTGATTTGTACTCTGGAATGAACAGAATTATCTTAGATTCCTCCTGTCGATAGCTGCTGTGATTAGCCCCTGTGGCTTGCAGTTCTTCATTGGTCCATGAATTTATCGGCACCGATGTTAGGTGTTCGTCAGTTGTGTTTGGTGCATCCACTGTGTTTCTGTTCTTGGGGCCTTCTCTGGTAACAATTGACTGGTTTCCCCTGCAGTTATTCAAGTTTGGACCCCCTGGGTGATCATCACTCGTGTGACTCGGTTTGCATGAGTCTTCGTGATCTGCGAGGACTGGTTTCCCAAGCAGTCATCCGAGTTTGGTCTCCCTGTGTACTCGTCATTCGTGCGACTTAGTTGGTTGGGAGGAATCTTCGAGATCTGCGAGGACTGCGGGGAAATCGATGCCCTACTTGCCCTCTGGGATGTTAGTTCTCCTATTGGGGACTTGGCCTCAGCCAAGAAGTATAACTTTATGGCTGTGTTCTTGTTCCTCCATTTCTCCTCTGTTTCCGGCGATTTTTCACCCCTGGCCTTTTGTTGCCTGGTGATTTGTCTCCTTGAGTCTGCCCTATTGAGACATGGCCGTCACTGGTTGCTTGGTCGAGTCCTTCTTGTTGAGAGTTATTGGTAAACTCTCCAAAATCAGGACCCAAACCTGGACACTCCTCGCTTGTAATTCGCTCCCCAGTTACATGAAGAAGTTCTGCACCAATGGGCCCCGCTTCTCCTTGAATGCCATCCACAATCTCATCAAGGTTAGGTTGAGCCAGGGACCCTTTGCTCTTATGGGGCGCGTCGGAGGGTTCTTGCCCCAGGTGCCGCTGTTTCCGCTGTTTCCTTGCTGCTGGGGTTTGATTTTTTGTTTGTTTTAGCTGGTGGTATTTACCGTTCCTGCGGTGTTTCTTGTCTTTTTTAAATCAGTGAGGAGCTCCCCCATCAGTGATGGTAAGGTTGAGAGTTTGTCTATGATAGTGAAGCAAGTACAGCTCGGTTGGATTATTTGAGTGTCGGCTTGTGCTCTTTTTATGAGATTGCTCATCTCTGTCAGTCTGATGTCGATGTTTGAGACGTGGATCGCCAGAAAGTTGGGGAGGGATAATTGAATATCCATTTTATCTGAGTGGTACTGCATTGCCTTAGTTGAGAGCTGCATAGTATTAAGGAGGGATGCCCCTAATTATTTTTGGGTCAGTTGGGGAGTCCTCGGTTTCCATGTCTCGCTGTGTTTTATTATGTTTGTCCGAGGGTGCCTCAGGTAAGTATGAGGCTACTAGCTCTTCCCACTCCTCTGTAGTGAGGTGTGATACATTGGTTGTTTCGTCTTTAGAATTTTCTAGTTCTTGTTCTCTCTTGTTTCTGGGCCACAATCCATTTCGTCTTGGGCGTTTGTTAACTGTAGTTCGGTTAAATATGGCTCCATAGCTGTGGTGATTTTTTCCACCTTCCCTTCTTTTATGCCCTCTTGTTGCTTCTCTTTAATGTTGTTATGATCTTGGAGTAGAGGGGCAGTGCGAATGAGCAGACAGGGTCCTTCTCCCTCACTTTCCAATTTATTGTTCAGAATATTGTCTGAGCATTGTTCTCCCGTAAGGGGATTCGATTCCTCAGGCTGATGAAGCTTCGAGTGCTTATTAGAGAGGATTATAATTTGTGGCTCCAGCGGAATCTTCAGCGTGCATAAGTCATTGAGGCTCCGGATTTTTGGGGGGTCTTGCATGTATAGTGGTGTAGCGCCTTCATAATCGGTGTCAGTTGTCGGCATGCTTGCTGCCATATTCCTTGTTTTCATGCATTTGTTTGCTGCGCCAATAGTCTGATCCTGCCTCTCGCCGAGCATCCTCTTGCCGTGCATCCGCTGCATTGCCCTTTGTGCCTTGTACTTTCCTGGCCTCATCTTGCTTCGTGTTTTGATCCTTGTCGTTTGACGATGTTATGGATCTTGCTGTTATTTCTAACTGGGTTATGACCTCAGGATGCAGTGGGGAGGGAAGCCCTCTGAGTTCAGGATTACTGGCGTTTAAAACAGCCCCTGCGTTTTTCACAAATGAAAATTATATTTTAGGCTGATAGCCAGTTTTTATTGTCTTTGCTGATGAGGCACCTTCTATCGCCACCAATGTGGTATGCTCCGTGAAGTCATGGAATCCTGCCGTGGCCCTTGTTAGGTTCGCCCAACATTTTATTCTTCCTTTTCTTGTTGTTGATTACGGTGGTAACTGACCGCCTTTCTCTTCCTGACCTCATCCTCCGCCTAAGGTGTCGCAAGGGGAGGCAGAGTCTTCTCAAACCTGCACCTTTTCCCTAAAGAGCTGTGGCAGGGAGGCTGCAAGGTTGCAAACAGTCCGCACAGTCCGCCGGTCTGCCCGTCCACCCGACCATCTCTGGTGCGAGGGAATGCTGTCCCTGGGTCGTAGGGTGGCTGTGCTGCTTAAGAGCAGTAATCTTGCTAGTGTTTTGTACTTCCACTTAGTGCTTTGCGACCCTCTGTATTGTGCAAATGGCCCTCTGGTCTTAACCAGCACACGAGGCGCCAGGAGCTCCTGGAGCACGAGGAAGACCAGCGTAGGGATGAGGGGAGAGGGGCCAACAAGACCCTCCCAGAGACAACAGGGGAGGGGAGGAGGGGAGGCCCCGAGCAGAAGCTTCAGTGCAACGGCAAGCCGCACCCAGGCCTAGCTGGGCCACTTCTGCAGTGCCCGGCTCACACTCATGCAGCTGGTAGCTACGCCGCTGCTCTCGGGGCCCTCCCCAATCGCCCCCTGCCTCTTACCTCCTGCTGCGGCTGAGGATCGGAGTCGGGCTGCCACTCTGCCTCTGCGCAGGAGCAATCCTGAGAGCAATCCTAAGGGGGGGGCTGAGTGGGAGGACTGGAAAGCACGCTGAGTCCACTCTGCCACACTAGGCCGCCGTTAATTCTTCTTGCGCCGGGCTGCCACTACCACTGTGTAGATTGCAATCCTAGATGAGAGCTGTGTGGGAGCTGTGTGGGAGCTGTGTGGGGGCTGGGTGTGCTGAGCCTGCACCACACCCTGGGCCGTTGTTCGTCCCTGGCCCTGCAGCACGAAACAAGGACAGAACAAAGGGTGGAACCATCTCCAGCTCCACCGCAGCTCACCCTCCCCAAAAGACCTCCGTGTCCCGGTGCTGTGCTCCGGGGGTCCTCGCCTGCTTCCTCTGCAGCCGCCTTTCTGCTCTCTGGGGGTCGTGCTTTGCCCGGGACAGGCGGCGGACGGATGGACGGGCGGGCGGCGGGCCGAAGCGGGAGTCGAGTCGAGCAGGGAATCGTTCGAGACAGCAACAACGTGTGACGTCACACGTAACACCCGCCACTAGGATTGCCATAGTACACTCTACACACACAACGCCAGCCCTCAGAGCACATATTTAGTGTAGCCAAAGACATTCGCCATCTTGAAAATCCCCAAAGTGTACAGGGTTGGCGGTGGGAACTTTTACCCCATTGGTTAAGGCATGCCAAGGAGTCATTTCAACCCAGTAGCTAGTGCCAGGCATAAATGTGACACCTCCAGGCACTCATTACAGAACACTTTCTGGACCTGCTGGAAGTACCCAGCTGAGCAGTGGCCACTAGACCTGTACTGGACCCTGCTGTTGGCACTACCTGACACTCTGCAAGTCTATTAGTGCCTCTCCTGAGGTCCTGGTGGCTTTAGAAGTGTACTTCTGTGCTGGTTTGGGACTTAAAGGAGTAGGTCAGACGGTAAACTCTTTGACCAGGACTAATCTGGTTTGTGTATCTGACCTGCGATCCATTGCGTTCAGCCTCAAATTGCATCTTGGTCCAGGTCTACCTTAACCATTGACTTTCATTGACTATTTATGCTTTTTGGTGCTAGTTCTACATAAACGTTTTAAGATTCGTATCTTTGGTTCCTCTTATTGACTTTTTGTCATTTTGGTGTCATTTTGTTGATTAAAATTGATTGTAATTTTCACAATAAGTTTGGGATTTTTATTGTTTTGCCTTTTGACTTTATTACTGTTTGGTACTATGTAAATACTTTACATATTACCCTTAGTTAAGCCTGACTGTTCTGTGCCATAACTACCGGAGGTTGAGCTCAGGTTAATTTAGTGACTTTGAGGGTTTACCCTGCCAAGGGTTGTAATTATTCCTGTAGGTGGGTAGTCTCCCACCCCAAATATTAATCCAGTTTGTTACAAGACCTCTTAGCAGATACACAGTAATGTTTTTCTTAGTTTCTAGATGATGTAAATGACCCTGTTTTTTACACTTTGAAGTTCTTGTATGACTGGGAGTCCTAATATGTGGCCATGCAATATTGCATTCTAGACTTTACCATAACGTGGATTAACAGCATGCATTGTGCAGCTCTCAGCATGAGACAGAGTTTAGATAAGGCATATAACTGAAGATGGCAAAAGTCACTACTGTCTGCAAGTGAGAGTTAAAGAAATGTGATTAAAAAAAAGAACCACAAAATAACATGCCACTTTCATGGGGCAGATGCAAAAACTAGTTAGATTGTCCAGCTGACATAGCTTTTGACTGCGGTGAGGCAATTGGATAGCATGATTGTCTCGTTAGTATTCATACCAGGACCAATCCGGATCTGGCTGTCATTGGCTGAAAAAAATGCAGTACTGTCATTTTGCATTTAGTTTTTCCGTATTTCAAATTGAAGGGGGATGCTTCTATTATAGACTTGTTTATGCCTTTATCTTTATGCTTCTGATGGATACTTGTACTTGCAGGTTTCTCACCTTGTGAATTCCCTCAGTCATCCGACTTGATCCAGAAACACTTGCAGCAGCTTACCAGCGCTGACAGGTGATGTTGCGTAACTCCGACCAGAGTTCCCGACCCATTTCCGAATGTAGGTCACAGAGGCATATAAGAAGCTACCCTATGAGCTCTTCCTTTATCTGTACCCTGTGACATGCATTGGGAGCTCCTTTCTTTATTTTTAACCAGATTCACCCAGATTGTTCTTAGTACAGTAAGAGCATTGTTACTTTAATTTAACAGGCTTCAAGCGTTGTGATGCCAGTCCAAAAAGATGTCGAGTCCAGATCCTCACAACACATGTTATGTTATGTTAAAAAATATTTATAGAGCGCACGTTCACCATACGGTTTCTTGGCGCTATGTAAGGAGAGGTAGCCAGCTGCTTGTTAGATCATTCATTCGTATGCCTGAGAAAACAACCACGTTTTTAATTGTCTCCTGAAATATCCTTTGTTCTCTTGCAATACCTCTCTGGAAGACGGGTTATAATGCACTCCCTTTGACCCTATTGACTTCTGTTGCATTTTGCTAAAATTTGGAGTTCTCATACTGTGTACCATAACGGTGGTGGCACAGACACCAATCACAGTTAGCATTTGTGCTTTCTTTGTCTGAAGGATGCTCCCCATTGAGCCTAGTGATCATAGATTCCGTCTGTGTTATGATAATACTCACTGAATCAACCTCTAGGAAGGCTGCACATATACAAGCTCTTGATGTGCAGGCTTATGCTTTTAAGCATTTCTGAGGCTGGCTGGCCGAATTGTAGCAGGCTTTGGCAAAACCCCTTTAGCTTGTTTGATCACATTTGCCAGCATACACAGATAGTTACAAGGAGCATGAGCTTGGTTTCCCAATTTCTTCTGAAAAAAAGAAAAATCTGTTTCCATTCCAAAGTGAAATTTGGCAGCTATCCTCTAACACTTGTTCGGTCATCCACAAGCTAGGAGTAAAGTCTTGCAAGCCACTCTCAAGTTCATGTTGAAGCTGATCCTCCTTCACAGAAAAAGACAATTTGTGTCTGCAGTTTCCTCATGTTCAAGTCGTTGATTACTCTTGGACATGTCTTTGGTATCTTGGTCTCAAGGACAACTTCAGGTCTTGTGATAAATGTGATCTTATGCACTGCGAGGTGATAATGTAGAGAGATGGCAAGCTCTTCATGTTGCCGGCCTGGAGACGTCTGGACCAGCCCCACTCCAGATCTCCTTGCACAGGTAAGTTCTCCTTGTGGGAGTCCTCCAAAATGAAATTTCTTGCAGGATGCACAAGAAATATTACAAATGAAAGCCCTATCCTGGTGTTGCTGTCATTCCATGGATAGGTCTGAAAGTTGAGACATCTTTCTCTGACTCTGGTCTGATGTCGTCCTCTGAGGGATGCTCAGACGTTACACCAAGAGTTTCCGTGGCCATCGCCTGAAGGTAGAGGCTTTTACCTATGGCATGTTCCACAGCTTCAACTCCTTTCTAACACCACGCTCTATCCCCATGTGACATTTGAGTATTTCAACTGAGCCACCCCAGAGACCCCTGGGCTGAACCGCTGGAGGCCTTGCCAATTGTTTTGGTGCTACCTTTGGCACTGCTTTCTAAGCTGCTGGCATTGACTCTGACTTCAACTCCTCCTTTCTTGAATGCAAAGGCTTTTCAATCCAAAGTGAGTGAGAATCTCAAGCATTTTTTGATGATATCCACTTGGGCGACCCTTTGCTACACACTCAACTGTTTGCCACAATGCATCCCCTCTTTTGCTCAGATTCAAATGCCACACAGATCCCATTGATCGTTCATCCTACTGATGATGACGATAGTGAGGGAGCTAATGTCTTCCCTTCATAGCACACTGATAATGGCCTTTATAATGACTTACAAAATGCTTGTGTGCTGAACACCTCACCTGAGACAGACCAGGTTTGTCCGTCTGGTTCTTCTTAAGAGGATGTTATGTCTTTTACAGCAGTGATCCATAAAGTGACTGATGTGCTGGAAGTTCCTCTTCTGGTTCAGAGCCTCTGCTACCTTTTAATGGGCTTTCTTGGACCCTGTGCTTGCTGCTTAGGACAAGCCCTCCTCTGCTCTTGCTGTTAAGACACAGGTGGCTAGGCATCGTAGGCCAGTGTTGGGAGATCCTAAATTTCTCTCAGCCATCCCTTCAGGTGCAATTTTGGAGTTGTAGGCTTCTTTGTCCTACCAGAACTTCAGTTTTTCCACCGCACTCATCTTGTTGTAGACTCCAGTTGCATTGACACAATGTGGGAAAAGGTCATCTCTACGAGTCTCTCCATGTTCTCCTACAGTGCAGTCTGCTTGCTGGCGAGCTGCTCATATGCATTTTGTGAGATGTCTCAACTGGCAATGAGTAACCTGCTGGATTATATGTAGGTCACCTTCACACAGCTTATGAAAGATAGCCAGGATGCCACCAAATAAATGTACTGCTCTGGGCTAGACACATCCGATTCCGTGGCCTGATTGATGGGCACAAACATGGCCATTCATCGCCATGTCTGGCTGCTTCCCCCTGGGTTTTTTAGGGACATCCAGGTAAACCTGATGGATATGTTGCTGTGTTGTTTGGCTGAAGGCTGATTCAGAGCCGGAGCGCATTGAACCAGAACCATGCCACAGCATGTTTACTGGGATTGGCATCTTTTTGGTGCAGTACTTAATTTGTAATTGAATAAGTGCCAGGGACCTTGTCAGGAGACCACTGCAGTTGGCACCACCCATTGCAAATGTCAGTGCTACCAATGACAGTTCAGACTTTTTATACATAAAAAATTACTAATATCTGCCGTCCAAGCTATTCTTTTATGCAGGTATTAGTCATGGTGGCTGGCATTAGTCATTTTTAATGTATATAGAATTATCAAACAACTGATGTTGTCGTCATCACAAAATTTGACAAACAGCACCACCATGGAGCAGGCTATAAAAAGTGCCGTTACCAAGCACCGGAAGCTACCGGCTCAAATTAACCACTTATGTGGTGTAAATTCTACCAGAAATACTGGACGTTCCTTAGATTTTCAAGGGGGCATCCTTATCAGTGGCATCCCTCTCAGACTGTTCAGCAGTTGCAGCAGTTATTTCTTGATTTCAGGGACCAAGGTAGTGCCTGGGGCAAGCATCACCAGCAACAATAGTCCTATGCTTCCTCCTCTTCTACCCCAGCCTCAAAACCACTATTGTTTCCCCAAAGGCAAGCACAAACATCTTATGGAGTGATGTGTTATACAAGTTGTAGATAATGGTTACATCTTTTTGTTTTCAAGAGATTGATCCCCACTTTCCTCATGTTTGCTCCACCACATTGGCCATCAAGCTCAAATGTTCGTCAAGAAGGTGCTGTCATTTTTTAGCAAGAGGTCCATAGTGTTGGTGCTTTAGGTGAAAATAGACCAAGGATGTTACTCCAGCTACTTTTTGGTCCCCATGAAGGACAAGGGCCTTGACCCATTTCGAATCATCGTAACCTGCACTAGTATCCCAACAAGAAGTTCAAGATGATATCCTTGCTCAATTCCTGGAGGACTTAGGATCTGTGGACTTGATGGTGTTGATTGATCTGCAAAATGTGCATTTTCTGCAGTCACATAGGAAGTGTCTGCTCTTTTGATGGGTTCCACTCACTAGCAGTTTGCAGTGCTGCCCCTCAGTCTTAGATCAACCCCTTTGGTCTTTACGTAGGTCAATTTTTGGTGAGGCTGACCTACGCATGATATGTCTGTTTTTGTACCTCGACGATTTGCTATTGAAGTCAGGCTCACCTCAGCTGGTGTCATGCCGTCTATATAGCAGCATCTAAAGTTCCATCGTATGTCCATCTGTCTCTACTCTTCATTGGGGCAGTGTTGGAGACAGTGGATTTGATGGTACGTCCTCGTGCACAACACATCTACATCTGGGACATTCAGGTTATGATACTGATGTTTCAGGTGGGGCCATGTCTTTCTCCTCTGTAAGTCATGCAGCTCCTAGGACCCCAGACCTCGTGCATACTGCTTATTGCCCTCTCCCAATTGCACTTCCTAGGTCTTCAGCAGTGCCTCCATTTACAGGGGGTCTAAGACTGCAGATTCTTTCAGACAAGATTGCGATTTCTATGGAAATGTTCATGTACCTGCATTGGTGGGAGGAGCAAAGCTCTGTGACCTTTGGCAAACCTTTTTCTCTGCTGCCAGCAGTTGTCCTGGTTGTGAGATTGGCTGAATCTAGCCTCTTTGGCGAGTCGGAGCTCCACTGTGGAGCACAGGTTCCGCATCAAACTTCAAGCTTCAGGCGATTCAGTTGGCCTTCTTGGTGTTTCTGCTCTCTGTAATCAAGCTGCCCAAGTCCTTATGCACAATATAACTGCCATGGGAGTTCTCATCTCTGATGCCTGGAAACATTGAGGTAGTGGTGCTTGGCCAAAACTCATGATGTTTTTCTGCATGTGACAGAGTGGGCGACCTGAGCATGTGTCATCTTGATTATCGCAATTGGTGTCTCCATCTGAAGATTAATTAGTCAGTCTTCATCCTCTGCAATGTGCCTTCTGGGCAATGCTCAATGTCTAGTGTTTTGCTGCTTGCAGTTCTGTTGTGCAGGGCCCTGAAGGATGCATTTTTCTTGAGATGGAACTTTGGTCTGCATTATGCATATCCAACCATTCCTGTAATACCCCAGGTTCTGAAGATGCTCATGAAGGACAATGTGCAGTTGATGTTGTTGCATTTGGCAGGACTCAGAGGGTATGGTATTAAGATCTACTTTGCCTCTCTGTTTGCCCTCCATTTCCACTCTGCCGATACCTCCTCTCACACTGAAAAAGGCAAAGTACTGCACTCAAAACATTATAGCCACACCTACATGTGTGGCGATTGAAGGGGGGTATTTTAGTGAATTCAGTCTGCCCTCAGAGGGATTGGACATCATCTTCCCTCTTCGCACTCTCTCCCTGAAAGCTGTCTATTCTGGCCGCAGATTGCGCTTTGTGACATGTGGGGCTAAGAAGAGATTTAATACATTTTGGGCACAGTTGTTATCTTGCTGTTTGCACTTCTTTGGCCTTACAAAGCTTTGATGTAGATACAGTGAATAATTACGTGTCAGCTTTGTTGGCTTTTATTTATCAGCCGTCATTGTTTAAATCGCCCTTTTGTAATGTCATTTTGAAGCCTCTGACCCACATGTTTACCCCTTCTCCATTCACCATTTCCCAGTCGGACCTTAGTTTCATGCTTTTTTAAGGAGTTTATTATACGAGTCAATGCACAGTTATTCTTTGAGGATACGAGTCAATGCACAGTTATTCTTTGAGGATTCCTTCTCTGAAAGCTGTCACCTTTGCCCTTAGAGTCAGCGGGCTGAAGGCCCTATCCATTCATCCTCCAATAATTTCATTCTTCCCAGACAAGTTGGTGCTTTGGAAGAGGGTGTCCTTTATGCCTCATTTGGTTTTTCCATTTGAGGTCGGGCAATACCTTACAAGCATTTTCCCCTCTCCGCATCCTACCAAGTCGAAAGAGAGTTTGCATTGGTGTTGGGCACAGTTTAGCTGTTCTGGTTTTTTCAGGTACCAAAAAGAGCAAAGCGGTCCAGAAGGCCATACAGTCCCACTGGTTAGGCCTTTCATTAAGTTGTGCTATGCCCTTGCCAAAAAGAAACCTCCTGCAGACATCAGGGGGCATTCCAAGAGAGGGAAGTCTGCTTCTTCAGCATTTTGCAGGGGCTTTCGCATTCTTAACATTTGTAATGCTCTAACTTGGTCTTTAGTACACACCTTCACTATATCCTGTGTTAACTCCAATGACTTTAGGGATAGTCATTTTGCCAGATCAGTGCTGCACAGCTTTTTTTTGGTATCATCTCCTCAAATTTCCTAGTGATTCATACAGTGAGGAATCTGTGGGTAAAAGTATCCATCAGAAGGAAAGGTGACTTACCTTCAGTAATTATCTTTCTAGTGGACACTCTGCCTTTCTGGTCTGAAGAATGGCCATGCAGATGTTGAATTACAAGGCTCCAAGTTAGTTTTGTTGCATAAGCTGCCATCATTCTATCTAACATTGTCAATCTCGTCGCCACCTCTGAGGGCTTGAAAAAAAAGGTTGGGAACTGATGTTAGTGCATAGGGTGGTGCCTTATATGCCTCCATGACATCACATCTCTAGAAGGGTCTGGAGCCATGGCCAGAGCAATGCTGCACAATCTTTAAACCTTGAGTACTGGTGCTAGAGTTCCTGGATCCAGTACGGTTACTGTGAGTGTTTGCGAGAGTATTAACTGGAAAGATTGTTACTGAAGGCAAGTAACTTTTTCTGTTCCACTGATACTGCTCCTCCCAAAAGTGTGATTAACACAATTTAATTTCCTTTCAATTGGCCCATAATCGGCACCAGTAGAATTTTCAAATGAATTGTAGTGGTAGCAATCCATTTTTGAAGATGACACATTTAAATGTTTCCATATATAGAAGATTGACAGGTTGAAACTACAGCAGAATTTTCACACAGCTTTGACTAGTAGCTAAAGGTTGTGTCTGCATGTCAACTTGTAGAAGTGAACCGCATTCCCATGTCATTAAATTAACTACTATATTGGAGTTGTAATATGAACAGACTGTCCTTTGAAAGAACTGGCTTTTTCAATTCACCAGAATGTTATAAAGCTTCTAATAATAGCTCGTCAGATCTCTTCCTAGGTAGCGATGATATTGTGCCGCTTCATAATACCTGAAAGGATCAATAAGCGATGGAGGAAATATTTAATTTAATATCAGCCACTGGTAATTTTCATAGTCTCTAATGCCAAGTCTCTTATACTTTCTATTGAAGTGTTTGGAAGATCAGTGGAATCAGCGCATTGGGAATGAGGAACACAAATTCATGTTATTAAAAGTAGTTTACAACCATTCTCCAGTGGATGAAAACAAAAATAGTATGAAAGAAGGACTGTTGGAAAGGTATTTCCAACAGTCAATGCCCTCCCACCCAATATTAACAGATGTATCTCTCCTCAGATCTAGAACATATGAGGAAGATCTTTAGATCCATGGGGCCAGGTCCCCAAAGGACTTCCTGTATCATATCAAAATACTGGATCGTAGGTTAGTTTACTTGGCCCTGAAAACCCTCAAACCATCATTGAAGGTTAACTACATGCTGATTCAGATGGACAACACCATGGCCAGGTACCACCTGAACAAATAGAGGAATTCTCATGTGTGCTATATCAATGGAAGCTCAAACCATATGCCTTTGGCTAACCACGCACAGCATCAACTTCATGGCTATTGATTTACTAGGAGTGCAAAACAAATAGCTGAATTCATTAAGTAGAATCATCTCAGAAACCCATAAATGCATCATCATGGACAATGGTCCAGCCAAATTTTCATTGAATGTGAAAAACATAAATAGATTACTACCTCAGAGAATGTAAAATGGCAATACTGTGGCATTTCCCACAGCTAAGGAAATTATGCCTTGATCAGCTACTAAGGGCCTTACCTTCACACCTATCCTTCAATACCTTAATATAGATCAGTTTAGTTTGTCATAAAAATAATTAAGTCCAAGGCCTCAAAGGTTTCCTAGAAGTCTGCTGCCTGTGTTGCTGAATGACAGGGTTGTTGAATGGCTAGGCTTCCTACATTTGATCTCACCTTATGTCTCTTCCTTACACCACCCTGCAATGCCTGGCCTTTACCTCACTCTTTAAGGTTCTTTTTCATCCATGCTTTCTTCTTTTGTCACTATTATCCTGTCTTTCACTTTATCCTTCATTCTCCCTTTTCTGATTGTCTGTTCTCTTGGTGTGGATCAATGTCTGATGAAAAGTAAGTCCAAGTCCCCGAAAATGAGTGCAGGTGCCCACCCCATGCATCCACCTGCAAACATTAAGCACTGGATGGTGTCATGAAGTTTAGTTATGTGAAGACAAGAATACTTTTAATATAACCAAAGAGGCCTTGTCATTGGTTAATAGATCTGATTCACCTATCAGAACAACTACACAAGTGACTGACATTTATGTCAAAGGCCTTGGCCAAGGCCCTGGGCAGAATATAGCATTAAAACTTACATTCACTGAGCTTAATAGACTGATTTCTGACTTCCTCCGATATTGACAGTTTTGTCTCCCACCATTCTGCCTCTGAACATTGAAATAAGCTAAGAGCACTTTTGCTATGTCATGTTGTACATTTACATGGAAGAATTTATGCACGTCAGACAGTTTTGGTACGAGAAAACCAATTAATGATGCCTAGGTTCTCAAAACAAAATGTTATATGAATGATTAGGCTTCCTTCTTTGGCATTATCTCCCTTTTTGAAATTTGCAAGCAGAAAACATCTGTTTTGACACTGACTTCAGAGCATAACTTTAAGATGACAACCTAATTCGCATTATCCTCTGTCCTGTTGATGAATTGTTCTCTATTTTCCCAGGCATTATAATCTTCTAACTAAACCTTTCCATTCTGCCTAAGAGAAACATCTGAAAGAGACACGTTAATGACAGATTCCTTACCTTAGAATATCCCCAGGCGTCAGGCTGGATCCGGAAAGTTTTTGCGTAGCAGTACCCTTGCGCGTTGGTAGGCGGCGTCGTGCGGCTCCGCGTCCGTCGTCGGCGTCGTGATCGCCGGGATGACGTTGCGGGCAGTACTTAGACGCCGCCCCTGCGCGCTGACGTCAGTTCTTCTTTTTCCGCGCCAGTAAGCGCAGATCCGGGAAGAGCAGTGCCCTAGTCAATTTTTGACTAAATTTTTGGGTGATTTTTCACTGTTTTCTTTTCGAGTCGTCGACTCCTAGGTGTCGATAGGGATGCCCGGCTTCAAGCCATGCGACGTCTGTGGTCGAATGATGGCGATCACAGACCCGCACTTAGAGTGTCTCTTCTGTCTCGGCCGAGACCACGACACGAAGTTGTGCCCTGTCTGCCGGAAACTTCACCCGAAGGCTTTGCGAGAGCGGTCTCGAAAGCTACTCGAGGTCCGGCAGTCGGCTCCGCGCCACACCAAGCCCCGGTCCCGGGAGAGGTCGAGGGCCGGTCGCGGAGTCCCCGCCGGTCGTCGGAGTCCAAGTCTTCGCGCTCCTCGGGTAAGTCGAAGCACAAAAAGTCTAAGAAGCATCATCGCTCTAAGACTTCGCCTCGCCGGTCTCACGACTCGGCTGAGGCCCCTGTCGGCACCGTCCCCGCCCCGCGGCCCCGGACGTGCCTGTCGAGCCGCCCCCGCATTACCCGTCCTTTCCGGGTTCGGGGGCGACTCCGGCCCAAGTACAGGAATTCCTGTCGGCCATGGCCCGCCTCTTCGGGCCTCAAGGTCCCTCCGGTGCGCCTTCGGGCCCCGCGGGCCCTGATGGGGTTGCTCCGGCGTCGCCGACGACTCCGGTCCCGGCGTCGCCTGTCCCTCCAGCCTTGATCCCGGCCTCGGCTCCGGCCCGGCCTCGATCCCGGCTCCGGTGGTGCCGCAACCCCCATCGACGCCAGTTGACCTAACCACGCCTCCGCCGACGCCGATGTCCCCGGTGCCGTTCCTGACGGCGTCCGGGGCTCCGGACGGCGTTGTTCCCCAGCTCTTTCCGGGTCCGGACATGGAGCCGGAGCGGCGTCGCCCGACGCCGGATCCGGCGCCGACGAGACCTTGGGTCCCAAATGTCCCTCCTCCTCCATATTTTTCACTAGAGGAGGACCAGGAGAGCTGGGAGGGGTCAGAAGACCCTCTCACACAGCAGTGTGAGTATGATCAGGCCTGGGCAGAGGAACTTGGGGATGCCAGTGGTCTAGATACTTCCCCTGACACTGGCATGCTGTCTCCTCCCGTGGCTACGGAGGAGGGAGCAAATTTCGCAACGGTGTTGCGTAGAGCAGCTGGAGCCTTGCACCTCCAATTGCCTACTCTGGCTGTCAAGACTAATCTCTTGACGGAAGTGCTTCAGCCGGCAGCCTCCTCTGCGGAGACTGTGCTGCCGTTTAATGATGCACTGATTGACGTTCTTTTGGGCACCTGGTCCAAGCCCACCACAGGGGCTCCTGTGGATAGGAACGTGGCCCGACGCCATCGCCCTGCCCCTGGCGACCCCTTGTTTCTCTCCCAACATCCCACCCCCGAGAGCTTGGTTTTCCAAGCCTCTGCCTCCCAAACCGCCTTCCCTACCGCCCCTCCGGATAGGGAATCCAAACGCCTGGACCAATTTGGGAAGAAGGCCTTTTCTTCCTCCAGTGCTGGCTTGCGGTCGGTGAACACCGCTTGCCTTTTGGGCCGATATACCCACTCCCTGTGGGATTCGGTGGCGACTGTTTTGCCCCAGTGTTCTGAGGAGGTCCAGACACTGCTTACCCGCGCCATTGCGGAAGGTAGGGATGCGGCAAAGTACACTATACGTTGTGGCCTTGATACCGCCGACTCGCTGGGCAGATCGCTTGCAACGACGGTGGCGCTGCGTCGCCACGCCTGGCTGAGGACAACTGGTTTCTCGGGTGATGTCCAGAATACACTCATGGACATGCCCTTTGATGGAGTCGGTCTTTTTGGTTCCAAAGCAGACCATGCGCTGGAGCGTTTTAAGGACTCACGGGCTACTGCCAAGTCCCTGGGCCTTTCTGTTGTGCGCCCTCCGCTAACCTCTGCTTTTCGCCCCTTTCGTGGCCACGGAAGGGGCGCCCAGTCACGTCAGCAGCCCAGCCACCGGCCCACGCAGCAAGCGCTGTCGCGTGGCCGAGGACGTGGATACCGCCGTGGCGGTTCGGGCAACCAGCGTGCGGGTCAGGCCACCACCTCCAACCCGTCGGCGGCCTCCAAGCCCTCCTAGTCCCTCCTTTCAGGTGCACAGCACGCCAGTAGGGGGCAGGGTCCGCCATCACCTTCACCACTGGCGTACCATCACCTCGGACAGGTGGGTCTTGGACATTGTCCGAAGGGGCTACTCCCTCCCCTTCGAGACCGCCCCCCCCAGCCCTGCCACCTAAATTCCACCGCATGTCAGGGGATCACTTGATGCTTCTGCAGAAGGAAGTCATGGCCCTCTTGGCCAAGAGGGCCATCGAGCGTGTTCCGACCCCAGAAGTAGGGCTTGGTTGCTACTCCCACTACTTTCTGGTGCCCAAAAGGACAAGGAGGACATGCGTCCTATCTTGGACCTCCGGAACGTCAATCGCTTCCTCCGGAAGGAGAAGTTCAAGATGCTCACCCTAGCTCAGGTCTTGACTGCCCTCGACCCTGGAGACTGGTTGGTAGCGTTGGACTTGCAGGACGCTTATTTCCACATCCCCGTCCTGCCGGCCCACCGGCGTTACCTGCGGTTCACGGTAGGCCTCGAGCATTTTCAGTTCACCGTGCTCCCTTTGGCCTTACCAGTGCCCCCTCGGGTGTTCACGAAAGTGATGGCGGTGGTCGCAGCTCATCTGCGCCGGGCAGGGGTTTCAGTCTTCCCCTACCTCGACGACTGGCTGCTGAAGGCGGGCTCGCCCCAGGCAGTCGTCTCCCACATCCAGACTACGGCCGAACTCCTGCACTCGCTGGGGTTCTCCATCAATGTGCCGAAGTCGCATCTGATTCCTTCTCCACAGCTCCTTTTCATCGGAGCAGTTCTGGACACGACGCAGTTTCGGGCCTATCCTCCCGAACGTCGAGTCCGGGATATTCAGGCTATGATTCCGATCTTTCATCCTTTATCCTGGGTTTCGGTACGGATGACCCTGAGGCTGCTGGGCCTCATGGCCTCCTGCATCCTGCTAGTCGATCATGCCAGATGGCATATGCGGGCTCTGCAGTGGGACCTGAAGTTCCAGTGGGCGCAGCACCAGGGCAACCTGTCCGATCACGTCCAGATCTCGGAGGGGACTGCAAAACAGTTGCAGTGGTGGCTCTCGAACCGGCAATGGGTCATGGGCAGATCCCTCTCCCTTCCCCAGCCAGAGCACACAGTTGTGACGGACGCGTCCCTTCTGGGATGGGGCGGTCACATGGGAGAGGCGGAGATCAGAGGCCTCTGGTCTCCGGCGGAGTCCCGGCTCCATATCAACTTTCTGGCGCTCCGGGCGATCCGACTTGCACTCAAGGCATTCCTTCCCTCTGGCAAAGGGAAGGTAGTGCAGGTGTTCACAGACAACACCACCGCCATGTGGTACTGCAACAAACAAGGCGGGGTGGGGTCGTGGACCCTCTGTCAGGAGGCTCTGCGCCTCTGGACATGGCTGGAACATCAGGGCATGTTCCTGATGGTTCAACACCTGGCAGGTTCCCTGAACGCCAGGGCGGACGAACTCAGCCGCAGGTGCATGATGGATCACGAATGGCGTCTTCACTCGGAAGTGGCGCAAGGACTCTTTCTTCAGTGGGGAGAGCCTTGGTTAGATCTATTCGCCACCGAAGAGAACGCGCAATGTCATCAGTTCTGCGCGTTGGAATTTCCAAGGCGGCACTCGCTCGGCGACGCTTTTCGTCGCGAGTGGAGTTGCGGTCTGTTGTACGCCTTTCCGCCTATACCACTTCTACCCAGAGTGTTGAAGAAGATTCGGCACGACCGGGCCCAAGTCATTCTTGTGGCTCCGGACTGGGCTCGAAGAGTTTGGTATCCCGAGCTACTCAGTATGAGCGTAGATCCCCTGATCCGTCTTCCTCTTCGGGAGGATCTTCTGTCGCAGCAGCAGGGGACGGTCCTCCACCCGAACCTGTCCAGCCTCCACCTGCTTGCGTGGAGATTGAGCGGCGGCAGTTGATTCCTTTCGACTTGCCTCCCGAAGTTTGTGATGTAATTCTGGCAGCCAGGCGTCCCTCCACTAAGGTGGTATACGCCAGCAGGTGGAACAAGTTTGTGGCATGGTGCACAGCAAAGGCTGTGAATCCCCTTTCTGCCCCTCTTTCTGAGGTTCTTCTGTTCCTTCTTTCCCTGGCCCAACAGGGTTCTGCCCTGGGTACCATCAAGGGCTATCTTTGTGCTATCTCGGCCTTCCTCAGGCTTCCTGATCAGCCCTCCCTTTTCAAGTCCCCTGTTGTTAACAGGTTTCTAAAAGGCATTACACACCTCTTCCCTCCTGTTCCGTTTGTGATGCCTCAGTGGGACTTGAACTTGGTTCTTACCTTTCTTATGTGCGCTCCCTTTGAGCCTCTGCACAACTGTCCTCTTCGTCTTCTGACTCTGAAGACAGCCTTTCTGGTGGCCATCACCTCCGCTCGGCGGGTGAGTGAGCTCCAGGCTCTTTCATGCAAACCTCCCTTTCTGTCTGTTTATCCAGACAAGGTTGTTCTTCGGACGCGTCCGTCCTTCTTGCCAAAGGTGGTTACTGCCTTCCACATTGGGCAGACCATCACTTTGCCCACCTTCTTTCCGCCTCCGCATCCTTCCAGAGAGGAAGAGAGGCTCCACCGTCTGGACCCAAAACGTGCGCTTTCCTTTTACCTCAACCGCACACAACACTTCCGGGTGGATGACCAGCTCTTTGTTGGCTACGTGGGCGCCAAAAAAGGTCAGGCGGTGCACAAGAGAACCATCTCCCGCTGGGTAACCTTGTGTATCAAAGCCTGCTATTCTTTGGCTAAGAAGGAACCTCCTGTTGGGCTGCGTGCCCATTCCACCAGGGCAACGGCTGCTACCACGTCTTTGGGCCGCGGTGTTCCGCTGCAGGATATCTGTCAGGCAGCTACGTGGGCCTTGCTGCACACGTTTACAAAGCATTACTGCCTTGACAGTCAGGTCCGGAGGGACGGCTTCTTTGGCCGTTCTGTCCTCCGGGACTTCCTTGTCTGATCTTTGTTCGCAGACCCACCACCGGGGTTGGTATTGCTGGGGTATCTATTCTAAGGTAAGGAATCTGTCACTAACGTGTCTCTTTCAGATGCACAAGTTACTAACTTGTGTAACGATATATCTGTAAGAGACAGTAGTTAGTGACAGATTCCTACCGCTCCACCCATCCTCCCCGTTCTGCGAACTGATTTCTAGGGTTAAGGACATCCCTTTCAGGGCCCTAGTATTTTTCAGACACCTATGTCAGCTTCTTGCATGGCTCTGCGTTCCTGGCGCGGAAAGTCGTGTACAGAACTGACGTCAGCGCTCAGGGGCGGCGTCTAAGTACTGCCCGCGACGTCATCCTAGCGATCACGACGCCGACGACGGACGTGGAGCCGCACGACGCCGCCTACCGACGCGCAAGGGTACTGCTACGCAAAAACTTTCCGGATCCAGCCTGACGCCTGGGGATATTCTAAGGTAAGGAATCTGTCACTAACTACTGTCTCTTACAGATATATCGTTACACAAGTTAGTAACTTGTGCGTTAATACCTCAAATTCGAGAACTGTTGATACTTACATGTAATGATTCTCTTTTGTGGGTATGTTGTATGTGTTTATATAACCCCCCCCAACACCCCTATTTAGGCTTGTTTTGTGTTATCCTTTCTTGGTTCCCCCTAAATTCTGACCTTTACATTTTGTTTAAACTCCACCAGATGTGGGACAGGCACAGTCCATTTTTTGGACATCTTCATAGACCTAAATGAGAACCAACATACTTTAGGGCCTGGAAAAGATTGTTTCTGTGGACAGAGCTAAATAGCTTGGGTAAAGGATGTCCCCAATGACCAATGTCATATTATCACAATGAGGGAAAAATTGTGGACCGCCTCTGGTATCGATAGCTATAGTTGGCAGGCTGGAAAAACCCTGCAGTGTTCAAGATGCTCTCCAGACTGTGTAAAATTCTCTACCAAACACATCGATATAGTATACCAAAAGTGTGGAAACATAACCTGTTTTGCTGCCTGTACTCGCCACAAGGAGTGATGCTAATGTTTCAGTTAGAATCCAGTTAATATCTATTTGTTATATGTTTTTCTTCATTCTTTGTAGCAACTCCAGAGATTCAAATGATGACCATTCCTCCGGGCCAGTTTGTGATCACAGAGGCACCGATGGGTGCTCCTGTCAGCACAGGTCAGATGAAACCAGTCACTCAGGTAGGGTGGAAATCTGCACTTTGTGATCACCACGAGGTAAATGTTTTATTATGTTATGTAGGGGAGCATGTTAAGCGTTTACTCCTAGGAGCAATCCTGCTCTGTAGTGCTACAGATACTAACAGATTTTGAATATTTTAATGAGAAAATTGGGGAACTCCTGCACTTTCTAGAAGAGCTTATTTGGAAAAGCTAAGTTCTTTATCATGGAATTACCTCTGGTATCCATAAATAGTAGAATATCTCCATGCAAGTGTTGGATCACCATAACACTTTTTAAAATATATATTTTTATGAAAAAGTACTTAAAGAAAACATGTCTATAATTGGCAACGTTTTCAAATTTTTTCGTTGTGAAAACTAAATCCATTCAGCCAAATAGAAGACAACTAACATTTGACTGAAAAAACAGCAGGGGTTACTGGGCCCAATCATAGGGTCTGTGACCTTTTACTCCTGCTGTCCCGGGTCCTGACCTACTATGAGTCCTGAGTAAATGGGACAATTACCACCCATTTCAACAGCTGACTCTCAGTGGTAGAGGGTTGAGTAGTCCAAAGCTCTTTGAAGAGGAGGTAACTGTAAGGCATACACAGGTGCAAAACTCAAAGTACAAACAGTAACGGCAGTAAGATTATTGTCTAGTCAAATACTTGCTTGTATGAAAAAAGGAAGCATTTTAATGTAAACACTCAAAGCATAGAAACAAAGCACTGAATAATCCTTACAGTCTCTTAAGGTTGGTGCACTAGCATTGTCCTGGGCGGAATTCACGAGTTCCTCCTTCCCTTCTAGTGGGGTTGGTTATTCCTCATTTAATAATGGAGGCGACTTCCAGATGCGGCCCTGGCTAGTCCCCACCCAATCATGTCTACGTTGGGCCTTCAGAGTCAGTGTTAGGTGCTAAGTTTGTGGACGTCCCCAGCAGGCCCAACAGCCTAGAACAGTCTTACTGCAGCTGGCAAGCACAGGAGGAACAGGGTACTTCTTTGCTGGCTCCGGTTGTCCAATGCTGAGGACCAGTGACCTCTCGGGGTCATTCCCTGATGACATGTCGGGCCTTCTCAGTTTTTGGGCAGCCCTTGTTGGTGTCAGATGTCCTCTCTCGGCTCCTGTGGCAATCGGTAAGTGTTCATTACAGCATACGTGCCACGATGATCCAGGGCAACGGCCCTGACTTCACAGAGGCCCCCTCCTGGCAAACGGGGATAGACTATTTCAGCTCTCACATGGGTGATGTCCTTATCTTCATGGTGGATCCTCCCTTGTCACACAGGGGTTGCCAAAGTCTGCTCACGCATGGGTGAAAGCCTTATCTTCACAGAGGCCCCCTTCCTGGCTCAATTGGGATTGCCAGCTTTAGCGCGCACACAGGCGACGGCCCTATTGATGCCCCTAGCTTCACGGTTGCCAACTTCAGCATGCACACATATAATGGCCCTAGCTTCTCAGTGGCCTCTTCCTGGTACACAGGTGTGGCCAACTACACCACTCACAAGGGCGAAGACCCTAGCTTCACAATGGCTGCCTCCTGTCACACAGAGGATGCTGACTTCAGCTCTCAAAAGGGCGATGGCCCTAACTTCACGGTGGCCTCGTTCTGGTACATGAGGGGCGCCAATCTCAGCTCTCACAAGGGGGGACGGCCCAAGATTTTTTAGATCGGGCAGGCAGCCCACACTGTAGCAGTGGTCCCAACTGGACCAGGCATCTCACACTTCATTTACTGGGATCCACTTGGCAGGATCTGTGTAGGGTCACACTCTCTCCAGGCATTCTCCTCCTCACAGGGTCCGCTGGTCTTTGCAGGCCAAAGGCTTGCGCTCCAGGGTCAGGGCAAGTGGTCTCGACTTCCTTAGTGATGGCTCCTCACCTATCAGGTAGACTAACAGACGTTGATCCCTAGTCCTGGTTCCAGCACCTAGAAGTCTTGTTGATCTTCCCTCCTGATGAGCAGTACTGTTGAACCACTTACGGGGCTCATGCTTCCACTTTTACAGTCAAAATCCAGACACTGATGTGATTTGGTGTCTGGTTTTTTTATATTCCTTTTGTGGGTGTCATCTTATGTCAAGTGTCCTCTCCTCTGCCATGTCCTTTGTCAAAGGGATAATCTACCAAAGCAGGAGTGGCTCCAATTTTGATTGACCCACAACACAGGCCAAGAGAGTAACCCTGGATCACGCCTGGCTGTCAGCCTCCTCTGAAATATGCTGATAAAGGTTCAAAGGCCTAAGCTTTCCCCTCTTTCATGATTCCCAGGTCCTACAGTGCCAGCCTTATCAGACACACCATCTCCTTGACAATGAGCCCAGGCCCCACTGACCAGTAACTGTTTCTGAATGAAAGAAACCTTTGATGTGCCCAGAGGAGGCTCTGTTCCCCTTTCTCCATTCAGTGTGTTCCCATCGCAGCCCTCAAGAATGTCAGCAATCCGCATCTCCTGTCTTGGGGTTGCAGTCCTCACCACCGCTAGCCTATCCAGACCCTTGGCTTCCAAATTGGAACCCACAGGCCTCAATGTTATGTACCAGGCACACATACATTCTAGCATGCACACACTTAAGTATCAATTGTCCGGTGCTACACACAATCACAGTGTAGGCCAAAGGTGAATTAAGTGCACAGCAGTGGAACTTTGCATGAGTGGGCCAGTAGGCACCACTCCTGTGATACAGGTAAATAGGCCTGTTCACACTACTGATCACTACTAAACACAAAACAGATATTCAGCCACCACCGCACTCGCTGCACTTAACACTTGGTAAGGGCAGTAGCCCTTACCATTACGAGAGTAGTTATTGGTGAGCCCCCTCCCAGTCTTAAAAGACTGCATTACAATGAGATAGGCCTAGGTCATGGTGCACATCAATGATCCCTGTTCGCCCATGACCAAAAATCAGTAACAGGTACCTAGATATCCATGCAACTGGGACACCTGCTGCAGGTGTGCACATCTGTCTCCATGCAGGGGACTTTTCCATCTTAACTACTGTTTTACTTTTTTAAGAGTTTAAAAGTAAAGGGAAAATGTAGACTCTTAATAGCTCTGTGCATACAGTGGCCGTCTGAGGTTGCGCCATTAAGAATTCTGAAAGCTGCCAACCTTATGATCATGTAGTGCAGGGCCAGTGAATCAGTTTGATTTTACCAGCTGATTGAGAACCACTATTGAACATTAATACCTTTCTTAAGGCTATTTTTGACTGAAAACTTTGATTTCACTGCCATTTTTGCCTCCACTTGACTTCTGACACTTTCTGTTTTCAACTTTTTCTTGTGCGGACTGCCGTTTTGCTGATTTTCTCCTCACATTTTCTGAGCCACCATGCTTGCTGGCTCTTACAAGTGGTGGTCGTATGGAGAAGAGGTCCTGGAAGGATGTGCTTTATGTATGTGTAATCTGCCTTCTGGGCTTTTATCCCATCAAGAAGTGTAAAAAGGTTCAGGTACAGAGAGGGAGTATGCTCAAGTACTCAACAGGAGAAGTTGGTCAATCAGCATTGCAGTCTCGCTGCTCCAATCTTGCAAGGGAGGCACCATCCTCCTCTTCTGCCCTAAGTATGAACTGTTCTGAACCCCCCTACCTTGGCATCACTAGGCCATTCCTCACATTATTTGTATTCCCAGTCCACGTTAAGGCTCTCAACGGTGAGGCATTCATGATCTCGCCACTTCAAGTCGAGGAATTCAACGTGCAGGGTTTGAAGAAATACTTGTATTATGTTGAGATGATCTTCTCTGTTGTGCTCTGGTAAAACTTGAGTGCTTTGAAGTAAAGAACTGAAACTCACTCATCCCCTTTGACTGCCAGGGCTAGGCCCTGGAGGTACATCATTAACCCTTTCGATGCTCATGACGGAACCCAGCCGTCATGAGCCACGGGTGGCCTGTGCGCATGACGGCTGGGTTCCGTCATGACCACGCCCGCGATTGGAATGTCCAGCACCGGGCTGGAATTCCTGCCGCAGGCAACGTGTTAAGGGCCAGATGTACGATCCTTCCATTGTGCGAGTCACAAATTGCGTTGTTTTTCGACTCGCAAAATGGAATGTACAACAGTGTCTTAGACACTGTTTGCAATTCCCAATGGTGGATGTGACTGCTTTCTAAATAAACAGTTTAAAAAAAAAAAATGCAGCCCGTTTTTCTTAAAGGAAAACGGGCTGCATTTAAAAAAGAAAAATGAAACATTTCTGTTTCATTTTTTAAGAGCAGGCAATGGTCCGTGGAACCACTTCCTGCTCTTAAAAATATTTTCGTTGCCAGTCATAAAGGGACCCCTTGCTGTTTGCGAGCGGCCTACCACCTTTTTGAAATAGGTGGTAAACTGCCAGTGTTTTGCAACCGCAATTGCGGTCACAAAACAATCGTACATAGAAGTGCGACTCGCTATTAGGAAGGGACGCCCTTGGCATGCCCTTTCCTAATAGCGAGTCGCAAACCCTATTTTGCGAGTCAGTAATAGGTTATCAACTTGCAAAATAGGGTTTGTACATTGCACAGACCTATTTTGCAGGCGCAAACGGGCCGATTTCCCATTTGCCCCTGCAAAAAAAAGGTTGTACCTCTGGCCCTAACATCTGTCCCTCACTGGAGGTGCTGTCTTCTGTGGTGCTTGCACCTATTCCTGTGGCAGATGACTCCTTGCAGCTTAGAGCTCAAGAATATTCTACTTCTCCAGAAACAGCATTGCCCATTTCATTGCTCACTCTTCCATTTTTGATGCTGGCTCGTAAACCAGCCCACCTATGCCTGCTTCTCCAACCACTGCTCCTCCTCCAGCATGACTTCTGCCACCGTTGCAGCTGGATAAGTCCAGAAAGCATAGGCATTCTCAGTTTACAGAAGACCCTCAAAAGACAGAAGAGCAAAGAAAGCCTTTTCAATTGCTCTAACGACAGAAGGTCAGAGAGACTATGAAGAATCAGATCTCATTCCCGACATGATTCAGGAACAAGAAGGGATACATTTTTATCTTCTTCTTTTTCTGACATGAGCAAATATTTAGCTAAAATACTGGGCTTGCCTGCTCACAGGGTTTCTACCTTGGATGACATCCTCACCTTTCATGAGTTCTCCAACAGAGCTGCCAAAAGACTTCAAATCAAAGCATCAACCTGTCTATAACACATTAATCTTCAAAACTATTATATGTAGGGCACAAGGTAGCCATCAGTGGAATTAGTTCCAGAGTATTTGAAGTCCACAATGCATGCATTCTAGAACTCTGCTTTTAATAGACCGTTGGGTGTGTGCCATGAAAAAGAAACACCGACCTCATGATTCTCGTGCCTTTTTTCTGTGAGATGTCTTTGTGACATTCCCTCTTGTGTTGTCGGCAACAGTAAACTGTCCTTGTTTTAACCTCCTCTGTTCCTCCTCAAGAGGGAAGCAAAAGGATGGATGCTGTTGGTTAGAAGGTCTGTACTTCCTCTTCTATGGAACTGAGAGATGCAAATTCCAATTCTCTTCTTGCCAGTTAGAAGGAGAGTTCTGGAACTCACTGGATCGCTCAATTGACTTGATCCCTAGTGAAGATAGAGAGTATTTTAAGCAATTCATAGAGGATGAAATTATCACTTCGACCCAAACTATCAGCATAATTAAAGATTCAACTATTTGGGATACTAGAAGTAGTTATTATAGATTTTCAATGAGGGCTCCTCTTGGATGAGGCTTAGTTCTCTCATCCCCCAAAAACAGCAGAAAATCCTTGATATGCCATTTTTGGATCCAGATCAGGAGAAATTCAACACGTGAAGAAAGAAACACTAAAATCTCCAGGTAAAGGGTTATGGAAGAGGTTGGCAAAAAACTCACATTGTTCTTTACAAGAAGCAAAAGAAATTGCAACTGCTAGAAAAGCAGTTTTTTTTAAAGCAAGAGAACCAAAGGGATAAAGGCTCTCAACAGTCTTCTGTGGCTGCAGGAAAAGCTTCTCCCTCTAAACAATGACTCCCTCTCCTTCTCATGGACATCACCAACCAGCACCCAAGTAGGAGGGAAAATCCAATCATTTCCCCTTGTGGGAGAAGATAAGAGATAATTGGGTGGTCAGTACTGTGAGAAATGGATTCCACATCCATTCTTCCTCATCTTCCATACATCTGAATGTCTCAAGAACCTTACATCTGAATTGTCTGGTCCATAAATTCATATTCTGCTTTACAACAGGGCAGTAGAGAAGACGCCCCAATTCCAGAATAACGAAGGTATTCCCTCTTGTTATTTCTTAGTGAAGAAAATGATTTCATGCCTGGACTGTCATCCCTTCCTGCATTTAAAATAAGTATATAGGTGGCTGAAGACAGAGGCATTTTGCGTCTTAGTTCTGCATTAGATATTCACTCATCTTCATTAATAGCACCCATAGAGCTACAGAACCTTTGTTTCTCCATCCTTCTTTGCTAGAGCCCTCGAAAATTAATTCAGTTTGGAATAGGGATCTCACCAGTTCTGCATTCTTCAGCCTGGGCTCAAGTCAGCACCAAATGTTTTCTAAGTGTGAGGCAGTGGTGGCAGCTGCTATGAGGTGTCAGGCCCTTATTCACTATAGATCCTTTTACAACTAGCTAGTGAAAAGTAGTTTTCACTTGATCTGGAGGTGACCTTGCTTCTTCTTTCGGACTAGGTCTGCAGATCGGACCATCAATGTTGACATGCAAACTTGCTCAAGAAAGATAGTACCAGGGATCCATATGAAACACAAATCTGCCAAAAGTGTCTCTGTCTGAAGAAAGACTGTCAGCTTTACCTTTGAGGTTTCCCTTTCTGTAGACGACCAAAGCGCCATCAGTCAAGAAGGACTTTTCACTCTTGGTCAGCATGCCATTGTGCAACTTGCCAATCCTGAGTGCCAGCCTGCATAAGCACCCATTTCAGGAGTGCCTGTAAAATCCGTGGTCCCATAAGACAGGAGGCAGGAAGAAGAATATTGACATTTCCTTGTGATCATAACTTTAGCCAGAATGGTGAGTGAGCATCAGGCTCTTTGCACAGAGGAACTGTATATGGTTGCCCACTGCAATGTGGTTGCTTTCAGTGTGCCTCCTCATTCCTTCCCAAAATCACTTCAGGTTTTCACATAAATCAAACAATTTGCCTTCCAACTATTTTTTTGAATCCTTCTACTTTGCAGAAAGGTCACTTCATATGTTGGATGTTAAAATGTCTCTGAGAAACAGCTGAGTCAAGACAAAGGCTGTCAGGCAAACTAAACAGTTATTTGTTAACTGTGGGGCTTTTGAAAGGGGTATGCCATCCACTAAGCACACCATAGCTTGATCAATAGTTTCTTGTAATATAATCTGCTTACCGAAGGATAATAGACCCGTTATTAGGTAAGCCTAAGACCCGTTTCACTTAGGAAATTCTGCTACTTTCACTTTTATGATGAATGGCTCCAGTCTAGATGTTTGCAAAGCAGCTACCTGCAGGTTGGTTCATACATTCGCTGAGCACTATTTTATTGATTCTGAATAGTTAGTCAGGCATCTCTCCTTAATTTGTTTGGTATGGGGGGTTTCTTCTATTTATGTCTCTACAACCGAGGCAGTGTTATTTAGACTGCTTCTCTATTCTATTGTTTATGGATACAAGAGAGAATTCGATGACAGGGAAGAGAAAGTTCCATACTTGTAATCCTAGTCCTACATAATAAGTATTTTCCTAAGTAATCCATAAGCCTCCTCCTGAGTAACCCATGCATGTTCTTCCCACCTTCCTGTATGCCAAAGCATAGTCTGAAAAATTATTTGGACTGCCCTTATACTTTCAATTAATTTAATACAAAAATCAACTGCCTCACTGGCCCTGTGCTGCATGATGGAAAGGATGGAAACTTCTGGAATTTTTAAAAGTGCAGGCTCAGATTGGAAGGTGTGCATACTGCCTAGTATTGTCTACTTTCCCAGTTTATTTTTGCCTTTTAAGACGCCATATGTACCTAGTGTTCAATTTGTTTAAGAGTATGTATTTAAATAATAGGATAATATTGCTGATTAAAGGCATGTTTTCTTTTATATCATTTTTGATGTATAAGAAAAATCTTAATTCAAGTGTTCTGGGGATCCAACAAGAGCATGTAGCTTTTATATTATTTATAGATTCAGTGAGAAAAATCATGACACGTGAGTGGCTGTGTGGGTGGGTGTATGTGAGTGGCTGTATCGGTGGCTGTGGTGGCAGTGCGCGAGTGGCTCTATGGGCAGATGAGTGTGTTTGTGAGTGGCTGTGTGAATGGCTCTATGGGTGAGTGGCTGGGTGTGTAAGTGGATGTATTCGTAGTGAGTGGCTGATTGACTTGGTGTATGGGTGAGTGGGTATGTGAGTGGCTGTTTTGCACAGTAAGTATTTGTGTGAATGGCTGTTTAGATGAGTGAATGGGCGCATGAGTTATTGTATTGATGTGTGAATGGGTATATAAGTGGTTTTGTGGATGAGTAAATGGATGTGTGAGTGGCTGTATGGGTGAGTGAGTGGGTGTGTCAGTGGCTGTATGGGTGAGTGAGTGGTTGCGTGAGTGTGTGTCAGTAGTTGTATGTGTCTGAATGGGTATGCGAGTGGTTGTGTGACTGGGTGTATGAGAGGTTGTATGGGGTGTGAGTAGGTGTATGAGGGGTTCTGCGGATGATGTCATCAGTGATGTCATTTGAGATGTCATGAGTGATGTCACTGACCATGTCATGAGTAATGTAATATGTGAGGTCATAAGCAGTGCATTGCGGAGGTGTAAGTTATAGTTATCTCAGGTAACTATAACTGCTGAATTTCAATGGTTTTGTATGAGTGAAATCTGAATAGAACATCCCTGCAACCTTTGGGTTTTTTCTGTGAATTTCTAAGGGTTTTTTTTTATTCTATTTCCTAACTATAACATCCCTGTAACCTTTGTCTTTTTCAGTGAATTTCAATGTTTTTTAAATTTTATTTCGTAACTGTAGCCTGTAACCTTTGAGAGGGGGTGTGTAAGTGTCTGTATAGGTAGGTGAGTGGGTGTGTGAATGGCTGTATGGGTCTGTGAGTGGATGTGTGAGTGTCTGAGTGGGTTTTATGAGTGTGTGCATGAGTGTCTGAGTGGGTCTGTGACTGGATGCTTGAGTGTCTGAGTGGGTGTATGAATGTCTGAGTGTATCTGTGAGTGGGTGCTTAAGTCTGACTTGGTCTGTCAGTGGGTGTATTAGTGTCTTTGAAGGTCTGTGAGTGGATGGATGAGTCTCGAGTAGGTGCATGAGTCTGAGTGAGTCTGAAAGTGGTTGTGTGAATCTCTGAGTGAGTGAGTGTCTGAGTGGGGCAGTCAGTGGGTGTGTGAGTCTCTCAGTGGATCTGTGAGTGGGTACATGAGTGTCTGAGTGAAACTGTGGATGGATGAGTGTCTGAATGGGTCTGAGATTGTGTGAGAGTCTCTGAGTGGGTGTGCGAGTGTCTGAGTGGGTGTTTGAGTCTCGAAGTGGGTACATTACTGTGTGACTAGGTGTGTGAGTCTGTGAGTGGGTCTGTGAGCAGGTGTGTGAGTGTATGGGTGGGTCTGTCCGTGGGAGCGTGGTAAAAAAAGTAGGGAGGCACACGGGAGCAGGTTCTCATGCCAGCTCCTCCTGTGACGGTCCTCCTGTCCAGCTTGCCTGCAGTCCGCAACCCTCTGCTGCCTTCGGTTTTGTGCCTCCTTCACTCTTTTTCTTCTCGTTTTTCTGCCTCTTCTCACCTTAGTCCTGCCCTCTATAGTGCCTCTTTCTGCTCTTTCTGCCCGTTTTTCTGCCTCTTCTCTCCTGACCTTTATTCTGCCTCTTGCTGCTTTTTTCTGACCTCTATTTTGCCTCTTTCTGCTCGCTCCTGACCTTTATTCTGCCTCTTTCTGCTACCTTTTGACCTTTATTCTGCCTCATTCTGGTCATTTCCGTCCTTTGTTCTGCCTCTTTCTGCTCATTTCTGACCTTTATTCTGCCTCTTGCTGCTCATTTCTGACCTCTTTTTTGCATCGTTCGGCTAGTTTCTGACCTTTATTCTGCCTCTTTCTGCTCCTTTCTGACCTTTACTCTGCCTCTTTCTGCTCGTTTCTCCCCTTTATTTTGCCTCTTGCTGCTCGTTGCTGATCTTTATTTTGCCTCTTTCTCCTCGTTTCTGACATTTAATTTTACCTCTTTCTCCTCGTTTCTCACCTTTATTTTGCCTCTTTCTGCTCGTTTCTGACCTTTCTTCTTTGTCTTTCTGCTCATTACTTACCTTTATTCTGCCTCTCTTTGCTTGTTTCTGACCGTTATTCTGCCTCTTTCTGCTCCCTTCTGACCTTTATTCTGCCTCTTTCAGCTTGTTTCTCACCTTTATTTTGCCTCTTTCTGCTCGTTGCTAACCTTTATGTTCGAGGCATATGAGCTGCAGATCACACACTATGCATAGATCACCATCTGGTGTTGGGCCCGGATGTTTGCATTTTGTTGTTGTATTGGAATAAGTCTTTGGAAGTCACGAGATAGGTGACTCCTCCTTTGGACAATAGTGCGCATGGGCATCGACTCCATCTTCAGATTGTTTTTTTCCGCCATCGGGCTCGGATGTGTTTGTCGCGCTCTAGTTAGGTGCCGCCACCGTTCTAACTTTCGACGCGCAATCCTTCACCCTTTCGTCGGTATTGTTTTCGATCGCGTATCCCTTTTTTGACGCGCATCTCTACAACTCCAATCCTTCGGTTCCGGTCGTCGACGCAGGCCTTCAGGCCTAACTGCGCCATCAGGCCTTCTTGGCTCATGGAAAGGACTCCCTTCAAAAAGTGTCCTCAATGTGGCTCCAAGTTTCCCCACGCCGATCTTCACGAGGTGTGTAACCTCTGCCTTTCGCCCGAGCACGAGGCCAAAGACTGTCCAGCTGGCGCCTCTTTCCGCTCCAAGAAAACCATACGGGATCGTCGAGCTCGAAGAAACATGGCTCGATCGTCGACATCCATACCAGACGATATCTTCCAGGAAGGCGTTGATGTACCGGAACAGGAACACCTCGAATAGGGCCTCATCTGAAAGAGACACGTTAGTGACAGATTCCTTACCTTAGAACATCCCCAGGCGTCAGGCTGGATCCGGAAAGTTTTTGCGTAGCAGTACCCTTGCGCGTCGGCAGACGGCGTCGTGCGGCTCCGCGTCCGTCGTCGGCGTCGTGATCGCCGGGATGACGTCGCGGGCAGTACTTAGGCGCCGCCCCTGCGCGCTGACGTCAGTTATTCTTTTTCCGCGCCAGTAAGCGCAGATCCGGGAAGAGCAGTGCCCTAGTCACTTTTTGACTATCTTTTTGGTGAATTTTTTCACTGTTTCTTCAACGAGTCTTCACGACTCCTAAGGTGTCGTAGGGATGCCCGGCTTTAAGCCCTGCGAGGAATGTGGTCGCATGATGTCGATCACGGACCCGCACCTCGAGTGTCTCTTTTGTCTCGGCCGAGACCACGACACGAAGTCGTGTCCTGACTGCCGGAAACTTCATCCTAAGGCTTTGCGAGAGCGGTCTCGAAAGCTCCTCGAAGTCCGGCATTCGGCCCGCGCCGCACCAAGCCCCGGTCCCGGGAGAGGTCGAGGGGCCGGACGCGGAGTCCCCGCCGTTCGTCGGATTCAAAGTCTTCGCGCTCCTCCGGTAAGTCGAAGCACAAGAAGTCTAAGCGGCGTCATCGCTCTAAGACTTCGCCTCGCCGGTCTCGCGACTCGGCTGAGGTCCCTGTCGGCACCGTCCCCGCGGCCCCGGACGTGCCTGTCGAGTTACCCCCGCAGTACCCGCCCTACCCGGGCTCGGGGGCGACTCCGGCCGATATACAGGAATTCCTGTCGGCCATGGCCCGCCTCTTCGGGCCTCAAGGTCCCTCCGGTGCGCCTTCGGGCCCCGCGGGCCCTGATGGGGTTGCTCCGGCGTCGCCGTCGACTCCGGTCCCGGCGTCGCCTGTCCCACCAGCCTTCGTCCCGGCCTCGGCTCCGGCCCCGGCCTCGACCCCGGCTCCGGTGGTGCCGCAACCCCCATCGACGCCGGTTGACCTAACCACGCCTCCGCCGACGCCGATGTCCCCGGTGCCGTTTCCGACGCCGTCCGGGGCTCCGGGCGGCGTCATTCCCCGGTTCTCTCCGGGTCCGGACATGGAGCCGGACCGGCGCCGCCCGACGCCGTTTCCGGCGCCGATGAGACCTTGGGTTCCTGATGTCCCTCCTCCTCCATATTTTCAACCTGAGGAGGACCAGGAGAGCTGGGAGGGGTCTGAGGACCCTCTCACACAACAGTGCGAGTTTGACCCGGACTGGGTTGAGGAACTTGGGGATGCCAGTGGTCTGGATACCTCCCCTGACTCTGGCATGCTGTCTCCTCCCGTGGCAACGGAGGAGGGGGCTAATTTTGCAACGGTGTTGCGTAGAGCTGCTGGAGCCTTAAATCTCCAGTTGCCTACAGTGGTCGTCAGGTCTAACATCCTGACTGAAGTGCTTCAGCCGGCGGCCTCCTCTGCGGAGACTGTGCTGCCGTTCAACGAGGCACTGACTGACGTTCTTTTGGGTGCCTGGTCCAAACCCACCACAGGGGCTCCTGTGGATAGGAACGTGGCCCGACGCCATCGCCCTGCTCCGGGCGACCCCCTGTTTCTCTCCCAACACCCCACCCCTGAGAGCTTGGTTGTCCAAGCCTCTGCCTCCCAAACCGCCTTCCCTACCGCCCCTCCGGATAGGGAATCCAAGCGCCTGGATCACTTTGGGAAGAAGGCTTTCTCTTCCTCCAGTGCTGGCTTGCGGTCTGTTAATACCGCTTGCCTCTTGGGCCGATACACCCACTCCCTGTGGGATTCGGTGGCAACTGTTTTGCCGCAGTGTTCTGAGGAGGTCCAGACACTGCTTACCCGCGCCATTGCGGAAGGGCGTGATGCGGCTAAATATACCATCCGCTGTGGCCTTGATACCGCCGACTCGCTGGGCAGATCACTTGCAACGACGGTGGCGCTGCGTCGCCACGCCTGGCTGAGAACCACTGGTTTTTCAGGGGATGTCCAGAATACACTCATGGACATGCCCTTTGATGGAGTCGGTCTTTTTGGTTCGAAGGCAGACCATGCGCTGGAGCGTTTCAAGGACTCACGGGCTACTGCTAAGTCCCTGGGCCTTGCTGTTGTGCGCCCTCCGCTCACGTCTGCTTTTCGCCCCTTTCGTGGCCACGGAAGGGGCGCCCAGTCACGTCCACAGCCCGGCCAACGGCCCGCGCAGCAAGCGCCTTCGCGTGGCCGAGGACGTGGATACCGCCGTGGCGGTTCGGGCAACCAGCGTGCGGGTCAGGCCACCACCTCCAACCCGTCCGCGGCCTCCAAGCCCTCCTAGTCCCTCCTTTCAGGTGCACAGTACGCCAGTCGGGGCAGGGTCCGCCATCACCTTCACCGCTGGCGTCCCATCACCTCGGACAGGTGGGTCTTGGACATTGTCCGAAGGGGCTACTCCTCCCCTTCGAGACCACCCCCCAGCCATGCCACCTCAATTCCACCGCATGTCAGGGGATCACTTGGTGCTTCTACAGAAGGAAGTCACGGCCCTCTTGGCCAAGAGGGCCATCGAGCATGTTCCGACCCCAGAAGTAGGGCGTGGTTGCTACTCCCACTACTTTCTGGTGCCCAAAAGGACAAGGAGGACATGCATCCTATCTTGGACCTCCGGAACGTCAATCGCTTCCTCCGGAAGGAGAAGTTCAAGATGCTCACCCTAGCTCAGGTCTTGACTGCCCTCGACCCCGGAGACTGGTTGGTAGCGTTGGACTTGCAGGACGCCTATTTCCACATCCCCGTCCTGCCGGCCCACCCCTGTTACCTTCGGTTCACGGTAGGCCTCGAGCATTTTCAGTTCACCGTGCTCCCCTTTGGCCTTACCAGTGCCCCTCGGGTGTTCACAAAAGTGATGGCGGTGGTCGCAGCTCATCTGCGCCGGGCAGGGGTTTCAGTCTTCCCCTACCTCGACGACTGGCTGCTGAAGGCGGGCTCGTCCCAGGCAGTCGTCTCCCACCTCCAGACTACGGCCGAACTCCTGCACTCGCTGGGGTTCTCCATCAATGTGCCGAAGTCGCATCTGATTCCTTCTCCACAGCTCCTTTTCATCGGAGCAGTTCTGGACACGACGCAGTTTCGGGCCTATCCTCCCGAACGGCGAGTCCGGGATATTCAGGCTATGATTCCGATCTTTCAGCCTTTATCCTGGGTTTCGGTACGGATGACCCTGAGGCTGCTGGGCCTCATGGCCTCCTGCATCCTGCTGGTCAATCATGCCAGATGGCATATGCGGGCTCTGCAGTGGGACCTGAAGTTCCAGTGGGCGCAGCACCAGGGCAACCTGTCCGATCACGTCCAGATCTCGGAGGGGACTGCAACACAGTTGCAGTGGTGGCTCTCGAACCGGCAATGGGTCATGGGCAGATCCTCTCCCTTCCCCAGCCAGAGCATACAGTTGTGACGGACGCGTCCCTTCTGGGATGGGGCGGTCACATGGGAGAGGCGGAGATCAGAGGCCTCTGGTCTCCGGCGGAGTCCCGGCTCCATATCAACCTTCTGGAGCTCCGGGCGATCCGACTTGCACTCAAGGCATTCCTTCCCTCTGTCAAAGGGAAGGTAGTGCAGGTGTTCACCGACAACACCACCGCCATGTGGTACTGCAACAAACAGGGCGGGGTGGGGTCGTGGACCCTTTGTCAGGAGGCTCTGCGCCTCTGGACATGGCTGGAACATCAGGGCATGTTCCTGATGGTTCAACACCTGGCAGGTTCCCTGAACGCCAGGGCGGACGAACCTCAGCCGCAGGTGCATGATGGATCACGAATGGCGTCTTCACTCGGAAGTGGCGCAAGGACTCTTTCTACAGTGGGGAGAGCCTTGGTTAGATCTATTCGCCACCGAAGAGAACGCGTAATGTCATCAGTTCTGCGCGTTGGAATTTCCAAGGCGGCACTCGCTCGGCGACGCTTTTCGTCACGAGTGGAGTTGCGGTCTCATTGTACGCCTTTCCGCCTATACCACTTCTACCCAGAGTGTTGAAGAAGATTCGGCACGACCGGGCCCAAGTCATTCTTGTGGCTCCGGACCGGACTGGGCTCGAAGAGTTTGGTATCCCGAGCTACTCAGTATGAGCGTAGATCCCCCGATCCGTCTGCCTCTTCGGGAGGATCTTCTGTCGCAGCAGCAGGGGACGGTCCTCCACCCGAACCTGTCCAGTCTACACCTGCTTGCGTGGAGATTGAGCGGCGGCAGTTGATTCCTTTCGACTTGCCTCCCGAAGTTTGTGATGTGATTCTGGCAGCCAGGCGTCCCTCCACTAAGGTGGTATACGCCTGCAGGTGGAACAAATTTGTGGCATGGTGCACAGCAAAGGCTGTGAACCCCCTTTCTGCCCCTCTTTCTGAGGTCCTTCTGTTTCTTCTTTCTCTGGCCCAACAGGGTTCTGCCCTGGGTACCATCAAGGGTTATCTCTGTGCTATCTCGGCCTTCCTCAGGCTCCCTGATCAGCCCTCCCTTTTCAAGTCCCCTGTTGTTAACAGGTTCTTAAAAGGCATTACACACCTCTTTCCTCCTGTTCCATTGTGATGCCTCAGTGGGACTTGAACTTGGTTCTTACCTTTTTAATGTGCGCTCCCTTTGAGCCTCTGCATAACTGTCCTCTTCGTCTTCTGACTCTAAAGACAGCCTTCCTGGTGGCCATCACCTCCGCTCGGCGGGTGAGTGAGCTCCAGGCTTTATCTTGCAAACCTCCCTTTCTGTCTGTTCATCCAGACAAGGTTGTTCTTCTTGCCAAAGGTGGTTACTGCCTTTCACATTGGGCAGACCATCACTTTGCCTACCTTCTTTCCGCCTCCGCATCCTTCCAAAGAGGAAGAGAGGCTCCACCGTCTGGACCCAAAACGTGCGCTCTCCTTCTATATCGACCGCACAAAACACTTCCGGGTGGATGACCAGCTCTTTGTTGGCTACGTGGGCGCCAAAAAGGTCAGGCGGTGCACAAACGAACCATCTCCCGCTGGGTTACCTTGTGCATCAAGACCTGCTATTCTTTGGCTAAGAAGGAGCCTCCTGTTGGGCTGCGTGCCCATTCCACCAGGGCAACGGCTGCTACCACGGCCTTGGGCCGCGGTGTTCCGCTGCCGGTTATTTGTCAGGCAGCTACGTGGGCCTCGCTGCACACGTTTACAAAGCATTACTGCCTTGACAGTCAGGTCCGGAGGGACGGCTTCTTTGGCCGTTCTGTCCTCCAGGACTTCCTTGTCTGATCTTTGTTCGCAGACCCACCACCGGGGTTGGTATTGCTGGGGTATCTATTCTAAGGTAAGGAATCTGTCACTAACGTGTCTCTTTCAGATGCACAAGTTACTAACTTGTGTAACGATATATCTGTAAGAGACAGTAGTTAGTGACAGATTCCTACCGCCCACCCATCCTCCCCGTTCTGCGAACTGATTTCTAGGGTTAAGGACATCCCTTTCAGGGCCCTAGTATTTTTCAGACAACTATGTCAGCTTCTTGCATGGCTCTGCGTTCCTGGCGCGGAAAGTCGTGTACAGAACTGACGTCAGCGCGCAGGGGCGGCGCCTAAGTACTGCCCGCGACGTCATCCCGGCGATCACGACGCCGACGACGGACGCGGAGCCGCACGACGCCGCCTGCCGACGCGCAAGGGTACTGCTACGCAAAAACTTTCCGGATCCAGCCTGACGCCTGGGGATGTTCTAAGGTAAGGAATCTGTCACTAACTACTGTCTCTTACAGATATATCGTTACACAAGTTAGTAACTTGTGCATCAGCACCGACGATTCCGACGTCGAAGACATCACTCCTGGGCAACGGGTCGTAAGTACTGACGTCGACCCCTCCCCACCATCCATTCCGGCAAAGGCTTCGGTAACACCTTCACCTTCGGGCCTAGGTGCACACCGGGACAAAACTTCTCACGCCCCGCCTTCTGGCTCGGCCAAGAAGTCGACAAATAAGCCTTCAGGCCGCTCGGGCTCGAGCCAGCCTACCCTCGGTGCCGAAACCCCATCCCCGGCACCGAGACCAAAAGACAAGCCACTGTCTACGCCCGCGCCAAAGCCGGGTTCCACATCGGCGCATTCGGCACCGAAACCCACCGGCACTGCGCCTTCGACTCCGAAAAAGCCATCGGAATCGAGCAAACAACCAGTTCCGAGAACCGCTGGAAAGCAACCTTCGGAGCCGAAAATGTTACCGGTACCGGCTCCAAAGACCCCAACGGAACCGAAAAAAACTCCCGTTTCCAAACCTAGGGAGTACAAAACAACTCCAAAATCGGTGCCACACAAACATTCGGACCCGAAAAAATCGGCGCTGAAACACCATACTTCACAGGAGGAGCTTTTCCAACCCGATCCAACCCAGCAAATCCTGGAAATAGACCCAAATACAGGTCGCCTTGTGGTTAGTCCTTCCAGGAAGAGGAAATTGGACAAACCTGCACCAGCTCCACTCCCTCTCAAGAAAAGAGACATTGCCACTTCTCCTCTCAGGATCCCTTCTCCACCCCCTCCTCCACACCACATCTCTCCTGTTCCATCTCCAATACCCTCACAATCTCCTCCACCTCAAGATGATGAGGACCATTCTGAGTACGAGGGTGATGATCAATCCTTAGGAGAACCTAGCCCTCCTAATATCCCAACTGACCCATGGGACAATTATGGCACACCAGATGTTCCTGACACACCACAGGATGATGTCTACCCATCTAGACCATCCCCGCCAGAGGACACTATAGGGTTCACTCAGCTCATACACAGAGCCGCAGAATACCACGGTGTAGATCTACACACAGACCCTATAGAGGAAGACTTTCTTATGGACACTTTCGCACCATCTCAAAGGTCCACTTCTATTCTCCCAATGTTGAAAGGGGTAATCAAACACGCTCCTGAAGTCTTCAAAGATCCTGTCAGGGCTAGAGTCATTAACCCCAGGGTAGAAAAGAAATATAAGTCTGCCCCAGCTGACCCTGTTTACATTAAAGGGCAACTTCCCTTAGATTCCCTAGTGGTTTCTAACGCCAGGAAAAGGGCTAACTCCCAAACCTCAGGCGATGCTCCACCTCCTGATAAGGAGTCAAAACTCTTGGACGCATCAGGTAAAAGAACAGCGTCCCAGGCAGCTAACATTTGGCGAATTGCCAACACACAGGCGTTGCTGGCTAGGTACGATAGGGCACATTATGATGAACTGGAGACCCTACTACAACACCTTCCAGATCAATACAAAGCAAGAGCCAATGATCCCATACAGGAAGGCAAGACTATAACAAACACCTCCATTCGCTGTGCTCTGGATGCCGCAGACACAGCCTCACGAGCCAGTAATACCAGTGTCCTTTTGCGTAGACATGCATGGCTCCGTATTTCAGGGTTCAAACCCGAGGTCCAAACTGCCATACTAAATCAGCCGTTTGACCTAGAACATTTATTTGGCCCTACTGTGGATTCATCTTTAGAAAAGATGAAAAAAGACACCGACACAGCCAAATCAATGGGAGCATTACAATCCCAAACACCCAGACGTTCCTTTCGTCGCTCCTCTTATAGGGGCGCCTCTAGAGGCTTTACCACAGACAACTCCTCCACGTCCTATAAAAGTCCCACCCAGACCTCCTCTACCAGAGGTTATTACAGAGGAGGCTACAGGGGTAATAATAACAAGGGTAGAGGCAAAACCGTCAATACTCGTACTGCCTCGACCTCCAAACAATGACTTCCCTCCACTCCCCCCAGACCATTCCACTCCGGTCGGGGGAAGATTACTACAGTTCCTACCTGTCTGGAACACCATTACCACGGACAGGTGGGTGAGACAAATCATCCAATCCGGTTATTGCCTGGAACTCACTTCAACTCCTCCAAACATACCACCCAAACAGCGTCCAATGTCAGCAGACCATTTAACGCTTCTCAAACAAGAGGTACTTTTCCTCCTACAAAAACATGCAATAGAACCAGTTCCCCTGCATCAGCAAAACACAGGGGTCTACTCACTGTATTTTCTCATTCCAAAGAAGGACGGAACCCTGAGGCCCATCCTCGACCTCAGACCATTAAACCTCTACATACAGTCGGACCATTTTCATATGGTCACTCTTCAACAACTCCTTCCTCTACTCAAACAAGGCGATTTCCTTGCCACCTTAGATCTCAAGGACGCCTACTTCCACATTCCCATTCACCCGGCTCACAAAAATATCTTCGATTTGTAGTGGACGGTCAACATTATCAGTTCAAGGTGCTCCCATTCGGAGTCACCACAGCACCCAGGGTCTTCACAAAATGTCTGGCAGTCGTAGCAGCCCACTTAAGAAGACAACAAATTCACGTCTTCCCATACTTGGACGACTGGCTCATAAAAGCCAAGTCGCATACCCAGTGTGTAAATCACACACACACCACAATCCAACTACTTCACGACTTAGGGTTCACAATAAACCTCACAAAGTCTCACCTCCAACCGTCCCACATCCAGCAATACCTAGGTGCCACAATAGACACCTTAAGAGGCCTTGCATACTCCAATCCAGCCAGGATAGCAAGCATGCAAGCCCTTATAACAAAATTCCAGCCGCAGCACTCCCTTCCAGCTCGGGTGTTTATGCAACTAATAGGGATGATGGCCTCTTGCATATTCATAGTCCCGCATGCAAGACTCCAGATGCGCCCCTTGCAAGAATGCTTAGCACGTCAGTGGAACCAAGCTCTAGGTCAGCTAACAGATCTGGTGTTGGTGGACGGCCGCACACATCGCTCTCTGCAGTGGTGGAACACCCAAAACCTTTCCAAAGGGCGACCGTTCCTAGAGCCAGTTCCACAGATTGTATTAACCGCAGACGCATCGCTCACCGGATGGGGAGCTCATCTACTACATCACACCATACAGGGCGCATGGACACCTCAACAAAAACTACTCCACATCAATCATTTGGAGTTACTAGCAATCTTTCTGGCATTAAAATCATTCCAGAAACACATATCAGGCAAAGCTGTGTTAATCCGGACGGACAATATCACAGCAATGTATTATTTACAAAAACAGGGGGGGACGCACTCTCTGCAGCTCTCTCAACTAGCTCAGACCATATGGAGGTGGGCTATTCCTCAAAACATATTCCTTTTAGCCCAACACCTTCCAGGAATTCAGAATCAGATGGCAGATCTGTTAAGTCATCAAACAGAACAGATTCACGAGTGGGAACTTCACCCATAGGTTCTTCAACCGTTTTTCCAAAATGCCCAAGCTTCGCCGCCAGATATCCACACCCATTGTCCAAAGGCAATGCGATATAGATGAATTGGTCAGGCAGATTTGCGTATGCTTTTCCGCCTCTCCCACTCATTCCATTAGTGGTGCGCAAGCTGCAACAACAGTCACTAACACTGATTCTAGTTGCTCCAACATGGGCCAGACAACCATGGTACACAACATTGCTGGAACTATCCGTAGTCCCGCACCAAAAACTACACCTCTCCCCACATCTCTTAACACAGAACCGTGGAGAGATCAGACATCCAGATCCAGCACAGCTCAATCTAGCGATCTGGCTCCTGAAGTCCTAGAATTTGGTTACCTCAATCTTCCACCTGATTGTATGAACGTTATCAAAGAGGCTAGGCGCCCCACCACTAGAGCCTGCTATGCAGCCAAGTGGAAAAGATTTGTTATATACTGTACCAATAACACAATCAATCCTCTAGATGCGTCCATTCAACACATCATATGTTACCTGCTGCATCTTCAAAGATGTAATCTAGCATACACATCCATTAGATTGCATCTCGCTGCCATAGCAGCTTACCTACAAAATAGACAACATTTGTCATTGTTCAGGGTACCAGCCATTAAAGCATTTATGGAAGGCCTCAAAAGAATAATTCCTCCCAGGGTACCACCCTCTCCAGTGTGGAATCTAAACATCGTCCTCACTAGATTAATGGGCCTCTACATAAATGTGAGCTCCAATTTCTTACATGGAAAGTTGCTTTCCTTGTAGCCATCACATCTCTCAGAAGAGTCAGTGAGTTACAGGCACTAACTATTCAAGAACCATTTTTACAACTCCATCATAACAAAGTGGTTCTCAGGACAAATCCCAAATTCCTTCCTAAAGTTATTTCTCCCTTCCATCTCAACCAATCTGTGGAGTTGCCAGTATTCTTCTCGCAACCACAAACAGTAGCAGAAAGAGCTCTTCATACACTAGACGTGAAAAGAGCCCTCCTTTACTACATTGACAGAACAAAACCTTTTCGCAAAACAAAACAACTTTTTGTATCCTTCTCACCACCACATAAAGGCAATCCTTTATCAAAGTCTGAGATTGTAAGGTGGATTGTCAAATGTATACAAATTTGCTACCACAAAGCAAAACGTACACTATCTATTCCCCCTAAAGCCCACTCTACCCGCAAAATAGGGGCTTCCATGGCATTTTTAGGGAACATTCCCTTAGATGACATCTGCAAAGCAGCTACATGGTCTACACCGCACACATTCACAAAACACTATTGTGTAGATGTGCAGGCAAAACAACAAGCTAGTGTGGGCCAAGCTGTACTCCAAACACTATTTCAAACTACTGCAACAGATACTGGTGGTCGCCGCTAAAGGGAAGTACCTCTATGCAATCTATGCATAGTGTGTGATCTGCAGCTCATATGCCTCGAACGGAAAATGCTACTTACCAGTATGCATCTGTTCTTGGCATGTAGAGCTGCAGATCCACACACGCCCACCCACCTCTCCGGCTACCTTTATCTGTTCCAGTATTATCTTAATTAGATACAACATACATGGACATCCCTTTCTGTTTCTCACAAAACTCCATTATTTTCCTTCTTGGCGAAAAAACAATCTGAAGATGGAGTCGATGCCCATGCGCACTATTGTCCAAAGGAGGAGTCACCTATCTCGTGACTTCCAAAGACTTATTCCAATACAACAACAAAGTGCAAACATCCGGGCCCAACACCAGATGGCGATCTATGCATAGTGTGTGGATCTGCAGCTCTACATGCCAAGAACAGATGCATACTGGTAAGTAGCATTTTCCTTTGCCTCTTCCTGCCCGTTTCTCACCTTCATTTTGCCTCTTTTTGCTCCCTTCTGACCTTTATTCTGCCTCTTTCTGTTCATTTCTCACCTTTATTCTGCCTTTTTCTGCTCATTTCTGACCTTTATTCTGCCTCTTTCTGCTCGTTTCTCACCTTTATTTTGCCTCTTCCTGCCCGTTTCTCACCTTTATTTTGCCTCTTTTTGCTCCCTTCTGACCTTTATTCTGCCTCTTTCTGTTCATTTCTCACCTTTATTCTGCCTTTTTCTGCTCCTTTCTGCTAATTTCCGACCTTTATTCTGCTTCCTTCTGCTCGTTTCTCACTTTTATTTTGCCTCTTTTTCCTCGTTTTTCACTTTTTTTTGCCTCTTGCTGCTGGTTTCTGACCTATTTTTGCCTCTTTCTGCTCGTGGCGAGTTAAGTTAGTGGTGTCTAGTTAGCGAGCTGAAAAGAGTGTGTAATGAGGTCCGCTACTGATAATAATTTGAAGGTAGTGGATAAATTGTAAATGAAAACTATAACTTCATAATTTTTAAAGTTTGTTTAGTTTAAACTTGGCTTTTATTGGGAAAATAAGTTTTCCTAATTATAACTAACATTTAACCTTGATTTTGTTTTGTTGAATTTTAAAACAAATTACATTTTGAAGAAAAATGTGTTTTGAATCATAGATCCAGTGTCACAAGTGGAGAGTTGTTATGTGGAGTGTCGTACAAGACAGTGTTGTAAAGTCTATTGTCATGGACTGGATTATTGTAGATAGGAACCAAGTGGAGTAGAGTGTAGTAGCGTATCGTACAGTGTAGTAAAGTGTTATATAGTGTAGTGGCATGGTGTTTCATATGGTGAAGTCAAGTATCATAGACTGGAGCAGCGAGTTGTACAGTGGAATAGGGTGTTGAACAGTAGAGAACGGTGTTATAGGGTGAAGTAGATTGTCCGGAGTTGAGTATCATCAAGTGGAGTGTCATAGAGTACAATGGAGGAGAGTGTTGTAGAATGAAGTGCATGTAGTGGAGTGGCGTGTCGTAGAGAGGAGTTGAGTGGCGTCGCATTGAGTGTCATACAGTGTAGTACAGTGGGGTAGAGTGGATGGGCATAGAGTGTCAAAGAATGTAGTACAGTGTTGTAGAGTGGAGTTGCATACAGAGGAGTAGAGTGTCGGACAGGGGAGCAGCAAAGAGCGGATTATAGTACAATGGCATAGAGTGGGATAAAGTGGAGTAGAATGAGTATAGTGGAGTGGATTACACTGGAGTGGGTGTAGTGTAGAGAGGAGTAAAGAGTCATAGAGTGGAGTGGTGTGATGTGATGTAGACTATAGTGGTCATGGAGTGTGCAGTAGAGTGGAGTGGCGTAGCATACAGTCAAGTAGTGTTTTAAGTTTGAGTTGTACAGTAGAGTGTAGTGGGGTGTCGTACAGTATTGGAAAGTGATGTAGACTACAGTAGGGTGGAGTGGCATACAGTCTAGTTGATTTTTGTAGAGTGGAGCGGTGTAGAGTACAGTACAGTGTTGTAGAGTGTGGTACAGTGAATTGGCATACAATGTTATAGAGTACAATGGCATTGAGTGGTGTAGAGTAAAGTGACTTACAGTGGAGTACTGTCTCAGAGTAGAGTGGAGTAAAGTGGGGTGCAGTGGCATACAAAGAGTTGCGTACAGTGATGTATAGTAGTGGAGTGGTGTACAGTGTAGTACTGTGCTGTACAGTGGAGTGAAGAGGTGCAGACAGGAGTAAAGTGTCGGAGAGTGGCATACACTGTAGTAGAGTGTTGTAGAGTGGAGTTGCATAGAGTACAGTAGTGTGTGAAGCAGAAGAGCTACGTAGAGTGGCTTCTTGTATAGTGGCGCAGAGTGAGGTAAAATCTCATACAATGGAGTTGAGTGGAGTGGTATAGCAGTGTGGAGTAAAGTACAAAATAGTGTATTGGTGTATCATAGAGTAGAGTGGTATGGAGTGGAGTGTACTGGCGTAGTATAGGTAGTAAACTGTTATAAATTGGAAAGTTGGGTCTCATGCAGCAGAGTAGAGTGCTGTGCCATATAGAAAAGTGTCATATAGTGGAATAGAGTGTTCTACATTGGAGTGTATGGGCATAGAGTGGAGTATAGAGTTAGACAGTGGAGTGTACGAGGATAGAGTGAAGTAGAAAGTCATTGAGTGCCGTGAAGTGTGGTAGACTTTTATAGAGGGGAGTTGTATAGAGTGGAGGAGATTCTCATACAATGGAGCGGCGTAGAGTGGAGTGCGTACACTGTAGTGGCGTAGACTGGATTACCGTAAAATGGAGTAGCATACAGTGGAATAGTGTACAGTGAAATACTGTACAATAGAGTGTAGACGTGTTGAGTGGAATAGCGCAGAGTAGTGTATAGTGGAGTAGGGTAAAGTGGTTTAGCGTAAAGTGGGGTGGCAGACATTTAAGTGGCGCATCGTAGAGTCAAGGAAAGTGGTATAAATTGGAGTGGTGTTTCATATAGTAGAGTGGAGTGCTGTGTCATACAGTGTTGGAAAATGTTGTAGAATGGATTTGAGTGTTGTTCAATAGAGTGTACATGGATAGCGTTGAGAGCAAATTTGGACAGTGGAGTGTACAGTGGAGTAGAGTCTAATAGAGTGTAGCAGAGTTTTGTGGAGTGGAGTGGAGTTATATAGAGTGGAGAAGAGTACACTGGAGTGGTGTAGAGTGGAGTAGTGTACAGTGGAGTGCTCTAAAGCCAATCAGCGTACAGTGGAGTAGTGTAGACTGTAGTGGCGCACAGTGGAATGGAGTAGAGTGTAATAGTGTAAAGTGTAGTAGCATACAGTGAAGTGGTGTAAAGTGCAATAGTGTATAGTGTAGGAGCATACAGTGGAATGGCGTACAGGGAGGTGGTTTAGACTGGAGTGGTGTATTGTGGGCTGGAATAGAGTGTAATAGCATACGAGGAGTGGAGGACAGTGGAGTGGGATAGAGTGGAATACCATTCAGTAGAGGGGCAAAAATTGAAGTTGCGTACAGCGTAATAGCGCAGAATGGAGTGGTGTACAGTGGACTAGCGTAGAGTGGAGTACAGTGGAGTGGCGTAGAGTAGAATAATGTGGGTTGGACTAGCGTACAGTGGAGTGTATAGACTGGAGTAGTGTACAGTGGAGTGGGGTAGAGTGAAATAGCATATAGTGTAGTGGCTGAGAGCGGAGTGGCGTCTAATGGACTAGTGTGGAATGGAGTGACGTAGTGCTGTAGTGGCATACACTGGAGTGGCATAGAGTGAAGTAGCATACAGTGGAGTGACATACAGTGGAATGACATAGAGTGGAATTAAGTTACTGGAATAGCGTATAGCGGAGTGGCATACAGTGGAGTGGTGTAGAGTGGAACTGCTTACAGTGTGTAGAGTGGACTGGCGTAGAGTGGAATTGTGTGCAGTGTAATAGCGTAGAGAGGAGTGGTGTAGAGTGGAGTGTTGTGGAGTGGCTTAGAGTGTAATAGTGTATAGTGGAGTGGCATACAGTGGCATGGGGTAGAGTGTAATAGCATATAGTGGAGTGGCGTACATTGGAGTGGGGTCCAATGGAATATCATAGAATGAAGTGGCATAGAGTGGAGTGCCATACACTGGAGTGGAGTAGCGGACAGTGGAGTGGCATACTGTGGAATGGTGTAGAGTGGCATAGCATGTATCAGACTAGCTTATAGCGGAGTGGCATGCAGTGGAGTGGTGTAAACTGAAGAGGCGTAGAGTGGAGTTGCATACAGTTTAATAGCTAAGAGTGGACTGGCGTAGAGTGGAGTTGTGTACAGTGTAATAGCGTAGAGTGGAGTGGCAAAGAGTGGAGTGTTGTTCAGTGGAGTGGCGTATTGTGTATAGTGAAGTAGCGTACACTGGAGTGGCGTATAATGGAGTGGTATAGACTCGAGTGGGTTACAGTGGCGTGGGGTAGAGTGCAATAGCATACAGTGGAGTGTCATACACTGGCGTAGTGTACAGTGGAGTAGCATACAGTGGAATAGCGTACAGTGGAGTGTTGAAGATTGGAGTGGCAGACAGTGGAGTAGAGTGGAGTGGTGTACAGTAGAATGGCATAGAGTGCAATAGCATATAGTGGAGTAGCATCCAGTTGAGTGGCGTACAGTGAAGTGAGGTAGACTGGAGTGGCGTACAATGTAATAGCATGGAGTGGCGTACAGCGGAGTCTGGTGCAGTGGAGAGGAGTGGAGTGTCATATAATGGAATAACATATAGGGGAGTGGCTACAGTGGTGTGGCATATGAATGCATGTGAAATTTAGCAGCAATGTAGATTATGGTGTGCAAAGTAATGCAAAACAGCTAATTGTGCTACCTTGCCTTTCTCCAGATTTACCAATCAAGGCAGGGCCGTGCACTTAATTAAAGTGGTAATAGGTAGGGAAATGTATTTATATTTTTTTAAATTTTTAAATAAGTTTACAGCCATGTACTGTGGTAGTTGCACAAAAATTTGTGGAATTCAGTGAAAGTACTGCGATGACATATCACTAAGTTTAAATGCCTTATAGCTTAAAAATACTTACCTACCCTACTTATCTGTAATACCCAAAAAGCATCATCTCTGCATCATAATATAATCCTGCCAAATTTCATGTAAATCCATTCAGCCGTTTTCACGCTATATCAACTACAATAGACTAAGGAAAATACATTGGTGGAAAAACACATTTTGGAACCCCCTTTATCTTTGCATCTCCTTAACGATTTACAACATCTCAAAATGTAGAAAATGCCATAGGTCTGGAAAGTTTTTGGGTGATTCGTCAAACTGGTGGAAAGTTATTAGGGAGCTCGTCAAACGGGTGGAAAGTTATTAGGGAGCTAATATCCGAGGAATTCCTATCTTTAGGAATACTAACTATAACTACGGAGTGACAATCAAATTTAACGTGATTTCTTTCTATCTATTGCATTTGCTATGTATTTTGTTTAAGGGTTTACATAATCATGTGACCATAAATGTGTCTCTTAGTTGTTCAGGTAGTAATTCTGAAACTTAACATATTCAGTCTAGTTTATTTTTTGGGCTTTCTTGGTACTTTTAGTTGGCTTGTGCTACCTATGAAGCGCAAAGTGAATGAAGGCAAATCATTGTTGCTAAAAAAAACAAAGATTTGTTTTTCCCCTAATGGCCAATTATCATGGCCTCCAAATAACAGTTTGTGTGGCCCACTTCTAGGGCAATTTTTCATTTTGTTGCACAGGGGTGCAAAAGAAAGATGGCTTTTGTTTGGCTTGTTGGGTCAGTTTTATTTTGTGAGCCGGAGAGCATGCAAAGAAAACTTATGTAGATTAAAATGTATTCTATTTATTATGTATTTGTTTATAGGTTTCCATTAGCATGTGACCATACATGGATCTTTCAGTTGTTCATGTAGTAAATCTGAAACTTTACATATTCAGTCTAGTTTATGTTTTTGGGCTTCCTTGCTACTTTTACTAGTAATTGTGCTACACGATATCACTAAGTTAAAAAACGTATAAATTAAAAAATACTTACTCTACTTACCTGCAGTACCCAAAAGAATCATCTGGGCACCCTAATATCTACTGCTGCCAAATTTCAGTAAAATCCGACCGGCCGTTTTCACGATACGCGAATTACAAAAGTCTATGTAAAATGCATTGGATTTCAAGTCTGTTTTGGGACCACCCCCTTTTTTCCTAGCAGCCCCTTGACCAAACGCCGCAAAACTTTCAGTCCTCTGACAATGAAACAGGTATAACAGATCTGCAAAATGTAGCTGACATTCGTCAAACGGCTGCAAAGTGCTTATAGGACACAAATCCCTAGCTGTGGTGACCCTAACTAGAACTACAGATTGGCTATGCCACTTCAATCTACGCTATTCGATTGGACCCCATTCCAGTCCACAACATTATAGGCCACTCCACTGTACGCTATTCCACTATACACTATTACACTCTACACCACTCCACTGTACAACACTCCACTCTATGCTATTACACTGTACACAACTCCGCTATACGCCAGTCTGCTCTACGCATTTACACTGTATTCAACCCCACTCTACGCCTCTTTAGCCCCACTCCACTGTATGTCACTCCGCTATATGCTACTCCAGTATATGCTATTCCACTCTGTGTCATTCCAGTGTATGCCACTCCACTCCGTGCTATTCCACTGTATGCTATTCCACTCTACACCACTCCAGTGTATGCCACTCCACTCTACCCTACTCCATTTGGTGCCACTCCACTCTACCTCACTACATTCTACGCTATTCATTGAACACCGCTCCACTGTATGCTATTACACTCTACACCATTCCAGTCTACACCACTTCACTGTACACCACTGCACTCTACAGTACTCCACTATATGTTACATTATTACAGTCTGATCCACTCTACACCACTCCACTCTACGCTACCCCACTGTATGCCACTCCACTCTACGCCACTCCTCTGTACACCACTCTACGCCACTCCGTTCTACTCTAGTCCATTGGATGCCACTCCACTCTATGCCACACTACTATATGCTATTTCACTCTACACCACTCCATTGTACACTACTCCAGTCTACACCACTCCACTGTACTCCACTCCATGTTATTCTACTCTTTGCTATTCCACTCTACTCTATTCTACTCTACACCACTCCTCTGTACTCCACTCTATACTATTCCATTCTATGTCACTCCATTCTAAGCTATTATACTGTACACAACTCCAATATTTGCCCCTCTACTGTACATTATTCCATTCTACCCCACTCCACTGTATGCTATTACACACTACCCCATCCCACAATACACCACTCCAGTCTAAACCACTTCACTGTACGCTACTACACTTTACGCTAATACACTGTACTTTATTCCGCTTAATGCCACTCCACTGTAAGCTACTCTATTCTATGCTACTCCAGTGTACTCTCCTCCACTCTACCTCACTTTATGCCACTCTACTAGACTCTACTCCACTCTATCCCTGAACACTCCACTGTCGAAATTTTCACCCGGCTCTATGCCCTTCACTCTATTGTACAACACTCTACTCCACTCTACAACAGTTTCCAACACTGTACGACACAACACTCCACTCTACTGTATGAGACGCCACTCCAGTTTATAACAGCTTCCTCAACTATATTCTACGCCACTTCAATGTATGCCACCCCACTGTACGCTATTACTCTGTACACAACTCCACTCTATGCTAGTCCACTATACGCTATTACACTGTATGCAACTGCACTCTTCTCCTCTTTAGTGTACGCCACTCCACTGTATGCCACTCAGCTATACGCTACTACAGTATATGCTATTCCTCTCTACGCCATTCCACTGTATGGCACTCCCCTCTGTGCTATTCCACTGTATGCTACTCCAGTCTACGCCACTCCAGTGGATGCCACTCCACTCTTCCGTACTCCATTCTACACCACTCCACTCTACCCCACCCCACTCTACCCCACTCCATTCTACGCTATTCTATTGGGCACCACTCCACTGTATGCTATTACACTCTTCCCCTTTCCAGTGTACGCCACTCTGTGTATGTTAATCCACTATACACTATTCCAGTCTACGCCACTCTACTGTGCACGCTATTGTACAACACTCTACTCCTCTCTCTGACAGTTTCCAACACTGTACAACACAGCACTACACTCTACTGTATGAGACACCACTCCAGTTTATAACAGTTTCCTCGACTCTACTCCGCTCTACTTCAATGTAGGCCACCACACGCTATGCTACTCCACTGTACCCTATTCCACGCCACTCCACTACACATGACTCTATTCAACGCGATTCCACTCTATGCCACTACATTGTACGCCACTCCACTCTACGCCGCTCCATTGGATGAGACTCTTCTCCACTCTATATAACTCCACTCTATAAAAGTCCACCACACTTCATGGCACTCTACAACATTTTACTCCACTCTATCCCAGTACACTCCACTGTCCAACTCTATAGTCCACTATATGCCCATACACTCCAATGTACAACACTCTATTCCACTATGCAACACTTTTCTATATGATACAGCACTCCACTCTACTGTAAGAGACCCCACTCCAATTTATAACAGTTTACTACTGTTAGAAAAAGGCCCTTAGTGTGTGGCCTGCACAAGAAATGGGTCCACATGTGTCCTCCACTGGGAACCAAACACCCCATTGTAGTGCTTGACTCTCTCAGGGTAGAGCAGTCCAAGGCCTACTCAAGGGAGGTGGCGTGGGATAGTAATCACCATTTGCTGGCATGCAATAATACCGCTCAATAAATGATTGTCTAGTCTGTGCTTTTTCTTTTGAAAAAGGAAAAGTACATTTATTACTCACACACTACTCAATCTTATGCAGTAATTTACAAATATACATAAGGCTGATGGAAATACCGTTTGATGACATTGCGTAATCATCTCTGACCCCCTAAAGAGGTCAGGTTCACCAAACCACTTGTCAAATAACCATGAATGAGGGCACTTAATACTGGCAATAAAGCATAGGTACTTTGCTCATGAATGACTGTCAACATCATTATCTCAACAAAGTATTTACCCACATGAACTTCACATGTGCCTGTGTGTTACGTTTAAATACTTTTAGAATTGAAAACGCAGTGGTATACTCAGCTCCTAGAGGACATCACCTTGTGGTCACAAACACATGTAACCGTACATTTCACCCCCAGACGGGATTGCACCACATGTATATTGTTGTTAACCTCCTTCAGGCCAATGTAACTGCAGCCATAGACTTAATCCCTAGAGGGTGCAGCACTCCCAGCTGAAGAGCACATGCTCCATCCTGGGGAGTGCCTGAGAATCCAACCAAAGCCTGGTGTGGCCATTCTTTTCCAGACCCTGCAGTACTCAGTACTCTATTAAATTCTTTGGGGGGAGACTGTGCGGCTCCTCAGTTCCGCCTCACTCCTCACGTTGGTGGTGGCCCGCTGTCCTCGGGCCATGACAAGAAGAAAAACTGGCAGTTTTGTAAAACCCCGCAGGGCATTATGGGGCACTTCTCGCACATGCATATCTGATTAGCGGCTCTCCTGCTGAGCCAGGTAGAAGCGTGTCTTCTGTGTGTTTTTGCATGGGCCGCATGGCCTCGCGCAGCTTCTCTTTAGCGTGGGGTTGCCTGGTCACACCCAGGCACCCTGCGCTTGGCTTTGGTTGGGGGCAGCCCAGGAAGTACACCACTAGCGGCCCCAACGGCTACCCGTGACGGCAGCACTCCTTTGTGCTGTTACAGAAGCAGGAAGGTATCTTTCACCCCGCCTGCTCCTGTGGAGAGGGCACTGCGACTCATGGTCACCTCCCGCTCCCCCCTAGTCACGGGTATGAGGAGCGGGCGGGTTGCCACATCGAGGAGCGCAACAGCATTCCCTGCAATTGCGGTCATCAGGGGCTTGGAGTTGGGGTCCCGGGCCCCCAAAGTATAAAACCGGCGTGGTATCCCCAAGCCCTTGGGAGCGTCAGGGAGGGGGGCCCATGCACGCCCTCTCCCGGCTCCATTTTTCTAAGATCTTTCCTCAGGGTGGGGGGCGCTAGAGGACGCCAAGCAAGATGGCCACACTTGCGTGAGGCTCTTGCTGCTCGGGGACGAATCCGAAGATAATACTCTTCATCTCCAGCCGATTCAGCTGATAAACGATTCCACCTGATTGCTGAGGCGCCGGAGACCTCGGGGATCTCTTCCATAGCCCGCACAACTGCCTGACAGCAGAGAACGGCAGACCCCGATCTCCTCTGCCGGACCACACAAGATGGCGGCTGCCGTCCCCGACTGAGCGGGCGGGGACGCAGCACCGCGGGAGCAAGCTCTCCGCTCTGGGCTCGGACCCGCAGCTCTTGCCGTTGACCCTGTGCCACTGAGGCTCCCGCCGGGTCTGAGCTCCCGACGCCCGCTCTGGACGGGATTGAGCGCACCGCTGCACTGTAAGACGCCATAACCTTGGGGAGCATAATCAAGAGGATCGAGTCGAGACGCACGCTGGGGCGCTGCGACTTCCTGAGGCGGTGAGTGCAATGCGCTGCCTGGCGGCCCCCCTGCACACACTGAGACATCCACGTTGCCGCTGACACCGCACAGCGTGCTCCGGCCCTGAACCTCGGCACTGCACCGCCTCCCCCCCTTCCCGGCGGCGGGGAATATAGCCAGACTGCACCTGTCGGGAGCTCCGGTGGGCTTTGGAGGCCGCCCTGCTGCTACCCTGAGCTGTGGGTGGGTCCCGGAGACGATCTCTCCTTGCCGCGATGCCCGGATCCGTTCTTGCGGACACGCTTGCTCAGCTCTCACTATGGGAGGAGGGAGATGAGATGAAGCTGCAGGGGCCGCACGCCTGCCCCGCCTCATGATAGCAGCACTCTGAGACAGGTCCACACACACGCCTGACTTTCCGGTGGGGCCTGCTCCCCCCCCCCCCCTCCTAGCTAGTGCTTGCCCCTGACTTGGGTAGTGACTGCCCGCAGCCTGCGAACGTCATTCTGGCCGGGTGCCACCCCGATGCGTGCCTAGCTGCGGCCTGACACTCAAGTCGCCTGGACACCCCGCACTCGCGGCCCCGGAGGCTGCGCCCTAACGCATACTGGTACGAGTGAGCCTGCCCCGGCCAGCTGTGAGATCTGCAGGCCGGATCTGCGACCCTAAGCCACGCCCGGGCCGATCCGGAGCTGGGGAGGAGCTGCCTGGCGCTGGACCTACCTGCGGGGGCCGGGGTGCTCTGGAGTTCTTCATAGAGTGCCACACACACTCTTCCCCATCCGTTGATTGAAAGATCGCCGACCTTACGAACCTGGGCCTGTGATAGCAGGCACAATTAGAGGGGTCTTCGGCCACAACTGCATTGCCGCGCCCTGCGCCCCGTCACCATGGGGAAACCGGATGGGCGGCAACCGAAGCTAAATTTTGATACGAGAAAATCCTCCCGATCCCAGACGGAGCCGGATGAAGAACAAGCCGAAGCTCCGACCACTTCTACCGCAGACCTGAAGGAGCTTTTGCTGGTGATGCAGTCAAGCCTGACATCCATTGAGTCAAAAATGGACACTATGAACGCTAGGCTGGACGGCCTAACTCATAGAGTGGAGAAGCATGACGACCGACTAACAGAGGCAGAACGACGGATATCCGATCTGGAGGACGTCTCTAACGCTACCACCAGCCGTACACTTGAGATGGAGAAGGTCCTAAAAGTGATAGCTGCCAAAAACGAAGATTTAGAATCCCGCTCGAGAAGAAACAACCTACGTATTCTGGGAGTGGCGGAATCGACAGCTACCGGTAAGATGGAAGAATATGTAGAGCATCTCCTCATAACACTCTTTTGCAGAGACTCTTTTTCGCCAGCTAAACTGCTTAACTATCGGGACCAAGACACCGCCCTCCGTCTCTCTAGAGAAACAGGTCAACTCCGATACGAAGGGATGGACCTAGCTATCTATCCCGACTTCACCATGGCCGTCCAGGAGCAGAGGCGCAAGTTCCTCCAGGTCAAGAAGAAGCTACAACAACTCAATCTGCCCTATGCTATGCTGTTCCCGGCCCGCCTTAAAGTGACACATCAAGGGAAACAGCACTTTTTCACGAACCCACAGCATGCCCAGGTCTTACTAAAAACCCTACCCAAACAACCCACGGGCCGGTCGTCCCCTGTGGTCCGCCCGGGGGAGAGTGGAAATGCCTCCGATATAGAATAAAAACATAGGAGGCTAGCATTACCGCAAGGAGACTGCACCCTAAACACTTGCCTCTAGGCTCAGAATCCTAGGACCTCTGCGGGAGTTGAACTGGCACAGGCAACTCAGCCCACACCAAACGACCTGTGAGGCAGACAAAGGCTGGAACGCACACCTCATTGAAGAGCCTGACTGGCCACGGTAGCAGCCGCACACTGGGATAGCGGAGGGTGAGGTCCTTGACCTCAACATGCACCACTGCCTTGAAATAACTTTTCACCTCTTGCTAAATGTGCCTGGTGAGGAATATGCATCAGTATTCTTCCTCCGCAGTGACTTATATACCCCTTATATTGAAGCTGCATGCTGATATCAGATCCATCATTAATACGTCATGTTAACGCGTCATATAGTCTCCTATAGACAAAGAATCGTAACAGACATTGTGACAAGATGAAAATGTAAAACATTACCCGAGCACCCTCGCTCATGCGAGGAGAGACTGGTCGCCCTCTAGATTCCACCTGACAGGTGAACCCTACGAATTGTTTGCTGTATAAGTATGTTGCTAGCTAGACCACCCTCCCCAGTTGGGAGGCTGGCGCATGGGGCTATTTGGGAGGGGGGGGGATAAGGGCCACGGCAGGATTGGGCTGCCGATGTGGGAGGCGGGAGGGGAAACACTGTTCGGTGCTCTAATAGGCACGGAGGTGTTTTATTTTTGATGCCACACACTACTGTCTCACCAAGCCACTATACGATTCAGTCGCAGCACATCAGCACACGACACCCATGCCCTAGTACACATGCCCTACATCATCAACATGGAAGACCGCCCTAACCCACTACATACAACTTCCTAACTTGGAATGTCCGTGGTCTGGGAGACCCCCGCAAACGCCGGCACATCCTTGCGTACTTAGACCGCCACAATATTCATTGTGCATTCCTACAAGAAACACACTTCAGTCCCACTGCCTCTACCTCGTTCGCATCTCGATGGGCAACCCATTCATACTTTTCCTCATACTCCTCCTACGCCAGAGGTACAGCCATTCTGGTAAAACAATCTCTACCGTACACACACATAGGGACTCAGGAAGACCCTCAAGGCCGTTACACTGTCACCTGGGGCCGATTAGCAGCTCAATCAATAACTCTTGTCTCCTGCTATGGACCCAACACTGATGACCCAGAGTTCTTCCGGGTACTCTGGGGAAAGATACTAGACATCGGGCCAACACACTTGATTTGGGGTGGGGACTTTAATGTGACCTTAGACCCCACTTTGGACCGCTCACACCCGCAACCACATCACTACTCGAAAGCGCACTACACCCTTAAAACGATTGTCGAAGTACACGAACTGCTCGATGCCTGGCGCCATCTACACCCTCAGAGGCGAGAGGGCTCCTGCTATACAACTGCCCGCTCATCTTGGTCGAGAATAGATGGATGGCTAATTACTAAGGGTCTCACCCCCTGGCTGCAGCGAACAACATACCTCCCCCGCACATATTCCGACCACTCTCCTGCACTACTCACACTCGCTCCCCCCCTGATCAACTCGCCCTTCCTGTCCTGGCGCCTGAACCCACAACATCTACTAGACTCAGTATTCCTGCACGAGCTGGAACAAGAAATAGCTGATTTCTTCCCACGCAATGAAGGCTCGTTAGAACAATATTCCACTACATGGGAGGCTTTTAAAGTTACCATCCGGGGAATATGCATTGCAAAGGGCGGAGGGATCCTGAGAGACCTACGCTCCACGCTCCACAAACTGGAAACAGAGCTCAAACGCACGGAGAATATGATACTAACGACCCCCACTCCGGCATTGCAGGCCCGACTGAGAAGCCTCATTACAGAGTATCAAACGGCAGCAGAGACAGAAAGCAAGTTCAGAGGGAAGTATCACACAGCGCGCCGCTATGGGGAGGGAGATAGACCGGGAAGGGCACTTGCATCTCTAATTCGCCCCCCCCCCGATTCTCTAACACGGTCCTGGAGATTGAAGATGCAGACGGCCAATTATATAGGGACACTTCTGATATCGTGGAAGCCTTTCGTAGCTTCTACAGCATCCTCTATAAGACCCACAGAACTCAATCGATAAATTTTACCCCCTTTTTTGAGGACACAGCAATCGCCTGGCTGGGAAATGGACAAAGGGAAGCTCTCCTTGCACACCACGAAGACGAAGAAATTGTTACGGCTATAATGCAATTGCAATCAGGCAAAGCCCCGGGGCCGGACGGCCTTCCGGCTGAATTTTATAAGACATTCCGCCACTTACTAATTCCGGTGCTACGACATGTATTTGAGGAGGCCCGGGAAACAGGCATATTACCCCCAACGATGCGTGAGGCGTGCATCATTTCCCTACCTAAACCAGGAAAATCGGCTCTGCACTGCGACTCATATAGACCTCGCTCATTAATCAATGTCGATGCCAAAATCTTAGCAAAATTAATTGCCAACCGCATTAGCCCTCTTATGACCGCCCTGGTGCTTCCAGACCAATCGGGCTTTGTGCCCAATAGAAGTACTTCCCACAACTTACGCACCTTATTCGCGGTCCTCCAGGACATTGACTCCACCTTGAATGCCGCAGCAGTGTTTCTTGACGCAACAAAGGCGTTCGATTCACTAGAATGGGACTATCTTGCCTTCGTCTTACAACGCATGGGCTTTCCTGCACCTTTCCTGGCCTGGATAAATGTATTATATACTGGCCTGCAGGCTAGAGTTAGAATCAACGCTGTCCAGTCCTCTCCCTTCAAAATTACAAGAGGCACCCGCCAGGGCTGTCCCCTCTCGAACCTCTGGCGGCCAAGGTCCGACAACATTTCCGAGAACATGCGCTGATATACCCAAAGCGGCAGATTTTAATCTCCCTATACGCTGACGACATTACCCTATACCTGCGCAATCCAGACGAAAGCCTCAACCCCATTCTCAGACTTCTTATCCACTTCGGCCATCTCTCCGGGGTTAACATCAACTGGGGGAAATCTCAGATATTCCCCCTTACGGAGGCTACCACGCGTTTTGAACCGGACTATCCGCTCACGTGGTGTGAGGATACAGTCACGTACCTCGGAATAGTCATCTCTCGGAATCGGGACGAACTGATGCTATCCAACTATGGGCGAGTGCTCGATCTTAATTACCAGATGGCTAGCGCTACCCCTCTCCATGGCTGGCCGAGCTTCCCTGATCAAAATGGTGGTACTGCCTAAACTGCTTTACCTCTTCACAAACATCCCATACGCCCCTAGTCGCCACTTTTTTAAAGACATCAGAACCCAGTTGATCCGTCTCGTGTGGGGTGGGAAGCAGGCCAGACTAAACTGGGACACCCTTACGCTCCCTTTTGAGGCCGGAGGATTTGAGATACCTGATTTGGAACTCTATTTGAGTTGTGCACAGGCCCACTATGCGGCTTACTGGATAAATCCTCCCCCTTACATGCCTCACCTCGCGATAGAAAACGGGTACAAGGCCCCCACGCCACGCTCAGCCTACTTGAGCACCCCGGCGGTGCCGAGACGCCAAGCATCCACCACTGTTCAATGCACGACAAGTGCCTGGAAAGACCTAGCCTGTCGAACTCAATGTCCCCTATTATATTCACCCCTACTTCCGCTACAGGGGAGACATGATCTTCCAGTTACGCAAGACGGAGGATGCCGCAACCTGTTACGCAAACTCTCCATTCTCACGTGGGTACAACTATATGTGGCAGGGAAATTTTGCTCCAACACTGAATTCTTTGGAGCCGCCTCCCCCACCCCTTTAGAGCGGTTTTATTACATTAGACTTAGGCAAGATATGCGAACTCTCACCCCCTGTTTCCCGCAAGAACCTTCTATCATGCCCCCCCCTGCATGCTCTCCTGCAACAAACCACTCCCATGCATGTGGTGTCACTTTTATACCGCACCACCCAAAATAGCGGCAAACATACCCCCTCTCCAGCAAAGATTAAATGGGAGAGCGAACTAGGGCATCCTCTCACTGAAAAGCAATGGGTCTTTTGTTGCCGTCAAACTGGTGAAATTTCCGCCAGTAGCAGACTGCGTATCATCCACTATAGGTACATACACCGACTATACTATTCGCCCGCACGTCTACATCGCCTTCAACTACGGGACAACGACCGCTGTGATTGCTGCGGAGCTGAGGGGGCTGATTTCAAACACTTGGCCTGGGACTGTGGACCTGTTCGCCGATACTGGGAGGAAGTTATTTTAGCCTTGCACCACATGACAGGGTCACATATCCCGGAAGATCCCCTTACTGCACTCCTGGGGTACACTGAACCGATACCCGTGACGATAAGGCGATATGTCTCATTGGCACTTCTCCTTGCTAAGCGACGAATTGCCTGTAAATGGGGCAGAGGCAGAGCTCCTAAATATAAGGATTGGCTCCAAGATCTCATATACTGCCAAGAACAACTACATACCTACGCTGAACTCCTGCTACCCCCCTCTCGCCCCCGGGACATCTGGGGCCCTCTCCAGGCTTACCTCATGGAACATACCACAACCGGTGACAAGATTGCCGACTCCCAAAATGATAGAGAAAATACACAAGACAGGGATGGGAACTGACATATATGGGACACCAGATAAACAGTCCCGAGGGTACCAATAGGGAACTTCGGAACTAGGACGAACTATATTTGAACATTATTTTACGACAGACATCAAGAACAAGCACTGTTAACTCTGTTGGTGTAGCGGACAGTGGCAATGTTATTACGTTATCAGTTTACGCTTGATCATATGTAATTGAGACCTTTTATTATGTTGCCATTTCAATACAACTGCCCACCTAACGCGGCCGGCCCATTGAGGTTGTAGGCGGCTTGCTGTGTACCCTCTTCCCCGCCCCTACTATCGTATCATATATTGAATTTGCATTACCGGCCCGCCTGGGATGTAGGCATCATGCCGTGTTTGGATCCCTTTGGCAGCAATAAAGGTTTTAAAAAAAAAAAAAAAAAGATCTTTCCTCAGGGTGACCCCCAGGACCTGGCCCACTTCGAGAGATAAAATTAGCGAGGCAGCGGAACTCCTTGCGATCTGGGATCGCGGTGGGGGTTAAAATTCAGAATCCTTCTTAGGCTAATATTTCGGGCCACGTTAGGCTGTTTTATGTGGTTCTGCATGTTTTGCTCCTGGTGGCAAGCTCTACCCACCTGAAGGACTTTCTTCAGACCTTCTGGCCTCAAAGGCGACAAGCTTTGCAGGGAGCTGGTTTCACTGGCTCCCTGCGCCAGTCTTTTTTCCTTGTTTTTCCTCTGGGCCTCGTTCTTCCTTGGCACAGAAGCCCAGTCTTTCCCCAAACTAGTCCTTAGGGGCTGTAAGGGGACCAGTTTCCCTGGTCCTGGGGTGAGTCCCACTGGTCTTGGGGTCAATCAGAGTCAGAGGCCTTAGTCCAAATGACCATCAGGGGGTTCTTCCTTCCAATTGTCCATGGTGGCTGCCTCCTCTTCCAGTGTCCAGCAGAAAGGCACACCCAAGAGAGCTCTCCCCTGTGCAAGACCTTTTAATTGGGGGTGGGAGGGTCCAACAGTGAGGCACCTCTGGCACATCCTGGGATGCCACATCACCTCTCCTTCCTTGTCCCAACCTTCCTGCACATCCTGCTGGGACATTTCAAAATGGCGTCACCCAGGAGTCACTTGTCACATCTGCTCTGGGGGACTCCTCTCCGCCCCTCACAGACTTCACTGCAAGTGCCTTCCCATCAAATATTCAAAGGAATCTCCCCCCTCCTTTGGCTCCAGATGTCTGGGCTCCCTCCTTTGTTTAGTGGGCTTAGGCAGGCCCATCCCTGGCACAGTGTGTCAGCTGGTTGATTGATGCAAAGTATTCCGCCCACCCATTTCCTCCTCAGGAGCTGTGGGAAGCACTGTTGGTTCCTCACTTTGTGTGGGAGGCTTTTTTTCCTGCTTCTGGAGAGAATTGTAATTAACTTAGCACAGCAGGGCCACAAAAGGCCTTGGCTCTGATCCTGAGCTGAGGCAGGGAAATATGACATTCCTGGATGACCCATATGCTGTACGGTTTGTTTGTGGACTTTGCAGAATTACAGGTTACACCCTAAATCGGTATGACTCTGGTGTATATAGGACAAGAGGAAGTGAAGCTGCACTCTAAGGCAGCCCTCCCCATATGTGTATAATGGAGTGTCACTGCAGACAAGACAGTAAACCACACTGACTTTCCCTATGAGTGTACACTAACATTATGAGGCATAACCCAGGTCAAAACCCAATCCTGCAAATTTCATCTATGCCAGGCTACCTGTGTGCAGTTACTGGGCTGAGCACGGCAGGAGTCTCCCACGCACAGCCACACATGTGTGCACATGCAACCAGCTACAGCTACCAGATAAGGCTGGAGTGCATCACAGCAGCCTTATCCCAAAAGGTGGACACTGGCGGTAAACACGCACAGTCCATTTACCATGAGTTTACTCTGGGTGAGTCACAGGTTATGAGACTTCCCCACTGTAAAAGGTTGAAAACCAGGTGATCAAAAAGTGAAAAATCTGGGTGAATTTGATGGGTAGGGCCATATTCTCACAACTACCTACGCTATGCCAATACACTGCACTCCATGCCACTCTACTCTACGACACACCAATACACTCTGTTGTACTTTACTCCACACTAAGTTACACCACCCCACCGACTCTACTCCACTCCACTCCACTGTACGAGACTTTACTTCTCTCTGCGCTACTATACAAAAATCCACTCTACGCACCTTCACTGTTTCACACACCACTGTACCCTATGCAATTCCACAACACTCTACTATATGCCTCTCTCCAACACTTTGTCCTGTGTATACCCCTTCACTCCACTGTACAATACTGTATGCCACTGTACAACACTCTACTCATGATACTCTAGTCCACTATACAACACTTTATGCTACTCTTTGAATGCCACTGCACCCCACTTTACTCCACTCTACTCCACTGATCCATTGTACGCCACTCCACTACACGCCACTCAATGCCATTGTACTCTATAACACTGTATGCCAATCCACTCTATCACACTCTACAACACTGTACTGTACATCACTCAACTCTACAAAAATCAACTAGAGTGTATGCCACTCTACCGTACTGTAGTGTACATCACTTTCCAATAATGTACGACACCCTACTACACTCTACTGTACAACACAGCACTCCAGTTTGACACTTTACTCGACTGTATGTTACAGCAATCCACTCTACTGCACTCCACTCCACTATAGTCTACTCCACTCTGCTCTATGACACTTTACTTACTTCACTCTACACTACCCCACTCCAGTATACTACACTCCACTCTATTACCCTTTATCCCACTCTACGCCACTGTACTATACTCTGCTCCACTGTCCGACACTACTCCACTGTATGCAATTCCACTCTACAATACTGTACTTCACTATATGCCACTGTGACACACTACTCCACTCTATGCCCATCCACTTTATGCCACTGTATGACACTTGACGACATGCCACTCAACTCCTCTCTACGATACGGCACTCCTTTATATGACATAGTACTCCACTCTATAGCACTTTCCTCCACTGTACTCTACGACACTCCACTTGATGATACTCCACTCTGAAGCACCCTACTCTATTGTTCGACATGCCATTCCACTGTACATCTTGCTGCTCCAGGCTACGATACTTGACTCCACTATATGAGACACCATGCCACTACACTATATTATACTTTACTACACTGTACGATACATTACTATACTCTATTCAACTCCACTCGATTCCAATCTACAGTACTCCAGTCTATGACAATAGACTTTACAACACTCTCCTCCACTGTACTGTGCGACACTCCTCATAACAACTCTCCTTTACAACACTGGACTCTACGATTTGAAACACATTTTTATTAAAAATGTATAAAACCATTAAAATCCAATGAGAAAGCTAAAGTTTAAAGCTTAGTTATAGTTAACAAAAATGATTTTCCCTATACGAACCAACTCGTGCAGGGTAGTGTTGTACAGTGGAGTATCATTATTTGTATCTGAAAGAGACACGTTAGTGACAGATTCCTTACCTTAGAATATCCCCAGGCGTCAGGCTGGATCCGGAAAGTTTTGCGTAGCAGTACCCTTGCGCGTCGGTAGGCGGCGTCGTGCGGCTCCGCGCCCGTCGTCGGCGTCGTGATCGCCGGGATGACGTCGCGGGCAGTACTTAGGCGCCGCCCCTGCGCGCTGACGTCAGTTCTTCTTTTTCCGCGCCAGTAAGCGCAGATCCGGGAAGAGCAGTGCCCTAGTCACTTTTTGACTATCTTTTTGGGTGAATTTTTTCACTGTTTCTTCAACGAGTCTTCACGACTCCTAAGGTGTCGTAGGGATGCCCGGCTTTAAGCCCTGCGAGGAATGTGGTCGCATGATGTCGATCACGGACCCGCACCTCGAGTGTCTCTTTTGTCTCGGCCGAGACCACGACACGAAGTTGTGTCCTGACTGCCGGAAACTTCATCCTAAGGCTTTGCGAGAGCGGTCTCGAAAGCTCCTTGAAGTCCGGCATTCGGCTCCGCGCCGCACCAAGCCCCGGTCCCGGGAGAGGTCGAGGGGCCGGACGCGGAGTCCCCGCCGTTCGTCGGAATCAAAGTCTTCGCGCTCCTCCGGTAAGTCGAAGCACAAGAAGTCTAAGCGGCGTCATCGCTCTAAGACTTCGCCTCGCCGGTCTCGCGACTCGGCTGAGGTCCCTGTCGGCACCGTCCCCGCCCCGCGGCCCCGGACGTGCCTGTCGAGTTACCCCCGCAGTACGCGCCCTACCCGGGCTCGGGGGCGACTCAGGCCGATATACAGGAATTCCTGTCGGCCATGGCCCGCCTCTTCGGGCCTCAAGGTCCCTCCGGTGCGCCTTCGGGCCCCGCGGGCTCTGATGGGGTTGCTCCGGCGTCGCCGTCGACTCCGGTCCCGGCGTCGCCTGTCCCACCAGCCTTCGTCCCGGCCTCGGCTCCGGCCCCGGCCTCGACCCCGGCTCCGGTGGTGCCGCAACCCCCATCGACGCCGGTTGACCTAACCACGCCTCCGCCGACGCCGATGTCCCCGGTGCCGTTTCCGACGCCGTCCGGGGCTCCGGGCGGCGTCGTCCCCGGTTCTCTCCGGGTCCGGACATGGAGCCGGAACGGCGTCGCCCGACGCCGTATCCGGCGCCGATGAGACCTTGGGTCCCTGATGTCCCTCCTCCTCCATATTTTCAACCTGAGGAGGACCAGGAGAGCTGGGAGGGGTCTGACGACCCTCTCACACAACAGTGCGAGTTTGACCCGGACTGGGTTGAGGAACTTGGGGATGCCAGTGGTCTGGATACCTCCCCTGACTCTGGCATGCTGTCTCCTCCCGTGGCAACGGAGGAGGGGGCTAATTTTGCAACGGTGTTGCGTAGAGCTGCTGGAGCCTTGAATCTCCAGTTGCCTACAGTGGTCGTCAGGTCTAACATCCTGACTGAAGTGCTTCAGCCGGCGGCCTCCTCTTCGGAGACTGTGCTGCCGTTCAACGAGGCACTGACTGACGTTCTTTTGGGTGCCTGGTCCAAACCCACCACAGGGGCTCCTGTGGATAGGAACGTGGCCCGACGCCATCGCCCTGCTCCGGGCGACCCCCTGTTTCTCTCCCAACACCCCACCCCTGAGAGCTTGGTTGTCCAAGCCTCTGCCTCCCAAACCGCCTTCCCTACCGCCCCTCCGGATAGGGAATCCAAGCGCCTGGATCACTTTGGGAAGAAGGCTTTCTCTTCCTCCAGTGCTGGCTTGCGGTCTGTTAATACCGCTTGCCTCTTGGGCCGATACACCCACTCCCTGTGGGATTCGGTGGCAACTGTTTTGCCGCAGTGTTCTGAGGAGGTCCAGACACTGCTTACCCGCGCCATTGCGGAAGGGCGTGATGCGGCTAAATATACCATCCGCTGTGGCCTTGATACCGCCGACTCGCTGGGCAGATCGCTTGCAACGACGGTGGCGCTGCGTCGCCACGCCTGGCTGAGAACCACTGGTTTTTCGGGAGATGTCCAGAATACACTCATGGACATGCCCTTTGATGGTGTCGGTCTTTTTGGTTCGAAGGCAGACCATGCGCTGGAGCGTTTCAAGGACTCTCGGGCTACTGCTAAGTCCCTGGGCCTTGCTGTTGTGCGCCCTCCGCTCACGTCTGCTTTTCGCCCCTTTCGTGGCCACGGAAGGGGCGCCCAGTCACGTCCGCAGCCCGGCCAACGGCCCGCGCAGCAAGCGCCTTCGCGTGGCCGAGGACGTGGATTCCGCCGTGGCGGATCGGGCAACCAGCGTGCGGGTCAGGCCACCACCTCCAACCCGTCCGCGGCCTCCAAGCCCTCCTAGTCCCTCCTTTCAGGTGCACAGCACGCCAGTCGGGGGCAGGGTTCGCCATCACCTTCCCCACTGGCGTACCATCACCTCGGACAGGTGGGTCTTGGACATTGTCCGAAGGGGCTACTCCCTCCCCTTCAAGACCACCCCCCCAGCCATGCCACCTCAATTCCACCGCATGTCAGGGGATCACTTGGTGCTTCTACAGAAGGAAGTCACGGCCCTCTTGACCAAGAGGGCCATCGAGCGTGTTCCGACCCCAGAAGTAGGGCGTGGTTGCTACTCCCACTACTTTCTGGTGCCCAAAAAGGACAAGGAGGACATGCGTCCTATCTTGGACCTCCGGAACGTCAATCGCTTCCTCCCGGAAGGAGAAGTTCAAGATGCTCACCCTAGCTCAGGTCTTGACTGCCCTCGACCCTGGAGACTGGTTGGTAGCGTTGGACTTGCAGGACGCATATTTCCACATCCCCGTCCTGCCGGCCCACCGGCGTTACCTTCGGTTCACGGTAGGCCCCGAGCATTTTCAGTTCACCGTGCTCCCCTTTGGCCTTACCAGTGCCCCTCGGGTGTTCACGAAAGTGATGGCGGTGGTCGCAGCTCATCTGCGCCGGGCAGGGGTTTCAGTCTTTCCCTACCTCGACGACTGGCTGCTGAAGGCGGGCTCGTCCCAGGCAGTCGTCTCCCACCTCCAGACTACGGCCGAACTCCTGCACTCGCTGGGGTTCTCCATCAATGTGCCGAAGTCGCATCTGATTCCTTCTCCACAGCTCCTTTTCATCGGAGCGGTTCTGGACACGACGCAGTTTCGGGCCTATCCTCCCGAACGGCGAGTCCGGGATATTCAGGCTATGATTCCGATCTTTCAGCCTTTATCCTGGGTTTCGGTACGGATGACCCTGAGGCTGCTGGGCCTCATGGCCTCCTGCATCCTGCTGGTCAATCATGCCAGATGGCATATGCGGGCTCTGCAGTGGGACCTGAAGTTCCAGTGGGCGCAGCACCAGGGCAACCTGTCCGATCACGTCCAGATCTCGGAGGGGACTGCAAGACAGTTGCAGTGGTGGCTCTCGAACCGGCAATGGGTCATGGGCAGATCCCTCTCCCTTCCCCAGCCAGAGCACACAGTTGTGACGGACGCGTCCCTTCTGGGATGGGGCGGTCACATGGGAGAGGCGGAGATCAGAGGCCTCTGGTCTCCGGGCGGAGTCCCAGCTCCATATCAACATTCTGGAGCTCCGGGCGATCCGACTTGCACTCAAGGCATTCCTTCCCTCTGTCAAAGGGAAGGTAGTGCAGGTGTTCACAGACAACACCACCGCCATGTGGTACTGCAACAAACAGGGCGGGGTGGGGTCTTGGACCCTTTGTCAGGAGGCTCTGCGCCTCTGGACATGGCTGGAACATCAGGGCATGTTCCTGATGGTTCAACACCTGGCAGGTTCCCTGAACGCCAGGGCGGACGAACCTCAGCCGCAGGTGCATGATGGATCACGAATGGCGTCTTCACTCGGAAGTGGCGCAAGGACTCTTTCTACAATGGGGAGAGCCTTGGTTAGATCTATTCGCCACCGAAGAGAACGCGCAATGTCATCAGTTCTGCGCGTTGGAATTTCCAAGGCGGCACTCGCTCGGAGACGCTTTTCGTCACGAGTGGAGTTGCGGTCTGTTGTACGCCTTTCCGCCTATACCACTTCTACCCAGAGTGTTGAAGAAGATTCGGCACGACCGGGCCCAAGTCATTCTTGTGGCACCGGACTGGGCTCGAAGAGTTTGGTATCCCGAGCTACTCAATATGAGCGTAGATCCCCGATCCGTCTGCCTCTTCGGGAGGATCTTCTGTCGCAGCAGCAGGGGACGGTCCTCCACCCGAACCTGTCCAGTCTACACCTGCTTGCGTGGAGATTGAGCGGCGGCAGTTGATTCCTTTCGACTTGCCTCCCGAAGTTTGTGATGTGATTCTGGCAGCCAGGCGTCCCTCCACTAAGGTGGTATACGCCTGCAGGTGGAACAAGTTTGTGGCATGGTGCACAGCAAAGGCTGTGAATCCCCTCTCTGCCCCTCTTTCTGAGGTCCTTCTGTTCCTTCTTTCTCTGGCCCAACAGGGTTCTGCCCTGGGTACCATCAAGGGTTATCTTTGTGCTATCTCGGCCTTCCTCAGGCTTCCTGATCAGCCCTCCCTTTTCAAGTCCCCTGTTGTTAACAGGTTCTTAAAAGGCATTACTCACCTCTTCCCTCCTGTTCCGTTTGTGATGCCTCAGTGGGACTTGAACTTGGTTCTTACCTTTTTAATGTGCGCTCCCTTTGAGCCTCTACATAACTGTCCTCTTCGTCTTCTGACTCTGAAGACAGCCTTTCTGGTGGCCATCACCTCCGCTCGGCGGGTGAGTGAGCTCCAGGCTCTATCTTGCAAACCTCCCTTTCTGTCTGTTCATCCGGACAAGGTTGTTCTTCGGACGCGTCCGTCCTTCTTGCCAAAGGTGGTTACTGCTTTCCATATTGGGCAGACCATCACTTTGCCCACCTTCTTTCCGCCTCCGCATCCTTCCAGAGAGGAAGAGAGGCTCCACCGTCTGGACCCAAAACGTGCGCTCTCCTTCTATATTGACCGCACAAAACACTTCCGGGTGGATGACCAGCTCTTTGTTGGCTACGTGGGCGCCAAAAAGGTCGGGCGGTGCACAAGAGGACCATCTCCCGCTGGGTTACCTTGTGCATCAAGACCTGCTATTCTTTGGCTAAGAAGGAGCCTCCTGTTGGGCTGCGGGCCCATTCCACCAGGGCAACGGCTGCTACCACGGCTTTGGGCCGCGGTGTTCCGCTGCCGGTTATTTGTCAGGCAGCTACGTGGGCCTCGCTGCACACGTTTACAAAGCATTACTGCCTTGACAGTCAGGTCCGGAGGGACGGCTTCTTTGGCCGTTCTGTCCTCCAGGACTTCCTTGTCTGATCTTTGTTCGCAGACCCACCACCGGGGTTGGTATTGCTGGGGTATCTATTCTAAGGTAAGGAATCTGTCACTAACGTGTCTCTTTCAGATGCACAAGTTACTAACTTGTGTAACGATATATCTGTAAGAGACAGTAGTTAGTGACAGATTCCTTACCGCCCCACCCATCCTCCCCGTTCTGCGAACTGATTTCTAGGGTTAAGGACATCCCTTTCAGGGCCCTAGTATTTTTCAGACACCTATGTCAGCTTCTTGCATGGCTCTGCGTTCCTGGCGCGGAAAGTCGTGTACAGAACTGACGTCAGCGCGCAGGGGCGGCGCCTAAGTACTGCCCGCGACGTCATCCCGGCGATCACGACGCCGACGACGGGCGCGGAGCCGCACTACGCCGACGCGCAAGGGTACTGCTACGCAAAACTTTCCGGATCCAGCCTGACGCCTGGGGATATTCTAAGGTAAGGAATCTGTCACTAACTACTGTCTCTTATAGATATATCGTTACACAAGTTAGTAACTTGTGCGTTAACACAGTGCATGGTAGAGTGGCAAGTTATAGTTAGTGTTGTCTAGTTAGTGAGCTGAAAAGAGTGTGTAACAAGGTCCGCTACTGATAATAATTTGAGGGTGGTGAATAGATTGTAAATGAAAGTTATAAGTATAACTTTAGAATTTTTAGTTTGTATAGTTTAAACTTGGTTTGTATAGGGAAAATAAGTTTTCCTAACTATAACTAAGCTTTAACATTTGCTTTTTTCATTGAATATATTCAATATATATATTATATATTGAATATATATATATATGGATTCTCTTACCTTATATTTACTTACCTTACTTTGTAAAGGCATGCATGGTAAAGGTATATGCATGGTAAAGGTTTGCGTGGAAAAGACATTGTGTTCTAATGGATGCGTGGTAAAGGCATGCGTGGTAAACGTCATACAACCACAGAGGTGAACTGTCTGCAAGAGGATGTTGAAGATTCTTACCAGGTTACTGTTTGTTACTGTTTTTTTTTTTTTTAGATTAATCCATTGTGTGGGAAGTGGTTTGCTGTGCAAAACTAAGACTGGTTAACATTTTCTGTAATGTACCGCAGAGCATAATGTCACCAGAGTTAGTGAATATTACACCATGGTAATTTATATAGATTTATGTTTTTAAATGTACAAAAATAATCCCCTGCACACGCTTGTAGTGAAAAGTCAAGTGACAGAAAAGTACAACAAAAATATTCTTCATGATCCTTTCTTTCTTTTAATATTTGTTTTCTTTTTTTCACTCGTGTTTCATCACGTTTGTTAGGGAATTATCCTGCGACTTCTTCAGGGCTAAAGGTATGGTTCTGGAGTTCCTCTAGTTCAGTTATACTTTCAACCCGAAAGTCACTCACAGCGTTTCCTCTTATTCAGGATTAATCGCTCAGCGTACACGCGGGATGTGAGAGCTCTGCTACTGCCGGATCGAGCACGGTTATGAAGCACACTACACAGTGTGCATAAAGAAGAGCGAAGAACAGCGTTGACAATCACAACTTACTGTTGCAAGGAACATTCCAACGTGACTCTCGATTCTGAAATATAACAGAGTTAGAGAAATCAACAAATGAACAAAATAAATACTTTGCTGTGGGAGGCAAATACCATGAATTTACAAAGCGAATAATCCTGAATAAGAGGAAACGCTGTGAGTGACTTTAGGGTCGTAAGTATAACCGAACTAGAGGAACTCCAGAACCATACTTTTAGCCCTGAAGAAGTCGTGGGATAATTCCCTAACAAACGCAACGAAACATGTGTCGGCTAAGGTTGTGAAAGGTTCCATTGGAATATAAAGGAACCTCACGAGAGAAAAATAGAAAAGAAATATTAAAAGAAACAAAGGATTAAGAAGAATTTTGTTGTTGTACTTTTCTGTCACTTGACTTTTCACTACAAGCGTGTGCAGGGGATTAATTTTGTACTTTGGTTGTGGTCTATGACCTCAAATTAGGGTGAAGGGTGGTCTTCCCTACTCTTTTTGCACTGCATACATATCACGCTGCGTGGAATACTAGTGCGAATTGCCTGAGAGCGCCACTGACCTATTAACTTACCACCCTAACTATAATAGATGTTTTTAAATGTGTCCAGTGTTCAGGATGCGAACCTTCAGAAACTATAATGCAATCACTTTCCTAGCCCATACCAGTGTGTAGTAGGAGGATTCACACCTTCACTACTGCTCTTGGCTCTTTATTTTACAACACATTCTTTCCTATGTTAGTGTATGGAAGTACTTGGAACAGCTCCACGAGAACAAGGTCTTCTTGTGACGAGACAAAAGGGATTTCCTACAGAAATTGTGTTTTTTTAATCTTGTCTCACATATGTGCAAACAGAATTCAGAGGCTAGTTTTTTCATGTTAGGCTTGTGGGCCTCACTCTAACCAGGAGCTTGAGCAAGTTTTTCTGTCAAAATGCAAATGCAGTAGAACATGCATTGTTATAGAAATTGCAGCGCTGGACACGACACCAGAGACTGTTAGATCTTTCAGAGATTGTCGTAAAGAGCAAAAAAAGCCAGACTGAGGCAAGGTGTAGATTTTTCATATGCAGGACGTTGGATTCTTATCGTACCAAGATTCTGAAAGTACAGTTTGATCTTATGAAAAGTGGTTAGTTCCAAATATAAATGCCCTGATTTTTTAAAGACAAAGTCTTCCCAGGAAGGAACTTGGTGAATGTTCTCACATAGCCTCATGCATAGGCAGAAAATGGTTGAAGGCAAAAAAATACTCCAGTGGACTGAGGTAAATGAGTAGGCAGATACAGGTAAACAACTGGAGAAATAAAGGAGCCTGGAATACGATCTAAACCTCTGGACCATGACAAGATATCTAAAGCTAATAGAAACTGAGCTAACTAGGTAATGAGCATGTCTGCTGCAAGAGCTGTCACGTGTATTGTGACACAAAACAGCATGTACACCCATATTAGAATGTGGCATTACAGGTCTTAATGATTGTGGTTGTGGGAGTAATGATATTAGAGTGTTATCTTAGGCCCAGAAAGACCAAGCCAGCTGTGCCCAAAGATAATCCTGGGATGCTGGCATTGCCAAAAACATCAAACAAGAATTGACCTCTTTGATCCCAACTATGTCTCAGTGCCTGGGTTGCCTGCACTAGCTTGACAGCACCTGGCTTCCACTCCAAAGACCCATGGCCCCCATGCTATGACTGGCCAGCAAATGAGCACCCTGCACTGACCCTTTAGCACTCAAGCATCCTGAATAACCCCTCAGCACCCTGAGTCCTGCGTGCCACAGTCTTTCACTTAGTGACTTTTCATTAAGATGTCACTGTCTCCTAATAATTCATCAATAAAAGAGTGGTCGCCCTTTGAAAACCCATGTTCACAATAAGACAGACTGTAAATGTCCGTATTTCTTCATTCACAGCAGTTTTTCAATGACTGACTCACCATCAGCGTAAATGTAATGCTGGAAAGACGGAGCTACTCTGTTTTGGTGTATGAGCAGACGAGCCCTGGCAGTCCTTTTGGCCAGTGGATGTTCCTCCTCCACTATGCCACACTAGAATCTAGGCATTAAGTTTGATGGTGAGCTCTCCTTTCTGTCTCAGTTTAATGCAGTGGTAGGGACCTGTTTTGGTCTGTTACGTATGCCTAGGAATTTCCTACATTTTCTTTAGTTTTCTGCTCGGAAACTGGTAGTAAAGGCCTTAATAACATCTAGCCTGGACTACAGCAATGCACTATATTTGGGCATGCCTGATTACGTGATTAGTAAGTTGCAGATGATCCAAAATGCAGCAGCCTGTAATCTTCTAGGCCTGCCTCTGAGAACTCATGTATCCCTTATCTTAGGGAGCTGCACTGGTTTCCCATTAGGAAGAAGATCCTTTTGAAGACCTTGCTCCTGGTACACAGGGCGCTCCATCAGTCTGGCGATGGGTACCTCAGAGCAAGGATTTGCTTTTATGCTCCATCAGGCGTCTGCATTCAACCAACCTCTTTCTGGCCAAAATCCCAAGGATTCGGCAGTCCAGAGTGGGGGGGAGGTCCTTTTCATTCTTAGGACCTTCAACATGGAATAAACTCCCTTTGGAATTATGGAGCATTTCAGCTACCTCCCAGTTTCGGAAGAAACTGAAAACATGGCTTTTTAAGCAGGATTAGTGGTTATCTCTTTTAGTCAGTTATCACCGGAGGTGCAGAGTGCCAGGACACTCCTTGGAGTAACAGAGCACTATAGAAATGCCCTTTACATTACATACATTACATTGCTAAAACATATATCAAGTGCAACTCAAGCTACGGCAGTGGAGCCTAAAGCCAAAGAAAAGCTGGCTTGAGAGCATGTTCAGGTATTTTTTTGTTGATAATCAAGTTAATTGATTTTAATGCAAACAATACAATACAGCCACATACAAGCGTGATAAAGTACTTTTCGACCCACTGTATGGTTTGTGCTAATCGTTTCACCTCAGCTGCAACACTAAGAAGCGCAAATGCTCCTCCACCAGACCCGGCTAATACACGAGTCCACCCATCTTATTCCACTTGACCTAGCCACTTACCCCACACCCTTGATACTTCTGTGGAAAACTCTGTGCAATATGTTTCTCTTGAATCGCACACCAGCCCAAGCCTCTGCGCCACTGTGAAACTGTTGGGGGGGGGGGGTCAGGGGGGGCTGCTTCCACCTGGTGGCTATGTCTCTTTTTGCTACCATAAGGGCTGTGCCCAGAAAGGCTTTATCTGCTCGAGATCCCCCCATGCTCTCCAGAACCCCCAGGACAAAGGCCACAGGTGTGCGAGGGACTTACCAATCCAATGCCTCAGTAAGTTCTGTGGCTACAGTGGTCCAGTATCTTTCTACTGCCGGGCATGCCCACACCATGTGATAAAAATCAGCAGGGTGTGTCGCACAGCGGGGGCAGCAAATGCTCGGCAGAAGGCCCGCCCAGTATAGTTTGGCCGAGGTGAGATAAGCAAAGTACAGATAATATGTCTGGATTAGTCTCAGTTTGGGACAAGTGGTAATGACCCGGGGGGCCATGAGGACGTCTTGCCAGTCGTCGTCCTCTAGGGGGCTCAGCCACTGCTCCCAACGTGTCCTGAGGTAGTCCAGCTCAGGGGAGGTATTGATAACGAGTGTGCAGTAGATTTGAGACACACCTCCATTCCCCAGTGCCCCCATCAGGATCTTGGCTTCCAGTGGGCTAAATTTTTGGGCAGGTGTGCCAGAGGGAATATGGGCAGTGAGCACGTGCCTAAGTTGCAAGTATTTGAAAAAATTGTGTAGAGTTGATATTGTACGTATCCTGCAACTCCTGGAGTGTGCGTATGTGGGCTCCTGCCCAAATATCTCCCAGCTGTGAAATGCGTATAAGGTCCCACTTCCCGAAACCCCTCAACGTGGCCACTTCCTTTAACCAGGTGCCTTGCCAGATAAGGGTCGGTAGTGTCAGCTTTGCGTTCCAGTGTATCTGCTGAAGCGCCGACGTCCACGCAAGGAAAAGTGCTCGGGTCACCACTGGGTTGGAATTAGGGAGCGGGTACCCATACAGCATCGCTTGGTTCTTGGAAAACCCCAGGGATGCAAACTCCATTTGGTAGGCTGGGTCAGAACACCCTCCTGAATCCCAATCATTAATCACCAACAGTTGGGTGGCTAAGTAATAGAAATAAAGGTTAGATATCCCTAGGCCTCCATCATAGGGGGCCCGCTGACAGTGGGAAAGAGCCATTCGGTGTCTGGAGCCACCCCACAGGAACGAGGTAGTTAGTCTATCTAGGGCTAGGAAACAATGACGCTGCAGCAGAGCGGGAGATTCTGAAAGACATAAAGAAATCGGGGAAGGATCATCATTTTGAATAGGGCTATTCTGCCCATGGGATTTAACGGCAGTGTCCTCCAACTTTGCAGATCTTTGCATGCTTCCTTAGTCACTGGGGTAAGATTTAGTGTCCAAGTGAGCCCCGGGAGGAGCGCCACCCAGATCCCCAGATACCGAAAACTTAAACGTCGAATTGGGATGGTGGATTGCCATGTGACACAGTCATGGGAATTGGACAGGGGCACTAGAATTGATTTAGTCGGGCTGACCCTCAATCCAGAAGCCTCGACAAAAAGGTGGAGTAATCGAAGATAGTGGGGGCCCGTCGTCTCTGGATCCACCACGATGAATAGAACATCATCCGCATACAATGCAATGCGGTCTTCCCGGGCCTCCCTCCACCGCCAGCCACTAATTTGGGCATTACACCTTATCAGGCGGGCCAAAGGCTCAATTGCCAAGGCAAAGAGGAATCGAGATAGGGGGCAGCCCTGACGCTTTCCTCTGTGAATGGGAAAGGGGTCTGTGAGGACTCCGTTCACCTGGACTCTGGCCATGGGATTGAAATAAAGCACGCAGACAAGTCCTCTAAATCATGGCCCCACACTCGCTCGTCCCAGCACCTCCTCTAGGTATCTTCAGTCCACGGTATTGAATGCCTTTTCAAAATCTATAAGGAAAAGGGCTAAGTTCGGTGACAGGAGGTGCCGATGAGCTAGAGCAACATGGAGGTGACTGAGGCAGTGTCTATTGCTTCTGTGGGGCATAAAACCACACTGGTTAGGGTGGATGAGGGTACTCAGCACCGATCTAAGGTAGGTGGCCAATATCATTGCGTAGATTTTCACGTCTGTATTGGTAAGGGAAATGGTCCGGAAGTCCAAGCAGGAGGTCGAGGGAGGTTGCGTCTTGGGGATTACTGCAATCGTGGCCATGTCAACATCTGTGGCGAAGCAGCCCTTCTGTGCTGCCTCTTCATACAGGGCATGGAAACGCGGGGTCAGATCCTCCCGGAATGCAGAGTAATATTCTGCCGGAAACCCGTAAGAGCCTGGGGTTTTCCCGGACGCCACCACTGAGATGTCCGCTCCCACCTCCTTTCGGTGTAGGAGAGTCGTGGGAGAGGTATCTCCTGAAGGAGGTGGGGACACAGTTCAGGCTCAGCCAGCGACACCATTGTATAGAGGTTGCGATAGTATTCTGCAAATGTTTGTGCAATACCACGTATGGTACAGTGGGTGCGACCCTGATTGTTTGTGATTTCTGGTATGATCCGGTTGGCTAGGGGGCGGGATGCAAGCCAATAGAGAAGCTTACCACTTTTGTCTCCCCACCCATAGACTCTAGCTGTGGAAGCCGTCCACATCTGTTTTGCCGTCTCTAGGGAAATGTGTTGAATCTCTGCTCGTACGAGGTAAAGCCCCTCACTATTCTAAGTGGCTAGTTCTCCCTCTAGGTGGATGGTCTGAGCCTCCAATTGGGAGAGATGTTGGCCCTGAGTCTGTTGCTTCTTTCTAAGGTATCCTTTGGAGTAACCTCTAATGGTGGCTTTACCTGCCGCCCATAGCATGCCCGGTGACTTGACTGTGCCATCATTAAGTTGAAAGTATGCCTTAATCTCTGTGTGCAGCACCTGTTTATAATCCTCATCTTGGAGAAACCATGCGTTTAAGCGCCATACGAGTTGTGATTCCCCTGAAGGGGTGCCTAGGCGAAGGAGGAGGGGGCAATGATCCGAAATATCTCGAGAGAAGATTTGTTTACGAGTGATGGCTCTGCAGTCTGGGGCGGGCATAAATATGTAATCTATGCTGGATTGACTATGATGTGCTGCTGATGTGTGGGTGTACTGGCGTTTCCCAGGGTTCCATATTCTCCAGACATCACACACACCAGGTGTGGTAGTCCAGTCTGAAAGGCACCAAGCACCGACCTGCCGAGAGGGCTCCGGTGGCACCCTGGTGAGGGGCCATTACTGCATTGAAGTCACCTCCAATGACCATAAAGCACTCTGGAAGCTTAGTGATGGCGTCAGAGAGGTCCTGAAGGTATGTGTCTAGGGCTACTGGGGGTGCAAGAGTCTGAGACAAGATTAATTATTCTTTCTCCCATAGTCGCAGTCAAGGCTAGAAAACGACTCTGAGAATCACTTACCATCCTCGTGACTGTCAGGAGGAGTACCACTCCGTGAGAACCTCGCAAGAAGCATGCGTGGAAGACCCTGTCGTAACGTTGTCTCACTAAAAAGGGGCAGTGGTTTCCGATCAGGTGTGTCTTCTGCATCATCAGGCCCGCCGGTAGAAACCAGTGAGGGTATTTCAGAACCGCAGTACACTTTACGCTGTCCAACAGCCCGTTGACGTTCCAGTAGAGCACCTGGAAGGCCTCTAGATCATAGGGTCGTGAAGCCATAGAGGCAGGATGCAGGGAGCGGTCCAGCCTGGGTGGGCTGCAAGGTGGTAGCAGTGTGTCGTGTAACATAAGCAGTGTTGCATGTCCAGAGTGGCGCTAGGTATGTAGAAGAAAAAATCGCAAGTAAGGGTCTCATCATGTGACGAAAGCAAAAAATAAACATCCTCAAAAAAACATATTCCCCAACTCCCGCCCCAACCAACCCCCCCTCCCTATACTTCAATCCCTGAAGCATCTGTCGTCCCATAAATAAGAACAAAACTAGAACTCAGTCTGAACTCGGGAACAGAGTGGTGGACCCCTCCATTATGTAGGATCACGTTTAGTGTAACAGGACTCAAGTTCGTCAAGCGGCTGACAGTCCCATCTTGTCAGCGGTGGTAAAGGTACAGTACATCAGCTAATTGTAGGGCTCCTTGAAAGGTCAGTGTCAACTCCCTGGGTGGCCAGCGGAGTGGCGGCACGTGCCGAAGGGCTACGCCTGCTCGGGCGGCCCCTAGTCAATCATGAGGTGAGAGGGCCAGTATCGGAGATGGATCTCGATTGTCCGCTGTCGAAGAAGGTGAGAGCGTGGCCTCTCTCTTGGTGTTGCGCCCTTTCCACGAGCGAGTACGGTGCCTTCTTGGCTTGGGGCTGTATCTGCCAACGTGTTCAGGCATTAAAGAGTGTTGCGTAAACTGAGTCTCTGGCCTCTAGAAGGTTTGCTTTCCCACCCACAGGTGACACAAGTGAACTTAGTTCAATGCACCAATGCTTGAATGTAAGTCAGGTTTTGTAGCCCCGCAGAACTCCACTCAATACATAGTTGAAGTAGCAGCAATGCTTTTGGGTTACTAACATGCCCTAAACAGGGATCCAGGGACACCGTGGTGATCAGAAACAAACCTTTTTCGTTATCTTCAATCACACACATATACAATGCTCTAAGAAAAAGACACTTCAACTAAAAGTGTGTTTATTTCAACAGGTGCACCCTGTTGCGCAAAACATCTAAGATAACAACACAAAATATGGTTAAAACAGCACAAATGCTTGTTTCGATCAACGCAAATAAAATGAACATTTCTAACATAATTAAAATACCATCTTCATCATCAAAGCTTTATTTCGATCACTAAGGTCATAAAAGCTTATAAAAGACAATCTAATCAACAGTTCATCCAAATAAAAGCCACACAAAGCAAAACAACAGGGATAAAACCTATACAGTAAGAGCTAATTGATTGTATACAACACAATAAATCAGACTCCTTGTTCTATTATACAAAAAGCTGTAAAATGTAATCTAAAAACCTAACACCCTTAAAACCTACCTCTGTGCGCTACACTGGGAGAGCACTGAGAGTAGAATAACTTGCAGCTAGAGTTTCTTATGGAGGATGAGCGCACTTCATTTCTTGTTTTTAACCGAACACTATATTTATCAAAAGTCAGGGAGATCGCTTTCCATGCAAAAGGCAAACATGCGTTTAGCATCAGCATAAACTCCTCTCGGGCTCAGTATCAGCTTTCAGTAGAAAGTATGATACGGTGGCAGCATCTCTGGCAGGCGAGACCATCTTCTGGTCTGCAGTATCTTGTTCACGATAATCTGGGGCAAAGGACCTCTCCTGACAGGTGGTCAAGTGGCAGTACTGTATCTTATAGGAGATGAAATTTGCAATGCCACCTTAGGAATGTTTGATTTAACCAATAAGCATCAAGATTTTAGTCTAAGACGTATTCCTTTAAACATATAAGGTAAAAGTATGACAATGCACACTACACTGTTTCGACTATTGTTCCTTGTTTGACCTTGAAATTGAGATAACAAAGCACTTGTTCCAGACAGATATCACATCAGATTTTTGTTGGTCTATAGCTAAATGTCATGACATTTTCACAGTTTTTGGAAAGATAAGGACAGACGACATCTGCGTCAAAGGCAGATATGTTTATGATTCTGTAAAAATACAGAAAATGATGTAGCGTACTTAAAATTGAGTCTGGCCTTATGTCTTTGTCATTCTCAGCTAGAACGTCTGAATTGTGAGGTCATATAGGCGTAAAAATAAATAGGAATTTTCTAATTAATAGGGAAGTCCATACTCTTAGAACATTGAAATATAAAATTCTATATTTAAACAGACTAATCTCATACGATATGGAAAAAATGAATATACATAAATATTGTAAATGTAATAGCATGATTACATAAAACAGTAAGATTGAATGTATTAAGCTGTGCATGAATTATTTTCTTAAGCCCTGCTTGCTTCAATCAGTAGAATATTATAATATATGTATTGTCATAAAAGCATTTACGTTGGCTTAGAGGGATGCATGTTGGCAATTAAACAGGTCAGGCATGATGCTGAATATTACTCCGAAAACAGTCACCCAATTTACTCCAAGAAGCGACTATCATCGATAATCAATAAGAATGCACTGAACCACAGTTATGCCAATATATATATATATATACATACATATATATATATATCTAAGTCTGACAAACAAACTAAATATTGTCTCCTCTATGTATATTGCAAAATAAATTTATTATAAAAATACGATTTACTGCGTACATAAAATACATATTTCATATTGATCCATGATAAAAAGTGATTATACAAATTCCAAAATTATTATACAATATCTTAGTTCACCAGGATATGCATATACTCAAATACATTCGTAAAATCAGAAACACATTGAAAACACATTGAACATTCATTCTTTTACATATGGATCTATATCACATAAAAAATACTAAAACTTTTATTAGAACTTCTCATGTACTTATTGTAATAGAACTACTGTCAGTAGTTCTATTACAATAAGTACATGTATTTTATGTACGCAGTAAATAGTATTTTTATAATACATTTCTTTTGCAATATACATAGAGGAAACATATTTTATATGTGTTTGCATAACTGTGGTTCAGTGCATTCTTAGTGATTATCGATGACTTAGGAATATACAGCACAAAAGGGATTTTTTTTTTATTTTGAGTATGATGCTGAAAATGCCAATAAAAATGTATGTAGCTTTAAAAAAAAGGCAAAAATAAAAATAGCCCGTAAAAATCTTCAGTTTTTTATACAGTCTCTCTAGTAAGTTAGAGTTTTGCTTTTAATCCTCGTCTGAGGACATATCAACATCATCCGGTGCATACGGAGCATAATTGTGATCGTTTTGAAATCCAGTTAATGCATGCTTGTTATGGTTGTTAGCTCGCACATGAGATGGACCAACAATCGGTTGCAGTTGCAAGGTACTCAGTGATGGTGCGAGTACTGTATTCTGAGGCTCAAACATTAACAGTGAGTCAAGCCAGTCATCAACCAACTCGTAAAAGATTGTCACTGGTGTAGTCGATCCATCATAGTTCGCATTTTGTAGTAGGGACAAACTAATCGCTCTGCATTGTCTCTGGTTTGATTGCTATTGTTGTAGCAACATTTCCTTGTGGAGGAAATCCACTGGAAGTTGCTTTACATGTAGATCCAAGAGGATTTAAGCTGGACAGTTTATACATCAGAACATGGGTTTCACTTGTGCATTGTCTATTTTGCAAAAGGTTAGCATCCAACTCTCGCTTAGTTCGGAAAGCCAAGCATGTCCCAGATAACATGCTAGGGTCTCTCTGCATCTTTGTTAAGCTGGATAACTGTACTCCATGTTATTGATTTCCTCTTCGGAACAGGAGAAAGATGACAATACCACATCAGATGAGCAGTAGAATGGTCAGAAATCCTCCAAAAAGACTAGAGATCAAAGAATGGAAAATGTGTGGAATCAGTCCAAATACTTTAAATCCAGTCACCTGACCAGATCCAATGTTCTGAAAAAGATGCACAATGCCAGTTGTTGAAGATGAATGAAAAATCGTATGCACGATATCAGCAAAGTGAGTCGGGAATTGTCTTTAATAGCATCTGAATCTCTGAAGCCGTTCTGGCTATTTGCAAGTTGTGCATTTCAGCCGTAAAAGAAAAAGGGACTTCTTTTTGTAGCAACACTGTGACCTATTTCTAATTTCATTACAGTGCATGTCTCTCACATCAATACAAGGTCAAGGGACATTTTTGGTTACATATTGAGGCGATGGGTACAAGGTCTTTTCAAAGCACTATATTGTTTTAGAAACCATTATCAAATACAATCGGCCTGGTTTCAAGCCACAGCAAGTAACAATAGTTAACATTAAATAGGAACCATTGTACAGTAATTCATGATGTGTGGGGATGTATGTAGTTGAAGTGACTGATAAAACGCGACTTAACCCCGTCGTCAAAGCTCTACACGTTCCATGCAATAAAATAGTATCAAACAGAAAGGAGTGACCTAACGAGTTTCTACTGCTGGATGTACTAATAAACACAGGGTCATCTGTATTCAAGCGCATGTAGGACAAAGGAAACTTCCATGAATGGAACAGATATGAATTGTCCATTGTTTCGTACCAGCCTAATGATTTATATTTCTAACTGTCATGAAAATGAAAGGTTGTGACAGGTAAGGAAATAATGCTGCGTATTAGCCAGGTGATAGGTGGAGGGTCACTAACTGAAAATGGTTCTTCTTCTATTTGTTCGATACTAATCAGAGTATATGTGGACTCTTTTTTGTCATTGTTTTCTGTGTTTGAGTCATACTATAAGGCTCAAAAACAGCTGTTTCGCTTTGAAATTGCAAGGCACAAAATCTGACCAGCGTGTTTGTATTGCCCAATTTAGTTGTATAATAGCTCTTAACTGAGCCTGCCCATGTTATAACAGACCTAATTCTACTTTGAGGAGGTCTAAGCCTGAGAACAGGATGTTATCTAATGAGTATACTCTTTTAGAGATCGGGTGCATGCCATTGTCAATAACTTTAAAAACTCTTTGCAGTTTTTTCCTGATCTATTTCCTAATTCTTTCTGCAGCTTCTTTCTCAGAGTATTTGTTCTCCTGATTATAAATGGCATAGATTCCTGTTGCCGAGAATCATTTATTTCTAGTAGGATGTGGTCCCAGAAGGAAGTCAAAGAAATCCATGTTTTATTTGATTGAGGATAAATGTTTTTTCACAACTGAAAGACTGGAACGTGCTAACCACCGTTCGTACAATTTGCCTACACTACATATGATAACTGTTATGTGTCTTTGTGTATTATATTGTGGAACAGGTTTATTAGCTTTAGGACCAGGGGTGTTGGAAAGAAAGAGATGCATGCCGGTATTAGAAACATAGGGCCATAAGGCTAAACCATTCCGGATCATTTTATTTAAATCTGAATCAGAAATATTCCTTTGTGATTGCTAATTACTAAACATGGTTGAATTAACTTTTGGTATAGTGTGTTTTTTTAAAGTCGTTCACAGTACCAAATCCCAAACAGGTAGTCTACTGGCTAGTTTTATTCAAGAAAATCATTTCTTTAGGTTTAATGTGTGCCCGAAATATGGGCTCTTTGCCTTGAATGTGCTAATATTTTGTTCCCCATATACTTTTCTTATCAATACTTTCTTTCCAACCCTCATAGCCTTGAATGGCCAGGTTCCAACCAAATTCATTTGAATAAATCAGTTTGTTGTGATTAGGTTATTCTGATGGGAAAACAACCTTTACTCCAGAATTTTTACTTCGTAGTACATTTTCCACGCATTTTTTACATAGTAAAGACTGTTGGCACGTAAGTCTTTACAACACAAGACAAAACCACGCATTTGAGGATTATTAAAAAAGGGGGTTTGGGGGGTCTCGCCCCAAAAATATAATATGTTCAAATACTACCAAATGTGTAAACGACAAATGGAATTAAAACATGTATTAAGAGTTAATGTATACATTTTGAACAGTAGGTGGCAGTGTTACACTGTGATAGAATTTTTCAGAGACAGTAAGCGTGGTAAAAGTATGCGTGGTAGTTGAATGCGTGGTGAAGGTGTTTCTAATGTGAATGAATGTAAATGCGTGGTAGTGGTATGCGTTGTGAAATGTGCGATCTAAAGACGTGCGTGGTGAAGGAAGGCCTGGTAATGTCATACAACCATTCTGATGTTGTTGTGGGTTTTGTGAAAAATAGAAAGCTAAAGGATGACCTGTCGTCCTTTCACTTTGGAAGTAATGCCACTCCTTCAAGAAATTTGGATGACTATTAGGAGGTGGAGCTTCACAATGCTCCCATTGTGTGTAATTGTGTATCACTCTAGGATGCTAGCTCAATATATTTAATAGTGTGCATAGTAATGATAGCAATACATTTCTTAAAAATTCACCGAATTTAAATAAGGATCTTCATTATTCAAAGTAGCATCTGCCTGTAAATCAGACATCATTCATTTTACAGTCTAGGTATTCCAGTCATCTGTAATAGAACCAGGAATAACAATATCATTCAATGAAACTTTCAAAACATATGGTAATTGCAGTGTCTCAGTAGTTCCCATAATTTGATATGGAACTTTTCCCAAACCATGCCTTTGAGGACAGGATAAGCTTTGATGTTTGCAGAGTATCGATTTCTTTGAACTCTGTGAGATGAAAGATGCAGCTGTAGTTTACTAACCAAAGGTTGCACAATTGTTCTTTCTGGAACGTAATGTCCATTCAGTAGTAGTAGACAGTAATCATTGCTGAAAGCCATATGATGACTAGAAACTCTCCTATAGTAGTCCAGACCTAGATCCAAGGTAGAATCAATTACCTGTCACAGAACCAGTGATAGGCACAAAGCAATCTAAGATGTAAAGTATCTTTAAAGTGTGAGGAAACATTATCTGAGCCAAATCCAGAGTCATTCTTATATTGAGTTCTTCCTTGACAAGGTATCAATTCGATTGATGTTGGCTCAGGTGGTACTTCATAGTAGATCATGGAGTTGTGTGAAACATTTGCAACTTTAGTGATGACAGCATCAGATTCGTTGTTGGAGTTCATTGTTCTCTGTAGAGTTCAAGAGGCAGTATGCTCAAATATCCCTGGCTGGGAACTTATTCTAGTGATGTTTCTGCTCTCATTAAGGGGTATTTCATTCATAGTAGAGAGAGGCTGAGAGGTTCTACTCTGCATCATATATGCTGTCTACGGTGCTCTGCTGTAGAGAATAGCCGCATAGTACTTTTTCATGTGGTTGATGAACACCTGTCTGTTTTTCTTTGAACCAGACAAAGGAGACAGAATGACATTTTCCTTTGCCTTTTACCCCAATGTCTCTAAAGGGTGGTCTGTAAGATGGTTAAAAAGCTTGCTTGTTGTTTATCTTTTCATGAACTAGATCCCCTAATTTTGGGATTCACCCATCAGTAATGGCTTCAACCTTCTCTTCGTTGGTGATGGTTTCAGAATGGTTCACATTAGACAGCATTTCTATGACCTCTTGGATACTCTATATGACATTCAAATATTTTTCCAGGTCGTACTATGCTTCATCAGCCACCTTCCCCCAAATTATCTAGGCCAGGCACATATATAGGAACTCCGAAAAGAACCTTTTATGGAGTGCATCACCCACTACTCGTCTAACCAAGTTATTTAGTTTTCTCTGGACTTCTTACATATTATGGTACCAACTAAGACCTGAGCTTGGTACCCTAGTGGTCAAGGCTTGTTTACTCATGCCATTAGCCCTCTCAACCAACTGGTTGGATTTTGCTCTAAACAGGTTGCTGAATTGCATACAAAGTCCCAGTACAGACATGGTATCCTGTTAAGCCTTGGAGGCGAACGCAGGACCATTATCTGAGTGAAATGAATGAACTGCCCCATTCGCTACCAGACTCTGCAAATCCTTTACGACCGCTAAAGCACTCACATTTCTATGTGGCCACACCCTCAGGCATCGAGAACATGAATCAATGACAACCAATATGTATATCTATTGACAGAATTTATTGGGCCAATGAGGTCCAAATAAATTACCCTGAATGGGATGTTGGAGAGTGTGAGGGAAGTTGGCAGGCGTCTCTTAACAGTAGATAGTTTAATCTGCTAGCAAATGTCTGCTGACATAGTCTCTAGTCTGTTTATATAAACAAGGCCGGCAGTAACTTTGCTGTAGCATTGCTACAGTTGCATTAACCTCAGCATGGGCAGATGCCATTCCATCATGAGCTTCCCTCATTAAATCTAATCTGGTCAGTTTATTAGATATTATCCTGCCTCTCACTCCTGGTAGAGTGACTACAGGAGTATGATCTGAATTAAGGGTGTAGAAATATTTATTAGGAAAGCCTGCAGGAGACTTCCTGCCTTGTTTGGTGGTATATATGGCTGTTAAAATATCTGTGTTGATCTTCATCTGAGATCTGGTTAAGGCTGCTACTCCTAACAGTCTGAATTCCAGATTTGGCAACTAAATCAGCCTCACAGTTTCCTTTAGCATGAAAATAATCACGCGGATGGCCCAAAGTGTGCCTCACCTGGACCAGTGGAAGCTTATCTTGTAAGACATCTACCCTTCTGCAGAGTTGTTTAACTTTAATTGATTTTCTCTTTGAATCCTTGAATCCACACAGAAGGATGAATCCGACACTAAAAGTGGGGGAACTGATGATGAATTAACCTTTTATAATACAGGTAACAGGGCATGAAGTTCTGCATGTTGCGCAGTGCTGTTGCCTAAGATCTTAGTGTGACTGCGCTGCGGACGGAATCTTCCATCTTTCACTACAGCTTGCATTCTCTTGCAGGCTGCGTAGTACTTGAATTTGTTTCCGTCCACTGGTTGAGCAGAGCCATCCGTGTAGAGTATGCTCTGGTATGACTCAATAGGTAAGGCTTTTGGAGTAGGAAGAATAGGTTGCTCATATTGAAGAGAAGCTTGAAGAGGGGGATTATACTGAAGCTTTACATCCACTGCACTTAATGTAGAGGCCCACTGCACCCACTTTGGGTGTTGGGCTGAGAATTAGCAATACTCGACTTCCTGGCTGCCTCTAGTGCCAGTATGGGAGAAACCAAAATCATGCGTTTTCACTGCGCCAAGGGGCGCTCCTTCAAGATAATCTTTTGCACAGCTGCAAGGATTGTTTCAATGGAAGCAAAATGTGCTTCAGCTGCAGAATACAAGGGGGACTTAGTAGGAACAGTCTGTCCCTAATTGTAGATCACATCGGTGTAAACAGAATGACTTGGTATGACTCAGAGAACTAAGTTGGTCTTACTGTCCCTAGTTTGTAAATATTTTGTCTCGAGCATGTCTGTTTCTAAAGCATGCAAGATATCTATGTGCCTGCTCAACCACTGTTTTGATTGAAAAGTGGGAGAAATCAAGCCATTCAGAGGCTTCAATCGCTCAGCATAGTGGGGCAAGTAAGTTTGTCCGAAATTAAGGAATCATAGCAGGGTTGGCACCGTCTTCAGTGTGTTGGGAGGCTGCAATGTAACACACTTCTGAAGAAAATCAGGAGCCAGACCCTTGTCCTCATTGTATTACTCATATCACTGGAAGGTCATCGTAAGGTATGCAATTTTTGGCTTTTTAAAATTAATTCTGTAATCATGTCAATCAATCAGGGAATTGTGAAGCGCGCTACTCACCTGTGGGGGTCTCAAGGTGCTGGGGGGGGAGGTGCAGCTCCGGGTAAGACGAAAAGCCAGGTCTTGAGGCTCTTCCTGAAGGTGTGCAGAGTAGGGGCGCTTCTGATGTTGACCGAGAGCTCGTTCCAGGCCTTAGCCGCGACGTAGGAGCAGGATCTTCCACCCGCTCTGGTTCTGCGGATGCGCGGGGTGATGTTAATAGTGTTGCAACTTTATCCACCCTAGTTAGGTGTACATCCAAGTCATCATCTGTAAGATAGATATCAATGTATGACAATATCTCGGGATCTGGTTGTAAGATCTCCATGACGCACGCTAAGAATAGGCCAGGACTGTTCTTATAGCCCATAGAATAACGTCGAAATGAGAACTGCACCACGTCAAAACTTAAGGTGGTTAGATACCCACTGTCAGGCGCTATGTTTTGACTGAAAAATCCATTAGAGATGTCTAGGGTTGTTTTTATATTCTTTCTGCATCAGATTCATCATTAAACCTGTGCTATGCACATTTTGCACCGCATATGTTCTTGTATGTGTGTTTAAATTCCTAAAGTCCAAAACAATTTTATAGGATACGTCCGGTTTGGAGACTGGTACAGGGTGCATGTTCATTGGTTAAAAGCAAGGTGCCATTATGCACTGATATTGCAACTGATCTAATATTGCTTTAATACCACACTTTGCTTCTGGCTTTAAAGGATATTGGGCCTGCACTTGAGGTTCACTGCGTAAAGGAATAACATGTGGAATAGAATGTTTTTTCCATCCCTCTTGGTTTCTGTATAATGCTGTAGCCTGTCTTACAGCCCATTCACTGGTGTAAAGTTCCCTGATGTCTTCGGGTATTGTGGGAGAAAAGCTACACTTATTACTTCTTCCCCGGAGGGGCTTCCCTAATAAAGACTGGAGGCCAATCTTCATCAGCTAGTATGATGTCATAATCACCAGATAAGTGTGCCCGAAGACAGCTTTAATAGTGTGTGGCATGACCCTTTCAATCTGTAATTCTAAATCATAAACCGAATCAGGAGGATTCAAATGTTTATCTGGAGTTTCAACTCGTATGAATTCATCAGTTGGACTCCCCACCAGAAAAGTCTCAAGCGTCTGATGTAGTATCGTGACTTCTATGAGCACTCTCGCCCAAGTCTTGTTTTGCACGAGAATCTGTAGGTGGATCAGCATTTTTCTTAGAAAGTCCTGCTACTTTCTTCTTCTTAACAGGGGTCTCTGCTCGTTTACCGAACGTGGAGAGCAGACATCAGAATACAGATACAATGACGTTGTAAAAAAATAAATTCTTGCAGTCCCTTAAATTATAACCACCCTTACCAGATTCCCGAGATACAGGCGATCTGGTCTGCCATTGCTTTCAACTCCTCTGTTTCTTCCTGCCTTCCATTGCAGATGTCTCTTTAACGGAACCCTCAATGTCACTTTTAGATTTAAAATATGGCTTAACAGCATGCAAATCTACAGGATGACGGCCCACAGAGGTTTAAGCTTCCATGATTATTTTTAGTAGTTTTTGTTCCCGATCTGGAACTTGAACTGCCTCCAGTCTCTGGCAGATGGCTAGAACTGAAGCTTCTCCCTTAATGTTACTCAGGATGATCTAAGAAACTGTACAAAAGTTTCCCATTAATTTTATTCCTAAGTCCAGAGATGGTGCAGCTCTGTGCTCATTGTGTACTTGTTTCAGTACCTCCAGGAGAACTGCCAATGAAGGCTTGCCATGGGTGCTGGTGAAAATGCATGCAAATATGCTTCCCCAGGTGTTACATTCCATTTCGGGTGGTACCATCATTTGAGGGAGGCACATAGTATTCTATGTTTGTCTTGGGGTGTTGATAAACTGCTTCTAACTGGTTGGCCTTGCTAGCAACCCAGAAGAGAATCTCTTCCCGCTTCAAGGACGCTTTTTCCATGATAGTGTTAATTGTCTGTGAGCTAATGGATTGTATCGGTACCTGAGCTGCTGGTTCCGCTGCGAAAACAGGCCTAGATTTCATGGTATGTAATACAAACTGTAGAAGTCTCCAGCATAAGACAACTGTGTAATTTAAAACCCCTACCACCTCAGCGACAGTCAAGACATTGGGACGAAGAACAGGCATGTAGCCAGTCAAGACTGGCCACGTGGCCCCCTCATTAATCATGGGTCCCAGGCAGACATTTGTGTGTGTGGTAACTGTCCAGCAAACGAATTCTTGTAAGTCAAAGGGATTTCCAAATCTTGCTAAGCTTATAATTTTCAGGCGATGGTGCTGTCTTAGAAGCCTGAAAGTGCCCGGAGGCAGTGCCAGTAACCTCGAACTCCACCCATAAGTAACATTTCTCAAAGGCATATGCCTTGTGAGCAGCTATTGCAAAAGTCACTACACCGCCTTACCTCCCCCTCCCCCGCAAGCATCTAGGACTCTTCAAAGCTTGAGATACTGAGTACCTGCTTCCTTTTAATTGGCACCTATCACAATAGGGGCTACCATACGTTCAGATTCAAAAAAATGGAATCAAAGATTTAAAAAACCAGAATGGGGAATAACATTTTAAAAGTCAAGCTTGACAAACTTATGGCAATATGTGCTCCCTTATTCCCTGTAGGAGGTAACCATCATTACTACGGACGTCTGTAATAATGTAATAATTGTTCACGTGTGTATATCAAAACGAAACTACTCAAGGAGTTCCCAAAACATCCAGGCTCAGTGTGTCAGGCATCAATTTTGCGTAAACTGAGTCTCTGGCTCAGCTTTACAAGGTTTGCTTTTCCACCCACGGGTTCAGTAAACAACAGTGGTTCACTGTCTCGTAACTGTTAAAGACCCCAATGGTCTTAAGCAGATTTGAAGACTAAACATTACATAATACACTAAAGGCAAGTATAAAAGCAGGCCACTACGTAGCGTTGTAATGCAATTAATTTATTCATTGCATATTATTGAGATATATCACGATCTAGTGCTCACAGATAAGTGAAAGAAACGTGCAGTGATAAGTGAAATTGTAAAAACATGCATCAACTCAAAACAACAAGATGCTAGACTCCTTTTGCCATTTTTTATATAATAAAGACCGAGTCAAGTTTATCTGTGGTCGACTGCGTTTCGATCTCTATGGAATTGAGATCATCTTCAGGACAAGGTGTGTGAGCACCTAGTATCTACAAAATAAAAACAACAATACTGGGGTCAAATGTATGTAACCTGATGGAAACCTGCAAAATTATCTATTAAGTACCAATCACTAGAGACTTACCTGGTGGGCGAAATATGGAGGAAAGAAAAGAAGGGGCAGAGAGATGAATATCCATCCTGCATGGGTGACACGACTGAACGTAGATCAATGCACCAATGCTTGAATGTGAAAGACAGGTTTTTGTAGCCCAGCAGAACTCCACCCACCACATAGTTGAAGTGGCATCAATGCTTTTGGGTTAACTGACAGTTCCTAAACAGGGTGATCAGAAATAAACCTATATTATAACTAAAAAGCGTGTTTATTTTAACAGGTGCACCCTGTTGCTCAACATATCTAAAATAAAAACAGAGAATGTGAATACAACAGCTCAAATGCACGTTGTGAGCAATGAGAATAAAACGAACATTTCAAACATAGTTAAAATGTAATCCAAAAACGTACTTCTATGCGCTACACTAGGAGAGCATGGAGAGTAGAATAACTTGCGAAAGGCAAACACGCGTTCAGGATCAGCATCATCTGTCCTAAGCTCAGGCTTGGTATCATCTTTCTGTAGAAAGTGTGATTCAGCTGCAGCATGTTTGGTAGGTAGGATCGTCTTTTGGTCTAGCAGTATCTTGCTCGCGATAATCTGGGGCGTAGGAACTCTCCTGACAGGTGGTCAAGTGGCAGTCCTTTTATACTGTATCTTATCTGAGATGGAATTTGCAATGTCAACTTATGAATGTTTGATTTAGCCAATAAGCATCAAAATGCTAGACGCAGACGCACTCCTATAAACATATAGGGTAAAAGTACAATTCAGACTAAGATTGACTATTGTTCCTTGTTTGACATTGAAATTGAGATAACAAGGCACTTGTTCGAGATTTATGTCGCATCAGGTGTTTTGTTGATGTCTATATCTAAATGATTTGACACTTTCACAGTTGTTGGTAAGATGAAACAGACAACATCTTCGTCTAAGGCAGACATGTTGATGATTCTGCAAAAATACCGAAAATTGAGTCACAGCCTACTTAAAATGGAGCTGGGTCGTGTGTCTTTACGTCAAGAGGATTGATTCAGAAGGCCCAAGCTAAATTATCTGTGTCTGGAGTGAGTCCTTATGAGTTATAATAATGCCTTGTTTATTTGGAGGAAGATCATCCTGGTTAAGAGGAAATGCAAGATCAACTAGCACTGCAATGTGTAAGATAATTTGGAGAAGGTCATAACAGAATTAGAAACTCGACGTATATATAGGTCTCCAAAGAGACACCACATTATGTCTTATGGAGCCTCACACCCATATGATATTAGTTTGTGGTTGTGTAATCTAGAAAGGAACAAATCCAGTATGCATATTTTCCATTCTACTAGACAAAGAATACATGAAAATGGATGAGTTAGGAACATGGTGTGAGACAAATTGTGCTCTTATTGTGGTGGCAACTTTATGTTGAGCACCACTATATATATCTATATCTATATCATGAACAAGGCTCAGGGAAGCCAATCGCATTGACCTAATTAAATCTTCTTGCAACTGCTGGCGGAGTGCCAACCTCGTTCGTTGAATGTGAAAGAGTATCAAAGAATTTGTAACACGCTGGCGACAGAGAGGCGGTACCGCTGGCCTTTTGGAGCACACCTGCTACTACATCCAGAAGCTGAGTATAAATGTATGTATATATATCATATATATATATATATCTCTGAAAGAGACCCGTTAGTGACAGATTCCTTACCTTAGAATATCCCCAGGCGTCAGGCTGGATCCGGAAAGTTTTTGCGTAGCAGTACCCTTGCGCGTCGGTAGGCGGCGTTGTGCGGCTCCGCGTCCGTCGTCGGCGTCGTGATCGCCGGGATGACGTCGCGGGCAGTACTTAGGCGCCGCCCCTGCGCGCTGACGTCAGTTCTTCTTTTTCCGCGCCAGTAAGCGCAGATCCGGGAAGAGCATTGCCCTAGTCAATTTTTGACTAAATTTTGGGTGATTTTTTCACTGTTTCTTTTCGAGTCATCTCGACTCCTAGGTGTCGGTAGGGATGCCCGGCTTCAAGCCATGCGACGTCTGTGGTCGAATGATGTCGATCACAGACCCGCACTTAGAGTGTCTCTACTGTCTCGGCCGAGACCACGACACGAAGTCGTGCCCTGACTGCCGGGCCTTACACCCAAGGCTTTGCGAGAGCGGTCTCGAAAGCTCCTCGAGGTCCGGCAGTCGGCTCCGCGCCGCACCAAGCCCCGGTCTTGTGAGAGGTCGAGGGGCCGGTCGCGGAGCCCCCGCCGGTCGTCGGAGTCCAAGCCTTCGCACTCCTCGGGTAAGTCGAAGCACAAAAAGTCTAAGAAGCATCATCGCTCTAAGACTTCGCCTCGCCGGTCTCGCGACTCGGCTGAGGCCCCTGTCGGCACCGTCCCCGCGGCCCCGGACGTGCATGTGGAGCCGCCCCCGCATTACCCGTCCTTTCCAGGTTCGGGGGCGACTCCGGCCCAAATACAGGAATTCCTGTCAGCCATGGCCCGCCTCTTCGGGCCTCAAGGTCCCTCCGGTGCGCCTTCGGGCCCCGCGGGCCCTGATGGGGTTGCTCCGGCGTCGATGACGACTCCGGTCCCGGCATCGCCCGTCCCGCCAGCCTTGATCCCGGCCTCGGCTCCGGCCCCGGCCTCGATCCCGGCTCCAGTGGTACCGCAACCCCGATCGACGCCAGTTGACCTAAGCACGCCTCCGCCGGCGCCGATGTCCCCGGTGCCGTTCCTGACGCCGCCCGGGGCTCTGGGCGGCGTCGTTCCCCGGTTCTCTCCGGTTCCGGACATGGAGCCGGACCGACGTCGCTCGACGCCGGCGCCGATGAGACCTTGGGTCCCAGATGTCCCTCCTCCTCCATATTTTGAGCCAGAGGAGGACCAGGAGAGCTGGGAGGGGTCGGAAGACCCTCTCACACAGCAGTGTGAGTATGATCAGGACTGGGCAGAGGAACTTGGGGATGCCAGTGGTCTGGACACTTCTCCTGACTCTGGCATGCTGTCTCCTCCTTCCGTGGCTACGGAGGAGGGAGCAAATTTCGCAACGGTGTTGCGTAGAGCAGCTGGAGCCTTGCACCTCCAATTGCCTACTGTGGCTGTCAGGACTAATCTCCTGACGGAAGTGCTTCAGCCGGCAGCTACCTCCTCGGAGCCATTGCTGCCGTTTAATGATGCACTGTCTGATGTTCTTTTGGGCACCTGGTCCAAGCCCACCACAGGGGCTCCTGTGGATAGGAACGTGGCCCGACGCCATCGCCCTGCTCCGGGCGACCCCTTGTTTCTCTCTCAACATCCCACCCCCGAGAGCTTGGTTGTCCAAGCCTCTGCCTCCCAAACCGCCTTCTCTACCGCTCCTCCGGATAGGGAATCCAAACGCCTGGACCAATTTGGGAAGAAGGCCTTTTCTTCCTCCAGTGCTGGCTTGCGGTCCGTCAACACCGCTTGCCTTTTGGGCCGATATTCCCACTCTCTGTGGGATTCGGTGGCGGCCGCTTTGCCCCAGTGTTCTGAGGAGGTCCAGACACTGCTTACCCGCACCATTGCGGAAGGTAGGGATGCGGCAAAGTACACCATACGTTGTGGCCTTGATACCGCCGACTCGCTGGGCAGATCGCTTGCAACGACGGTGCCGCTGCGTCGCCACGCCTGGCTGAGAACAACTGGTTTCTCGGGTGATGTCCAGAATACACTCATGGACATGCCCTTTGATGGAGTCGGTCTTTTTGGTTCCAAAGCAGACCATGCGCTGGAGCGCTTTAAGGACTCACGGGCTACTGCCAAGTCCCTGGGCCTTTCTGTTGTGCGCCCTCCGCTAACCTCTGCTTTTCGCCCCTTTCGTGGCCACGGAAGGGGCGCCAGTCACGTCCGCTGCCCAGCCACCGGCCCGCGCAGCAAGCGTCTTCGCGTGGCCGAGGACGTGGCTACCGCCGTGGCGGTTCGGGCAACCAGCGTGCGGGTCAGGCCACCAACTCCGCCCCGTCCGCGGCCTCCAAGCCCTCCTAGTCCTTCCTTTCAGGTGCACAGCACGCCAGTAGAGGGCAGGGTCCGCCATCACCTTCACCACTGGCGTGCCATCACCTCGGACAGGTGGGTCTTGGACATTGTCCGAAGGGGCTACTCCCTCCCCTTCGAGACCACCCCCCAGCCATGCCACCTCAATTCCACCGAATGTCAGGGGATCACTTGGTGCTTCTGCAGAAGGAAGTCACGGCCCTCTTGGCCAAGAGGGCCATCGAGCATGTTCCGACCCCAGAAGTAGGACGTGGTTGCTACTCCCACTACTTTCTGGTGCCCAAAAGGACAAGGAGGACATGCGTCCTATCTTGGACCTCCGGAACGTCAATCGCTTCCTCCGGAAGGAGAAGTTCAAGATGCTCACCCTAGCTCAGGTCTTGACTGCCCTCGACCCTGGAGACTGGTTGGTAGCGTTGGACTTGCAGGACGCTTATTTTCACATCCTCGTCCTGCCGGCCCACCGGCGTTACCTGCGGTTCACGGTAGGCCTCGAGCATTTTCAGTTCACCGTGCTCCCCTTTGGCCTTACAAGTGCCCCTCGGGTGTTCACGAAAGTGATGGCGGTGGTCGCAGCTCATCTGCGCCGGGCAGGGGTTCCAGTCTTCCCTACCTCGACGACTGGCTGCTGAAGGCGGGCTCGTCCCAGGCAGTCGTCTCCCACCTCCAGACTACGGCCGAACTCCTGCACTCACTGGGGTTCTCCATCAATGTGCCGAGTCGCATCTGATTCCTTCTCCACAGCTCCTTTTCATCGGAGCAGTTCTGGACACGACGCAGTTTCGGGCCTATCCTCCCGAACGGCGAGTCCGGGATATTCAGGCTATGATTCCGATCTTTCAGCCTTTATCCTGGGTTTCGGTACGGATGACCCTGAGGCTGCTGGGCCTCATGGCCTCCTGCATCCTGCTGGTCGATCATGCCAGATGGCATATGCGGGCTCTGCAGTGGGACCTGAAGTTCCAGTGGGCGCAGCACCAGGGCAACCTGTCCGATCACGTCCAGATCTCGGAGGGGACTGCAAAACAGTTGCAGTGGTGGCTCTCGAACCGGCAATGGGTTATGGGCAGATCCCTCTCCCTTCCCCAGCCAGAGCACACAGTTGTGACGGACGCGTCCCTTCTGGGATGGGGCGGTCACATGGGAGAGGCGGAGATCAGAGGCCTCTGGTCTCCGGCGGAGTCCCGGCTCCATATCAACCTTCTGGAGCTCCGGGCGATCCGACTTGCACTCAAGGCATTCCTTCCCTCTGTCAAAGGGAAGGTAGTGCAGGTGTTCACAGACAACACCACCGCCATGTGGTACTGCAACAAACAAGGCGGGGTGGGGTTGTGGACCCTCTGTCAGGAGGCTCTGCGCCTCTGGACATGGCTGGAACATCAGGGCATGTTCCTGATGGTTCAACACCTGGCAGGTTCCCTGAACGCCAGGGCGGACGAACTCAGCCGCAGGTGCATGATGGATCACGAATGGCGTCTTCACTCGGAAGTGGTGCAAGGACTCTTTCTGCAGTGGGGAGAGCCTTGGTTAGATCTATTCGCCACCGAAGAGAACGCGCAATGTCATCAGTTCTGCGCGTTGGAATTTCCAAGGCGGCACTCGCTCGGCGACGCTGTCGTCGCGAGTGGAGTTGCGGTCTGTTGTACGCCTTTCCGCCTATACCACTTCTACCCAGAGTGTTGAAGAAGATTCGGCGCTACCGGGCCCAAGTCATCCTTGTGGCTCCGGACTGGGCTCGAAGAGTTTGGTATCCCGAGCTACTCAGTATGAGCGTCGATCCCCGATCCGTCTGCCTCTTCGGGAGGATCTTCTGTTGCAGCAGCAGGGGACGGTCCTCCACCCGAACCTGTCCAGCCTCCACCTGCTTGCGTGGAGATTGAGCGGTGGCAGTTGATTCCTTTCGACTTGCCTCCCAAAGTTTGTGATGTGATTCTGGCAGCCAGGCGTCCCTCCACTAAGGTGGTATACGCCTGCAGGTGGAACAAGTTTGTGGCATGGTGCACAGCAAAGGCTGTGAATCCCCTCTCTGCCCCTCTTTCTGAGGTTCTTCTGTTCCTTCTTTCCCTGGCCCAACAGGGTTCTGCCCTGGGTACCATCAAGGGCTATCTTTGTGCCATCTCGGCCTTCCTCAGGCTTCCTGATCAGCCCTCCCTTTTCAAGTCCCCTGTTGTTAACAGGTTCCTAAAAAGCATTACACACCTCTTCCCTCCTGTTCCGTTTGTGATGCCTCAGTGGGACTTGAACTTGGTTCTTACCTTTCTCATGTGCGCTCCTTTGAGCCTCTACATAACTGTCCTCTTCGTCTTCTGACTCTGAAGACAGCCTTTCTGGTGTCCATCACCTCCGCTCGGCGGGTGAGTGAGCTCCAGGCTCTATCATGCAAACCTCCCGTTCTGTCTGTCCATCCAGACAAGGTTGTTCTTAGGACGCGTCCGTCCTTCTTGCCAAAGGTGGTTACTGCCTTCCACATTGGGCAGACCATCACTTTACCCACCTTCTTTCCGCCTCCGCATCCTTCCAGAGAGGAAGAGAGGCTCCACCGTCTGGACCCAAAACGTGCGCTTTCCTTTTATATCAACCGCACACAACACTTCCGGGTGGATGACCAGCTCTTTGTTGGCTACGTGGGCGCCAAAAAAGGTCGGGCGGTGCACAAGAGAACCATCTCCCGCTGGGTAACCTTGTGTATCAAAGCCTGTATCAAAGCCTGCTATTCTTTGGCTAAGAAGGAGCCTCCTGTTGGGCTGCGTGCCCATTCCACCAGGGCAACGGCTGCTACCACGGCTTTAGGCCGCGGTGTTCCGCTGCAGGATATCTGTCAGGCAGCTACGTGGGCCTCGCTGCACACATTTACAAAGCATTACTGCCTTGACAGTCAGGTCCGGAGGGACGGCTTCTTTGGCCGTTCTGTCCTCCGGGACTTCCTTGTCTGATCTTTGTTCGCAGACCCACCACCGGGGTTGGTATTGCTGGGGTATCTATTCTAAGGTAAGGAATCTGTCACTAACGTGTCTCTTTCAGATGCACAAGTTACTAACTTGTGTAACGATATATCTGTAAGAGACAGTAGTTAGTGACAGAGTCCTTACCGCCCCACCCATCCTCCCCGTTCTGCGAACTGATTTCTAGGGTTAAGGACATCCCTTTCAGGGCCCTAGTATTTTTCAGACACCTATGTCAGCTTCTTGCATGGCTCTGCGTTCCTGGCGCGGAAAGTCGTGTACAGAACTGACGTCAGCGCGCAGGGGCGGCGTCTAAGTACTGCCCGCGACGTCATCCCGGCGATCACGACGCCGACGACGGACGCGGAGCCGCACGACGCCGCCTACCGACGCACAAGGGTACTGCTACGCAAAAACTTTCTCGGATCCAGCCTGACGCCTGGGGATATTCTAAGGTAAGGAATCTGTCACTAACTACTGTCTCTTACAGATATATCGTTACACAAGTTAGTAACTTGTGCATCATTTTTTTTTGTTTGATAAAAACTTTGAAGACATTTACGAATCTTCACAAAACTTTCCCAAAAAAGTGGCCTACTTTTTCTAGTTCCCCATGGAAAGTTTCGGGGTGATCAGTCAAGTGGAGCCCGAGAAAATGGGGGAAGGGGGTAAAAAAACGTGCATGTTCCATGCAATTTCCCATAGATAATTTAGACACGACTACAGCCCGAACTGCTGAACGGAATTACACCAAATTTGGCAGAAAGCTAGCTCTTGGTCCAGAAAGAGTCTTTTTTAGATCGAGCATCAGCACGCATGCGCTGTCTGCAATACCTGCTGTAATCACTCTACTGAGGGAAATTCCACCTGCTGCTTACCATTGGTTCTCTTCTGCGTCAGTCTTCTTTGGCGGTTCCTTATTGGTTGGTGCTCCCGATACCTCCCTTCCGTTTTTCTTTCAGAAGCACCGGCCAACTACAGTTTAATTACGCTGTGGGACTACTTCTTTTATTTACTGCTGCTGCTCATTCTTTAATGTCGTCGTTTCTTCGTAAACATACTCATTTTTAATATTTCTTACAATTTGCATTGTTAATTTTGTTTCAATTCACATTGTTTATTTTATTAATTGCACTCTGCACGCCATTGTTCATTTATATTTGTATTAGTTCCGATGACATTTTGTGTACACACGGGAAAGCCAAGGCAAGACTCGAACTTGGTTCCCGAGACCCAAAGTCGACAGCTCTGTACTTACACCATGTGAGGACCATTACACGCACAGTGCGGCGTCCCCTCCTGTAAAGCAGCTCTTATTTTTATTCTCAGCGCGCCATACGCGCTTTCAGTTTCACAATTGGGCTGCACACACCACTCGTTTTCATTACTATATGCTCCCCACAGCTGCTTCTTGACGCTCTCCTTCACATAGGACCTCTATAGAAGTAGCGTGGAGTGGTGGGAACCGGGCCGGCACCGGCAGGGTAATGCCGCTCTCCAGCCAAGCTTGGCTTCCGGTTGAGGTAGCTGGACTAGGGGAAATCACATCCTGAATTCAAACGGCTGCATTAACGCCTGGATTGCCGAGGTGAGCTCTTCAGTATTTGTACACCCCCCAATAAACAGATGCAGAAAAGCTGGCTTGGATTGTTTTCTCTCCACCGAGGCGCACAGCTGCCATAGTGCTGAGGGGTCATTAGTGCACCATTCACCAGCGGCCTTTGTGGTTGGACGTGCCCTTTTCCCTAAACCATTCAAAAAGTGAATCCTCGGCTGAGGATGTGTTTCAATCGCATCTTGTTCTGAAAAGCAGACAGGCTTTGAATGCGCCATTCCAAGTTGTGCCAGTAGACTTTTTCCCTTCCAGTTTATATATTTTGCTTCACAGTAGCACCTCAACACAATTGTTTATGTTCGAGATATAGTCCTTGCTTTTTACATCCAACCTTGTAGCTTTTAAATGTCCTTGGTCTTCTTTGCTCGTGTTGTTGAATAGAATTTTCTCCTTTTACATGAAAATGTCCAAATTTGCCTTATGGGTTTTTCTATTATGCACTTACTGTCTGTAAGCTTTCTTCAGTCAATTGCAAAGCTACTAATTGTAATGATGGGCACGATAACTGTCTATTTGTTACTCTTGGAAAAAACTATTAAAATATGCAGCATATAAATACTTAAGTTAATTTTGTTCTAATTCACATTGTTTATTTATTTTATTAATTGCACTCTGCACACCATTGTTTTATTTTTTTATTACTTCCGATTGACATTTTTGGTACACACACGAAAGCCACGCCAAGACTCGAACCCGGTTCCAGAGTCCCAATGTCGGCAGCTTTTTACTTACACTCGTGTCGTCAGTTCGGTACTTCCACTAAGTGAGGACCAAAGTGCTGCGCATTACATGCACAGTGCGGCGCCCCCTCCTGCATACCAGTGCTTGTTTCTCTTACTGTTCCTTTTTTAGGGGCATGTGAAACACCTCTCTTCGCCAAATGCAGTTTTAATATGATCCTATTTCTGTTCTTTATTTATTTAACAACTCAAATATCAATTAAGGTAAAGAGAAAGTATTAGGGCACTAAACATACACAGGAGTTGTATTATAAATTATTTTGTAGACAAGGGGATACTAAATATGGAACTTACGAGGTTGCCACTGTTTTCCTGGAGAATGTGCACTATGTTTTGAACAGCTTTAAAGGGAAGACAGTTTTATGTTTACAGGGTTGCTTTAAACCTGTTTATTTCACAAACTCTTATGCGCAATGTGTTCCGTGGCTTTCTTACTATAGCATGCTATAGTGTGCACGTTTGTTTCAGATGTTCAAATTATTTTTTAATAATTTTGAAAAAATGTACACTGTTTTTGCAAAGCTTGTGTCTCCCTACTGTTTTCCTATAGGCAAAAACTAGACCACGCTGACAGCAAACGTGTCCCTGTTTTGCACCTTTTTAAATCTTAATAAAATGGCAAAGGAAAAAACCTGTGAGGCAAAAAGTGCCACCAATAGTTGCCACAAGCCAGACCTGCGTAGTGGCATTTAAGTGCTCTTGGAAGACAAACAGACTCTTCTTTACTCCACCACTTTCCCTCACTGAGGTGCAGTCTGTCTATAAAGTACATAGTAGAAGGTCTCTCATTGGCTCTCTCCCCTCTATCTCTCACACACACTTATGTCTCCTGTTCTGTCTCTCTCGAACGCACACACATACACACATGCGCTCTCTTTCTAATATTCATTCGGTACAGACTGCACTCCCAGTTTCTTTCGCTCTCTTCCTCTCATATATACCCCCATTTTTCTCTCTCTCTCTCTCTCTCTCCCTCTCTCTTTCTAAAGCGCAAGTTCATCTCTCTCTGCCAAAAGACTATTCTGTCTCTCCAAGGCCCATCATACCTCTTTCAGCCACCTTAATTTCTCTTAAGTCAGAGCGCATGCTCTCTTCCTATCTAAGGGACAAGCCACAGGCTCCCTCTTTTATCTTTCTCAAATACTGGCTCTCTCTAAGGTGCAGAACACATGCTCCCTGGTCCAGCTACTTTCTTTGGAGCAGGGTCCGCCTGCCTCTCAGGCAAACAGTTCATTTCTTCTCCCACGTACTACAGCACGGTCTTTCAGTCTCTAACGTACACAACACTTGTTCCCTCTCTAAGCTGCTACATGTCTCTAAGCCTCGGGCACACCCTTCGCCTATACCTTGGAGGGCGCACTCCACTAATTCCAGCCACAAAATACAGGCTCCCTCTCTCACATGCCCTAAAGGGGCAAACTTTCTAAGGTGTAAACTCCTCACTAAGGTTCTGGTTGCAGGCTCTCCCTCTCTCTAGTGTAGGACTCTGGCTCCCTTACTAAGGTACAGGAGGGAGACTCCTTCTCTCATGCGCACATATTCTTCTTCGTTCAGGCGCATGCTCTCTCACTCAGATGCAGCCTGTCTCTGGGGTGCAGTGCACATGCCCTCTCTCTAACATGCAGGGCGCAAGCTTCTGGCAACGCTCCTTATCACATGCTTCAGGTCAGTATAAAGCGCCTAAAAGCTCAAACGGTTGTGGAACTTGAAAAGACTGCCTCGTTAACAGCAGTTACATGCATTAAGTAAAGCCTACACAACAACACCCGAATGTCTTTTTTTTAAATTTAACAAAACCTGGGTCATAAATATGGCAACCCGTGTTTAGTCCAGCACCATTGCTTCATTTTGAAATTGCACCTAGAGGGGAGCAGGGTGTTTAAAAGACTATATGTGTGTTAAACTCACCGCCTAGCATTTCAACATTCACCAGAGGACCTCCTCCACCCGCATAGGTTTTAAGTTCCAAACCTATACAGTAGGACACAGACTTTTCAAATTTTCAACATCTACCTATGGTCCTTCACTTGAAATCCTGGTTCAATTACCCCCAGCCCCCAAAGTGTGAGGAACAGAGCTCAACATTTCAATATTCTCTAGTGCACGCCTACCCTTCCTCAGCCCAGGTTAAACTTATTGAGCTTAGTTACTGTTTTTTCAGTGTCACAGCTCACCATTTCAACATGCGCTAACAATGGACGTATTTTCCATGGTTAATATCTCTGAGCCCATGCAATTAAAGCCTCAAAGCTTAACATTACAACATTCTCTAACAATGGATTTCCTTTCCTCGGTTACAGTCTCCATGCTCATAATGCACAAATCTCAGAGCTCCACATTTCAACATTCTCTGATCGATTTCCTTCCCATTGTTAATGCCCCGCTTCTGTATGCTAACACGATGCACACAGGTGTGTGGCCACAAGTTAAACATGGCACTTTACCTGCCCTGGTACCCTGCACATTCCTTTTCTAATTTTTAGGGGAAGTAAGTTACGGCAGGTGTTCTGGTTATGGCTCCACACAAGTATTAATATTTTTAACTTCACACACTCACAGTTAGTGGGAAATGAGTCCGGAGTGCGACAGCGATCCTTTCCTCAGCTCAGGTTAAACTTGCTTAGTTACTGCTTACTCAGTGTCATAGCTCAATATTTGAGCTATCTCTAATAACTCACCCCGCACCAAACTCACGGACCCTGTCCCATAGCATACATCACCACAGTTCCCATATTTTGTTAATACACTTCAACTGAAGCCCAAATCTATCCACTCCTCTCCCCGCCTGATGTTCTCTCTCTCCCTCACAAATGTTCAAGGTCTCACTATCTCCACATGCCTAGGGACCCCTTTGTTTTCCGGGCGTTCTCCCTTCCAAGTGTTCTCTCTCCCTCTCAAGTGGCCAAACTTGATAGATCTATCTACCCATTCCCTATGTTCTATCATTTTCCACTGCACACCCTGCTACATAATTACACTACACAAATCCACTCCACACCACACACAATTCCACAATTAACAATCCCAATACAAACCTCATAATTCCACTCCACACCACATACATTCAATACACTACAAACCAAAACGCATAAGTATAAGGCATTGTCGTTTAAAGCGTCAAAAGCTCTAACTCTAAAAAACGCAAGATCTATTGCATTGATAATGCTTGTTCCAATTTGGAGTAAATCCGTTCAGTAGTTTTGTAGTTATTAATGAAAAAAGATTTATGTATATCTAGGGACGCAAATCCTCCACGGATTCGTCGGAGCTCATGCTGAGATCTGATTGGCTACCAACACTTCAGCCAGGAAGTGTTGGCAGCCATCTTGGGACTCGGACTCGTCCAAAGGCCGTGTGTGGCGTGTGGTTGGCTGCATACGGGGGGTGCGGCGTGGGGTTGGCCGCAGGGCATGGCCGTGGCCAACCTCCCGCTGTGCATGGCCAAAAGCCTTGCGCTGCAGAAGTTGGATTAACGTATGTTAATTAAATATTACTTTATGTTAAAAAAACTCATTAGAAAAACAAAAGTTACAGGGACGTTGTAGTTAGGAAATACAATTAAAACAAGCATTTGCAATGCAATAGGTCTCGCATTACTGAAAGTTTAAGCTATTGGTATTACATTATTATTAGCAACGCCAATGGCTCAAACTTTCAGTAATGCAAGACCTGTTGCATTGCAAATGCTTGTTTTGCATGGGCATTAAATAGAGGTGGATTGGGAGACAATTCCCTAATTCATCAGTTTGTGGCCAATTTAAGCATTCCACATTGATATGGGCCTGCCATAAAGATTTGTGACCTTCCACAGGGTGACGTGAGACAGGCCTGGCTTGCTTTGAAGTTGGATCACTAACCCAGGAGAAAAGCACATCTTACCCCGGACACTAAAATAACTGAGAACAGGAAAGGCCGCTTTAATTGTTTTTAAATGGCACAACAAACACAAGTATTTACCTTGCAGTTCATTCCCACACTTGACCTCCAACAGGGGGCTGATCCCCGGTAGAGACTGGGCACTGCTCTACTATTTACTGATTGTAACCTTTGCTTGGGTTTATGAAGCGTTAAACAGTCAGCATCCTGTGAATCCTCCATGAGTGCATGTGGGCGATTGTGCGGCTGCCATTTTTTACCCCGAAGCTTGTTGCGCAGTTGAAAACAAAAGCATGTCTTAAAAAAAACATAAGTGCAAACAGTAGTCGCAGCCGCGCATAACAAAGTTAATGATGCGCGCCATTGTTAAAATTCTAGTGTGGCGTGCCTCTCTTTTTTTTTGATGGAATTATGCTGTCCATGTCTTATGCGCGGCCACCATTGTTGACACCAAGGGCGTGCCATGCTGTTGAAAAAAAAAGAGCGTCTTAAAAAAAAATACGACAAAGCCAAAAGTGTTGCACTGCAATAAAAATAATATATTAGTGCGTGTGCACCGTTAATGGCGCGGCTGCTATTGTTGAAGCACTGCTTAAAAAAAGACAAGCGGTTGCAGGAGAGTATGTAGTGCCTGCAATAGGAGAAAGTCATTTAAGAAAATAGTGCTGACAGACTGTAAATAAAACGTATCGAGTAACAACAAATGTTACAGGGACAGTCCTCATGGGAGATTACAACAGGAGAGAAGGAGGTACTAAGGAGGGCCTACTAAGCCTATTCACGAATCAAATACCACCATTTACAAAGGACAGTAACAGGAGCCAATTGAAAAGATGGGCGGAAAATGGGTGGAGCTTCAAGTCCATACCTGAATACAGCTTGTCTCGAAGAGACAGTGCAAGTGCTGCCTAGGCGATACCTAAAAACCTGAGAAATTAACTGAAAAAAACAAAGGTTACAGGGAAGTTAGGTTAACATTTTACACACTCAAAACTATAGAAATTCAGCAGTTATAGATAGAGTTATCTGAAAAAAATATAACTCATGCACTTAGGTAACTATAACTTGCACCCACGCCATGCACTGCTAATTACCCCACATATTACATTACTCATGACATCTTCTATGACATCATTGATAATATCACTGCAACATTTGCAATTAAATTATTGATGGAAAATTGTGCATGACGAGGGCATGAGATATAGTTGCCTTAGGGTAGTTATAGTGAGGACCAACTTTTCCAAATGGATCAAGCGTTTTTTGTTTTGCTAATAACTATGATGCCAGGAATCTTCACGAAGTGTTCAAAACTAGTTTGCCACTCACTCTAGGTTCTGTGTGGAAAGTTTCAGGGTGATTCATGAAGTGGGGGCAGAGAAAAAGGAGGGGTCCCAAAACACTTTTTCCCCACACAGTGTCCATGGGGATTTTGCAGTTTTTGAACACGACTAAAGGCCGAACCGCTGAACGGATTTACACCAAAATTGGCTGAAATGTAGATCTTGGTCTAGAAAGAGTGTATTTTGTAATTTGATGTAAATCTGTTCAGTAGTTTTGGAGTTATTAAAGGAATAAGACATTTATATATCTAGGGATGTGAATCCTTCACGGATCCACTCGCGGGGGATTTGCGGATCCGGAGTCAGAATCAGAATAAACTTTATTCGATTTAAATAAATGGACCATAAAAGAACAATAAAAGACAATACATGATCATACAGTTTGTTTCCAAAAATGTAATTACAATGCATTATAAAACAATTCATAAAAGTGCACTATCATGTCTTGCCATTCCCCACTCCGTGGTGTCCAGATGACAATGTTACATGTTTGAATTCAAAACGAGAGGAAGGAAAAGAGAGCAAAAACCTCAACTAGGGGACCGCTATGCGCTCCTGGATACCTAGTTATTAATTCCAAATATAAAAAAGTGCTGAGAGGAACTCCACAAAGCCGGCTCACTATGGATGTAAACTCCACAAGGTGTAAGTACCAAGCTTGGCCAGGGTTATTACCTGCGTTAATGGCACCATATGTGGACCACAACATCAGAGACCGAAACCATAAACTCACAGGACGGGGTAACAAATTCCAAAAGCCTCAGTCCTGTGGTGCGAGAGGGACTAAGAGGGACGGCAAGGGGTCGACTGACCAAGGTGCAAAGTGGTAAATAAATACATCTTAAAAAGCAGTCATCACTTGTCAAGACACAGGTCTGTGGTAGTAAATAATGTTATAAAGCGCGTAATCAAGATCCAACCCTCCCCAGTATAAAAACCCATCCCAGAGGACAGATGTCATAAACATTAAAAAAAAAAGTCAAATCCACAAAGTGTGCCAACACATAGCTACTGCTTCATAACATCGTGGATCGTTGATCAGTAAGTGACCCTGGGGTATCTTCCCCGTTAATCCCATGGGAACTCTCTAATCTTTGTTACCAGACACAGGTAAGTATAGACAGTCATTATGATTTCATCCAAAGCTAGACGTTGGAGCAACAAAAGTGCCTGCGTGCAATGTCTTATAGAGAATTTATTGAGGTGAACTTTAATGATCCATGATCTGGGTTTAGAATAGAATCTGCAGAAGAACGCAACGTGTAAGGTGCTTTGTGGTGAAATTGAGTCACAAGGGCAGGGAACATGATTACAATCCCAATTATTACAGTGAGGGAAGGCCACAAGCCTATGGAACAAGTTAAGTCTGAAGCTCGACAAAAGGAAGTTCTGGTGTTGCTCGGCATTAAGTAGCAAGTATGGCTGAATACCCTCAGATGGGGCCAGTGAGATATAGGATATTACAGATGACATGTTTCTGACTTTATCCCACCTTACTGCCCCAAACTTTGCATAGCACAAGTCCCTCAGTGAACTTTTGCTTAGGGAGGGATAAAGGATTTTCAATTATCTCAGGACTAGACAGAGCTAGAGTCAGGTCCCTGATCTCCCTCAGCCAAGGGACATCAAGGCCCTGGTCCAATGCAAAGCAATCCTCAATGATCTCTCTGTTTAATACAAGAGCCTCATTAGTCCAAACTCGCCTCACAACATAAGAGGGAGGGTCCGTATTTTATCCTCTAGTGGGATTAACCCCAGCTCATTACGACAAATAAAAGTAGCAGTAAATTGGCGAACGGAGAGCAGGCGACGGGCAAACCTATTTTCAGTTGTCTGAAGCCCAGTAACTATGCTAAAGCCCCAGACTCCGGCTCCATAGGTAGCCACACTAAGGTTTTTTGCCAGATAGATTACTAACATATGATGATCTAGTCTCCTTCCTAAATTGGCAGCAAAACAAAATAGGGCATTAACACCCAGTGCAAACTCACTATTTCTGATTTAACATTACGCGAGGATCCGCTGATCCACTGCTGCGCTCAGTGCGGCACCCAGTGTAAATTTGCAGTTGATCCGCAGATCTGAAGAGCAATGAAAAAAAATACACCCACTCACACACCAAACCCCCTTGTGCCGTAAAGTAACTTTAGGCTGCGAGTTATAGTTTCTTAACATAAGTATAGCTACTGAATTTGTATGGTTTTGGGTGCGTAAAACGTGAACCTAAATATAACGTCCCTATAACCTTTGTTTTATTCAGTATATCTAGATAGATAACATATATGTATAATATATATATATATATATATATATTGCTCCCTTTTTCATAATTCATTTAGTTCCTGAAGGATGAAGATAAATACAAACCTAATAAGTATTCATGAAAAGCCAGTGACCTTCAAATCTAGTTATAAACTGCAATAGACAATAACTAGTCTAGGTTTCAAGCTCCTATGGAGCAGTATACTCATATTAGTTTGGCCAAAGACTTTAGAATTTAGGTCTAATTTGAGATCAATAAAAGTCTATGTTCTCGCATTGTTTGCGATCAAAACATGAAGAAATATGGTGAAAGCAATGTATTTTTAGCACCAAAACCTTATACTTTTCTTTGGAGCACCAAGGATGGGTCACATTAACGCAAAGGTTCTCGCATCAGTTTAATCAACAGAGGCATTACAGAGATCTACAGCCAATTGTTTTAGGGGTGAAGAAATCTATTGATTGGCTCGCAAACCAATAAGAATGGGGCACACAGAATAGAGATCACCCAGATGGCGCAACATTGACTTCCTAACTTTCCTATACCACGTCACTGAGCTAAGGAAGGGGAAGAGCTCAATTTTGAAATCACTAGGCAAAATTACTGCCAGACAGATGGATGTTGAACATTTTGCGGTCAGGGCACAAAGCATACATTGCTCCCATTGGAAAAACATTTCAGCTGATCTGTTTTTCAATGCAATTCCTCTGCACTTTCATGAGAACCACCTTTTATAGTCGTTGATGTAGATTACACCCATTTCAGCCAGGCATTGCTGAGGAATCTATTAAGATGAGTTATTCTGTCTCATTACCTTGGTCTTCTATTTTAGAAGCGGGTAAATCCATCAAAAATGCATTGTTTTTTTTGTTTTTTTTAGCAGATGCATAGAAGAAAAAAAAACAACCATTGATAAAAACAGGGCATTTTAAAGACACCATTTGACCAATATTCATTCATAAACATATAGTACATTTGGATACAGCAGATATTCTAAAGTGCAGTATAGCATATTCCGACAACATCCCAGTTGAATACAAATCTTATAAAATACAGTGATTAATGTCCCTAATTAATACGAAAATGCAGTGCTGAAGTGCATCCAGTGCAAACTTCCCTTAATCTTCCTAGGCAACTCATGCTAAAGTGCAGAATTTAAGTGCATTTGTTTTTTTTTTGGGCTTATTTATTTTATGTTAAGACAACCCTCTTTCTTTCTAGACAAGACTCTGCAATGGAATATGGGCTTCTTCTTCCTGCGAGATTTCTAACTTCGCCATGTATTTCCAAACAGCAGTACATTTTTTAGTAGCACCCACTCTCTTTGCATACGCCTCTTCAAATTTCCTTGTTCATTTCATTTTATTTAGCCATCCCACATAAGTAGGTATTTTTGAAGACCTCCAATTCTAAAGTAACAGCGAGCGTGCTACAAGGGAGGCAATTGCTATAAATGTCTCCTCACCTCTTGTCCTTGCCATATTTACCCCTTGTCTAGTAATAACGAAGAGAGCTACATCTGCCTCGGGATCTCAGCTCTCTGGATCCCCTGGCATAAGGCCGAGAAAACCCTTTCCCACAATTGCCCTACCCTCGGACAAGTAAAGAAAGTATGTAGCCAATCTCCCTCTCCTTCTGCCTGACAATGGAAGCATCTCTTCTCCAAGTCAGGACATATTTTCTGGAGTTCTTTAGGTGTATAGTATGCCATCCATCGAGACAAAAAGGCCATTCTTTTAAAGTTGGCAGCTCTTAGGGCCTTACTACCTAACTGTGATATGGCCTGCCAATCCCGATTCGAGAGTGTACATTGTGTCTCCTGGGTGACTTTTTCTAGGAATTTCTTGACCAGCGTTGATTCCCCATGGGAGCATAAAAGACGATACCAGTTCCCCACCCCTCTTAGCTTTGCTCCCTGTAGGGCAGTCACGAGCTTAGTTGGACCGGCGCTTGAAGGGAGATTATATCTATTTAAAAATATATAATCTGTATGTATTCAAAGAAGCGAGGCTTACTCCAGTCACCACATCTGTTTTGGACCTCTTGCCAAGTAATCACTCTATTTCCTACTAGATAGAAAAATGCCCCAACTCTTTGAGCACAGTTATTCCAGCATCTTAAAGGGCTAGTCTGAACTTGAAGACCCAGGCTTTTACATTCACCTAGTTTTAAGTAGTAAAACCCTGTAGCACCTGCTTGCTTAAAAAAAAGTCTGTAGTCTATAAGAATATTCCTGCAAAGTCTTGTACCTAGTTTTTTTAGGGAGTTTTGCAGTTTTTAATTATGTCGGAATCTGCGAGCCAGTCTCCTGCACCATTTTATCCAGAAAAAAATTATCTGCTGATCCATTCAAGTCCACTAAACGAGCTGTCAAATCTAAAATAGCGGCTTCATAATATGTACGAATTCGAGGAAGTGCAATCCCCCGGGTCAATATCCAATTGGAGCACCGCAAGTTTGACCCTGGGTACCTTCTTGCTCCAGACAAACTGTCTAAACATTGTATCTTAAAGAGACACGTTAGTGACAGATTCCTTACCTTAGAATATCCCCAGGCGTCAGGCTGGATCCGGAAAGTTTTTGCGTAGCAGTACCCTTGCGCGTCGGTAGGCGGCGTCGTGCGGCTCCGCGTTCGGCGTCGGGATCGCCGGGATGACGTCGCGGGCAGTACTTAGACGCCGCCCCTGCGCGCTGACGTCAGTTCTTTCTTTTTCCGCGCCAGTAAGCGCAGATCCGGGAAGAGCAGTGCCCTAGTCATTTTTTGACTAAGTTTTTGGGTGATTTTTCACTGTTTTCTCGAGTCATCTCGACTCCGAAGGTGTCGGTAGGGATGCCCGGCTTCAAGCCATGCGACGCCTGTGGTCGAATGATGTCGATCACGGACCCGCATCAGGAATGTCTCTACTGCCGCGACCACGACACGAAGTCGTGCCCCGACTGCCGGGCCTTGCATCCGAAGGCTTTGCGAGAGCGGTCTCGAAAGCTCCTCGAGGTCCGGCAGTCGGCTCCACGCCACGGTCACGCGAGAGGTCGAGTGGCCGGTCGCGGAGTCCTCATCGGTCGTCGGGGTCCAAGTCTTCGCACTCCTCCGGTAAGTCGAAGCATAAGAAGTCGAAGAAGCGTCATCGCTCGACGACTTCCCCTCGCCGGTCTCGCGGCTCGGCTGAGGGTCCTGTCGGCACCGTACCCGCCCCGCGGCTCCGGGAGTGCCTGTGGGGCCGCCCCCGCATTACCCGTCCTTCCCAGGTTCGGGGGCGACTCCGGCCGAGATACAGGAGTTCCTGTCGGCCATGGCCCGCCTTTTCGGGCCTCAAGGTCCCCCCGGTGCGCCTTCGGGCCACGCGGGCCCTGATGGGGTTTCTCCGGCGCCGCCTGCGACTCCGGTCCCGGCGCCACCTGTCACACCAGCCTCGGCCCCGGCCTCGACCCCGGCTCCGGTGCTGCCACAACCCCGATCGACGCGGGTTGACCTGACGACACCTCCACCGGCGCCGATCTCTCCGGTGCCGTTCCTGACGCCGCCCGGGGCCCCGGGCGGCGTCGTTCCCCGGTTCTCTCCAGATCCGGACACGGCGCCGGACCGGCGTCGATGAGACCTTGGGTCCCGCATGTCCCTCCTCCTTATTTTTAACCAGAATTGGAGGACGAAGAGAACTGGGAGGGGTCTGATGACCCTCTCACACAGCAGTGTGAGTTTGATCAGTACTGGGCTGAGGAGCTTGGGAATGCCAGTGGTCTGGACACCTCCCCTGACTCTGGCATGCTGTCTCCTCCTTCCGTGGCAACGGAGGAGGGAGCAAACTTTGCAACGGTGTTGCGTAGAGCAGCTGGGGCCTTACACCTCCAGTTGCCTACCGTGGCTGTCAATCAATCAATCAATCATGTCACTTATAAAGCGCACTACATACCCGCGAGGGTCTCAAGGCGCTGGGGGAAGAGGGGGGTGGTGCTGCTACTGATCGAAGAGCCAGGTCTTGAGGAGTCTTCTGAAGGCCAGTAGGTCTTGGGTCTGTCGGAGGTTGGTGGGGAGGGTGTTCCAGGTCTTGGCGGCGAGGTGGGAGAAGGATCTGCCGCCGGCGGTCGTTTTCTGGATGCGGGGGACTGTGGCGAGGGCGAGGCTGGTCGAGCGGAGCTGGCGGGTGGGGGTGTAGAAGCTGAGTCGTCTGTTGAGGTAGGCTGGTCCGGAGTTGTGGAGTGCTTTGTGTGCGTGGGTGAGGAGCTTGAAGGTTATCCTCTTGTTGACAGGGAGCCAGTGCAGGTCTCTCAGGTGGGGTGTGATGTGGCTGCGTCGGGGGATGTCGAGGATAAGACGTGCAGAGGCGTTCTGGATGCGTTGCAGCCGTCTCAGGAGCTTAGCCGTCGTTCCTGCGTAGAGGGCGTTTCCGTAGTCCAGCCTGCTGGTGACGAGGGCCTGGGTGACTGTTTTTCTTGTTTCGGTGGGGATCCACTTGAAGATCCTGCGGAGCATTCGGAGGATGTTGAAGCAGGATGAGGAAACGGCGTTGACCTGCTTAGTCATGGAGAGGGTGGGGTCGAGGATGACCCCTAGGTTGCGTACGTGGTCGGTGGGTGGCGGGGCTGTTCCCAGTGATGTTGGCCACCAGGAGTCGTCCCAGGCTGAAGGGTTGGAACCAAGGATGAGGACCTCCGTCTTGTCCGAGTTCAGCTTCAGGACTAACATCCTGACGGAAGTGCTTCAGCCGGCGGCTACCTCCTCGGAGCCACTGCTGCCGTTTAACGAGGCGCTTTCAGACATTCTTTTGGGCACCTGGTCCAAGCCCACCACAGGGGCTCCTGTGGATAGGAACGTGGCCCAACGCCATCGCCCTGCTCCGGGCGACCCCTGTTCCTCTCCCAACACCCCACCCCTGAGAGCTTGGTGGTCCAAGCCTCTGCTTCCCAAAGCGCCTTCCCTACCGCTCCCCCGGATAGGGAATCCAAACGCCTGGATCAATTTGGGAAGAAGGTCTTTTCTTCCTCCAGTGCTGGCTTGCGGTCCGTCAATACCACTTGCCTCTTGGGCCGATATTCCCACCCCTTGTGGGACTCGGTGGCGCAAGTTCTGCCCCAGTGTCCTGAGGAGGTCCAGACACTGCTTACCCGCACCATTGCGGAGGGAAGAGATGCGGCAAAGTACACCATCAGATGTGGCCTTGATACCGCCGACTCGCTAGGCAGATCGCTTGCGACAACAGTGGCGCTGCGCCGTCACGCCTGGCTGAGAACCACTGGTTTCTCGGGTGATGTCCAAAACACTCTTATGGACATGCCCTTTGATGGGGTCGGTCTTTTTGGGAACAAGGCAGACCATGCACTGGAGCGTTTTAAGGACTCACGGGCTACGGCCAAGTCCCTGGGCCTTTCTGCTGTATGCCCTCCGCAGCCATCTGCTTTTCGCCCCTTTCGTGGCCATGGAAGGGGCACCCAGTCACGTCCGCTGCCCAGCCACCGGCCCGCGCAGCAAGCGTCTTCGCGTGGCCGAGGACGTGGCTCCCGCCGTGGCGGGTCAGGCAACCAGCGTGCGGGTTAGGCCACCAATCCCGCCCCGTCCGCGGCCTCCAAGCCCTCCTAGTCCTTTCAGGTGCACAGCACGCCAGTAGGGGGCAGGGTCCGCCATCACCTTCACCACTGGCGTGCCATCACCTCGGACAGGTGGGTCTTGGACATTGTCCGAAGGGGCTACTCCCTCCCCTTCAAGACCATCCCCCAGCCATGCCACCTCAATTCCACCGCATGTCAGGGGATCACTTGGTGCTTCTTCAGAAGGAAGTTGCGGCCCTCTTGGCCAAGAGGGCCATCGAGCGCGTTCCGACCCCAGAAGTAGGACGTGGTTGCTACTCCCACTACTTTCTGGTGCCAAAAAGGACAAGGAGGACATGCGTCCTATCTTGGACCTCCGGAACGTCAATCGCTTCCTCCGGAAGGAGAAGTTCAAGATGCTCACCCTAGCTCAGGTCTTGACTGCTCTCGACCCTGGAGACTGGATGGTAGCGTTGGACTTGCAGGACGCATATTTCCACATCCCCGTCCTGCCGGCCCACCGGCGTTACCTGCAGTTCACGGTAGGCCTCGAGCATTTTCAGTTCACAGTGCTCCCTTTTGGCCTTACCAGCGCCCCTCGGGTGTTCACGAAAGTGATGGCGGTGGTCGCAGCTCATCTGCGCCGGGCAGGGGTTCCAGTCTTCCCCTACCTCGACGACTGGCTGCTGAAGGCGGGTTCGTCCCAGGCAGTCGTCTCCCACCTCCAGACTACGGCCGAACTCCTGCACTCGCTGGGGTTCTCCATCAACGTGCCGAAGTCGCACCTGATTCCTTCTCCACAGCTCCTTTTCATCGGAGCAGTTCTGGACACGACGCAGTTTCGGGTCTATCCTCCCGAACGGCGAGTCCGGGATATTCAGGCTATGATTCCGATCTTTCAGCCTCTATCCTGGGTTTCGGTACGGATGACCCTGAGGCTGCTGGGCCTCATGGCCTCCTGCTGGTCGATCATGCCAGATGGCATATGCGGGCTCTGCAGTGGGACCTGAAGTTCCAGTGGGCGCAGCATCAGGGGAACCTGTCCGATTACGTCCAGATCTCGGAGGGAACTGCAAGGCAGTTGCAGTGGTGGCTCTCGAACCGGCAATGAGTCATGGGCAGATCCCTCTCCCTTCCCCAGCCAGAGCACACAGTTGTGACGGACGCGTCCCTTCTGGGATGGGGCGGTCACATGGGAGAGGCGGAGATCAGAGGCCTCTGGTCTCCGGCGGATCCCGGCTCCATATCAACCTTCTGGAGCTCCGGGCGATCCGACTTGCACTCAAGGCATTCCTTCCCTCTGTCAAAGGGAAGGTAGTGCAGGTGTTCACAGACAACACCACCGCCATGTGGTACTGCAACAAACAGGGCGGGGTGGGGTCGTGGACCCTATGTCAGGAGGCTCTGCACCTCTGGACATGGCTGGAACATCAGGGCATATTCCTGATGGTTCAACACCTGGCAGGTTCCCTGAACGCCAGGGCGGACGAACTCAGCCGTAGGTGCATGATGGATCACGAATGGCGTCTTCACTCGGAGGTGGCGCAATGTCTCTTTCAGCAGTGGGGAGAGCCTTGGTTAGATCTGTTCGCCACCGAAGAGAACGCGCAATGTCAGCAGTTCTGCACGTTGGAATTTCCAAGGCGGCACTCGCTCGGTGACGCTTTTCGTCGCGAGTGGAGTTGCGGTCTGTTGTACGCCTTTCCGCCTATACCACTTCTACCCAGAGTGTTGAAGAAGATTCGGCGCGACTGGGCCCAAGTCATCCTTGTGGCTCCGGACTGGGCTCGAAGAGTTTGGTATCCCGAGCTACTCAGTATGAGCGTCGATCCCCGATCCGTCTGCCTCTTCGGGAGGATCTTCTGTCGCAGCAGCAGGGGACGGTCCTCCACCCGAACCTGTCCAGTCTACACCTGCTTGCGTGGAGATTGAGCGGCGGCAGTTGATTCCTTTCGACTTGCCTCCCGAAGTTTGTGATGTGATTCTGGCAGCCAGGCGTCCCTCCACTAAGGTGGTATACGCCTGCAGGTGGAACAAGTTTGTGGCATGGTGCACAGCAAAGGCTGTGAATCCCCTTTCTGCCCCTCTTTCTGAGGTTCTTCTGTTCCTTCTTTCCCTGGCCCAACAGGGTTCTGCCCTGGGTACCATCAAGGGCTATCTTTGTGCAATCTCGGCCTTCCTCAGGCTTCCTGATCAGCCCTCTCTTTTTAAGTCCCCTGTTGTTAACAGGTTTCTTAAAGGCGTTACACACCTCTTTCCTCCCGTTCCGTTTATAATGCCTCAGTGGGACTTAAATTTGGTTCTTACTTTCTTAATGTGCGCTCCCTTTGAGCCTCTGCATAACTGTCCTCTTCGTCTTCTTACTCTGAAGACAGCCTTTCTGGTGGCCATCACCTCCGCTCGGCGGGTGAGTGAGCTCCAGGCTCTTTCATGCAAACCCCCCTTTCTGTCTGTTCATCCAGACAAGGTTGTTCTTAGGACGGGTCCGTCCTTCTTGCCAAAGGTGGTTACTGCCTTCCACATTGGGCAGACCATCACTTTGCCCACCTTCTTTCCGCCTCCGCATCCTTCCAGGGAGGAAGAGAGGCTCCACCGTCTGGACCCAAAACGTGCGCTTTCCTTTTACATCAACTGCACACAACAGTTCCGGGTGGATGACAAGCTCTTTGTTGGCTTGTGTATCAAGGCCTGTTATTCTTTGGCTAAGAAGGAGCCTCCTGTTGGGCTGCGTGCCCATTCCACCAGGGCAACGGCTGCTACCACGGCTTTAGGCCGCGGTGTTCCGTTACAGGATATATGTCAGGCAGCTACGTGGGCCTTGCTGCACACGTTTACCAAACATTACTGCCTTGACAGCCAGGTCCGGAGGGACGGCTTCTTTGGCCGTTCTGTCCTCCGGGATTTCCTTGTCTGAATCTGTTCGCAGACCCACCACCGGGGTTGGTATTGCTGGGGTATCTATTCTAAGGTAAGGAATCTGTCACTAACGTGTCTCTTTCAGATGCACAAGTTACTAACTTGTGTAACGATATATCTGTAAGAGACAGTAGTTAGTGACAGATTCCTACCGCCCACCCATCCTCCCCGTTCTGTGAACTGATTTCTAGGGTTAAGGACATCCCTTTCAGGGCCCTAGTATTTTTCAGACACCTATGTCAGCTTCTTGCATGGCTCTGCGTTCCTGGCGCGGAAAGTCGTGTACAGAACTGACGTCAGCGCGCAGGGGCGGCGTCTAAGTACTGCCCGCGACGTCATCCCGGCGATCCCGACGCCGACGACGGACGCGGAGCCGCGCGACGCCGCCTACCGACGCGCAAGGGTACTGCTACGCAAAAACTTTCCGGATCCAGCCTGACGCCTGGGGATATTCTAAGGTAAGGAATCTGTCACTAACTACTGTCTCTTACAGATATATCGTTACACAAGTTAGTAACTTGTGCTTCAAGCTCTTTAAAATAGATGGTATTAATTTTTATCGGTATATTTGTGAAGAGAAAAATAAGCAAAGGTAGAATAGACATTTTGATAAGGGCCACACAGCCTATCAATGTGAGGGGTAATAATGACCAATCGTCTAGCAGTTTTTTAATTTTATTCCGCATGGCTTCATAATTTAATTTATAAAGTTCCCCATATTGATTAGTGACATATCCCTAGATATCGAATTGGATTGGGCTTGAGGGCTTGTTGTTTAAGACTTTCGGGGAGAAAATCACACTTCGTGTTGATGGTTAAAATCTCAGTCTTATTATGGTTAATTTTATACCCCCCAATCAATTCAAATTGAGCAAATTCTGCTAAAACTCGGTCTATATTCTGGCTCTCTGGACTAAGATAAAGGATGATGTCATCTGCAAACAACTTTAATTTTGCCATGCCTGATATTGGTGCTCTAATTGTCATATTATTGCGAATTTTAGTGGCCAAGGGCTCGATAAAAAAGGTAAATAAGACGGGTGAGAGCGGGCACCCTTGTCTGGTCCCCCGATTCACATTTACTGTCCCTGCTAAATTTGCATTGATAAAGACCTGAGCCTGCGCCCCCTGGTAAATATTCCACAGCATTTTTGTGACCAGGGGGGACCCTATACCTACCCAAACCATAAAAAACAGCATCCCAGTTGACCAGATCGAACGCCTTTTCTGCGTCAGCCATCATGACAAGCGCCGGAGTTTGATTGCTGTTAAAAAAGTTGAGTGCCTGTATTAAAAACCCTGTATTTGCAGACATTAACCTCCCTGCGACAAACCCTGTCTGGTCTCTATGGATCACTTCTTGTGCCAGAGGGGTAAAACGCCGTGCCCAGATTTTCATTAAGATTTTATAGTCAGAGTTGAGAAGACTGATTGGTCTATAAGCATTAATATCCTTAGGATTTTTACCCTTTTTCACGAAACTAACAATGATGGATTCTTTGAAAGTTGGGGGAACCAAACAACCTGCCTTTATATAATTAAAAAGTTTTGTCAAAAAGGGTGTTAATTCCTTAGCAAAAACCTTATAGAATTCTATTGGTAGCCCATCATTTCCACAGGCTTGTGCTCCCGCCATTGTATCTAGGGCTGCCAAGATTTCTGCTCCTGCTATATCAAGTTGAATCTTCTCCGCCTGGGTAATTGACAAATGGGGGAGATTTACTCCCTCGAAATAATGCTGAATTGACTCTTGCCTGACCCTGTACTTAGTTGCGTATAGCTGCTCATAATGCTCCAAGAATACTTGGGCAATCCTATCCGTCACCGTAACTCTGGTCCTAGGATCTATAACTTCAGAAATTGGGGCTGCTTCCTGCTTTACTTTGGTTGACCAAGCTAGCAGTTTGCCTACCATTTGACTTTCTTCTTAAGCTAGATGTTGGAATGTCCGGGAGCTATTAATTCCTTCTAGCAAAAAAAACTCTCTTAAATCCTTTTTTGCTTTTTCAAGCTGACTTACAGCTGATCCATCACCCCGTAGCGAGGCATTCTTCTGCATCAAAGCAATATCAACTGCCAGCTGGAGTTTGGCTATTTCAATGCTTCAATTTTTGGACTGAGCGGCCATAAAAGCAATCATTTGCCCACGCACTGCTGCCTTAAAAACTCCCCATACTGAAAAACGTTCTGCTGTTCCCTCTTTGACCCTAAAAAACTCTTGTATCCATTCCCTTATGCCTACTACCCATTGTTTATTTGAAAGGAGTCGTCGATCCATCTGCCACCTGGTTCTTGTCCTCCTCCCCTCCTCAATTTCTAGGTCTAACTTGACCAGAGAATGGTCTGAGAATGAGTTGGCCCCTATTTCTGAGTCAATATATTTCAGGGTGCGAGATATTTAAAAAAGTCAATACTGTATGCAGTTTGGAATTGACGAGAATAGCAAGTATATTCGAGGGCTTCCAGGTGGGCTTTACGCCATGGGTCAATTAACTGATGATCTTGTATTATTGTGTCTAGAATTTTCTTAGTCTTTGGCTTTAGTTGCTTCCTATTTTTATTTGAAGTATCCTTTATCAAGTCTTGAATATAATTAAAATCCCCTACAAAAATAATCTGCCCTAAAGCTCCTCTGAGTAATTCGTTAATCTTCATCACGGATAAGGGATCGTCAAAAATTGGACCATAATAGTTGACAAAGTTTAACGTAGTCCCATTTAAATTCACAGTTGCCCACAGCCATCGTCCATGAGGATCCCTCTGCACTTGCACAAACTCCCAGTCTAAGCCCCTACAAAAATAAATGGCTACTCCTCTCATTGCCAGCCCTGCTGAAGCAAAAAAAAAAACGTTCGAAAATGCTCTTGGAATAAAAAGTTTTGGTGAATTTGTTTTCAAATGCGTTTTCTGGAGAAAAAGTACTTGTGGTGCAAAGGAAGGCAGCCATCTTATTAGCCATCCATACTTTTGCTTGTTTAAAACTCCATTGACATTAACTGAAATAATTCGACATTTAACACCCATTTCTATGATTTGTAGCAAAAAATTGTAGTACTTGATTCAAAACCCTGTTCTCCTCCCGCCTCTCCACTATGCCTCTGCTCTTTTTGATGCCGTACACCCCCCTGCTCCCACCCTTATCCCCATCCCTTCCCTCCCCGAGAGATGTGCAAAGACCCGCAAGCCACATCTCGTCCTCCCTACTGCTCTGTGGGGTGCCCTGGTGCTGCACCCTGGGTGAACCCCCTCCCCTACCTTGGAGGCCCTGTATGACAATCTATAATTCTATTCTATTTGACAGAAGAAATTTCTTTTAGCATATCCTGCGCTTCCTCTATTTTTATACACATATGAAACTTGCCTCTCACAAGCACTTGTAGCTTCGATTGCTGAGCTATTGAAGCCTGCGCACCTTGGGCCTTAAAAAGATATAGCAATTTGACTAACTCTTTACGCCTGCGTGCGGCTGCTACCAACATATCAGCAAAAAATCGGCAGCTAGAGACCTCATTGATCGCAAATTGCCTCTGCTGGATTGCCTTAGTTGAAATCTTTTCTTTGATACGATAGTCGTCAAAATTGATCAAAATTGTACGTGAAAATTTTGAATTTGGCAACGGGTGTGAGGGGACTCGATGTGCCCTTCATATAGTGAGGTCACCAGTAAATTCAGGCAACACACTCTTCTTAATAAAAGTCTCAACCCATTGAAGTGCTTGGGACCCCTCACTCCCCTCAGGCACCCCAACTATGCGTAAATTTGCACGTCGAGAATGATTCTCGAGTTCCTCAAGTTTACTCTCTAGGGCGATTTGTTTCCTTTGTTGCTTCATTCACTTTCTGGTGCATGGTGTTCATTTGATCTTCCAGATGCACAATCCTTGATTCAGCTTCTTGTATTCTAGCTGGAAAGCTAGCCATAGCCTCCTCGATTTTTCCGAGGCGTTGGTGGAGGGAGGCTATTTCGTTCACTTGAGAGATCTTCATTTCTCTTACTTCCTCTAAAATAAGATTCAGCATGGCGTTTATGTCCATTTGTTGAATGGTGTCTTTTTCTGGGATCTGTTCCGGCAAGCTGTGTTGGGATTTACCATCTTCCTTCTGGTTCCCAGCTTGCTGTCCTGAAGCTTCCGATCCTCCTTTGCTGGGAGACTGGGGCTGAGGCTGATGTTGAGTTGGCTGCTGCGGTAATCTTGAATCTTGCGGAGGTTTCTGTAACTGAGCCTGGACCCGTGGCAATGATGGTAATGCCTGTTCCTGGGGCTGGATGTCCATCGAGGTACTCTTGACCTTATGAGGGGGGTTTTTTAAAGCTTTTTCTTCTGAAATAGCTGCTTGTCGTGGAAGTGCTTGCGCATTTTGAGAAGTGTTAATTGGTGCATCCTCAGAAGACCCCTCCGAGGGTCTTTGTAGTTTTGCCGGTAATTTTGCAGGTTTAGGGTGAATAGCCTGAGGTGCCTTTCATTTTGAGAATAATGTGAAGTCTTTAAAGTTTTCCATACCCTCCTCGCTTGCACCGGCAGCTAAGTCGGATATTTTTCCATTTCGTGCTGTGCTGGTATTCCTCATGCTCTCCAGATGCTAGTGGCGTCTGGCTGAAGCCGGGCCACATCCAGGAAGTCTGTGGGCAGAGGACGGCCGATGACTGGTGCTCGAACTCAGAGGAAGGAAGGAAGACGATCAGTGGTGGCAAGCATAAATGAGAAGGTGAGCCTGGCAACCCTTGTATTTGCTGCGAGAGCAGGAGAGGCACCGCTAGCAGTGGGGGAAGGCCGCTTGTTGACTGTGTGAGGTGCTGAATCCCGGGGGGCCTGGCTTCCTCTGTTTGATTGCTGGCTCTGGCCCTTGTGGCAATTTTTTTTTAGCCACTATAACAATTCAAAAGGTCCAGTGGGAGAGAAGCCAGTTCTTCCCCTGCAATATAAGATCTGAGCTGAGCGCAGCCGGGCAGAGATATTGAACATAAGTCTGGGCTTTAAAGACTACCTGGCTCAGATATAGTACTCTTGCTGAAAAAGATTCCCAGATCTCAAAGACAAAATGGGAAAATATCTAAAGCAGTCGAATCTAATGGCTAAAATTGACTCTGCAGCAGGTCTAAAAGCTAAAACACGTTTGGCCCAATCAAAGGCTGTGTTAACTGCGGCTGGAGCCGAGTACAATTTAAAGCGACCTGGCATAAACTCGAGCTTTGAGAGCTCGAAGGAAGAGCCAACAGAACTCCATCAGGAATTGGGAGTGAGAGACCCCGGCGCAGAGAAGGGAATGGGTGGAGTATCAGAAGAGGAAATGAGACTGGAGGAAGGGCAGTTCTGCATACACTTCTGAGGTCCTCTGTTTCTGTGCCCTCTGCCTCCACACACCCACAAGTCCTTGTCTAGGGCTTTACTCAACCCATTCAATTTAATTTTTAAGCAGCCAGCCGATGAAATCCTCCAGCATACGGCTCCAGGCAGGCAGAAAAATAGCCAGCGATGTTCGCCGCAAGAGCCTCAGCAAGCACGTCCTCAGGGAGGCAGCCCAGCGCGCTTGCAAAGCCTCCAACACAGCCGGCCGGGTTTCCCTGCCCTCCACAACCCGGAATCCGACCTCGCCTCGCTCACGGCTCCTCTTGAGCCGGCGGGGGGTCAAAGCATGCGGAGAAGTTCAAAACCACCGTCGGGCTAGAAACCTAGCCCCGAGCGGAACACCGACAACCAGAGCAGTGCTGAACGATGAAGAGAAAGCAGTCGGGAATCGGCCTCGTTGCAGACGCTCAGGTACGTGAATCAGCGGGCTCCATTGCAGGAGGAGGGGCAAGCGGTCACCTGAGGCAACGCGTCGGGACTCGCCGTAGCCTCCATGACTCCCTCCAACTAAAAATGCATTGTTAGAGAAGAATAAATTACCTATCTGCAACCATTGCTCTGAAGTGTTTCTTTCATAGATTCACAAATATACACAATCCTCTCCACTGAGGCTAACTACTAATATTGTGTACTAAATGTGATTGTAAAATGGTATGAAGGGATGTGCTAAAACAGAGCAAAACGCACTTAATGGGCTGCTAAATTGACACTGCTAGTGTGATTTAGATCGTTGACAACGCAATCAAAGTAAACCTATGGTTTTATTTTATCAGAATCTGCCTAGAGCAGCTACAGGCAATGACTCTTACCTTTCTTTCGTCTCAAACAATTTGCACCGTTATTTATTAACTAGAATGAGACTGAACTTTTTTCCCTTAATGGGAGGTTATCCAGCAAAAGCATATTCGCTAAATCAATTATCGCTATGCCCTTGTGACGATCAATCTATGCAAACTGTCACACATTCTATTTTTCTGCCGTTTCTATGACAGAAATTTCATTTATCCATTGTTAACAAAATTGAGTTTATCCTCTCATTCCTCTGCGCTGCTGTCATTAATACACTTGAAACCCCCTTCGTTTGTTGCATGATTGTGAATTTTCTATATTCAGTCCTGCGCATTAGGAAAACTGCATCAGCAAGGGGGGGGTTGCTTTAATAGTTTGTTTTTATCATCTATTGATGTACTTTAAGGATGTGTTTACAATAGCCCAAGATCACTGTGGGATTAGGGGGAGCTTGTCTTGGAATGGTGCTGCTTTTAATTGGATTGTTTTAAAAACTTGTTTTACCATTTTTTACTTGTGGAAAATGAATTATTATTTGGTGCTTATTTTACTGCTAACATATTGCGTCGGTCATGTCTGTGACTTGTGGTACTTTTTAAAAAAAATATTGCAATTGTTGATTTTACAATGTGTTTGTGTACTATTATACTGTTTCTTTTTATGTGAACTTTTATGCATTTATCAAATGTGAATAAAGTTAATTTGTATTTGACACTGCTTGGTTAATGCAACTGTGGATAAGATAAGAAAGGATAGAAATCTTTCAATGATAACTAATGCATTGTTCAGTCTCATCTTTTGAAAAAATGATGCACTTTTAACTTGGTGTTTGAGTCAAGTAAAGAATTGTCTAGGGACTATTGAAGTTAATAGTGCTGTAATCCATTGAGCTCTGGTAAATATTACTGCTGATTCATAAGGGTGATGATTGGTAATGGCAGTCACATGGGGAGCTTGGAAATGTAGATAGCTGGGATATTGAGGAGGAGATGTGGTGGTGCGTTTTAGTTTGCAATCGTTTGAAATAAGGTATCTCCGCTCAGCTGCAATGCTCTGTTTATCAAAGCCAATGGAAGGAAACTGTCATTGCTGTGATCTGTCGACAGCTTTTTCATTCCTTCGTATATTGTCAAAAAGTATGATTGTATGACATTTTTTTAAAATACAGAAAACTAAATTCATTTGTATAATGAAATCATTTGCTTTCTAGACTCACTATGTGATCTCTGATGGACAGAGTGACCTGGATGAGAAACAGGACCCATCCCTGGCGGAGAATGTGAGCACCAGCTCAGAGCACATTGACTCTTTAGAACGGCAAGTAGCTGATCAGCAGCAATTGACCCAGTACATTATCACTACAACGACTGCTGGGAACGGGGACAGTGAAGTGCATATCGCCAAACCATGAGCGCGCTGTGTTTCTTTGAACTCTGTTATCCATCTGATAAACACAAAGTTGATGTCTTCACCTCCAAGAGGACGTACTGTCATTGATAGACACCTGTCTCTAATGTCATAAAGCTGTTCTTAGTTGTACGAAACAGTTTATGCTGGATGGAGTCCAAAAGCAAAGCAGGAAGCAAGCCGGCAGAACAGGGCCTTACTTGGATGTTGCGTTCCCTGCCATGTGTGAAGGACTCCTTATTGCGGTTGCTAGAATTGCCTGGGACATCTTAGTGTTGTGTGCTACCAAAGTCCCGAAGACATTGCAATTTACAAATGCGCCTACTACCTGAAACACCGCTGCTGACACTTGGAGAGGTCAACAAAAAAGAAATGCTAAAAGCCCTATTTTGAGGGTGTGAGAACAGTAAATGAACGCAGTTGTGTTTTAGATGTTCTTCAAAATGTTTTATCAGAGCCAATGTACAGACTTACAGCTGCAGTTTCAGTTGCACAGACTAATCTGTTGCACCAGGGAATTAGTAGACAGTTTAACAGTGCAGATCTGTAAGCTTACTGGCCCATTGCAGCAAGAGAAGAGTGTAGCATTTAGTGGGGCTATTTTCACATTTCCTTCCAGTCCTGCTCTGCGTATTATTTTAGTAAAACTGGACCTCGTCATTAAACAATGTGTTCACATCGAGTTGAGTTAATGATTTAGCTCTCTCTCTTATATATATACACACACACAAACATACAACGATAGTCGTCGCCCGTCTGCCACCACCTGTACAGGAAACTGTTTTTTTTTTCACAGCCCAGTGCTCTTTCTCATCAGTCTCGCTGTGGCCGCCAGTCCTCCTCCCCAAAGCTAGTCTGTCCTTAGAAAGACTGACGTTCTTGTTCCGCTGGCCTGATATTTACTTTTCAGTGGTTCAGACATCTCCTCTTGGTCCTGTTTAAATGATTCACCGTCAGTGAATGCTCTATTTTTATTTACTTACAGTAAAAGCCATTGTCAGTAGATCAGTAAGGCAGTCATGTAGTGTTACGTGCCAAATTAGAAGATCAATTACAAAGTCTAATTGGAAGAAATGAAATGTCGATATATTTAATAATAATTTTATTTAAAATAAAAACCCACACATCTTACTTGTTTGGTGATCAAATGCCAGGTTTCTATTATGGATTTGTATTACACTGCAATTAAATAAGCTCTTTCTGGATGGACGGGCCAGGAACATTTGGCGATGGTAAGCTTCTTTGACCCTTACTGTTATTTTCTACTTCGAAAAATTGGCCCTCACCTTATCTAACAGTATAAATCCTCATCGTCACTGAGACTGTTAATCTGCCCATTTCCAAACAACAGCTTTCTCAAAGGGTAGGTTTAAAATGTTTCTCAATTAACTGGAAATCAAATTAAAAATATAGAATTAGACTGGGTTTATTGCCACTCTATAGTTGATACCAATAAACTGACGAAAGAGCAACCAACTGGAGAATTATTCCGTTATCCTTGAAGAAACATCTTTGGAAAAGCATGAGCTTTTTTCAGGATATCTGACTGGACACTAAAGTGAAAGGTGGTCAAAATTAAAGATTTTTGTTGTCAGAGGCCACATGTAAGGCAGACTAATACCAATTGTTTGACTAATTTGGGATATGTGGGCCCAGAGGTACCCTCCACTAAGAAAATCTGCCTTTTGTTAACATGTTTTAATACAGCCCCTTGTCTCGCATCTCATTAAAGACTGCAGCACGCCACAGGTCTGCAGTCTCTGTTTAAGTCAGATTGTGTTATTTAAGCGTGGACGTTCATTAATGCACATTTCTATGAATTGTTGTGTCAATAGTCGTGTGTTCCTGGAAAGTGCGAAAACTCATGAATAAATATTTTTTTTAAAAAGGCCTGGACAATTACTTTATTTCACGAATGCCGTTGACCCTTTTGGATAGTTCTTCAATCTAACACTCAGATAACCACCTACAATAGTTTTCCGGACAACAGAAAGACTTTGTTGGAACCCTGTGACGTCAGTCTGTAGCCGTCCCAACTACATCCCGTACATCAACTCAGCACTTCGTGTCACACGCTGTTATTTTTAAAATACTCTTTCTATACCTGCCACAAAAGTACCTCTTGAGCGTTAGGACTTTTGAGATAGTTTTCAACTTTTTTTAAATTGTATATATATATCAGTGTTTCATTTTTTTGGTTTGCAGCAGAAATCGACAGTTTGGTTCATCTAAATATAGAAAAACCCTGAAACGGCAGATAAGAACAAAAAGAGTTTTTATTTCAAGCGTCATGCTTCAAGCAGTGCTCTTCTGAGAGGAAATGTGGTTTATTATATGGTGTGGTTGTGTGATCTCACCGTGTAATAAACTCACAGTCCTGTCTTGGGACTAGTCAAGTTCGTTTGTAACACCTTAGCACAACCCTGTGTAGCTGTGGCTTTGAGAAGTCAGTCTTTAACAATGGAGCAAGTACAAAGCATTTAGAAATACCAAAACAACTGAATAAGAATGAATCACGACACAAAGGCAATCAGAGATTTTTATGTCTTTTTAGAATCCAAATCTAACAAAATCCACCAGAGGGTTCCGGAGATATAAATTCTTAAACAAATCGTAAATCACTGCTTTTTCACTCTAATCGCAAACAAGTATTTGCAACTACAGTGGTTACTTTGAAAACTTTGTTAAGCTTTTGTAAACGTACGGTCAGATATACAACATCCGGACCACTTTAAGTAACCAACTCCATCATGGAGCAGGCCACAGGGGCCGGTAAGGCTTAGCAGGACAGTTAGCTTACAGTCAAACATGTCTCCAGTCCAGTTCCAGGCTTTATGGCAGAACCATCATAGAGATCAATGGAGTGGCCCTGATGCAAGGGATACAGGATGCAGAAGATGCTGAGAACGCTGTGGATACTGATCCGGTCGACGGGGGTCTTCCTAGGGCCACCTCTCCGCCCACGAATATGGTTTGACTTTGGCCACAGAGGTCGATGTCCCTCGACTTCCAGGTAATGTCCAGCCAAAAACCAGTTGCCAGTCTACTGGTCTCTGGTCACAGTGAAAACAGAGGTTCCCTTTAACTTCAGCTAGTGTCCTTCATAGGTGACCAAACTGCACTTTGAGGACTTTTCCGAGTTCAGCTGACTTAGGTGCAGTTTAAAAATAATATATATTTTTATTGATTTTTGTACATGTAAAATACCACAACAATTGGTGGCAGCAAACAACAGACAATAGGCAACAGATCAGCTGTTTGAGGCATACTAGTTCCGTCATCAATACATCACTTCTCTTCCAGGGGATACTCATCAATAGTCATAAGCATTGAATTATCTCCGCCCACGTGCGGGAACCCGGAGCATATACAAAAATACATATATATGTGTATGTAGTAGAAAAAGAGTACATAGTACGAAATAAACACACACATATACATGTATAACATAAAAAATATGCAGCCTCAAACATATCCAATAGGGTAAGAAGCCAGAATTACATGTATTTCTCTAGTATGAAAATAATATATAAACATATAATGTAAGAGAAGGACATGTACAGTAATAGCATTCTGCAAAAAACCTTTTATTTTCATCAAAGAAAACAGTTAATGCCAGGCAATTAGCCTAAAGAAGGCTGCATAAATAACATCCCTGTACAGAAAAGGAAACTGGCACCTCGCCTTTAAGGCCTCAGAGACCCTGAGCACTTTGCCTTTAAGGCCTCCAGGAGACCCCTGCTCCCATCATGCACCACAGGTGACAGTTAGGTCAGTTCTTTTTTCCGGCTCCTTCTGTGAGGAACCTGGAGCTTGAGCTTAACTAATTTTGACTTTTTCCAGTCAGAATTTATATTCTAACTACTTTTTTCGATATTTCTTGTTACTGGCTGTATTTACCAGTATTTTTCTGACTAATTGGACACTCTTTCTAGTCAGATATGCCACCTTTATTTTATAAATGTCCTTCCTGTGGGAAGAAGATGGCCAAATCCGATCCTCATTCGGTCTGTGTCGTGTGTCTACCTTCTTCTCACGACACAGAGACATGCTATCACTGTCGTCAACTTTCAAGAAGAACATTGAAAGACAGAGAGAAGATCAGACTTCTAGGCCTGATGGTGAGAGGAAAACATCAGAAAAGTGGCCTAGAGAGTCATCATTCATCTGGAGGGCCCTCCTCTCCGAGAAAACGGCGAAGATCTACATCACCAGATGGTAGAAGTAAGAAAAAACAGTCGTTGACAGCGAGACCAACTAAACAAGTAAGGTCGACGTCGAAAACAAGATCGCGGTCGAGAAGTAAGTCGACGTCGAGACCTACGACGCAAGCTAGATCGACGTCAACGCAAGTGAGGTCGACGTCGGTGACCAGATCGCCGTCGAGGAGTAAGTCGACGTCGAGACCTGCAAAGCAAGTGAGATCGACGTCGAGGACAAGATCGCCGTCGAGAAGTAAGTCGACGTTGAGACATGCTTCGGGCTCGAAGCATGATAGACCTCAGTCGGCGTCGAAACGCCCGTCGACATCAATACAGAGGTCGACGTCGAGATCTCCGCCCCCTTCTCGAAGGTCGGCGTCGAGACATTCCAGATAACCCTCTCGGACCCGTCAGCGGTCTACGTCGAGGGCAGGGTCGACGTCGAAGATACCGCATAAACACCAGCGGTCGACGTCGAAGAGACCGACGTTGAGGGCTTCATCCCATAGATCTCCACCGTCAAGAGTGTCACCTCCACGGTCGTCGTCGATGGTGGCTCATTCTGGTTCGACGTCGAGGGACAGGCAAGTTATTCCTGCTGAAGGCGTAGAAAGACCGACGTCTAGATCACGGCTCTCGACGTCGAGGGAAGCTTCTTCCTCGCCTGGTATAACTATTATACAAGTTACACCGGAGGGCTCTCCGGCAAGTGGGAACAAATCTCCTCCCACCAACTTGTCGCCCAGATGGTTGGAGGACATTAGGCACTGGAAGATCCAACCCAGACCTACTGAGAGACCTCCTCACACGGAATCCGCAAGACCTTCCGCTGGTAGGTCCCCGAGGCGTTCCAGATCTCCATTAAGACGGCGCTCACGCTCAAAAGAGCGCTCAAGATCTCGCCGATCACATACGCCACGGAGAAGACAGAGGTCTCCTACAGCGACCTCATCAACAAGGTCATCATATAGAGACTATTCCCCTACTATCTCTTCAACCCCACCATCCAGGGTTTCCCCTGTGGATGATATGGGGACATTCAACGAGGTGCTCTGTAGAGGTGCCAGCAAGTTGAACATAACCATGACTGTGCCTCAGGTGACTACATCCATCATATTTGAAACTTTGCACCATCGAGCTTCTGCGAAACCTCTTCTACCTTTGGTGCCAGGATTGTTAGAGCCTGCGATGAAGACTTTTTTGATACCTGCCACAGTGGGCTCGGGTCCCGCAAGAATTTCAAAAAAGTATAAGGCCCCAGACCAAGATCCTTTGTTTCTGCGGTCTGATCCGCCACCGGATTCCCTTATAGTCGCCGCTGCCAGGAAAGCACATTCCAATACCTCTATGTCATCTGCTCCTCCAGAGAAGGACAGCAAAAACATGGATTCTTTGGGACGGAGAATGTGCAATACGTCAGGATCTGTGATGAGAGTGGCTAGTGCAGCCGCTCTACTGGGACGATATGACCGTTCTTTATGGGACTCTCTAACAAGATTCACAGAGAAACTACCCAAAGAAGATCAAAAGGATTTTCTAGAGATTGTGCAGGAAGGTGGCCTGGTAGCTAACCAGATCATTAGTACAGCGGCCGATTCTGCAGATTTGGCAGCTCACGGATACGCACATGGCATTTGTTCACGAAGATCAGCGTGGCTTCGACTCACGGGTCTCAAGCCTGATGCCCAAAGAAAGATAGTTAATCTGCCCTTTAATGGATCATCGCTGTTTGGTTCACATGCGGACGACGAAATGGCAAAAATGAAAACTGAGTTGGATACTCTCAAGGCTGTAGGCCTTGAAAAGAAGAAGGAATTTTGTTGTCGCTTTCGTCCCTATGACAAACGCTCTTTTCAACAGCGAGGTCAATCATCTAACTGGTCATCGCAGAACCAAGGTCAGTCGCAACAAAGGTCCCAGTTCCAACAACGTAGACCGGGACGTGGCAGAGGTGGAAACAAACAGCAGTCAACAGCACCAAAGCAGCCACAAAAACAATGAGGTGTGTCTTCCTCCAAAGCTGTTGTCCACTCCGGTGGGAGGAAGTGTTTCATTATATCTGGAGGAGTGGAAACGTATAACAAAAGACAAATGGGTCATCAACATTGTTCAAAATGGCTATCTTCTCAAGTTCAAAACTCCTCCTCCATCTATACCTCCGAAAGGCATTTCTCACCGCGACCAACAATTGTTGCAAAGGGAGGTAAACACCTTATTGAAGAAAGGAGCTATAGAAAAAGTCCCCGCTCCTCAAAGAAATCAAGGAGTCTACTCTCGTTATTTCCTTGTGAAAAAAAGAGGCACCACCACAGAATACAGACCTATTCTGGACTTGAGACTGTTGAACAAATACATTCGCAAAGAGAAATTTCGAATGTTAGCACGCCATCAAATTTTCCCACAGCTTCATCAAGGGGATTGGATGTGCTCCATCGACTTACAGGACGCATACTTCCAGGTACCAATCTCAAAGAAACATCGCAAATTTCTACGCTTTCGAGTGTCTTTTCAACATTACCAGTACTCAGTTCTCCCGTTCGGGCTCAAATCAGCTCCCCGAACATTCTCCAAATGTATGGCTGTGGTGGCCGCTTTTCTCCGCAAGCAGAAAATATTCATATATCCTTACCTGGACGACTGGCTCCTGAAGAGCTCATCTCCAACTCTGCTGCAGGATCATCTCTCGTGCTGCCTTCAGCTTCTCCACAACTTGGGCCTTCACGTCAATTTCAAGAAATCCATACTAAATCCAACTCAAAAGATCCATTACCTAGGCTCCTTCCTGGACACCGAAAAAGCAAGCGTGTGTCCTTCGGAGGAGAGGTTGTCATCAATCCAAGGAAAATGCCTGACCCTTCTTCACACGCATCTCCCCACAGTTCGACAGGTGTCATCACTACTGGGATCGATGGCGTCGTGCATCTTTATAGTACCAAACGCACGATTACACATGCGTCCACTACAACAATGTTTGGAGGACCAGTGGATGCAAGTATCAGGGAGGATCATGTAATTCTCCATCAATCAGCCAAAGACTCCATCCGGTGGTGGATGAAGCGATCACACCTGATGAAGGGAGTCCCTTTCCACCAGGACCCTCCAACCCAGACTTTAGTCACGGATGCCTCTCTCCAGGGTTGGGGTGCTCATATGGGCCCTCTGCAAGTACAAGGTCTATGGTCCGACTCCGAAAAGAGCTACCACATCAACCTGCTAGAGCTGAGAGCCGTACATCTAGCTCTCATGTCCCTGTTTCCGTCGTTCAAGTCTCGCTCCATTCTAATCCAAACGGACAATACAACGACGATGTATTATTTGAACAAACAGGGAGGTACCCGATCAAGAGCACTCTCCATAGAGTCTCAAACCATATGGAACTGGCTTCTAGCGAGAGACCTGTCAATAGTAGCCATTCATCTACCGGGCTCTCTCAACTCCCAGGCGGACTTCCTCAGCAGAGACTTCGTCGAAGCCCACGATTGGGTTCTCAACAACGAAGTCGCTCACAACATCTTTCGAGAATGGGGAACGCCAAACATCGACCTGTTTGCAGACGCGGTAAACGCAAAATGCCCCGTCTTCGCATCCAGGTTTCCCCAACAAGGATCTCAAGGGAATGCCCTTTTGATCGAATGGTCTCAGAGCTTACTGTACGCTTTTCCACCGATTCCGTTGATACCATTTGTAATCAACAAGCTGTACAGGACCAACTCCAGGATGATCCTAATAGCCCCGGAGTGGCCTCGCCAGTGGTGGTTTCCGGACCTCCTTCAACTATCGGAAGTGCCACACAAGAGGTTGCCATGCCGCCCGGATCTTCTATCCAAACAGGCAGGGAGAGTATTCCACCCCAACCTGTCCTCCCTCCGGTTGACAGCATGGCTCCTGAAGTCATACAATATGGACACCTACAATTGAATCCAGACTGTATGGCTATTCTTAAAGAAGCGAAAAGACCTTCCACCAGGAAATCATATGCCTTCAAGTGGAAGCGGTTCTTCCTATGGTGTGATTACAATGGACATGATCCCATCCGGGGTCAGGAACAGGTGATCTTACCCTATTTGCTGCATTTGGCTAGATCTGGTCTTCAGTTCTCTTCTATCAAAGTCCACCTTGCAGCAATCACAGCCTATAGGAAGTCCCCCAACCAGACTTCTTTGTTTAGAATTCCGGTGGTAAAGGACATTCTTGAGGGCTTGAAAAAGGTTTACCCACCAGTCAGGTCTCCCTCTCCTCCATGGGAGCTTAACATTGTGTTAACAAAGTTGATGGGGTCTCCTTTCGAGCCTATTCATAAAGCTTCCTTACAACATTTAACATGGAAAGCTGCGTTCCTGGTGGCCATTACATCTGCTCGCAGGGTCAGTGAGATCCAGGCTCTGAGCTGTAAGGAACCTTATACTGTGTTTCACGCTAACAGAGTAGTTCTCAGAACACATCCTAGCTTTTTGCCTAAAGTAGTCTCGGACTTCCATATTAACCAGACTATCACTTTACCTACCTTTTTTCCGAATCCTTCGAATCCTCCAGAAAGATCTCTTCACTCCCTAGATCTCAAGAGGGTTCTGAAGTTTTATTTGGACAAAACAAAGACACTGAGGAACTCAGAACGTTTGTTTATTAACTATGGTCCTGTTAACACAGGTTCTGCAGCTTCCAAGAGATCCATTTCTAGATGGATAGTTTCTTGTATTCTCTGTCATACCAATTGGCCAACAAATCCCTTCCGGGGAAGTCTAAGGCCCATTCCACCAGGGGGAAAGCTTCTACCACGGCTCTCCTGAGGAATGTCCCCATGGCAGAGATTTGTAAAGCAGCTACATGGCGATCAGTTCATACCTTTACTCGCCACTACTGTTTAGATGCTGACACGCAGGCAGATGCCCAGGTTGGGCAAGCCTCGCTGAGAAACTTGTTTGCTAATACCGTTTAATATGTGTAAGTCAATTTAGTTCGCTGTTTTTTGCTCGTCCGCGCGGAAGTGGGTATGGGCTTGCTACTCTATTCAATGCTTATGACTATTGATGAGTATCCCCTGGAAGAGAAGGATAAGTTACTTACCTGTAATCCTAGTTCTCTTCAAGGGGTATACTCATCAAAGTCATAAGCAACCCTCCTGCCTCCCCGGACGAGCATTAACAGTTTACTCGGTATTCTTGCATTTTTGATGCAGGTTCCTACAGGTTTCTTATACCGTACAAAAGAACTGACCTAACTGTCACCTGTGGTGCATGATGGGAGCAGGGGTCTCCTGGAGGCCTTAAAGGCAAAGTGCTCAGGGTCTCTGAGGCCTTAAAGGCGAGGTGCCAGTTTCCTTTTCTGTACAGGGATGTTATTTATGCAGCCTTCTTTAGGCTAATTGCCTGGCATTAACTGTTTTCTTTGATGAAAATAAAAGGTTTTTGCGGAATGCTATTACTGTACATGTCCTTCTCTTACATTATATGTTTATATATTATTTTCATACTAGAGAAATACATGTAATTCTGGCTTCTTAGCCTATTGGATATGTTTGAGGCTGCATATTTTTATGTTATACATGTATATGTGTGTGTTTATTTCGTACTATGTACTCTTTTTCTACTACATACACATATATATGTATTTTTGTATATGCTCCGGGTTCCCGCACGTGGGCGGAGATAATTCAATGCTTATGACTTTGATGAGTATACCCCTGGAAGAGAACTAGGATTACAGGTAAGTAATTTATCCTTCCTTGTCATTAAGACATATATGTGAATTGGCGGGCATGTCTCACTGTAGGAGCTTCCAGAATAAAGACCAATTCTTCGCACATTCCCTGATATTCCCTTTACGCCTCCCCTCTGCAAGGAGTAGATATCATGAGTCTGTATCCCGAGCAGTTCTCCAGGGGACCCATACTTTCTCAAATGTTTTAGGGCAGCCCCTGGCCTGGTACACCAATTTTTCAGCCCTCATGCACCAGTCCATGCCATACTTCCACTTCTGCACCACCTGGACTGCGGCACACACCCACCTCCGAATTAGATCTCGCTGTGCTACCTTCAGGGCCACATTACAGAAGAGGAGCGTATATCAATCTAATGTCTGGTCTCCCCAAATGCCAAGCCAGTGGTTGTGGGGTTCACCATTCTATCTAGCACTGCCAAGTTCCCGCGTCGCACCCCGTCCCAGTAGTCCCGGACTCTCAGACATCCGGAAATCGTGTGCAGCAGTGTACCTCTCTATCCTCAGCTCGTATGCAGAGATCTGAAAGAGACCATTAGTTATAGATTCCTTACCTTAGAATTACCCCCAGGCGTCAGACTGGATCCGGAGAATCTTTTCTGTAGCATTACCTCTGCACGTCGGAAGGTGGCATCAGTCGACTCCGCGTCCGTCGTCGTAGTTGCCGGGATGACGTTGCAGTGTCTACTTAGACGCCGCCCCTGCGCACTGACGTCGGTTCTTTCTTTTTCCGCGCCAGCCAGGACAGATCAGGAGAGAGCTTGCCCCTTAGTCATTTTTTGACTAAACTTTTTTTGACTTTTTGTTGGCGTCTTTTTTGAGTCTTCGACTCCTGGTAGCACGAGGGATGTCCCATCGTCGGACCAGCTTCAAGCCTTGTGACTCCTGTCACAAATTGATGTCCGTCACGGATCCGCACCTCGTGTGCCTCTGGTGCCTGGAGCACGATCACGACCCAAAGTCGTGCTCTGACTGCCGGGCCATGAATCCGAAGTCTTTGCGGGAGCGGTCCTGAAAGCTCTTGGAGGCCCGGCAGTCCGCTCCACGTCGTTCAATGTCCGGGTCGAGAGGAAGGTCTCTGGACCGGTCGCAGAGTCACCACCACTCGTCATCAAAGTCTTTGCACTCCTCGGGTAAGTCGAAGCACAAGAAGAAGGCGAAGAAGCATCGCCGCTCTTTGCCTTCTCCCTGTCCGCCGGTCGAAGTGACGCGGGACCCGGAGCGTCGTCACTCTCCAGCTCCGCCTTTGGAGCCCGCTTCTGGGCCGGCTCTGTGCTTCCCTCCCTTTCCCGGAGCCGGAGCGTCCCCTGCCCAGCTTCGAGCTTTTTACGAAGTGCTTCATAGCATCTTTGGGCAGCCGGACTCCGCTGGCGCACCTGTGGGCCTCGTGGTCTCGGCTGGGGGCCCTGGGCCTTCAATGCCGGCGGCTCTAGCCCCGGCACCGGAGGGGCCCGAGGATCCAGGCCTCGATCCGGATCGACTCCGGTCGACCTCACGGTACCTTCCCTGGTGCCGATTCCAGTGACCACGCCTGCGGCGCCGGTTGTGCCCCCAACCGGCGTCGACCCCAGCCTCACCCCCGAGTTCGACACGGTGCCGGACCGACATCGGCGCAGAAGGTACACTTGTGCCTCTGTTCATTCCTTGCGTTCCCTACCGCCCTGAGTGGCAGCCAGATGAGGGTGAGGAGGACTAGGTCTGTAGATCCTTTAGCTGACCAGCTTGATGAGCCGGACTGGAGGGGGAACTGGGTGATGCCAGTGGTTTGGATACTTCCCCAGACTTTGGCATGCTCTCCCCCCCTACTGTGGCTACGGAGGGAGCTTTGTACGCAGCGGTGTTGCGTAGGGCGGCTGAGGCCTTGGGCCTGGACCTTCCTACGGTGGCAGTCAGGATTAACCTCCTGACAGAGGTTCTTCAACCGGCAGTGGCCTCTTCCGAGCCCCTGCTGCCTTTTAATGAAGCCCTCACCGTCGTCCTTCTGGGCACTTGGTCCAAGCCCAGCACAGGGGCTCCTGTAGACAGGATCATTGCCCGACAACGCCACCCGGCCCCGGGCAACCCACTTTTCCTCTCCCAACACCCTACCCCTGAGAGCTTGGTGGTCCAAGCCTCGTCGTCTAAGGGTGCATTCCCTACTGCTCCTCCAGGTAGGGAATCCATGAAGCTATACCACCTTGGGAAGAAGATGTTTTCTTCCGCCAGCTTAGCGATGTGGTCGGTGAACACTGCATGCCTCTTGGGCTGTTATACCCATACGGTTTGGGATACGGTTGTGCAAGTGCTGCCACAGTGCCCGGAGGAGGCCCGGGCCGTTCTCACCCACGCAGTGGCAGTTGGTTGAGACGCAGCTAAGTTCACCATTTGGTGTGGGCTGGATACCGCCGACTCTCAGGGCAGAACGGTTTCCACGTCAGTAGCCTTGAGGCGCTAAGCCTGGTTGAGGACGTCTGGTTTCTCTGGGGATGTCCAATCCACCCTTCTGGACATGCCCTTTGATGGCCGTCGCCTGTTCGGTGACAAGGCGGACTCAGCGCTCGAGCGCTTCAAGGATTCTAGGGCTATGGCCAGATCCTTGGGCCTCGCAGCAACCTCTCGCCCCACGCAGTCTGCCTTTCGCCCCTTTCGTAGCCACCGAAGGGGTGCCCCACCACGTTCCACCCAATCTGGCCACAGGGCCGCGCAAGCTACCCAGCCTCTGCGTGGCTGTGATGTGGGACGAGCGACACAGGTCTGGGGGCCAGCGGGTGGGCCAGTCCACCCATGCCCCCCCTGCAGTAGCCTCCAAACCCTCCTAGTCCGACATTTCAAGGCCACCAGAGGCCAGTCTGCGGCAGGATTCGCCATCACCTCCCCTACTGGCAGCACATCACTTCGGACAGGTGGGTTTTGCAGATAGTCCGAAGGGGATACTCCCTCCCCTTCGAGACTGCCCCTCCCTCCATGCCACCAGCATTCCATCGCATGTCAGAGGATCACTTGGCCCTTCTCCGCCAGGAAGTTGCAACTCTCTTGGCCAAGGGAGCTATCGAAAGGGTCCCTGTGCCAGAAGTAGGTCGTGGTTGCGACTCCCACTACTTTCTGGAACCCAAGAAGGACAAAGGCCTGCGTCCTATCTTAATCCTCAGGGCCCTCAACCGCTTCCTCCGGAAGGAGAAGTTCAAAATGCTCATGCTTGCTCAGGTCCTGTCTGCCCTCGATCCCGGAAACTGGATGGTAGCGTTGGACTTGCAGGACGCCTATTTCCACATCCCCGTCCTGGCAGCCCACAGGCGTTACCTACGGTTCACTGTAGGCCATGAGCATTTTCAGTTTACCATGCTCCCTTTTAGCTTTACCAGTGCCCCTCGGGTGTTCATGAAAGTGGCGGTGGTCACAGCTCATCTGCGCCGATCAGGGGTTCCAGTCTTCCCCTATCTCGACTACTGGCTGTTGAAGGCGAGCTCGCCCCAGGCTGTCGTCTCCCACCTCCAGACTACGGTGGACCTCCTGCACTCGCTGGAGATCACTATCAACGTGCCGAAGTCACACCTGATTCCCTCTCAGAAGCTCCTTTTCCTCGGAGCAGTTCTGGATACAGCGCAGTTTCTGGCTTATCCTCCCGAGCAGCGAGTCCGGGATAGTCGGGCTATGATACCGATGTTTCAGCCTCTATCCCGGGTTTCGGTGAGAATGACCCTGAGGCTGCTGGGCCTCATGGCCTCTGGCATCCTGCTGGTGGATCATGCCAGGTGGCAAATGCGGGCTCTGCAGTGGGACCTGAAGTTCCAGTGGGCGCAGCATATGGGGAATCTTTCCGATGTCGTCCATTGCACGTCAATTGCAGTGGTGGCTTACAAACGAAGATTGGGTCAGCGGCAGATCCCTCTCCCTTCCCCAACCAGAGTTCACAGTAGTGACAGATGCGTCACACCTGGGATGGGGCGGCCACCTGGGTGAGGTGGAGATCAGGGGTCTCTGGTCTCCGGCGGAGTCCGGTCTCCACATCAACCTTTTGGAGCTCCGGGCAATCCATCTTGCACTGAAGGCATTCCTTCCTTCTGTCAAAGGAAGAGTAGTGCAGGTGTTCACAGACAACACCACCGCCATGTGGTACTGCAACAAACAGGGCGGGTGGGGCCGTGGACCCTATGTCAAGAGGCTCTTCGCCTTTGGTCATGGCTGGAACATCAGAGCATATCCCTGGTGGTTCAACACCTGGCAGGTTCCCTGAACGCCAGGGCGGACGAACTCAGCCGCCGGTGCATGATGGATCACGAATGGCGTCTTCACTCGGAGGTGGTGCAAGGTCTCTTTCGGCAGTGGGGAGAGCCTTGGTTAGATCTGTTCGCCACTGAAGAGAACGCGCAATGTCAGCAGTTCTGCGAGTTGGAGCTTCCAAGGCGGCACGCGCTCGGCGACACTTTACGTCGCGAGTGGAATTGCTGTCTTCTATACGCCTTTCCGCCTGTACCACTTCTGCCTAGAGTGCTGAAGAAGATCAGGCGCGACCAGGCCCAAGTCATTCTTGTGGCTCCAGACTGGGCACAAAGATTCTGGTACCCAGAGCTCTTGAGCATGGCCATCGATCCTCCGATCAAACTGCCTCTTCGGGCGGATCTTCTGTCACAGCAGCAGGGGACGGTCATCCACCCAAACCTGTCCAGCCTCCACCTCCTTGTGTGGAGATTGAGCGGCGACAGTTGACAGTTTTCGACCTTCCTCCCGAAGTCTGTAATGTCATCTTGGCAGCCAGGCATCCCTCCACTAAAACGGTATACGCCTGTAATTTGTGGCATGGTGCACAGCAAAGGCTGTGGATCCCCTTTCTGCCACTCTTTCAGAGGTTCTCCTTTTCATTCTATCTTTGGCCCAGCAGGGCTCTGCTCTGGGCACTCTTAAAGGCTACCTTTCGGCCATCTCTGCCTTTCTGTGCCCTTCCTGATCAGCCTTCTCTTTTCAAGTCCCCGATTGTAAATTGATTTCTAAAGGGCATTACTCATCTCTTTCCTCCTTCTCCTTTTGTAATGCCCCAGTGGGACTTGAATCTTGTTCTTACTTTCCTTATGTGTGCTCCCTTTGAGCCACTACATAATTGTCCTCTTCGTCTTCCTACATTGAAGACCGCTTTCCTGCTTGCCATCACACCTGCTCGCAGGGTGAGTGAGCTTCAGGCTCTTTCAGTCAAGCCTCCTTTTCTTGCAGTTCATCCGGACAAAGTGGTCTGTCGCACTAGGCCCTCTTTTCTGCCCAAAGTGGTTACCTCTTTCCACATAGGTCAGACCATCACATTGCCCACCTTCTTCCCGCCTCCGCACCCTTCCAAAGAGGAGGAGAGACTTCATCGTCTGGACCCAAAATGTGCGCTGTCCTTCCACCTTGACAGCACTAAAGATTTCAGGGTGAACGATCAACTCTTCGTGGGTTATGTGGGCGCCAAGAAAGGTCAGGCCGTGCACAAATGTACCATTTCTCAATGGGTTTTCCTATGCATCAAAATCTGCTATTCTTTGGCGAAAAAGGAACCGCCAGTAGGGCGGCAGCTTCTACTGCTTTGGGACGTAGAGTTCCGTTGATTGACATCTGCCTGGCAGCCACGTGGGCATCCCTACACACGTTCACAACACATTACTGCCTGGATAGCTAAGTTTGGAGAGATGGCTTTTTTGGCTGTTCTGTTCTCCAGGACTTTATTGTGTGAACTTAGTTCGCAGCCCACCTCCGGGGTTGGCATTGTTGGGGTATCTATTCTAAGGTAAGGAATCTATAACTAATGGTCACTTTCAGATGAACAAGTTACTCACCTTCAGTAATGATGGATCTGTACGAGACATACATTAGTTATAGACTCCTTACCGCCCTACCCATCTTCCCCATTCTGCGAACTGACTTCTAGGGATAGGGACTCCCTTCCAGGGCCCTAGTTTTGTGCACCAGTGGTCAATGTTTTGCATGGCTCTGCGCTTCTGGCGCAGAAAGTCGTGTCAGAACTGACGTAAGCGCACAGGGGCGGCGTCTAAGTAGACACCGCAACGTCATCCCGGTGATCACGACGCCGATGACGAATGCGGAGTCGACTGACGCCATCTACCGACGCGCAGGGGTAATGCTACAGAAAAAATTCTCTGGATCCAGTCTGACGCCTGGGGGTAATTCTAAGGTAGGGAATGTATAACTAATGTATGTCTCTTACAGATACATCGTTATCGAAGGTAAGTAACTTGTTCATCGGTCTTGGTTCTACCCATGTGAAACAGCCTGTTTCTGGTAAAGTATGCCCTATAGAGTATTTTCAACTGAATCACTTGAAAACCCACCCATATTGCCACTTCATGAGGCAAGCAGCACGCTGCACCCCAGTCGTCATCCTCCAGTTTACCCATATTTCTCTCCAATTTGCCCTTGAGGTTGTCAAGCGGTGCAAGACTATTATGTAGTAATGTGGAATATATTTGGGACACAGTGTGGCTGGTCAGGGAAGCACCCTATATTTCAGTGGTGTGTTATCCCACACCTCACACAAGAAGTCACTGTAATCATGTAAAATGTATAATAGTTGCAGGTATCGGAGGTATTGGTTTCCTGTCAACTTGTATTGTTCCTGCAATTCGGAGAACAGTATGATATTGCTGCCCTGCCAGACATCCCCCACCTTCGATATTCCCAGTAGATCCCATTTTTTCATGTCCCTCTAGCCCCACCCCTGTTCCAATTCATCATGGGAAAGGGGATAGGCTACTGCCTTATGCCAATTAATGCATAGTCCAGAATACGACCTAAAACCTCTAGGACTTGTAGCTCTTGGCATGTATCGCTCTGCGTCTGCCAGGTGGAGCAAGATATCGTCGACGTATACAGATATTACATCCACCCACTCTGGGCCCTACCGCAAAACCCAGAGGAGCACATCGCTTCATATCACGTGGCCATCAGCTGAGTGTCCACCACTAAAAGCAAGAGACAACGAGCATCCCTGTCGGGTGCCCCTGCCCAGTCCATACTCCGCAGAGAACACCCCATTGACCTTTAACCTGGTTATCGGATCACTATAGAGAAAACACAGCCAGCGTAGATACTGTGGGCCAAATACCCTCTTCTGCAGAATCACCATCATATAAGGTCATTCTAGGGAATCAAATGCCTTTTCAGCATCCAAGGCAAGCAAAATAGCTGGTTCTGCTACATGATCTCTGCATGCCAGTCATCGCAGATTGCATCTCATTGTCCAATAGGGCATGAATCCTGACTGGTCAGGTTCTACTAGAAGTCAATCACCCACATCAAGCGGTTTGCCAAAACCTTCGCCTAGGCTTTAATTTCCAGATTCAGCAATGATATCTGACTATATGAAGCACATTCCCCAGGTGGCTTCCTTGGCTTATGGATCACGACGATTGTTGCCCGTCTCAGATCATGTGGGATGGCACTGTCCCACCTCTCCCTGTTAAACATGTCTCTCATTGGGCCTGTTATGCTGGACCAAACATGTTTGAAAAATCAGGAGGCAGTGCGTTACAGCCAAGTATCTCTACCCCTTCATTTGGCATAAGGCCTCAGAGATCTCCAAGTCTGTAATCTCGATTCCAGCCTCTGGCTCAGCTCACCTCGCTTCCCAGCCGAGGGGCTGGGAGATCCGCCACAAAGTCTCTCCGGTCCCTTCCCGCACCTCTCAGCCTGGGCCTGATATAGCTCTTCCAAATAGGAGGCAAAGGGCCTTTGCGATTGGGGCCGGAGCCTCAACCATGTCTCCGGATGTCATCATCACTGCAGGGATCCTTCTCTGTCCCTCCTCTCTACGCAACAGCCAGGCCAAACTCTACAACAACTTCTTACCTATCTTATACAGTCGACCCTGATGAACCCAAAATTTGGCTCTCGCTTTCTGCTGAACATGCGCCCTCAGGTCTGCCCTTAGCCCCTCAATTGTGTGTGCCAGTCCTGGGGAGGGGAAAGCCACATGTTCTCCCTCCCAGTATGTCAATGAGGATTCACTCTCTCTGTTTTCCCTATCTCTCTCCCTTTTTTCCTTGACACGTGCACTAAGATTTTCCCTTATGACTGCCTTGTAAGCCTCCTGCAGAACTTCCTCCAAGCCTACAATAGCCTGGTTATCCTGAAAATAGTTGGTTGTGGACTTACGTCACCTGCTTCCTGGTCTTCCAGTCTTCAGCTCCCATGGATCAAGTCTCCATACCCCTTCAGTCCTGGGCTGCTAGTTTGTATATGTGTGACTCTAGAGGAATTATCAGAGAGGCCCGAGGCAGAAATATTGTATGTGTAAAGCACCCCTGCTGATTGCGTTTTGCCAGTAGGTAGTCCATTCTGTACATAGAGCGCATCATGTTAGTCACAAAGGAGTATTGGTGTGCCCCCAGGTATTCCTCCTGCCACAAATCGTCCATCCCCATTGCCTCTAGGAATTGAGACAGACCGAGGTGTGTCCGGGTCTTCTCCCCCATGGCTGTCACCTTGTCCATCTCCCCTTTGCCTTCAAATTAAGGTCTCTTCTGATGAGGAGTTCAGACAGTCCACCTATCCAGCCTCCAAGTTTATCCAGCCCCATCGACTGCAGTCATGGGGGGGTAAATAACACAACACAAACACTAGCTCCTCCGCGTCCCACTGGCCATGTACCGCCGCATGCCATCCTAGGTCGTCTACCCAGGACCGGGTGACTTGTAGTGGGAGGGATTTACAAGCCAGGATTCCCACTCTCCTGGAGCCCCTAGCGAACCTGCATGGGCCAGTAGTTTATACCTGCCCTGGTATATAAGCATGCAGCAGTTACCCACCAGATAGTTTCCTGTAAGAGAATTATATCTGGGTCTTGCCTGCATAGGTATTCCCATACCTTTCCCCTCGAGTTTACTGCCCATGCCATTCACGTTCCAGGAGAGTATTTTCAGAGTTGACCCTGGGGTTACCTGATTAGGTGCATATCCTGCTATTCCAGACATTCCACAGAGCCTAATCACATCTCTCAGCCCATCCAAATGTGCATCCTGAACCAGCATGCTTCAAACCTTCCAACCCCCCGCTGCCCGCTATCTCTCGCTGTGGATTTAGACCTACCAGCCACCCCAGCGCCCGAGAAGATGAACATAAACCTGTGCATCTTATTAGCAAACATAAGCATCATACTGGGTGGTAGGTTCTCTGTTACCATGGTAGGAGAGCATGCTCCCATGGAGCAACGTCAGTTAACATACACCCCGTCTCCATGACTCATGAGAGGATCCACAGCCCCAGCATGGCGGGGGCTCCTTTTAGACTTTCGGCCCTTTAGCCTAATGTGTCCGCTGCCATTGGGGTACGATCAGTAGCGTCCCCTCTCCATATCACTTTGAGAGTCCTCCATTGTATCCTCTGAATTGTTCTTCAGGGCAGCCCATCAGTTATCATAGTTCAGGGAGTGGTGCTGCTGGATGTCTGCAACTACCTTAGCCCTTCCCATCTCTGCCTGGTCCTTTGTCAGAACAGCATTCAGCTGTCAGTGAGGCCTCCACTTTGACTTCTGCCTCTGCCAGCCCCATGGCCCCTTGCTCTCATGTCACTTTGGTATCAGATGGCCTCTTGCCTCCAGCCAGTTCCAGGCTGCAGCGGCCAAAGTGAAGAAGTAGGATCCATCCTGATCAACAATATGCAATTTCGCTGGGAAGAATAGCGCATATTTCAGGTTCCATGTCTTCAGGTAGAGTTTTACAGCTATAAAGGTTTCTCTCTGGCATTGTACCACATTGTTATACTCCGGGTATATATTCACTGTGTCCCCTCCAAGTTCCAGTGGGCCATGTGCATGGGCCACTTGTGAAATACTGTCCCAGTTTTGGAAGTTCAGAGGTCTGGCTACCACTTATCGGGTGGTGCCCCTGGTATAGGTGGTTTTCCCAGCACCCAGTGGGGCCTTTCATCAGTAAACAGGGTAGATGCTTTGCCCACCCAAGCACCATTGATAGTAGCCTGTTCTCCAGAAATAGCTCCATACTGGGGTCCTTCGCATGCTCAGGGAACCCTACTAGTTGCATGTTATTGCGCCGAGACTTGCCTTCAGCATCCTCCATGCGATGTAGGAGCTGATTGATAGTTTTCTGCATGTCGCGCAACTTGACATCGGTGTCCAAGATCGCATCCCCCTTCTACGAGCCCCCTTCCTCAAGGGGCTCAGCTCGTTGTCCCCCAGCACCCATAGCCAGTTCGCTGTGCAGCGCCGCCTTTTCTGGCCCCAATCAGGCCACAGCAGCTGCCGCCATCTTGGCCTCTTCTGGCAATCTCAAAGTCACAGTGGCCACCCGGTCCCAGCTAACTCGCCAGGTGTTATGCTGCTTCGGCCACACTCCCTCTGGGTCTTATGGAGCCCCTACAGCAGGTTCCCGCCCTTGGCAACGGGCTTCAAACTTCAGGAGAACGGTCTCCGTAGGGATTAGTGCCGGAGCTCTACGCGAGTGCGACCTGCTCAATGCATGGCTGGCAACGCCCCCCTCTCGTTTCAACTTTTGAGTGTCCAGTTTCGGTCCCCAAGTTGCGCTTTATGGGTCACCAGCAAACAAGCACTTGTGGCTACCAACATTGCCAATGCGGCTTCTTCAGCTTTTGTGGCCCTGGTGCTGCAACAGAAAGTCAGCCAACTGACTCCTGGAGTTCACCTCTGGGGCTCCGGGATGACTTTTTCTCGAGTAAGGCACCACAGGCACAGTCCTCTCTCTGCTAGCACAGGAGTGGCAGGTGCAGTCCAGTCTTTGGTACAGCTTCTCTTTGCCAGGTTCAGGGAACAACAGGGAAGTCCTATTTCGGTCCTCTCTTCAGTGCAGATGTAATCTGAGGTCTGGGTGCTAGGGGGTGAACTTTAATGCCAAAACATGCCCTCTGGGATGTGGTGACTACTAGCCATTGGGACACCAGGCCCCCTTCCCTTCTGATGATGACTTCCTGCAAAATGTGGCATCTAGCTATCCTAGAGTGCAATATTCTTCCCACTCCCAAGATGGCAGAACCCTTCTCTGTTGTGTGGAGTTTGATAGTCCACCCTAGATGTGTTGCTACCTGAGGGCTACACGCCCACGGGAAAACTGTTTTCCCCTCTCTATCACCGACGCCACCTTGTATACCAGAACAAAAGAGCAGCCCCTCTCGTGTGTGTCCACCATTTACCCTTCAAAGCTGCTTCCCCTTTGAAGTTGGCCTTTTGGGCACCCACCCTATGTGGCTTCCTGCCAGGGAGAGGTAACAGTTCTTCCATGCAGGTCTCTTTTATGTTCTTTCCTGGGAGTTATTCACACATCTCCCCAGGAAGCCAGAAGGCTGTTTTGTGCCCAGCATTTGTGAATGGCCACTTGAAGAAATTTGGGCAACAGAGTGGCAACTTTCTAAAGTTGCCTTCTGCACAAAAGTTACATTAAATTCGACTTTGGCATTAAGTTGGGTTTAATGTAACAATTCTTTTGATACCTTGAAGTACCAACTTTGGTAGTCGCATTCAGGAGTTAGCACAGCTGAGTTGTCAGTGTGTAACTCTGTACTTGCCAATAAGACTACTATCCTTTTCACAGTAAAAACGAAAATTTGGGGGTTTCACTGTTTGGGTACGTCATATGTTTTAATATACAGCACCCTGCCTTGGGGCTCTTTTGGCCTACCTTAACGGTGACATTTATATTAAAAAGGAACGTCTGGACTTTGTCATTAGTTTAAATAGCAAAGCTGAGTTACCAGTTTAAAGCTGTTCCACTGGTCTGCAGTGGCAGGCAGGGAGACCAGTTTTACTTTGTCACATTCATGGTGGCACAATAAGTGCTGCAGTCAATGAGGGACACTTTAACTTACAGGCCTTGAGTACCCCTGGCACTACATACTATAAGTAAGTTAACTTATATCAAGTGGGTATAACCCAATCAAACATATACTATCTGATAGAGACTTCTAGCCACAGATTCTTTACCTTAGAATTATCCCCAGGTGTCAGACTGGATCCGGAAATGTTTCTTGAGCAGTACCCCAGCACGCCAGTAGGTGGCATTGTTTGACTCTGCTTGGCATTGTCGGTGTTCTCCGCGCCAGTAGTGATGTGCATGGTGCCTATATAGGTGCCACTTCAGCGTGCTAATGTCAGTTCTTTTCTTTCCGTGCCAGTCAGCGCAGCTCTGGGAAGAGCTACCCCTAGCCAATTTTTAAGTAACTTTTATCGAAGTTTTGTGGAAGTGTTTTGAATTTTTTCCTCCTGGTACGACAGGTATGTCATCCAAAAAGGCCAGCTTCAAGCCCTGCGGAATTTTATGAGGCTCTGCACTTCATATTTTGGGCTTCCTGTTCCTTCCTACATGCCTTCAGGACTCTCAGGTTTGGGAGGGGCCCCTACTGGATCCACGCCAGTGGCTCGGCACCAGTCGGGCTCTTGAGATGCACAGATGATTCTGAATTGGCGCCAGGCGTGCCATGTCGACCTTCCCCAGCACCAGCCCTGAGGCAGACGCTCTGGCGCCTTCCCCATTTACATCCTCGACTCCGATACGGAGCCAGAGGGGTGTCACCCGATGCCTACTCCGGCGCTGACTGGAGCCATGCTTTCCAGGCCTGAGCCCTATTCTTACAGGCTAGGACTCGGGGAGAAATGTGAGGAGTCGCTGGACCCTGAAAAATACCAGCCTTATGACATCAACATGGACTGGTGTGACAATTTGGCAGACACCAGCGGACTGGATACCCTCCAGATACTGGCATGCTGTCTACCCCTAGCATGGCTACAAAGGAGGAAGCTTAATTCACAATGGTGGTGCGGAGGGTGGCTGTGGTCCTGGACCTTAGCTTGCCTTCAGTGACAGTCAATACTAATGTCTTGACGGAAGTGCATTAGCTGAGAGTGTCCCTTTCAGAACCACTTTTCTCATTTAATGAAGCACTTAAAGATATCCTGCTTGGAACTTGGTCCAAACCCAACACAGGGGCTCCTATGAACAGAGCCCCGCTCCAGCGGACCCCAAATTCCTCACAGAACACCCTACCCCAGAGAGCTTTGTGGTCCAAGACTCCACTTCCCCCGCAAATCCTGGTGCATTCCCAACTGCCCCATTGGATCGGGACAACTTAGGCAAGAAAATATTTTCTTCCACAAGCCTGGCATTGCGGTTGGAGAACACCACATGCCTTTTGAGCCAATATTCCCACACTCTGTGGGATTCGATTGCACAAGTGCTGCCAAGTATTCCGTAGAAAGGCCCTGGCTGTGCTCTCCCAGGCTGTTGCTGACAGGAAGGATGCATCTAAGTTCACCATTAGATGTGAACTGGCACCACCATCTCACTGGGCAAAGCAGTTTCATTGACCGTGGCCCTGTGGAGCCACGCCTCGTTGAGGACTACTGGCTTTTCTGGGGATGTTCAAACATTACTCCTGGACATGCCCTTTGATGGCTCCTGTCTCTTTGGAGACCAGGCGGATTCGACGATGGAGCGTTTTAAGGACTGCAGGGCTACAGCCAAGTCCTTGGGCCTTTCCATGGCCCCTCGTCCCCCTCAATCAGCGGTTTTTCAAGGCTACAGAAGGGTCTTCCAGCCACAACCTTACTGGTCCAGCCGCTGCAGCGCGCTAGCTTCCCAGGCTCTGCGTGGCCGTGGACGTGATAACTACCATCCCTGTGGGGCAGATAGCCAACGGTCTGGTCAGTCCACCATTCCTCTGGCAGACACAGCCTCCAAACTCTCCTAGTCTGCCCATTTCCATCATGGGCACCCAGCGGCAGCAGGATTTGCCTTCATCTGCCCCACTGGAAGTCCACCACATCGCACAGGTGAGCTTTGCAGATCACCCAAAGGGGCTACTCCCTCCCCTTCGAGACTACCCCTTCCTCCATGACACCTACTTACGACAGGCTGACGGAGGGCCACCTATCCCTTCTCCACCAGGAAGTGACTGCACTCTTGGCCAAGGGAGCCATAATGAGAGTGCCGATGCCAGAAGTGGATCATGAATGCTATTCCCTGTACTTTCTGGTGCCCAAAAAGGACGTATGCCTTCATCCTATTCTCAACCTGCTCTCTCTCAATTTCTTCCTCAAGAAGGAGAAGTTCAAGATGCTCGCTGTTGCTCAGGCTTGTCTGCTTTGGTCCCAGGATACAGGATAGTGGCATTGGACTTGCAGGACGCATATTTCCACATTCCCGCCCTGCCTGTTCACAGGCGTTACTGCAGTTCAGGGTGGGCCATGAGTACTTTCAGTCACTGTGCTCCCCTTTGGCCTCACCAGCGCCCCTCGGATATTCACCAAGGTGATGGTGGTGGTTGCAGCTCATTTGCAGAGATCAGGGGTGCCAGTTTTCTCCTAACTCCATGACTGGCTGTTGAAAGCGGGCTCACTCCAGGCTGTCGTCTCCCACCTCCAGACTATGGCGAACCCCCTGTATTTGCTGGGGTTCACTATCAATGTGCCGAAGTTGCACCTGACTCATTCTCAGATGCTCCCTTTTATCGGAGCTGTTCTGGACACGGTACAGTTTCGGTCCTATCCTCCCTAACGGTGAGTCCAGAATATTCAGGCTATGACACCGATTTTTCAGCCTCTATCCTGGGTTTCAGTAAGACTGACTCCGAGGCTGCTGGTACTCATGATCTCCTGCATCCTGTTGGTGATGCATGCCTGTTGGCATATGTGGGCTCTGCAGTGGGGCCTGAAGTTCCAGTGGGTGCAGCATCCGGGGAATCTCTCCAACATGATCCAGATATCAGAGGGAACTGCACAAGATCTGCAGTGGTGGTTAACAAGCCGCGATTGTGTCAGCAGCAGACCCCTCTTCCTTCCCCAACCAGATCTGACAGTGGTGACGGATGCATCACTCCTGGGATGGGGCGGCCATCTGGGAGAGGAAGCGATCAGAAGTCTCTGTTCTCCGGCGAAATCCAGACTCCACATCAACCTTTTGGAGCTCCAGGCGATCCGGCTGGCATTAAAAGTCTTTCTACCCTCCATCACGGGAAGGCTAGTGCAGGTGTTCACGGACAACACCACTGCCATGAGGTACTGCAACAAACAGGGAAGGCTGGGGTCATGGACTCTTTGTCAAGAGGCCCTGCGTCTCTGAACATGGCTGGAACGTCAGGGCATTTCCCTGTTGGTTCAACCTCTGGCGGGCTCTCTGAACGCCGGAGCGGACAAACTCAGTTGAAGATGCCTACCGGATCAAGAATGGCATCTCTGGGGGGGCGTGGCCAGCAGCATGGCGGACTAGACGTGTCTGACCAGAGCTCCGATGGCCGACAAGTGATCCTGACTTTATTCTACGCACATCTGCACGATCCTGTGCTGAAACTTACAGGCAAGGTGTAGGAAGGCAAGGTCCGTGCACCGACTGGGCCGTACCACCGGAGATCGCTCTGCTGCGGCGTGAAACTCGAAGAGAAACGGAGCCCGGGCCCCAGACCAAATGGCGGCGGCCCGATCGGATCGGTGAAGAAGGCATTTGCTGAGGGCTGTGAATGGACTCCGGGTCTGAGGCTGCAGGAGCGCTGGGGAGCGAGTGTCGGTGAGGCTTCGTCGGCGTCCCTCATCCTTCTCCCCCCGTCCCTTGGCTCCTCCGGATCCCTCCGTCCGCTTCTGCGATGTGCTAGGGCCGCTGCAATGTGGCGCGGAGCGGTGGGACGGACGGTGAGCCCGAGGTGCGGAGACCCGCTGAGGGGGTCGGCGGCGGGCACACCGGCCAGTGAAACACCGTCGGCACCGGTAGTGGTGTCCCGGGCGCCACGGCGAAGGTGGGGCGGCGGAGGAGGGCCCGACCGCACCTCAGAGACTGTGGAGGCCCCGAGGAACGGCCGATTCCATCGGGGGAAGGCGCAACACGGGCCGGAAGCAGCGAAGGAGGGCCGGCATCTCCCGAGCCAACAGAGAGTCCAGTGATCTGCTGAGGACTCCGCTGCACCAGAGCAGCTGCCGCTGAAAAGAGGGGTCCCTGATCGGTGATGTCTAAGGGCGTTGGCGGAGAGGGGGCAGACCGGCGATCATCGTAAACAGCGAGACGGGCACGGTGAGCTGTTGAGGGGAGCGGGGAGCGCAATAGCGACACAAGAGGGACCCTAGTTCGAGGGTTTGGCGTTGGACCCCCCCCCGCCTACATGAGAGACTTACTCAGAGGGTTGCGAGCCTGCGGCGGCGAGGGTGCATGGCATGAAACGGAACTCATCAGTGTGGCGCAAGGCATGTGAAGGGGCCTACACGTACACAATCGCCGCCTCTGCACCCGGTGCTGTGGACATTTGCAATACCTCGACTGAGAGAGAGAGTGGCAGGTGAATCCGGACGAGGGGGGCTTACGCAGAGGAGGTACCGGCGCAACTCTGGGGCAAGACGGAGTGGCAAGTGGGCAATAAGAGAGGCAGTTGGTTGGCGGACCCCCCCCCCTTCCCCCCACTACAGTGAAAGTAGGTGAGAGCTGTGAACACACCCGGGAGGGACAACCATTGAGAGACATCGTCACTGACTGGTCACAGGGAGGAAAGCCAGCAGACAGTGACCAGAGGAGGGGTGCCCCGTGGTGTTGCCGACGCCGCACAGGTCCGGCCCGCAAGGGTGGCGGCCTCAGATGGCGCGAGATAAAGACTCCAAAACGCAGAGGCAGGGCAAGATGGATAAGTTCGCTAAGCCATTGCCAGTGGTAGACCCCCCCCCACCCCCCCTCTGGGTCTGTGGGCGCACCTGATAACAACGTTATCCTTCAAGCGATCCAGGGCTCCCGAGAGGTACTGGAAGGCAAAATCGAAGAGATCAAAATTGACTTTATCATGCTCCATCAAGACCTGCGAAAGGTGTTAGAGAAGGTAACACAAGCTGAGCACCGTATATCGGAGGTTGAGGACACCACCCATGTCCTCAGGGGCGAGGTCACGGCCTTGTCGGCGGCTATGAAAGACGTGCTCTGGAGGGTCGACGATGCGGAAAATCGGGCCCGAAGAAATAATCTTCGCTTTCTTGGATTTCCAGAGGCCATTGAAGGAACGGATGCAGGGGCCTACCTGCGGAAGTGGTTGCTGGACTCCTTCCCTGATGCCCGCTTTTCGCCATGTTTCATAATCGAGAGAGCGCACAGAATACCGGGGGCCGGCCGCTAGCGGGAGCCTCCCCACGTCCGCTGATTGCGAAATTCCTAAACTATCAGGATAGGGACCTCATCCTTAGAGAGTTCAGGCAAAAAGGGGATATCCGATTGGACAATACAAAGATCATGGTATTCCCGGACTATTCCAGAGAGGTACAGAAGCAACGCAAAACGTTCAATTCCGTGAAAGACAAGCTACGGCAGATGCAAATCACGTACATGCTTCTATTCCCTGCCAAACTTAAGGTGATCTACCAAGCCAGGACATTGTTCTTCAATACTCCAGAGGAGGCATGGCACTGGCTGGAGGAGCGCCCCATGCTGAGAATGGCTGGAGGCGCAACAACACTCTCTGGGAAGGCCCCATCAGGGAACAGTAACAGACCCAAAACACGGCGACTCAGGGGAAGGAATAGAGAGACTACGCAAACCGGGTCACTTAGAGCGACGCCATACTGCAGTAGGAGAGTAACAGGATCCATGCCCCAAGCCTCAGACTCTGAAAGCCTACATCGCACAGAAAAACCCAGGGGGCCTCCACGGACCGAGGATATGGCGCGGCAACGTTCAGCGGACTGCACTGATCAAGACATAACGACGGACTCAGAGGGAGAGCATCCTTTGTTGCAAGATATCAATCTCCTGGAAAATCAGGAAGAGACAGGCACAGAGACCGAGATGGACAATCGGATTCAACAAGCTGACACGGAAGAATGATGTGCAGTAATTGGCCTGGAGAACCGTGAGGACAGCGGACAGACGGAGGAACTCACACGCCACCCCGCGTGTTTGGTTTTCCCTTTCTTATATTTGACTCTTTTGTTCTTATTTCCTTGGTGTTCCTTTTCTCTATCCCCTCCCGTCCCTTCCCCCCCCCACCCCCTTTGTTGTTTTCTTCTCTTTATTTTAGGATTGGACACATTGTGCTGGTTCCTTTGATGCGGGGAATTCCTGCCCAATAGCTAATACGTGATATTAACAGCGTGCAGGCCCCAACACGAGACGGCCGACGTAAAGTAGGCAGCTCTGAGTGAGCGGGGCCTGGAGGGGCAGGGAACAGTTTGAGAGGGCGAGTTTGGGTGGGTGGGCGACCGACCTCTCTAGTCCACACACAACATAGTTGGTCCTGTTGACCCAAGGGGTAGTCGGTTGGATCATGGGGGGGGTGGGGTGGGGGGTTGTGGTGGGGTGGGGTTTGGGGGATGGGGTTTTTACATTGTTACGTGGCAAAATAGTGGGCAGACAGACGTCATGAGAACACAGAGACAGCAGCAGTGGGGCGGTGGAGACGGCCTCGACAGCGGGACAGACACATTATAGCACCGGGATGGCTACACCTAACTTAGGGACGTACTCGGTCCTCTCCTGGAACGTGAATGGGATGGGAAATAAAATCAAGAGGGGACTGGTGGCGGCGGCGGCATACTTCAAACGACTGAAGCCAGATGTCATCTTATTGCAAGAGACACACTTAAAGGGAACTCTCTGTGGGTTTCTAGGCCGAGGGGCATACAAGACACTAGCACATGCTGGGTTCTCAACGGGGGCAAGAGGAGTGGCAATACTAATTAGGAAAAACCCGCCTTTCAGAATCGAACGCACATGGACGGACCCCAGTGGTACATATGTTGCGGTGAAGGGGGTGTGGGACAGACGACATATTACCTTCATTAGCGTATATGCACCCCCTAGGCTACAAAAACAAACACTAGAGAAATTACCGACAGTCCTGCTGTAAGCGGGATCTGAAACGCACATTATTGGGGGGGACTTTAATGATGTAATGGACCCCACAATGGATCGTACAACTGTCTCCACGGGAGGCCCTAAGGAGACGCCACTCAAACGGTTCGCTGACACACTGGCACTCACGGATATATGGCGCAGGCAACACTACCAGACCAGAGCCTATTCTTTTTACTCAGGTGCGCACAAAGCCTTCTCACGACTGGATTACATATAGGAGAAATAGGAGAGATACACAAGGTGGAATACTTGGCGAGAGGCCTCTCAGACCACTCGCCCCTGTGGCTTACAGCGGGCACTCGACCGCAACGCCCAGTAGGGGAATGGAAACTCAGTCCATGGGAATTACGGGACCCTCAGGTTGCTAAAGAAATTAGGGTGGACTCTGAACTTTACTTTAGTGAGAACGTGGGGTCAGTGCACTCCGCTATTACACTGTGGGAGGCCTACAAACCGGTATTGAGAGACAGGGCCCAAAACATCATAGCCCATAAAAAACGAAAAGAGGGTGAGCAGATTGCAGGGCTTGAATCCCAATTGCTGCAGATAGAAACACAGGCTAGCGCAAGTAGCAACCCCACATTGCTGCGCAAACTACAACTTCTCAGACGGGAATATTTCGCGTTGGCCAAAAAGGACGCGCAACACGCGATACAAGCCATGCACCGATGGTTATATGATGCAGGGGACAAGACGGGACGCTTGCTTGCATGGCTCAGTAAGAAAGAATTAGAAAACAGGTGGGTGGCCCCGATACAGACGGAAACCGGCCAGACGCACGATACTCCCATAGCAATAGCCAATGCATTTGCGGAATATTTCGAAAAATTTTACACACCACATGACCTGCCAGGACCTGCACAGATACAGGCCTACCTCCGGCGCACACAATTCCCAAAGCTGACAGATAGCGAGTCGCAGACACTAGACGAAAAAATCACAAAGGAAGAAATTGTAACAGCCATTGGCCAGCTGAAGACTGGCAAGGTCTCAGGCCCTAACGGGCTCCCTCCAGAATTTTTTAAACAGAACGTGATGCTCTTTAGCCCACACCTCCTCCAATTATACTTGGAGGCACACGAGACGGGTAGTCTTCCCAGAGATCTGAGGACCGCCACAATTGTGGTGATTCCCAAGGAGGGTAGACTGCCACAGAAGTGTAGCTCATATAGACCCATCTCCCTTATTAATATGGAAACCAAAATACTGGCTAGGATATTAGCTAACAGACTCACTGGGGTGATTTCGGGCCTCCTACACCGGGACCAATCTGGCTTTATGCCTAAGAGGTCGACGAGGCTCAACCTTCGGAGGATGCATAACTGGCTAGAGGTGGCAACCACTAAGGAAAACCCACATTTCATCCTGTCTGTAGATGCCGAAAAGGCGTTTGATACCGTCCACTGGCCATTTCTTATGTTAGTGTTAGAAGAGTTCGGCTTTGGCCCGGCATTCCGACAATGGATTGCCGTTCTCTATGAGAGACCTCTGGCCAGAACTAGAGTTAACGGTGTGGTGTCAAGGAAATTCTTGATCGGCAGGGGCACTCGTCAGGGGTGCCCCCTGTCTCCTCTTTTTTTTGCTCTGGTCCTGGAACCTCTCGCGTGTGTCATTCGAGCACACCCAGACATAACAGGATTTCGGGGTCCAGGGGAGGAGGGTTCGGACGAGCGCATCTCATTATATGCTGACGACATACTGATGTACGTCACAACCCCGGAGAAGTCAATCCCTAATATAATGGACAGTTGCGAAACATACGGAGCACACGCGGGATACACAATTAACTGGGAGAAATCGTGTCTTTATCCAGTGGGCGGGGGTAGTGGGTGGGATGTGTGCCCAAGTAGGCTCCAACTAGCCCCAGATGGTATAAAATACCTGGGGATCTATGTCACGATGAACACAGCGGTGGCACTGGACCGCAATCTCTACAGGGTACACAGGGAATTCCGAGCGGATGTGGACAGGTGGCGGACATTGCCGCTGACTCTGCTGGGCAGGGCCGCACTCTATAAAATGATAGTGCTCCCGAAGTTTTTGTACGTTCTGCAAAACACGTACCAATGGATCCCGGACGAGGTGTTCACCAGAATAGAAGGCACACTGAGGACGTTCCTCTGGGACGGGAAACCGCCGAGGATAGCGCTGGCGACATTGCAACGCAATCAATATAATGGCGGTATTTCCCTGCCTGACCTGCGGGCCTATTATTGGGCGACCCACCTCATTGTGGTGAACGAATGGGGCCATGTCGATAGAGACCACCCCACATATGCGCTTGAGCATACGCAGTTTACTGGGCACCCCTACACACATTATATTTATGGCGGGAAAGGCTCTACACGTCTCCTAACAGCCACACAGATCGTAATAGCGACGTGGAAAAAGGCGGAAAGGCAGATGAAATGGGAAGGCCGGGTGACAAGGGAAACCCCACTTTGGCTAGGTAACAGACTCAAGGAAATTGCGAAACTGAGAGGTTTTCGGAAATGGGATTTGCTGGGCATCTCACAACTTAAAGACTTACTGTGTCGAGGGAAGCTGGTACCCTTCTCGTATCTTCAGACTGAGTATGCTATGGCTAAGTCCCAACACTATAAGTACCTACAGCTGACACACGCATGGCGGGCGCAACATATTGACACAACAGATATCCCTGAATATGCACCACTAGAGGGTCGCCTCCTGATGGGAGAGATAGGGGACAAGGCGGTCTCCTGGACGTACAGAACCATCATCAACAAGAAGCCAGATTCCTTGCGGAAGTTGAGGGCAAAATGGGAGCTAGACATGGGGGAAATAGATGACCTGGACTGGGAAATGGCGCTGATGCACCCCCGTGAGGTGGCCATCAAATCACGACTACGACTGATCCAACTCAAGTATTTACACAGAGCGTACTATGATAGAGCACGATTACACCACCGCATAGGGAGGGCGGAAGAATCCAACTGTTTGCGATGCCGAGCGACAGAGGGTACCTTCTTCCACACGGTTTGGGAGTGTTCCCAGATTCAGAGGTATTGGGTGAACCTGCTAGATGAGCTAGGGGCCATTCTGGGGGAGACGATTCCCCTGAGTCCGCAGTTTGTTCTGCTGGGAATTTCCACGGAGGTCGATCTCCCTAGGACAAAATTACTGTTACTCCAGCTGGGACTGGTGGTGGCAAAGCGTGACTTGGCCAAGGCATGGGGGGGCTATGCTGTGCCCATCACTGTCTGAGTGGAAAAAGAATATGGACATGTATATGCTTGGGGAGAAAACGACCTATCAGGCACGGGGCTGTCCCAAAAAGTTCTGAAGAATATGGAAGCCGTGGCTTAAACACTATGGTCTTACGCTCACTGATTCCCAATGATGTCCTAAGGCGGGATGGGGGGTGGGACGAGGGGGTGGGCCTGAGGGGAACTGGAGGGACATGCAACCGCTGTTTTACCATTTACCACTGCTAAAAGAACATGATGTTGATGTATTATTACCAAAGCGTCTTCACTTTCTTGCTGAGAACTGTTTCTGTACTGCAACTATGAAAAATGCCAATAAATACATCCCAAAAAAAAAAAGAATGGCATCTCCATCCATAGGCGGTACAAGGTCTCTTTCAGCAGTGGGAAGAGCCTTGGTTAGATCTGTTGGCCACTGATGAGAACGCACAATGTCTGAGTAGAGCCCAGGCCTCCTGTACACCTTACCGCCCATACCACCCTTGCCTAGAAAGATCAACGAAGATCAAGAGCGGCCGGGTCAAGTCATCCTTGTGGCTCCAGACTGGGCCCAAGAGTCTGGTATTCCAAGCTGTTGAGCATGGCCATCGGTCCTCCGATCAGGCTGCCCCTTCGGGAGGATCTTTATCGCAGCAGCATGGGAGGGGGGGTGGCCAACCGCCGAACATGGCGGACGAGCTCTAGCAGTTCGGACCAGAGCATCCGGTACATATCTGTGAGGAGGAGGGGGCATCCGCGACAATACTCTGCCCTACTACGTGCGGGCACTGCAAGACACGTGAACTGAGGCGCGATCGTCCCGCTGGGAGCCATAGGCGGAGGCGACGCACGTGGTGTGTGCAGCGGCCGGCCGCCATGTTGTGAGGGCCGGGCCATGCCGGCCGTGGCGGACCACGAGGACATTGGAAGTTTGCAGCGCCCTGCCCTGCGGAGCCCCAGTGCGGCCTTCAGATGTGGAGATGCCTCTGAAAGTGTAGCTGCTCAGCACAGACACCCTGAGGTAAGAGCGCGACTGGGCTACCAGGACCGGAGTCCTGCCTGAGGCTGGGAGCGGAGTGCCGTGTGAGGCCGGGGGCGCCAGTGCCGGGGCGAGATGAGGCGGCGGAGGTGGTGACCTGTGCATTTGCCGAGGCGGGCGATCTGCGGCTCGGCCTGAACCCGAGGAGCGGCCTGTCTGGTGCTTACTCCAACCCTCTCCTTCACACTTGGGGCGATGGTGCTGTTGGGGCGGGTGCTACTACCTGCAGCTGCTGTGGAGTGACGGCTGTGCGCTGGCCGGCGGGGTGCTGTTCCTGCGCTGTGACTGGACTGGACCGGCTGGGGGCATTGTAACATACCTCCGGCCCGGGGTCTTGCGGATTACCCCATGAGTGCTGCACCTCCAGGACCCTGATTTGCGTTGCCCCAGCCGGTGTGTTCCGTCGCCCGCGCTGTCGGCTACTGCGCTGCCATAGCGTGCTGTGTGTCCTGCTGGAGCTGCCCTAACCTGTGGGGCAGTGACGTCAAGAGGCAGCGAAGAAATCTGAGGCCTGGCCTGGGCCGAGGTGGGCGGCCTGCAGCTTGGTCCGTGCCCGAGGAGCGGACTGACTGGTGCTTTCTCCAACCCCCCTCCTCCACACTTGGGGTGCTGGTACTGTTTGAGTGGGCGATATTGCCTACAACTGCTGTGGTCTGACTGTTGAGTGCACTGACTGGCGAGGTGCCACACCTGTTCTGTGACTGGGCTGGACCTGCTGGGGGCATTACAACATAGCTCCGGCCTGGGGCTTTGCGGACTGCCCTGGGGGGACTGCTCCTCCAAGACCCAAATACGCACTGCCCCAGTCGATGTGTCCTGTAACCCACGCGGTCAGCTGCGCCGCCTGATGCCACACTGCAACACGAAGGTGTTGTACTTGGGCTTGTGCTGTCCGCCCCGGCTGGACACTTGGAGCGAGGCGGGGGTTCGTGAGAGTGACACATGCACAGAACACACAGCCGCATCGGGACATCTATTGCAGGGGAGTGCTGCCGGCCCTTACCCCAGTCTGCTGCAACCAGATCCGGGTCTACGCTGCAGTACATGATGGGGCGCACAAAAGTGAAGCAGCCAGAGTCAGTCTCTGCCAGCGCTATGCAGCCTGAAGAGCACGAAACCATCACTCAGCTGCCTCTTACAGACTGTATTCCACCAACAAACGTGGCGGCTGCTCCAGACAAACTTAATCTTGCAGGAAGTTCGGGAATCGAGGAAGGCGATAGAGCAGCAAATAGGCTCTTTAACAACTGGCTTCACTCTACTCAAGGCAGACCATGACAAGCTGGCCACCAAGGTGAAAAACAACTCATCACTAATTACAGAAATGCTCCCTAAGCACAGAGAACATACAGAACAAATAGCACAGCTACAGCGCCAGGTTTCCCATCTACAAGACAGAGTCGACGACGCAGAGGGCCGGGCGCGAAGAAATAACATCTGCATAGTTGGTCTGCCGGAACTATGCGAGGGTCCCAATGCCACTGGCTTAATAGAACAATGGCTACGAGAGTAGGTGGCTCCGGAGGGATTATCTGAGCTTTTCTGTGTGGAAAGGGCACACAGTATCCCCATGAGAAAGCCGGTGGCTGGCGCGCTGCCTCGCCCAATGATTGCACAAATACTTAGCTACAAGGATCGGGTCACGCTGCTCCATCATGCAAGAGAGAAATGCCCCATACTGTTTGAGAACCACCGGATTTCATTTGACCCGGACTTCACAATTCTCGTTCAGCGGCAAAGGGCCTCCTACCAAGCGGTGAAAAAGAAACTCAGAGCCCTGGATCTGAAATATGCCTTGCTGTTTCCCGCCCGCTTAAAGATTATGCATGAGCAAAAGTCGTACTTTTTTGACAGCCCGGGAGCTGTGGCGGACTGGGTGGAGGAGACATTCTCCTCGCGGGCGGCAGAGAGATCCACACAGAATACAAGCCCAGAAACGCAGGCGGCACCGAAAGGGAAACAGCACCGTATCTAGCCTGTTCGTAAATCCACTGCCAAGAGTCCATCCCCGGAGCAGGTACTAGAGAGTCGAGAGGCAGCGCTTCTCACCGCAGCAATGTTCAGAGACCAGGACCCCCTCTCCTCGGCGGACTCCTCTGAGGACACTAACATGCAGTCAGACTCTGAAAACAGTCTTGCTTTATTCCCCTCCATTACTCCACAAACGGCGAATGATTATCTAGGGTAGCGCCCCACCCTAGATGATTAGGCAGGATTGCTCATTGCCTAGCTATTCGTGGGCTGCAGATATAGGCAGTCGCCCCACCTCCTATCATATTATAGCAAGTGATCATGGTCCGGTCTACTGAACTACAATCAAACCACGAGTGCTCTGCTTGGCACAGGATCCATTTCCCCCGAAGCGACTGCAAGCCGATTTCAGTTGTTTGCATTACAATTTGGATTAGTTGTTTGGTCCAGCACTGTTAACTGGCTGGACCTAGTATTGGGTAGTTACATGGGTTGTTGTTTATCTGGCTAACCCCTCACCACAAGCATGCAGGACCCCTTCCACACGAGGAGGCAAGATACAGAACAGTGTATGCGCAGTTATGGCCACACCCGGGAAGTACACAGTAGTTACCTGGAATATTAGGGGGCTGGGCTCAGTGCATAAACGGCAATGGGTACCCGCTCAATTGAATAAAAGGAAAATACAATTCGCACTCATGCAGGAGACACACCTTACCGACTCCGAGGCTGCTAAGCTATGCAAGAAATGGAAAGGGCAGATAAACAACACATCATACTCTGCCTTTGCGAGGAGGGCTGCTATCTGGGTCAGACACGGTGTCCCATTTGAGGCCGTGGAGAAGCGAGTGGACGTAAACGGCAGATATGTTCTGATCCATAGCAAGCTAGATGGTGCACACATAATTATAGGCAGCATATACGCCCCAAACTATGATCAGGACAAATTCTTAGTAAACTTGAACACAGTGTTGGCAGATTGGGCAGGATACCCATGGGTACTGGGGGGGACTACAAGGCGGTACAGGACACACATCTAGATCGTCCCCACCCCCCCCCCCTTTCCGGTAGCGGCCTCCGTGAAGCAGGCGGACGCCCTCCGCGGTTGGGCCGTGGGTTGGTCGCTGACGGACGTCTGGCGTCTCAAACACCCGGACAGCCGTGAATACTCATTCTACGCGCCACCCCACATGCTTCACACAAGGCTGGATAGGGTGTTCTGCTGGATCACCCTTGCAGCCCAGATTGCGCATGCTACGTATCTAGGGAAGACTTTCTCTGACCACAACCTTCTGGAGGTTACGCTATCCTGGGGGAGAGTCCCTACGCCAGTTCCCACCTGGAGGCTGCATCCTCAGTTACTAGAAGATGCCGCTTTCCATGGCGCGATGGCCGCAACCATTGCCAATTTTTTTGCCGAGAACACCGGCTCGGTGTCCTGGCCGCTAATAGAATGGGAGGCGTTTAAGACTGTCGTACGGGGGGCAGCTATTAGTGCCACTGTAGGGGCCCGGCAGGAGACTCATAACAGCCTAAAGGTAGTAGAAAACACAGAGAACAGACTAGAGAAGGATGCGGTGACCGACACTTCTAGGGCGGAGGCGCTACAGGAGGCACGTATTAAGCATGCAGAACTTCTGGAGCGCTTACACATAATAGACTACCAATCCTATACCTATATAACCGCAACATGCGCAGGCTGACGAATCCTGTGCACTCCTCGCACGATTACTGCGCGAGGCGCAGTCCCACACCACTATACATGAGGTAGACTCACCCAGTGGTACAGCAGCGACTACTCAAGCAGACATCAATGAAGCTTTCTGCGAATATTATGAAACACTGTACAGGGCCCCCACGCGAATAGAGGGGGAGGCATTGGAATCATTCCTGGGTAACCTCTGCTGCTCCCAGTTATCCCCGCCGGACCGAGAGGCTTTGGCTGGCCCCATCTCTAAAACTGAAATTAAAGAAGCCATCCGGGCACTCCCACGTAACAAAGCATCAGGTCTAGATGGCCTGCCAATCGAATTTTACGACCCCTTTTCAGACAAATTAGTCCGTCACTTGGGTCGTTTGTACCGATCAGCTCTGGAATCAGGCACCTTGCCCCCTACCACAATGCAGGCCCTAGTCACTTCTCTCCCTAAGCCAGGCAGGGATCCCACAGACATCTCGGGCTACCAGCCACTGTAGTTGTTAAATACCGAATACAAAATTCTAAGTAAAATCCTGGCCCGTCGCCTGCTCCCGTATCTGCCGCAACTTATACATACGAATCAATGTGGCTTCATTCCAGCGCGCAGTACCTCTCTGAACATCAGGCGCTACTACCATGTCATGGAAGCCACCCCTAAGGACCTTCTTGGGCCGGTTGCATTTCCCTTTATTTACGCCAGGCCTTCGATACCCTCAGCTGGGAGTACATGCTTTTCGCCCTTGGTAGGTTCGGTCTCCCCCCTGCCTTCGTACGCTGGGTTACCCTACTCTACGCGTTGCCCACGGCTAGAGCCCGCACAGAAGCACACGTATCGTGCCCATACCCAGTGTGCAGAGGCATGCGGCAGGGCTGCCCAGTGTTGCCCCTCCTGTTCATGCTGGCACTTGACCCCCTGGCAATCAAGCTCCGAGGGGAGGCGGCTGGGAAAGGGGTTCGGATTGGCAACACTGCGCACGTATTGTCAGCGTATGCGGATGATCTCATCCTTTATATACAGGATCTAGAAGGCAACCTGGAGCAGATATCGCGCATCTTTAGTCAATTTGAGCAACTATCAGGGCTAGTCATAAACGAAAACAAATCTCACTCGTTCTGCTTCCGGCCCTGCGCCCACCATGATGCAGTGCGATTCGGGATGCTTACTCTCCCAGTGGCACCGACTACCTTTAAATATCTGGGCATACAAATATATAGGTCCCCCCAAGATTTGCTGGAAGGTAACCTGTTGAGAGCAATCAAGTCCCTCCGAGCGCAGGTTACATTCTGGGTATCCTTGCCTCTCTCTGTGGCGGGTAGGGTGGCCATCTCCAAAATGGGTATGCTGCTGCGCTTGCTATATTTCTTTACGAACCTCCCGGTACTGATCCCTGCCTCCTTTTTTAGAACACTAGATACCCTCCTGTCAGAGCTGATCTGTGGGAAAGGCCGGAGACGGGTGGGACTGGCCAAGCTGCAGCTTGGGACGGACAGAGGGGGCTCCAGACTTTCGGGCATATTGTCTCACGAGTCAGCTGCAATGGCTTGCGTACTGGGTGGCGGGGCGTAATTTACACGAGCTTGGTTATACGCCGCAATCTCTGGCCTGAGGCACCCTTCATACACTACTTTCCAATTACAGCCCCCCTTCTGCTCCGAATAACCGAGTTAACAGTATACGAGGCAACGGGTCCCATACGCCCCTATTACCCCGCTGCTTGGGATCCCCATGCCCACAGGATTGGTAACTAGTCAGAGCATAAGGAACTGGGTGGAGGGGGGTATCCACACTGGGGGCGTTGTTTATGGATGGCGCATTGATGGACCATGAGAATTTTGCTCGGGAGCAAGATGTTCCGAGATCTCTTTTCATACTACATGCAGCCATCAGCAAATATGTGAAGAAACACTGGGCTTCGAGTGGTGTAGAACCCCATACTCATGAGCTAGTCCACGCTCTGTACTTGATGGGAGAGGGTCGTCACCTGGTAAGATGGCTTCACAGAGGACCAGCGCACACCAGCGATCCCCCTCATGACACTCAGAGAAAAATGGGTGGAAAAGACATACGAGACAAGGACTGGGTCACTGTCCTTGAATACCGCAAGTGGGTATCATGCAATGCTAAATTTAGGTTCATACAGTATATGATACTACATAGGGCCTACCTTACACCGCACCACCTAAACTGCATATACCCGGAGGCGCAGGAACACTGCCCAAGATGCCATGCAGACGATGCCGACCTACTACACATGGCATTGACGTGCCGCGTGATTGGCAGTCTTTTTGGCTGGGGTTGCTTCTATACTAGGAGATGTGACAGGGACCGATGACTGGGACACAGCAGAGCGATGAATACTGGGGCTGTGCCGACGCCCTAAGACACAGAAGATACAGCTCCGGTTTGCACATTTGGCCTTAATCATAGCGAAGCATTCTATCACCATGAGATAGAAATTGGCCTTGGCCCCAACAGCGCAGGGTTGGCAGGAAGAGTTGATACAATAGTGTAGAGCAGAATGTGCAACTATCCATAGGGAGGAGTAAGGGGGTTACGGAAAACACCGATATCCAAGGAATGGGACATGATGCTGCAGAGTCTCAAAGCCACTGACCCCTTAACATTATAAATCACTTCAGGGCACAGCCCTGCCCTAGCCCGTGGCCTCAGACGGCCTCCTGGTGCCCACGGGAGCCACGGCATGTTCAGGGGCTCTGTATATGCCTCTAAGCCTCTACAAGGAGTTTTCACGCAGCCTGAGCCAGATTCTAGGCTGAATAGGCCAAACATGGGGTGAGCCAGATGGGGGGGAGGGAAGGGAGAGTCAGGGTAGTTATGGTTTACTGTTTTTATTGTCTATCAACCTGCACCTGGCACCAATTGTATGCTAGACTGCTAAATGTCACATGGCTGGGCTACCCCGCCTTGGACTGTATTTTATATGCTAGATCTAGGAACACTATCCTACCCATGTTGAAAAACAATACGCTGTATGTAATAAGAATCATATCAGGTGCTATGTCTTGAGAAAATTTAATAAAATATGTTTTAAAAAAAAAAAAGCGCAGCAGCATGGGAGGGTTTTTCACCAAACCTACCAACGCTCCTCCTTCTTGCATGGACATTGAACGGCGACAGTTGACATTGTTTCAACCATTCTCCCGAAGTCTGTGACGTTATCTTGGCAGCCAGGCGTCCGTCAATCAAGACGGTTTACGCCTGCTGTTGAGCAAAATTTGTGGCATGGTGTAAGAAAGACAAATCGATCCCCTTTCTACCCCCTTTTCTCAGGTTCTCTTTTTTATCCTTTCCCTTTCCCAGCAGGGCTCTGCTCTGGGCACTCTGAAGGATTGTCTTTTTGTTATTTCAGCTTTTCCGCAGTTACCTGATCAACCATCCCTCTTTAAATCCCCTATTGTAAATAGGTTTCTGAAAGGATTACATTTGTTTCCACCTTCTCCTTTCATTATGCCCCAATGGAACCTAAACCTTGTCCGAACTTTCCTTATGTGCACTCCATTTAAGCCCTTGCACAACTGTCCTCTCAGGCTCTTTACCATCAAGACGGCCTTCCTGGTGGCGATAACATCTGCCCAGAAGGCAGTGAGCTTCAGACCTTGTCATGTAAGCCTCCTTATCTGAACATATACCCAGACAAACTGGTGCTTCGTACCAAAGCTTCCTTTTTCCCAAAAGTGGTCACTCCATTTCACATAGGCCAATCTATCACTCTGCTTACTTTTTACGCTCAGCCTCATGCCTCCAAGGAAGAGAAGCGACTTCACCGTCTGGACCCAAAAATAGCGTGTCGTTGATTGCATACGAGAGTTCCGGGTGGACGACCAACTCTTCGTGGGGTATGTCGGGGTGAAGAAAGGAAGGGCTGTACAGAAGAGGACCATTTGACAATGAATTGTGCATCAAAACCTGCTACTCATTGGCTAAAAAGGAGCCCCCTGAGGATTTGCGTGCTTATTTAACCAGAGCAAATGCTGCAATCACTGTGTGAGGACGCTGATTTCTTGTCCTGGACATTTGCCAGGCAGCAAAATGGGCTTCCCTGCACACATTAACCAAGCGCAACTGCCTGGACAGTCAGCTCTGTAGGGATGGGCATTTTGCCCATTCGGTCCTGCAGGCCTTCCTCATGTGAAATTGGTCTGCAGACTCACCTCTCGGGAGGTATTGCTTAGGTATCTGTTTTAAGGTAAGGAATCTGGGACTAGAAGTCTCTATCAGATGCACATGTTACTTATCTTTGGTAACGCCTTATCTGGTAGAAACTTTATCTAGCCGCAGATTCCTTACCGACCCAACCATCCTCCCCAGTCTGCGAACAGATTTCTAGGGACAGGCCTTTCCCCTTTCTGGGCCATAGTTATCCACACCAGTGGTCAGTGTGCTTCATGGCTCTGCGCTTCTGGCGTTGGAAGTCGCTAAAAGTAACTGACATCAGTGTGCTGGGTTGGCGCCTATATAGGCACCGCGCACATCACTTCCGTAGCGGACGATGCCACCTACTAGCACGCAGGGGTTCTGCTCAAGAAAAATTTCCAGATCCAGTCTGATGTCTGGGGATAATTCTAAGGTAACATGTCTGTGGCTAGATAGAGTCTTTTCCAGATAAGGCGTTACCGAAGGTTAGTAACTTGTTCTTTAAGGGTCAGAGCACTGGCACTGAGGTCTGTTTAGCATGCCTAAGTGCACTCTCAGAGTCGTAAAACTAGCAGCATCAGTCCAAAATTTTGGGGGTGATCAGCCAAAAAGAGACATTTCCTTACAGATTTGTTCTAGGGTACATTTACAGGTAGATGGCACTCAATTTTCCCATGTGTTTTCCCTGAATCATATTCCCATGGCTTCCTGTGTATTTCTTGGATTTATGGCCCTCTCAACTAAATGTTTTGTGTACAAAATGTGAATGACAGCCAATCCTAGTGTCTTTTAGTGGGCTATGGTTCTTGTTGAGATTATTTTATTTGCGGTGATGTCTGTTTTAAGTGTTTTACTCTCCTCATCTGTTATTATTTTTATGTTACCTATATTTAATACATTTTAATCTATGCTTTTCAGCATTTCTTTTCTTGTGGCATTGTTCACAGAAGTTATTGTATATTAATTCCAATTACTTTAGTAGGTCTTTTCTCGTTTTTAAATACCAGAGTATTTTTTATTTGTAAAGAATTCTTTCCTATAGTTACATCTTCCCTCAGACTCTTCACCTTATGAATATCCTCCAGGTGCCATACTGAACTAGGAAGGTTTTTTTCTCCAGCAATAACTCTCTGGCGTCGCCAGGTGCTGCTCTCCTGCCTCAGATGTGGCTTCGCCTGCCCCGAATGTGACATTTAATTTTACAACTTGCATGCTGGTGTGAGTTCCAGTGGAGAGGTGTGGTGCAGCGGCCAGGGCAGCTGACTTCGGAGCACAGGGCTCACGGTTCGATCCCCGGCTCCGGCGGCAGCTCAGCTCAGCACCATGTGACTCTGGGCAATAGCTCACTTAATTTCCACAACGGCCCCCAGCGCCTTGAGACCCGTAAGGGTGAGTAGTTCGCGCTTTACAAATACGGATTTACATTTTTTTTTTTTTTACATTTACGTTTTGTGCCTCATCCTCATGGGTCCAGAGCTCTTCTTCGAGCTTCACCAATGAAATTCCTCAGTTTTTGGACAGTGACTAGTTCAAATGCATCCTCATAAGAATTCAGAGTTTCAAACCCTGTTGTAGATGCCATAAGTAGATGTCTTTGTCAGATCCACATGATATCTGCATGTTGTGTCTGGGATGGAGCATGACCACTTGAGTTGTGACTTCTGTTCCATAAACCCATCAGAGAGCTATTCTTGGTCAAAAGGCCAGGGATATGCAGAAGCTTTCCCCTCCTTCAGATAAGTCACCCAAAAGGGAATAATCTCCCAAAAGATCTTCTGACAAACAACATAAAAAACGCCATTGCTAGGTAAAATAATTTTCTTTTTCAAGGAAACTGTCCTGTTACTGGAACGGTTTGGAGTATCAAAACTGTCCCTCAAGGCCAGTTCTTCATTGTCATTGGAGTCAATTCATACACTAAAAAAGATGGAGCCAGAATTTGACCCTGTGCATATCAAAGCATTTTAACTAACCATGGTCGACCGGATAAGGCTTGCTTCATTAACCTTTGGGTCGCTTCCCAATGGTGGACTCCATGCTGCAGGTTTAGGAAAATCTAGCTGCCCCAACCTCAACGCCTACTGACTCTGTACCTCTTCAGGCTCCAACCTCGGTATCTCCAAATAAGCCAGTGCACTACACAGCACTGCCCCCGTGAGCTTGGTGCCTCCTAGGAGGCACACAGTGGCACTGTCCTTGGAGCTGCTTTCAGTACCACCTTTGAAGCAAAGTCAGTTGACATCCAAGATGCAAAAGTAACCGCTTGTTTTGATGACAAATGCCTGGTGCTGCATCTTCTCAGGGCTCAAATATTTTCTTTAATGAAAGATTTTGTCAGATATGTCTCTGATACTCATTTAATGCCTGATACATTTGTCTCTGGGGTATAAGTCGTGAGGCATGGTGCATTCATCCTCCTCCCGTCTCCTCAGTGACATATTCTGATAAATCTGTCTGAAGGTCTATAACCATTTTAGTGGGAGATCTGTAGAATATGGAGCCAGCTTAAGGACTCTTTTTTGCGTCAGATATATTTATATATTTATATATTTATTTATTTATTCATAAATTTTACAACATATTACTGATACAAACATCAGTTCAGCAAGGCAGTACTTGGCATGATATATGAGAGAGATAATTGTCAAGATTAGTCAGTGGGTACACATAATTCACAATAGCATTACAAAAGAGTAATACAGATACAACAAAACTTTCCAAATGTCCCAGTACCACAATACATGTATGGAAACCTTATATAGATAGTTATATTTAAGCAGGTCAAGTAATTTATAATGTCAAGTGGTAACCAATAGTACAATAACAGTACAGAAACGAGATATTCATTAATACAGGATGTAACTTCAATAAATAGGAACGCAGAAGGTCCCAAAAATCACGGGGTGAGCAGTCGGCAGGAGGGTTGCGGCATATGTCCCAGACCAGTACTCACATAGTGACATATCCGTTAACCAATCCTGAAATGTCGTAGCACATTGTGGCCAATCTATGCTTACTCAAAAGCAAACCCGTGAATTTGCAAAACTTCTTGGGTACTTCCTTAACATAACCCATTAGAACCATCATAGGAGCTAGTTAGAAACCATTATCTGTTATCTCTAATATCGCACCAGTAATCGGACTCCAAAATGTAGCTGCAGCGGGCAGGACCATGCCAAGTGAAGGAAATCTGCCCCCCAGGCACCACATCTCTTGCATTTAGCATCATTATCATAATAGCGAGCGGGGTCTTCATGTGAATGGTATGCCCTTAATAAAACTTTATAATGAATAAGCCGATATCTACCCTAAGGGGACACCTCCTTCGTTTGTTGACAACAGAATTGCAATAAATTCAGTGACCCAAGTCATCCTATCATGCCATACGAGCCTGAGGGGCTTCTGTAGGCATACTTTCCATCACCGCAGCATATAATCTCATGATAAATTTAAATGGGAATGGGTTAGAAAGTAATATTGTTAAAACAGACCATACCGGAGGCTCGTCTGGGAACTCAGTAAAAAGGTGGCGAGCTTCATGAGAGATTTTGCCATGTGTAAGAACATCCAGTAATGTAGCGGAGGAGTCACCCACATTTCCGAAATCTTTTGAACTTTTGTGCTATGAACAAATCGCCCAATATTTTGATACCTTCCTTTTCAAGAGATCGCAGCAATTCCGGGGTACCGTCAAGCTGCAGCATATGGAAGTATTTGATGGGCACCTGGGGCGAGTATGGGATTGAAACATTGGATAAAGAGGACAGCCTGTTCCAGGTCCAAACAGTACACCGGATGGTGTGAATTTCCTGAGATGGTCTCGGTAGAGACACACATGGGGCAGCAGGCAGAGGGGTGGGGGAAATTAGGCCTCGCTCAATAATAACATGTGGGGCTTGTTTGCTATTGTGGAACCAATGGTGAATGAATTGTACCTGTGTCACCAGATAGTACACTTCGAAGTGTGGGGCAGTAAAGCCCCCTTCATGATACGGGAGTTGTAAGCCACCCTATCCGCGGCACTCAGCCCGCCTATGCCAGTTTAATCATAAGAGACTGGAGTTGGGCAAAAAAGACCTTGTTTAAAGGAATGGGAATATTGTGAAACAGATAAAGCAGCTTAGGCAAGACAATCATTTTCATCAAAGCCACTCCACCCGCCAAAGAGAGAGGCAGGCTGATCCAACGTTCAACTTGAGATTGCAGGATTTCCATATAGCATCCATAAGTTTCCCAGGTCACAGTGGGGATGTCTGCATGGTAAAAGATACAGAAGTATCTAATGGCCATTTGCCATTGCAACGGGTAATGTATGTCCGGTCTAGTGGCTGCTCCTGTGAGGGGGACCATGATGGACTTAGCCCAATTAATCTGAAGACCCGACCAACAGCCAAACTCCACAATTTCCTCAATAATAAGGGTCAAATTACATGCCCTAACAATGAAAACCCCAAATTTTCGTTTTTACTGCGAAAAGGATAGTAGTCCCATTGGCAAGTACAGACTTACACACTGACAACTCAGCTGTGATAATTCCTGAATAGGACTACCAAAGTTGGTACTTCAAGGTATCAAAAGAATTGTTACGGGGCGTGGCTAAGCCTGCAACGATGGCGGACGTACACGGGTAGAGCTCCGACGGGGGCTCCCTGATCTGGCCATATTTCTCCGGCCACAGAGATCCACGATGGTCACAGGCAGGAGGCGAGACACTTGAGCACCTGTACCAGCCCTGAGCCGAACGCGGGGCCGGTTGAAGCCTGTGCGGCGCGCTGCGACTCTCGGCCCTGCGGCGCGCCGGGGGAAGCTGACGGACGGCTGGGGATGACGGCAACGCGAGCCCGCGGCTGAGCCCCGCCCACAAGGCCGCACCAAGTGGTGCAGGAGCCACATAGGGCCGCTGCCGCAGGGGATGGAAACCGCGCCGCACTGACGTGTGCATGCGACATCCTGAGCCCAACTGAGCGCACGACCGGGGCTGCTGCCGAGACGCGACCCGTGTTCACTGGCATTAACCAGGACCCAGCTACGCAGAGGTTAACGGAGGGCGGAATTACACGCGCGCTGAACCCGGAGGCCGACAGAGGGGATCCTGCGGGCCCTGGTGACGGCTCTAAGCATCGGCTGCCCTGCCCGTCTTGTGCTGTGCCGCTGGAGCGACCTCATACCTTGCTAGAAGACGGAGCTGCCTGGGACCCCCAGAGGTGATCGAGGCGGGGCCCATGTGCAAGGCCTGGCTGGCTTCCTAGAGGCTTGACGTGGACAGCGCTGGGACGACGCGGCCGCTTGTGTGGGCTGGAGGTCCGGCACCGCTGAGCGGAGCTGCGCCAGCTGATCTGGTTCACCCCGCAATGGCCCTGCTGCTGGGAGGGCAGCTGTTGAACACCGATTGCCCCACCGTAAGCCCCGCTGGTGATCCCGATGGTCAGGCCTACCGAGCAGGCAATTGAGGTGAGAGAAAGGGAACCGCGGCGATGCGTGCTGGCTGTGCAGTGGAGACCTCCACGTGGGTGACGATTCGGGCCCCCCGAGGTTAAGAGCTGTGGCGCTCATTGGTGAAGCAGTGGAGTGGCGGCCAACAGTGGCGGTGAATGAGCCGCCTGGCGACGGTAAGACTGGAAGTGCCCCTGCCTCCTTCGGAGAGGCCGTCGAGGTGACCTCACTCCTTGCCTGACAGGTTGGGAAGCCCGGGAACGTATTGACACTGAGGAGCCTGCAGCACGGCTTTGGAGGTAGGCACCGGAAGCTCCCTGACTGAGTGGCAAGTTTGAGGCCAGGCTCTATCAACGGCCAGCGGCCTGTAGGGTGCGCAACGACAAAGAGATACCTGTTGGGAGTGTCCCGTCCAGAGGCAGTCGCTGAGCTATAGCAGATGGCCATCCTCACACAGTAGAAACCGTAGGAGACGTCAGACGGAGCGGTACTGGCCTCAGCGAAGTGGTCTCACAGGATCGATGTCGCGGGGCAGACGACTCACAATCAACGTGCCTGGTACAAAGGCCCCACCCCCGCAGACGCGAGCAAAAACATGCAAAATGGCAGAAGCGGAATCGCCAGCTAATATGTCTGGGAAGTTGGACGCGGTCCTGGCCGCAGTGGAAAAACTGGGTGAAAACCTACAACACACCCGCACTGCCTTGGAAAGTAAAATAGACAAGGCAGTGATAGACCTAACACTGTTGCATGCAGACCATCGCAAGCTAGCGGACCGCACTGGTGAACTTGAGGTCGTGATGGCGGAGATGTCGCCCCGTGTGGCGGACGCGGACAAGCACATTCAACAACTGCTCAACAGGGTGGACTTCCTCGAGGACAGGGCGGAAGATGCGGAAGGGCGGGCCCGCCGCAACAATGTACGAGTGGTGGGTCTGCCGGAGGGCACAGAGGGGAGGAACCCTGTCACTTATGTTGAATCTTGGTTGCGAGGCCTCCTACCGGAAGAGACTCTCTCTCCGCACTTCGTGGTGGAAAGGGCGCATAGAGTGCCGACCAGGCCCTTGCCATCAGGATCTAATCCCAGGCCTTTGTTAATTCGGCTGTTGAACTATAGAGATCGAGACACGATATTGCAAGAAACAAGAAAGTTGCAAGACATCCAGGTGGACAACCATAAAGTGATGTTCTTCCCCGACTACACCATTCAAGTGCAAAAGCAGAGGTACTCATACATGGCTGTGAAGAGACGCCTCCGGCAAAATGGTTTGCAATACTCTTTATTGTTTCCGGCACGCCTGCGAGTGGTGGCAAACGAGACAACGCTTTTTTTCAACACTTCCGAGGACGCAGAGGACTGGCTCGACAGGAACACGCCATCGGGCGCTACGCCCCGGCCTGGCAATGCAAGCACTAAACCCGCCAGAGAGATGCTACGCCGACGTCGCCCTAGGAGGAAGAAACCGAAACACACGCCATCCTTTCCACAAACGAGCCCGGCCCGGGACCAGGCACTGCGGGAGCGGCAGGGAGCTCTGCAAGCGGTGGCAAGTATCAGCGGTATGCAAGCGGACGACAGCGCATCCATCTCAAGTCAGCAGGAGCGGGCCAGCGAGGCCGATGCTGAGGATCTATCCGATGATCCGCTCACAACGCAAGCCTCCTATGCCATGCCAGACGTTACACCTCAAACGGCTGATAACATTGCTTGATGTCCGCTGAGGTTTCCAGACAATCGAACTTAATCATGTCCAGCGTCCCTGCGCGCAAGTATACAACTATATGATGTGCAATGTTATATCTTGCCAGAATCGCAACACACGCATTAGTGTATACACTATTTAACTCTTGTTAAAAGAAACACCGGTCGCTCCACTGTTTGGCGAAAAAGTATTTTGTACATGCCTTATAGTGCTTCTGAGGTCTGCTTGGAATAATGGTTCACTGATTGTCCCCATCAGTTACAATGTGGAGGACGATTGGAGATGTTCCCAGATGGGCGCAGTATTGGGTATTACCAGGCTGGTCAGAAACCGGGGAGTCCCCCCCTGTGGAGATCCTCTCCCTTCATAGGCAAAGCTAGATTGTAGTGCGCGGCACACCCCCCACAGAGTTAGACAGTTTAATGCTATCACGCATAGTTTGGACGACTGCCTGTTGCACACTCGCCCTTTTGGTATTTTTTTCATAATGGACGCACGCCCGCTGTTCATTAGTTTGTGTGAAGACTATATTAATCTTTTCACTACTGAGAATTATTGTAACCACCATTTTTTGGTTTGCCATGCCATGATTTCAGGATTGAGTCGGAACGGTTGTGATGCTGCTGTCTGCAAGGGAGCGCGCGCCAGGGTTGCGTACATAAACACTATACCTCCTCCTCCCGCCGAGAGGCTAGGCCTAGGCGCGAATACATCCACTTCACAATCAGGATGGCACCTACTAAGATAATGACTTGGAATGTGCGGGGCATTCATAGCCCGTCGCGCCGATACCTAATCTACTCATATCTGAAGCGCCACCACGTACAAATAGCACTTCTACAGGAAACGCATCTGCAAAAGTCAGAAATACAGCGCTTACACCGGCGCTGGAGGGGGCAGTTGTATGCAACAGGTTACTCTGCGTATGCCCGTGGGGTGTTGGTGTGGGTGAGACCGGGGACCCCCTTTCGGGTGGTGGACTCCCACGTGGACACAGAGGGCAGGTACGTCATAGTAAAGGGAGTGTTGGACGGCAGACAGATACTGCTGGCCTCACTATATGCACCTAACACGAAGCAGGCAGCTTTCCTTGATCAGATCTCCCTTAAACTGGCTGGGTGGCATGATACTCCCTTAGTGCTGGGTGGCGATTATAACAGCGTACTGGATGTGTCTCTAGACTGCTCTTTCCCTCCACTGCCATGCACGACTACACACACTGCGGCGAAGGCACTGAAACACTGGGCCACGCACTGGCATCTATTGGATGCTTGGCGCCACCATCATCCACTTGATAGAATATATTCTTACTATTCGGGGGCGCACAACCTCAATGTACGCTTAGACCGATTCCTGGTGTCCGCTGATCTTCTCCCGAGCATTTCCGGGTCCACATACATGGGGCGGACGCACTCGGATCACAACCCACACATAGTGGAGTTAGACTGGGAAGATGGGACACCGCCAATCCCCGTGTGGCGACTACAGCCGGATGTACTCCTTGATGCACCGTTCCGAGATTCCCTGGCAACTAGCGTTGCCCAATACTTTGAGGACAATGCAGACACTGCTTCATCCCCGCTGGTGGAGTGGGACGCCCTTAAGGTGGTGGTGAGGGGCCATTGTTTGGGTGCGCAGGCAGGTATGAGAGTGCAGCTTGAGAAAGTCCTTACCACTCTGGAGAAACAACTAGCGGATAGGGAACGCGAGGCGATCGAGGGGTCCCAGGGGCAACTGAAACACTGCAAAGCGGAGCATGCAAGACTGCTAGAAAGACTGCGTTGCCTTAATTACGCAGTGCATTCGGCACGGACGCACCATCTGGGGGATAAGGCAGGGAAGTTGCTTACATGGCTCGTCAGACAGGAAGAGTCGTCATCCCCTATCACGTCCGTGCGAACGGCTTCCGGGAGCATAGCGTACACACAGCGCGACATTCACGCCGCGTTTGTGACCCACTATTGGGATCTGTACAAATCCCGGATGCAGGCCGAGCCCCTAGAAATACAACTCTACCTCGCGCAGATAGTATTACCACAACCCACCCGCACGCAGAAGGAAGATTTAAATGCTCCTCTCACCGGGGAAGAAATACAAGAAGGCATATCCTCATTATCCAACGGGAAGTCGCCAGGGCCAGACGGTCTACCGACTGAATTTTACAAAGCGTATGCGTACCTACTAGTACCACAGCTGCTGAAGGTGTATAAGACTGCCCTAGATATGTCCACGCTCACCGGCTCGCAAAACGAGGCCCTGTTAGTATCTCTCCTGAAACCAGACAAGAATCCTGAAACCCTGGGATCCTATCGGCCTCTGGCACTTCTTAATACTGACTATAAAATCTTTGCGTCACTGCTCGCCAGGCGGCTCTCACCCTCGGTGCAGACACTGGTGCTTCCTGACCAGAATGGATTTGTCCCCACAAGGAACACCTCGCTAAACCTCCGTCAGTTCTTTCGGATACAACAGTACGCATTACACAAATGGCCCCGCTATGGCTGCCTGGTACTTGATTTAGAAAAGGCATTTGACTCATTGGAATGGCCCTACCTAGCGGCGGTGCTCAAACAGTATGAACTTGGAGATTACTACCTCAGCATGGTCCAGTTGCTATATCAACGCCCTACTGTCCGGGTCCGCACTGGCAGGCTCCTCTCAGATTCGATCAGAGTGCGAAGGGGTACGCGCCAAGGCTGTCCGCTATCCCCACTGCTCTTCTCCCTAGCCATGGAGCCACTGGCGATGCTACTCCGCGACAGCGGTGAAGATTGGGGCATACCGCTGGGAGACGGGACCCACACGGTGTCCCTGTTCGCCGACGATTTACTGTTGTATGTCCGCGACATTACGGCCATCCCTCCGTCCATTGAGGACGTGTTGAGGACCTTTGCGACAATGTCGGGCCTTCGGTTTAATTGGGCTAAGACCGGGGTGTACCCCTTCGATGCGCGAGTGGAGGAAACAGCCGTGGTCATTAATGAATCGCGACTTCCGTGGTTTCCCACCACCTTCCGTTATCTCGGACTGTTCATTTACCGGGCACCTGCTGACCTGCTGGAAGGCAATCTGACAAGAGCGATCACAGCGGTGCGAGCACAAGTGCTGTTCTGGAAAACGCTCCCACTAAATGTCATGAGCCGCGTCACTCTGCTAAAGATGATAGTCCTTCCCAAGCTATTATATTACTTTTCGAACCTTCCAATTTATGTCCCATCCCAAATCTTCCGGGACTTGGAAAGCATGTTCCGCGACTTCATATGGAACAAGGGTAGGCCTCGCGTCGCGCTGTGGAAACTACACGCACCTGTCAGTCAAGGAGGGTTGGCGGTTCCCAACATGGAACTATACTATCTGGCTGCCCAGCTGCAATGGGTGACAAAATGGCTAAACGGCAGTAATCTGGAGGACCCGGCGACCTGGCAACAGCAGTGGTCACATACCCAAATCTATCATCTGTTTCATCCAGTAGCCAAGCCCACGCGCCTGACCCAACTACATTTAGGTTCCGCATACCGCTGCTACAAGAGGAGCTTATATCTAACCCGTGCGACGCTGCCATATGCCCCGGCACTACCGCTACAGGGGACCCCACGGGGGAGGGCGGGCACCACTGAGGAAGCCTCAGGCCTTGGCATACGGCAGATGTGACAACTCTAGGTGATCTGTACCGCGATGGCGCGTTATTGACGTTTGAAGCCCTAGCAGAAGACACCGGTGTACCTGTGGGCCAATTCTTAATGCATGCCTCCTTGACAAGGGCCCTATCGACTCGCTGGGGAGACCTAACGGTTGAGCCTCCAATGCATCTACTAATACAATACCTTTATGTCATTGGGGCGGGGTCGCACATAGTACACTGCCTGGTAACGGCCTTACTCACGCACACCTTGAAGTCGCTGCTATCCCTCCGTGCCCGCTGGGAGGAGGACCGCGGTCAACCCTGGACTGACAGGGAATGGGACACCATCCTAGCTGGCCCCACTTATATTCCGAGGAACTCTAAGTTTAAATTGATACAAACCTACATTTTACATAGGGCGTATCTCTCTCCAGATAAAATCAATCGGTACTTCAATATCACCACATCAGAGTGCCCGCGTTGTCAGCGGCCCGCCGCGGACCTACTACACATGGTGTGGTCTTGTGTCACCCTCCAGCGCTATTGGAGCGATGTGGCCGCATCCCTGGCACTTTGTACCGATACGTCCCTGCCGTTAACATGGGAAGTTTGCATACTGGGGGTCTATGCAAGGACCAAGAAAAATAAAGTAACATCACGATTTAGAGACCTGGGGCTGATAGTAGCGCAACGTTTAATCACGAAGCGGTGGAAGCATGTGGACCCCCCTGAATTGATTAGCTGGAAAAAATCTCTTGCAGCCTGGGCCCAGGTGGAAAGCACAGCGCTACACAGAGAAGAAACTGCTGGGTTGCGCAAATTCCCCATTGCACAATATTGGGACACTATACTCACAGCATTCCTTAATGAGGGCGATGGGGCTGGCAATGACACTCAGCCAGACGACACATAACATACCCACAAGCGATCCTGGGATGCAAGTGAGAGGTTGTTAGGCAGCGGGGCCCACCAGCTATGAGACGATGCAGTACAACAGCGATCTACCGCGAAACCCCTCCCGCCCCCCACCACTGTCCCCCCCCCCCACCGGCCCGCACATCAGCATAGCGCAGCCACCCTAGCCCCTGGCGCGCGCACCCAGCCCTGGCGGGCATCCCTTGTTGCTGCGGAGGTTAGGATCCGCGGCACCACGCATGTAGTATCATGCACAGATCGATAGCAATCGTCGCAACGAGACAATCATGGCAATCCCCCCTCCGCCCCCTTTTTAAATTTTTTTTTGCATTTTCTCAGGTTACAGATGTTGAAAATAACAATTTATTATTGTATATATGTCTTATTTATGAACATTTAATTTGTCTGTTCTTTTTTGAATTACTATGTAAAGTCCCATTATTGAGGAACTCACACAATCACATGTAGCCATTCAACGCGATTATTGATGATGTGGACGTTGCATGTTGTAGCGCGGTAATTGACAATTTATGAGTATATATAGACCCAGTAACCACCATTGTGTAATGGTAATAGTGATGCAACACTGCTGACAGGCGACTGTAGTGCTATAAAAGACGCAGATAGCAGCTCTTGGCTGAAAGTATTGAGGCTTGTCCTGATACTGCTCATGTACTAAGAAATGTTGACCTATAAGATGATTCCATGAGGTTATATATTGTAATTAGATTGAAGAATTGGATCATTTCTGCATTGTCGTGTAAAATGCAAAAAGACGCAACGACCAAATGGATATAAAAACAAAAATCAATAAAGATATTTAAACAAAAAATCAAAAGAATTGTTACATTAAACCCAACTTAATTCCCAAGTTGAATTTAATGTAACTTTTGTGAATGCCAGCTTCCTTTTTGGATGCTACACTCAAACTTTGTGGGACTTGGTTGCCCAGGTATTGCCTATTGTACCTGAGGAAGCATGTGCCATCTTCTCTCTAGCCATAAAGCACAGTCGTGATGTGGCCAAATTGACAATCCGCTGTGGGTTTGATACCACAAACTCTATTAGTAGATCAATAGGCACAAGCATAGACCTCCGCAGGTAGGCTTAGATGCGGTCCACTGGTGTTTCTGGCGATATCCAGGCCCTTGTCATGTACATGCCCATCGACGGTTCCTGTCTTTTTGGGGATAAGGCAGACTCGGATCTGGAGCGCTTTAAAGATAGCAGGACCACAGCACGCCCCCTGGAAATGTCTGCCCCTCCACACCAGCCGCGCCAACAGTTTGGTGGGGGAATTTCAGTACAGACAATATATGCAGCCAGTACAGCAATCCCTTCAGTCCTTTCGCGACAAATTCACGGTAGCAACAGACCACATGAACAACAGGGACACCATGCAGCCCAGTCATGCATACCGCCAGCTGCTGCAGCACTCAAACCTCTTTAGTTAGGCCATCTCGGGACACAGCCACCCTTTCAGAGGGAGTATCGGACACTTTCTGCCAGGGTGGAAAATGATAACTTCGGACAAGTGGGTTCTGCAAATTGCCCATTGGGTTGCTTTTTACCATTCCTAGAAACCTTGCCACACCTTCCACCATTCTCAGGATGGCTGACAGAGGACCATCTGACCCTGTTGCAGGAGAACCTTTGTGCTCTTTTGGCCAAAGGAGCCATAGAGATGGTGCTGACACTGGAAGTTGGGCTTGATTGTTGTTCCTGCTACCTCCTGGTGCTGAAAGAGGATGAAGGCCTTCATCCCATTTTAGATCTTTGCCCTCTCAATGCCTACCTGTGGAAGGGCGAATTAACGATGCTCACCCTGGTGCAGGTCTTTCCTGTCTTCAACTTTGGATATTCGGTGGTAGCGTTGGACCTGCAAGATGCTTTCAACAAATCCCTGTCCTGAAGGTCCACATTGTACTACCTGCAGTTTACGGTGGGCCTGGAACATTTTCATTTTGCTGGGCTCCCCTTTGTCCTCACCAGCGCCCCTTGGGTGTTCACGAAAGAGATGATTTTGGTTGCAGCGCACCTTTAGAGATCAAAGGTCTCAGTCTTCCCCTACCTCGATGACTGGCTGTTGAAGGCAGGCTCACCCAAAGTAGTCATCACCTGCCTCCAGACTACACAGAACCCCTTTAGGATTCGCTGTCAATGTGTTGTAATCACACCTGACTCCTTTGCGGATACACCCTTTCATTGAAGCCATTCTGGACATGGTGCATTTTCGCATCTATCTCTGGAGCAGAGAGTTCAGGACATTTGGGCTATGATCCCGATGTTTCAACCTGTCTTGGATCTCAGTAAGGTTGACTTTGAGGCTGCTGGAATGGGTAGCCTCCTGCATCCTGCTGATCAAGCATGCCAGGTGACATATACAGGTTCTGCAGTGGGATCCGAAGTCCTAGTGGGCACCAGGGGATCTCTCTCCTCAGGTCCAGATATCGGAGGAAACTGCGAAGGATCTGCAGTGATACTTGCAGTACCACAACTGCGTCAGAGGCAGACCCCTCTCCCTACCCCATCCAGATCTAACAGTGGTGACCAATACATTGCTTCTGGGTTTGGGCTGCCGCTTCGGAGAGGTGAAGATAAGAGGCATCTGGTCACCGCCGGAGACCTGACTCCATATCAACCCTCTGGAGCTGAGAGCCACCTACTGGGTGTTGAAAGCCTTCCTTCTGTCCATCAAAGGAAGGTTGATGCAGGTGCTCACAGACAACACCACAGCCATGTGGTACTGCAATAAGCAGGGAGGGACGGTGTCATGGACCCTGTGGCAGGAAGGCTCTGCACCTCTGGACGTGGATAGACTGTCAGGGGATTTTTCTGGTGACTCACCACCTGGCGGGATCCTTGAACGTCAGAGCGGACAAACTCAGCCATCGACTCCTTGTGGGTAACGAAAGGCATTTACACCTGGAAGTGACACAAGGTCTGTTACGCGAAGGATAATAATGTTGTCTCACTATTTTCACCACTGTGAGAATGTGCAATTTATGTGTTGGAGTTTCTAAAGTATCTCTCGCTAGGCCACACAAAATCTGGCACGAGTGGACTTCAGGACTCCTGTACCCTATTATGCTGATACCTCTCTTGCCTTGAGTTCTGAAGACCATCAGCACAGACGAAGCCCAAGTCATCCTAGTGGCCCTAAATTGCGTATGGAGAGTATGGCATCCTGAACTCATGGGCATGAGCATTTGTCCTCTGATCAGGCTACCCCTTCGGGAGAACCTCCTGTTGCACCAGCAGGGCAGGGTCCTGCAGCAGGGCAGGGTCCTGCACCCGGGTATGCACAACTTCTACCTCCATGCTTGGAAATTGAGCAGTGACAGTTGAGTACTTTCGACTTACCTCCTAAAGTCATTGATGTCATCTTGGCAGCCAGGCATAGCTCGCCAGATCTGTATACGCCTGCTGTTGATATATGTTTGTGGCCTGGAATCGCTCTTAATGATCAGAACAGTCTAAGTCGATGTCCAAAACAAGATTATAGTCTCCCCCCCCAGATAATTGAACGTGGGTCAACTGCCAAGAAATGCTTAAGGATGGACTGGAAAAAATCAGGGCTATCCACGTTGGGCCCATATGTATTTAGTAGTTCAACCTTCAACTCCTCTAAGGTTTTGGCTTGCTCAGCGTCAGACAGTCTTGTGTGATACTTATCCATAGGATCTTTCATATCACCCATGAACCTAGTGAGCGACTCTAGCTTGTGATCAATTGCGCTGAGGTTCGTTCTCATATCCAGTAAAAGAGTTTTAATGCCCTCAGCTGGGGGGAATCACTCCTCATGTCTCCCCATCACACAATGATTGTTCGTCAGAAGGCGTGGGCTGCTGCATCTGCCTCCGAGCCTCAAAGGTCAGGCGCTGCTGCTTGGTATCTGTTTTGCCCACTATGCAAAATATCAAGTTAGCTAGCAAAAGCGCGCCCAGCAAATGAGGGCAACAGCAGTATACCTGCAGGATGCAAGTAAAAAGAAGTAATCACATTGTAGTCAGTAAATAAACTCCTCACCAAACTGAGCAGTGCATGGCACTACCAAAGGAGAGACAAAACAGCAAGCGTGTAACATGTCGTACCACTAGCACTGCAAGGGCAAGCCCAGATAGCAGCATTGTCAAGAAGCCTCACAACGTGCGTGGTTGTCAATAAGAGATGTGTGCAGGATGCACCGCACTTACAAGTCGCAGGAGAGTAAGCAGGAACCTCTACATGCAGATGCTGTTACTGGCGAGATCACAGTGCTTAGATGTGCGTGGAGATAGTCCCGGTCAGGCCCAAGAAATGTGCAGTTAGGACACAACTAGGTCACAGGCACACCCAGCAGCCAACAGGCACCGCAGGCCATCCCCGGCCCATTCAGCGCCCCCGTTGGCCCCTGGTCTGTACCCCAGTGGCCTCGGCCCAACTCCATGCAGCGCACCGCCCCCGCGATCGAGGGTATGCAGCGGCACCACACCTTAGGTGCCAGGAGTCTCAGGCGGAGGCACGGCGGTGCAGGCCTGGCCCAGGAGGTCTTCCTCCAGCTCTCTCCCACTAGGTGCCGCGGCAGACCCTGGCCGCATCCACTAAGTACAGGATTGCTGGTAGGCTGCTCACATCCCGATGCCACCAAAAAACGAGCGACAGAGCATGATTATCAAGAAGATGTTTGCTCCCATCGGTGGAGCGATAACAAAACGCTTTCATCTTGGTGCAGTGCGAAGCCACGCCCCCCGCTTAAGGACTCTGTTAGACAATGGCCCTTTCTGTAGGGTCGCCTCCAAACCTTTTGCCTTCCTCCTCCATTTTTTGTGGCCTTGTTTTTGCTCGCCTTAGTACTCTTAGTGCTTTACAACTACTAACCAGTGCTAAAGTGCATGTGCTCTCTCCCTACAGCATGATAATATTGGCTCACACATAATTGGCAAATTTAATTTACTTATAAGTCCCTTGTAAAGTGCACTACAGGTGCCCAGGGTCTGTAAATGAAATGCTACTAGTGGGCCTTCAGCACTACTTTTGCCATCTACTTAAGTAGCCCACTAACCATGTCTCAGGCCTGGCATTGCAGATCCTGTGTGTGCAGTTTGCACTGCCATTTCGACCTGACAAAATAAAAAGTGGTGGCCGCCACAAACAAAGGATGGTGAGGCGGGTGGAGGGAACGCGGTAGGGGGAGCGCGAGAGGGTGTTAATAAGTAATAATATTTTTTTAAATGAACTTACCTTACTCTGCCGGCCGCCTCCCGAGTCGCACCTCCTGTGCTCTTCCTGGTCCCAGCCCCTGGGACATAGCAGCACGGGGATGGGCATGAGCTGGCTGAAAAGACGCTCCGCTCAGGACAGGGAGTCTGTGGAGTTTCTTCAGCCCGGCTGTTCATTGCATTGAACAGCCAGGTTGGAGAAACCTAATTGTGCATGTGTGTTTGGCCAGCCTGAGACGGCCGGCCAAACACATTAGCACTTAGAACTTAGTGCATATAGTACTCTTCCTCCTCCTCCCATGCCTCGGCCGTGCCCCTCCCTGCACACGCTGGCTCAGAGCTGGCAACTGAAAAATAAAACAATGAGAGAACAGGCAGTGGGGCGACGCTCCTCCTCCATTGTGGGGGAGCTGCTGCTGAAAATAAACTTTTTGCCAGGCCCAAACCTTCCCTTTTTATACATATTAGTCACCCCTACAGTAGGCCCTGTACAACACAGAGGGCAGGGTGCAATGTATTTAAAAAGTAGGGCATGTACTTTTAAGTTTTGCATGCCCTGGTAATAAAAAACTCTCAAACACTACTATAAGGCCTAGCTCTCCTATAGGATAACATTGGGATTACCTTATCACATTTTTTAAGTGTAATTCCCAATTGTGAAGAGCTAGGCTTTTAAAGTTTGGTGTCTCTGGACTCTCAATTGAAAATCACAACTTATGGTGAAGTCGGATTTTAAATTGTATGTTTGAAAGTGCTACTTTTAGAAAGTTGCAAAAAGAACAATTGATGGACAGAATGCAGAACAATGTCATACATTCACCCTAGTACAGAGATCTGGGCCTAAATCCATCGTATTTTGGCTCACCATGCATTTCCAGTTTGGACCCAGCCATATGCAAATCAGTCTTGACCCTGCGCCCAATGGGAACAGTCCAGCCCGAACTGCCAGGCCAGGTCCTCCCTGGACTGGAAACAAGCATCCTAGGACCGGTTTCGGGGTTTCACCCCTCATCAGCCAGGATAGCTTGACTCCAGTGGCATGGAGAGAATGGGGCCCACGTCTGGGCATACCCATCCCACTCGGGGTGACAAATGCAAAAAGAACAATTGATGGACAGAATGCAGAACAATGTCATACATTCACCCCAGTACAGAGATCTGGGCCTAAATCCATCGTTTTTTGCTCACCATGCCATTCCAGTTTGGACCCAGCCATATGCAAATCAGTCTTGACCCTGCATCCAATGGGAACAGTCCAGCCCGAACTGCCAGGGCAGGTCCTCCCTGGACTGGAAACAAGCATCCTAGGACCAGTTTTGGGGTTTCACCCCTCATCAGCCAGGATAGCTTGACTCCAGTGGCATGGAGAGCACGGGACCCACGTCTGGGCATACCCGTCCCACTGGGGGTGACAAATGCAAAAAGAACAATTGATGGACAGAATGCATAACAATGTCATACATTCACCCCAGTACAGAGATCTGGGCCTAAATCCATCGTATTTTTGCTCACCATGCATTTCCAGTTTGGACCCATCCATATGCAAATCAGTCTTGACCCTGCACTCATCAATTGTGTGTCTTTTGCTTTCTCGCCCTAAGTGCGCCGGTTATGCCCAGAAGTGGGTCCCAGGCTCACTGTTCCTCTGGAATCAAACTATTCTGGCTGATGAGGGGTGAAACCCCAAAACCGGTCCTTGGCTGCTTGTTTCTGGTCCAGGGAGGACCTGGCTTTGCAGTTCGGGCTGGACTGTTCCCATGAGTCATAGGGTCAAGACTGATTTGCATATGGCCAGGTCTAAACTGTGGTGGCATGGTGAGCAAAAGAATGATGGATTTAACCCAGATCTCTTGAATGGGGGTGAATGTTTTGATTTGTTCTGCATTCCGTCCATCAATTGTGTGTCTTTTGCTTTCTCGCCCTAAGTGCGCTGGTTATGGCCAGACGTGGGGCTCGGGCTCACTGTGCCACTGGAGTCAAGCTATTCTGGCTGATGAGGGGTGAAACCCCAAAACCGGTCCTATGATGCTTGTTTCCGGTCCAGGGAGGACCTGGCTTTGGAGCTCGGGCTGGACTGTTCGCATGAGTCACAGGGTTAAGACTGATTTGCATATGGCCAGGTCTAAACTGGGGTGGCATGGTGAGCAAAAGAATGATGGATTTAACCCAGATCTCTTGACTGGGGGTGAATGTTTTGATTTGTTCTGCATTTCGTCCATCAATTGTGTGTCTTTTGCTTTCTTGCCCTAAGTGCGCCGGGTATGCCCAGACGTGGGTCCCAGGCTCACTGTGCCACTGGAATCAAGCTATTCTGGCTGATGAGGGGTGAAACCCTGAAACCGGTCCTAGGATGCTTGTTTCTGGTCCAGGGAGGACCTGGCTTTGCAGTTCGGGCTGGACTGTTCCCATGAGGCACAGGGTCAAGACTGATTTGCATATGGCCAGGTCTAAACTGGGGTGGCTTGGGGAGCAAAAGAATGATGGATTTAACCCAGATCTCTTGACTGGGGTGAATGTTTTGATTTGTTCTGCATTCCGTCCATCAATTGTGTGTCTTTTACTCTTAGAAAGTAAGCATTTTCTTACTTTAGACATTTGGTGCCTGCTGCCTGCCTCTGATACACATCTGGGAAGGGTGACAGCTTGGCTTTGTGTATTCTTCCTCGACACTTACACCTGAATAGGATGTGGCCTGTCCCAACAGAAAGGCTGCATACCCCCCTGTAGTGAGCCAGGGCAGGAAGGGAGGACCTCTGTGCATTCTAAAGACCTGTCTTTGAAGTCTCCCCCACTTCAAAGGCACTACTGGGTATGACACCACCACTACAGTACACTACTGGACCTGTGAAGACTCTGCCAAGAAGAAGGGCTTCTGTGCTGCCGAAGGTCTGTCACACTGCTCGACTATTGCTTTGCTAGATTCCTGCCTTCTGTGCTGCCCTGCTGTCTACTGTTCACCTGTCTGAGTGAGAAGGACTGGACCCGCATCACTTGAACCCAGAGTGACTCCAAGGGCTTGCTGGCTTTCCTCCTGATCTGAAGTCTCAGGGACATAAAAGACTTCCACCTCTTCTGCTGCTGCACCTGACTCTGCCATCTGTGAGCCTGCCCTGCCAAGTGATGCCACCCCAGTCCTGCAAGTGAGGCCATGCATTCCCTCCAGAACTGGGGCATCGGCGCCGTTGCATGGGTCGGCACCGGCGCATCGCCTCTGCTGCGAGGATTGATGTCGACGCATCGGCCCAGAGCCAGTATTGCGCGATGCTCACCCCAGCTTGAGGTCTCCACATCTCTGATGACAACAGCCTCAATGCCGACACCAAGAACTCCGCATCTTAGCCCCTGTACTCATCAGAGTCAACGCATCGCTGTTGTTGCGCAAACCAGTGCACTGCCGCCATTGTGAGGATCCATGCATCGCTTTGGCTGCATCCCACATCTTCGTCAACGCAGCCTGGAATAAGGTACTTTTGTTCAGCTGGCCTAACTGGGTCCTTGTATAAAGGATTTCTCTCGATTGATCTGGAGTCCAGACACTCTTCCAAATATCTGCGGTTCAGACATTAGGTATGGAACCACTGTCAGGGTCCATCAGGTATATGAGGGTGCCATCCGCGTACATGGACACCACATGGTTTGTTGCCCCTAGCCTGACTCCCCAGGGCCCCAGCACTTCTCACAGTCGGGCTGCCAATAGCTTGACCGCCACAGCGAACAACAATGGAGACAGTGGGCCTCCCTGCCTTGTGCCTCTTTCCACTGACCTTCTTCAAGAGATTATATCTCTGGACCGCAGTCTGGCTGTAGGATCTGTGATCAACAGGCCTACCCATCCCTGCAACTGTGGCCCAACACCCAACTTCTCCAGTTCTGCCATCATGAATGCCCAATCCAAAGTGTAAAATGCCTTTTCAATGTCCAAGATACCCTTTATGGCCTCCAGCAGCTTCTCTGGGCATAGTTCCCTGTCTAATTCCTGTGCCTGAGCCAGGGAGAGCTGCGGTATCTCAATGCCCCTCAGAAATTCGTTAATTAACTCAACCTGCTGTGTTTTCTATATTTTGCACACCCCGCCAAGATATTCCCCCAGAGCTTTATAGATAGTCTGTTGAGTAATCAATCTTGCGTTGTCTGTGTGTGCCAAGGTGAGGATAGTGGGAGAGGGTCTTTCCCTTTTCAACAGGTGAGCATTCGTCCGGATTTGTCACCCTGCGCGTGTAGTTGCCTATAATCTGTGCGTCCTAATCTGTCTTACCTATTTCACGTTGGCCTCTAGGAGGTCTGCAGCGGTGGTGCCCATCCTCTGTAGGTCAGTCAGGCGGTCTTCTGCTTGTTTCAGGTTAGTTTGTAATTGCCTATGACTCCCATAGATGGTTCCCAAGCACTCCCCCTTCACCACCACCTAAGGGCCTCCCACTCTGTCCCTCTATGTCCTGTCGATTTCCAGTTATGTTTCAGGTATGTGTCCATAGCTTCCCCTATTCCTTGTCTGAATATGGGGTCACTGAGTGGCTCCTGGGCAGTTACCATGTAGGGATTCTAGCTCGGTTAATTTCTTTATTATATTTGAGAAGGATTTGTGAATAATCTGAGAGGAATCTGCCAGAGTGTGGTGTCAATGCCTGGGAGATTAAGAACCGGTCCAGGTGACTCAATATATTATACACTGCTGAGTGGTATGACAATTTCTTGGTGTGTGGATGCAAAGCCCTCCAGACATCTGTGCAACGTATATCTTCCAACATCTGTTTGAGTTTGCCCGACATACCCTGTTTTGTACGGTTCCTCAGGGGGTGCCTATCCATTTCCCTATCCAGTTTGCAATTAAATTCTCCAGCCTACCATATGGGGATGTCCAGGGATGGTAGTAGTCGATCGTAGACACTAGGAAAAAATCCTTGTTCGTCCTTATTGGGCGCATTAGTGTTTACCGTACACACATCTGCGCCATCTAAAGTGCCCTATAGTATTATGTAACATCCGTCTACATCTGCCACTGATCCTCTGTGTTGATAGAGTAACCCAGGGCTATCCATATCGACACGCCTCTCGCATATGCTGAGTATGTGGTGGAGAACAAGTGACACCTCCACTTCCATCGCACTTTGCTCTCTTTGTCTATGGTTAGGTGTGTTTCCTGCAGAAACGTGATCTGCATTGCATGGCTCCTTAGGTATGAGTGCCCCCTATGTCTTTAAACACAACCATTCAAGCCCCAGATGTTTCACTTGATCAATTTCTGTGTCATGTGCGTGTTGTAATCTTATGTCTCTCTGCCTGCATCCACCTAGGGCCACCCTCCCACTTTTCATCCCACTGTACACTTGTGTTGGTATTGGCTACCCTCTGTGTCCTAGCATATGTCATGTAGTCGTAGATGAACTCACTCCCCCACTCTCCCTGGATAAACACTATATAAAACTTGCAACTCGTGTTTCCCCATATTGCCACCTGAGCTGTCAGGTGGCCGGAAAACTTCCCTTAGAACAATTTCACAATAAAACATGTAGCAATTCTAACAATTCTTACTTGCCTAGTCTTCACTTAGAGGGGTGTGGCCTCCAGGATGCCCCTACGGGCACTGGAACCAGTTGGCTATCTCCCGCTGGCCAGCCCCTCAGCAGTCCTATACCTCCTAGGGTAGAAGAGCAGTGGCGTTTGTCTTCTCTCTCCGTGGCTCCCACTCATTGATGTTAATAATAATAGTTTATTAGTCAATTAAAACCATACACATGATCAAACATACAATTCAGCAAAGTAAAAAAAAAATGCATACAAAAAAATTTGTCATACTTCTACTTCAGCCACTGGGCATCTTCTCGCTTGTCCTACACTTTTTTAAAACTTTCCTCCCTAAATATATAAGAAAAGATGCCAAATACAGATATTAAATGGATCAAAATGGCTGATCGGGGGCTGATTTTTCCCCTAATGTGTAAAGTGCAAAATTGCCATACGGGTAGCTGGAGTTTACATAAATAGATTGCTATAGATAATTAAAGTGCTTATATGCTGAACTGAGGGGGGTATCTTCACTGTGCTGGATGGACCATAGTTTTTCCCCCTGTAAAAGTGCAGGTGTGTAAAACTATGCGTCATTAAAATGCCAAGTTAAACGATTGTTACCTAAGCATAGCGGGATAGGGAACAACTAGTATGATGGTCCCTAGCAGCCCGTCCTTAGAGAGTACCTAGCCATGTAAAGTTTACCTTAAAAACATCAGATTTATCACTTCCTATAATCAAATTTTAGGAGCCCCCTCCAGATTACTCAGCACTTAGCTTATAAGCTAATCAAATTTTTGAAAATGTTCAAAAACTGAGTTAGTCTAATGTTCAGCATTATGTTGCTTGGGTCCATAGACTCCACCAATGTAGACCTACATGACCTAATTCCCCAGTCGAGGAACTCCCCGTCTTAATAGAGATCTTCGTTGGACCATCAATGCTGGACAAATGCATACAATGTGGAGCAATGTCTCGTTCCCCTGATGGCATAAGCTGCAGGACCGATCTTCACTTGAACCAACCATCCTCCATTTTGACATGAGGCCTAGTATTGGTATCTCTCCAAATCTTAAGGCAAAAAATGACTGTTTTATCTTCTGTTGGAAAGGTGCTGCCAACAGGGGTGATTCTCTTAAAATGGAATATGATTTCAGCACCAGTCACCCATGACGACGTCTAAACAGGCTTTCCTTATCTGCCATCCAGCTTTGCAATTTGGTTGATTTATTTACCAGTTTCTTGAAAGTTTGCCCAGAGATATTAGAGTTCCATAGGTCACCCAGTTCGAGCATCCTAATGCTATTTTCAAGTTATTTCTTGTGAAGGCCATTCCTACGTTGTAAGTTGATTTCGGTCCAGACTAAATTAGCCAAGGTGTTTTCAGCTGCTGTATGCAGGTTATAACAAAGCTTTACAAATGCCGCCGGCCTAGCAAGTGGCTGCTTTGTGAGAAAAAATTCTAACCGAAGCTGTGCAGGCGAGGCCGACCTGGGGAGCCTAAAGATTTGTTTATAGGCTCTTATCAACAATTTATCTAGCAGGAGAGCCTCGTCCCCTAACATTATCTCTGGTCCATATGCTTGAGTTGGCATCAGTTTGGCTTTCATTACTATTTCCATTGGTTTCAGATCATGGCCTTGAATAGATCTAGCCAGTGACGAGAAGCCATAATTAATGGCCTGCGCTTTCGCCCTTATCGCCTTCTTCTGGAAAACAGAGGAGCCGTTTGCGTCTATTTTAACTCCTAAGTATCCGTAGAGTTTAACTTCATCAATTTTATTTCCCTTAATAAGCCATTTTTCATTTTTCTTAGGTGCACGATTACATACCATCACACTTGTTTTCGTAAGATTTATTTCCAGGCCATTCCTTTCGGTATAAGTCCCAAGGGAATTGAGCAGCCTTTGAAGGCCTATTCGTGTGTTATTAAACAGAACTAGAACGTCAGCATAAAGGATGTGCGACAGTTGTTGTCCTCCAATGCTCGGTGCATGAGCAATCTGCTCGTCAAGCTCTGTCGAGAGATCAGCCAAAAATAAATTGAAAAGAAGGGGTTCTAGGACACAGCCCTGTTTCACGCCAGTTGTTGTTTGCACCTTCTTGGATATGAACGAACCATCTCCAATTTTGATCTTGACCCATGTGTCCGAGTATACCAACCTAATTGCTTGTAAGATGTTGGGCGGGATACCCCATCGCTGAAGTTTGCCCCATAGTTTGTTCCGAGGGACACAATCAAAAGCCGCCTTGAAATCAACAAAGCACACGTAAAGAGGTGTCCCAGTTGCCTTTACTCTGTTTGTAATTAGGCTCAGGGTCATGAGATTGGTTAGAGTGCCTTGGCCCCTTAGAAAGCCAGTTTGATTCAGGGGGAGTCTTCCATTGTCATGTGACCAGGATTCCAAATCATGCAATAACAACGATGAAAAATATTTTACCTCAACATCCATCAATCTATTAGTCTATAGTTACTGGATGAGCATGCCGAGCCTTTTTTGAAAATGGGATGGAGTATTGAGCTCCTCCAGCTGTCAGGAATAGCGTTGTTTTCCAGAATTAAGTTAAACATTGACGCTAGGAAGCCGGCCCATTGTGGAATGAGATGTTTAAACAATGCCTGAGGTAGCCCATTCGGGCCGGGGGCACAGTCTGCCTGGGACTTTTTGATAACCTTCTATACCTCGATTGCTGTAATTATCCGCTGTGCAACGATGGATTAATTGGGAAGGTAGGGACTAGTTGTAAGCGTCATACCGCTCTTGAAGTGTGACTTCAAATAATGAACCCTTTCCATCTCACTGATATTAGCGTTATTTGCGGCTGTAGGGCCTTTCTCGTTCCTGTTGATTATCCGCCAGAATCTTTTTGAGTCATGAGTTTTAGAGGCGTGTAGTAACTGGGCCCATAATATTTCTTGTTTGGATTGTTTATACGTCCAGATCTCTTTTTTTTAGCCGCCGTCTCTCATTGTGGAGTTGTTGTAGTAGATCCGGATCTCCTGGGTATTGACGTGATTGCCGAAAAAGTTTGACTCTTTCCTTTTTTATTTTCCGAATATGGGGGGGGCATAATTGATGATTTACAATAGTCAAGTCGAGATCCCATTTTATGGCTATTCTCGCTGTGGCTTTTAGTCATGTTATTGGCCAGACTTTCCCATGACACTATTGGATTAAGACCCATTTGGACTAGGACCTGTAGACTTGAAACTGCTTCCTCTGCTATGGAGTTGTTAGAACAGGAGGTCCACTTCCGGTGTTTCAGTTTTTCAGAGCAAATTTCCCCCGACAACGTGCGAACTCCCTCGAGTTTGGACAGGAATGCATTCATCATGATGACCTAAGGATTGTGATCACTCTCCACTCGATGGGATATACTATAATCGCAAACCTGGTTGAAAAGGGGCATTTAAACGAGCGTGTAATCTATCATTGAAACCGCATTGCCATGGTCCTTTTTTGAAAATGGGATGGAGTATTGAGCTCCTCCAGCTGTCAGGAATAGCGTTGTTTTCCAGAATTAAGTTAAACATTGACGCTAGGAAGCCGGCTCATTGTGGAATGAGATGTTTAAACAATGCCTGAGGTAGCTCATTCGGGCCGGGGGCACAGTCTGCCTGGGACTTTTTGATAACCTTCTATACCTCGATTGCTGTAATTATCCGCTGTGCAACGATGGAGTAATTGGGAAGGTAGGGACTAGTTGTAAGCGTCATACCGCTCTTGAAGTGTGACTTCAAATAATGAACCCTTTCCATCTCACTGATATTAGCGTTATTTGCGGCTGTAGGGCCTTTCTCGTTCCTGTTGATTATCCGCCAGAATCTTTTTGAGTCATGAGTTTTAGAGGTGTGTAGTAACTGGGCCCATAATATTTCTTGTTTGGATTGTTTATACGTCCAGATCTCTTTTTTTTAGCCGCCGTCTCTCATTGTGGAGTTGTTGTAGTAGATCCGGATCTCCTGGGTATTGACGTGATTGCCGAAAAAGTTTGCCTTTTTCCTTTTTTATTTTCCGAATATGGGGGGGGGCATAATTGATGATTTACAATAGTCAAGTCGAGATCCCATTTTATGGCTATTCTCGCTGTGGCTTTTAGTCATGTTATTGGCCAGACTTTCCCATGACACTATTGGATTAAGACCCATTTGAACTAGGACCTGTAGACTTGAAACTGCTTCCTCTGCTATGGAGTTGTTAGAACAGGAGGTCCACTTCCGGTGTTTCAGGTTTTCTGAGCGAATTTCCCCCGACAACGTGCGAACTCCCTCGAGTTTGGACAGGAATGCATTCATCATGATGACCTAAGGATTGTGATCACTCTCCACTCGATGGGATATACTATAATCGCAAACCTGGTTGTAAAGGGGCATTTAAACGAGCGTGTAATCTATCATTGAAACCGCATTGCCCAGGTCCTTTTTTGAAAATGGGATGGAGTATTGAGCTCCGCCAGCTGTCAGGAATAGCGTTGTTTTCCAGAATTAAGTTAAACATTGACGCTAGGAAGCCGGCCCATTGTGGAATGAGATGTTTAAACAATGCCTGAGGTAGCCCATTCGGGCCGGGGGCACAGTCTGCCCGGGACTTTTTGATAACCTTCTATACCTCAATTGCTGTAATTATCCGCTGTGCAACGATGGATTAATTGGGAAGGTAGGGACTAGTTGTAAGCGTCATACCGCTCTTGAAGTGTGACTTCAAATAATGAACCCTTTCCATCTCACTGATATTAGCGTTATTTGCGGCTGTAGGGCCTTTCTCGTTCCTGTTGATTATCCGCCAGAATCTTTTTGAGTCATGAGTTTTAGAGGCGTGTAGTAACTGGGCCCCTAATATTTCTTGTTTGGATTGTTTATACGTCCAGATCTCTTTTTTTTAGCCGCCGTCTCTCATTCTGGAGTTGTTGTAGTAGATCCGGATCTCCTGGGTATTGACGTGATTGCCGAAAAAGTTTGCCTCTTTCCTTTTTTATTTTCCGAATATGGGGGGGGGGCATAATTGATGATTTACAATAGTCAAGTCGAGATCCCATTTTATGGCTATTCTCGCTGTGGCTTTTAGTCATGTTATTGGCCAGACTTTCCCATGACACTATTGGATTAAGACCCATTTGGACTAGGACCTGTAGACTTGAAACTGCTTCCTCTGCTATGGAGTTGTTAGAACAGGAGGTCCACTCCGGTGTTTCAGGTTTTCTGAGCGGATTTCCCCCGACAACGTGCGAACTCCCTCGAGTTTGGACAGTAATGCATTCATCATGATGACCTAAGGACTGTGATCACTCTCCACTCGATGGGATATACTATAATCGCAAACCTGGTTGTAAAGGGGCATTTAAACGAGCGTGTAATCTATCATTGAAACCGCATTGCCCTGGGCTCTTTACCAAGCAGGTGGAATGTCAGATAGTTTTCGTGCCAGCAGACCCAATAATTCGCAGGCCTTTATGAGCTCTTCTCCAGATTTGTCCCTCCGTATTTTCGATGGTATTGCTTGCTCAGAGACAGCAACTCATTGATGTTGTCATTGACCAGTAGCAAAACCAAAGGGGATGATGGACGGAGTGTTGAACATTGCAAGCACTCACCCCCAGTCAACTGATCTGGGTTTAATCCATCATCATTCTTTAGCTCACTCCGCCACCCCAGTTCAGACATGGCCATATGCAAATCAGTCTGACCCTGTGCCTCATGGGAACAGTCCAGCCCGAACTGCCAAGCCATGTCTTCCTGGATCGAAAACAAGCATCCTGGGACCGGTTTCGGGTTCATAACCCTCATCAGCCAGGCTATCTTGAATCCAGTGGCAAAGTGAGCAAGGGACCCACGTCTGGGCATACCCTGCCAACTTAGGGCGAACTTAGCAAAACCAAAGGGGATGATGGACGGAGTGTTGAACATTGCAAGCACTCACCCCCAGTCAACTGATCTGGGTTTAATCCATCATCATTCTTTAGCTCACTCCGCCACCCCAGTTCAGACATGGCCATATGCAAATCAGTCTGACCCTGTGCCTCATGGGAACAGTCCAGCCCGAACTGCCAAGCCATGTCTTCCCTGGACCGGAAACAAGCATCCTGGGACCGGTTTCGGGCTCACAGCCCTCATCAGCCAGGCTATCTTGAATCCAGTGGCAAAGTGAGCAAGGGACCCACGTCTGGGCATACCCTGCCAACTTAGGGCGAACTTAGCAAAACCAAAGGGGATGATGGACGGAGTGTTGAACATTGCAAGCACTCACCCCCAGTCAACTTATCTGGGTTTAATTCATCATCATTCTTTAGCTCACTCCACCACCCCAGTTCAGACATGGCCATATGCAAATCAGTCTGACCCTGTGCCTCATGGGAACAGTCCAGCCCGAACTGCCAAGCCATGTCTTCCCTGGACCGAAAACAAGCATCCTTGGCAGGGTATGCCCAGACGTGGGTCCCTTGCTCACTTTGCCACTGGATTCAAGATAGCCTGGCTGATGAGGGCTGTGAGCCCGAAACTGGTCCCAGGATGCTTGTTTCCGGTCCAGGGAAGACATGGCTTGGCAGTTCGGGCTGGACTGTTCCCATGAGGCACAGGGTCAGACTGATTTGCATATGGCAATGTCTGAACTGGGGTGGCGGAGTGAGCTAAAGAATGATGATGGATTAAACCCAGATCACTTGACTGGGGGTGAGTGCTTGCAATGTTCAACACTCCGTCCATCATCCCCTTTGGTTTTGCATTGTTCGCCCCAAGTTGGCAGGGTATGCCCAGACGTGGGTCCCTTGCTCACTTTGCCACTGGATTCAAGATAGCCTGGCTGATGAGGGCTGTGAGCCCGAAACCGGTCCCAGGATGCTTGTTTCCGGTCCAGGGAAGACATGGCTTGGCAGTTCGGGCTGGACTGTTCCCATGAGGCACAGGGTCAGACTGATTTGCATATGGCCATGTCTGAACTGGGGTGGCGGAGTGAGCTAAAGAATGATAATGGATTAAACCCAGATCACTTGACTGGGGATGATTGCTTGCAATGTTCAACACTCCGTCCATCATCCCCTTTGGTTTTGCATTGTTCGCCCCAAGTTGGCAGGGTATGCCCAGACGTGGGTCCCTTGCTCACTTTGCCATTGGAATCAAGATAGCCTGGCTGATGAGGGCTGTGAGCCCGAAACCGGTCCCAGGATGCTTGTTTCCGGTCCAGGGAAGACATGGCTTGGCAGTTCGGGCTGGACTGTTCCCATGAGGCACAGGGTCAGACTGATTTGCATATGGCCATGTCTGAACTGGGGTGGCGGAGTGAGCTAAAGAATGATGATGGATTAAACCCAGATCACTTGACTGGGGTGAGTGCTTGCAATGTTCAACACTCCGTCCATCATCCCCTTTGGTTTTGCGTCATTGACCAGTAGGCATAGGAAATTATTGAAGTTTTTTTATCCCACCACCTTGGTGTGATTGTTTTGCAAATACTATCTGTTCTCAGTCTTGGCAAGGCTGTCGGTTTATCCTGTTATCGCCTTGGCTATCCCCAGCTCCCCTTCCCTCTTCCTCTGTATCCTTTTCATTGCAACTCACCCTCGCGCACTGGGGCAAGTCTCTGCTGTACATGAGCCCGTCTATGGATCCCCATCCACCTCGGAGTCCACCCTCGAGCTTGTGTACATGGATATCTGTTCAATACCCAACGTGCCATTCTGTTGCACCACCACCTGACTGGAGGTGTTACCCATGGTGTTGGTTGCCTGTAACTGGCTGTTATGCTGTATGTGTGTCTATTAGTTTCTCATCTGCTTTTATGGCACTCTCTCATCAGAGCTTGTGGCAGTCCATCCCCACACTCCAGATAAGCCCACACCTCCTTCAGTGTAGTGAAAAAGAGAGTCCCCCCCCCCTGATGCAGCACCTTTAGCTTGGCCGGTAAGAGGAGCATGCATTTCAAGTTGATGGCTCTGAGCTTAGACTTACCAGCAGGATATGACCTGCCAAACTCTGTACTTTTTGCCTGTAATCTGGAAACACTCGGATGATGTGGATCTTAAATTTTGTGTCCCCTTTTTTCTGAGCCACTGCAGGAGCAAGCCACTTTCTTTATAATTAAGGATCCTGGCAATGACTGCTCTGGCTGGTGCACCAGGAGGCAGCATCGGAGCCAGCGCGCAGTGCGCCCTCTTGACGGCAAGCAATTGGGGCAGGCCTTCTGGTTTCACCACGTGCTTGGTCCAGTTTTCCAGGAACAATTACAGTGTGTGCCTTTAGCCTCCTCCAGGAACCCCTCAAAGCAAATATTATTTCTACGTGATCTTCTCTGTGTGTCTTCCACCCTGAAGTCCAGGTTGCGGACTGTGTCATTCAGTTCCTTGAGCTCCTCCTGTAGTCTCTGCAGTCTTATGAGGTTCCTATGGTCTTTTTCTCACCATACCAAGGTCTGTTCCGAGTAGGTTGACCTTTATGGACACCGCATCGAGTTTATGTTCCGATGCCTATCGTGATTGTTCAGTAGCCGCTAGGATTAGTGCTCACGTAGGCTCAGGTAGCACATTCCCCCACTCAGAAGGATTTCCCTCCCCCCCCTGGGTGGTCCTGTGCCTGCTTTGCCCCCAGTGTGATGATCTATCTGGGATTGTTGGGAGGATCTAGGGGTTTACCCTGCCCCACGCTGATGAGGTGAGTCTTCCCAGTGCGGGCCTTCCTTGTCTGCTGCTATCGATTTCTGTGACCCTGTGCTCCTATGCCCGGGGTGGATCACTTCTCACTGCTACAGGTGCCGCCGTGCAGTGGGTCAGATATAAATTGGCATCTCCCCACTTCAGTCCCCGAGGTTGCTTCCCAGAGGATCCAGTGTTCTCCCTCCGCCACACACTCTTCAGCGCCAAGTGAGCCTTCCGGCCTGCGTCTCTCTAATTCGCACCAACTATGGATCTTGTGCCCATGCATTTGGGCAGCCTTGTCTCGATTTCCCAAAGCGCTAGGGTGACCAGCTGACATGGAGGCAAATTCTGGCCATGACTGTAAAAAATTCAGGATGAAGAGTCAAAAATCAGGACAAAAATTCAAGATAAAAGGTCATTTTTATGGACACATCTAAGGAGGAGTCATACCCCACTGCTTTATCAGTGCATTTTTTTACTCTTTTCTACATAGCACTATTTATTCACTATGGTCTTTATATGATTGCCTCTAGTTATGCTACATTCAGGGCGCACATTATGTCCTTGTTAAATAGTAAATTTATGCCCTTGAACACTATGTCAAGGGCATCACTCCTATCCATATTTACCTAAACATTCTTGGAGAGAAAGCACCAGCAACATTTTGATTATGTTCTCAAACATTTTAAAATTTAAGGCAAACTGGTTAGGAAACACTAAGGTAAGTGACCATCTGCTAGTTTAGACAAGTTGATCAAAAACATCTGGCTCACCTCAATCTCCAGTCCACGTTAAAGCTAAAAAAAATTAATGAGGCAGAGCAGATGGTGTGGGCGATAGTCTCACACCTTATATCAGGATGTGGGGTACCCACAACGTGTCTGTAGTCTCACAGCACTGAGAGTGTACTTCCGGGACTCTATATTTAGCTCAGAATTGGGAGCCCAAAATACCAAATAAATAGAATTAAAGAGTAGGATGAAATCGAGATCAGGTAAGAGATTCACAGCAACTGATTCAAAGGGTTGTTGCTAAGAACGGGACAAATAAGGAAGAGAAGAACAAGGTGGGACAATTCCTAAAATCAGTCAAGATGGGCCTGCAATGAGTATCGGAAAGTAATGTGTACCTGGGTATTTGTCTCAGCAGAGAGGAGAGAAACAGAAGAGGCAAATGGTTGAACAAGCAGCACCCAGCCTAGCTATATAATCTGAATTACCAAGGTGAAACACTTCTGCATGTTAAAGAAATACACGTTTTTAAAATTTGAAGCAACTTTTTTTAATTAAGTTTTTGCATGATTAGCTTGGCAACTATTTTCTTGGCTTATCCGACTAATCCTGTCAGGCCAAGCTCCGATTAGGTGATTATTCGGGGATGTTCTACCCCATAAACACCCCTTGAAGCTACGTCCCTCCCCATAATGAGCCGAGTTTTCAATGGCTTCTTCCTGCCTCCTTCTCTCTACCCAGATTGTGGCGTTAGGCTCAGGGCTGCCGACTTTGGAACTGGGGCACCTGTTTCGAGTCTCGGCATTGGCTCAACATCCTGTGATTCTGGGCAAACCACTTAATTTCCCTATGCCTATAAACAATTAATGTGACCTTTTGTAGTAAGTGGTGCTCGTGTAAAGTGCTCCAATACCTTTGGGTCAAGTTCACACTATATAAAAACTGCATAAAAATGCACAAACAATAAAGCCTTAACATAATGAAAGACAAATACCGATTTCCTGGCTGAGTTGTGCAAAGTCAAATTAGGAAACCCGGATAAATTGCAGCTTCCCTGCTTAGATGTGTGATCTTAGGCAAATATTTAAAGTCACCAAAACTCTTTTTTTCTTCATTAATGCATATGAAAGCACTTTCAAATACGTGAGTTCCGAATACCAGTTGTATAAAAAACTATTGTATTTGATTTAATAGACTTTAATGGGACTTATTAACATCAATGCTTCACGTGTTAAAGAAATACACTTCTCTTGAATTTTACCATATTTTACATGATAATTGTTATATGATTTACATAACAAACACATCATGGCTTGGCTCCTGCAAAAATTCAAAGAGCCAAACCAGACCCTTACCTCGGTTCTCCTTGTTAATTTGTTGTCTCGCCCACCTCTAAGCAATTCAATGCAGCGGTGTAAGTGCATTTAAAAAAGTATAGATACTGCCACCACACAGGGTCAGTGAGTGAGGAGGCGAAATCAAAGGCGTGGCTAAAAAGAGCAAAATATTCAGTAACTATTTTGTTGATCTCTCACCGTCAAGTAACTACATATAAAATAACGGTACCTTAACTGAAAAATAAATAAAAGTTAAACTAACAGTGGGAAATGCACTATTTTATGTTATGAAATCTTTATTGGGTAATGCAATTACTACAGATGTATATGTTTGCAACCAGAGACCCACAGAATTGAATCCTGTTTGGAGCGGCAGGGAAAAGTGACTTGTGTATTTTTAGTGCTAGGAGATCCCTGAAAGCTTTGTGAATGTTTAAGTAATTTTTTTTAATGTGCACTATACACAGTATAACATAGGCTGCCACTAAATGCACATATAAATTTAGGTTAAATATAAAAATAGCTTTTATTGTATAGATTTCAGTAAAATGCAGATTATATCTGGTGCACACAATTTGTTATGTCCATTGAAAAGCACGCTCTCCATAGCTCAGCTTGGAACACCCTTACAGTATCTCTGAAAAGAAAAATATCTTGTCATCAGGAAGCTTCAACTGACTGCATCAATTAACGCCTCACAAGCAGCTTTTATATTTGCTGATTAACTAATTAAACACATTTGCATTTCTTTTGGGGAACCAGGCAGTCTGAAAGGAATGCTTGTTTCTTTGTCTGCCCCTCCCTCCGGAATGCAGCACAGGAGACTCCTTCCTTTCCATTTAAGCTGGGGAATCTCAGTTGTGGGAATTAACTTTTGTCCTTTGGCTGAGAGGCTAAATTACAGGCAAATGCCGTCTGTTAAGACATCAATCATGGACAACGAATGATAGGGCTAACATTATGGACAGTCCATGGAAAGTTACGGATGGGTGGTCACACTACAAGGTGCTCCAGCACCACACAGTGACCATGAGTGCTTTCTTTGTAGTGTGCCCGGATTACAAGCCATCTGGAGGAGGAGGGATGCCCCAGCAGAGACTTGCCTAATGAGGCCCACATGACGTTGGGTAGTGCATGGGCCAATTGTGGGTGATTATCAGGACAGCGCTGGGCTTCCCTGAACTCTGGTGAGTGCAACGGTGCAGCCTCGGTTATTTTGGTAGCTTCGGCAGACGCGTTTTCGAGAGATGAGCCGATGGGCAGAGGCCCTCCCCAAATGGTGACGGACCTCATGGGGAGTGTGGACTAGTGCTCGTGAAGCCCCTCTTCCCCATTCTCTAGGCTTTAGCGGAGATTGGGAGACACCTGAGACCTCAGGGCCCCCCTTGCCTGACTCTAAAATGGCAGCCAACGTGGTCATAACCCAGAGCCCCGAGCTGTAAAGAGCTCCGCAGGCCCTCGGTTCACGAACCCTATCTGCCTGGAGAGACTCGCAGGATTTGCGATGTGGCCTCCCAGCGTTTTTGGCATCCTCAAAAAGGAAATATAACACTGCCAACAGGACCGATTGATGCAATGCCTGACCCTAAAATGGCAGCCGGGAGACACCACGTTTAAAAGGAAATCCCCTGTGTATAAACCCCTCAAGAGTTTAAACCCACCTATTTACCTGCCAAACTTGGACTTTGTCTCTCATTACTAACTTGAGGTGATGATGATGATGATTACTGTTTCGTGGGCACCATTGTCTCGATCTTTGGAGAACTCACCCTGCAGACAACACAAGCCCCTGAAACAAATGTAAAATATACCTGGGGAGCTAAGGACATTGTAAATCTGCGTGAGAGCACAACAGTCCCCTTATGAAGCAGCGACACCGGGGATCGAACCATCTCTTTGAAAATCCACTTCGATAGGAAGAGGACTTAATTCCTCCACAAAACGGTGGTCATCTTGAAATGGTTTCGATCTTCCCTCTCAAGATGTACAAATTACAGGGACCATCCTGACATGCTTGTCCTAAAATGTCCGGTATGTCCGGTCCCTCAGACCCAACAAAACCAGCCCAACCAGGAGAGGAGAGGAGAGGAGTTGGCCTAACGGCTAGGGCCGTCGACCTCGAATTTGGGGAACTGGGTTCGAGTCTCGGCAATGACGCTGAACATCCTGTGATTCTGGGCAAATCACTTAATCTCCCTGTGCCTAACAAAAATGAATGTGTCCTCATGTAACCCAACTGGTGCTATGTAAAGCGCTCTGATACCCGATACCTTCGGGTCAAGTTTGCGCTATATAAAAATCCGTAAAAAAAGTTGGCAGGGTATGCCCAGACGTGGGTCCCTTGCTCACTTTGCCACTGGATTCAAGATAGCCTGGCTGATGAGGGCTGTGAGCCCGAAACCGGTCCCAGGATGCTTGTTTCCGGTCCAGGGAAGACATGGCTTGGCAGTTCGGGCTGGACTGTTCCCATGAGGCACAGGGTCAGACTGATTTGCATATGGCCATGTCTGAACTGGGGTGGCGGAGTGAGCTAAAGAATGATGATGGATTAAACCCAGATCACTTGACTGGGGGTGAGTGCTTGCAATGTTCAACACTCCGTCCATCATACCCTTTGGTTTTGCATTGTTCGCCCCAAGTTGGCAGGGTATGCCCAGACGTGGGTCCCTTGCTCACTTTGCCACTGGATTCAAGATAGCCTGGCTGATGAGGGCTGCGAGTCCGAAACCGGTCCCAGGATGCTTGTTTCCGGTCCAGGGAAGACGTGGCTTGGCAGTTCGGGCTGGACTGTTCCCATGAGGCACAGGGTCAGACTGATTTGCATATGGCCATGTCTGAACTGGGGTGGCGGAGTGAGCTAAAGAATGATGATGGATTAAACCCAGATCACTTGACTGGGGGTGAGTGCTTGCAATGTTCAACACTCCGTCCATCATCCCCTTTGGTTTTGCATTGTTCACCCCAAGTTGGCAGGGTATGCCCAGACATGGGTCCCTTGCTCACTTTGCCACTGGATTCAAGATAGCCTGGCTGATGAGGGCTATGAGCCCGAAACCGGTCCCAGGATGCTTGTTTCCGGTCCAGGGAAGGCATGGCTTGGCAGTTCGGGCTGGACTGTTCCCATGAGGCACAGGGTCAGACTGATTTGCATATGGCCATGTCTGAACTGGGGTGGCGGAGTGAGCTAAAGAATGATGATGGATTAAACCCAGATCACTTGACTGGGGGTGAGTGCTTGCAATGTTCAACACTCCGTCCATCATCCCCTTTGGTTTTGCGTCATTGACCAGTAGGCATAGGAAATTATTGAAGTTTATTTATCCCACCACCTTGGTGTGATTGTTTTGCAAATACTATCTGTTCTCAGTCTTGGCAAGGCTGTCGGTTTATCCTGTTATCGCCTTGGCTATCCCCAGCTCCCTTCCCTCTTCCTCTGTATCCTTTTCATTGCAACTCACCCTCGCGTCCTGGGGCAAGTCTCTGCTGTACATGAGCCCGTCGATGGATCCCCATCCACCTCGGAGTCCACCCTTGAGCTTGTGTACATGGATATCTGTTCAATACCCAACGTGCCATTCTGTTGCACCACCACCTGACTGGAGGTGTTACCCATGGTGTTGGTTGCCTGTAACTGGCTGTTCTGCTGTATGTGTGTCTATTAGTTTCTCATCTGCTTTTATGGCACTCTCTCATCAGAGCTTGTGGCAGTCCATCCCCACACTCCAGCTAAGCCCACACCTCCCCTTCAGTGTAGTGAAAAAGAGAGTCCCCCCCCCCCCGATGCAGCACCTTTAGCTTGGCCGGTAAGAGGAGCATGCATTTCAAGTTGATGGCTCTGAGCTTAGACTTACCAGCAGGATATGACCTGCCAAACTCTGTACTTTTTTCCTGTAATCTGGAAACACTCGGATGATGTGGATCTTAAATTTTGTGTCCCCTTTTTTCTGAGCCACTGCAGGAGCAAGCCACTTTCTTTATAGTTAAGGATCCTGGCAATGACTGCTCTGGCTGGTGCACCAGGAGGCAGCATCGGAGCCAGCGCGCAGTGCGCCCTCTTGACGGCAAGCAATTGGGGCAGGCCTTCTGGTTTCACCACGTGCTTGGTCCAGTTTTCCAGGACCAATTACAGTGTGTGCCTTTAGCCTCCTCCAGGAACCCCTCAAAGCAAATATTATTTCTACGTGATCTTCCCTGTGTGTCTTCCACCCTGAAGTCCAGGTTGCGGACTGTGTCATTCATTTCCTTGAGCTCCTCCTGTAGTCTCTGCAGTCTTATGAGGTTCCTATGGTCTTTTTCTCACCATAACAAGGTCTGTTCCGAGTAGGTTGACCTCTATGGACACCGCATCGAGTTTATGTTCCGATGCCTATCGTGATTGTTCAGTAGCCGCTAGGATTAGTGCTCACGTAGGCTCAGGTAGCACATTCCCCCACTCAGAAGGATTTCCCCCCCCCTGGGTGGTCCTGTGCCTGCTTTGCCCCCAGTGTGATGATCTATCTGGGATTGTTGGGAGGATCTAGGGGTTTACCCTGCCCCACGCTGGTGAGGTGAGTCCTCCCAGTGCGGGCCTTCCTTGTCTGCTGCTATCGATTTCTGTGACCCTGTGCTCCTATGCCCGGGGTGGATCACTTCTCACTGCTACAGGTGCCGCCGTGCAGTGGGTCAGATATAAATTGGCATCTCCCCACTTCAGTCCTCGAGGTTGCTTCCCAGAGGATCCAGTGTTCTCCCTCCGCCACACACTCTTCAGCGCCAAGTGAGCCTTCCGGCCTGCGTCTCTCTAATTCGCACCAACTATGGATCTTGTGCCCATGCATTTGGGCAGCCTTGTCTTGATTTCCCAAAGCGCTAGGGTGACCAGCTGACATGGAGGCAAATTCTGGACATGACTGTAAAAAATTCAGGATGAAGAGTCAAAATTCAGGACAAAAAGTCAAGACAAAAGGTCATTTTTATGGACACATCTAAGGAGGAGTCATACCCCACTGCTTTATCAGTGCATTTTTTTTACTCTTTTCTACATAGCACTATTTATTCACTATGGTCTTTATATGATTGCCTCTAGTTATGCTACATTCAGGGCGCACATTATGTCCTTGTTAAATAGTAAATTTATGCCCTTGAACACTATGTCAAGGGCATCACTCCTATCCATATTTACCTAAACATTCTTGGAGAGAAAGCACCAGCAACATTTTGATTATGTTCTCAAACATTTTAAAACTTAATGCAAACTGGTTAGGAAACACTAAGGTAAGTGACCATCTGCTAGTTTAGACAAGTTGATCAAAAACATCTGGCTCACCTCAATCTCCAGTCCACGTTAAAGGTAAAAAAAATTAATGAGGCAGAGCAGATGGTGTGGGCGATAGTCTCACACCTTATATCAGGATGTGGGGTACCCACAACGTGTCTGTAGTCTCACAGCACTGAGAGTGTACTTCCGGGACTCTATATTTAGCTCAGAATTGGGAGCCCAAAATACAAAATAAATAGAATTAAAGAGTAGGATGAAATCGAGATCAGGTAAGAGATTCACAGCAACTGATTCAAAGGGTTGTTGCTAAGAACGGGACAAATAAGGAAGAGAAGAACAAGGTGGGACAATTCCTAAAATCAGTCAAGATGGGCCTGCAATGAGTATCGGAAAGTAATGTGTACCTGGGTATTTGTCTCAGCAGAGAGGAGAGAAACAGAAGAGGCAAGTGGTTGAACAAGCAGCACCCAGCCTAGCTATATAATCTGAATTACCAAGGTGAAACACTTCTGCATGTTAAAGAACTACACGTTTTTAAAATTTGAAGCAACTTTTTTTAATTACGTTTTTGCATGATTAGCTTGGCAACTATTTTCTTGGCTTATCCGACTAATCCTGTCAGGCCAAGCTCCGATTAGGTGATTATTCGGGGGTGTTCTACCCCATAAACACCCCTTGAAGCTACGTCCCTGCCCATTATGAGCCGAGTTTTCAATGGCTTCTTCCTGCCTCCTTCTCTCTACCCAGATTGTGGTGTTAGGCTCAGGGCTGCCGACTTTGGAACTGGGGCACCTGTTTCGAGTCTCGGCATTGGCTCAACATCCTGTGATTCTGGGCAAACCACTTAATTTCCCAATGCCTATAAACAATTAATGTGACCTTTTGTAGTAAGTGGTGCTCGTGTAAAGTGCTCCAATACCTTTGGGTCAAGTTCACACTATATAAAAACTGCATAAAAATGCACAAACAATAAAGCCTTAACATAATGAAAGACAAATACCTATTTCCTGGCTGAGTTGTGCAAAGTCAAATTAGGAAACCCGGATAAATTGCGGCTTCCCTGCTTAAATGTGTGATCTTAGGCAAATATTTAAAGTCACCAAAACTCTTTTTTTCTTCATTAATGCATATGAAAGCACTTTCAAATACGTGAGTTCCGAATACCAGTTGTACAAAAAACTATTGTATTTGATTTAATAGACTTTAATGGGACTTATTAACATCAATGCTTCACGTGTTAAAGAAATACACTTCTCTTGAATTTTACCATATTTTACATGATGATTGTTATATGATTTACATAACAAACACATCATGGCTTGGCTCCTGCAAAAATTCAAAGAGCCAAACCAGACCCTTAGCTCGGTTCTCCTTGTTAATTTGTTGTCTCGCCCACCTCTAAGCAATTCAATGCAGCGGTGTAAGTGCATTTAAAAAAGTATAGATACTGCCACCACACAGGGTCAGTGAGTGCAGAGGCGAAATCAAAGGCGTGGCTAAAAAGAGCAAAATATTCAGTAACTATTTTGTTGATCTCTCACCGTCAAGTAACTACATATAAAATAACGGAAACCTTAACTGAAAAATAAATAAAAGTTAAACTAAACAGTGGGAAATGCACTATTTTATGTTATGAAATCTTTATTGGGTAATGCAATTACTACAGATGTATATGTTTGCAACCAGAGACCCACAGAATTGAATCCTGTTTGGAGCGGCAGGGAAAAGTGACTTGTGTATTTTTAGTGCTAGGAGATCCCTGAAAGCTTTGTGAATGTTTAAGTAATTTTTTTAATTGTGCATTATACACAGTATAACATAGGCTGCCACTAAATGCACATATAAATTTAGGTTAAATATAAAAATAGCTTTTATTGTATAGATTTCAGTAAAATGCAGATTATATCTAGTGCACACAATTTTTTATGTCCATTGAAAAGCACGCTCTCCATAGCTCAGCTTGGAACACCCTTACAGTATCTCTCAAAAGAAAAATATCTTGTCATCAGGAAGCTTCAACTGACTGCATCAATTAACGCCTCCCAAGCAGCTTTTATATTTGCTGATTAACTAATTAAACACATTTGCATTTCTTTTGGGGAACCAGGCAGTCTGAAAGGAATGCTTGTTTCTTTGTCTGCCCCTCCCTCCGGAATGCAGGACAGGAGACTCCTTCCTTTCCATTTAAGCTGGGGAATCTCAGTTGTGGGAATTAACTTTTGTCCTTTGGCTGAGAGGCTAAATTACAGGCAAATGCCGTCTGTTAAGACATCAATCATGGACAACGAATGATAGGGCTAACATTATGGACAGTCCATGGAAAATTACGGATGGGTGGTCACACTACAAGGTGCTCCAGCACCACACAGTGACCATGAGTGCTTTCTTTGTAGTGTGCCCGGATTACCAGCCATCTGGAGGAGGAGGGATGCCCCAGCAGATACTTGCCTAATGAGGCCCACATGACGTTGGGTAGTGCATGGGCCAATTGTGGGTGATTATCAGGACAGCGCTGGGCTTCCCTGAACTCTGGTGAGTGCAACGGTGCAGCCTCGGTTATTTTGGTAGCTTCGGCAGACGCGTTTTCGAGAGATGAGCCGATGGGCAGAGGCCCTCCCCAAATGGTGACGGACCTCATGGGGAGTGTGGACTAGTGCTCGTGAAGCCCCTCTTCCCCATTCTCTAGGCTTTAGCGGAGATTGGGAGACACCTGAGACCTCAGGGCCCCCCTTGCCTGACTCTAAAATGGCAGCCAACGTGGTCATAACCCAGAGCCCCGAGCTGTAAAGAGCTCCGCAGGCCCTCGGTTCACGAACCCTATCTGCCTGGGGAGACTCCCAGGATTTGCGATGTGGCCTCCCAGCGTTTTTGGCATTCTCAAAAAGGAAATATAACGCTGCCAACAGGACCGATTGATGCAATGCCTGACCCTAAAATGGCAGCCGGGAGACACCACGTTTAAAAGGAAATCCCCTGTGTATAAACCCCTCAAGAGTTTAAACCCACCTATTTACCTGCCAAACTTGGACTTTGTCTCTCATTACTAACTTGAGGTGATGATGATGATTACTGTTTAGTGGGCACCATTGTCTCGATCTTTGGAGAACTCACCCTGCAGACAACACAAGCCCCTGAAACAAATGTAAAATATACCTGGGGAGCTAAGGACATTGTAAATCTGCGTGAGAGCACAACAGTCCCCTTATGAAGCAGCGACACCGGGGAGCGAACCATCTCTTTGAAAATCCACTTCGATAGGAAGAGGACTTAATTCCTCCACAAAACGGTGGTCATGTTGAAATGGTTTCGATCTTCCCTCTCGAGATGTACAAATTACAGGGACCATCCTGACATGCTTGTCCTAAAATGTCAGGTATGTCCGGTCCCTCAGACCCAACAAAACCAGCCCAACCAGGAGAGGAGAGGAGAGGAGAGGAGTTGGCCTAACGGCTAGGGCCGTCGACCTCGAATTTGGGGAACTGGGTTCGAGTCTCGGCAATGACGCTGAACATCCTGTGATTCAGGGCAAATCACTTAATCTCCCTGTGCCTAACAAAAATGAATGTGTCCTCATGTAACCCAACTGGTGCTATGTAAAGCGCTCTGATACCCGATACCTTCGGGTCAAGTTTGCGCTATATAAAAATCCGTAAAAAAAGTTGGCAGGGTATGCCCAGACGTGGGTCCCTTGCTCACTTTGCCACTGGATTCAAGATAGCCTGGCTGATGAGGGCTGTGAGCCCGAAACCGGTCCCAGGATGCTTGTTTCCGGTCCAGGGAAGACATGGCTTGGCAGTTCGGGCTGGACTGTTCCCATGAGGCACAGGGTCAGACTGATTTGCCTATGGCCATGTCTGAACTGGGGTGGCGGAGTGAGCTAAAGAATGATGATGGATTAAACCCAGATCACTTGACTGGGGGTGAGTGCTTGCAATGTTCAACACTCCGTCCATCATCCCCTTTGGTTTTGCATTGTTCGCCCCAAGTTGGCAGGGTATGCCCAGGCATGGGTCCCTTGCTCACTTTGCCACTGGATTCAAGATAGCCTGGCTGATGAGGGCTGTGAGCCCGACACCGGTCCCAGGATGCTTGTTTCCGGTCCAGGGAAGACATGGCTTGGCAGTTCGGGCTGGACTGTTCCCATGAGGCACAGGGTCAGACTGATTTGCATATGGCCATGTCTGAACTGGGGTGGCGGAGTGAGCTAAAGAATGATGATGGATTAAACCCAGATCACTTGACTGGGGGTGAGTGCTTGCAATGTTCAACACTCCGTCCATCATCCCCTTTGGTTTTGCGTCATTGACCAGTAGGCATAGGAAATTATTGAAGTTTTTTTATCCCACCACCTTGGTGTGATTGTTTTGCAAATACTATCTGTTCTCAGTCTTGGCAAGGCTGTCGGTTTATCCTGTTATCGCCTTGGCTATCCCCAGCTCCCCTTCCCTCTTCCTCTGTATCCTTTTCATTGCAACTCACCCTCGCGTCCTGGGGCAAGTCTCTGCTGTACATGAGCCCGTCGATGGATCCCCATCCACCTCGGAGTCCACCCTCGAGCTTCTGTACATGGATATCTGTTCAATACCCAACGTGCCATTCTGTTGCACCACCACCTGACTGGAGGTGTTACCCATGGTGTTGGTTGCCTGTAACTGGCTGTTCTGCTGTATGTGTGTCTATTAGTTCCTCATCTGCTTTTATGGCACTCTCTCATCAGAGCTTGTGGCAGTCCATCCCCACACTCCAGCTAAGCCCACACCTCCTTCAGTGTAGTGAAAAGAGAGTACCCCCCTCCCTGATGCAGCACCTTTAGCTTGGCCAGTAAGAGGAGCATGCATTTCAAGTTTATGGCTCTGAGCTTAGACTTACCAGCAGGATATGACCTGCCAAACTCTGTACTTTTTGCCTGTAATCTGGAAACACTCGGATGATGTGGATCTTAAATTTTGTGTCCCCTTTTTTCTGAGCCACTGCAGGAGCAAGCCACTTTCTTTATAATTAAGGATCCTGGCAATGACTGCTCTGGCTGGTGCACCAGGAGGCAGCATCGGAGCCAGCGCGCAGTGCGCCCTCTTGACGGCAAGCAATTGGGGCAGGCCTTCTGGTTTCACCACGTGCTTGGTCAGTTTTCCAGGAACAATTATAGTGTGTGCCTTTAGCCTCCTCCAGGAACCCCTCAAAGCAAATATTATTTCTACGTGATCTTCCCTGTGTGTCTTCCACCCTGAAGTCCAGGTTGCAGACTGTGTCATTCAGTTCCTTGAGCTCCTCCTGTAGAGTCTCTGCAGTCTTATGAGGTTCCTATGGTCTTTTTCTCACCATACCAAGGTCTGTTGCGAGTAGGTTGACCTCTATGGACACCGCATTGAGTTTATGTTCTGATGCCTATCGTGATTGTTCAGTAGCCGCTAGGATTAGTGCTCACGTAGGCTCAGGTAGCACATTCCCCCACTCAGAAGGATTTCCCCCCCCCTGGGTGGTCCTGTGCCTGCTTTGCCCCCAGTGTGATGATCTATCTGGGATTGTTGTGAGGATCTAGGGGTTTACCCTGCCCCACGCTGGTGAGGTGAGTCCTCCCAGTGCGGGCCTTCCTTGTTTGCTGCTATCGATTTCTGTGACCCTGTGCTCCTATGCCCGGGGTGGATCACTTCTCACTGCTACAGGTGCCGCCGTGCAGTGGGTCAGATATAAATTGGCATCTCCCCACTTCAGTCCTTCGAGGTTGCTTCCCAGAGGATCCAGTGTTCTCCCTCCGCCACACACTCTTCAGCGCCAAGTGAGCCTTCCGGCCTGCGTCTCTCTAATTCGCACCAACTATGGATCTTGTGCCCATGCATTTGGGCAGCCTTGTCTCGATTTCCCAAAGCGCTAGGGTGACCAGCTGACATGGAGGCAAATTCTGGACATGACTGTAAAAAATTCAGGATGAAGAGTCAAAAATCAGGACAAAAATTCAAGACAAAAGGTCATTTTCATGGACACATCTAAGGAGGAGTCATACCCCACTGCTTTATCAGAGCATTTTTTTACTCTTTTCTACATAGCACTATTTATTCACTATGGTCTTTATATGATTGCCTCTAGTTATGCTACATTCAGGGCGCACATTATGTCCTTGTTAAATAGTAAATTTATGCCCTTGAACACTATGTCAAGGGCATCACTCCTATCCATATTTACCTAAACATTCTTGGAGAGAAAGCATCAGCAACATTTTGATTATGTTCTCAAACATTTTAAAACTTAAGGCAAACTGGTTAGGAAACACTAAGGTAAGTGACCATCTGCTAGTTTAGACAAGTTGATCAAAAACATCTGGCTCACCTCAATCTCCAGTCCACGTTAAAGCTAAAAAAAAATAATGAGGCAGAGCAGATGGTGTGGGCGATAGTCTCACACCTTATATCAGGATGTGGGGTACCCACAACGTGTCTGTAGTCTCACAGCACTGAGAGTGTACTTCCGGGACTCTATATTTAGCTCAGAATTGGGAGCCCAAAATACCAAATAAATAGAATTAAAGAGTAGGATGAAATCGAGATCAGGTAAGAGATTCACAGCAACTGATTCAAAGGGTTGTTGCTAAGAACGGGACAAATAAGGAAGAGAAGAACAAGGTGGGACAATTCCTAAAATCAGTCAAGATGGGCCTGCAATGAGTATCGGAAAGTAATGTGTACCTGGGTATTTGTCTCAGCAGAGAGGAGAGAAACAGAAGAGGCAAGTGGTTGAACAAGCAGCACCCAGCCTAGCTATATAATCTGAATTACCAAGGTGAAACACTTCTGCATGTTAAAGAACTACACGTTTTTAAAATTTGAAGCAACTTTTTTTAATTACGTTTTCGCATGATTAGCTTGGCAACTATTTTCTTGGCTTATCCGACTAATCCTGTCAGGCCAAGCTCCGATTAGGTGATTATTCGGGGGTGTTCTACCCCATAAACACCCCTTGAAGCTACGTCCCTGCCCATAATGAGCCGAGTTTTCAATGGCTTCTTCCTGCCTCCTTCTCTCTACCCAGATTGTGGCGTTAGGCTCAGGGCTGCCGAGTTTGGAACTGGGGCACCTGTTTCGAGTCTCGGCATTGGCTCAACATCCTGTGATTCTGGGCAAACCACTTAATTTCCCTATGCCTATAAACAATTAATGTGACCTTTTGTAGTAAGTGGTGCTCGTGTAAAGTGCTCCAATACCTTTGGGTCAAGTTCACACTATATAAAAACTGCATAAAAATGCACAAACAATAAAGCCTTAACATAATGAAAGACAAATACCGATTTCCTGGCTGAGTTGTGCAAAGTCAAATTAGGAAACCCGGATAAATTGCGGCTTCACTGCTTAAATGTGTGATCTTAGGAAAATATTTAAAGTCACCAAAACTCTTTTTTTCTTCATTAATGCATATGAAAGCACTTTCAAATACGTGAGTTCCGAATAGCAGTTGTACAAAAAACTATTGTATTTGATTTAATAGACTTTAATGGGACTTATTAACATCAATGCTTCACGTGTTAAAGAAATACACTTCTCTTGAATTTTACCATATTTTACATGATGATTGTTATATGATTTACATAACAAACACATCATGGCTTGGCTCCTGCAAAAATTCAAAGAGCCAAACCAGACCCTTAGCTCGGTTCTCCTTGTTAATTTGTTGTCTCGCCCACCTCTAAGCAATTCAATGCAGCGGTGTAAGTGCATTTAACCCCTTCCCTGCTCATGACGAGCTCAGCTCCTCATGCTGCACGGGCGGGCTGTGCGCATGACGAGCTGAGCTCGTCACGACCACGCCCGCGATTGGAATGTCCAGCACCTGGCTGGAATTCCGCTCGCAGCGAAGGCGTTAAAAAAGTATAGATACTGCCACCACACAGGGTCAGTGAGTGCAGAGGCGAAATCAAAGGCGTGGCTAAAAAGAGTAAAATATTCAGTAACTATTTTGTTGATCTCTCACCGTCAAGTAACTACATATAAAATAACGGAAAGCTTAACTGAAAAATAAATAAAAGTTAAACTAAACAGTGGGAAATGCACTATTTTATGTTATGAAATCTTTATTGGGTAATGCAATTACTACAGATGTATATGTTTGCAACCAGAGACCCACAGAATTGAATCCTGTTTGGAGCGGCAGGGAAAAGTGACTTGTGTATTTTTAGTGATAGGAGATCCCTGAAAGCTTTGTGAATGTTTAAGTAATTTTTTTAAATGTGCATTATACACAGTATAACATAGGCTGCCACTAAATGCACATATACATTTAGGTTAAATATAAAAATAGCTTTTATTGTATAGATTTCAGTAAAATGCAGATTATATCTAGTGCACACAATTTTTTATGTCCATTGAAAAGCACGCTCTCCATAGCTCAGCTTGGAACACCCTTACAGTATCTCTCAAAAGAAAAATATCTTGTCATCAGGAAGCTTCAACTGACTGCATCAATTAATGCCTCCCAAGCAGCTTTTATATTTGCTGATTAACTAATTAAACACATTTGCATTTCTTTTGGGGAACCAGGCAGTCTGAAAGGAATGCTTGTTTCTTTGTCTGCCCCTCCCTCCGGAATGCAGCACAGGAGACTCCTTCCTTTCCATTTAAGCTGGGGAATCTCAGTTGTGGGAATTAACTTTTGTCCTTTGGCTGAGAGGCTAAATTACAGGCAAATGCCGTCTGTTAAGACATCAATCATGGACAACGAATGATAGGGCTAACATTATGGACAGTCCATGGAAAATTACGGATGGGTGGTCACACTACAAGGTGCTCCAGCACCACACAGTGACCGTGAGTGCTTTCTTTGTAGTGTGCCCGGATTACCAGCCATCTGGAGGAGGAGGGATGCCCCAGCAGAGACTTGCCTAATGAGGCCCACATGACGTTGGGTAGTGCATGGGCCAATTGTGGGTGATTATCAGGACAGCGCTGGGCTTCCCTGAACTCTGGTGAGTGCAACGGTGCAGCCTCGGTTATTTTGGTAGCTTTGGCAGACGCGTTTTCGAGAGATGAGCCGATGGGCAGAGGCCCTCCCCAAATGGTGACGGACCTCATGGGGAGTGTGGACTAGTGCTCGTGAAGCCCCTCTTCCCTATTCTCTAGGCTTTAGCGGAGATTGGGAGACACCTGAGACCTCAGGGCCCCCCTTGCCTGACTCTAAAATGGCAGCCAACGTGGTCATAATCCAGAGCCCCGAGCTGTAAAGAGCTCCGCAGGCCCTCGGTTCACGAACTCTATCTGCCTGGGGAGACTCCCAGGATTTGCGATGTGGCCTCCCAGCGTTTTTGGCATCTTCAAAAAGGAAATATAACGCTGCCAACAGGACCGATTGATGCAATGCCTGACCCTAAAATGGCAGCCGGGAGACACCACGTTTAAAAGGAAATCCCCTGTGTATAAACCCCTCAAGAGTTTAAACCCACCTATTTACCTGCCAAACTTGGACTTTGTCTCTCATTACTAACTTGAGGTGATGATGATGATTACTGTTTAGTGGGCACCATTGCCTCGATCTTTGGAGAACTCACCCTGCAGACAACACAAGCCCCTGAAACAAATGTAAAATATACCTGGGGAGCTAAGGACATTGTAAATCTGCGTGAGAGCACAACAGTCCCCTTATGAAGCAGCGACACCGGGGAGCGAACCATCTCTTTGTAAATCCACTTCGATAGGAAGAGGACTTAATTCCTCCACAAAACGGTGGTCATGTTGAAATGGTTTCGATCTTCCCTCTCGAGATGTACAAATTACAGGGACCATCCTGACATGCTTGTCCTAAAATGTCCGGTATGTCCGGTCCCTCAGACCCAACAAAACCAGCCCAACCAGGAGAGGAGAGGAGTTGGCCTAACGGCTAGGGCCGTCGACCTCGAATTTGGGGAACTGGGTTCGAGTCTCGGCAATGACGCTGAACATCCTGTGATTCTGGGCAAATCACTTAATCTCCCTGTGCCTAACAAAAATGAATGTGTCCTCATGTAACCCAACTGGTGCTATGTAAAGCGCTCTGATACCCGATACCTTCGGGTCAAGTTTGCGCTATATAAAAATCCGTAAAAAAAGTTGGCAGGGTATGCCCAGACGTGGGTCCCTTGCTCACTTTGCCACAGGATTCAAGATAGCCTGGCTGATGAGGGCTGTGAGCCCGAAACCGGTCCCAGGATGCTTGTTTCCGGTCCAGGGAAGACATGCCTTGGCAGTTCGGGCTGGACTGTTCCCATGAGGCACAGGGTCAGACTGATTTGCATATGGCCATGTCTGAACTGGGGTGGCGGAGTGAGCTAAAGAATGATGATGGATTAAACCCAGATCACTTGACTGGGGGCGAGTGCTTGCAATGTTCAACACTCCGTCCATCATACCCTTTGGTTTTGCATTGTTCGCCCCAAGTTGGCAGGGTATGCCCAGACGTGGGTCCCTTGCTCACTTTGCCACTGGATTCAAGATAGCCTGGCTGATGAGGGCTGTGAGTCCGAAACCGGTCCCAGGATGCTTGTTTCCGGTCCAGGGAAGACGTGGCTTGGCAGTTCGGGCTGGACTGTTCCCATGAGGCACAGGGTCAGACTGATTTGCATATGGCCATGTCTGAACTGGGGTGGCGGAGTGAGCTAAAGAATGATGATGGATTAAACCCAGATCACTTGACTGGGGGTGAGTGCTTGCAATGTTCAACACTCCGTCCATCATCCCCTTTGGTTTTGCATTGTTCGCCCCAAGTTGGCACGGTATGCCCAGACGTGGGTCCCTTGCTCACTTTGCCACTGGATTCAAGATAGCCTGGCTGATGAGGGCTGTGAGCCTGAAACCGGTCCCAGGATGCTTGTTTCCGGTCCAGGGAAGACATGGCTTGGCAGTTCGGGCTGGACTGTTCCCATGAGGCACAGGGTCAGACTGATTTGCATATGGCCATGTCTGAACTGGGGTGGCGGAGTGAGCTAAAGAATGATGATCGATTAAACCCAGATCACTTGACTGGGGGTGAGTGCTTGCAATGTTCAACACTCCGTCCATCATTCCCTTTGGTTTTGCGTCATTGACCAGTAGGCATAGGAAATTATTGAAGTTTTTTTATCCCACCACCTTGGTGTGATTGTTTTGCAAATACTATCTGTTCTCAGTCTTGGCAAGGCTGTCGGTTTATCCTGTTATCGCCTTGGCTATCCCCAGCTCCCCTTCCCTCTTCCTCTGTATCCTTTTCATTGCAACTCACCCTCGCGTCCTGGGGCAAGTCTCTGCTGTACATGAGCCCGTCGATGGATCCCCATCCACCTCGGAGTCCACCCTTGAGCTTGTTTACATGGATATCTGTTCAATACCCAACGTGCCATTCTGTTGCACCACCACCTGACTGGAGGTGTTACCCATGGTGTTGGTTGCCTGTAACTGGCTGTTCTGCTGTATGTGTGTCTATTAGTTTCTCATCTGCTTTTATGGCACTCTCTCATCAGAGCTTGTGGCAGTCCATCCCCACACTCCAGCTAAGCCCACACCTCCTTCAGTGTAGTGAAAAAGAGAGTCCCTCCCCCCCCTGATGCAGCACCTTTAGCTTGGCCGGTAAGAGGAGCATGCATTTCAAGTTGATGGCTCTGAGCTTAGACTTACCAGCAGGATATGACCTGCCAAACTCTGTACTTTTTGCCTGTAATCTGGAAACACTCGGATGATGTGGATCTTAAATTTTGTGTCCCCTTTTTTCTGAGCCACTGCAGGAGCAAGCCACTTTTTTTATAATTAAGGATCCTGGCAATGACTGCTCTGGCTGGTGCACCAGGAGGCAGCATCGGAGCCAGCGCGCAGTGCGCCCTCTTAACGGCAAGCAATTGGGGCAGGCCTTCTGGGTTCACCACCTGCTTGGTCCAGTTTTCCAGGAACAATTACAGTGTGTGCCTTTAGCCTCCTCCAGGAACCCCTCAAAGCAAATATTATTTCTACGTGATCTTCCCTGTGTGTCTTCCACCCTGAAGTCCAGGTTGCGGACTGTGTCATTCAGTTCCTTGAGCTCCTCCTGTAGTCTCTGCAGTCTTATGAGGTTCCTATGGTCTTTTTCTCACCATACCAAGGTCTGTTCCGAGTAGGTTGACCTCTATGGACACCGCATCGAGTTTATGTTCCGATGCCTATCGTGATTGTTCAGTAGCCGCTAGGATTAGTGCTCACGTAGGCTCAGGTAGCACATTCCCCCACTCAGAAGGATTTCCCCCCCCCTGGGTGGTCCTGTGCCTGGTTTGCCCCCAGTGTGATGATCTATCTGGGATTGTTGGGAGGATCTAGGGGTTTACCCTGCCCCACGCTGGTGAGGTGAGTCTTCCCAGTGCGGGCCTTCCTTGTCTGCTGCTATCGATTTCTGTGACCCTGTGCTCCTATGCCCGGGGTGGATCACTTCTCACTGCTACAGGTGCCGCCGTGCAGTGGGTCAGATATAAATTGGCATCTCCCCACTTCAGTCCTCGAGGTTGCTTCCCAGAGGATCCAGTGTTCTCCCTCCGCCACACACTCTTCAGCGCCAAGTGAGCCTTCCGGCCTGCGTCTCTCTAATTCGCACCAACTATGGATCTTGTGCCCATGCATTTGGGCAGCCTTGTCTCGATTTCCCAAAGCGCTAGGGTGACCAGCTGACATGGAGGCAAATTCTGGACATGACTGTAAAAAATTCAGGATGAAGAGTCAAAATTCAGGACAAAAATTCAAGACAAAAGGTCATTTTCATGGACACATCTAAGGAGGAGTCATACCCCACTGCTTTATCAGAGCATTTTTTTACTCTTTTCTACATAGCACTATTTATTCACTATGGTCTTTATATGATTGCCTCTAGTTATGCTACATTCAGGGCGCACATTATGTCCTTGTTAAATAGTAAATTTATGCCCTTGAACACTATGTCAAGGGCATCACTCCTATCCATATTTACCTAAACATTCTTGGAGAGAAAGCATCAGCAACATTTTGATTATGTTCTCAAACATTTTAAAACTTAAGGCAAACTGGTTAGGAAACACTAAGGTAAGTGACCATCTGCTAGTTTAGACAAGTTGATCAAAAACATCTGGCTCACCTCAATCTCCAGTCCACGTTAAAGCTAAAAAAAATTAATGAGGCAGAGCAGATGGTGTGGGCGATAGTCTCACACCTTATATCAGGATGTGGGGTACCCACAACGTGTCTGTAGTCTCACAGCACTGAGAGTGTTCTTCCGGGACTCTATATTTAGCTCAGAATTGGGAGCCCAGAATACCAAATAAATAGAATTAAAGAGTAGGATGAAATCGAGATCAGGTAAGAGATTCACAGCAACTGATTCAAAGGGTTGTTGCTAAGAACGGGACAAATAAGGAAGAGAAGAACAAGGTGGGACAATTCCTAAAATCAGTCAAGATGGGCCTGCAATGAGTATCGGAAAGTAATGTGTACCTGGGTATTTGTCTCAGCAGAGAGGAGAGAAACAGAAGAGGCAAGTGGTTGAACAAGCAGCACCCAGCCTAGCTATATAATCTGAATTACCAAGGTGAAACACTTCTGCATGTTAAAGAACTACACGTTTTTAAAATTTGAAGCAACTTTTTTTAATTAAGTTTTTGCATGATTAGCTTGGCAACTATTTTCTTGGCTTATCCGACTAATCCTGTCAGGCCAAGCTCCGATTAGGTGATTATTCGGGGGTGTTCTACCCCATAAACACCCCTTGAAGCTACGTCCCTCCCCATAATGAGCCGAGTTTTCAATGGCTTCTTCCTGCCTCCTTCTCTCTACCCAGATTGTGGCGTTAGGCTCAGGGCTGCCGACTTTGGAACTGGGGCACCTGTTTCGAGTCTCGGCATTGGCTCAACATCCTGTGATTCTGGGCAAACCACTTAATTTCCCTATGCCTATAAACAATTAATGTGACCTTTTGTAGTAAGTGGTGCTCGTGTAAAGTGCTCCAATACCTTTGGGTCAAGTTCACACTATATAAAAACTGCAGAAAAATGCACAAACAATAAAGCCTTAACATAATGAAAGACAAATACCGATTTCCTGGCTGAGTTGTGCAAAGTCAAATTAGGAAACCCGGATAAATTGCGGCTTCCCTGCTTAAATGTGTGATCTTAGGCAAATATTTAAAGTCACCAAAACTCTTTTTTTCTTCATTAATGCATATGAAAGCACTTTCAAATACGTGAGTTCCGAATACCAGTTGTACAAAAAACTATTGTATTTGATTTAATAGACTTTAATGGGACTTATTAACATCAATGCTTCACGTGTTAAAGAAATACACTTCTCTTGAATTTTACCATATTTTACATGATGATTTTTATATGATTTACATAACAAACACATCATGGCTTGGCTCCTGCAAAAATTCAAAGAGCCAAACCAGACCCTTAGCTCGGTTCTCCTTGTTAATTTGTTGTCTCGCCCACCTCTAAGCAATTCAATGCAGCGGTGTAAGTGCATTTAAAAAAGTATAGATACTGCCACCACACAGGGTCAGTGAGTGAGGAGGCGAAATCAAAGGCGTGGCTAAAAAGAGCAAAATATTCAGTAACTATTTTGTTGATCTCTCACCGTCAAGTAACTACATATAAAATAACGGAAACCTTAACTGAAAAATAAATAAAAGTTAAACTAAACAGTGGGAAATGCACTATTTTATGTTATGAAATCTTTATTGGGTAATGCAATTACTACAGATGTATATGTTTGCAACCAGAGACCCACAGAATTGAATCCTGTTTGGAGCGGCAGGGAAAAGTGACTTGTGTATTTTTAGTGCTAGGAGATCCCTGAAAGCTTTGTGAATGTTTAAGTAATTTTTTTAAATGTGCATTATACACAGTATAACATAGGCTGCCACTAAATGCACATATAAATTTAGGTTAAATATAAAAATAGCTTTTATTGTATAGATTTCAGTAAAATGCAGATTATATCTAGTGCACACAATTTTTTATGTCCATTGAAAAGCACGCTCTCCATAGCTCAGCTTGGAACACCCTTACAGTATCTCTCAAAAGAAAAATATCTTGTCATCAGGAAGCTTCAACTGACTGCATCAATTAACGCCTCCCAAGCAGCTTTTATATTTGCTGATTAACTAATTAAACACATTTGCATTTCTTTTGGGGAACCAGGCAGTCTGAAAGGAATGCTTGTTTCTTTGTCTGCCCCTCCCTCCGGAATGCAGCACAGGAGACTCCTTCCTTTCCATTTAAGCTGGGGAATCTCAGTTGTGGGAATTAACTTTTGTCCTTTGGCTGAGAGGCTAAATTACAGGCAAATGCCGTCTGTTAAGACATCAATCATGGACAACAAATGATAGGGCTAACATTATGGACAGTCCATGGAAAATTACGGATGGGTGGTCACACTACAAGGTGCTCCAGCACCACACAGTGACCGTGAGTGCTTTCTTTGTAGTGTGCCCGGATTACCAGCCATCTGGAGGAGGAGGGATGCCCCAGCAGATACTTGCCTAATGAGGCCCACATGACGTTGGGTAGTGCATGGGCCAATTGTGGGTGATTATCAGGACAGCGCTGGGCTTCCCTGAACTCTGATGAGTGCAACGGTGCAGCCTCGGTTATTTTGGTAGCTTCGGCAGACGCGTTTTCGAGAGATGAGCCGATGGGCAGAGGCCCTCCCCAAATGGTGACGGACCTCATGGGGAGTGTGGACTAGTGCTCGTGAAGCCCCTCTTCCCCATTCTCTAGGCTTTAGCGGAGATTGGGAGACACCTGAGACCTCAGGGCCCCCCTTGCCTGACTCTAAAATGGCAGCCAACGTGGTCATAACCCAGAGCCCCGAGCTGTAAAGAGCTCTGCAGGCCCTCGGTTCACGAACCCTATCTGCCTGGGGAGACTCCCAGGATTTGCGATGTGGCCTCCCAGCGTTTTTGGCATTCTCAAAAAGGAAATATAACGCTGCCAACAGGACCGATTGATGCAATGCCTGACCCTAAAATGGCAGCCGGGAGACACCACGTTTAAAAGGAAATCCCCTGTGTATAAACCCCTCAAGAGTTTAAACCCACCTATTTACCTGCCAAACTTGGACTTTGTCTCTCATTACTAACTTGAGGTGATGATGATGATTACTGTTTAGTGGGCACCATTGTCTCGATCTTTGGAGAACTCACCCTGCAGACAACACAAGCCCCTGAAACAAATGTAAAATATACCTGGGGAGCTAAGGACATTGTAAATCTGCGTGAGAGCACAACAGTCCCCTTATGAAGCAGCGACACCGGGGAGCGAGCCATCTCTTTGAAAATCCACTTCGATAGGAAGAGGACTTAATTCCTCCACAAAACGGTGGTCATGTTGAAATGGTTTCGATCTTCCCTCTCGAGATGTACAAATTACAGGGACCATCCTGACATGCTTGTCCTAAAATGTCAGGTATGTCCGGTCCCTCAGACCCAACAAAACCAGCCCAACCAGGAGAGGAGTTGGCCTAACGGCTAGGGCCGTCGACCTCGAATTTGGGGAACTGGGTTCGAGTCTCGGCAATGACGCTGAACATCCTGTGATTCAGGGCAAATCACTTAATCTCCCTGTGCCTAACAAAAATGAATGTGTCCTCATGTAACCCAACTGGTGCTATGTAAAGCGCTCTGATACCCGATACCTTCGGGTCAAGTTTGCGCTATATAAAAATCCGTAAAAAAGTTGGCAGGGTATGCCCAGACGTGGGTCCCTTGCTCACTTTGCCACTGGATTCAAGATAGCCTGGCTGATGAGGGCTGTGAGCCCGAAACCGGTCCCAGGATGCTTGTTTCCGGTCCAGGGAAGACATGGCTTGGCAGTTCGGGCTGGACTGTTCCCATGAGGCACAGGGTCAGACTGATTTGCATATGGCCATGTCTGAACTGGGGTGGCGGAGTGAGCTAAAGAATGATGATGGATTAAACCCAGATCACTTGACTGGGGGTGAGTGCTTGCAATGTTCAACACTCCGTCCATCATACCCTTTGGTTTTGCATTGTTCGCCCCAAGTTGGCAGGGTATGCCCAGACGTGGGTCCCTTGCTCACTTTGCCACTGGATTCAAGATAGCCTGGCTGATGAGGGCTGTGAATCCGAAACCGGTCCCAGGATGCTTGTTTCCGGTCCAGGGAAGACGTGGCTTGGCAGTTCGGGCTGGACTGTTCCCATGAGGCACAGGGTCAGACTGATTTGCCTATGGCCATGTCTGAACTGGGGTGGCGGAGTGAGCTAAAGAATGATGATGGATTAAACCCAGATCACTTGACTGGGGGTGAGTGCTTGCAATGTTCAACACTCCGTCCATCATCCCCTTTGGTTTTGCATTGTTCGCCCCAAGTTGGCAGGGTATGCCCAGGCATGGGTCCCTTGCTCACTTTGCCACTGGATTCAAGATAGCCTGGCTGATGAGGGCTGTGAGCCCGACACCGGTCCCAGGATGCTTGTTTCCGGTCCAGGGAAGACATGGCTTGGCAGTTCGGGCTGGACTGTTCCCATGAGGCACAGGGTCAGACTGATTTGCATATGGCCATGTCTGAACTGGGGTGGCGGAGTGAGCTAAAGAATGATGATGGATTAAACCCAGATCACTTGACTGGGGGTGAGTGCTTGCAATGTTCAACACTCCGTCCATCATCCCCTTTGGTTTTGCGTCATTGACCAGTAGGCATAGGAAATTATTGAAGTTTTTTTATCCCACCACCTTGGTGTGATTGTTTTGCAAATACTATCTGTTCTCAGTCTTGGCAAGGCTGTCGGTTTATCCTGTTATCGCCTTGGCTATCCCCAGCTCCCCTTCCCTCTTCCTCTGTATCCTTTTCATTGCAACTCACCCTCGCGTCCTGGGGCAAGTCTCTGCTGTACATGAGCCCGTCGATGGATCCCCATCCACCTCGGAGTCCACCCTCGAGCTTCTGTACATGGATATCTGTTCAATACCCAACGTGCCATTCTGTTGCACCACCACCTGACTGGAGGTGTTACCCATGGTGTTGGTTGCCTGTAACTGGCTGTTCTGCTGTATGTGTGTCTATTAGTTCCTCATCTGCTTTTATGGCACTCTCTCATCAGAGCTTGTGGCAGTCCATCCCCACACTCCAGCTAAGCCCACACCTCCTTCAGTGTAGTGAAAAAGAGAGTACCCCCCCCCCTCCCTGATGCAGCACCTTTAGCTTGGCCAGTAAGAGGAGCATGCATTTCAAGTTTATGGCTCTGAGCTTAGACTTACCAGCAGGATATGACCTGCCAAACTCTGTACTTTTTGCCTGTAATCTGGAAACACTCGGATGATGTGGATCTTAAATTTTGTGACCCCTTTTTTCTGAGCCACTGCAGGAGCAAGCCACTTTCTTTATAATTAAGGATCCTGGCAATGACTGCTCTGGCTGGTGCACCAGGAGGCAGCATCGGAGCCAGCGCGCAGTGCGCCCTCTTGACGGCAAGCAATTGGGGCAGGGCTTCTGGTTTCACCACGTGCTTGGTCCAGTTTTCCAGGAACAATTATAGTGTGTGCCTTTAGCCTCCTCCAGGAACCCCTCAAAGCAAATATTATTTCTACGTGATCTTCCCTGTGTGTCTTCCACCCTGAAGTCCAGGTTGCAGACTGTGTCATTCAGTTCCTTGAGCTCCTCCTGTAGAGTCTCTGCAGTCTTATGAGGTTCCTATGGTCTTTTTCTCACCATACCAAGGTCTGTTGCGAGTAGGTTGACCTCTATGGACACCGCATCGAGTTTATGTTCTGATGCCTATCGTGATTGTTCAGTAGCCGCTAGGATTAGTGCTCACGTAGGCTCAGGTAGCACATTCCCCCACTCAGAAGGATTTCCCCCCTGGGTGGTCCTGTGCCTGCTTTGCCCCCAGTGTGATGATCTATCTGGGATTGTTGTGAGGATCTAGGGGTTTACCCTGCCCCACGCTGGTGAGGTGAGTCCTCCCAGTGCGGGCCTTCCTTGTTTGCTGCTATCGATTTCTGTGACCCTGTGCTCCTATGCCCGGGGTGGATCACTTCTCACTGCTACAGGTGCCGCCGTGCAGTGGGTCAGATATAAATTGGCATCTCCCCACTTCAGTCCTTCGAGGTTGCTTCCCAGAGGATCCAGTGTTCTCCCTCCGCCACACACTCTTCAGCGCCAAGTGAGCCTTCCGGCCTGCGTCTCTCTAATTCGCACCAACTATGGATCTTGTGCCCATGCATTTGGGCAGCCTTGTCTCGATTTCCCAAAGCGCTAGGGTGACCAGCTGACATGGAGGCAACTTCTGGACATGACTGTAAAAAATTCAGGATGAAGAGTCAAAAATCAGGACAAAAATTCAAGACAAAAGGTCATTTTCATGGACACATCTAAGGAGGAGTCATACCCCACTGCTTTATCAGAGCATTTTTTTACTCTTTTCTACATAGCACTATTTATTCACTATGGTCTTTATATGATTGCCTCTAGTTATGCTACATTCAGGGCGCACATTATGTCCTTGTTAAATAGTCAATTTATGCCCTTGAACACTATGTCAAGGGCATCACTCCTATCCATATTTACCTAAACATTCTTGGAGAGAAAGCATCAGCAACATTTTGATTATGTTCTCAAACATTTTAAAACTTAAGGCAAACTGGTTAGGAAACACTAAGGTAAGTGACCATCTGCTAGTTTAGACAAGTTGATCAAAAACATCTGGCTCACCTCAATCTCCAGTCCACGTTAAAGGTAAAAAAAAATTAATGAGGCAGAGCAGATGGTGTGGGCGATAGTCTCACACCTTATATCAGGATGTGGGGTACCCACAACGTGTCTGTAGTCTCACAGCACTGAGAGTGTACTTCCGGGACTCTATATTTAGCTCAGAATTGGGAGCCCAAAATACCAAATAAATAGAATTAAAGAGTAGGATGAAATCGAGATCAGGTAAGAGATTCACAGCAACTGATTCAAAGGGTTGTTGCTAAGAACGGGACAAATAAGGAAGAGAAGAACAAGGTGGGACAATTCCTAAAATCAGTCAAGATGGGCCTGCAATGAGTATCGGAAAGTAATGTGTACCTGGGTATTTGTCTCAGCAGAGAGGAGAGAAACAGAAGAGGCAAGTGGTTGAACAAGCAGCACCCAGCCTAGCTATATAATCTGAATTACCAAGGTGAAACACTTCTGCATGTTAAAGAACTACACGTTTTTAAAATTTGAAGCAACTTTTTTTAATTAAGTTTTTGCATGATTAGCTTGGCAACTATTTTCTTGGCTTATCCGACTAATCCTGTCAGGCCAAGCTCCGATTAGGTGATTATTCGGGGGTGTTCTACCCCATAAACACCCCTTGAAGCTACGTCCCTGCCCATAATGAGCCGAGTTTTCAATGGCTTCTTCCTGCCTCCTTCTCTCTACCCAGATTGTGGCGTTAGGCTCAGGGCTGCCGACTTTGGAACTGGGGCACCTGTTTCGAGTCTCGGCATTGGCTCAACATCCTGTGATTCTGGGCAAACCACTTAATTTCCCTATGCCTATAAACAATTAATGTGACCTTTTGTAGTAAGTGGTGCTCGTGTAAAGTGCTCCAATACCTTTGGGTCAAGTTCACACTATATAAAAACTGCATAAAAATGCACAAACAATAAAGCCTTAACATAATGAAAGACAAATACCGATTTCCTGGCTGAGTTGTGCAAAGTCAAATTAGGAAACCCGGATAAATTGCGGCTTCCCTGCTTAAATGTGTGATCTTAGGAAAATATTTAAAGTCACCAAAACTCTTTTTTTCTTCATTAATGCATATGAAAGCACTTTCAAATACGTGAGTTCCGAATACCAGTTGTACAAAAAACTATTGTATTTGATTTAATAGACTTTAATGGGACTTATTAACATCAATGCTTCACGTGTTAAAGAAATACACTTCTCTTGAATTTTGCCATATTTTACATGATGATTGTTATATGATTTACATAACAAACACATCATGGCTTGGCTCCTGCAAAAATTCAAAGAGCCAAACCAGACCCTTAGCTCGGTTCTCCTTGTTAATTTGTTGTCTCGCCCACCTCTAAGCAATTCAATGCAGCGGTGTAAGTGCATTTAACCCCTTCCCTGCTCATGACGAGCTCAGCTCGTCATGCTGCACGGGCGGGCTGTGCGCATGACGAGCTGAGCTCGTCACGACCACGCCCGCGATTGGAATGTCCAGCACCTGGCTGGAATTCCGCTTGCAGCGAAGGCGTTAAAAAAGTATAGATACTGCCACCACACAGGTTCAGTGAGTGCAGAGGCGAAATCAAAGGCGTGGCTAAAAAGAGCAAAATATTCAGTAACTATTTTGTTGATCTCTCACCGTCAAGTAACTACATATAAAATAACGGAAAGCTTAACTGAAAAATAAATAAAAGTTAAACTAAACAGTGGGAAATGCACTATTTTATGTTATGAAATCTTTATTGGGTAATGCAATTACTACAGATGTATATGTTTGCAACCAGAGACCCACAGAATTGAATCCTGTTTGGAGCGGCAGGGAAAAGTGACTTGTGTATTTTTAGTGCTAGGAGATCCATGAAAGCTTTGTGAATGTTTAAGTAATTTTTTTAAATGTGCATTATACACAGTATAACATAGGCTGCCACTAAATGCACATATAAATTTAGGTTAAATATAAAAATAGATTTTATTGTATAGATTTCAGTAAAATGCAGATTATATCTAGTGCACACAATTTTTTATGTCCATTGAAAAGCACGCTCTCCATAGCTCAGCTTGGAACACCCTTACAGTATCTCTCAAAAGAAAAATATCTTGTCATCAGGAAGCTTCAACTGACTGCATCAATTAACGCCTCCCAAGCAGCTTTTATATTTGCTGATTAACTAATTAAACACATTTGCATTTCTTTCGGGGAACCAGGCAGTCTGAAAGGAATGCTTGTTTCTGTGTCTGCCCCTCCCTCCGGAATGCAGCACAGGAGACTCCTTCCTTTCCATTTAAGCTGGGGAATCTCAGTTGTGGGAATTAACTTTTGTCCTTTGGCTGAGAGGCTAAATTACAGGCAAATGCCCTCTGTTAAGACATCAATCATGGACAACGAATGATAGGGCTAACATTATGGACAGTCCATGGAAAATTACGGATGGGTGGTCACACTACAAGGTGCCCCAGCACCACACAGTGACCGTGAGTGCTTTCTTTGTAGTGTGCCCGGATTACCAGCCATCTGGAGGAGGAGGGATGCCCCAGCAGAGACTTGCCTAATGAGGCCCACACGACGTTGGCTAGTGCATGGGCCAATTGTGGGTCATTATCAGGACAGCGCTGGGCTTCCCTGAACTCTGGTGAGTGCAACGGTCCAGCCTCGGTTATTTTGGTAGCTTCGGCAGACGCGTTTTCGAGAGATGAGCCGATGGGCAGAGGCCCTCCCCAAATGGTGACGGAGCTTATGGGGAGTGTGGACTAGTGCTCGTGAAGCCCCTCTTCCCCATTCTCTAGGCTTTAGCAGAGATTGGGAGACACCGGAGACCTCAGGGCCCCCCTTGCCTGACTCTAAAATGGCAGCCAACGTGGTCATAATCCAGAGCCCCGAGCTGTAAAGAGCTCCGCAGGCCCTCGGTTCACGAACCCTATCTGCCTGGGGAGACTCCCAGGATTTGCGATGTGGCCTCCCAGCGTTTTTGGCATCCTCAAAAAGGAAATATAACGCTGCCAACAGGACCGATTGATGCAATGCCTGACCCTAAAATGGCAGCCGGGAGACACCACGTTTAAAAGGAAATCCCCTGTGTATAAACCCCTCAAGAGTTTAAACCCACCTATTTACCTGCCAAACTTGGACTTTGTCTCTCATTACTAACTTGAGGTGATGATGATGATTACTGTTTAGTGGGCACCATTGTCTCGATCTTTGGAGAACTCACCCTGCAGACAACACAAGCCCCTGAAACAAATGTAAAATATACCTGGGGAGCTAAGGACATTGTAAATCTGCGTGAGAGCACAACAGTCCCCTTATGAAGCAGCGACACCGGGAGCGAACCATCTCTTTGAAAATCCACTTCGATAGGAAGAGGACTTAATTCCTCCACAAAACGGTGGTCATGTTGAAATGGTTTCGATCTTCCCTCTCGAGATGTACAAATTACAGGGACCATCCTGACATGCTTGTCCTAAAATGTCCGGTATGTCCGGTCCCTCAGACCCAACAAAACCATCCCAACCAGGAGAGGAGAGGAGAGGAGTTGGCCTAACGGCTAGGGCCGTCGACCTCGAATTTGGGGAACTGGGTTCGAGTCTCGGCAATGACGCTGAACATCCTGTGATTCTGGGCAAATCACTTAATCTCCCTGTGCCTAACAAAAATGAATGTGTCCTCATGTAACCCAACTGGTGCTATGTAAAGCGCTCTGATACCCGATACCTTCGGGTCAAGTTTGCGCTATATAAAAATCCGTTAAAAAAAAAAAAAAACTTCAGAAAATGGAACAATACCATTTGATCAACATACCGATCACATCGGGAAGGTGTCCCTCTACCTCTAAGAATGTACTGCGCTTCACACGTCTGTGAACGACTGCACGGTGCCCATCTTTACCCTAGCAATGGTTGTCTAAATCATACCTTTTACCTCCTGTCTCGTATCAGCGTCCAACATGATGGAGACACCCGTTACTCCCAGCTCCCCATCATCGTGCCGTTCCATGTCCGGCGTCTATGCTTTCAAGATCAAATACCCCCGAATCTTTCCAAATATGCAAGGAAAAACCTGAAACGTAGGACCTTGAGACACCACCTGGAAACCCTCTTCACCGACCAATACCATTGCCAATGCAAAGGCGCCCTCAAAACTGACCTCCTCCTCCTCACACACAACCATGACCTATGGATCAAGTCCTTACACAATTTTCTCTCATCCTCCTCTCTCTCTAACCTACCCTTTGGATGCAAGCTCAAATGCTTTTCCTTCTTTGGCCTCTCAGTCAATCTTTCTGTCCCCAGCTACAACAACGGGAAAATTATGTTTCAAGGCAACAACACAATCCTTGCCACGATCAATCACTTTTATCTCACCCTAAAGCCTTCCGACGATCCTCCTATCTCCCTGTCTCCGCGTATCCCTAATAACCCTCACCCACTCCCCACCCCTTATGGCCCACCCAGGCAACCTCTCTCTCCCCAGACTCTCCGTCAATCCGATATGCCCCCCTCAACCCATTGCTCACTGCCAACACCAAACCGTGAAGATCCCCCCCCACAGACCATCTCTGCACTTCCATCTCCAACCTCCCACAAACCAGTATCTCCCCAACAGTCGCCCCCTCCGCCCTCTTCTCTGCCCCACAGTCGACCCATATGCCTGCCCTTCCCTCCTTCATCGCCCACTGCCCCAACTGCCCCCAACACCAGATACCAACAACCCACATCTCCCACAGCCATAACTGACAAACATAACTGGCCTCTGCTCAACAAACTTCTTTCCTTGTTCTCACACCTCTTTTGAAAAATAGACATCCTCTCTTTGGCTGTATCCCATCTAAGCATCTCTCTATCCTCTTGTTGCTGCTCCCTCCATCATCCCCACCATGCCTCCACCCCATACTGGCCAACACACCGAGAGACAGCCGTCTACCCAGACCCAAACGGGCACAATCTCCCCTAGACAACTCAGACCCATCCTATCTCTTAGAGAGTTATGCAGCTTCAAATTCCGCTCCACCATCCTCTATTTCCACAAAGGGCTGCCCTATTCTCACCATTATCTCAGACCACAGTCAAACTCACTCACACCATCCCGGTGTACGATTATCCCATTGTGACTTGATACAAATCCCATCCTCCCTCCTTGAACAGCCAAGTCAAAAAGTCAACAGATTCTCCCTGAACTGCATGCTACACAATTGTCGGTCTGCAGTCAAGCATTGTCTAGAGATGTCGGCCTTGATCCCGGCCCATAATCTTGATATCCTGATCCTTACCGAAACATGGCTCAACGACTCATCTAACCACTGTCTAAGCCTTCTACTTCCTCCCAGTTACTCCATTTTACGTTGAGACCTGGAAGATAGACAAGGCGGAGGTCTCCCTCGCATTCACAGAAACTCACTGAGATGCAGGATCCTCCAAACAACTCAGTTTCAGTTTTTCAAATGCATGTCAGTGGAAATGACCACATCCACTACCTCTAACATCAGACTGAATGTGATTTACCATCCAACAGGTCAAAACAGCACCTTCATCGAGGAATGCATGGATCTCTTCACCTCTCAACTTATCAGCTCAGACAACACGATCTTCCTTGGAAACTTCAACCTCCACTGGGGAAAGGAGGGTAACAGCCTTGTGGACACTTTTACTTCCTTTCTCAAAGACAATGATCTCCAACAACACTGCCATACACCCACACACCACAAAGGTGCCATTCTGGACCTGATAATCTCCGCATCCCCCAAGCTTCAGTCATACATCCCTATTCCAGTCATCTGGTCTGACCACATGCAGATCCCATTCTCCCTCTCCGGTTCTTATACCAAAACTTCTGGGCAACCCAAGAAAGAGAAAATATGGTTCAGGGACACATACAACCTTGACACAGATGCCATGGCCAGCATGGCCCTTCCGACCCTAATTTCGATTACACCCCATCTTGATATGAATGAGGCCACCAACAAATACAACTCCTGCATTTAATCGACAAATGTGCACCCCATGAAGTGCAAAGTTTCCAGACCAAAACCCTCTAGCCCTTGGTTCTCAAAAGATCTCTATGAAAAAAGGAAGCTTATCAGAAAGTGTGAAAAAGAATGGAGACTAGCACCCTCTCACCTGAGTATGGATAAGCTTTGCAGAGCACGAAAACAATATAAAGAACAAATCCTCAGAGCCAAATCCTCTCACATCAGAGCACTCGTGAATTCTGCAAAGAACAGACCAAAGCGCCTGTTTGACGTTCTCTTACAAACGATAAACCCCTTCACCACTTCAGCACTTGAGTCATCAGTGGCCCGCTGTAACAACTTTGTGGATTTCTTTGATAAAAAAATTAGAGACATCCATATCTCGCTACTCACCAGTGAACCCCCAGAAACTGAAATTCTACCATTGTCATCTTTCTCCCTAGTTTCCAAACGAGACCTACAGCGGACAATCTCCAAAGTGAAACTCTCGAACCGCCTTCAGGAGGCCATTCCAGGTTCTATTAGCAAATCTCTTACCGCACACCTACCCCCCTGTGGACTAAATTGGTCAACGCCTCTCTTTAACAGCGTCTATTTCCAGAATGACTAAAAGTGGGTCAAGTCTCTCTGTAGTGTAGTTCCTATTTCCCTAATAGGCTCTGCGCATTGGAATAATATAACCTATAGGTTTGACATAGGACTAAGGTCGGTATGTCCCTATCGATTATATTAAACTTAATTACCTGTGCCAGCTAGCTCAGAGGCCACTAGAAACTCCTTGAGAACAAGAAGGGAGTAGTTTCTGGCAACCAAAAAAACATGACAACTTTGTTTCCCTTTAGAAGCGGAACACGTCTCAGAATCGTGGAAACAATAGATAACAGTTTCACTCATTCAATCATGCATGCTTAGTTTCTACAGAGTTACACAGAAAGGAAAGACGGGCGTTTCAATAAAAGGGTTTTATTGAACAGTCTTGTTTCTCGTGTAAGAGATTTGTGCTGTTATGATCACAAGACAGTATACAAGATAAATAATGTACAGCGTAAGCAGTAGAAATAAATAATACTGCGCTAACATTATCTTTTAGCATATATTCATGTACATAAATAACATGAGCTAAGAATGCGAGTACTCATAAGATGCATCTCTAAGCTAGTTCTACCCCAATGTACCTAACCTAGTCTAGGTGTAGGGAAGAGTAGAAGTAGGTGGAGTATTCTCTAGTATGGTAGACTAAGAGTATGTTAAGTCTAGTATGCTCAGAGTCCCTCTAGGATCTAGTCAGCTCCATACCTTGAGAATGAGAGAGGTGGGAATCTCCTGCCGGATCTTGGAACTCTAACACCCCGCGAAGGGAGTCAGAACACTGGAAGCTGGATTTGTCTGCGTGCAGGAATGACAGCGTCTTCTCAGTGCGTCAGGCCGGGATACGGGCTCCTCTGAAGTCGAGGTCTCCTCTAACTTGCTTGGGCAAGGGAAGGTATATTTATACCTGGTAGGTGTTGTGGTATGTTAGCATTGACGTAAAGTCGGACAGAGGAAGACGTCAGGAATGAACCCTTAAGGTATAACGGTTCATACATAATAGATGAGTTCTTGGAGAAATCAATAGTCCTGTGCTAGGGAACTCCCGAAGCTTAAGGGTCTGGTTTCTAAGAACTCGTTGTGACGTTAGGGTGGACGGATGTCGGTGACCATGCCTGTATTTGGAGTGCACGGTTAATGCCTAAATAAGGACTGGGATTCTATGCCTATATAAGGGCAAGGCGAATTGTGCCTATATAAGGACATGATTCAGGAAAACCTATATACGGACCCCTAAAGTGGGATACAACACCCACTCCATCTTCGATTGAACGATAATACTAAATGCTAAACATTTAAAATGCTAAACATAAAATTGAGTACCACATATTACTAAAAACATTTCTAAAAGCATTTTTAAAAAGAATCTTAAAAACTGTTGAAATGCCATAGGTACTGTACATTTAAAGCATTGTTTTCATTCTAAGCATATAACGGAAGTGGAATGCAATGTGAATGAAACAGTAATATATACATATGATGAAATGGTCGATAAGTTCTTACAATCAAAGCCATTGCATATCATGGAAATAAATGAAATTGTAGACAAGTAAGGTGACAATGTGTCCCTGGAAGTATTCAAAGAAGTCCGTTTTATAAGACTAGTTCTACTGTAAGCAGATTGTTCTTTTGCCATGTCATTTTAAAAATTTTAAAAAGAAAAAAGTTCAATTCTGGGAAAAGTTCCAAGTTTGAAAAATATGAAGGCCAAATTTCATTGTTGCCCTGGTACACTGTGAGCCGAATCAAAGTCAGTGTAGGGGTCTGGCGTAAACATTAGATCATCTATGTCCGTAGCCAAAATATCATCCACCGAAGTCGGTGACATTTGGAACACCTCGTTCAGAAGGTTAATTGCACAGAGATGAGAAACATCGCCTTCAGCAGAAGATGCAATGTTCGCGTCCGTTGTTACCTGTGTGCCCGTTGATCCATCTCGTACCTCAGCAGCAGCCGGAAGCGTCTGTGAGATCTCAATGAATGCCGCCATCAGGATTGGAAGCCTCTGGGGACAACACACAGCATGGGCCGTTATCGGGACCAGCAGAGTATCGATATCCGTTGGCATGACTGATGGGAGTGTTAGACAGGTGTCCAGCACGCATTCTTCACCGCAAAACAGGCAGCGTAGAACAGGTAAGATGCAATCTTGCCAGATTGGTCTGAATGACAGGAACCACGTTGTATTAAGTTCCCTTAGACGAGGAATGCCCAAAAGCTGTACTATTCGCTCACGGCATTTCCGTTCAAGGAGGGCTCTCTCCACATCGCTCGGAGTGATGTTGGCGAAGAGGCTTGCCATAGCGTAGTAGGAGGAATAGAAACAGAATTCCTGCAACAAGTGCTAGAATTAACGGCACACCACCAAACACCGAATGTGCGAAGTTCCGAGGACAGCCTGGAAAGGTGCTAATAGTCCGGAACAGATGGTCTTAAGTACATGTACAATTCCGCTTGTATCTGACATGTTAAAGATACGTCCTATCATTTCTACAAAATGTATAGGGCAGTTTGTACGAATTAAAGCTTGTATCTCAGCCGAAGTCCTTGCAACTTGTAGATCATAGGTTTCTTTGGCCGAGGTCAAAGGCACTGATTGTTGTATAAGCATGGCTTTCATTCTGCTTAAAGTATCAAATCGTATAAAAGAGACATTCAACGAAGGCCATAGAGGCGACTCCCTGACTGTGTCTATTGGGGCAAACAATACTTGCATACAGCAAGTGACCCTGGAGTTGACCATTACTAGATATGGGATGCCTGGCAACATGCCACAGCAACTCTGATCATTCAACATGAGGTAACTCCCATTAGAAAGTTGTCCAAACGTTGGATTAATCACAGCAGCTGGTGTACCCTGCTGGTGGCAGGACAAGTTTGCCACAGAACCATTACAATCCCCTTGTAAAGAAATGTCCTGACAAATTAGTGAACCGCTTAGTGCACTTTCACAGTGTGTACCGCATAGAAACACTTCACGATCCCCACTCCAACATCTATAGGTGTAAGGTAAATTCCAGGATGTCTTAATGTATTCTTTACCCAACCTTTCATATTTGCCTGCTTGCATCTGTTTAAGGCAATACTGAAACTGGAAAGTAATCACAGGTAGACTAATTTTGCCATGAATAAGCCATTCCGTAGCTGGTTTTTCTGCCACTGTGAATGGTAATTTTTCAAGTTTTTCAATGCTCAGTACTGTATACTTTGCTCCCCTTTGTGCCAGTTCGATCTGTTTATCAGTTAGATTGTATTCTGCAAACAGAGCCGACGTGTTGATAAAACGCAAAGGCACATAGCCCGCACGCAAAGATTGCAGCGTCCAGCTTAATAACATAATAGAACTTAACTGAGATTGGCCTTGCTGTAACATGGCTAAATCTTGTTCCAGTATGTCGATAGCAGAGGATACAATACTGTCCAATGAATAAATTCTGGAGGACAAAGTTGTTAACCCATTGTCGACCACAGAGAGAGTTTTCTTTAAGTTAATACGATCAAGTTCAAGTATTCGTTCTGCGGCCTCCATCTGTGACACCTTCCATGCTTCATTATAAGCAGCATAAATGCCGGCATATATGAAACGTTTTTGACGCGGTTTTCTAGGTCCAAGCAAGAATTCCCTAAGGTCTGCGTCTTCTTTAAGCAAAGATAAGTGTTGTTTCACATCCTTAAGTGTAGATTTTTGCAGCCAATCGAGGCATAATTTTCCTACACTGTATGTTGTTACTACCCCCGGATGCTGTCTTTTGACGTATCGTGGGTCTGGCCTATGAATAGTAAACCCCTGTGTTTTATTCAGGAATCTCCCTTGACAGTTGTTTGTGTCTGTGGACCAGATCAACCATTTTCTCCAATCAGGATTTGTTCTGTTGAGTTGTAGTATGGTGTCAACTGTAACCGCTGCCTGTGTATTGTTATCACTTGCAGGTGTTGGTACAGAAGGATTTTTCATGTCTTTAATCTTGGCTAAACCAAGGCAAGACGTTTGTTGGACAGTGTCATTCAAAAACATTATTTGCTGAGGGACGATACAGGCTCTAAATAAAGCTTCTATCCCCTGCACTTGCCAATCTTTAGTACCCCAGACAGATTTTGTGTCTATTGTGTCTTTCCATAAGTCGAAACCCTGTCTAGACAGTTGGGCAATAAATGCGGTAGAGTAAATCTGTTTTGTATTAGTTAACATAATTTTCAGTCCTGTTTTGTTTACATTTCTATAGTAAAATGTTTCTGGATCAGATGTATTGTATCCTGAAAAATATGGAAACTTTTTAGCAAATGTTTTTGAACTACCTTTTGGTGGTGTAGGACAATGCTCCCATTGGTTAAACATAAACACATTTCTAGGTGTTGCAGATTTATGCAAAAAATGATGACCATAGTGGTTATAGCAATACAGCTGTTCATAGTCTGATGAACCCTCTAAATATTCATTATTAGAAAATGCAGCAGATTTTTCTAGGTCAAACATCATATCATTTACAGTTTTAAAGTCCCAATCATCAGAAAAGGTACTGGATGAAACAAAATCACTTAGTGAGATCTTAAATAAATGTGGAATGTTCAAAAGTTCCGTCGGGCCAAAAATATCAAAATCTGTTATGTCCCACACTATACCATTCTGTATAGGAACGGCTGTGATGTTCACTGCAGACAAGTCTCTTGTTTCACGATGGGATGATTTGTGAGGTTTCAAAAGTAAGTTCACTTCTTTTCTTTCAATGTCCAAATGGATGTATCTCCCATTTATAAGCAAGCTCATAGTCATAACCAAAGCTAGCCAAAGCAGGAAGAAAAATATTCCAGAAATAACCCAGAGTTCAATCCATGGTGAAACTAGATAAGTCTTTTTCAAAAAACGAAAAAAGTCTTGTACTTGCTGTCTAAAGGTTTTTGATGCTGGCGACGTCTCGGGCTCACTTGGATCCTCAGAAAACGTATCAAAGTTAATGAAGTAGCCAGAAGCAGTTCTGTCAATTGTTGGAATTGCATCAGGATTTGTAGAAATCGCTGGGACCAGTTGATCACTTGTTACATTGGTGTAGACAGGTGTATTTGGACGAACTGTTACTTGTGTTTCAAGAGGGATGAGTTCCATAGCACTGTTGCTCAGACCTTCATCTGTTACTGCTGAAGTCTCGATGGTTATCAGTCTTTCAGTCTGAACCTCTTGGATAGTAGCGAGAGGAGTGTGTCTGCTACTAGGTCGGAGTCCACGAGGCCTACTATTTAGTATTCACCACATACTGTGGTTTGATGAGGTCGATGGACACAAATCTTTTCTCCTTTTTTCCAGCAAGGGGCGGCAGAAGTACTGTTCTTGTTCCGTGTATGGCTAGGACAGGTACTGGTTGTCTGTATGAAGGTCCAAATTCCTTCTTGTCCGCAATTTTCTCTCTGACTAGATCCCCAACTTTTGGAATCCAGACAGGCCTTGCTGGGACCGCCGGTTTTTCCCCAGTGGTGGTTGGCTGCAGGAATACGTTGCTTTGTTTCGTTCTTAGTTCGTTCAAGTCCTGTAAAACAGCCAGACGATCTTTGATATCAAAGGGTTTATTTTCCACCACTGTGCCACTGCTTTCCAGATCTGGCACCCACATTCTTGTCCCAAATAGGACCTCATATAGAGTGATCCCCCCTAGAGAACTTCTTGGCAAGTTGTTTAATGAGCGTTGGACCCCATATAGATGTCTGACCCACCCATCACCCGAACCTAATACCCTAGCTCTTATAGACTGCTTTATGTCCCGGTTTTTCCTTTCCACAACAGAATTTCCCTCAGGATGAAACGGAGAGGAGTACCTCAATGCAACGCCCAGACTGGCCATGGCGTCTTTGTAAGCCCGAGAGCTAAACGCAGGGCCCTGGTCAGAATGTAGCGTGCCTATTGCGTATGTGCCGATAAAGACTCGCAAATCTTTTATAACAGTTCGAGCGTCAGCCGAGCGCTGAGGCCATATCCATAGGAACCTTGACTTAGTATTTGTGGGATTGCATTTGTCCATGAGGACGCCTGTGCATAGATAGTCTAATGCTGTCTAACAATGGTGTCTGTACTGGGCAGCTACATTCGTAGCATGGTGTCTGGTGGCTTTCTCGCTGTAATTTACAGTCTATGCAGTTATTGATGAATATGTGTATTTCTGTATTCATCCCAGGCCACCAGTACATCTCTTTTAATGTCAATATTGTTTTAGAGATCCCTTGATGTGACAGACCCTCCCCCAGATGTGTTTCATAAATCAAAGCTGCTCTACGTTCCATGTTTGGAATTACCCTATCCCCCACTCCAGGGATTCGAGCAAAAGGAACGTTGTTCGCATCAATTACATAAGAGTACTTGAGTGGAAACTTTTTGGTAACGCTGCACCACTGCCTTTGCTCGTAGCATTGACAGCCAACATTATCTCACTATCTATTTTCGTTTTTGAACGAGTGATCGCAGCTACGGAAGCCGTCTGAACAGCCCCTTTGCGGCTTCGTCAGCCAATGAATTCCCTGCAACGTGAACGCCATCACGTTGATGACTCAGTGTGTGTATCACGTGAGCCTTTGGTAGTTCGCTTTTTAACTGAACTACTTGTTCCCAAAGCGTTTTATGCTTTATTGTGCCACCTTTTGCATCTTTGAACCCGTTTTCAAGCCAAGTTTGTATATATTCATTATACGACTGCACACAGTAGAAAGAATCGCACACTATTAGTGTGGGGAATTCTCGATCTGTACTTTCAAGTGCCAGTTTGAATGCTTGTAGTTCAGCTCGCTGAGCTGTGCAATCTCCTAGAGACTGGGTTTTTGTGACCATAGGTCTGAAGTTGCCATCGCGCATGCGACCTTTAACGATTGCGCACGCTGCACTGTAAGCTTGCTTACTCCCTGTTGCGGGTTGTGCGGATCCGTCAGTGTAAATTATGAATTCGTACTGATCGAGAGGCAGAATCTCAGTGGGCAGAGGACATTCATGTTCATATTGCAGGAATGCTTGTGTTTTTAGATCGGGATCAAAAACATATTCAACATCTGTTGCAGCAAGAGAATTAACCCATTGTATCCATCTAGGATGTAATGCTTTAGCATTTGGAATGCTCGCTTTTGTTACCGCCTCTAAGGCCGGTACTGGGGTTACGACAATAATGCGTTTCCCTTGGGCTAGAGCTCTTTCTTTTGCTACAGCGGTTTGAACTGCTGTCAGAATTTTTTCTGTTGAAGTGAAGCGAATTTCTGCTTGTGTATAAAAGTGTGATTTGTATGCAATTGGTACTTTTTCACCCTCATTAAATGTTAAGTAGGTGAATCCGCATTGACCCGAAATTATTCGGATCACTAAATTGCGTTGACTTACGCGTGTTTGTAAGTGATTTGTTGCTAACATGTTAGCCTGGAGTGAACGCAAGATTTCTGTGTGTTCTTGTGTCCAATTTTTGATTGAAAAATCAGGTTTGATTAGTGCGTAGAGAGGTTTAACCCTTTCTGCGTAATTTAGAATGTAAGTTCTTCCAAAATTTAGGAGACCCAGGATGGATTGTAAATTTTTCAGCGTCTTTGGAGGTTGGAGCAGCGCACACCTTTCTAAAAAGTTAGCTGCCAAGCTCTTGCCTTCACTTGAAAGCTCATATCCTAGAAACAGGACATTAAGATGGGCAATTCTGGACTTTTTGAAGTTGAATTTGTAGCCCTCAGAGGCGAAGCCCAGTATAATGGTGCTCACCCTGTTCAAGTGTTTGTCCAGGTCATCGTCTGTCAGATAGATGTCATCGACATATGACAATGCCTCATTGTCATAAATTTGTAGTAACTCCGTTACCCTCGCTGAGAATAACTCCGGGCTGTTCTTAAACCCTTGTGGGAGTCGACAAAATTGATGCTGGGTCCCCATTATTGAGAAAGCTGTTAAGTACCTGCTTTCAGGTGCTATATTTTGACAAAAGAAACCATTTGAGATATCCAATGTGGTTTTGTATTTTTACGCACAATGTTATTCATTAATGCTGTACTATGTGCATTTTGCACTGCAAATATTTTTGAACAAGTGTTTAAGTGTCTGTAATCCAAAACTAGACGATAGGTATTGTCTGGTTTGGAGACAGGAAACAAAGGATTGTTCATTGAAGAGGTGCATGTTTCAATCACCCCCTGGTATTCAAGTTGATCTAAGATCTCCCTGACCTGCTTTTTAGCTTCTTGCTTTATTGGGTACTGCCTTTGTGCAGTAGGTTCATTTTTTAAATGTATTTTATGGTGAGGTGAATCCTCATCCCATCCTACATGATTTTTATATAATGCTGGGGCCTGGGCAACTGTCCATTTCCTGGCATAAGTATATTTTAGATGAATTGGAATATGGTTAGAGAAGGCAGGCATAATAATGTCCTCGCCATGTGGGCACTCCCTGACAAATTGTGGTGGCCAGTCTTTTTCTGCTAGAAGTATGTCATAGCCCCTTGAAAGTTTTTCCCAAAAAAGTGCTTTCACCTGTCTAGGTATGTCTCCCTCCATCCGGAGTGTTATTTCATATAACTTTTGTGGAGTACTAACCCTGGTGTCTACAGTCTCAACTGTAATGTACTCATTCAAGTCCACTATCTCCATAAGTTCCTTCAGGTTTTGGCGAGCTATTGTGACTTCTGCTGCACTGTCCATCATTGTCTGAGCCCATTCTCCGTTCTTGAGTTGTGTATGGGAATGGCAGAGGAGGAGCAGGTGTCTCGGAATAATAACAACAATAATAATGACCACAGAAATCCGCTCCAACCATTAGCGGGCTTGAGGAGAGAGAGGGGCAACTTGAAGATTGCTTCTTGGAATGTTGCAGGTGTAACTGCAAAATTGTATAAAAAGGATTGGCTGAGGAAGTGGCAGGATTATCAGGTAGTATGTTTTCAAGAAACCTGGGCTACGGATCTGGTATTTGTGAACAACTATAGATCATTTCAAACTAAAGCGGTACCTTCTCCCGCAGGTAGGGCTAAAGGAGGGATACTAACTTTGGTCCAGAATGATCTACCAGTCAAGATAACAATGCAGAGCAACGACAATCCTAACTTCCATATCTTAATGTTAGAAATATCACAGGGTGGAGTATGGCTGGTGGTTAACTATTATAATAATAGATTTGGGGCATTGATGTACCAGCTGGTGGGCGAGATCAAGAAAGAGATCACTACAATATTACATAAAAATAAAAGGGCAACCATCGATATACTATGGATGGGGGATTTTAACATACATCCCTGTAAAAATGGTGCATTTGCGATATGTAGTGTAGATGATTTAGGAGGGAATGCAACTTACCATTTTTCCCACAATGAGTATGGGGACAGATTAAACAAGATGTTAATAGATTTAAACTTGGAAATGGTATGTCAAGTCACCCCAGATACGGGCCATATAGCAAAAACATTTAGGAGGAATGGGGTAGAGTCAACGCTTGACTATATCATTTTAACTCCAGCATTAACCCGTAGGGTGTGTAAGATAAGCTACGATTTTAATATCTATAGTGATTACGCCATGGTATCTTTGGAGTTGAAGTGTGTGCTCCAATTGAGACAGGGCATGGGAAATGTGGGGACGCCAGTAGTTGCAAGAAGAAATGGGGTTCAGCTGAAGTGGGGAAAGATAGATAAAAGTAAGACTATCCAGGAGATAGTCTCCCACTCACAGGTTGAAATCGATGTATGTCTGAACTCAGAAGGCCCTCCTTTAGCTGTAGTTGAGGCCTTTAGTGGAATTCTGGGAAACATCAAAACGGCTTTAACGACCAGGGGAAAAACAAGCCCCCAAGAAGGCAAGGAGGGATGGTTTGATAGTGCTTGCACAAAGGCTAAGGCAGCTTTGCACAGAGAACTTAAGGTGAAACCGCGAGACCCGGCCCTTATAAAAACCTTGCGGGCTGAGTACAAAGAGGTAAGGAAAAAGAGAGAGAGGGAGATCAAGGAGGAATTGTGGGCAGACCTAGAAAAAGCAGCCCAAACAGGGAATAGCAGTGAATTTTGGGGTCTGATTAATGCCCCATACTTTAAATCACGAACCGACCCCTCTTTGGATGTAAACGTGGGAGAGGATGCCTGGGTTCTCCATTTTGGGGAGATTTTCCGTGGCACAGATACCGAAAGGATTCACGCAGGGCCACTATTGGACATGGTAAGCAAACCCATAAGTTTCTCTTGCTGTGAGCTCAGGAAGGGGCTAGAGGCGTGTAACTTGGGGAAAGCCCCCGGGCCAGACGGTGTTCCAATCGATATTTTTCGAGAAAGTCTAGATTTATGGGTACCATTGTTGACAAATGTTATGAATAGTATTGCTCGGGTCGGTCCCCCTTTATCATGGTCTTCGGGAGTGATCGTTCCGATACACAAAAAGGGAGACAGGTCGAATCCGAATAACTACAGACCAATTTCCCTGTTAGATACAACCTCAAAGTTAATGGGTCGACTCCTACTGTCAAGGCTGGAAGATTGGGCTAGGAATAATAATATTCTCATCCAAGCCCAATATGGTTTTCAGAAGGGGAGGGGCACTGTAGACCAAGCCCTAAACTTAGCCTTGATAATAGAGAAATATACAATGATAATGAAAGGCAAATTATATTTGGGGTTCATGGACCTGAGCGCAGCCTTTGACTGCGTGGTCCATGAGAAGCTGTGGGGCATAATGCAGAGGATGGGGGTAGCTTTTTTAAATTTCATCCGTCAGTCATACTCTAACGCATCCGCTACAGTACGCTATACAAAATCTGGTGATTGCACGCACCAATTTAAAATTGGAAGGGGAGTACGCCAGGGATGCGTTTTAGCCCCGTTTCTGTTTTCTTTGTACACTAATGGTGTAGAAGAAGAACTTCTAGCGGCCACTGAGGACATCCCGAGATTTGGTAACTTAAGGACCCCAATATTGGCGTATGCAGATGACGCTGTATTGATTGCAAGGACGGGGCTGGGCCTGCAGAAATTGATTGCGACGTATGTCTCCTTCATGGGCATGCTACGGATGAAAGTAAATCACACTAAATCATTTGTAATTGTGGCTGGGGCTGCTAAGAGAGATAAAACCCCTAGTTTTCGTGCGGAAGGTCATAAAATTGAGGTAGTAGAATCCTTCCCTTATTTAGGGTTGCTTTTTGATAAAGACCTCACATGGAACAAATTAGTGGAAGGAAGGAGGAGGGTTATGGAGAGGGGTATTAGCGCCCTGAAATTATTTCCCAAAAAATTGGGGGCGAAGCCTCTGCCCACTATTAAGAATATTTACGAAGCTCGGGTAAAAGCTGCTGTAACTTATGGAGCAGGGGTATGGGGTACGGCAAACACCTCAATACTCCAGACAGTGGAGAATAAATATTTTAAATCTGTAGTTGGTCTCCCCCCTTCTTTTACAAACTCCATATTACACAAGGAGTTAGATACCCCTTACATTACTGAGCAGATTAAATTGGCTCCGTTGCTTTTGTGGCACTCAGTATGGAGGAGGGAATCTATTCCTCTCACACAGTTAATACTTAAGAATTGCCTCGGTATGGATCAATGGAAGAGTTCCAAGTGGCTGACCTACGTGGAGCAGACCTTTAGAGAAATTGGGCTCCTGGAACTTTTAAGACTCCTCAAACGTGCAAGAGGTGCTCCAAACAGTATATAACTAACAGGTTCTCCCAGTTGGCGGAATATAAGAGGGAGGAAGATGAGAAGGGAAAACAAGCCATGCAGTTATATCAAGGAACCCCTCCGTTATTAAATGGAGGGTTCTCGTATCTAGCAATAGCTAATATTCCACAACACAGGTATATTTTATTAAGGTTTAGAACGAATTTGATAACGTGTATGCTAGGTTATCCGGAGAACACTTTTAGGACCAAGGACTTGAGCGTTTGCCCATGTGACAACGCATCAACTCAATCCGAGTTGCATTTAATCCTGTTCTGTTCATTATATAAGAAGGAAAGGAAAGAATATTTACTGCCGATTTTAAAGAAAGCAAGGTTTACGCAGTGTCGAGTGGCCCTATACTTTTTAAAATCATTACGTGATTCGCATGTTTGTTTTTCAATGTCCTCTTACCTATTGGCATGTTTGAAGAGAAGGAAAGGGGGCGGGCAATAAGATTCTGACCTGCGATTTTAATTGTAAATCACTGTTTTAACTGTTTAGCAATTTTAACGTTATTGTAATTTAACTGTGAGTATCAACCGAATGATTTTTAATGGAATACTATGAACTTGGGATTTTTATGTATTTTATTTTATTCTTTTATGATCATTATAAACTTTGATCGAATAAAGATGATTTGATGATGATGAGTTGTGTTCTCAGTATCCTCGGTATGTCTGACCTTCAGACCTGCTACCTTCTTTTTTGAGAACTGAGGTTTGGATTTACTTTTCGGAACGTGTTTGTCGTCTTTCGATTTCACGCGTTCTTCTCTATGTTCTGACCGTCCTCTTCTTTCCGATGTCTGTGACGAGATCTGAAAGGTACGAGAGGAACGTGTATCAGTATCTTGATACCTGTCAGGCTTTTTCAAATTATCCCTATTCCTGAGGTTATACCTCCTTTCAGAGGGCTCCTTTTGAGGAGACCTACCTCGGGATTGAGAACGTTTCTCGTTTGAATTATGTTTATTAGTTTCCCACTTCTTTTTAGAAGATGTAGGAATTTGTTTAATAGAGTCCTTCTCAGGACTTTCAGATAGTTTTGGTTTCAATGGTCTTCCACCTAAACTATCTCTGCCTAATTCTGCATATGATTGTTCTATTATTCTGGGTAGTTCTGTTTGATGTTCTGTAACATCGAATTCCCTTAATCGTTGGCGGATCGCCACTGCTGCTGCCTCCCCTTTAATATTAGATAATATCATTGTTGAGACCTGGTCGAAATTTTACAGTAATTTCATACCTAAATTTAGAGCAGGCTCTGCCCCGTATTCGTTTTGAATTTGTTTCAGGACATCTGGTATTACTGCAATTGATGGAATACCATGCATTTTAGTATAGATGCCAGCAAAGACTGAGCCCCAAGTGGTACAGTCTTCCAGTTGTGGTGTGATCCCCATCGGTAAACAGATGGTTAGGATTCTGTGTTTCTCATACGCGCTAGTATTTGGAAATACTGCTTCGATTTGAGTAATTTTTTGAGCTATCCAGAATGGAATTTGCTCACGTTTTGTGGGCATTTTTCCCATGAATGCGTATAGAGTCTGTGGTGTAATTTTTTGTGTATTCCCCTGTTGAGGAGTTTGATTTGGAAGTGTCAATGGTGGTTGGACTGTGAAAGTCCGCATGACATATTGGACTAGTTGTCTGTAGATTTTTATTAACTCTTGTAGTTGAGTAAGTAATTCCTCATCTGACATATCCAGTTCAGGATGAGGAGTGTAGCCGGCTAGAATCGGGCATGTTGCTCCTGGTCTACCTAGTGGACCGAGCCTGGTTATGTTTCTGTGATGTTTTAGGGCGCCTTTAAACCAGAGCTGATGCTCCTGGTATGTTAGTGGAATTTCAATATCCTCGAAATGAATATATTCCTCTGGTGGATCATCTTCTTTGTAGAAGTGAAACAGTTTTGTTACTGAATTTGATTCAGGAAATATGACCCATGAATAGAATACCTCTGTCTGAAAGGATTCGTGTGCCTCTATCACGAAAACTGCTCTAACTCCTCTTGGTGGTAGGCCGTGTTTTATAAGTTTTAGAGTGATGGCTCTTCTTAAGTTTGGATTGATGTCTATGACACCCTCCTCGGTTTCAATAAAACCTGTGATGTTATAAGCTGTTAAAGCTGGGTGACCCGCAACGTCACCGTTGTCGGAGTCAGGCATTTTGTTTTTTGAAAAATGTAGAACAAGTTTCAAGGAAACAAAAAGATAAGGTGCACAATATTTTGGAACACTGTATCCTTCAACGTTGAACAAACCAAGCAACTAATTTATAGGGTGCTTCCCTATTTAGTTATGGCGGATATTTAACCCTACCCACTCCGGACGTCTTATGGAGTATGTGAGTAGGGGTCTCTGAGAAAAGCACGAATGAGTTACTCAGTATCTAGCGTTAAATTACTGCCTTACCAAACGTTGGGCGCCATGTAGTGTAGTTCCTATTTCCCTAATAGGCTCTGCGCATTGGAATAATATAACCTATAGGTTTGACATAGGATTAAGGTCGGTATGTCCCGATCGATTATATTAAACTTAATTACCTGTGCCAGCTAGCTCAGAGGCCACTAGAAACTCCTTGAGAACAAGAAGGGAGTAGTTTCTGGCAACCGAAAAACATGACAACTTTGTTTCCCTTTAGAAGCGGAACACGTTTCAGAATCGTGGAAACAATAGATAACAGTTTCACTCATTCAATCGTGCATGCTTAGTTTCTACAGAGTTACACAGAAAGGAAAGACGGGCGTTTCAATAAAAAGGGTTTTATTGAACAGTCTTGTTTCTCGTGTAAGAGATATGTGCTGTTATGATCACAAGACAGTATGCAAGATAAATAATGTACAGCGTAAGCAGTAGAAATAAATAATACTGCTCTAGCATGATCTTTTAGCATATATTCACGTACATAAATAACATGAGCTAAGAATGCGAGTACTCATAAGATGCGTCTCTAAGCTAGTTCTACCCCAATGTACCTAACCTAGTCTAGGTGTAGGGAAGAGTAGAAGTAGGTGGAGTATTCTCTAGTATGGTAGACTAAGAGTATGTTAAGTCTAGTATGCCAAGAGTCCCTCTAGGATCTAGTCAGCTCCATACCTTGAGAATGAGAGAGGTGGGAATCTCCTGCCGGATCTTGGAACTCTAACACCCCGCGAAGGGAGTCAGAACACTGGAAGCTGGATTTGTCGGCGTGCAGGAATGACAGCGTCTTCTCAGTGCGTCAGGCCGGGATACGGGCTCCTCTGAAGTCGAGATCTCCTCTAACTTGCTTGGGCAAGGGAAGGTATATTTATACCTGGTAGGTGTCGTGGTATGTTAGCATTGACGTAAAGTCGGACAGAGGAAGACGTCAGGAATGAACCCTTAAGGTATAACGGTTCATACATAATAGATGAGTTCTTGGAGAAATCAATAGTCCTGTGCTAGGGGAACTCCCGAAGCTTAAGGGTCTGGTTTCTAAGAACTCGTTGTGACATTAGGGTGGACGGATGTCGGTGACCATGCCTGTATTTGGAGTGCACGGTTAATGCCTAAATAAGGACTGGGATTCTATGCCTATATAAGGGCAAGGCGAATTGTGCATATATAAGGACATGATTCAGGAAAACCTATATACGGACCCCTAAAGTGGAATACAACATCTCCGCTCTTGAAAAAACAATGTCTCGACCCAGAGAACATGAACAACTATCGTCCAGTCTCCACACTTCCATTTTTAGGCAAAGTCATTGAAAGTTGCGTAGCGTCCCAACTCACTTCACACATTCGAACAAACAACCTCCTAGACACTCTCCAATCAGGTTTCTGCCAGGGCCACAGTACAGAAACTGCGATCCTCCAAATAGTTGATGACTCCCTTAGAATCCTCGACTCCTGTAACTCCTGCCTCCTGGTCCTTCTGGACTTGTCCACTGCATTCGACACTGTCAATCATCAGGACCTCCTTCGCACTCTTGAACAGCGCATGGGATGTGGAGGCACAGTCCTCAACTGGTTCTCCTCTTACTTAACTAACCATTCCCTAATTGTGAAAATGGGCAACTCGTTCTCAAGACCAGTCAACGTCCATCAAGGGGTCCCTCAAGGCTCAATCCTCTCCCCAACCCTCTTTAACTACTACCTTGAATCCCTATGTGTGATTCTCAGAAACTATGGGATTCTCTTCTGCCTCTACGCCTCTGACACTCAAATATACATGAAAATATCTTCCCCTGAAGACCTTGCCCTGCTTTCAACCTCACTCCTAAAGATTCAAAACTGGATGTCTAACCATCATCTAAACCTCAACCCAGCAAAAACAGAATTTCTTTTCATCTCACCACCGAAAGCAGAAACCCCAGCACAGTGATGGATGGTCAACTTTTCCACCCTGGATGGCTGCCCTGCCATTGTCCAGAATGCTAGATCACTTGGCATCACCCTTGACAATCACCTACACCTTCACAGCCATGGCCAAAAGTGCACAACACCAACTCAGGCAGCTTTAGGGCATCAGACAATTGATTACGGAACAAGACCTCAAAACAGTGGAGCAGTCTCACGTTCTCTCCAGACTAGATTACGGAATGGCCCTTCACTCAGGCATTCCCAAAGTTCACCTAGGCCCACTGAGAGCAACACTTTTTTTTTTATTATTATTTTTTTTTACTTTGTCAGATCGCTATCACAACAGAGTTAACACATATTCTCAGACCAGTACTGTTCCCAAATATTCCAAAATTCTAATCCTTTGCTAGGTACACCAGCTCTATCCAACAGGTTTATTCTAAGCACTGCATTCAGCCAATCTTCTTCTGTAGGTGACAAAGGATTAACCCATTTAATACAAATCTCACGCCTAGCAACTAGTATCAATAAAAAGAGTAGGTTTCTTTGTTTTTTGCTAAAGCTGGAACTTCCGCTATCATCTATCTCCACCCCAAACAGTATTAGTTAGGCGCTTACCTGTATTTCTTGATGGAATACCTCTGAGAGTACCTTACCGACTTTTTCCCAGTAATTTTAAAGCTGGGGGCACTGCCAGAACATGTGGATGACATCGGCCCGTTCTTCACCGCATTTAGGGCATCTCTTCACCCCTCCTTTTTTCAATTTTGACAACTTCTTGGGTGTCCAATATGCTCTATGCAGAGTAAATAGATAGTTCTTTTTGAGAGGTGCAGATTTAATAACATCCCCACACACAGCTGCAGATACTTGCCATAATAAAGATACATCCAGCGACGGCAGCGCCTTCCCCCAGATCTCGATGGGTAGGGTGAATTCCTCTCGTCCTTCATTGATAAGCGCCCAATACCAAAATGCTACCTCTTTCTTCCCGATTTCCCCTTGGAGTTTCGACTCCAGTTCTGAATTTCCTACCCCGTCTTTTCCCAAGGATTTAGCCCAACTCATAAGTTGGTAATGTTTAAACTTAGATAAACCCCCGATAGACAGTACTGACAGTCGATCCCAGTCAGCAATGGTGGACCCAGTCAGTATTTGTCCCCATTTCACTACTCCGCCTTCTCTTAGTGGTACTGATAACGCATCCTTCAGACATTCCGGCGTTCCCGGCGAGTCCCAAATTGGGGCATGTTGACAGTAATAGGGAATCTTCCACAAACGCCTTATCTGAGCCCACAGTCTAATAGCCGCTCCCAAAATTTTTAATTTAATTTTTTTGAAGAATTTTGTATGGCCAAATTTGTATAAAAAGTGACTTCCTTCTGGACCTATCATTGCTTGCATATAACCTGGGAAAAAGCTGTAGTCCTTGAATAATACTCTAAATTTGTTTAAATGAAACGCCCTATAGTATTGGAACAGATCCAGGCTGGCTATACCTCCATGTTCCTGTTTTCTCCTTATCTTCTTCCACGAAATTCTAACTCCCCTCGATGCCCAAATAAAGCTACTGATTTCACCCTGCATTTTACTAATCCATTCTTTTTTAAACTCAAGTGGTATCGAGTTAAACACATACGTAAATTTAGGTAAAATCATCATCTTGACCAGATTAGACCGGCCTAAAAAAGACAGAGGGATACTCTTCCATGCGTTGAGAAGTTTTTTGGACTCTGTTTGAGTTTTATTAAAATTAATTTGAGCAATCCTCTTAACCTCTCCCACTATTAAAATCCCTAGGTATGGGGCGTGGCCAAGATGGCGACCGTGTAGGACATGCCTACCCGTCGCTCCTGCCCTTGACCCGGGCCCGGACCTTACAGCACGGCCGAAATCGCCCTATTTACCCCCGGTGGCTGTCGGACAGCCACCTAGCACCAGCGGGAAGCTTTTTGTCCCTCGAGACTGCCCCTGAACTCCCGGAGGCCACTTGGTGGAGGACTGCGCTGCGCGGCCTGGGAGCAGCCGGAAGTGTGCCGGGAGACGGACGGCCGAGCAGCAGCGAGTCCCATTGTCTCCAGGGCTGGAGAGGTGCTGTGGGAGCCGGGGCTTGAAGCAGGGTTCCCGCGACCTGCACGACACCTGCTGGGCTGCGGCCGCGTCTCCCCGGTGGGTGATCCCAGAGGCAGCGTGAGGAGCTGGGCCGGCTCTCCCCTGCGGCCCCCCTTCCCCCGTAAGCGGCCCGCCGCCCTACGAAGCGGAGTTAGTGGCTGAGGAGCGGCATTGGTGGGGCCTTGCCCTGGTTGGTTCTAGAGGTCCGATCGGCGCGGCGGCAGAGCCTGGCCCCTGAGCCTTCGCGGCAGGCATTCCCCGTCCTTTGCGGCCCGAGGGGCGGCGAGAAGCAGTGAAGGACAGCCGATAGCAGCGCGACCCTTCGTCTCCAGGGCTGGAGAGGAGCTGTGGGGGCTGGGACTTGGAGCAGTGTCCCCGCGATCTGCGCGACGCCTGCAGGGCTCCGGCCGCATTTCTCCGGTGGGATCCCGGGGACGGCGCGAGGAGCTAAGCCGGCTCCCTTTGCGACCTCCCCTTCCCCCGTAGTGGCCCGCCGCCCTACAAAACAGATACTGCGGCTGAGGTGCGGCGTCGGCTGGGCCTTGTCTGCCGAGCCGTCCCCTGGTTGACTCCAGGGGTCGATTACTGGAGGACCGATTGGCGCGGTGGCAGAGCCTGGCCCCTGAGCCTGCTGGGCAGGCGCTCCCCATCCTTTGAGGCCCGAGGGGCGGCAGAAGGCAGTGAAGGAGCGGAGAGAGGCCTGCGAGCAGAGAAGACAGGCGACTGGGCGCAGTGAAGCTGATTGCGGAGAGGAGGTGAGCGGACATCTGCGGCGGGGGAGCGGCTCTCTATTGCCGGAGGGAGCGGCCAGCACCTTTACAGAACAGGGACGGCCTGCTAGCTGGAGCTGGTGGGGCGCCCTTCTGTTACCGCCCTGTGGCCTTAGGTGGTACCTGGGAGCCTGCAGCGAGTTGGTGAGGGTTTCACCCGGGATCCAATTGTTGGCAGCTGACGACAGGAGGTACGGAAGCGCTCCCGAGACGGAGGCTGAAGCTAAAGGGCACGGCTGCCATACTACTATCGCGTTGATAGCAGGAAGGGAACCCCCTACACGCTGTCCCTTTCGCTGCTGTACGCGGGCGGGGTGGCTCTGGACGGGGCTGGGCCCAGACGCCCTACGCCTTGCCACTGTGAGATCACCCGAAGAGAGGAGAGATAGCCGAGGCTGATTGCTGGGCGAGGCATTGACTCCGGCGCACTAGTCTGTAGGTGGAGGGGGACCCACCGGCCGAGGGTCAATTTTGGGCGCTGGGCGCCGGGGCTGGAGTAGACCAGCGGCGGAGGGCACACTGTGAGAGACCAAGTCAGACCCGAGGAGACAAGATGGCGGCTGCCGCCAAACAACGAAAGGAGAGGTCGGTGAAGGACCTCCTATTTAAACAGGTCCCCGGGGGCTCGGGAACGCCTGGGGCGAGGGGGGGCTCCCCGACCCCCTCAGATTCGACAGACGCTGATGGTCCGGTCACGCGGGGCATCCTTGAGTCTCTGTTTGCCACCCTTACCGGGGAGTTCCACTCCATGAAAAAGGAACTGTCTGCTGAGCTCCGTGAGGTCCGCAGGGATATGGACTCAATAGAGGAGCGGGTGGATGACCTGGAGACACGCATGGAGGCCAGGGACGATGAGTTGACCCACCTCCAGCAGGAAGTCTTGCGCCTTCAGGATCAGCACTTGGACCTCCAGGCCCAAGCGGAGGACTTAGAAAACCGCTCCCGGCGGAATAACATCAGGATCCGGGCGGTTCCACAGGGCCTGGAGGGAGATGACATCGAGGACTTCGTTTGCAATCTGTTTCGTCACATCTTGGGCGCCCCCGCGGAACAACGAATCAAACTGGATCGGACACACCGAGTTGGGCCCAAGAGGCCAGCCACGGCTCCACCACCGGACATTCTGACCTGCGTCCATAATTTCCCTTCCAAGGAGCGCATCCTTAGGGAGGCCCGAGCCAAGCATCCTCTCGAATATCGCTCATGCAGACCTCCTATTCCAGGACCTGGCGGCATCGACCCTACAGAAGCGGAGGGAATTTAGGCCTGTCACGGAGTTCCTCCGATCCAAGGGGGTCCCCTACTCGTGGGGTCACCTGTTCAGAATCATCTTCAAGTGGGAGGGCAGGGCTCGGCAGGTCCGGTCTCTCCGAGAAGCGATGACTCTTCTGCGGTTGCCAGCTGGGGACGATGCTGCTCCAGGCGGTGATAAGTCTCCGGGTTCCCACGGCAACACAAGGCGATGGCAGCGAGTGGGGAAAGCTTCCTCACACACCCGCCCGGACCCTAAAACTATTGCAGAAGAACGCAGCGCGGTCTTGGCCTCCTTGTCTGGTGACTCCCAGGAGGCTGCCTGAGGTGGTGCGACTTTGCTTCATTTAGCCGGATTGCCATTGGGGGGGGTATAGTATTGATTACAGGGTCTGGGTCTGGGGGGAGCGGGGGCGGCGGGTGGTTCCTGCAGTCCGTCTTACGTTCCTCCATGGGGCTGAACGCCCAGGACAATGGTCTCTTTTCAGAGTTATTGTTTCATGTTACATGTTTGGGTTCGATTGTTTGGTGCCCCCTTATTTCCCCCTCACTTCGCAGCTATACAACATTTGATGGACCGGACTCTCCCGCTTACCCTTGGGCATTGATGGGTGTGGAGGGGGCATGCTGGCGTTCCTGTGGTTTTCCCGATAATGGCGGAGGTTAAAATCATATCCCTAAACGTTAAGGGGCTTAATAATCCGGTTAAGAGGAGAGCCATTTTGTCCTACTTGGAGCACTCGGATGCCCACATATGCCTCCTGCAAGAGACGCACCTCCTGTCCGCGGATTCACACAGATTACGCTCTAGGGTCTTCCCTCATCAGGTCTTCTCCTCCCGGGCTACAAAGACAGCGGGGGTTGCTATTTTAGTCTCTAGTAAATTCCCAGGTCGCATAGGTGACAAGCAAGCGGAGGTTAAGGGCAGGATGCTGGCGCATTCATTCACACTGGGTACATTTAGTTTTATAGTCGCCACAATTTATGCTCCTAACGAGGGCCAGGAGCGATTCCTGAAAGATGCGGTCCAAGAACTGGCCGACTTGCCAGATAGGTCGCTTGTACTCGGGGGGGGATTTTAACTTGGCCTTTGATGACACTATGGACAGGTCGGTGCAGAGGTGGGGACAGTCGGGAGCGCTGTCCCTCCCGGGGCATCGTATACTGGCGGAGGCCGGCCTTACAGACACATGGAGACTCCGTCACCCACGCACCAAGGATTACACATTTTATTCCCACCCCCATAAGTCCTACGCCAGGATTGATTACATTCTCACTTCGGATACATTGACCCAGAAACTGCAGGCTGCTGACATCTCTCCTTGCCCATTATCTGACCACTCTGCTGTGCAGATTACGCTAGCTTTCGCTACCATCCCCCACGCTCGTAGATTCTGGCGGCTGCGCGACACTATGCTTCAACGACCCACAGTGGTGCTGCAGATTAGATCTTGTATTGACACTTACATAACTCTCAATGATACCCCCTCCACGAAGATCACCACCTTGTGGGAGGCCCTGAAAGCAGTCACCCGGGGGGAGTTTCTGGGCATTGCAGCCGCCGATAACAAAGCACGCCAGGATAAGAGGGAACGACTAAGTAGGGAGGTAGCTGAGCTGGAGCGCATACACCATAGGACGGGGGCTCCGAGAGTTTGGCGCCAGCTCAGGGCCGCCCGAGCGCAGCTCAGGGCCTGGATGTCGACAGGGCCGAATACGCGGCCCTCCGGTTGAAACATGCTTTCTATGTGGGAGGGGATAGATGTGGTAAACTTCTGGCCAACAAGTTAAGGGCACAACGGCAGTTATCACAAGTTACCGGGATACGCAGGGTCAAACGCTTGACGCCGACCGGGACATTGCCGATACATTTCGCTCATATTATGAAGACCTATATGCGGCACAGTCATTACCAACTGAGGGCCCGACTCAATATCTTGCAGGGGCGGCGACGGCGACACTTACACAAGGTCAGGCAGATGAATTGGGGGCCCCTATCAGGCTAGAGGAGGTCATTACAGCCATATCCCGCTTACAGCCTCATAAATCCCCGGGACCGGATGGCTTCTCTGCTATGTTCTACAAGCAATTTTGCCCTGTTCTGGCCCCGCTACTGGTCCGTCTCTTTAATTCTATAGAGCCGGAGATGGCATTGCCTCCAACTATGCTCGAGGCTTTGATTACAGTCATTCCCAAATCCGGGAAGGACCGGAGCCTGTGTGCCTTTTACCGCCCTATCTCACTTCTTAACGTGGACCTGAAAATTTTCACCGGGATCCTGGCCCAGCGGCTCTCTTCCCATCTCCCAGGACTGATCGACCCCGACCAGTCTGGCTTCATTCCTGGCCGCCAGTGCTCAGACAACACCAAACGGCTCCTACACTTGGTGGACCGGTCGGAACGTTTTCAAGCGGAACGTATGATTTTCTCTGTCGACGCTGAGAAGGCGTTCGACAGGGTCCACTGGCCCTACCTACGTGCCACCTTGTCCCACTTCGGTCTCCCAGACGGTTCATACAATGGGTTTCCTGCAGCTACGCGAGCCCATGCGCTACGGTGAGAGTGAATGGGACTGCTTCGAGGCCCCTCCCTATTCGTAGGGGCACACGACAGGGCTGCCCCTTATCGCCGCTCCTCTTTGCTCTCTATATGGAGCCTATGGCTCAGAGAGTACGAGCGGACCCGACTATCAGAGGGGCACGGTTTGGAGGGATGGAACATAAGCTGTCCCTATATGCAGATGACGTAGTGGCCACGCTAGAATATCCCAGGGAATCCTTCCCGTCCTTTCTGGCAGAACTTGACAGATTTGCATCCGTCTCGGGGTTTAAGATAAACGTGCATAAGTCCCAGGCGTTGACTCTGGCATTGGCGCCTGATACCTTGTAACTCTTACAAAGATCATACCCCGTCCAATGGGCTCGAGAGTCTCTCTCATACTTGGGGATACAGCTCACAGCATCAGTCAGTTCCACCAAAACATTGAACTATACAGCGCTACTCCAGCAGATCAGGGGGTGCCTCCGGAAGTGGAGGCCGCACACGTTATCTTGGTTGGGCCGCGTTGCGGCAGTAAAAATGGTAATATTGCCTAAAATCCTATATGTATTCCATACGATATCACTGGTCCCTCCATCTGGGGTCTTACATTCCCTACAACGCGACATAGAATGCTTTATCTGGCGAGACCAACGGGCTCGCCTTTGACGGGACATAGCGATGAGTAGGCCGGACGAGGGGGGACTGGGGATCCCGGACCTGGTGGCTTATTGGAGAGCGGCCCAGTTAAGAGCTCTGGTGGAATGGTCGCGCCCAGAATCTGAAAAGCACTGGCTGTTTATGGACCGTTCGCTAGCGGGCCGGCCACTCTGGGGTGTCCCCTTTCAGACGCGGGCTGGGAGGCCCCGCAATCTCTACCTCTCTGAGGTGACCCGCCCAACCCTCATGGCCTGGGATAGAGTAGCCACGGGGCGGAGACTCACCACTCTTCCCTCTCCGATCACGCCCATAGTGAATAACCCTGACTTTCAACCGGGACTGGATGAGCTTGAATTTTGTCACTGGACGGGAGAGGGGAACCGCTCCATTGGCCATTTCTATGACTTGGAGGGCCTCAGGCCTTTCACGGACATGCGCAGAGACTTGGGTATTCCTGAAACTGAACGCTTAAGGTACTTGCAGATACGACATTGGGTCCTTCAGAGCGACGTCCGTGCAGGCGCGGAGCGCCACCTTACCCCCTTTGAAAAATGGCTCCTGACACGCCATACAGACGCCCATCTGACCTCGGACTTATATAAATTTGCGCAGCCGGTTCTGGGAGATGGGAAGACTGCGGGACAGCTACGGTGGGAGAGGGAGCTGGGTAGGGACTTAACACAGAAGGAGTGGTCAGCAATCTACCATAGAGCCCGCCACACAGCCCGTAACATGTCCTCCATTGAGTCCGCCACTAAAGTGGCTCTATACTGGTATTTAACTCCTGTCCGTCTTCACCAGAGCAACCCCTCTCGTAGCCCCCTTTGTTGGAGAGCGTGCGGCTCCCCCGGCACACTCATGCACATTCTATGGGAGTGCCCCCTTCTAGGGGACTATTGGCGACAGGTTTTGGACGACATAGACCTACACTTTGACACTCAAATCCCACGCTTCCCTGCGTATGCTATTCTGGGTCTCCCGAATGCTCTTACATTCCCCCTCAAATCCAGAAGGGGCAAACAGATGGCCTTGGCGCTGGGGGCGGCCGTCCAGAATATCCTTTCACATTGGGGTGCCACGACGACTCCGACACGCCTGGGTTGGCTTCATAGGTTGTGGGGAATTCTCGGGATGGAGAAGATCTCGCTAGCCATAGCTCGTCCAGGGGCGGCCTTTCATGATCTATGGGCTCCGTTCCTCGCGTTACTCACTTCGGAGTTCACGGAGCTTACATGTCCCAAGTATTTGCGGCTGCTGCGACTTGCCGACCCGCCACGCCCGCCGGATCCGAAAGACACCAACACCGAACAGTCCGCATAATCCCTATACCACGTCGACATACTGCTGAAACCCACCATATTGGGTCAAGGTTCATAGATGGAAGGGGGAGGGAAGAGAGCGGGTGGGGGTTTATATTTTTGTTTCCTTTTTTGTTGTCTGTTAAGCCAGTTGCACAGATTTGATGCCGGATTGCAATCCGAAGAATGTCAGGCACCCACTGGCCTGTTGTACTTTTTCTTGAAATTCAATAAAAGAAATTTAAACAAAAATAAATAAATCCCTAGGTATCTTATTTGATGTTTTACCAGGGGGTCATCACTCTGAGTATTCCAACACATAATCTCAGTCTTTTGCTGGTTTATCTGATAACCTGATAGGTTACCAAACTGCTCCAATGTTTCTGTTATTCTAGGGAGGGAACCGTTCAAATCATCTGTGAATACCATTAAATCGTCCGCATAGAGTGCAACCTTTTTCACCCAGTTCCCAAACCTAAAGGGGGATATATGTGGGTTTGATCTCAAGGCACTGGCCAAAGGCTCTATATAAAAGTTAAACAATAGGGGGGAGAGAGGACACCCCTGTCTGGTACCTCTTTCTATATATATCTTTTCCGTAAGGGACCCATTAACCAGTACACATGAGGTTGGGGATCTATATAGAGCTTTTACTGCTCTTACAAAGTTACTACCCAACTTATAAGCCTCCAGGGTATTGCTTAAAAAACTCCAACTAACTCTATCAAAGGCCTTGGCGGCATCGAAAGTGATTACCGCTAGGGGAAGTTTCTCCTCAGCCGCCAAGTCTATTGCTCCAATTAATTCGTGGGTGAGTTCCTGAATCTGTCTACCTTTTTATAAAACCTTTCTGGTCTTCATGAATTAGACAACCTGCCCATTTCCCCAATCTTTTTGCTAATAGTTGCGTAAAGATCTTATAGTCGCTATTTAACATTGAAATGGGTCTATAGGACTCACATAGTTTAGGGTCTTTCCCAAGCTTTAATATAATACAAATAGTTGCTTCACTCCAGGATTTAGGAGGTTCCTGTCCCCTTATAAATATATCATTGAATAGGCTAGTAAGTCCAGGCACAAGTTCCTCTTTCAAAACCTTGTAGATCTCATTGGGCAAAGCATCCAGCCCAGCCGCCTTAGCGCTTTTTAAACCTTTAACTATCTCTTTTACTTCTAATTCAGTGATTTCTGCATTTAAATCTTCCCTTTGCTCTTCTGACAGAGTTTGCCTTACCCAGCAGTTCAGATAAGCTTTAATTTGGGCCTCACTGTTACACGTATCCTCTTTATATAATTCTCCAAAAAAGGCTCTCTTGATTTCTGACTCTTCTGTAGAAGGAAGACTTTTATCCACCTCTTGGATACTCAAAATCTTGTTATGGTTTAGGTCAGTCTTTGTTTTCCAAGCTAAAATCTTACAACACCCCTCACCATATTGGTAGTGGGCGAGTTTGCTTGCCTCCCATTTTCTCTTAATTCGAGTATCCAAGATATTTACTAGTTTCCTTTTTTTGTTGACTAACTCACCAGTAAATATTTCCACATTAGCAGCTAAGGTTTCCTCCCTAATACTCTTCTCCAGTCTTTGTATTTCTCCCTCTAAACTCTCTATTTCCTCTTTGTTCAGCTTGTTATGATAGGCCGCTAAGCTAATCAGCTTCCCCCTAAGTACCGCCTTATATGCATCCCACCTAATCTGGCAGGAGGTCCCCTTCCGAATTTAACTGGAAGTAGGATATAGTTTCTTCTTTAAGGTCCTCTAATACCTTAGCGTCTAGAAGCAATGTCTTATCTAGAGTCCACCTTGGCTGAGGTTGCTGACTATGGAATGCAAGCTCCATCAATACTGCAGAGTGATCCGAAAGGTGTTCTGGAAGATGTCTAACCTTTTTACTTCACCCCTAGTGATTTATCAATTAAAAAATAATCAATTCTAGAGGAATGGCCCAGTTTTTTATTCTTAAACGTGAACAGGTGAGATTTTTCACCTTTTCTTCTCCATATATCAATTAAACCTAAGTCATCCTGGTAAATCTTAAGCCAACTCCTCATTTTTGGTAGAGTGGGGAATTTTTTGGGGGGGCTCCTATTTTGTTTGGGGTCAATTAGTATGTTAAAATCACCCCCAAGGATAATACGCCCAGGCACTGAGAGCAACACTACATAGAGCAGTGCACTTCATTTAGGCTTCAAGAAATTTGACCACATTTTCCCTGCCCTTCTAACTCTCCAATGGCTTTCCATTGAAGCGTCGACCCAATTCAAAATCGCCTTCATTACCCACAGAGCACTGCATTCCTCTTCACCCTCCTATGTAAGAAAGAAACTGAAAATCTCTGGAGCACATAGGGGTTCCAGAAATGCCCAGTCCCTGCTCCTGGAACCCCTACCTTCAGTCGAACGGTACATGAGCCAGTCATTCTTTGGAAGTGTCACAAGAATCTGGAACTCCTTACCTTCCTCCCTTCGCCGAACAACCTGCATAGCCACCTTTAAAAAGGACCTCAAGCTATGTGACAGACACCTTGGTTAATCACCCTCTTCCAAACTTAAGGACTCTCTCTACCAGGATAAGAACTACACTCATAATGCGACACCACCATCTAAATTGTTGCTTACACTATGTGTTCGACCATTGACTAATCAGCTGCATCTATCCTGGTCACATCTACAGATGCTAATGTCTGAATTTAATTATTGGAACTGTAACTTGCTTTACCCTGTATCCTGCAACTGTTTTAAAGCGCTCTGATGCCTTCGGGCCATGTCCGCACTGTATAAAATTGCAAAAATAAAATAAAAACATAAGGCTAGGTCTGCCAAGTCGACAGCAGTGGCTTGTGCCGTGGGGATGCTCAACTGACTGTCAAGCACCATGCAGCAGTATGCGCCGTGCTCTAATCGCACTTATTACTGGGGCGAAGAGGCCTCTTTAGCACAAGAAGCTCTGCTGCCAGGCCTCGTGACCGCCCCTGGGCGGCGGCCCCCACTCTCTCCCCGCTCCATGGGGCATACGCTCTTCCGATGTGTCTGTTTGCAGCCTCTTTAAAGGCCCCAGCTCTACGCAAGCCAGATCCTGCGCGGGTACGTGCAGTGGCGGCTACTACCAAACGGGGGTGGTGGGGCTGGGCAGGAAGGAGGGGGATGGGGAAAAAAAGCACTTACCTTACCTGGGTACAGCCAGCCACCGCCTCTCCTCCGTCCTCTTCTTCTTCCTGTCTCGAGTCCCGGAAGCACACTGGCTCTCAGACTCCCATAGCCAATCACGACGCTGCCTTACAGCAGCGTTGTGATTGGTCTGAGTGCCGTGGTTCAGTGCTTAGACAGGGAGTGGGAGGCTGTGCATGTTCTACACCCAGGCTGTACAATACAGCCGGTGGAGAACATACTAAGTGCGCATGACTGTTTGGCCCACCCAAGACGGCCAGCCAAACAGTCATGCGCACTTAGAGGGTGCCACCACTCCCCCCCTCCTGTAGTGCTCTGGCCTGCCCAGCCCCACCCAGCCCCGCATGAAACGGATGGAGGCACTGCTTTTTATCATTTTATTTTTCCTTTTTAAACGGCTCGGAGAGCAGTAGGGCGACGCTTGGAACCACCGCTGTTAATGACCTTGCCCTCTCATCCGAGGAACGAAACTGCAGCCTCCAGAGGAAAAACCGCGCCCACAATCCCCATGGGCCCCATCCTGTCAGCCACCACTGGCCCCCATGCCTCAGGAGACCTCCCACCGGGCCGCACCATGATGGGCTCTTGGTTTTGTCCCGGTGCGGTGCTCGCAAGCTCAGTTCAGCGGCTCTGGCAAGTGTCAGTTTGTATTTCCTTGCCAATCTACCACAACTGTACCTCCAAGTCCAAACTTAGATTACTTGGTCCATTCTCACTAATTTGGACCCAGTATGTCGGTGTATGATTGTGGGGCCTTCGGAATTCAGGGCTAATGTGTTTGATCTGCAATGTTGAGACTGATTGTAATGACGATGTCAAATTATGTTATGTTACATTAATGTATTTTGTAAAGCACACATATACCGGAAGAGGCGTCTTGGCGCGATGTCTGAAAAGGTATCTGATAGAGAAAAAGAGAAAAAGGACTACTCAGTGACCAGTAAGAGGACTTCTTCTATATGGATTGTGACTGGAATCTGTTGGGAAAACTCCTAGAGCGATGGCAGTGAGGTCAGGCCTCCATTCTATATTTAGGATTTGTGTAGGGTGACCAACCGTCCGTAAGTTTCACGGACTGCCCGTTATTTGGGCCTCTTGTCCGTTGTCTGTGAGGATTTCTTTCACGGATGCCTTTTGTCTGTAATTTTGGGGATGGCAGCAAGCTGTGCTGTTTCCCTGCGACAATCGGAGCCAGTTCGCACTTCTCTTTGAACTCTGGAGGCTACAGTAGCCACTTCTCGACCTCGCACACACTGAGGACTGGCCCATGTCCTTCTGACTGTGGATGATTATCACATAAAGAATGACAATGGGCCAAAGGTGTAGTGAAGCACCCGCTATATCTGCTTAAGTGGGGGTGTCACAGAGTCAGATAAAAGTGTTTCTTTGCCCTTTCTGACTTTGATCTGTGGCTCTCAGGTCAGCATAAGACAGAATAACAAATAAACACAGTAGAATAATCACCCTGATGCAGCTGTGGAGAGGGGGCTAAAGGGTGCCAAAGTAGCCAAAAGCAGCGACAGAAAGTGAAGTGCGCGATTGTCTCAACCTAATATAAACTTATTTTGACGTCTACTTATGTTGATTGTCTATTTACTTACTTATGTACTATTGCGCGACCTCCTCTGATGTGTCTTTAAAGCGTACCTTTTGTCCCGAACTTTTGTCTTGAATTTTGACCTTCTGTCCTGAATTTTTGTCCCGAATTTTGACCCTTTGTCCTGAATTTTTACACTCACTGTCCTGAATTTGCACCTATGCCAGTTGGTCACCCTAGATTTGTGATATGGTTGTGCTAACCTCTTTCCAAACGTTTTTTGAAAACTCACAATGTAGCCCTGAATTTAAGAGTTTAGCGGGGGTCCAGTGGGCCATATGTGCAGTCCAGAATCAACTTTGTGAAAGAGATAGAGCAATTATCCATTCGTTAATTTAGATCCTGTAATATACCAGTTTATGTCAACAGAAGGTAAGCAATGTAAATCTGGTTGAAAAACATATTTTTAATGCTGGTATCACACAAATGGTTTTTAGAAAGTTTGTTAAATTCTGCCTCGTGAACTGGAGTGCCAAACCATTTGTGCTTAGGCTGGAGCCTCAGTTGCATCGGCTGTACCTTGATGTCCGCTTGGCCTATAGCTCAGCCACAAAAGGTGTCCAGTACTGCAGTCAAGCGTATTGCTGTGAGGGCGATGGGTGTTTTGGTGCAGCAGACTCTGCTGTGGGCGCACTAGCTGCAAGACAAGGACATATGATCGCAGGAGCTCATCGCTGTATTTATCAGCTAGTTGTGAGGGGAAGAGGGAAATCTTGAGAAAGCTCCCTCACACAAAGGAATTTAGAAACACCTGGCCTCCTCACGGACATTTCAAAGAAAACACACGGTGGTGAAAGGCCTATGATGCAAGCCTTCCCATAGATATACTGACTTGTTGCTCGTAGCAGTGGGACAGTAGATAAAAGGACAGTTTGAGACGGGTTCTCTTCTCTGTCATGATCAGATGGTGGGACCAGATTATAATTCACAAACTCGTTTAAAATTACCTAGCACAGAGATGCTCGAACCTCCCCTTTGTCTTTTTGGACTAGTGTTTTCTGTGATATTGTTAGCCATAAAGTTAAGAAAATACTGGACAAGAGGTTACAGTTTGAGAAAGTCAAAGCAATGGGCTTATGTTTCACCACCAATCACTACTAGGTTGCTACTATAAAGGGGGCTGTCCACCTCATAGAAGTTGGAATGCTCCCTGCAACAGAGGAAGAAAGACAACTGTGTTGCTATAATCATGCTGCATATATTCTTCACTAGGCTTGTGCATAATAAAGAACTATAGATGCAGGCCTTTTTGTGTATACTGACTTGGGGGCTAACAAAAGGAACCCTACCTACAGATTCCTTGCTGAGTCTTTGGCATGTGTTATTCCATGTTTCCTTACTGACCATACCATGGCAGGGCCTTTGATGATGTCTGTTCTATCCTCACTATGGGCTCGATAGACCATGACCACAGGCCCTGGGGTCCAAGAGAGTTGTACCTGGTGTGGCCAAAACCTTGGCATGCCCCCAGAATCAGCCTAGGACTACTATAGCCCTTCACACAGAGCTCAATCACCCCTTTTTTTTTTTATTTTTTTATTGGCATTGTACATGGGTCCAGAATCAACATAACAGTGAAGTATTCGTTAGCATATACATGATATGGCAAGACATTATACATTAGCTGTGTACATTTTACATTGAACTGTGAGTATCATCTCTCATGTTTTGATCACCTGTCCATCGTAAGTCATAATACACGTCACAGTACTCCCGGGCACCCCCTTTTTTTTTAATAAAAAAAGGCAACGTCCAGCTGGCAGTTAATTGGGATAGGTTTTCCCTATTCTTTCAGAGGTTTGTTAAACTCAACAGTTAAAAAGGAAGCCCAATTTACCTACAAATACCAGACTCAGTTAACACCTGGCTGTCATAGTAATATTGACCGATGTGTGCCAGTTTAAAGGGAATAGGTATCTCTAAAATAGTCTCATAAAATAACTCTGGCTTTAACGTCCGTCTGATCCAATTCCAGTTTTGAGCCACTGTGCTGTAAGTTCAGCGGCCACAGTAGGCTCTGCAGCAAATCTCACACTTCAAGGTGACCATGCTGCAGCTTCTACAGATGGTTTGTAACTCTCTGGTGCACCTTTGGGCCCCACAGATTCGTCAGGAGCTTGAAGTTGGTTGGGCTTCTGGTGGCGGATACTCCTCCAAAGCTAACTGACCCTGTACCGATCCAGCCTGCTCCGACACCAGGCCGTGCCTCAACACCTTCATTACAGGCCCTGGAGATTTTTCATTTGTCGATGAAACTTCTAACTCCAGAGGCGCCGATACTGGATTCTGCTCCAACTCCGCATGCGGATCTGGAATCAATTTCAGCTGGAGCTCACCCCTTGTCGCACTATTGCATAAACAAGGCCCTATTTCAGAATGAGGAGGACTCTCCTCCTGTAAGCTTGCTACAGGGGCAGCATTTCAGGTGAATGGAGGCCCACTTTGGCTCTGACTCTGATGGTCTTCAGCATGTTTCCCACAATGAAGACGATAAAGAGAAGGGTGACGGTTTACTTCCCCTTAGTTGCACTGATGCAGGCTTATACTATGACGTGCAAAATGCTAGTGGCTTGGACAAAGTCAGTGCCTAACAAATGAACCTCTGTCTTTGTATTCTGTTGCAAAGGTTTTTTAACAAATCATGCAATAAAGTAAATTATCTTGTAGTGGCTTGGACACTTCACCAGTGATTGAACGCAGAGTCGCAGAAGTGGTAGTTTGCTGCTGCCTACAGTGTAAAATAAGGCCAACATTCTCACAGAAATCTTGCTCTTGCTCCTTTTTGGCATTTAATTGAGCCTTGACTGAGACACAATGGTGGCCTCATTAAAGCCTTGCTCGACCCCTCCTCAGATACTACATGGCACAAACCTGCTTCAGGTGATACATACTTTTTTTTTTTGCAGCATCCTATTCCAGAGATCCTAGTAGTTCAGGTCTCTTCCATCAAACTCAATCCAAATTGTTTCCCTAGAGCTCCAGCGGTCAGAGAACCAAAGAAAATAGACACTAAGGGCAGTACAGTTTTTTCATCGGCTAGCCTAGTGGTCAAGTGCTTGAATGCTATTTCTCTCTTGTGTCGCTACACCCGCGCCTCCTGGGACATGATCAGTGAGATGTTGCCAGATTTGCCTGCAGACCTTTGAAATTCCACTGCACAGACAGTATAGGATAGCGGCAAAGTAGATTTTTAGGTCTAGCCTTCACGCCACTGATTGCGTTGCCTGGGTTATGGGAACTTGTGTGGTCATTAGACGCAATGTTTCGAAGCATGTTAATGGATTTTCCAGGGATGCCCAAGCCTCACTTATGGACATGCCTTTAGATGGGGCTCGATTGTCTGCTGAGAAGGCAGCTTCCATACTTGTGTGCTTTAAAGATAGCAGAGCTAGGACTCGGTCTTTGGGGTTGCTTTTCCCTGCCCACCCACTCCACAAATAGTATTGGAAGTTCAGTGGATAATCACGTTTCCTTGCCTATCGTCAAAGGTAGCCCATTCAGCAACTTGAATGTTTTTGTTGGTCCACTAGCAGATTCAGTGATAGGGAAAGGTGTAATTAACAACATCAGCAAACCTTTTTGCCCAGCGCTGCTGCCTCCAAACCCCTTTAGCTTCCCCTCCTTCAATTAGTTGGTTCCATCACAGATCTGTATTCAGAGTTCTGTAGAAAATGCCACTATTTTTTCGCAAGAGGTGATGCTATTGCTTGCCAGGGGAACAATCAAAATTGTATCTAAGACAGTGACAGCCCGAGTTGCTATTCCAGATACCTTCTGGTTTCCAGGAAATATTTGGGGCCTTAGACCTCAGAATTTTGTACTCATTCCTCAAGAAGAAGTCAAAATGATGACACTCACTTAGGTTCTGTGACGTTGGATGCCAAGGACTGTCTAGTGACCCTAGACCTGCACGCTTCATTTCATGATCCTGCAGGCCCGCAGAAACTATCTCTTCTTTGTAGTGGGGTCAAACCACTTTCAGTTCAGTTCACCATCCTGCCCTTCAGTCTGACATTGGCTAGTAAAGGTTGCCCATCTTTGCAGGTCGAGATCCATGTATTCCTATACCACGATGGTTGGCGGGGTGGAAGATGGGCTCACCTCAGCAAGTTTCAGACCACCTTTGAACAACAGCGTTCTTGCTATGTTCTCTGGCATTTTCCATCAGCGAGTTCTAGTCCCATCTTCAACCTTCTCAAAGACTTTTCTTTATCGGAGCCATCCTGGATATGGATGTCACGAGGGCTTTCTCACTGCAGCAGAACCCAGGGCATTCGGGCTATTATCTTGATGTTTCAGGCAAGAAGTACTGATCCAGACTTGACAATTCTCAGAATGCTTGGTCTCGTAGCATCGTGCATACTCCTGGAGCCCCACACTCGCTGGCACATGCAAGCCCTTCAATTGAATCTTCACCTGCAGAGGGCCCAACATTGGGAATACTTCAAGGTCAGGATTCAAATTTCTGAGGAGGTGGCCTGTGACCTACAATGGGCAATGACGGATGCCAGTCTGCTGAGTCGCAGACTGTTCTCCCTTCCACCTCTGGGGGTATCAGTAGTGACTGATGTGTCCCACAAGGTCTCCCAGACAAGGATCACCCGACATGATCCCTCAGTGTAAAGGTAGACACGCTCTGCAGGCATCATCTGGCTGATCTCCAATGGTGTCTGCATCTGAAAGTGGCAGAGTATCTTCACCTGATGAGACATAGCCTCAGTACATCATTTCACTATTTATGAAAACATTCAGTGTGCCTCCTGATCCAACGCATCTGAAGAAATGCAGGACCAGGTGCAGCTGATTCTAGTGGCCCCAGATTGGGCCAGGATGTTTTGGCACTCAGAGCTGCTTATCCTCAAAACCTGCTCTTCTCTATGCCTTCCACTTTGGGATAATCGGCTGTGCCAATAGCTGGGCAGAGTATTGCTTCCAAACTTCCACAAGCTACACCTTCCTTCCTGAAGGTTGAGCGGAAGCAGCTGAGAGGTTATGACCTTCCTTCAGAGGTGGTGGATGTCACCGTTGCTGCTCGCTGCCCTTCCACAAAATTCATCACCTGGTTCAATGAAGAGCAGGCTGACCGTCTGTAGGCTAAGTTGTTTGTATTCTCTTTGGCCCAGCAAGTCTTGTCAGCCTTCAGCCCTGGCTATCCAAATCACTCTTTGCAATGTGTTTTTAAAAGAGCTTTCTCATCTGTTTCCCACTAAACACTTCATTAAGCCTCAGTGGGATTTCAATATAGTACTCAGTTGCCTGGTCTGTGCTTCTTTCGAGCCTCTGCTTACTTGCACTTTGAGGCTTCTAACTATGAGTATTTCTCCTTGCATTCACTTCAGCACATCACATCAGTGAGTTGCCAGTCCAGCTTCTATACACTACCTTCTTTCCTGAAAAGTTGGTGCTTAGAACTCGTGTATCCTTTCTTCCAAAAGTGGTGTCACACTTCCATGTGGGGGAGTACATCCTGTGACCAGTGTTTTCTCCGCCACATCTTTCCAAGGAGGAGGAGATGATGCATTACAGGCCGCTCCCTGCTGAGGAGTACTGGGTGGATAATAAGCTCTTCGTTGCAAAGTAAGGGATGGTGGTTCAAAAATAGACCTTATTGCAATGGATTGTACTTTGCCTCGAACTGTGGTATGCCTTGGCCAAAAAGGACTCTCCTGAGGACCTTGGTGCTCATTTCACCTGGGTGCCGGATGCGACTACATCCTTAGTTTAGGGTGTGTTTTAGATATCTGTCTGACAGCCATGTGGACATCCATCCATACTTTCACTAGTCACTACTGTATTGGTTCTTGAGGGCGTAGAGAGAGAGAAAATGTGCCCGCTCAGTCCTGCAGGACAGGTGGATGTGAGGAGTCCACTTCTCAGACCCACCTTCCTGGAGGGGGTATTGCTTTGTTATTAATTCACAAAGTGAGGAGTCTACGGTTAAAAGTATCGATCATCACAATGTTACCTTTAGTAATGCTCTCTCAAGTGAATAGTCTGTGTAACTGCAGATCACTCACTACTCGCCCACCTTCCAAGTCCGTGAAGTGGAATTTTAGAATTTAAAAAGGTTCCAGGATAGATTTTACCCTATGTCAATGTTCTCAATCTGTCTGTCATTGTCCGGTCCTGAGCACATCGAAAAGACCAATGAATAAACTGACATCAGCATGGAAGGGTGGTGCTTATGTGCATCTCCATGTCATCATGTCCGGAGGTGGGAGAAAGTCATGATGGAGCAACCTGCTGTGGGAGCTACTGAGAGAGTTTCTAAATCCAGTCTAGCACCTGGGGAAGTTTACAAGATGGGGAACCTGTGTTTAGACAGAGTATCCACCAGAAAGTGTGTTACTGAAGGTAGTTACCTTATTCTTTAGATATCATTTTTCAAAAGCTTAGGATGTAATATTGGCTAATATGATTGGCACCTGCAGTTCATAGTAGAGGAACCCCAAGGAGAAGATTTAGTAATTGGCTCATTCTCCCTAGTAGCGTCCATGGCCTCAGGCATACCTAAGCGAGACAGAGGGCCCTAAATCGAGCACCTGCCCTCTCTAAACAATTACAAAAACAACAGTTGATGGACAGAATGCAGAACAATGTCATACATTCACCCCAGTACAGAGATCTGGGCCTAAATCCATCGTTTTTTTGCTCACCATGCCATTCCAGTTTGAACCCAGCCATATGCAAATCAGTCTTGACCCTGTGCCTCATGGGAATAGTCCAGTCCGAACTGCCAAGCCAGGTCCTCCCTGGACTGGAAACAAGCATCCTAGGACCGGTTTCGGGGTTTCATCCCTCTTCAGCCAGGATAGCTTGATTCCAGTGGCATGGAGAGCACTGGACCCACGTCTGGGCATACCCGTCCCACTCGGGGTGACAAATGCAAAAACAACAGTTGATGGACAGAATGCAGAACAGTTCGGTCTGGACTGTTCCCATGGGGCACAGGGTCAAGACTGATTTGCATATGGCTGGGTCCAAACTGGGGTGGCGTAGTGGGCAAAAGAATGATGGATTTAACCCAGATCTTTTGACTGGGGGAGAATGTTTGCATTGTCAGCATTCCGTCCATCATTTGTTTGCTGTAACACTTTTCGCCCTAAGTGGGATGGGTATGCCCAGACGTGGGTCCCCTGCTCACTGTGCCACTGGATTCAAGCTAGCCTGGCTGAAGAAGGGTGACATACCCTGAAACTGGTCCCAGGATGCTTGTTTCTGGTCCAGGGAGGACCTGGCCTGGCAGTTCGGTCTGGACTGTTCCCATGGGGCACTGGGTCAAGACTGATTTGCATATGGCTGGGTCCAAACTGGGGTGGCGTAGTGGGCAAAAGAACGATGGATTTAACCCAGATCTTTTGACTGGGGGAGAATGTTTGCATTGTCAGCATTCCGTCCATCATTTGTTTGCCGTAACACTTTTCGCCCTAAGTGGGATGGGTATGCCCAGACGTGGGTCCCCTGCTCACTGTGCCACTGGATTCAAGCTAGCCTGGCTGAAGAAGGGTGACATACCCTGAAACCGGTCCCAGGATGCTTGTTTCTGGTCCAGGGAGGACCTGACCTGGCAGTTCGGTCTGGACTGTTCCCATGGGGCACAGGGTCAAGACTGATTTGCATATGGCTGGGTCCAAACTGGGGTGGCGTAGTGGGCAAAAGAACGATGGATTTAACCCAGATCTTTTGACTGGGGGAGAATGTTTGCATTGTCAGCATTCCGTCCATCATTTGTTTGCTGTAACACTTTTCGCCCTAAGTGGGATGGGTATGCCCAGACGTGGGTCCCCTGCTCACTGTGCAACTGGATTCAAGCTAGCCTGGCTGAAGAAGGGTGACATACCCTCAAACCGGTCCCAGGATGCTTGTTTCTGGTCCAGGGAGGACCTGGCCTGGCAGTTCGGTCTGGACTGTTCCCATGGGGCACAGGGTCAAGACTGATTTGCATATGGCTGGGTCCAAACTGGGGTGGCGTAGTGGGCAAAAGAACGATGGATTTAACCCAGATCTTTTGACTGGGGGAGAATGTTTGCATTGTCAGCATTCCGTCCATCATTTGTTTGCTGTAACACTCTCTAAACAATTAAACAGGCTGGAAAAATGGGTAATTCCACATGCTTTCCTCTGAGAAACGAGCCTTAGGTACAGTGCAGCATCCATATACTCCACAGGTTAAAATGGACATAAAATGAAATAGATGAGCTTCAATACCAGAGAGGGATAGTGCCCTGTCACTCCTTAATGATTATGTCTATACTTCCATTGGTTAAGCTTGATGGGTCCCACAGACTATTAGTGGACTGCAGAAATCGTAATAGTCACACTGGGACACAGCAGAATGTTACTCACTTTTAGTAGAACTGTTTCTGGTGGATGCTCTGATGTACAAAATGTGCATAGTTCTGGCCTTATGGCGAATTTCAACAATACATTTGCCGTAGCTAATGGTTTCGTTAGCCAATGTATGTCTTCAGTATCCCAGTATTTGACCACATGTTCATTGGGGGACTCTACATTTTTTTTACATCTGCTTGTCTCAAAGATTTAAGAATAGCGGGGTGAAGTTGCTACCAGACGTATACAATTCTTACAAAAAACACAGAAGTGGTCTCATATGACAGCAACAGATAAATCACGGATGATGAGATGAGCTGGATGAGCGTGCATCCTGGACAGAGAAACAGTCACTAACCCTGCTGGTGCATGAAATATAATTAACTTCGGAAAATCAAAAGTAGCATGTCTTAAATGTGTCACCTTGCCATCTCCAAGTGCGGTTTACAAACCTTAGGCCCTGATGGGATGCTTACATTTCGCCCATACGTAACGACCACACTGTGCAGAAAAGGTTAAGCCCCTGTACGCGCTAGTCACGCCCACTCTCTGGCCGAAGGGTTAGAGGGAGGACCACAATGTTAAGCAGTCAGTGATAGAGAGACAATTTGAATTTGATCCTACATTCGGGAACCTACAGGTCTTATAAAATCAACAGGTTGGTCCTTCTATTCCACGTATACACCCCCTTTATTTATTCCCTGCAGTTTTCTATACTAATGGTGTAATGTAGCCTACCACAAGGATGAAGAAGAGGTCTTAAGCCATTTGTGCTCTAATGCAAGAGGCGTTCATCAGAAAATAGTTTAAAATGCTACAAACGGGTAATAAAACTTTGGGCAATTCAACCTTGCATTTAGAAGAGATTCAATCATTGCTGCTGGCCATTCAGATAGTTGACTCGCTCATTCGTTTATGGATAGTCTTATATTCATCTTTCTGTGTATATGTGTTCAGTGCAAATTTGGCAGCAATGGTTATCAGACTCTAAGGGAAAGTCAATAGAAGTGAAATCGCCTGAGAAGGTTACTGTTCTGCAAGGCACGCTACTTTTAACACAGGTGAAATATACACTGGTACATACACGTGAATGGATTCTCTCAAAAGAGAAGGCTGTTGCTGATTTAGCTGCAAGAACAGCAGTGCAGACCTAGCTGACGTCAGCCATCTCTCGGTGGCAAATTAAAGAAACAGCCTTAGCGATACAGGCAAGAGTAACAGCACCCAAGACACCTAGTGATATTGTGGACTCAGACGAGGCACTACTGGTGTCCATTACTAGTAGGTGGGACACTGCCACATTCTTAATTAAGCGATATGAAATGATCTTATTAAAACAGGACATGGGGAACTAGCTTTGGCCCATGCAGGAGCTCCTGCTACCCTAAGGTTGCCTAGTATGGCCGGACAAGCAAGGAAATATGTCATTTGATGTCAGGTTTACCAGTTAAGCTGCCTCCGTTTCAAAGGTCACCACCAATTCCACTAGCTAAGGGTCCCTGCCATTTTAAATGATACACCTACACCAAATAAGGCCACTTCCTCCAGTCAACCAGCATAAATATATCTTGATGGCTGTAGATTTGTGTTCTCAATTCCTTTGCTGTGCTAAACGTGATAGGGGCAATACACATTTTCATCAGGACAGGGGATAGACATTTCCACAAAATCATTTGCTGAGGCTCTGTCTATTATGGGAGTTTAATTGTGATTCTCACATCCATTCAGACCACAATCGAACCAAAAGATGAGAGGATAAATAAAGCAGGCCAAGAGTGCACATCACAGAAATATCATAGTGTCATGCCGTGTGTAATGTAAACAGCATTGAATAAAATGCTAAGATATATACTTCAGAAAGCCACGTGCTATTCCATCCTGTTTGAAATTCCTTTGTATGTTCATGGTCACCCTAGGGAAACCGAGCTGCAGTCAAAGTCTTATGTCGATCTATTGCAGTACTTACAAGAACTGTCTGCAGCACAAGATGCTCAACACTCTCCCCCTGGGGCTGCTGTTGCTTGAAGGGCATGCACTGAAACCCTGTGAACCAGCATATGTAAAGATCATTGCCATAAAGGCTTTTGGACCCACTTTTCGGCCACCAGTTACCTAGTGACTGAGGTGAAAAGCACAAGCACTGTGATCCGGCCACAACGTCTATGAACCAAGGAGAACTGTTTCAGTACATTCTGTGTCGCTTCACCATGTGGCCAGTTATCTTCATCCATCCACCTCCTGCTCCGCAGTACCTCCAGTCCATTCCAACGTGGACCTGTCTTCTCGGTGAATTGGTATTGCCCCAGGAGACAGCAGATCCCATTACCATAGTGACTCCCAATGGGACATTAACTCAGCAGACATACTCACTAGGTGTAATAGAAACTATTAAAGAAGTGTGCAAAGGAGCATCAGTAGAGAATGTGATAGGGAATATCAAAGGCACAATATCTTATGATTACAGTATTGTGAACAGAATATCGAACTTTCGACATCTGTCTGCGATATTCCCGACCCACACTATCAGTACATTTATGGTGGATACTTCTAACGGCATATACCTCACCTTTAGAATATTCCCAGGCACCAGATTGGATCCAGAAAATTTTAACAGCATTGCTCCTGCGTACAGATAGGTGGAATCGTGCAGCTCCGCACTAGCTTCGTTTCACCCCAGAAGTGACAGGGGTACCACATAAAAGGGCCACCCTGCACGTTAATGTCAGTTCCTTTCTTTCTGCACCTTTTAAAGAGAATCTGGCACTCGCTCCCACATTTTCCTTGTCAGTTGATGATTTTCTTCTTTAAATTCTGCTTTTCAGTGTGCAGGCAACTTTGTCCCCTCCTAAAACTACAGGGTTTAAACCTTGTAGGAACTGTCACAAACAAATGTCTGTGACAGACTGCCACAAGTTGTGCCTCCAGTGTTTGGGTTCAGGGGTCAAGCCCTGTGAGGAATGTGCCCTTATGAATCCAAAGGTGATCCAGGAACATGAAGCGAAGCTGTATGTCGCTGAATACTGAAAGAAGTCATGGAAGTCCGACTCCCGCTTGAAGTCAGTGGTGCAGACGTGTTCCTGCTTTCTGTATCATTCCTGCAACAGGTCCTCGCCATGGTCCAAGTCCTCCAGTAAGTCGAAGTGGAAGCACAAGAAGGCCACGTGGGATTGGTCCCACTCCCAACACTCTCAGCCAGAGAAGTCACGAGGATATCGCAGTGACTCTCACTCCCGGTCCCCCAGTGAGGAGCCAATTCCACAACTGATCCTGATGAACTCGGAGTTTCTGAGGCCATCAGCGATGAAGGTGATACGAGACCCTAGAGGAGGAGATATGGAGTCAAAACTCAATACCAGGGAATGCAAGTGGATACATGTCTTGGATTCAGTGAGCTCCAGAAAGATAAAGAGTGGTCCTACTTTCCAAAGGGACAGGACACCAATTGACAATATGTCTAAAAAGAATTCCCTTTGGGAAACCACAATAGCGTACCAAAACAGTCACTCAAACACCTATTCACACAGGAACTGTATTAGGAGCCAAAAGTCAAATATATGAATGGTTTATTCATAAAACAAATGCAATAGATAAAAACTAATTCACAAAAAGAATTAATAAACACAAGTTAAAATACAATTGCATCAAGAATTATTCCACAAAGAGCAGCAAAAAACAATATTCACACAAAGCACAACCACTATAGGGCTGGCATTAATGATCCATTAAATTTTTTTCCAAATTGCAACAACAACACCAATAATGTGCATCAGGTTTATATACAACAAGACCAAGAAGCGACGCGTTTCGGTGGTATCAGCAGGTCCAAACCACCTTCTTCAAGCTTTACATTAAAACGTGATCCAGCACTGTTAAAATCTATGTATAAAGAATATAATATATCATTGCATGCATACATATAAAATCAAACATATCACAAAAACATTAATTTAATACACATGAACACATTAATCCTTTAAAAAAACTATGCATTAAAATTTCATGAAAAAAACACACATACACAAGACCATCGGCTCTATAACATGATTCCTAAAAAACTCCAAATGAACACTTATATTTGACCATACATCCACTTAACCAATAGGGAATCCCATATATATCAGGCTATAAAAATAGCTCTGACTAGTATATGTATATTAATGGGAGACCCTACCACTCTTTCCACACTCAACTACAATAAATATCACCAAATCACTCACTTACACTCAAACAACCCAAATAGATTCATACACCCACTGTGATAACGTGCGGTTGTGTGCGGGGAAAAGGATCCGCCCAGTCTGTAATGGCCGATAGGTCCCAGACTGCACTAGATAAAAACTCCTATTATTAAATAAGGAACAATTAAAACTCATATTTTTCCTGGAATGATGTAAACACTACTTGTGTCCTCATATTCTTTCAAAAACACTGCCACGTACCTCAATTATCTGAACATGCGGCCTGTCACAGTTTAATAAAAAAGTTCCATTCACTAGTAATCGGCCAAAGGTAATGCCCTGTGGTGCGACATCAAGAATAATTATTAATAATCCTAAAATTCTTAAACTTAATAATGTGAGCTCCATTAAAACGCTAAAGGAAATTATTTTAATTTTTATTATTACCTTATCGTTGTTCAAATAAATTCCCTCTCAGAGCCAGGATTTAAATCAATTTCCTGTTTAGTCAGTACTCTTTAGTTCCAAACTTTCTGTTTATTTAGGACTTTAACACCTATAAGAAAACCATAATCTCAATACTGTGTTTCACTCTTTTGTAACAACAGATTAAAAGAAACTTTAAACCCTCACAGGGCAGCCTATACCCCACTCCTATCTGGTGGCTTCTCTTAGTGTTTGCATCATAACAATGCTGTGGCTTACTGATATTATACATGATAAGCCCACTTTTATATAATTAGTGCAGGCATATGGCAACCATTCAAATTTATACACAAGGCACCCATGTCGAGCCTGTAAATATAAATGCCGCCCTCTAAGTTCAAAGATAAGTGTAACTTAGAGCATTCACACGCCATGAATGTGTCAAAACTTGATAACTGTCAAAAAACGGTGGTTCAAGGTTAAACTAATTTCCTAAAGCCCACCGCACATATTTCTCGCATCGACTCTAGCTCCACTTACCGGGATGTGAGGTCTCCGTGTCTAATAAGAGAACGCCCGTCCTTGTAGGTAATGCATAAAATCCCTGCCTACAGTTTTATACTCTTCTTTATTGATTGATCGCGCCAAAACATCCCCAGCACTGAAGAGGAAAAACGGACTACCGAGCTTCCCCAGTACTAACGAGTAACGAAGGACTGCCCGAAGTGGATTTGACACGCCATCTTTGAATGGGGGAAGGGTATCCCAATCTCTCATAATACATGGCCATATAAATAATTACAATTTGCCAATAGGGTAAAACGCCACATATATCATACATTGTTTCATTATTTCATTAACTAATATGAAACTATTATGATAAATTCCTTTGCTACCCAGTCTAAAAATTATATGTAAAATAAGGCATAAATCTAAAACAAACAGCTAAAGCGAACATACAAAAAATGTATGTGATCATATACATATATACATCTATATATATGTATACATATATATACACACATCTCCTACCCTGTCTGGAACAAATAAAGGCCATAGTTTATTTAGTTCAAAATTAGGTATATGCGGAAAAATGAAACTCATACTACTGTTATGATAACAATAAACAAAAGTTCTTCCTATGCATTTAAAATAATCAATAAAAAATCACATAATAATTATTATAGTCAACTAAATTTTCCACCTTATAAGAAACACTGTCCTAAACGATCCTCACTATGATTTCTGTCTGTGTATATACAAAATAAACCATGCTAGTGTCGTTAATTTTAAAGGGAAAGTTAAAATCACAACATCTTTTACAGTAAAATCTTGACAAATAGTTATGTTATAGCCAATCTGTTAAACCAATCTAATTCACAAGAACCATAACATTAATGTTGCTATTGCTCCTACTGAGAAGATATTACCAGATCAATTAATTAATCTTTCCCATTCTTCCCTAGTGTTCAAACCCTGTCTTATAGTGTTCAGTATTGAAATATACCACTGTTCTCTCATTTTACGTTTTTCCTCCATATCACCACCTCTCTTATTCATGGTGACTTTTTCCAGAATGAACCACATAAACTCTCTCTCTTTGTGGCCACGATCAATAAAATGGGACACTAACGGAGCATTACATTTCTTGGTTTTAATCGCTGACTTGTGTTCAGCTAGCCTTACCCTCAATTCTCGACCAGTCTCGCCTACATAGGCCAGGCCACAGGGACAGCGCAGAAAATATATTACATTCTTGCTACGGCAATTGTTAACACTATGTGCTCTTACGGTTCTACCATTATGTGTCAGTTCTTTCGCTACCAAACATTGATCACACATCTGACAATTACCACAGCGTGTGTTTCCTTTTGCAACAGTATTGTCTAACGTCCTTTGTTTGTTTTTAGGTTCTTCTCTATACGTGTGAACTAATTGATTACGTAATTAGTATTTTTCTTAAAAGCAAACAGAGGCTTTTCCAGTTTAACTTCTTCCTGGTCATTTAAAATATTCCAATGTTTATTTACCACATTTTTTATTTTATTACTCAAATTGTTAAATTGGCTGACAAACACTACTCTTGACATCTCCCGTTCCTTTTTGGTTTTGTTCAGCATCGCATCACGATCATAAAATCTAGCCCTTTTAAACGAATGCGATATGAGTTTTTTAGGATACCCTCTGTCCTTTAGTTTAATCTTCAATACTTCTGAGTGTTCATAAAAATCATTAAGATCTGTACAGTTTCTCCTTAGCCGGAGAAACTGGCTGAACGGGATATTATCCTTCTGTGACTTTGGGTGGAAACTGGAGTAGTGGAGTAAAGTATTTTTTGCCATAGGCTTAGTAAACAATTCCACCTCCAGTTTACCACCCATTGCTTTTATTGTAATGTCCAGATAATCCACCCTATCCTTACTGTAGTGTGCTGAAAATTTTAGATTCTCATCCCCTAGATTTAACCAGATGAGAAACTCTGACAGAAGCTCAGTGGGCCCATCCCAAATAAAAAACACATCGTCAATAAAACGATGCCATTCCAGCACATTCTCATAAAATGGTGCAAGTTCATTGTAAATGTGACGTTCTTCAAAATCACCCACATATAAACAGGCCAGACTGGGGGCACAGGTGGCCCCCATGCTGGTCCCTTTCCTTTGACGGTACAGTTGATCTTTAAAAAGAAAAATATTATTAAAAAGAACCAAATTGGTACACTGGACAATAAATTCTTTATTGGCTCCCTCAATATTAGAACTTTCTAAAATCCTATCAACAACATCAACAGTAGCTCGCTGGGGTATATTAGTGTAGAGAGACTCAATGTCCAGAGTAACTAGACACTGAGGGGTCGATTCCGATTCGGGCCGGAAATTTCTCCGACCGAGCCGGACCCGGAGAGATTTCCGACCGAATCGGACCCGTGCAGTCCGACCGAACGAGTACGATGCGTCCGTATGTTATCGGACACGAGTCGGTCGGACTCCCATTGAACTCAATGGGAGCCGGTCGTACAACGCGTACGCGGGCTCCCATTGCCTCAATGGGTGCGAGGCGGACAAGGGCGCCCCTACAGCGAGTACGCCGCGAGCGCTCGCGGCGTACACGCACAGGTAGGGGGGACCCATGGGTCCCCCTGTGTGCGCCTCGCACGGGTACGCGTACAGGGGGTCCGACACGGACCCCCAAAGTACGGCTCCGACAGCGAGTTCGAGTCGGACGGCGCGAGTCGGTCGGAGCGGTCGAGGTGCGCATCGTACTTACCCGGCCGGAAAACGTCTCCATTGCGCGGTGCGAATCGGGTCCGAGCGAGTCGGTCGGAGCGGTACGATCCGGGTACGAGTCGGTCGGAGCGGTCGGGTCGCCCGGACGAGTCGGTCGGCGAATTCGCATCGTACTCGCTCGGCCGGACCCGCGTACGGTTCGGTCGGGAAACAGGCTTTCGCATGGCTTTTTTCCCGACCGAATGGTATTGGGTGCGCCTCCGACCGAGATCGGAATCGGCCCCTGAGTCTCTCCCACAAATGGCTTATTTTCAACCAAACTAATAATATGAGATGAATCCCTCACATAAGATTTAAGATTGCTCACTAAAGGCTTAAGAAAGAAATCTATATACTTGCTAAAAGGTTCGAGGAGCGAACCCAAACAACTCACAATGGGTCTCATTGGGGGATCAAGGCTATTTTTATGGATTTTAGGCAAACCATATAAAGCTGGGATCTTCGGATTCTGGTTGTTTAAAAATCTGAATTCTTCATCACTAATCAAATTGAGCTCTTTGGCCTCCCCTAAGAGGGCAGCACATTTCCTATTAAGGAGCACAAGTTCACAATCACTTACTTTTTCATAGTGCTCTGGGATATTTAATAATTTGAATATCCTATTATTGACTATAATAATTATTGTGATTTTTTTATTGATTATTTTAAATGCATAGGAAGAACTTTTGTTTGTTGTTATCATAACAGTAGTATGAGTTTCATTTTTCCGCATATACCTAATTTTGAGCTAAATAAACTATGGCCTTTATTTGTTCCAGACAGGGTAGGAGATGTGTGTATATATATGTATACATATATATAGATGTAAATATGTATATGATCACATACATTTTTTGTATGTTCGCTTTAGCTGTTTGTTTTAGATTTATGCCTTATTTTACATATAATTTTTAGACTGGGTAGGAAAGGAATTTATCATAATTGTTTCATATTAGTTAATGAAATAATGAAACAATGTATGATATATGTGGCGTTTTACCCTATTGGCAAATTGTAATTATTTATATGGCCATGTATTATGAGAGATTGGGATATCCTTCCCCCATTCAAAGATGGCGTGTCAAATCCACTTTGGGCAGTCCTTCGTTACTCGTTAGTACTGGGGAAGCTCGGTAGTCCGTTTTTCCTCTATAGTGCTGGGGATGTTTTGGCGCGATCAATCAATAAAGAAGAGTATAAAACTGTAGGCAGGGATTTTATGCATTACCTACAAGGACGGGCGTTCTGTTATTAGACACGGAGACCTCACATCCCGGTAAGTGGAGCTAGAGTCGATGCGAGAAATATGTGCGGTGGGCTTTAGGAAATTAGTTTAACCTTGAACCACCGTTTTTTGACAGTTAGCAAGTTTTGACACATTCATGGCGTGTGAATGCTCTAAGTTACACTTATCTTTGAACTTAGAGGGCGGCATTTATATTTACAGGCTCGACATGGGTGCCTTGTATAAATTTGAATGGTTGCCATATGCCTGCACTTATTATATAAAAGTGGGCTTATCATGTATAATATCAGTAAGCCACAGCATTGTTATGATGCAAACACTAAGAGAAGCCGCCAGATAGGAGTGGGGTATAGGCTGCCCTGTGAGGGTTTAACGTTTCTTTTAATCTGTTGTTACAAAAGAGTGAAACACAGTATTGAGATTATGGTTTTCTTATAGGTGTTAAAGTCCTAAATAAACAGAAAGTTTGGAACTAAAGAGTACTGACTAAACAGGAAATTGATTTAAATCCTGGCTCTGAGAGGGAATTTATTTGAACAACGATAAGGTAATAATAAAAATTAAAATAATTTCCTTTAGCGTTTTAATGGAGCTCACATTATTAAGTTTAAGAATTTTAGGATTATTATTAAATATTCTTGATGTCGCACCACAGGGCATTACCTTTGGCCGATTACTAGTGAATGGAACTTTTTTATTAAACTGTGACAGGCAGCATGTTCAGATAATTGAGGTACGTGGCAGTGTTTTTGAAAGAATATGAGGACACAAGTAGTGTTTACATAATTCCAGGAAAAATATGAGTTTTAATTGTTCCTTATTTAATAATAGGAGTTTTTATCTAGTGCAGTTTGGGACCTATCCCCCATTACAGACTGCGAGGATCCTTTTCCCCCGCACACAACCGCACGTTGATATCACGGTGGGTGTATGAATCTATTTGGGTTGTTTGAGTGTAAGTGAGTGATTTGGTGATATTTATTGTAGTTGAGTGTGGAAAGAGTGGTAGGGTCTCCCATTAATATACATATACTAGTCAGAGCTATTTTTATAGCCTGATATATATGGGATTCCCTGTTGGTTAAGTGGATGTATGGTCAAATATAAGTGTTCATGTGGAGTTTTTTAGGATTCATGTTATAGAGCCGATGGTCTTGTGTATGTGTGTTTTTTTCATGAAATTTTAATGCATAGTTTTTTAAAGGATTAATGTGTTCATGTGTAGTAAATTAATGTTTTTGTGATATGTTTGATTTTATATGTATACATGCAATGATATATTATATTCTTTATACATAGATTTTAACAGTGCTGGATCACGTTTTAATGTAAAGCTTGAAGAAGGTGGTTTGGACCTGCTGATACCACCGAAACGCGTCGCTTCTTGGTCTTGTTGTATATAAACCTGATGCACATTATTGGTGTTGTTGTTGCAATTTGGAAAAAAAAATTAATGGATCATTAATGCCAGCCCTATAGTGGTTGTGCTTTGTGTGAATATTGTTTTTTGCTGCTCTTTGTGGAATAATTCTTGATGAAATTGTATTTTAACTTGTGTTTATTAATTCTTTTTGTGAATTAGTTTTTATCTATTGCATTTGTTTTATGAATAAACCATTCATATATTTGACTTTTGGCTCCTAATACAGTTCCTGTGTGAATAGGTGTTTGAGTGACTGTTTTGGTACGCTATTGTGGTTTCCCAAAGGGAATTCTTTTTAGACATATTGGATTCAGTGAGTACTGGTTTGAACGAGGTTGCGGAAACTAACAGACAGACTGGCCTTCTGACACATATCTGAAATATATTTGACTTCTGAACCCCACCCGTGTATCAGTCTTACCTGTATTGAATGACCTGTAAGTGCCACGTCTGGTTTTTGGCACTCTCTGATAGATCTTGTCCAGGTAACCTTCACCACCCCACATATGATAGTTTGAATTGATTCCACACTCATGAGTGTGGCCATCCATTACATGTTAGCCACTAGTGGCGTTTGCACGCATCACATACGGCTATGTAGTCATTCACTAGCCACCACTATGTAACAGGGTTCACCCCCTGTTGGATTCTGACCTGGTAACAACCACAATCCTCTATAGGTGCCAAGTTGGTCCTACCAGGACGTTTACCCGTTACAAGATGGCCGCAGCCGTCCTGTACACCCGCTTTCCTTCTGGGAAATACAGTCACCATGCACTGTTGTATGGTCCTTATTCTTAAGTCACAGAATGGTCGTTATTATGGAATATGGCTAAACTGGCCGCAGGTTTAGACCTGCATGAAACCAATCCGCCACTCGATTCATTGAGGGGTGACAGATGCCAAGATGGCCGCTACATTTACAGTTACGAGGGGCCAGACCTGTATTGGCCACGAGATGCCATCACGTGGTGTTTCACCAATCCTTTTAACCCGGAAACACCAGCCGCGGCTAATCTGGCCGCGAGTTAATGTGAGACACCCGACTACTGAGGCAAGGAGATCAGGACCGTTTTATGACTCGGGGCTACGGGAGCATTTATTCTCTGGGCCGCTGAGCTCTTAAACTAATTTTTGTTTCATGTTGCCTCCATTATTTAAGGAGGTGCGGGAATGTGTATTTGATGGACGTTGGCATCAGTTTACAATAATCCATACGGGTTGTATCTTAACAACCATTACGGTTTCGCTACCCCCTGGAGGCCGACGAGTACATCCAGGGTGGTGAGTCCCTAATTCTTTGTTTTTAGAGGTCATCAATGTGGGTCCAGCTTTGGACTCTGTTTGTATTATGGGCGAGTAGTATACTCAGTGTGTCACTCTCCTTACAGGTACACAGCTAGAAGTTTGAACAGCTTTTGTTAATACTGTTGGAGACACATTGGTAAGTGCACTTATGTACATTTACGAATGGAGTAACTGCACAGATTAGTGTTTGTGCATATTTAGGGTATGGTGATAGTAATTGGCCATTCTACCACTTTTCAGATGACCCTACGAGAACAAGAGTTTTTTGGCTGACAAACTCCTTCCGGGCTTGGAGGAGTTGATTTATTCTTGTGAATATCCAACCACCAAGGGTGAGTACCCTGAGAGCATGGCGGCTCAAACATTTGTATATATTTTATTCCACACCACACTAATAGGAATTTTATTTTCCTTTGAATATGCTGTCGCTAGTCCCCTTTTTGTCCTGAAGAAGACCCTACTTGATATATTTACAAACACATATACCCATAGGGTCAAAACGTCGACATGCAACCATCTCATGTCCAGGCTCACTATGCGATTTATTTGGAAAATAGTGGTAGCTAGAGTGAAAGACCGGAAAAGGACAGAGAATTTATGTTATTGTCTTGTTTACTGTCTGAATTTGAAAGGTCACTCATTTGCACTATATGTCACCACAGTCACCCACTGAATTATCTTTGTATTTGTTATTGTGTTCCTTTTGTTAGATAGCCCCTATTTTTACTTTCTGTATAAATTATTCATACAATTGGCGAGAAGAATAGAAAATCAAAATAAATATATATTTTTGCTAAAACTCACTGTAGGTGTGGTACATTCATAAATATCCAGAACAAATCATTATTGATTATGTAAGAAATGCTTTGGTTCTGTACAAGTACCCCGTGGTACTTACCCAATGGAACCGCTTGTAGCTTTGTAACTATTAACCCAGGTTCCGAGGGAGACAGGGTGACCCCATTGATCTTAATGGTATCAGCGATGTTGCGTCAGATTGAGACAGTTAAAGAAGCCATGCTGTGAATCCATGGCTTTCTTCTGGCTGCCTCTAGTGCACCTTCAGGTCACAAGAATCCATGGATGCCTCTGGGTTCCCACTGGTGGTTCCGTCATCTGCGCCTCCAGTTCCCGTCTTGGGTTCCGCTCCAACGTCAGAGCCAATTTCCAAAACGGCGCCAAAATCCACACAGATCCCTTTGACTTTGATGCCGGCCCAATGCCGCTGGAAGAAGACCCCATTGTTATAGTCCTATCTGACTCTAAGTTGAATTACTCTCGGTCCCTACTGAGGTTACAGCCCAACGTTCCTAGTCCAATCTGACTCAGACAAAACTATCTCTTTGGCTCGGAGCTGCACCCCAGCGCTTCAACAACATTTTGATTTCGTCTCATACCATACTCAACCAGCTTTTACAAATAACAATGGAGATGATGAGATTTATTTTCCCCAACACTATGATGATGACAATCTGTACATGAACTTCCAGGAGGCCCAAACACTGAGTTGTGTTCTTCCTCTGGGTATTCAACAGAAGAGATTACCTTTGCTGTGATGATGAGATGGGCAACAGAGATATCTGACTTACAGATGTCAACTATCTCAGTTAAAAGTAATGTGTTAGCAGAAGTTTCGCAAACTGAACAGACTTCCTCTGGGCCTTTGTTACCATTCAATGAAGCCCTGACTGACACCATAATGGACACTTGGTGAAAGCCTTTTTCATTTCCATGGTAAACAGGCAGATTGCCAGGTGCGGAAGCAAGGCAAACCTGACTTCTTGAGATAGAACCTTATGCCAGAAGCTCTTGTGGTTCATGCTTCCACCAGAAGGGTGAGTCCAATTAATTTTCTGCAACTCCCCTAGACAGAGAGTGCATGTGAATCAAAGTATTTGGGAAACTGATGTTTTCCTCAGCTGGCATAGCCCACAGTCAGCAAATGGAAACTGTTTGCTGGGGAGATATTCCCACTCTTTATGGGACACGGTTAGCAGCAGCCAAATATATTACTCATTCTGGACTGGACACTATCAACTGCTTGGACAGAGCCGTTGGCACTAGCGTGGTACTTCTGCATCATGCTTGGATGAGATCCACAGGCGTCTTTGGTGACGTGCAAGCCTCTTTGATGGATATACCATACAACAGATCTCGCCTCTTCGGAGAGAAGGCTGATTCAGCGCTGGAACTCTTCAAAGAATACTGGACCAAGGCGCTTTCCTTAGGCCTTTCTACTCCAGCAAGACAGTTCCCTCTGCAGTTTCTCCACTTTCATACCTACTACAGATGTTCAGTGTACCAACAACACCAATGCCCACCGCCTCCTTAACAGGCACCCTAGTCCTTTTGAGGGTGGGGTTCAAGCAAACAGTGTCCAAACGACCAGGGACAGGAAATTTCCCAGTTTGCCACCCCTGTCGCATTAGCCTCCAAGCTGCTTTAGTTTGCCCTTAGTGGCACACAACCACCCTGTGGGAGGCAGGATCAGACATTTCCTCCAAGGGTGGCAAAATATAGCATCCAACAGGTGGGTCCTTCAGATTGTTGAATAAGGCTATGCTTTGCCATTCGTTTTTGACCTGCCACATCCTCTGCTCACATCAGAGTATCTTTCATAGGAGCATCTGTCCATTTTGCATCAAGAAGTGCAGGCTCTTTTGGCCAAAGGTGCCGTAGATAAGATTCCAGCCCCAGAAATAGGGATTGGCTGTTACTCCTGCTATTTTCTCATGCCGATGAAGGATTGAGGACTTCATCCTATTTTAGATCTCCACCCTCTGAACTCCTTCTTGTGAAAGGACAAATTCAAGATGCTCACTTTGCCTCAGGGTCTGTCTTCTATGGTGGCTTTGGACCTGTAGGACTCCTACTTTCATATACGCATCCTGCAGTCCCACAGATGCTACTTGCGGAGTGGGCCAGGAGCATTTTTAATTTGTTGTGATCTCTTTTATCCTCACCTGTACCCTCGGGGATTCACAAAAGTGATGGCAGTGGTTGCAGCACACCTTCGGAGGTTGGGGATTTCGGTTTTCTCCTACCTCGACTACTGGCTGTTGAAGGCAGGTTCGTCACATATAGTCATAGGCCACCTCCAGATGATGGCGAAGCTTCTGACATCCTCCGGGTTCACTATCAATTTTCCAAAGTCCCACCTGATTCTTTTGAAGAAGCTCCCTTTCATTGGAGCTATCCTGGATATGGTGTAGTTTTAGGGCTTAGCTCCTTCACAATTCCAAGACATTCGGGCTATAGTCCCGATGTTTCAGCCTTCATTCTGGGTCTCACAGGCTTCCTGGCCTCTTGACCTCCTGCATTCTGCTCGTCGATTATTCCAGGTGGCATAAGCCGGCTGTGAAGTGGAATCTGAAGTCTCAGTAGGCCTAGCACCAGGGGAACCTGTTGGATTCCATTTAGGTTTCAGAGGAGACTGCGAAAGACCTACAGTGGTGGCTACTCAACCACAGTTGGACCAGTGGCAGACCCTCTCCCTGCCCCATCCAGAGCTGACGGTGGTGACGGATGCATAATTGCTGGGATGGGGAGGTCGTCGAGGAGAAGTGGATATCAGAGGACACTTGCCTCAAGCGCAGGCCAGCCTCCACCTCAAGTTGTTGGGATTGCGGGCCATTTGCCTGGCACAGAAAGCCTTCTTACCATCCATCAATGGGAAACTATTTCAGATTCTCAAAGACAACACCAACGACGTGTAGCTGCATGCAACCAGCAGGTCGGATTGGGGCCCTGGGTCCTGTGCCAAGAGGCACTTCGTCTTTGGAGATGGCTTGTAGCATCAGGACATTTCCCTGGTCATGAACCACCTGGTGGGATCTTTGAATGCTAGGGCAGACAAACACAGCCAGTGGCACCTGGCTGATCACAAATGGCACTTGTATCCTAAGGTGGCACAGGGCATCTTCCAGCAAGGGGAACCCTTGGTAGATCTTTTTGCCGTCTTTGTACAGTATCAAAACTTTCGCTTGTTCGAGTTTCCAAAAAGGATCCCTTTCGGAGATGCAGTCCCGATAGAGTGGAGCATAGGGCGCCTTTCCGCCACTGCCTGTCTTGCTCTGAGCTATGAAGAAGGTCAGGAGCGACCAGTCCTAACTCATCCTAGTGGGTCAGGATTGGGCAAGATGAGTCTGCACCCAGAACTTCTAAGCAGGGGGCGGAGCTAGCCAAGCTGGAAGATGGCCGCTTCCTAAGCGTGCTCCTTCGGCCGCCGAACGATCCTTAAATAATCCTGCACATACCGAGCCTGTGAAACACCGGATACACAAGGACATGACAGCGGAGGTTGGCGGATTCATATGAGCCCTTTTGCTGCACCCAGAAATAGCCCCGAACTGCCGGTGAGGCCTGCTGGAGGTGCTGCGAGCCTGGACAGCGGTCTTGCGTGAGGAGCTGGCCGAGACGCAGTGCACGCGCTCTGGCGGGGGCCACACCACTGCCGCGGCTGGAGCGGAGGGATTGTCGCCAGAAGTCAAAGTCTGCCTGTGGGACAGAGGAACACTGAAGAAGCCTTCTGGGGCCCGCCCGCTGCAGTGAACCCGTGCCTGGTGCGTCGGAGCAGGGCCGCAACAGCAGACGTGGGTGGCGGCTCGCCTAGCCCCGTTCTAGCGCCCTGGGGACCTGACTGCACTGGGCCGGACCTGCGAGGACCTGCGCCGCCAAGGGGAGTCATTGGAGCGCGGGGCGCGGGGGACTGTGGCGGACGGCGCTGCCCCCCTCACCCCACCTATACCCATGGTACAAGCTACCGGGGCCATCAGAGGGACCCGAATACCCTAAGTTGACAGCGAGCTAGGGGTGAACGATCCGGTCGGGCATTGCTTTGGCCCCGGGTGTGGCGAGGTGGCCAAACTGTACTCGGTATCCCCGAGAAATCGCGTAGGCACCGTCTTTGCTGAGCCCACATGTGACTCCCCTTTTACCTTGACAACCAGGACAGGCTGGAGTGATCTCTTTCCACGGGTCAGAAGCACAAGATAGACGGCAGCTGAGACAGGCTATATAGGCCACCCTGCCTCAGAATACATAACATTGGCTGCAACACCACACAACCGCTGCACCACATGGACCAGGGCGCATGCTAACACGCAATGGAGTATGCACATGCGCTGCCTATGTGGAGAGTTGAGGTGCGGAAAGCGAGACTCCAACTGAGGATACCAACCCACGGGGTGAGTTTGCAGCATACGCCTAACCTTTGAGCTGAGTGCACTTGCTTCTGGAGTCGGTGAAGAACCAGTTGAACTAGCACGACACGCGAGGAGGAACTGTCAGTATATATATTTAAACCCGCGCTGTACATCACATTATAAGGAGACAAAAAGCGGGCAGGCACCGGATACTGCTGAGAGTCGAAATATGGGTAAAACAGACAGAAATCAGCCCAAACTTACCTTTGATCAATCCAAGAAGCCGGCGGAACAATGCCTGGATGATCAATTGCCTGCACAGCAAGCCGCGACGAATGCGAGCGGAGTCGCAGATGGAGAGGTGAAGGCCATGTTTTCAATGATCCAGGCCGCTCTTTCCAATATTGACGGCAAGATTGACTCTCTGACCTACCGAGTGGACCGCATGTCAGAGCGGCTGGACCGGCAACACAGAGCGGCTAGACATAGCGGAGCGCCGCATCTCCGAAGCCGAGGATTCCCACACCCAAATGGAGACCAAACAGGGTAAAATGGACAAACAACTGGCGGCTTTAGCAGCGAAGGCTGAAGATATCGAGGCGAGATCTCGCCGCAATAATATACGCCTGGTGGGGCTGGCGGAGACAACCAACACAGGGCCCATGGAATGATATGTAGAACAATTGCTCATAACTCTCCTGGGGCGAGAAACCTTCTCGGATGTCTTTATTATAGAAAGGGCACACCGATCCTTAGCTCCACCACCGCCAGTCGGAGCGCGACCAAGACCAATAATAGCTAAACTCTTAAATTACAGAGATCGAGATGCGGCTCTCCGAAAGGCCCGGGAACTGGGCAGCCTGAAAAACGAGGGCATGGACATTTCTATCTACCCCGATTTCACACCACTTGTTCAGGAGGCGAGGAAGAAGTTCGCACCGGTGAAGCAGAAGCTCCGCGACATGAACATAACATATGCGATGCTGTACCCCGCCAGGTTGCGTGTGACAGATGAGGGGAAATCGAAAATCTACAGTGAACCCAAAGAGGTACTAAAGTATTTGCAGCAGAAAGGATCCCAGAGCACACGCAGAAGATCACCGAGAGGGGGCCCGGATGAACAGGCAACTACCTCGGATGTGGAATAGTGGGTAACAAACCACAAGACAGTCATATGGGACGAACTGTACATATCACGTCAACATGGAGGACAGCACGGAGAGAACTACTGGCATTGTGCATGGAGTCATTATGCTTACACAAGGACAGTGACTTAAAGTGTATGGGACGCATGATACCGGTCATGATGCTACATGAGACCACTGGTCTCTGTTACCTCCAGAGGGGAGACACCTGCACACAAGCTCGATGGACGCAGATAAGTGGAATTGTGGGGTTTGGAAGAAAGATAAGGCAGTACCATATGATTGAGACTTGCACTAGACTGAGTTACAGGTTCCAATGGTAATATGTCCACAGATGCAAGAGGGTAATCTCATTGTAAAGTGGTGATCTTGCAGGCTCAGATGTGACGAACACTATAATACCTTGGCGGCCACCCATGTGAAATATTCACAGGCCACCCAGGGTGGCGACTCCCGCCCACTTGTGTACGCCACAAGTAGTTAACTGTTTATTTTTTAAATGGGGGGGGGATGTTGGAAATGTTTCAATAGTTTTGGGATTGTCTTTGCTGAAAAGGGGTTAGCGGAGTGGGTGGGGGGGGACAGGGTAGTATTTGGGAAAAACTGGTCAGTGATGAAACAATGGAGTACAGCGCACACAGCGGGGCACACATCATTAGATACCGGCAAGTCCAAACAAAGAGACATGTCTGGCAGTCCGAGACATACTAGACCATTGACATTTATGACCTGGAATGTTCGAGGCCTCCAAAATGCACAGAAAATCCGGAAGGTCCTGGCGTACCTTGATCGTCATAAGATAGACGTTGCCTGTCTACAAGAGACACATCTCACAACCAGCACAGAGGGGAGGATAGGCGCTAGATGGGCAATGTATCGAATGGCATCCTCCTACTCTACATATGCTAGAGGAGTAATGCTTTTAGTTAGACGTGGCACCCCCCTTACACTCATTAACTCCACCAAAGATGACCAGGGGAGGTATGTCATAATACAGGGTAACTTTGGAGGCACTGCTTTAACAATTGTCACTACATACGGCCCGAACACAGATGATCCGCTCTTTTACGCACAGATATGGGCTAAACTGCGCGATCTACCACCCACAGCCATTATATGGGGTGGTGATTTTAACACCTGTCTGGACCCGGCCCTAGATAGATCCACAGGCAACGACCGCTATGGGAAACAATTGGCTAAGATAATCAGAGAAGGTATGGAAGAATGCGCAATGCTCGATGTGTGGCGTTTGAGACATCCAGGCAGCAGGGAAGGCACGTGTACGTCTTCAGCGCATAATACATGGTCGAGAATAGACTACTGGCTGGCCACGCATGATGTTAGTACGTGGGCAACACTGGTAGAACACATGCCTAGGACACTGTCAGACCATGCACCAGTACGCCTTGCGCTGGCCATCCCCACACACACACCACGCCAGTTCACCTGGCGCCTGCAACAGAGCGCCCTTCTAGATCAGGTATTCCGGGTTGAGCTACATCGGGCAGTTGAGGAGTTTTTTGTCCTCAATGCTGGATCTGTGAATAGCGCGAAAACACTATGGGAGGCCTTTAAGGTCACAATTAGGGGCCACTGTATTGGTAAACAGGCGGGCATTTTGAAAGACATCCAACAGCAATTATCAATGACAGAAAAGGACATCCAACAGCTAGAGGCCGAATATGCGGCCACACTAAACCCCACATTATTAGCGGACATCAGGCAACAGATAGACACCTATCAAGAACACGCAGCCGCTGAGATCAAATATATCTCGCGTAGGTTTACTGCACGGAACTATGGAGAGGGGGGGCGACCAGGAAGGGCACTATCGCACAGAATTCGATCTACACATAAGGCTACCTACATAACACAAATTACGAACTCACAAGGCCAACTTACATATGACACACCGTCGATATTAGACAGCTTTACTGAATACTACACTCGACTATACTCCACGCACTCGACTATGTCACCACCTGAAATTTGCCAATACCTAGATGACATTGCATTAGCGTGGCTGTCTGATGAACACCGCAAATACTTCTGCCATCACATTACAAAAGATGAGATCACGGAGGCCATTAATTCCCTTCCCAATAATAAGGCCCCTGGTACGGATGGACTCCCCTGGGAGTTCTATAAAGAGTACAGAGACCTATTAATCCCACACTTAGCTGAGATGTATGAAGATGCATATGAAGATGGTAAACTCCCGACCTCACTACGAGAGGCGTTACTGATAGCTCTCCCTAAACCGGATAAAGACCCAGCGCACTGTGAGTCCTACCGCCCACTGTCTTTGATAAACATAGACGTCAAAATTTTAGCCAAAATTATTGCAACACACATACAACCACTGATATGTAAACTAGTATTGCCAGACCAATCTGGTTTCATACCGACCAGATCCACAACACAAAACCTACGTACCATCTTCGCAATGGTTCACCACTTAAGTCTCAACCTGCCAGCAGCCGCAGCCTTACTAGACGCGGCAAAGGCTTTTGATTCAGTGGAGTGGATATTCATGTTCACGGTGCTCCGGAGGATGGGCTTTCCAGAGCTCTTCCTGCGTTGGATAGAACTTTTGTACACTGAGCCCAGTGCGCGCATTAGAATCAACGGGAACACATCTGACCCGATTGGCATAGGTCGCGGAACGAGGCAGGGTTGCCCACTCTCGCCACTTCTTTTTACATTAGCATTAGAACCATTAGCCTGAAAAATTCATCAAAAACACCCAGAAGCTGCTTTACAATTCCAGCTTCGTCCCATCGGCATATCACTATATGCCGATGATATGGTTCTCTATACACGCTACCCGGATACTAACCTAAACCCGCTCATCAGGGAATACATTCGGTTTGAGCAGTATTCCGGACTTGGCATTAACTGGGACAAATCTGTAGTCATACCACTCACGCCAGGCACGACCCAACCCGATTTGGAATTCCTGTTATAGTGGCACACTGAACCGGTAAAATATCTTGGCATATGGGTACATCGTAACCCAGAAATGGTGATTAGGGAAAACTATGGCAGAGCAATAACGAAGCTAGATGAACAGGTGGACCGGTGGATTAAATTGCCCTTATCCCTAGCAGACAGGATTGCTATACAAAAGATGATAGTACTGCCAAGATTCTTATATTTATTTATGAACATTCCGATTTGGCTTACACAGACACTATTTTCTAAATTGCGGTCAGTTATGCAGAGGCTAACATGGGCCGGGAAGCAGGCGAGGGTGGGATGGAAAACTTTAACCAAACCGTACCATCAAGGGGGCTTCGGAGCACCGGACCTACAATTATATTTTTACTGCGCACAGGCACAGCATGCCCATTACTGGCTACAGCCGCATGCGCACATTCCACACATAGCAGTGGAACATGAAAGCGCGCTACCGTCCTCACTGCCTGCTTACATATCAGACCCAAAGAAATACACCCCGAGAGACGCAATGCACCCTGTGACCTGCACGTCGCGAGCCTGGTACATGCTAGCACACTGAGCACAGAAACTTCCAATATATGCACCGGCACTGCCCATAGCTCACCATCCACGAATCACAGTCACACAAGAAAAAAACATGTTAACTTTACTGGGAGAAATGGGCTTCACTGATATGAGCACGATATTCCCGTATAATAGATTTATCCAGCAAGATGCGCCGTCCCTCAGCGTGCACCGCAGGCCGCTAAAGATCTTTGCCTACTTGCGATTGCGCATGGCAGTCAGGGAACTATACCCGTCGTTCCCGGACGAACCACCACAGTTTAATGCACTACAAATTCTACTAAAAGCACCCACGCGACAGGGCATGGTGACACGCTTGTATAATGCATCGCAGGGAGAACAGCATCAAACTCAGAATAAATCGATCCAGAGGTGGGAGGAGGCAATAGGGGACCCTATAGACATGGAAGATTGTGACTACAGTTGCACGCAAATGCAACTGCTGACATCAAATTGCAACCTGCGAATTATTCATTTTAAATTTCTGCATCAACTATATTACACCCCGGCAAAATTATATAAATATGGACTTAGACTAGATGACAAATGCCACCGATGCGGCGCTCCTAATGCAGATTTTCTGCATGTAGCAAGGTCATGTCCCCTGCTCCAAGCCTACTGGCAGGAAGTTACTAGTGCTCTCACGGCTATGTTGTTGGAACTGATACCAAATGCCCCGTTAATCTGCCTGTTGGGAACCCACAAACTTCGGCTGGCTGGGAGAAGAAAGCTTTTGGCGGTGGCGTTATTGCTGGCCAAGCGCTGTGTTGCATTAAGATGGGGTAGCAAGCGCCCACCGAGATTTAAAGATTGGGTCACTGATATGGCATACTGCAAAGAGACATTGGAGATATACGCAGAGGAAATACCCCAGGCTTCCAGACCCAGGGACTTCTGGGAACCTTTTGTACAATATCTTAGGTCCACACAGGACAATGCTGAAATGCCCTACAATGCACCAAACAGTGACTGATATGTGAGATCTTTCAGAACAGCTCTGAACAGAATGATAGCGTGTCGGTAGAGATAACATGGGTTGGTTGTGGACAATACACCATATGGCGAATGTGATAAGTAATGGTATAGTTGATGGATAAACAAGATACACTGTAGCACTGAATGGACTAGGCATGTATAGTATTGTACGACCTCTGAGACAAGTAGATGTATGTACAATATGAGGCTGTACTGTGTGCCTTCTGTTTTTGTATTCTCTGTAATGACCAGGAAAAATAAAATAAAAAAATAAAATAAAAAAGAACTTCTAAGCATGAGCTTCTGTCCTCCGATTAAGCTACTGATTCAGAAGGATCTACTGTCACAGCAGCCCAGCAGGGTCCTCCACCCGAACCTGGACAATCTGCATACAGGCTGAGCAGCAGCAGTTCACTCACATTCAATCTTTCTCCTGAAGTTGTGAATGTCATCTTTGCTGCCAGACGTCCCTCTGCAAAGTAATGTAATGTAAGATGGATTTGTAGAGCGCTGCTTGTCACCCATGAGGCGCTGAGTAGGTGAATGTAGGCGTGTGGTGAGGTTGGGCCTGAATAGAGGCAGTATCGATGGTCCTGCAAGAAGACTGATTGAATAGCCAGCTCTTCAGCTTCTTGCAGAATTCAAGAAGTGAGGTGGAGGCCCTGATGTGTTGGGGGAGGCAATTCCAGGATTTGGTGGCTTGGTAGGAGAATGTTCGACCTCCCATTCTGCTTCTGTGGATGCAGGGTTTGTGTGCGAGTGAGAGTGATGCTGTGCGAAGTTGTCTGGTGGGTTGGTGTAAGTGAAGCCGGTGATTGATGTATGCCGGTCCTGTGTTGTGTAGTGACTTGAGTGAGTGTGTGGGAAGTTTGAACTGGCAGTGCTTCTGGCACTCTGAGGAGTGATGTGGTCTGGTTTCAGCGTGGAAGGTTGAAGACGAGTCTGGTGGCAGCATTTTGGATGGTTTGAATTCTTTGAAGAAGATGGGTTGGGATGCCTGCGTAGAGTGTGTTGCCGTAGTCCAATCTGCTTGCGATTAGGGCCTACGTGATGGTACATCTGGTGTCCAGTGTGAGACACTTGAAGATTTATGTAATGTGCAGAGGAAGTTGAAGCATGAGGAGGTGACGGTGTTGACCTGGGACTTCATGGTGAGGGTGGTGTCCAGGATGAGGCCTAGGTTCCTAGCATGGTCAATTGGGGTGGGTGTAGTTCCAACACCAATGGGCTACCAGGTGGAGCCCCAATGTGAGCTCTTATTCCCGAAGATCAGTACTTCAGTTTTGTAAAGATTGAACTTGAGGCAGTTTTCTTTCATCCAAATGGCCACGCTGGTTATGCATTGTTTGAACTTTGTTTTGGTGGTGATGGTGTCATCCGAGAGAGAAAAAAATGAGCGGGGTGTTGTCGGTGTAGGAGATGATGTTGATTCAGTGGGTTCTGATGATGTTTCCCAGAGGAGTCATGTACATGTTGAAAAGTGTGGGGCTGAGTGATGATCCCTGTAGGACTCCACAGATTAGGTCCTTGGGTTCTAATGTGAATGGCGAGAGCCTGACTCATGTTCTTCCGGAGAGGAAGGAAGCTATCCATTTGAATGCTAGTCTTGTATTCTCGCTGTGTTTTACCTAGTGATGAGTGTGTAGTGGGAGACAATGTAGAAAGCGGTGGAGAGGTTGAGGGTGTCAGTATCTCCTCAGTCGAGGATGGTGCGCATTTTGTCTGTGGCTGCAATGAGGGCTGTTTCGGTTCTGTGTATGTTTCGGAATCCTGATTGCAAGTCATCCAGGAGTTTCTGGCAATTTAGGTGGTCACAGAGTTGTCTGTTGATAGTCTTCTCAATGACTTTGGCTGGGAAGGGGAGCACCGAGATGGGTCAGTAGTTGCTGAGTACTTCGGGGTCAGCTGAGGGTTTTTTGAGGGGGCAGTGACTTCTGCATGTTTCCAGCTTTCTGGGAAGGTGGTTGTCTTGAGGGAGGTGTTGATAATGGTAGTGTGTGCAGCAATGATTGTGGCTCTTCCCAAGTTGTAGATATGATGGGGACAGGGGTCTGTGGGAGCCCCTGAGCGGACTGTCTTCATTATTGCTGCAGTGTGTTCGATGGATAGAGGGTTCCAAAGTCTGTCTACACAGGTGCTGAGACAAGTTTGCACACACAAAACAGACCTATTACAGGCTAAACTGTTGGGTGTGTTCTTGTTTGTTTTATCTCTGACCCAGCAGGGACATGCAGTGAGCACCTCTAAAAGTTATCTGTTCGCCCTTTCAAGACTGTATTTCTGGTTGTGATAACTTCAGGCCATCACGTGAGTGAACACCAAACTTTCAAAGTGCAGCTGCCTTACACCAGCTTTTTTCCAGATAAAGTCATGTTGTGGACCAGGGCAGCCTTTATGCTGAAGGTCGTGACTCCTTTTCATGTTGGGCAATCCATCACTCCCCCAACATTCTTTGCTCCGCCTTTCTGCTCGAAAGAGTAGAAGAGACTCCATAGTTTGGACTCCAAGAGAGCCTTGGGTTGGGTTTTTGCATCAATTACACCTAGGACCATTGGGTGGATGATCAGCTTTTTGTGGGGTTCTCTGGGGCACGGAAAGGCACGGCAATGCAGAAAAGGCATTTGTCAAGGTGGATAATATTCTTGTCAGAGCCCCTTTTAGAGTGCCATAGGGCACGCAGGGGCTATTGGGCCTACCGTGGTGGTTGAGGCCTTTCACTCCTGATGTCCCAGGGCCTGATCTACTATGAATCCTGAGCAACTGGGCCAAGTACCCATTCTGCACTTGACTCTCAGTGGTAGCTGTGGACGAGCAGTCAAAGGATGCCTCAGGTGGGAAAAGTGTAGATACAGGTAAGTGAATGCGACTCATAACTCAAAGGGCACACAGTACAGAAAATAAATCAATGTCCAGTCCAATACTTACTTTTATAATTAAAAGAAGTATTTTATTTTTGCCATCACACATTCACAGGAATAACGACATTCATGAGCAATAATAACATAATCCCCTTGAGGTCGGTGCTCTAGTAGTTGTCAGGCAAATCCCTGTCCCACCCTCTTCCTTATAATGTGGTCGGGGTTAATTCCCATTCACTGGTAGCCGCATCCATGGAATGCTCCTTAATAGGCCATACTCAAGTTCGCCTTTGACTCTTTAGGAATTAGTCAAAAGTCTCTATGGTGCAGAAGCACTGCTAGCAGCGAGTCCCCCAGTGCCTCACAGGCCCAATTCTGGTCTTACCCTCTTCAGAGGTATGAAAGCGTTCAGCGGTGCAGCGAATGCCCTCTCTGCAGGTGCTCACCAGTCCTGATCCTGTTCGACGAAGTCGGGCTGCCCGCAGTACACGCTGCAGCACCCGGCATGCTCTTTCTCTCGAGCTGCACTGCCAGCTTGTCCTGGTGATCGGAGAACCTCCCGCTCCACAAAGACTAAGTAAGTCACTCTTCCCCTCACAACAGGGGGATTCTATCATCTGACTCCTTACTGGAGCCCAACAAAGGTGCAAAGTCTCAGGCAGCAACCTTCAAGTTTCTTTGGGGAATCAGTCAAGTGCAGCCTAGTTGTGCAGTTTTGACCACCAGTCACATCTGTAATCCTCTGTCTGGGTAATGACTCAAACTTCCCGCAATGTGCTTACCGGCAGCCCCTTTTAGCATACAGGGTTGCTGTGGTACTCCCATCTGAAGCACAGACTTCTTCGTCACACTCGCCCTCACCACAGCAGCCCGTTCTGGCATACAGGGTCACCGATTAAGGTGGTACCAAGTCCTTCTGGCATATGGAGTCGACGCAATGAGGAAGTGTGGCTCTCGCGCTTCCCACACGGTACTCGCAACATGACTCCAGTCAGGGCGGCACTCTCCTGACATATGGGCATCGCCAGATTGCTTTAGTACATGGGCAACAACCCGATCGGAGTGCAGCCGTTCCCTCACACCTCTCACAAGGAGTCTTCTCTGTAGGACTCCTCGCTGGACCTCACTCCCTCCAATGCTCTTCATTTCCTTATAGGGCACACTGGTCTTGGCAAGCAAGCAGGCAGGTGCTGGTTCTCCAGGCTCCAAGGCAGGTGATCTTGGTTTCCCTGGGTGATGTCTCCTCACCCAGCAGGGAGTCTAGCAGGCCTTTGCCCCAGTCCTGGTCACAGGCAGAAGTCTTGCAAAGTGTCCCCTTCGCAAACAGTCCATCTGGCTGCTTGGCAGATGACACATTTAGGGTTTTCAACCTCCCCTTCTTATAGTCCTTTTCCAGACACTGAATGTGATTTAAGGCCTGAGTCTTTTAAGTTTTGTATTGGGGTTCTTCTTCTTTTGAAGTGTACATGTTTCCTTTTCTTCTTTTCACTTGAAAGGCTGTCTGTCACAGCAGGAAAGGCTCCAAAGTTGATACACGCACAATACAGTTCATGGGAGTGACTAAATTTCATACCTGGAAGTCATCCACAGTGATATGTGCATCAAAAGGTTAATCTTGGGCTCCCAGTCCTACTCTTCATGATTTCCTTATCAGACCCATCTCCTTCCTAAATGTGTCCAGGCCCCATCCTTATGATCTATCACTGAATCACAGAGCACCCTTTTGAAGTGTAAAGGAGGAGTCTTTTCCTCCTTTCCTCCAGCGTGTGTCACACCCATCTCATAGAAATGCAGCAATACACAATTCTGGTTCGGGGGATTCCTCTACTCCTTGTGTCTTCACTAGACAGGCCTGGGCTTCCCAAAGTGGAACCCAGGGTCCTCAATGTAATGTACCATTGCAGGCACACTTGCACTCAGTGTACATCCACAGCACACTTACTTTCCAGTATTGTTACCTCTATGCATTGTGCCACTACAGACACACAGTACATCTGCACACACTGTTCAGTACTGTTGCTTTTTTTTAATTGTACCATGGGGTGCTGTTTGCAAACACACACCCTGCCAGCACACACACTCACCATATGCACGCTGCACAACACTTCACCTTTCATGTATCGTACTTAATGCAAGCACACATACACCTAGCACATGCTTCCATTGTGCACGAGCAGCACAGCACTACATTGTTCTTGTAATGTATTCTTCGCAGGCTTATAGACACTCAGTACATGCCCTAACCACACATTTACCAACAGTTCTGCTTTATCCCTGTACTGTATCCTTCCCAGGCACACATACATCCATCACAGAGTCACTTCTGCTGTGCTGCACTCCATATCTACTTGATGTAGGCTATGTGTGAGTTAAGCATACAGGAGCGGAGGTTCCGGAGACAACGGCGATTGCGAAAATGGAGACATATGTCTCTGATATGCTTCGTGAGATCTTCAATCCGCATCTGTCGCCGGTGTTTGCGGTGGAGAGGGCGCATAGAGCACTGGGTCCCAGGCCACCAGTGGGTGGGACCCCCAGGTCTATATTGGCCAAAATCCTGAACTACCAGGACAGAGATACGGTCTTACGTATGGCCCGTACCAAAGGCACCATCACATATGGAGGAAACGCGATAGCCTTCTACCCGGATTTTACTCCTGCGGTGCTGAGTGCCCGGCGGGAGTTTCTCCCAGCGAAGCGGTTGCTGCTTCAAGCACAAGTCCTATATGCGCTTCTATATCCGGCGAAGCTTAAAGTCAGCTATGAGGGCACTCAGCACTTCTTCACAGATGCGAAGTCAGCTCTTAAATTTGCAAAGCACATCGGCGGCAAGATGGCGAAGCGACGACCCGATGAGGCGGCCTCGGATCATGCCAACCTGAGTGAGAATGACTAGGAGGCCCTCTGGACTTCCTCTTCTGCTTTGGACATATGGTTGTATGTTTTCTCCCTTTTTTCTGATACTGGGGTGCTGTTCTGTTGGAGGCAATGATTGGAATCTATGGGGGCAGCAGAGGGAAACATGCATCACTAGTGTGGTGGTGAGAGTGGGCGGGGTGGGTCAACATGTGCCGGCCACGCTCTGTGTGTTCTACTGTGTACACTATTGGTGGGGGACAAGGTCTATCGCTGTGTAAACACGACAGCTTGCTGATTGACTTCTCCAAATTAGACACTTGTTGAACTGCTACACCGACTATATAGGTTTCCGGCCACCCTGAGTAATCAGGGGAGGGTGCTGGCATCACTGTCCCCCAGGGGGAGAGCTCCCATGTCTTATTGTCATTGTGGTTTTTGATTTGGGGTGGGTTCTCTACAACCTGTTTGGGGGGTTGGAGTGGGTGGTGGGAGGGGGGAAGGGAATGTTTATTATGGTTAGCCAGACATATCTCGTTCAGCATGCATGCAGTCCTCTTTATATAAATGTTTGGGCTCCCGTGTCTCTTCCGACCTGCCGATTACAGTTGGGTAGGACAGTTTTTTTATGGCCACTCTAAACTGTTTAACCTGGAACATCCGAGGGATTAATGATGGCAGGAAAGCCCGGTTAATTCATTCTTACCTTACTCGTCATCACATTGACATTTGCATGCTGCAGGAAACGCACCTCAGTGTGCAATCTTCCTCTAGATTGAAACATGGCAGATGGGGGTCGACATATGTCTCTGTGTATTCTAATTATGCACGGGGGGTGGCAATTTTGAGCCGTAGAGGGGTGGACTGGAGGGAGGGGTCGGCTCACCTGGATCCTGAGGGCAGATATGCTATAATACAGGGGCATATTCATGGTACCGAGGTGGTGTTGGTGGCAGTTTACGGTCCAAACTCTGATTCTCCGGATTTTTTCCAAAGTGTGTGGGCCAAGATAAAAGCCACTAACTGCGACACAATAATCTGGGGGGGGGACTTCAATGCTGTCCTGAGTGATGAGTTAGACAGGAAGGGGACATCTAGAGTATTGCACCCTTTGGCCAGCGGGACATTAAGGGCTATCTTAGAATATGGCAATTTGGTGGACATTTGGAGGCACTTACATCCGGGAGTCAGGGAAGGTACATGCATAACTGAACATCATAAAGCATGGTCCCGCCTCGATTTTTGGATAGTTTCCAAGGATGTGGCCACATGGGTGAGGGAAGCTTTGCATTATCCCAGGACTCTCTCAGATCACGCACCCCGCCTGTTGCGGCTTGAATTGCCCAATTCCATACAGCGGATGTACGCATGGCGGCTCCCACAAGATGCTTTGCTTGATGAGGCCTTCAAGGAGGAAATCAGAGGAGATATAGAAGAATACTTTACTCTAAACACAGGCTCGGTGAAATCCGTGGCCACCCTTTGGGAGGCTTTTAAAACTGTGGTTAGAGGGAAATGTATTGCCAGACAGGCAGGGGTGCTGAAAGCGATCAGAGGTTCTCTGGAAAGGCTTGAAAAGAGAATAAAAGAGCTGGAGGCCCAGTTTTATTCCACTAGCGACCCGGTCACCCTTGCATCCCTAAAAGAAACTCTGCTTGAGTTTGAGGAGGAGGCCCACAGGGAGGTTAAGTTCCTTGGGAAACACGCACAGGCTCGTCGATATGGGGAGGGGGACCGTCCAGGGAGGACTCTGGCTGCTCTACTCCGACCCCCACGTAACACGGCGTTTGTTACGACACTTACTAATGCCGATGGGTCACACATTAGAGGGCAGAGAGACATCCTAGAGGCGTTCTCCGGCTTTTACCAAAGGCTTTACACTACTACTCAGCCTTCCCCGCCCGAGGGACTGTTACCATTTCTTGATTCCCTGGAGTTGTTGTGGCTGAGTAATGGACACAGGGATTATCTCGATTCCCCTTTTACAGTAGACGACGTCGCCAAGGTTATAAGAAGTCTGCCTCTCAACAAAGCCCCCGGGTCTGATGGTTTGTCCACGATGTTTTATAAAACATACGTGAAAGAACTTGCCCCCAAGCTCTTCGACTTATACTTGGAGACTCTGGAGTCTGGAGTGCTGCCATCGTCCATGCGTGAGGCAATAATCGTTACCCTGTTGAAGCCAGGTAAACCGGAGGATGAGCTGGATTCATATCGGCCGCTCTCCCTGATTAATGTGGATGTAAAAATTTTAGCGAAATTGATAGCGAATAGGTTGCAGCCTCTGCTCCCACTGGTTGCTCGGCCAGACCAATCTGGGTTTATCCCGGGCCGATCTACATCCCACAATCTGAGAACCCTGTTTTCCGTACTTCACTATTTACACCCCGATGTGCAGGCGGCTGCGTTTTTTTTAGATGCCACGAAAGCGTTTGATACGTTGGAGTGGCATTATTTATTTATGATTCTTGGCCGCATGGGGTTCAGTCCACGGTTTCTTGATTTGGTGAGGCTCCTATACACGCGTCCCACGGCACGAGTACGAGTGAATGGCCTCTTGTCTGAACCATTCGGCATTTCTCGGGGCACGAGGCAGGGCTGCCCTCTCTCCCCAATGCTATTCGCGATCGCGATGGAGCTGCTGGCGGCTCGCATCAGGCAACACCATACTGCGAAGGGAATTGGCTTCCCTGCGCGGAGCCTCTTGATTTCCTTATATGCTGATGACGTCACACTTTATGTTTCGAATCCGGCGCAAAATCTTGACCCGAAACTGAGGGAATTTATAAAGTTTGGCGGGCTTTCTGGTATAGCTATCAACTGGGCAAAGTCTGTTGTTTTCTCGCTGACTGATAACACGGCCCCTGTGACGACTGAATTCCCCTTGCAGTGGACGGAAGAGCCAGTAAAATATTTAGGCATCTGGATCAGTAGGGATTTGCAATAACTTGGAGGCTAAATCACGGGTGCGCTATTGCCTGGCTTGAGGGGAAGATCGCGGCCTGGGCGAGGCTCCCACTTTCATTGGCGGGGAGGATCGCGTTGGTGAAGATGGTGGTACTGCCAACATTTTTGTATCTGTTCGTGAATGTTCCCCTGGTGCTCACCCAGGCCTTTTTTAAGCTTATGCGATCTTTGTTGATTTCTCTCATATGGGCTGGTGGTCAGGCCCGAATATCATGGGAACTGCTCACGCTCCCCCTGCGGCAAGGTGGCATGGGAGCACCTGACATACAGCTATACGCCTGGAGCGCTCAAGCTCAATTCTTACATTATTGGGTGCACCCCACCCCATTTCAGCCCCATGTGGCTGTGGAGGAAGCTGTGGCTAAACCTCTGCCTTTGAAAGTCGCGTTATATGGGGATTATCGGCACCCAAGAGAGTATATAGACACGGTCGAGACACTGCGCTGGGCATGGCATGGTCTTTGTAGGCGAGCTACTGCGTCGATCCTTTATGCCCCGGCCATCCCTCTGGTTGACAACCCTATGTTGTTCCTTAGCGGTAATGGGATAGGGAGGAACCTGGCGCATGATATGGGACTAGCCACATTCGGAGACCTATACCCGGATGGAGTATTCCGCTCCCCCACAGAGACTGGGGAAACAGGCCGGGCGAACTTTTCAGCACAGTTTGCGTTCCATAAACTCAAAATGGCATGTAGGTTGTTGCACAACACGTTTCCGAATGCCCCCCTACACTGGCAGCTTTGGAAAATGTCCTCATCACGTCCTCCCCGCGTCGGCTTATTACCCGCATATATAACCACATGCAGACGTCAGTCCCCGTCACGAAGCCCCGTGCATGGTCGGCTTGGAACGACGAGCTTTCAGCTCTGCTGTCGGAAGAACAATGGCTATATTGCTGCGGCCAATTGCTGGCACTCTCACCTAACTATAAACTGCGTCTCATCCACTTCAAATTTTTGCACCGGTTTTATAGAACACCCGTCAGTTTACATCGTATGGGTCTGAAGGAGGATGATCGTTGTTGGAGATGCGGAGCAGCGCTTGCGGGGTTTCTGCATATCTCGTGGAATTGCCCACGGCTCAGAACCTATTGGGCTAGTGTGTGGGATATAATAAAGTGCATTACGGGGGTGGGTGAGGACCCCGACCCTTTGCTGGGCCTGTTAGGATATGTCAAAGATACTCCGGTGCAATACAGGAAACTCCATGCAATGCTCCTCTTATTTGCAAAACGGTGAGTCGCTATACATTGGGGAAGCAGGAGGATCCCATCTAAAGATGACTGGATTAAGGACGTGGTCTTCGGTCATTCACAACTGACCACATATTGGGAGTTGATGCCGTCGGCTTCGCGGCCACGGGTTATTTGGGAGCCATTTGTGGGGTGGCTGCGGGAGGATCAGAGCCCTGGGACCACTACATTGCAGTAGACGGAATTGGGTACCACGAACACCGCCCCAGAGTTTGAAACAGACTAGGCGGGAGTGCTATGGAATGGGTGGTTTTTTTTTAAATGGAGGAGGGGTCTGGGCCCTTGGTTAAATGACGCCCTGTGCGGAGATATGTACTGCCATTGTCCCAATCGGACACAGCTGTAGTGATTCATGCTTAAGGATGAGTGAATCTGGATGGGAGGAGGGGGCTGGGTGCCCTTTTTTTTTTTTTTTCTTTTTTTTTTTTAGATCTGCTTATAATGTACTGACATGCTATTGATGTATTGTATATGCACTATGAGTCACTGTGTCTGGCTTTGTTATATGTTCTGTTACGTTTTACGAAATGCCAATAAACAAATCTAAAAAAAAAAAAAAGCATACAGGAGCGGAAGTTCTAAAAGGTGAGTGAGCCTGAGAACTCACTCCAGTGATGACAGGGTAAAAAGGACCTTTTCACTTCTACTGATCACTACACGATATGCTGCCACCACTGTACTCGTGCTGCTTAACCCTTGGTGAAGGTGGTAGCCTTCCACAACTAAGAGGGTGGTGCTTCGGGCACCCTTCCTAGTCCAACAAAACCACAATCGGTGAGACAAATCTATGTCATGGCGCACATGCATGATCCGTTTGCCTATGACAAACAAATCAGCATTAGGGACACAGACGGCAGTACAGTTGGGCACTGGGGCAGGAATACACATCTTTTACCATGCAGAGGACTTTTCCGTCCCAACACCTCTGTTTTAAGATCTGCTACGCATTGACCAAGAAACCGTCTACTGAATGACAGAGGCCCATTCCACCCTGACCAAGGTACTACAACAACATTGGTACATGGAGTCCCTGTTCTTTTTTAAACTTTATTTATAACTGTTGGCAATCAGTATACAAGAATCCAACACATTTATGTAGGCAGAGCAATTGCAGCAGGGGCGCACATGCAGTACACATCGTGATAGTCAACAGCAGTATATATGCAGAACAGTAATTCTCAGCGCCATTTAACAGGAAGGTTCACGGGTTGAAAATGGTTTCTGGTGACGAATATAGTTTATGTATGGTTCCCAAAGGAGTCCCTGTTCTTGATGTGTGTCAGCCCGCAACATGGGCATCGCTGCACAGGTTCTTGAAGCACTACTGCTTTGACAGCCGGGTCTGACAAAAGGGCATTTTACCTGTTCATTCCTGCAGGACTTATTTATCTGAGCCATTCCACAGACTCACCAGTACTCGGTATATGTTCTAAAGATGAGAAACATGTAGTTAGAAGTTACTTACCTTCAGTAATGTTGTTTCTGGTCAATTATCTATTTCACCACAGATACCTCATTGCCCTCCCTCCTCCCTGTTTTGTGGAATGGTCTCTTATGCATCTTAAAAGGTCCCAAATTAGAGAACTGCACACTGGAACCTCTGGTTATTGTTGGGCTCCGTGTCTGAAGGCACAGACAGGGTCAAGAACAAAACTGATATTGAAGCACAGGAGTGGCGCTTATATGCTGCTCCATCATCTCGGAATGAAGTCAACACAGAGCTGCACAGCCCTATCTACTGACACAAGAGCAATGCTGTTTTAATCTTCCTGATCCAGTTTAGCACCTGTGGATATTCTAAAGGTGAGTAATCTGTGGTTAGATAGAGCATACACCAGAAAGAATGTTACAGAAGCTAAGTAACCTGTTCTTTTTATTCATGCATTGCTGACAGCCGGTCATCATATACAGTAGTGATGAGCACTTGGATTATAAATCTCCCATGTGACCTTGGCAAGCACCTGAACCCACATCGGTCATACTTATGGACAGCCTTGTTATTTACCACCTTCCATTTTGTGGATTACAATGCTGATAACCATCACAAAGATGGTACATAGACATTATCTACAAACCATCAACCTGCTGTGCCACTGTCCATGGAGTCACACTTGTCTTCTCAACATGTCTTAAGCGAATGTGCTTCCCGTCAATCTCCCAGTTGATGCATGTTTTTCAACTTAACTTGGATAACATTGTGTCACAAGGGCCATATGTCAGTTTGTGAGATGTAAATATTGTGTACAAATTGTTAATACATTTAAGAGTTGATTCAAGGATGATGATCAATATTTGGACACTGATATCTGCAAAGAATGTATTGCTTTCACCACTTGTGGTGCGTCTATCACTCTGTTGCCACTTGTGAACTTCTCAATTTCACCTAATTGCAGAATTGCCTGGCTACGTATAGGGACGGCCCAACATCATTCAAGTCAAGGATTCCCTGTTTTTGAGCGCTTATTTTTATTTACAGTACAGGTGCCTGCAAATTAATCTAATGTGTTGGTTACAAGGCACGAAGACATTTATTTGTCTGTGTATTGATTGCTTTATTATGTCTACTTACTCATATTGGAATAAAACTGTTCCTATTCAAAGAAGAAGGATATCGAATCTTGGCTAGCCGAGAGCTATGAACCCATTTCCTACACCCATGTACCCATATTACTTCATTTTCTTGTGTTTAAAAGACTTTTTTTAATGTCAAGAAATGCAGTATAAACAAATACAAACCGATATAATAACTAATAAATCACTAATTAATATACTGTATTAATAACTTTGAAAGAAGGATGAAAGTCTTTATAATTTTACATGGATAGGAAAGGGGGGAGGAAGGGGAAGGGAAAACAGAAAGGATAAAAAAGAAAACATCTTATAGTATAAGTTTGATGACCAAGAAAAAACATAGTTCTCATCTAAACATAGCATAAATAAGTAACACAGGAACAGTATAATTAGGACTACAACCATACAATCAAATACAAAGGAAGAACAGAGAAATAAATGTTAATGGAGGATAAATATTTAATATAACATTCCCAACTTAGGGGGACATTACGATGACCACGGTAACGGTGAATGGGACCGTCCGTCATAGGAGCGGCGGTCCCGCCGTGGGTATTAGAATGCCACCGCCACGGTGGCATCCCCTATTCCCAGCATTGTGGCGGGCGGTGCTCACAGCACCGCCCGCCATAATGCTGGGAATGCACGTTGGGCATTCACATGCACAAGGTGACAGGCACCGCGCGGTGCCTGCCACTTTGTCCATGCCAATGCAGGGGGTACCATAGGTACCCCCATGTGCACCCCCACCCCCAACATCTTGGGGGCCCACAACGGGCCCCGAAAGTGCAATCCGCCTGGCTTTCCATGGCAGAGTCTCCGCAATGGAAAGCCCTGCACCGCCGCCCATCATAATATGGATGGCGGTGTCTTGCAGACACCGCCACCATGTTATGTATGTTTTCCGCCCGGTCGACGTGTCGAGCGGCGGACGGTCTTTCCGTCCGCCGCGGACCCCCCAGCCATCATAATATGGCGGGGGAAAATGTTAGGCGGGCGGTGTGAGATAGCGGGCGGATCGCCACCGCCATACGGGCGGTGGCAATCCGCCCGCTATCATAATGACCCCCTTAGTTAAGAAAAGTAGTAAGAGGTAACCATAACAATTCAGCATTATGAGAGGATAAACATTGAGTAGTGTACACAGTATCCAACTTATGATGGACACACACTGAATTTCACCTTAGCTTAACTTAGATGAAGACTGCCAATTAAAAATGATTTGCTGAAAAGCGATTGCTAGTAAAAAATCTAATAATTTATCCTTAGGAAAAGATGGGATAAGGGAATTAGTTAATGTACCTAGAAATATATAAAGAATATTGAAGCAGTGATCTAAATGAAAAATCTTTTTAATCTGGGACCAAACCTAATGCCAAAATCAAAGTGTATTGGTGCATTTAAATAACATATGCATAAGGTCAACCTTTGGAAAATCACACGACCAACAAATTATCAGAGATACCTGAAGAAAATCTGGAGCATTGTAAAGGGGTGAAATAAAGTCTATGGCATTGTAAGGGGGGGGGCTCTTATTCGGGGTCTCACGATCAGTAAGGAGGCCAGATAGTAGTATAGTGCAGCAAGTTGTTTATTTAACAGGCGTCAATAAGGTAAAGTCCTCTGGTAGGGCTGGTGCCCGGGGTTGGTTCCCTCTCCGTAAGTTCCCCCTTGGAGCTCCTGGGTCCGATACCGTGTCCTGGCGTCGCAGCTGGTCCGCGATCTCGTCGGTGGTAGAGGTCCGGGCCCAGGGAAAAATGACAAGAACACCACGTCAGGGGGATAACGGGACGCTAATATATAAGGGGAGCGGGGAGTGAAGGAGGAGTCACCCGTGACCACCGACACCGTGAAGATTCGAGCGTGACCACCCTCGCTTTCACCACCCTCCCCGTGCCCTGAAACCCCTGTAGTCTTGCCCGTACCTTTGTAAGCCACCCTCCTCCTGGAGGGTGGCTGGGCGGAACACGATACCGTTGGCCTCCTGGCTTGACGTCTTCCGTGGCGTCCGCTGCTTCTGGCTCTGCTTCTCTCCGTCCGTTCGATTCCTCCGAGTCCCTCACCTCCGGCTCTCCTCTCGCCCGGGATTCTCCTTCCGCATACGTGCGGGAGCCGCCTCCTCTTGTTCCGTCCGATCGGTCACCGGATTGGACGGCCGAATCACAGCGTCAGTGGCCACTCCTCCGAGGTTCCTTCCGAGGCATCGTTGTTAAAGGGCTCCAGACCCGCCTGCATAGAAGGCAACAGCAGGGCGTTAACCCCTTCCTCTGGCTGATCCGGACTCCCGATATTCTCGACCTCATGACACATGCCCCCCTTAAGAGTCCCCGATCGGGGGACTGTGGAAAACGTGACAGGTAGTCGGCATTGCCCTGCTCACTACCCTTACGGTGGAGTACCTGGAAACGGTATGGTTGTAGTGCCAGAAACCACCGAAGGACCCGATCGTTGGAGCCCTTATTCCTCTGTAACCAGGTGAGCGGAGCATGGTCTGTGTACAACAGAAAGGAACGCCCTTCCAGGTAGTATTTCAATTTCTCTATGCTCCACCTGATAGCCAAGCACTCCTTCTCAATTACGGGATACGCCTTTTCTCTGGGGAAGAGTTTCCTGCTGATATACAAGACAGGTCTTTCTAGCCCCTCCTCGTCCAGCTGTGAGAGAACGGCCCCTATCCCCATCCCTGAGGCGTCTGTCTGAAGGATGAAAGGTTTCTGAAAATCAGGTGTTAGCAGGAAAGGGGAGGTGGTTAACGTGGCTTTCAGGGACTGGAAAGCCAAGAGCTCTCCGTTGGTGGGTGTCTTAAGACGACTGGGAGCGATGTCTTTTTTTAGCAGATCTGTGAGGGGGGCAGCAGTGTCGGAAAAAAGGGGTATAAAGCGCCTATAATACCCCACCAACCCTAAAAAGGCCCTTAGTTCTTTTCTTGTGGTGGGATATGGGGTGTCTTGGATAGCCCTGACTTTTTCGCTCTGGGGTTCAATCAAGCCTTTTCCTAACACGTACCCCAGGTACTTCACCTTTTGATATGCGAACCTTGACTTCTTAGCATTAACATGCAGGTTCGCCAGCCGCAGTTCCGTAAGAACGGCCGACAAATGGGATAGGTGTTCCTCCCATGTTTTGCTAAACACGACAATATCGTCTAGGTATGCTGATGAATACTCGAGATGTTCCTTAAGTAGAGTATCCATCAGCCTTTGGAAGCTGGCTGGGGCGCCATGTAGACCAAACGGAAGGACTGTAAAGTGAAACAAGCCGTCTGGAGTGGAAAAGGCCGTTTTCTCTTGGTCCTTTGGGTGTAGGGGGATCTGCCAATAACCCTTGGTGAGGTCGATGGTGGTGATGTAACGAGCCTCACCAAGGCGCTCGATTAATTCATCGACCCGCGGTAAGGGGTACCCGTCCTGTTTAGATATCCGGTTCACTGCCCTGAAGTCAATGCAGAACCGGATACTACCATCTGGCTTCGGGACCAGAACGATCGGTGAACACCAATTGCTTTTGGAGGGTACCACCACCCCTAGGGCCAACATATCGGCTACCTCTCTTTTCAGGGCCGCCCTACGTGCCTCAGGAACCCGATAGGGTCTTTGTTTGACAACAGCCCCTCAATCGTAGGTATGGTATGGGTCGCCAGGGTGGTTCTACCGGGCTGATTCGAGAAAACATCAGAAAATGACTGTAGGAGATCCCCTATTTGTTTAGTCTCCTGAGGCTCTAAATCAGGACTAAGAAGGGTGTCTGTCACTGTGGTCATAGAAGGAGTAGCAAGAGAAACATTACAGGGCTTTTTAGGGACAGGCCCTAACCATTTTTTAAGAGGTTTACGTGGTACATTTGACTCTTCCTAGGGGTGAGCTGTAACACGTAAGTAGTGTTTCCGACCCTACGTACCACCTCATAGGGTCCTTGCCATTCCTTCCGGAGTTTGTGGGTGGATGAAGGAAGGAGAAGTAGGGCCCAATCCCCAGGTTTTAGTGCTCTCCACTTCTTACCCTTATCATATTGTAGTTTTTGTTGGGTCTGAGCCTTTTCTAGGTTCTCATGGGCTAATGTCCTTAATTTGCATAGCCGGGTCTTGAGCTGGTTGGCGTATTCCAACAAGGCTTGGGCCTCGGATACCCCTTGTTCCTCCCAACTCTCCTTTGTGATTTCAAGAAGAGTGCGTGGTTTTCTCCCGAACATAAGTTCAAAGGGGGAAATCCCTAAACTGCTCTGGGTAGAACTACGAATCACAAACAGGGCTAAGGGCAACAACTGATCCCAATTCCTCCCATCCCCACTCAACAGTTTCTTTAAAGTGAGCTTCAAATTACCGTTGTAGCGTTCCACCAGACCGTCGGTCTGGGGTGGTACACCGAGGTTTTGATATGTTGGATGCCCAGTTGTTTACATACCTCCCTCATTAAACGGGAGACAAAGGGTGTGCCCTGATCGGTTACCAGTTCTTTTGGAAACCCCATCCTTGAAAACACCTCTATCACCCTCTGAGCTATAGTGGTGGTGGTGGCTGTTCGGAGTGGAAGGGCTTCAGGGTAACGAGTGGCATAATCAACCAACACGAGGACGTATTGGTGACCCTTGCTGGATTTAGGGAGAGGCCCAATGAGGTCCATACCTACTCTTTCAAAAGGACGGCCTATAATTGGTAGGGGCTGTAGAGGTATCTTGGGAGGAACATAGGGGTTCCTCCGTTGGCAGATGGTGCATTCCTGGCAATACTTCTTAGTTTGAAGATAAATGCCAGGCCAATAGAAAGAACCAAGGATTGCTTGGCTGGTTTTCTCCGCCCCTACATGACCAGCGAGAAGATGGGAATGTGCGAAGAATAGGATCTGTTCCCTAAACGTGGTGGGGACTATCAGCTGGGGTTCGGCTTCCTTCTTGGCAAGGCGATAAAGGAGACCGTTTTGTTCCAAGAAACAAGGATAAGTGCGTTGGGGTCGATTTCTTGTTTCTTGTGCTCCTTGCCATGCGTGTCTAAGGGAGGCGTCATTTAGCTGGGCTATTCTAAAGTTGTTGTCAATGGCCCAGGGCTCTGAGGTCATAAGAGTGTTGTGAGGACCTGGGTCTGCTACGCCTACGCCTAAAGCCTGGGAGAGAAGGACAGCAAAGGAAGGATTATCGACCCCCAAGATCAGTGCCTCAGGAAGGGTAGGGAGCACCCCTACGATGACCGAGGTGCTTTTTCCTGTCCTAGTCTGTATGGACAGCTGTGCTATTGGGTACTCCCTGATGTCTCCGTGTACACAACGAATATTGACTGTCTTCCCTGGTATCATAGCGGTGGCGGGGACTATGTCTTCCCTGGCTAAGGAGTGCTTGCACCCTGAATCCAAAAGAGCAGTTACCTCCCGGTTGTTCGCTATCAAACTCACATAGTAGATGTGCCCTGTCTCCTGGGCAAAGAGGACGGAACGCGGAGCATAACTGACATCCATTGGTTCGTCTTCACCTTTGTCCCTTCTCTTCCTACAGAAGCGGGCTATGTGTCCCCACTCGCCACATTCGAAACATTGAGGACCGTTTGGAGTTGTGCTGTCGGGTCTTACAGCCCTGGTTCTAAATAGGTCCGGGGTTACCTTTATCGGCTTCTTATCATACTTCGGGCTACGGCCCCTCTGGGGCTTTTCTGGCTCCTTTACTAAGGGACGACTTTGTGCCCTGACATAAGAGGTGGCCATTTCGACGGCATGCTCTAAGGTCAGGCCGGCATGTTGCCTAAGCCACCTTTGTGTACCATAGGGTAGGGCCTCGAGGAATTTCTCCAGATAGATCTTGCCCATGACATTTTCCATAGTAGACTCCTGGGGTTTTAGCCAATGATCCGCAGCGTCTTTGATCTTGTAAAAGAGGGTTTTCGGGGTGTCACCTGTGAGGCCGCGTTCTTGTCTGAAGTGGAGACGGTGGGTTTCGTCATCCACGCCCAGGCGGTCCAGGATGTACTGCTTCACTGTACCGTATACCGCGGTACCATCCCTATTGACGACCTGGTACGCTGCCTGGGCTTCGGCCGTAAGGAGGGGGCTAGGTAGAAAGGCCACCGGTCCGCCGACCACCCACTAGCCCTAGCGGCCCTTTCAAAGTTCAGGAAGAATGACACGGCATCCTCCCCAGGTACGTACTTCTGTAGGGGGACTACAGTACCCGGCGGAGCGGGACTCCTTCCCTGTCCGGCTCCCATAAGCATATGGTTCTGTCCTTCAGCCAACTTAACCATCTGGTCGGCTTGTTGTTGGATGGCCATCGTGAACGCGGCTCGGTCCATCTCGGCCTGGCTGGAGCTCCTCTCGATGGCCCACTCCAGCTTGGCCTGGCCCTCCTTTAGCTGGTACACCAGGTTCTCCATCGTGTATCGAGGAGGCTTATGCCTGCATTCTCCACCACTTGTAAGGGGGGGGGCTCTTATTCGGGGTCTCACGATCAGTAAGGAGGCCAGATAGTAGTATAGTGCAGCAAGTTGTTTATTTAACAGGCGTCAATAAGGTAAAGTCCTCTGGTAGGGCTGGTGCCCGGGGTTGGTTCCCTCTCCGTAAGTTCCCCCTTGGAGCTCCTGGGTCCGATACCGTGTCCTGGCGTCGCAGCTGGTCCGCGATCTCGTCGGTGGTAGAGGTCCGGGCCCAGGGAAAAAATGACAAGAACACCACGTCAGGGGGATAACGGGACGCTAATATATAAGGGGAGCGGGGAGTGAAGGAGGAGTCACCCGTGACCACCGACACCGTGAAGATTCGAGCGTGACCACCCTCGCTTTCACCGCCCTCCCCTACCTGTGCCCTGAAACCCCTGTAGTCTTGCCCGTACCTTTGTAAGCCACCCTCCTCCTGGAGGGTGGCTGGGCGGAACACGATACCGTTGGCCTCCTGGCTTGACGTCTTCCGTGGCGTCCGCTGCTTCTGGCTCTGCTTCTCTCCGTCCGTTCGATTCCTCCGAGTCCCTCACCTCCGGCTCTCCTCTCGCCCGGGATTCTCCTTCCGCATACGTGCGGGAGCCGCCTCCTCTTGTTCCGTCCGATCGGTCACCGGATTGGACGGCCGAATCACAGCGTCAGTGGCCACTCCTCCGAGGTTCCTTCCGAGGCATCGTTGTTAAAGGGCTCCAGACCCGCCTGCATAGAAGGCAACAGCAGGGCGTTAACCCCTTCCTCTGGCTGATCCGGACTCCCGATATTCTCGACCTCATGACAGGCATATAAACAATAAAGATGAGTAATGCTAACTGACCTGGAAATTTTGAAAATGCGTGCCCATACCTTATTCCAGAAAGAAATAATCAGAGTAACCCCAAGATCCTCTTCCCATAAAACTCTGGCTTGGATTTTAATGCGAGAGGGATGTGGAAGAGAAATATACTTATAAAAAGCCAAAGCTTTAGGACCTGTTTTTAAGAAATCTGTAAATCCAGAAGAAAAAGCAACCAAACTTGGAGAATATTGCAAGGAAAAATACACATTAAGAACCCCATTCATCAATGATAAAAAAACAAGGATAAAAAGATTTAGGACAATGATACATAAGACGAAATTGAGGGAAAGAGATCGGAGAATTATTGTGGAAAAGTTGAGACACTCACATAAGACCCTTATCCTTCCAGGTCTTCCAAAAGAAAGATCTATTATTAATTTTAATCAAGGAATTATGCCATAATGGCATTTCTAGGAACATAGATGACGTTTACTCAAAGGTTGCCAAGGAGTTAGTTCTAGATGAATATTGGTGCCGCACTGGTAGAATATGTAACACGTTTTATGTGCTTCTTGTTGCAACAATAAAAACACATTTAAACATATAAAGTAAAAGGAAGAAGAAATGCTTTTTCTAGATCTAGCCACAATGGAGAAAAAGCCGAGGTCAAATCAAAGGTCCAAAGAGCAACTTGATGTAAAGCAAAAGCTCTATGATAATAATAACAGTCTGGAAAATTCCCTCCCCCCCAACTAGTTTTGACTTTTGTAAAATAGCTAAAGCTACCCTTGGTTTTTTTTTATACCATAAAAATTTGAGAAGAATTGAACTAATTTTCTTAAAAAAATGTTTTGGAATATGAACTGGCAACAAAGAAAGGAGATATAACAAAAAAGTGGAAATCATCATTTTAATGGCATCCAAGAGACCCCACCAGGACAAAAATAAGGGGTTCCAAGAGGATAGAGTATTTTCTTTGTCGCTGAGTTCTTTAAAACTAATTTTGATGGTATCTGAAATAGAATTGGTAAACCAAATACCCAAATGTTTAATTTTAGCAGAAGTAGACCATTTATAAGTTGAAAAGAATGACTCCTAGTATATTTATTAAGCAGAAGAATTTCAGTTTTCTCCTTATTGATTTTATATCCAGAAACATTTGAAAATAAGGAAATTTCCTGTAAAAGAGGGGGCAAGGACTTATCAGGAGAAAAAACAATATCATCCGCATACGCAGCAAATTTTAGATGACAATTCCAAAAGGAAAACCAGAAATAGACGAATTATTTCGAACACGGGAGAGAAAGTGCCCAAGCGCTAAAACAAACAATAAAGGAGAAAGTGGACAACCCTGTCGAACTCCCCTATGGAGAGGGAAATAGGAAGAAATTATACCATTTACCAACACTGATGCACTAGGAGCACAATATAAAAGGGAAATAAAAGCTATACATTTAGTACCAAAACCATGCCATTGTAATGACTTAAGCATAAACTCCTAATTTTTTCTATCAAATGCCTTCTCAGCATCAATTGTTACGGCTGCAAGAAAAGATTTAAGAAAATGAGCTTTACTAAGAACATTAAGAAATAATCGAGCATTATCAGATTTAAGTCTCCCTTTGATACATCCTGATTGCTCCTTCCCGATAAGATGTGGAAGAAAGGATCCCAGACGAAGAGCTAAAAGATTGGCAAAAATCTTATATACAACATTTAACAATGAAATGGGCCTGTAATTTTTACAATCATAGGAATCTTCGCCCTCTTTGTGAATAAGACAGATTATTGCTTCCTGAAATGTACCCGAAGTGGAAGAGGATTGAATAAAATGATTAACTAAACGATATAAATAAAGAAGAATATTAGAAAAAGGAAGATAATATTCCACAGTAAAGCCATCAGGGCCCGGTGTCTTCCCCAACTTTAAAGACCTTAATGCTCTAGAAAGTTCATCAGAAGTAAGATAACCTTCCAAAGATTCAAAATCCAGGTTTTGGGGAGTATGGTGGGGGGTTTGGTTTAAATAATCTACAGTTTCGGAATATTGATATTGAAATTCCGGAGTATATAAAGATTTACAAAATTTCACAAACTCTTCTAGAATATCTTGATGTTTAATACTGAGTTGCCCCAGCGAAGATGATGCCAAGTCAATGATATGTCGTTCTTTTCTAACTTTTAAGCAATTTGGCAACAATTTACCGACTTTATTTTTCCCACCATAATAACGTGCTTTTTTCCTAAGAAGTATAGCATTAGCTTCATCCGTGGAAATAGTATTAAATTTTAATTTGGCCTGCAGCAATTTATTAAGATCAGAAGACAATTTAGAAGAGAAATATTGCTTCTCAAAAGATTTCATTAATGAAAGCAACACATTATGCTCTTTTGCATGACTTTTCTCTTTCTTGGAAACATAGTTTAAAATAAAATCATGTGCCGCTGCTTTAAATGTGTCCCATAATAGAGAAAAAGAAATATCCGAAGTATCATTAAATGAAAAGAATTCCAAAGCAAAAGGATTAAAGGAAAGAAAAATGTGATCAAGACGTGAAAGTGTACCATGTGAGAATGAATAAAAAGTGTAATCTCGGGCAGTGGAATTAGACAATCTCCATGAATCTATCATAGCATCTTGAGAAAAAGCAGAATGGAATTGATTATGCATTTTATGTGACGAAAATGGAACCGAGGACTGTCTCTCTAAAAAGGGATCCATAATTTGGTTGCAATCCCTACCTAAAATAAAATATGCATCATGATATTGTGTACATTTTCTTGCAATGAAAGGTAACTAAGTATGGTCAAGTTGTGTAGGCGCATAAACATTCAAAATAGTAAGAGGAATATTATTTATAAGAAGATTAACAATAATCCATCTGCCCATATCATCTGTTTCCTGTGAAACCATAGTGAGATTAAGAGATTTTTTTACACCATACAACAACCCCATTCTTTTTATTCACAGAAAGGGAAACAAACACATGTCCAACCCAGCTTAGTTTAAATTTCAACGCTTCAGACTGAACAAGATGAGTTTCCTAAAGAAGGACGATGTCAGGATTAGACTTAACTAAATAGGATAATACTCTGTCGTTTAATAGGATTAAGAGCCCCTTTAATATTCCATGATATTACTCAGAATTATGTAAAGTAAGTAAATAATAAACTTTTTGAGCACGTTAAAACATCGAACGAAAATGCAATATAGGTCAAGAGATAGTAAAAGTATAATGAAGGGATAAGAAATGAGATAGCCAACAAGAAAGAGAAGAGAAAGGAACATAAGGGAGGGCAAGAAAGGAAGATAAGAGAAAGAAACAATGAACAAGAAGAAGAGACAGTACATGTCCGAAAAGGATGACACAAGACCAGATGACACACCCGAAAGGAAGAAGTTCACGCCACATCAAGACAATAAACATTGAAAAGGAAAATTGCATATGCAGGCGCACATAAGGATTCTTTGGAAAAATACAATAAAATACACAACAAATAACGTAATATTTCAGGAAATATTAACATGGGAAATCATCTGAAATCCATATCAGAAAGGAAAGTCAACTTTTAGAGGGACCAGCTGTATCCATGGTATCCGACATAGGAGATTGTATGAACTTTTTAGGTTCAGCAGGTTCCTCAAATGTCGTAGTATGTTTTTTATACGTTACTTTAAAGATGCAAGGATGAAACAGTCCATATCTAGTGCCCAAGGATCCTAGAGAAGAACAGAGGTTGAGAAATTCTTTCCGTCTGGCGGCAGTAGCATTAGACACATCCTGAGACAGAAAAATCCTTTGACCCATCCACATGACTTGTCATTTGGCCTTAGCTGCAGAAAGGTTTGTCAATAAATCAGTAAACTGGAGAAATTGTATGATAACTCCTCGTGTTTTAGCAGGAGATACAGACAAAGAAAGACGAGGACCAAGCCTATGAGCTCTTTGAATACTGAGCAAGGTGGAAGATGGCAAGACCAGCAGTTTTGGAAGAAAGGAAGTGAAAAAGGAGAACGGATCATTGCCTTCTATTGCTTCAGGAAGACCATAAATAAGTAGATTATTCCAACTGCTCCTATTTTCCAAATCCTCTGTGTGCTGTTTAAGATGAAGAACCTTCTTTTACAGATGCTGAATTTTAGTCATGTCATCATGTAAATCCACAACTTGCTGTTCCACCACCAAAATAAGGTTATCCATCAGCGTCCATTTGTCATTCAAATGCTATATCCTCTTATTAGTCTCTTTATGTTGCGTCTCACGCAAAGGGGAGCAGAAGAACACTGCAGCTACATCCTAGAAAGCGACATTAGGACTGGGAACTACAAATCCCATGAGCCTCCGCGGTTCTGACGTCAATGACGTCAGCGCGGGTCTGAGGCGTTCCATTCAAAGGACGCGCTGAACCTCGGTGAGACGCCGATTACTTTATCCTTCGAGCTGCTGTGAAGAAGGAGGCGGGTAAGGGTGCTTCGAGCACCAAACATCCTTGACTTATTCTCCTCATAACAGTGGGCTCCTTTCCTTGTGGTGGGGGTAATCACGCTGCTTCGGTCAGTTGCTCTGTTGGTGGAACTCACTTCAAGTTCCTTGCAGAGCAACCTTGCAGCCAAGCCCTCCCTCTTGTCGAGTGTTGTACTTTCCGGACATATTCCCGTTTTTGGGGGAAAAAACTAAACAGGAGGTTTTCTCACGTTGGCGAACCATTCGGTTCATGCGGGGAAAACCATTCTAGTTCATAGCCCTGAACTGGCGATTGATTTACTAATCGCATTACTTTAACTTTGGTTTCCTGCCCGGAGCTGTGGGCTTTGCATTTTGTGTTGAAGTCGTTTCTTCCAAGTTGGGGGCACGCTTTCCTGGAACAGGGTGCATGTTCTCGAGTGTGAGTGTGTGACGATACAGTGCCCTTACCGACGATCTTACTCCTCTGCTCAAGACGTATTGAACAGAGGACAAGTCTTCCAGCCCTGAATATTTGGTGTGCTTCCTACTTTGACTTATTAGTTACGCCTGTTTCCTTATGTGTTTAAAAACAGGGGTATAGAGAGGGAGCAGGAGGACGGCTCTTCCACACCCCTGTCTCAGCGAAAAGGAGTAACTAAGGGGTATGTCGTTTTAGGTTCTGTGAGCCCTCAGTAGCGATGCATTTCTGTCGACTAAAGGTATAATGTTTCATTATGTGTCACCTCCAGATTTAGCTGAAATCCATTGTCTGAACTTATTGAATCGCAGAATTGAAGAGGAGGCTTTATCTTTCTTTACAGGTATACTCTTCAGGTTCAGCACTACTATTTCTGAGAGTTAGACTAAAACGGAAGCTGCTATAGGTTATATCATTAGTTACACCTATTGTTGTTTTCTTCACAGGTCTCCCTCCACGCTGTCCCCTTCCTTCCCTTCCCCCGCTTGACCACTCCATGGAGTCTGTGTACACATAGTCAGACCGTGGTGGTGTCGAGAGGTGGACCAAATTTTGCAACGTGCGATCCTGAGGAGTTTCGGCCACGACACTTTAACGAAGGGAAGCAATGCTGTTATCTCCTCCAACAATAACTGTAAGGAGACTGGAGATGAAGATTTATCAGGTGTAGGAGGATCTTGCTTCAGCCTTTTTGTCGCTGAGGATAATACCTGAGTTTTCCTTGTGGAAGGTTTTGTGGAATAAGTATGTAGAACATTTGAAGTAGCCATCTCCTCAGAAGAACCTTCCCATATGAAACACAAAAATTACTTGTAACACACCTTAGAAGCGAGTCCGGTTCATTCATAGGCTTGAAAGTATTCTCCAGAAAGAATAGAAGTATAACATTGCTATAGATAAGTATAATGGATATCAAGAAGAACTAGCTCACACTTTAGAAGCTAGATGTCCATGTGTGGGAAAACCATTTGTTTTTTATGAAAACCCTCACCCACCAACCTAGTTGGTGGCATGCTTCATCATCGGGTCCCACCCAAGGTGCCGAATGCACCTCGGGTGTGCTTCAACGCCTGATTTACAGCGGAGCTGGTTTTTAGTGTGGTAGGTGCAGAGTGTTGCTATAGTGGTGAAGTTTAAAAACTGTCCATTGGGTCCCTTTTGACTAAAGGTAAATATTTTAATGGTGGGCCCTGTGGCAGTGCTAAAAAAAAGGAGGCGGATATGTGTAGAGATTAAATTATGTCTCTAATATCCTGTAATAAAAGGTCAGGTCTACATGTTTCAGCCATTCAGCAACGTTTGCTGGCTTTCTTCAGGACCTATGTGTTAGTGTTTAAGTGAGTGAACGTGATGGTCAGGTGTGGTTTATGTGACCAATGGTGGTGCCGCACACGCTAAGGTGCGGTGATGAGGGAGGATGTGTCCTCCTAAAGTTGCTTAAAATCTGTAAAGCGAAAGAAACAGACAAAACGTACATAACACATGAACAAATAATAAGGTCGCTTCTGGTATTCGCCCACAATTGTTGTGAAATTTTAAGCGCCGTGTCCGGTCGCTATGCGGAATAATGCGGAATAATGCGAAAGTGAAGCGGGAGGTGGCGCTTGTGCATAACCGCTCAATAGTACCGAATTATATGCGCTACTGTGAGTATATTCGTAACTAAGGCGGTTTCATTGAGTTATGAAAAGAATGGTTACGATGAGTTTTTCATCACGAGCAACATGAATCCCGCGAGGGGGCAGGACCTATAGTCCCACCCTGAGAGTGTGATGGGAAAGAAAAAATTACCCGTTAATGAAGGTGTTCCCAGTCCCAGTGGGATCCCTCAGATTTGAGTCGGGATTACGGACCTAAAAATCACTACTTACTTCATCAAGGTCGTCTGCCCGATTCCCATACCTGCTTCGGCCTGCTGCTCGGGATTCCGTCGAAGTGGGTGAGCTCGGGAAAGCCGGCATTTATATCTGTATTCTCCCGCCAGGTATCGGCCTTGATTGTCAGTGTGCGCTGGACGGCGTGACGTCATTCGGGGGAGTGGTTGTCTTTTGCGGTATAGGCAGTGAAGATAGACTCAACCGTTCGAGTCTGTTGGAGAGACGGGATCCCTGAGTGTAGAAAACTCATGTGGTGTGTCCCCTAATGTCGTAATAGTTAAAAACACCCACATATGTGTCCATATGGGGTAATGTGTGGAACTACTATGCGTAGTTCATATGTGATCTATGACCGGGGCCCAGTGTGTTGAAGGGGCCTGGCTGTTACCGTTGTCGCAGAGGGAGATCGGGAGTGTGTATTCAGTGAGTTCCCTGTTGTAATTAATAGACTTCTGGTCAGGTTTGTACGCAGGACTCTTGTGAGAGCAGGGGTACCCATGCTCTCTGGGTAAAGATATGGACGCGAAATGTCCAGGTCTATGTCCTCAGGCTGGTGTGTTCCAAAGTCGTATGGCCACCCACTGAGTACATTCTGGTGGATACGTGATGGGTTTTAGCCATATCGATGATGTTGGTTCGGTATGGGTGTAAGGGGCAGTCTTGGAATTTGTACTGTAGTGGAGAGCCTTTGGCCCTTTATCGGTAGGGGTACTGGGGGTGTCCCTAGACCTCTCTCTGTGTGTAGATTTAACGGTTGTTCAATGCATTCCAAGGAATGTTATCGTTTAACCGCGTTTTATGGGTTGATAAGCGGTAAATCCACCGCCTTTGGCCCTTTATCGGTAGTGGTACTGGGGGTGTCCCTAGACCTCTCTCCGTGTGTAGATTTAATGGTTGTTCAATGCATTCCAAGGAATGTTGTCGTTTAACCCAGTTTTATGGGTTGATAAGCGGTAAATCCACCGCTGCTCTTTTTGATTCTCATCTGTCGTGATGGTGGTTGCGATTTGTTCTATCACGACCCATCTGAGGTCGTTGGGTGTATGTCCATTCTGGATGTAGTGTTCTGCCATCCTTGTGGTGTTCCTTTTGCAGCGTATGTTGCTCCGGTGTTCTCCGATCCTGGTCTTAATCTTTCTGCTGGTCATGCCAATGTAGTGGAGGCTACAGGGGCACTCAATCAGGTAAACAACATGTGTGGAGTTGCAGTTAGTATGCTTTCTGAGGTGCCATGTTTTGCCTTCTTCCAGCTCCAGAGACTTCGTAGTCAGGGTAAGGTGGCAGACGCAGCAGTTCCCACAGGGGTAGTGGCCTACTATGTTGGGAAGGCCCATGTTGAAAAGAGTCCAATATACAATTGATTTTAAAGTAGATTTATTCTCAGCACAGCAATGTAAGTCCATCCATAAACAGCTCCAGATGCAACTGGGCAACAGACAAGATTCCAGTATAAAACAAACCATGCAGAATCTAGAATGTGGATGGAAAGTAAACATGGCGCATGCCAAGGTTGGCAAGCAGCCAGATGATGTAACAAGGAGGAAGAGCTGGGAAAGGAAGATAGAAAAGCTGATGGGAGGATGTAACACATCCCCCTCATTAATAATTAAAACACAAATGAGCACCAACATGACTATACAAAATCATTAAACCTTTTTGGCTTTTGTTTCATGCGATCAGACAATTTGACTCTAGAAGCAACAGTATCATTGTTCATTTCATCAATTATATTTGTATTGGAATAATTTGTGTTTCTAAAATTGTTATACTGAGCAACATCATTACTAGGACACTTAGCTATTTTTTTACATTCCAAACTTTTCCGTCTTGGGTAATTACACTATTGCTAAAAACTTTCTTGATCTGGATAGGCTTTCCAAATTTATCTGAACTTTTATTCATTAGACCAGGCTTAAGAATTCTAACCCAGTCACCCACTTGGAATTCGTGTACCTTGGTTTTCCATTTGTCATTGTACCATCTCACCGTTTTGTTCTGTTTTATTTCAACCCTTTTTGCAGTACCATGCACACATTCCTTATCAGTAAATTTTGTTTGGCATTTGTTCCTAAACCACCATGGACACACACACAACGCAGGATCCCTTCCTTTGAGTAATTTGAAAGGGCTGACTTCTGTCGTAGAATGAGGTGTAATTCGATAAACCCATAATTTTTCTCTTAAGGCGTTCATCCAATTGACACCTAACTTTAATGAATCAGTCACAAAAGTCTTGAGAACTCTATTAAAGCGTTCCACTTGTCCATTTTCATGTGGTTCATATAAAGATGTACATTTATGTTTTATGCCGCACTCCTTGAGAAAACTTTCCATTTCTCCAGAGGTTAACTGTACTCCATTATCTGTAACTAAGATGGAGGGACACCCTTCACGTGCAAAGATTTCTTTAAAAAAAACAATTACTGCACTTGTTGTAGCTTTGGAAACAAATTTAACCTCTGGCCATTTGGAATGATAGTCAATCATGACCAAAGCAAAACGTGAAGACTCAAGCAAACAACTAAAAGGACCTGATATGTCAAAGGCAACTTTCTGCCATGGCACTTCAGGCCACTTGACAACCTTCAATGGTGGAACATGCAATTTCAATTTTTTTTCACTTGATACACATTCATGACATTCTCTGACCATGCGACCTATAAACCTATCCATGCCTGGCCACCGAAAGAAACTTCTAACCAACCGCTTCATGGACGAAATTCCAGGATGTGTTTTGTGGGCTATATTGAGTATGATGTCTTACATGCCTCTAGGAGGGACACATTTTCCTGATTTAAACAGTAAACTACCTTCAAAATCTAATTCTCCTGATACATTAAAGAATGGTACAAGGTCTGGTCCTACCATGTTCTTTTTTGGCCATCCACCCACAACAAATTTTTTTAAATCACACCACCTGTCATCTAGTTGTTCACAGTTATTCCACTTGTTTTCTGTGATTTCCTGGAATTGGTTAGAAACAATATCACTAATGGCAACAACAAAGTCACATTCTTTGGTGATGTTTACCTTATCTTCGTCACAGGGTAAACGAGAAAGGAAATCCGCAGTGACGTTTTTCTTTCCAGGAACATACTCTGTATTGAAATTATACTCCTGCAATTTAGAAGTTAACCTTGCAATTCTGGCTGTGGAGTTCCAACCCCCACCCGTGGATAGAATGTTGACTAACGGCTTGTGATCCGTCCTAAGGGTAAATTTACTGCCCCATACGTATAACCTGTAATGTTCAACGGCCCACACACATGCAAGGAGTTCTCTTTCTATCACAGCATATTTCCGCTCACATTCATTCAATGTGCGTGATGCAAAAGCAACATTCCATTCCTCTTTGCCCTCTTTTTGTGAAAGAACTCCTCCTAAACCATAAAGGCTAGCATCCACTGTAATAATACATTCCTTCTTCATACGAAAGGGTTTCAAGGTGGGTGCATTCACGATATCTTTTTTTATGCTCTCAAAGGCTTTCTGTTGTTCTTTTGTCCATTCATATTTTATATTCTGTCTCAACAAAACTCTTAAAGGCTCCATTTTAGTTGCAAATCCCTCCACAAACTTACTATAATATTCGCACATCCCTGCGAATGCTAAAAGTTGTTCCTTGTTTGCTGGTGATGGAGCTTTAATTATGGCATCAACATTAGTTTTTTTTGGAACTACTCCATCTCCAGACAATGTATGCCCCAGATACTCAACTGAACGTTTAAACAACTTGCATTTATGTGCCTTGAGGGTGAGACCATGGTTCTCTAACCTCTTACAAACTTCATTTAAATGTAACACATGCTCAGACTCATCCTTGAAAAAATTTAAATATCATCTTGGAAGCACTTGACATAATCATCTACATCCCTAAACATGTGAAACATAACCCTCTGGAAAACTGAGGCTGCTGACCCCAATCCAAAAGGCATCCTTGTATATTGATACAACCCAAATGGTGTGATGAAAGCTGTGTATTTCTTTGATTCTTCCATTAATTCTATCTGGTGGTACGCTGAACGTAAATCTAGTGTGGAAAATATTTGGGCACCCTCAAACATAGAAACTACTTCATTGATATTCGGTAGTGGGTGACAGTCAACTACAATGTTTGAATTTAGAGCCCTTAAGTCCACACAGAGTCTCAATTTCTGGTCAGGTTTCAGAACAAGAACAATCGGTGAAACCCATTCAGAGGATTCAATAGCCTCAATAATTCCTTCATCAGATAATTCCTTCAACATCTCTTTGAGTTCCTCCCTAATATTGATTGGCACACCTCTTATTTTTTGTTTGACTGGTACAACATTATCTTTTAACACAATTTTATGTGAGAAATTCTTCAACTTTCCTAATTTATTGCAAAAACTTTGTCATACTTACTAATTAATTTCTCTACTCTGCAGTTCAATTCGACTTCTGTATTAACTACTGCAATTTTATTATATAATTTATCATCACACAAAGACACAGGTTCACTAGACCTTGGGTTCAGTGTTAAACCCAACTTCCATTGGTCGCGCCATCCCAATACATTAACACCTTTCTGTGTAATATATAATTTCACCTTTGCACATCTACTTTTGAAATGTAACTCTACATGAAAGAAACCCTCAATGTTAATTTTTGTCCCATCAAAACTTTCTGCTATTATATCAGATGACAGTAAGCTATCATATTGTATTATGTGACCTAATTTTTCTTGGTAGTACTGCTGTGTGATGATTGTCCACGGAGAACCAGAGTCTACCATAAGCATAAGTTTTCCTCCTAAAATTTGAAATTCACAATTAGGAGATTTCATCATGTCATCCGGAACCCAATCGATAATTGATACTACAAATCCCTTGTTCATGTCGGATATAGGGTCACAGGGTTGGACAATATCATTACTACCTACGACATAGGACACTGCGCCACGTGCTTGTGTAGTGTTGCGTCTATTATCCCTACATACACTACTAAAATGTCCTATCCTGCCACAATTTTTGCATTCTCTATTTATTGCTGGACAACCTGGAAAAGAAGCAATATGAGACTTGTTCCCACACCTATAGCATACATTATGACTATAAGAAGTGTCATTTCTTTTGTGGGTTTGGGTGTAGTTAAATTTGTTCCCATTAGATTTCCCGCTAGGCATGTAACGTGTTTGATGATGTTCATTTTTGGGTTTAAGGACACATATTTCTTCTTCCCTAGTGGTTTTGTTAGAATTTTGCTTGACTACTTCCATCCACTTTTCAGATTGTTCTAACGCTTTAGCTTCAGTTATGGCTTCAGCCAAACTGGTATCACCCATGACCCATAGTTTCTCTTAAATTTTCTTATTTTTTACATGTACAATTATTTGATCCCTTATCATTTCATCTGATATTAGACCAAAATTACAATGTATAGATAATGCTCTTAAAGCCGTTAAGAAGTCATCAAATGATTCATCTTCTTTCTGCGATCTGGTATAAAATTTAGATCTGTTTAAAGCAATACTTGTCACTGGTTTAAACCTTTTCTCCATTCTCAATAAAGCTTCAGTGTATACATTAATGTTATCTCCACTACCATCATTAGGTGCAACAACGTGTGGTAATGTTCTAAAGATTACCTGTCCCTCAGAACCTAGACAATGTAAAAATATATATTTTTTTCTTTCTGCTCCCATGCGTTCCCCATCTATAGCTTTCATGTATGTTTAAATTCTTCCTTCCACCTTGACCATGGCATAGGTGGATCACCTTTCAATTGCAAAAATTTAGCAGGAGGATCGAATTGCATTGTAAAATGATACTTATCACAATAAATATATCAACTGATAATATAACCAGTTCCTAAAGATTGTATCCAAATAGTGTGCAATTGTTAATATACATTAAATATATATATATTTGTCCTTTGGCAAATTTAAAAATAAAGTGAGTAATTTAAACAACGTTGAATAACATATATATTCTTGCCTTAAAGTATGTGTAACCGTTGGGTAATGATTGGGATAAACTTGCTAAAACGAGTGATCTTCAAACAACTCGTAAATATAACTCACTTAATGTGGCAAATCCGTATAGTTAACGCTTCGTATCCCCTTACATCAAACAAACAAATCGGAAAGCCAGCATCTCAAAATTGCATTGCGGTTACCACGGTAACCAAAATGGCCGCTGATGACGTTGCACGTCGTTAACGCTGGTGCTGAAATGACGTGTCTTGTTGCGTGAGCGTAAAAGAGTAAGTGACAGAGATGGAGTTTGAAGCACGCTCCGTGTGGAATTCGTTGTTTTAAAAGATGCCGCCGAGGAATACAATGACAGTACATCAAAAGTTTCAATGACGGTACGGCAGATTTCACTATTTCTTTTGAAGAATGCAGTTCCTTCGTAGTAAATCACAATGAATATTCTCCCAGCTAAAACAGTGTAAATTCCGTGTCAAGAACAGTAAAAACGCCTCATGTGACAGATAGTAACTCTCCCGCGGGTGCAATCAAAGCACTATAAATATATGGAAACAGCCGCTGGTGCCATCAAATCACGTAATATAATGAATTGTAAACCGAATAGTCTTAATAGATTTTCATTGCCCTTGTTATATTCATTAGGAAAGCTCCCGCTGGTGCAATCAAGGCACAAAAAGCAATGTAATACAGCTGCTGGTGCTATCAAAACACTTGCAAAATAAAAACGAATTATGGGCAAAGATTCATTCAATAATAAGATGTTATAGATAAGGCGTTTTCAAATTCCCAATTAGGTTAAATAGAAGTAATGTATATCAAAATAGTATTTCAATGTAGATGAAAATTAAATTTTCTTCATGGGTTCAAGAAGCACTCTGTACCTGTGCTGATGGAGTTGACAAGAGTGGTTCTTCAGCTCGTCGCCAATGTTGAAAAGAGTCCAATATCCAATTGATTTTAAAGTAGATTTATTCTCAGCACAGCAATGTAAGTCCATCCATAAACAGCTCCAGATGCAACTGGGCAACAGACAAGATTCAAACCATGCAGAATCTAGAATGTGGATGGAAAGTAAACATGGCGCATGCCAAGGTTGGCAAGCAGCCAGATGATGTAACAAGGAGGAAGAGGTGGGAAAGGAAGATAGAAAAGCTGATGGGAGGATGTAACAGCTCCATGCGTTGAGGACGGTGCTGTCCCTTGGGGTTTGTGGTTGTTTGGGGCATGCTGAGACCAATCGGTCCTTCAGACTACCTGCTCTTTTATAAGAGAAAAGGGGTTGTTCCCATTTGAGCTTTCCTGTGTTAATGATCCGCCAGTTCTTTCGAATGATTTTGGTTATTCTGATAGAGACCGTATTATATGTGGTGACACACGTGAGGGGGATGGTGTTGTCCACTCTTTGGGTATCGTCTAGTAGGGCCTCCCTGTTCTGGTTCCATGCTCTCTTCTTGGTGGAGCGTATGATTTTGTCCGGGTATCCTCTTTGGTTGAGTTTTGCAACCAGGTCAATTGACTGTTTTTGGAAGTCTTCAATCTTGCTACAATTGCTCCTAATCCGGAGGAATTGGCCGTAAGGTAGATTCTCTCTAAGCGGACGCGGGTGGAAGCTGTCGAACTTGAGCAATGAGTTCCTGGCCGTTGGCTTATAAAAGGTGGTGGTCTGTAGAGATCCCTCCTTAGCTTCTATTGTTAGGTCCAGGAATGCCAATTTTGTGTCGTTTGCTGTGCTGGTGAATCTTAGATATGGATCACGGCTATTAAACCATGTCATGAAGGTTGCTAGGGAATCCTCCTTCCCTGTCCAGATCATGAGGATATCGTCACTGTAACGACGCCAAAATTTTATGTTAGCGGTGAAGGGATTTTCTGGGGGCAAGATGTGTGTGGTCTCAAAATGGTACACATACATGCCTGCCACACTAGGGGCGAAAGTGCTGCCCATTGAAGTGCCGTTCGTTTGAAGGAAGAAGTCTCCCTCAAATTCAAAATAGTTCTCCTTGAGGGCAAGGGTGGCGCACTGCAAGATGAATTCCCTTGGTGTGTTAAACTCCCATGTTGTTCCTTCCAATGTGCTTTCCATGACCCGCAAAGTCTCATTCTGTGGGAGGCTGGTATAGAGGCTCTATATGTCGAGGCCCACTAAGAGCTGTGTGTGTGGATCATATTGTACGTCCTTGATGAGATTGAGAAGGTGTTTAGTATCTTTAAGGTAGGTGGTTGATTGCTGTACTAATGGATTGAGGTAAAAATCACAGAATCGTGACAGGGGCTCCAAGAGGGAGTTGATTCCCGAAACTATGGGATGTTCCGGTGGTGGTCTGGTCTCCTTATGAATTTTAGGTACTGTGTAAAAGTACGGAGTCCTGGCCTTTTTGGTGCACAGGTAATCCGCCTCTTGTTTGAAGATGTGGTTTCTGGCTTCTGCTGTTTCCACTATTGTTATGATGGTGTTCCTTAGGGTTTCCATAGGATCCTCTCTGAGTTGCTTGTATTTCAGGTTGTCACTTAGGAGTCGTCTGCATTCGTTTGTGTAGTCAGTTTCATCTTGTATGACTATACCTCCCCCTTATCGGGCGGTTTGATGACAATGTTGTTGTTGTTTTGGAGGCTGCGCAGGGCTTCCCATTCTCTGGTGGTCAAGTTGTTAAAGGTTTCATTCTCTGTGGTCTCCTCTACCTCCTTGTAGACTGCCTGTTCAAAAGTGGCGATCTCCACTGGTAGGGTGGATGGTGGTGGTACTATTGAGCGGTTATGCACAAGCGCCACCTCCAGCTTCACTTTCGCATTATTCCACATAGCGACCGGACACGGCGCCTAAAATGTCACAACAATTTTGTGCGAATACCAGAAGCAATTTTATTATTTGTTCATGTGTATGTACGTTTTGTCTGTTTCTTTCTCTTTACAGATTTAAAGCAACTTTAAGAGGATACATCCTCCCTCATCACCGCACCTTAGCGTGTGCGGCACCACCATTGGTCACATAAACCACACCTGACCATCACGTTCACTCACTTAAACACTAACACATAGGTCCTGAAGAAAGCCAGCAAACGTTGCTGCCTGGCTGAAACATGTAGACCTGACCTTTTATTACAGGATATTAGAGACATAATTTAATCTCTACACATATCCGCCGCCTTTTTTTTAGCACTGCCACAGGGCCCACCATTAAAATATTTACCTTTAGTCAAAAGGGACCCAATGGACAGTTTTTAAACTTCGCCACTATAGCACCACTCTGCACCTACCACACTAAAAACCAGCTCCGCTGTAAATCAGGCGTTGAAGCACACCTGAGGTGCATTTGGCACCTTGGGTGGGACCCGATGATGAAGCATGCCACCAACTAGGTTGGTGGGTGAGGGTTTTCATAAAAACAAATGGTTTTCCCACACATGGATATCTAGCTTCTAAAGTGTGAGCTAGTTCTTCTTGATATCCATTGTACTAAATAGGGGAAGTGAACTAGCCCCCACAGCAACCCTTTTCCTCTCTCTCCTATTTGATTTACTTTATATAGATAAGTATATGCAATTAGCTAAATTCCACCTCCATACAATCAGTTAGTAGAACATTGTAATATCCCTTGCCAGCCACGTAGGTGCCAAACAGAAGCCTCTCCAGAATTATATGTACTGTATATTTATGGAAATGCAAGTGTTCATTGTCAAATCCACTACACTTCTAAAAGGACTAAAAAGTGCCATATAAAGTAAAGTCAAGTAAGTTCATAGTTGCCATAAAAACAAAAAGCTCACTGAATTACTTATGCATTCTGTGGAGAATTCCCAAGATGGCAGCCGCTCCTGACAGAAAACCATGACAGCAAAGAAAACATGCAGGAAACGCTGTTTCTAAGAAAGAAAAAAACAGCTCTACATCAGCCCGACAGACTCCACCGCTTCCTCATCCAGAAGTCTCTGATAAAGTAGCTCTCCCGATGCTGGAACCAGCGCCGACACGTCCATGATGAGCGGAGCTCCTTCACTAGGCGCCCATCTTAGGTGGCATCAAAATCACCCCCCTAAATTACTTCATTTCCCAACATGCCACAATGCCACAAACTACCTGTTTAGTGTTTGCATTAATAATTGCCTAAGTCACTGTAATGCCACCTCAGAAAAATTACTTTAATTTTCCAAGTGGGCCTTGGGGACTGGGTTTCTACAGATAAAGAGGTGCAAGAACTCTTAGAGAATGGTATATTTCCATCCTCCATATACAGTACAAAAGTTCTTCACTTTGGCCCATTGAAATAAGCAAATGTAATGCATGTTTTCAAGAAAAAACACTAGGTCCCTGAGACAACAAACCAGATGCCAAATACAGCTTTGTCTCTATTACTACCTAACGTGTTGGAAAACTGTCAGGTATGGGCAAACTTGCGCTTTACTACAGCCATTAAATCACACGTGCAACAACATAACATCATTCCTTTTAGGTCTGGGATGAATGTATGTCACAATATCGAGTGACAAAATATCACCCTATATTTACATACCTTCACAATAGTGTGGTAATCGAAATTATGGATGCAATTTTGGCAAGGCAATATTTAAGACTGAATTTTGTAGCATGGACTATCCAATGAGAAGGGCAGGTTTCTGATCAGTGCAGATGTTTAAAAGCAAGAATGTTCTTGGAAAGCAGGGTAAGACAGGCCTAAAGGGCAATCACGCAGTGCCCGACAGGCTGATCTGATAGGTCAGTGTGTGGGCTGTTTTTTTAGCTGCTTGTAGGCCTCTTTTACGGTCTGCCGCTGCCATTTTCCATGAGATAAAAAAAAACATTGCTTGTAGCAAGCTCAAATACATGCAGTCTTCCATGCCTCGTAAAACACTTATACTGAGTGTCTTTACAAATACAAATCTGCCCTGATTTACAAAAGTGGGCCACTTTTTTAGCTATCTGATTCGATAATGAAGGCCAGTCTTATATTGGCACCAATGTCTATTGTCTGTCTCAGTCCGACCCTGTTGGAAAGTCAGAGAGTCTGGTCAAAGTACAGGATGGTGAAGAGGGTTTCTGAAACAGTATTGTCCTTGGAATTGTGGGAGCAGAACCCCAATGTTGTAATCCAACCCAAAATTTAGATTACTCTGAAATTTACTTCTTGCGGTTTTGCTCCAGCACCCTTGATCTTGTGATAACAGTCACCAACCTCCTCAACATCAGGCCCAGCAAATTTAACAGAGTAATAAAATAATGACTGGGACCACTCAATAACCGAGTTCTAGATCAGTGGAACGTTTAAGGGTTTTATTACAAAAATATCAAAATAAGCATTACAGAGAAATTTAAAATATATGCCATGAATGCTCAGATATAGAATACATAGTCAGAAATCAAAACTATTCTAAGTACCAATAAGCATAAAACATTATAAAGATAGCATCTCTAATGGAAAAGGAGTTCTCTCAATAAATGGATAGAGCCCCTAGTAATCAGACAGAGTCCTGTGAGGAAAACAAAAAGTCTCTGGCTCACCCCAAAACCAAGGGGTATTTCTACACATTTTATGAATGCAAGATGAGCAAAAACTGCAATTTAAGCATGGCATAACTAGTGATAACACATACTGATCAAAGCAGGAATTACATTGTCACATCAAACATAAAACACAAACCCATTTCTAAGGAAAGGAAAGCTCCATCATCTTCTGCAGTAGCAGTGCAGTCCGGAGATGTATAACACAATATGAAATAATTTTCAAACAAAGACCAATGCACTAGTGTGTTCTAAAAGGCCCACATCGGACGTTTTTGCAAAACGTTTCTTGGGAATGATACATTCAGTACACAAAGAAAGTTTCATCCACAATCATACTCTCTAAAGAAAATAACCAGTTGTGTTACAGTGTCCTGTGCTCTGCAAAGATAGGCCCGAATTATCTTAATCGAGGGTAAGCCAGACTAGAGGGAGGGGGGTGGTTTGTTTGGGATTTTTTTGTTTTTACTTTGACCTTGATGGACAATTAGCCAGTAAAAGTGTTATTACAATAGGCTGATACTAAAATGTTAATATCCCTTATGGGTCAGCATCTATTTCCTGAATGTAACCCGTATATATACTTATACTCATGTTCATTCGCTTTTTGTCGAATTGCCTATGTACCGACTGTAACAATGCTTACGCACGGCGCTACATTTCATAAAATCAATAATGTATGTTTTTTGTTTTTTTTTAAAGAGCAAAATGAACAGAACACTAGAACAGCATCCATATTGCACGGCGCTACATTTCATAAAATCAATAATGTATGTTTTTTTTTAAAAAAGAGCAAAATGAACAGAACACTAGAACAGCATCCATATTGGTAAAATGTAGTGTAGGAAGCCAGTTCTGTAAATACTATTCCAAAAAGAGGTATAGTGTGCACAGAGTCCAGTGAGTCCCCAACGATATGGCAGAGGTTAAAGTAGATGATAGCTTACTCTCAATTTAGTGGTAGCTGGGCTGAGCAGTTAGGCTTATCAGAGGGTAGTGTGAATGGATTTGGTGTATATACTCATAAAAGGCAGGAACACACACTCAATGACTGACTCCAGGCCAATGTTTGTAGAAAAATATTACTTTAGTTACTTTTATTTCTAGAAACCAAGTTGAACTCAGTTACAAATAAGTACTTTTCAATTGCAATACTTTCAACATATAGTAGAAATACTTTATTGTCTCGAAAATACTTCTGGACTTGTCAATCAGAAACAGTAAAAAATGCAATGCAATCCTAAGGAAGGAAAGGGAGGGTTATGCATCTTACTTTTCCAATCTCCAGGGGTTTAGATCGGCACTGGGCAAGGGTCAGTTTTAGAGAAGTGCTGCACCACCAGCGGCACTGGGTCGGCCGGGTGCAGGGTTTTTCGAGCCCAGGGCTAGTCAATGGGGCCTGGGGGCACCTGAAGAGGTGCGGGGTTCAGTAGCTATACTGCAACAGTTGATACAAGCAATGGTGGTCGCTCTCGCGGTAGGCGGAGAGCAATGGAGCTGAATGGGATTCAGTAGACTGCCAACTCTGGTACTGTTGAGGTCGTTGTCAGCGGGTCACTGGAGGTATAAGGGAGGCCATACCAGCTTAGCAGTAGCAGTCATGGATATGCACCAGGGATGGAGGAGTTCTGCCGACGTAGGACCATCACAGAGATGGTCCTATTGGGCCTAATTCTCCAATTCAAAATGGAGAATTTTCCAAGGGAGGGGCTCACCTCAGCTCCTGACTACCCTAGGGGTGTGCCAGGCTAAGTTGGACACTCCTACGCTGCTTACTAATTTTCCCGCCTGTCCTGCTGCCAAAAGTGGGGTCGGGACAGGTGGCGGGCAGCTGTACTAGTTGGAGCTGCCCAAATCACACATCACAAGGTGAGAGTCTTTGAGGCTCACCGCCAAGTGTTGCTGTTCCTGCCAGGAGGAGGTGTGAAGCACCTCCGCCCGAGCAGACTTTGTTTCTGACCTTCGGGAGCACAAAGACTTTCACCCCATGAGGTAAGAAACGTGTCTGGTGGTGCCTGACTGGTGGGGACCAGTCAGCCAATACACTAGAGGTCGGTCTTTTTCAGGGGGCAGCTCTAAAATTCCCTCAGAGTGCATTTTATAAATAAATACATCACTGCTATCAGTGTGGGTTTGTTATGCTGAGAAGTTTGATACCAAACTTCTCAGTCTTCAGTAAAGCCATCATGGAGCTGTGGAGTTCGTGTTGACAAACTCCCAGCCCATGTACGCAAAATGGCTTCACTGCACTTACAATGTCTATGAATGGCACAGACACTGTAGGGGCATAATGCTCAGGCAGCTATGCCCTCACCTGTGGTATGGTGCACCCTGCCTTAGGGCTGTGAGGCCTGCTAGAGGGGTGACTTACCCATACCACGGGCAGTGTTGGTGGGCATGGCACACAGGGATGTGTCATCTCAAAATATGTTTCAAGTAAGTGTGTACTGGAATCCCTATGCGCACTGCAAGTTGCATTTAGCATTCGATTCTTGACAACATATACACATACACCTTAAAAAAGTTTTTCAAAAAGAATTCTTTATTTTTTCAGATATGCGATTTTCAAATATTTGGTACATATTCAAAAACTATATTCACATCAATAACAGTTTAGATCAGTAACAACATAAAATACAATGGTTCTTTACCTGTGGATTCCACTTTGTTCTTGCGTCTCCGTATGCATTTCGGGACATTGGTCCCTTCCTAAGGGGCCTCTGTATCAGAATAAACATAATGCTATCACACCAAAACCTACATAACAAGAAGAAACATTTACATCAATCAACATGGATCGTTGAGTGATTAACATATCCATGTGTCAAATCATTAACATCAATATCACGCTAAGCCAGGTTATTGGTAATTCCATGTTTTGTAACAAGCATGTCATGTATTAATGTCATCCTATTTGTCTGGCTCCTACGAATCGGAGAACAGCACATTTCATTGTGCGTAACCAATCACAACTCAAGCTGTCCATAGTGAATCACCAATACACTACCAAGTTTTATCACCCTTGCTGCATGCCACCGTTAACAAATAATTACTTACTCACAATGTAGTGAAATCATCAATCCTTCCAGCAAGAGAAAAGACCATCCAATCCTTCTGTGGATTAATACAATCCTTTAGTGAACTGATTTACGCGAATCTCCTTGTATCGACTCTATTATGAACGTCAACGTACCTTGATTAGCAGATTCGATGACAAAACACATAAACATCAGTTAACAGTCAGTACTCACTATGCAAGCGCCATAGTATCTACCTCTTTTCTACATAAGCTCCTACCCGTTTACTCACGATCGCCAACGTCCTTTCTCCGCTTCACCCGCTTGAACGAAAGCAAAGTCTATTTCCGCGCTTTTATACTGCTTACATCGTCTCTTGATTGTATGAGTCTTCTGCATACACAACTAACAATGGGCTAAAATACTATCAGTCGATTCACATCACTGATCGCGGCCATCTCTTCACTGTCACCATGGCGCTTATGTGAATTCCTTAGAACACCGTACCCATATTAATCCACTGATCACGACTTTACAACTACTTTAACAAGACCACCTCAATTTATACATTAGATTACCAAGTTCAAGATGCGTGATGTTTTCCCTCTGTTTACTGATGTTTTCTGATACAGAGGCCCTTGAAAAAGGGACCAACGTCCCGAAATGCATAGGGCGACGCAAGGACAAAGTGGAATCCACAGATGAAGAATCATTATATTTTATGTTGTTACTGATCTAAACTGTATTTGATGTGAATATGGTTTTTGAATATGTACAAATATTTGAAAATCACATATCTGAAAAAATGAAGAATTATTTTTGGAAAACTTTTTAAGGTGTATGTGTATATGTTGTCAAAAGTCGAATGCTAAATACTTCTTGCAACACGAACCGGAGTCAGGCATCTCTTTGGCACCGTGCAGCATGCTATAGTTATGAAATGTTTTTGAAACACAGGATACATTAATGTGAAACAAGGAGTGTGCTACTCCTATCATTTCTCTGACACAGGGATGTATGCCATGTCAACTCTTCTGTTTGGTCTGCACCAAAACACGCAGTCTGCAATGGCAGTGTGTGGGTGTTACTGTGAGAGGACTCTGAGGGAGGCATAATATATGCTGCAGCCCTCCGAGGCCTTCTCTGGTCACAAGGCCCTTTGGTACCAGGGGTACCTTTTACAAATCTTACATGTGGCCCGGAGGTGTGCCAATTGTGGAAACAAAGTACAGTTTTTGGAAAGAACACAGGTCTTGGGAACCTGATTGGCAGGGACCCAAAGTACACTCAAGTTAGCATCAGTTATCTGGCAAAAAAGTTAGGGGGCAACCATGCAAAAAGGGGCACTGTCCTACATGGAGTCTCTGAAAATGTGACACAACTAAACTACATTAATAAGCACTCTTCTAAACACTTAATAAGAAATGTTTCAAGTGCAATATTCATAGTTTATCAGATATGACTATATTTATCACAAAAAATATTAGTATTCAAAAATAATTTTTCACTCAAAATTCCACTTTTAGGAAAAGCTACTACAAACTGCACCCCTCTGATTATATTTATAAATATCTTGTGTGATATTGACGCGCGAACCGCTGCTGATAGCTTGCTAATCTTTTTTTTTAAATTGTTGTGATGTACTGTGTTTAAACTGCTTTTAAATTGAAGTGGGGCAAAACTTACATTTTTAACTCGAACTCGCTGGTTCCCTGCCGTTTCCCTGAGGCTCTCCACCCCTAGGCCTTAGAACAAATCTGGTCTTCAAACCTTATATTATCGGTGCCCACAATTTCACCATGTATATGGTCAGATCATCACTTAATAAAATTTACGGTCACTACAAATTTTAAACCTAAAACCCCCTCGGTAGTGGGAGGTATGACAAGAAAGTGGAGGACTCTTGATAATTCAGAATTTGTCAAAACATTGGCCAACTCAGTTCCCATTTTTAATACTGATGTTGACTCTATGGAAGAGACCATTTCGAACTGGCTACTACTTGCTTGTAATGTCCACGTTCCACTTACTAAATTTTCTCGTGCCCGCCATTCAGATGCACATAAATGGTTTACCACCGAGCTTAAAACACAAAAACTTGAGCTTCGTCAAAAGGAGAGGAAATGGAGGTTACGATACTCTATGGAAGATAAACAACAGTTTCTGTTAGCTCGTAAAGAGTATAAAAAAGCTATTCTGGAAATCAAAGCAGCTTATTTCTCAGCTAGAATATTAAATGCCCAGAATAAACCAAAGGAAATATTTACGATAGTCAATGACCTTTGTAATGCTGAGAGAATACTCCCCAGTCAGACACCTACCCAAGAGCTATGTAACTCCCTGAATAATTATTTCCTGGATAAAATTTCCATAATCAAAGCTAGTATTCCCATTGCTGTTAGTACAGAACATCTGGACAATCTGCCAACTAATTCAGCCACTATGGCTCACTTTCCTAGTATCTGTCCTCAGACCCTATTAGATTTAATGACCCGTGTAAAATCGGGGTCTCCCACCGATTGCTGCCCACCTTATGTTCTGAGGGACGCCTTTTCTGCCCTATCTCATAGCGTGCTTCCGTTTCTTAACGAGTCTCTTGCACAGGGCAAGGTCCCTAGTGCTTTCAAGAATGCTATTGTGGTCCCGCTTTTAAAAAAACCTGGGGCTGACCCCCTCAATCCCTTGAATTATCGTCCTATCTCTCTCCTTCCCTTCTTGGCCAAAATTTTAGAGGCTCATGTGGCTAAGAGCCTCTCTAACTTCATTGAACAGTCAGATCATCTAGAGCCACAACAAGCCGGCTTTCGACCTGCCCACTCAACTGAGTCTGTAATTCTTGCAGTACTGGACACTCTGAGAGCTAATGCAGACAAGGGCATTCCCCAGGCCCTGGTGCTCCTGGATTTGTCGGCCGCGTTCGACACGGTCGATCATAAAATTTTGATGGACCGTGTCAGGCAGGCCGGTATACAGGGCACCGCCTACAACTGGATAGGGTCCTTCCTTGAAGGCAGAGCCCAAGCAGTGCGACTTGGTCCTTTTACTGCCTCTAAGCTCGCTACTACATGCGGGGTGCCACAGGGTTCATCCCTATCCCCCACTTATTTAATCTTTACCTTAAGCCCTTGATCCACTCATTGAAGAATAGAAAGATAACTTCCTTTAACTATGCTGATGATCTCCAGCTTGTTTTTACCTTAGATTCTCCTGATTCTGTCCTTGAATTCCAAGCTACTATGCTTCATATTCAGCATTGGATGGATCTCAACCATCTCAAACTCAACCCGGGCAAGACGGAATTAGTGCTGCCTGGGAAGAGTGAGATCTCCTGGGGCCCTCACTTTTGGCCGACAGAATTGGGAAACCCCCTACTCCCTCTCTTTCTGTGAAAAGCTTGGGTGTCACTATAAATGCAGACCTCTCGCTTAGAGGACAAGTGGGGGCAGTGGTTTCCTCCTGCTTTTTCCAATTGCGAAAGATTAGGAGGATTGCCTACTTGCTGACTCATTCAGCCCTGACTCAGGTGGTGATAGCTTTGGTTCTCTCGCGCCTTGATTTTTGAAATTCCATCTATCTGGGTCTGCCTCTGTTCCTACTTAAACGCCTACAATTGGTACAGAACCAGGCTGCGAGACTAATTTATAAACAACCTAAATGGCAATCCGCCAGACCATGGTTATCTAAACTTCATTGGCTACCTGTCGCACAACGTGCAGCTTTTAAGACAGGGTGCTTAATTTTCAAGGCTTTGCATTGTAAGAGCCCCAAATTTGTAAGCAGCATGATTACGAAGTATGTTCCACTTCGTAACCTACGGTCAGCCCATTCTCATTTACTGACTACCCCTGTCATTAAACTCAAACGGCAGGGTGGATGTAGGTTCTCCTACCTTGCCCCTAAATTCTGGAATTCCTTACCTCTGGCAATCAGGAAGTGCGACAACCTGCTGGGTTTTAGAAAGGTGCTTAAGACCTGGTTGTTTGAGCAAGCTTACGCATAGTCTAGTGTGCCGAAATATTGTTCAAGATTAGCGCCATGAAACCTCTTTGGTGACCGTGCGCTTTAGAAGTTTCTGTTAACATAACATAACATAACAAACACATTAATAAAACTTTATTAATCAGCCCTTTAATTAGTAGACATCGTCATCATCTTTAGTTGCTTTTGAGAATTTACCCCTGCCATTTTCATCTGGTTGTAGACATGATTCTTGAGATTCTCTAATCCACCTCCATCAATTTGTTTTCTTTTCTTTAACCTATTTTCCCTTTTACCTTTGTTTTTCTATCTATTAATCATACACTCAAAAAACGTTATCAAAAGAAGCAGAACAATTGCACAAATCATTATGATTATTATAGGGGTTAAAATAGCCTGGAAAGCATTTCCACCTAAATTATCTAGCCATTCTCCAACCTTACCAATACTCTTCCCTAACTCACTAAACCATGAACCAACAGCTTCCCTCAAGCCAGGTTCCCCAAAAGAAGTAATCTCATGTGACAGATTAGTTAGATTAGTCACAAAAGAATTAATAATTCTACTATTGTCTGTAATAAATGTACAACACCTCTTAGCTGTTATCACCTTACATACTTCACCCTCTTTCGTCAAGAGAATATCCAATGCAAGACGATTTTGCATCACCATAGCCCTAATAGTTACCATTTCTACATTTACTTTCTTAAATGACCTCACTGTGTCTATTGCAGCCTATCTACAATTGTAGACAAACGCCATTCAATGCCACCCCCACAGAATAAATTATGGCACCTAATATATCTAAAACTGCTTGTCCAAAACTATGTCTGACTCTTTTCAAACTATGTTCACTATTTAATTAATTCATATGATAAACTCTAGGAAACACTAAAGCTAAATAACATGAAACAGCTCAATTTCTCAGCAAATTGAAATAAGCAGTGTTCCCACAGACATAATAAATTCCCCTCAAAATAGGTTCTCCACACAACAAATAATGTCCACTAACTTAATAAGTTCTATCACACACACTCTCTCTCCTACAAATTCTACCTTACAGCCCTTTGAAGAACTACAGTTTACCATACACAACTCAACCCTTCTCTCCTGTTCCATTCTTTTTTTTTTTTAAATCAGTTTTTATTAACACATGCATAACAAGTACATTGAATATAGGAGATGCATGGACAAATGCATAACGTTGTAGTAGTACATATACATTGGTACGAAGTGGCAATGACACAGGTGGGGATTACAACCGGTTTGGCCTTCTCAGGGCCACATTCAGTGTTGATCACAGTTACAATCTGGGGAAAAGATAGAGAATAAAGAATAAAAGCAAGAAAAGGGGGGGATCTCCTCTAATTTCTTTCGTTCCCCGGGTCCCGGCTCCTCCTGTTCCATTCTTGATCTAGGCTGTAAACCCGACAACCTGAATTTCTCTTCCTCTTTCATCTGTTCTAATGCAATCTTCTGTTCTTTCCAGTCTCTCACATCTTTTACGACTCTCTCATTGTATTCTCTAATAAAATTATGCTCCTCACTACTCAAAAGACACATATAACCTTGATCAGTGTTAGTATCATGTTTGTTTTGTGCAATCACTCTCAAAATCTATTACATATAATTCCTTTATTGCCTTCTCTAATTGGCAAAGCCTGTAAAGACACATTAAAACCAGTCAAATAAGGAGAAAGAAAATCATCATGGTTAAAAATTGCAATATATATATAGTGCAAGTAAGAATAGGAAGCTGTACATATGTAGAACCCTCCCCAGCTAACTCAGGAAGGTATACACAAACATAACACCCGCTAACCTTCATTATATATACATATTCTCTAATCATTTTAGTATAAACTTAGCCTTAATCCACTAATTAAATATTCTTTATTCAGTGGTATATTATGGTTTAACTCATTTATTTTAGAAGTAATCTCAACATTAGCATCATTACACAATCTGACGCATATCCCACAGAAGTGAGAAAGTACAACAACAGTTCCACTAAAACTGCTAATGTTATTATTATTAACACTAACCCTACGCTTTTACAACATTGCTGTACTCCATCATCTATTGAGACAAAAACTCCTTTTTTGGTAATAATCCAAAAAAACAAAAAATGTCTTTAAAACAATAGTATTTTTCTTGTTTTCTTATTACTTTATTAAAACAATAATCAAAACAAAAATTCTAAATAGTATTTTCAGTTTCTTTTAAAAGTTAATTTTCAAAAGTTTATTTCAGTTTGATTCTCAACTCTCTTTGTTCAAAAGTAATCTCAAAAATGTTATCGCAAAAAGCATCTTTATTCAATTCAAGGTGGTTCTTCTTCTGTGTTGAACTCAGTCTTTGTTTTACTCTCAAACTTGTACTGGTATTGATTCACCAATGTATGGTCATCCAGTACAGTTTCATTTCTTCTTCTTCTTCAAAGATTGTAGCTAAATACACCAACACAGGCGAGGCATATTTTCGATTTGGAACTCTCTTTCTTGGTGAGCTCTTGGTCACTGGTAATTCACTTCCACTAGTTTCAGAATCTGTGGGTTTCTCAGGCTTTTCTTCTGGTTCACAGTGTTTTCTTTTTCAAGTTATCTTCCTTGGAATATCTTTATCAACTCTTTCTCATTCAGAAACAATCTCTGTCAATGTTTCCTTATTCTCCAAGGAACTTCAGCTTAAGCTCAAACTCAAACTTGAACTTTGATCAGCTTTGTCTTTGCTGCTCTGTTCACTGTGAACTACTTCTTTCTTTTGGGGCTCTTTCTAACTTTGTTCCTCAAAGGCAGCGTTTCACTACCTGGATCAGAGGCTACTTCTTCTTGCTGCCTCCCATGCCTTTGTCTTTTGCACTATAACAGCTTTTCACTCTGATCTCAGTCCAGAAACTGGAATTCAGGAATTTCAAATTGTTCATCAGAGCTTTCACCAACCCGAAACTTCACAACTTCATTTTGCTTTTGCGCATTGTCTTCACCAGTTTCAAACTTTTCAAATTTTTCACCCACTCTGGATTCACGGTGCGAACTTGAGCTAGACATTGAGGTTGACTTTGTACTTGAATCTGTATGCTTGACTCTGGACCAGCTGATTTGTCTACTGCTTCAGCTACTCTCACTCCCTTTGTGTGAGCAGCGTCAATCCAGTGTGGCACACCAACACACTTTAAGCAGTATTTGTCATCAATATTATCTGATATGGCCCCTTCCAGTGTTCTCCAAGGCACCCTTTCCTGACGTGCTTTTGGATCACAATCTAATCGTCTGAGTTAAGGCTATGGCAGGCAGTATCTTTGGATTCTTCTGTTGCCAGATTCACCTGATAAGAGACAGATTTCACCAAATCAACTAGATCCTTGCAATAATCTAGCACAATGTAATCTACAGCTAAAGGAACATATGCAAGCCTCATTGCTCCTCTCATGATAATCTCTTGGGGGCGATAAACAGGTTTTTCCGTTGGGAGTACTTCTCTTGCTCATCAAAAAAAGAGGAATGGCATCAGGCTATTTTAAACTACATGAAGCACATAATTTTGCCAGTTTGTTCTTGAGAGTGCAATGGCTATTTCCACAATTCCTGAAGATTGTGGTCAATAACTACAAATAAATATTTGCTATATTTCAAATGCTGTACAGATTTGCAAAATCTAATTTTTAAAACAAGTTCCACGATTAGTCTCAATAGAAGTAGGAAGTCCAAATCTTGGGTTCAACTCCTCAACAGAAATTTAGCAACTGCAAGGCTATCTGATCTTCTGGTGCGAAACGACTCCACTCATTTAGAAAACCAGCAGATAACTACCAGGATGTACTTCAAACCATTACAATTTGGCATCTCAATAAAATCCACTTGGAGTCTTGTAAATGGGCCTTCTGATTTGCCAATATGATTTATAACAGTAACCTTTCTTTTGCCTTGATTATTCAAATAACATATTATACAACGTCTGCAAACATCTTCAGCAACATTTCAAAATCCTGTATTTTCCCAGTAATTCTTGAATGTTCTAATCAGACCTGCATGGGACCTGTTATGCAAATATTTTCAGATGGTATATAACATTGAGTCAGGCAAAACATATTTATGCCTAGCATTCTCATACAAATCTTGATAATTGTTCTTGTAGCCTAGCTCCCTCCCATTTTCTTTTCTCATCTTCTGGGGATCCTACTAAAAATCTCTTAGTTCACTCAAATAAGTCTGCATTGAATCCATAAAGAAACAATTTACATTATCTGTATTTTGTATTGAATTAGCTCCCAGTTCTCCATTTTCACCCTCTTGTACATCTCTCATCTTGTAATGCACAATATTTGGCCACTTGAATCACATACATATTTCCAACCATGACCATGTCTTTTCCAGTTTTATGGGCAATACATTTGACAACAGCAATTTTCTTTTACTTTTGTATAACCTTCAACAATTCCAGTATATAGGCATCATTTTTATAGGGGCTCCTGAGGATGCTAAAAAAAAACCTTTGTGACCATAGTTGACCTTAGTCATGGGCAACTCCAAAGCTATATTGGCTCTCGGTGTAAATTGTCATTGCCAAATGTTCTCATAAGCGGCAAGCTGTCACTAATGCAACCAATTCTGTCACTTGTGCTGAAGTTATGTTTGGCAGAAAAGATGCTTTAAAAGTCTCAGATATGCAACATACTTTATAGTCAGCTCTCAGTGCTCCATAGTGGTCTCTCAAGGAAGAGTCATCAACAAACAATGTCCAATCAGCCATTTCCAAAGGTGTCTCTTTAATGTCTGGTCTTGATTTTATACATAACTCTGTCAGTGGCGGCTGGTGGAATTTGAAACTGGTGAGGCGTATGCAGAACGAATCAACGCATGCGAGCGAAGCGAGCGAGCCCGACGGCAATAAAGGGGGTTCGGGGGGGGTTCTCCCCCCGTGAAGAAATTTTTAAAAATTGGCATCTTTTTAGTGCGATTTTCAGCACTATTTCTGTGATAAATGGACTAAAAATTCAGTTCTTCTAGGCATTCATAACAGAAAACTCATACATTATTTCAGAGAATATCTGGGTTGCCAAGCAAGTCTGACTTCTGAAGAGGGCTAGGGTACTAAGCAAGACTGCTTTGGCTCTACCCTTTCCAATATAAAACACTAGTTAGCGATGTGAACAAGTTCAATAGACAATCTGGGTTCTAGGGAGAGTCCCTCTCCTGAGAAAGAAATTAAAAAAGATTGGCAAATGGTGCATTTTAAAGCAAATGAATGCAGCGATAAAGCAAGGCTTATTAAGCTCACACGATGTCAATTTCACATGATGTCAATTTGTAAAATTCGGCGCACAATTTAGTTTTAATCATTCCATTAACTGTAGCGCGCTCTATTCTCACAAATATGTGCGCCAAAATTAAATAAATAAACAAAAATATTGGGTGCATTTCCTCTAACAATAACGGCTTACCATGCCGACAAAGTGCCTTGTGTTGCATTGGAAATCGAGTCCAGTGTGGAGAGGGGAAGTGGGAAAACGAATGGGCAAATGGAAAGAGAAAACGAGCAAAGGGAAGTTGAAGATGGAACATGGCAAAGGAAGGGGAGGGGTGCTAACTGCTTGGAAGATGGAAGGGGAAGATGGCGCCCTTGTGCCAGATGGCTCAGAAATAGCATGGGTGTTATTTGCAGACAATGATCTCGACCCTTTTTGACGAGAACATCTGTAGGATCAGACTGTCAACAAGTTCTAATCAGAAAGGGCACATCCAGATCAGAACCAGGGAGTTGCCCTCTGCGTTAGTGATGAGTGATACGCCTATTAATGTGCTGGGGCTATATTAAGAAGAGTGACCCAAATACCTTCCACTACCAGACACTACGTGCTCATATAATCAGTCTCATTAAGGAGCGTCTGGATCCCTGTATTCCAGCGCAACCTCTTCCAAGAGCAGCTGCATCTGGCGCTTCCTTAGCCAGGACAACACAGCATGGCCCAGTAGCAGCACAGCCTGACACCACACTGCAGAGGCCATTGGCAACAGACCTGACCACCTCCTCTGTGACCACCATCTCAGGAGTAGCGCTGGACACCTCCAAGCATCACCGCGCAACACCCCTGGCACCCCACTGCAGCATTAATTAGAATCCTCCTCAATACCACCAACTAACCATTCACAACAGCACCGCTTGGTGCCCACTGAACCAACAAATGACCTGCCACCGTAGAAGCTGTCAGCCAGAATTACATCAAGAAACCCAAATAAAAGAATAGAAATTGCACAGAACACTCCAAAATGCAATTAATTAGATTTCAGTGAGGCACACCAAGGGCGTTGTAGTAGGGTTTACTGCGGGACCCTGCTTGGAAATTAAACAGTCTTCTAGCGGTCACAACTGGGGTCAGAGGTGTACAGCTCTCCTGCTAGGAACAGAGGGTCTTGGAACAAGCTGGGCTACTTCGAATAAGATGCACCAGATTAGAAAGTTGCAAAATATCAAAATCTTCTTACAGGGGCCATCCCGGTGCCCATAATGAGCTCCATTTGATTCATTTTACCTCATGCCAGCCATCGATGCCCCACGCAGCCCGAGCAGTGGGCGTGGGTTGGGGAGCTAGAAGGAGCCCCAGTCTCCATTTAAGGAAGGCACAGCTTCATGTATAAGTCCCCTGGGGAGTGACCACCAGCTCTTTTTTGCCCCATTCTATATGTCAAAAGCAGCTCTAGCTGGTGGCGGGCACCCGCGAGCCGCTTGGTTTTCAAGGCTACCTGTCTGTAACCTGCCACATGCCCAGGGCATCGCAGAGCCCTCGCGTGGCACCGCAGATGAGGCCGTCTTCCGCAGCATCTGTTCCACCCTGGCACCAGGCGCGCCCTGTCACCGGACTCCCAGTGTCAGGACAGCACGCATGGCTTGGTGCCATCCTGGTATCTCGGAGGGCCCTGGGGCACCGAGGACTCCCTGCCAGTCATGACTCCCGAGTCCTACCCTTAAACCTCTGTGTTTAATAAAGGAGACAGTTCAGCTGGCACGGGATAGCAACGTGATGCAGACCGTCTGTTCTATTTCCATATCTTGTCATTTGGGTGTTTTAAAAAGCGCCTGAGTGCTGCTTTAAGCTTCTTCTTAGCGCTCCGATATGTTCTAAAATACAAAATACTAATTAATAAACTGCCGTCACTAACAGCACTACACTGGCCAAGGCCACTGGCATGGCACGATGCCCACCGTGAACCGAGTGCAGAGAAGCCTGTCACTGCCACCCCGCCCTCTCTCGTCCCCAAACCTAGCTGCAGAGACATGAAGACATTCCTACCTGGGCTGCTGTCCATCGCCTTCTTGCTGGCACCGCAGCTGGCAGGTCGCTCGTTACTGGCGGGCTGGTGGCCCAGGGAACTCCCGGTGGCTCCGGCAGGGGCACGCCAAGGTCAGGTGGCTCCGGAGGGTGGTCAGACGTTGGGGGCCGGGAGTCAGGGGGTTCTTCTGCCCCAGTGCCAAAGACAGGAAGTGCAGCGCTGCACCCACGTGCCACTGCTTAGGCGCCGAGCCTAATGTAACCTCAAATGATCGCTACGGGTAGACGCCGGATACCGTCCCTCAACTGCTCTGTCCTGTCACATCGCTGAGATTGTTTTTTTGGCTATGCGAGTCCAATTATATAGGTAGCAAATGATATGTGGACAGCCTACGTCACACACCACACTGACAGGACCGGCGCCCTCATTTCTGGGAGACCATTTGACCAAAGCAAGCCTGCGAGGTCACGTCACTAACGAAATGGCCATTGGCCAATCACAGTGCGGCAGTGCCACCACCCACGCGGGGCACCCAATGCTTTAATGCCTGCCCTCAGGCTCAGGCTGCGCGGTGTCTCAGCCAATACAGACGCTGCATTAGCAGCGCCAGGATTGGCTAGAGCAGGGAGAGGGCCCGCCCATTAGGAGACCGGGGGCTGCTGCATGAAGCAACCCTCGGCCTCTCGGGCCCCCCCCTCGCTCTCCTACAGGATGGTAGTAGGTGGCTGTTACAGTGCGCATGTTCGGGCTGGTCATAAAAATGACCAGCCCAAAATCGAGCATGCGCACTATTGCAGCTGCGCTTAGTGCGCGCTGCTGCCTGCTGTCACTCAACCCTTGCTGCCGCAGCCCCGCCCCCACCCCCTTCAGCCGCAGCTGCTGATTGCCTCGGGCGTGTCCCGGAATATCAGCGCGAGACTGGGAGAGACTGCCAGTGCCGACTGCGAGTAGTTTAACTAATTATAAAACTACTGGAACTAGTTGCTTGCGTGAATGGGGACATGTGGCTAGTGGGGCAACGCCCCAGCGCCCCAATGGACGCACCGCCACTGAACTCTGTCTTGATGATTTATATCGATTTTAACATAGATCAGCCTAACAGTTATGTGTTTTTAATGTGTGCTCTTATGATTTTATTGTAAAATCGAATAAAGCTTATTTGAATCGAATTGAATTGACATAACTCAGTCCCCTCTATACATTTGTGATCTGGTTCATGATCAATCTCATCATTCTCCCTACCTTCACAACTCTTGTCTCAAACAGGAAGCAGTTTTGCGGGGTTTAAAACATTTCATCTCCTCATTGAGATGTTTTCTGTTGCAAATATGATCTGCTCATAATGAGTCAGTCTGCTGTTGGTTTTATGCTGTGTTCTTGTTATGGTCAAAAATATCTCACCTGAAACGTAATATAGCCAGAGCTTGGAAAGGAGACATGGCACCAAGGCTCCAGGACTGGGAGGCCGATATGGATTGGTGTATGCAGACGGAAAGGGTGATCTATGAAGGGAGAGGATGCCCCAAAAAATGGACCAAGATTTGGGGGGAACGGAATAAAACGAGAGGATTGTTGTGTGTACCATTTACTGATCCCCCTTTGCAGGAATGCATAACTCCTTGAAAATCAGCGGTCACAATGTAGAACTGACGGTATGTAACATAATGGTAATGTTGGAAGGTAGCGACAAATTGATGGTGGTAAATGTACGAATGCACTGTATCACTTTATTGTATGCTGTTATGTTTTTGTTTTTCTTATTCAATAAAAAAGAATTAAAAAAAATATATATATCTCACCTGAATGTGGATCATATATAATTAAAGTATGGCCCATAAAAATCCCTTCACTTTGTTCAATAGCAATGCAAACAGCTGCAACTGATTTCAAGCGACCTGGAAGACTTACAGCTACTAGGTTCAACAGAGCAGAATGCCACTGGGCGCATTAAACCTCCATGGTTCTGTGTCAGAATCGAAAGTGCACATCTATTTCTCTCATGGTTGAATAGAAAAAAATGGTAAATTGTAACCATGCATCCTGAGTGCAAGCGCATGACACAAGTTCTCCCAGTTTCTTAAATGCATTAGAGCATTCATCATCACATGGTACCAGATCTTGGACATCACTACATGTCAACCTTATTAAAGGTTTTGCAATCAAGGAGAAGTTTGGAATCCACTGATGACAGTATCCAACAGTTCCAAGAAACATCCAAACCTCCCTCTGGGTAGTTGATTGACTCATTTTGAGAATGCAGAAACATGTTCTTTTGAGACTTTCCTCACGTCTTTTTCAATATCGTGTCCAAGATAGATGACTTCCTTCATACAATACTGCATTTTTATTGAGTAAACCTTAGGTCCATTTTCAGCTAAATGATTTAACAAGGCAAAAAAAAGTTTACAACCCTTTTGTCTTAGAGGCAACCAGTAGGTCATCAATATACTGCACTAAAACTGAATTGCATAGCAACTTCAAACTCTCTAGCTCTTTCTTCAGGATTTGACTAAAAATCCAAGGACTTTATTCAAAAATTGAAATGCAAAGAGGAATTGTGATTCCTCATGCAAAGGAACTGAGAAGAACACTTGGCATGGTACACAAAGACTGTATACCATTCTGCTCTGATGTGATTTGAAACAAATCACTGTTGGATTAGGTAACACTGGACAAAATGGAACAATAATCTTATTAATCTTGCAGAGATCTTGTACGATTCTCCACTTGCCATTCAGCTTTTTAATTCCCATCATGGGAGAGTTCCAAGGACTACTGAGTACCTCCCGAAAAATTCCTTGCTCAATCATCTTTGCAATCCCTGGTTTCATTCCCTCTTCTGCCTCCTTTGTGAGTCTGTATTGTCTAGTTATAGGAAATATTGCAGCTCATTTAACTTTTATTTTGGCTGGCTTTGCTCTTTTATCCAATCCAACCTCTTTCCCAGTAAAATCCCATACCTCATCTTCAACAGTTTGTCTTAAATCCAGAGGCAGGTCATCTTTGGTTAAAATAGCACAACTCTTGAATCTGATGAATTTATTTTGAATATCAAACCTTCATCTTGTGTTTCAATCAGAACACCATCTGGTGTACAGTAAATCACACAATTCATTTTGCAAAGCAAGTCCCTTCCCAATTAGTACACAGGACTCGAATTTTCACTAAATAAATTGCTCTTCATTCTCTGGAACATCTGCTGTAACCTGATTAGCAATTTATTTATTATTGATCCCTGCAACTTGGACTTCTCTCCCCGAATGGGGCTGGTTTGAGACCTCCACAGAACAAACTATAGAATGGGTAGCCCCCGTATAGATCAAAAATGAAACAGGATTCCCATTGATGTCTCCGTCAATGTATGGGCCACTTTGGTCTACCTCTAGGACAGGTACCCTGCACTATAGGGCCTCTTGTTCCTCATGGTTTGCTAAATCATTGTTGCTAAAGGCATTGACATTCAAAATTATTTCTGCCTCTACACACCCTGTTCAGAATTTTGAATATTAAAGAACCATCACATAATTTCTCTGCATCTGTGGAAGTTGTTCCACATTACCCTGAATGCTATTAGGATTCTGACGGCACTCCTGTCGTACGGTTCCTACTTTCTCAGTAAGACTGTGCGTTTAGGCAACATAAGCTTCAGAACTATGTAGGACTGAGTCCATTCATACCATCAGAATATGTTGACTTAATTCCTGGCTAGCACAGCTTGCCAATGCCATCTGGGGCCCTAAACTGACAGGGCACAGGATGGTGTCTGCAACTTCAGAACATGACAACCTAATTCCGCCCAAGGAAATTGTTGAAACAGATCTTACCCTTTTGTTAGTAGCTCAGGCATGCCCAAAACTAAACACAAGAAGTACACAAATTGGTATTTCGAACATTTATTGAAGCAATTGTACTCTTGTGTAAAATATGTGCACTGCAATGATTAATAGAATGGAGCAAAACAATGTTACCAGCGTTACAAGAATGGTGAACTGAAAGAAAAATTCAACAGTTGTACATTTACAATGGATTATATGAATACATATAATTGCACTCCTACCTAGAGCTGCCTATCCATAGTACCTTGGAGTGGCCTAAATTTCCATTTACCTGTGGACGTGTGTCATCTGGCAGCCAGCCTTGATATAGCACAAGGCGTAGTCCTCTACAGGATGGTGTTGGAATTCAACTGGGCTAGAATTCAGGCATGGGGCGACCTTCGACAATCTATCAAGATTTTCCTCTGTCTACACAGAGGTGTGGTGCAGTTTATATAATAAACCGGACCTATTCATTTTGTGCCTTAGTCCTGGTCCTGTTGTCATTGTTGATTCTATCCATGCAGAGCTGTCACAGAACGGACAACAACATTTTGCGGTGTGTACTAAGTTCTTGTATAGAATGATCTACGGTCAGATAATATGCCTAAGAAGAAATGTAATTAAGCAAACCATTTCTGAGTGCATTATGTCACGAGGCCATGCAAGCAAATGTGTGTTAAACGTCATTGTCTAAAAAGATGTCAAGTTTAAACGTGAGCATGTAAAATGGAAGTGTTGGTGCCCAGGGCCTATGCAAGCTCAGGTCACTCCCTCTTCCAGTGACTGATCTTCCCACAGAACTGATAAGCTGTATTCTTTTTCATCATTTCAACATTTATATTCATACCATCATCTCTACCACCACCTTGCATCCACATTTGATTCACTCCATTCATACCAGACTGAACAAAATTCATATTTGAACCAATTTGATTCCGGGAACCTTTTTCCAATTGCTTTATTTGGGCAGTTATCAACATCTCCTTGATTCTTTTCTGTTTCATTTCAAGATATTCACTACTACATTTCACCAATTTCAAAATCTTCAATATTTTCTTTATCTGCCAACACAACTCCTGCTTAATGTGATTACTAATGTCCGGCATCAAACCCATCACGAAAGCAGACACAAATCCACTGGCCCCATCCCTTTCTGGGCCTTCTACTTCACTAAAGCTCTTTAAAATCTGCATAGTTCTCTCATAAAAGGCATGCACTGACTCTTTCTTCTCTTGTGAGGTTCTCAAACGTTTATTACAATTCATATACTTTTCAGGATATCGATTTTTTAAAATACCCAATTGCATGCTGATATTTAGTAGCTACCTCTTCAGAAGGACCACCACTAGGCGTAATCCTAGCCAGTTCTTGTATGGGCCATCCAACAAAAGCCTTAAACTCCATCCACAAATCACAAGGAACCACAGTTTCAAATACCATATTCAAATCAGTCCACAACATCTGGGAACTATGTGTCAATTTATGCATCTCTTCATACATTTTTCCTGGATCCTCTCTCAATTTTGGAAAATTATTAGTAAATACATAGAAATCAGCTTGAGTCCATGGCAAATGCACAAAATTCCCTCCACAAACTTCTCTAAAGGGAAACTCTAAAACTCCTCCTGTCCCAACTTATTGATCACTTGTGACACCTCTCACCCTACTTTCAGTCCCTTTCATTCTCTTTATATTTGCTCTCCTTTTCTTCCATCTTTCTCGATATTTCTTTAAATTACTCCAATTCCTTGTGCTCTCAATTAAATCTATAATGTGGGCCCTTCTTGTGATTAAACCCATTTCTTTAATCACGTCAATTCTATTTTGTAATTTTGTTTTACAATTTTCATCTTGCTGATGTCAACCACTAATTCATCGGCTAATTCTTCAAATTTTTGTGTGCTTCATTTGGACATGTGGTTGTTTCATTAATCTAATATCCCATTTCATCAGCATTGTAAGCCAACAATCTATTTAAGTCAACATTTCCCTGCAACATTTCACCAAATTAAAATGTTAAAATACCAATATTAATTTCTTTAGGAGCGTCTTAAACTACCACTGTTTTTACAGGTGTGGCACCTTGAGTCTCTACTCTCAATTGTGTACCTCCACTTGTGCTAGGGAAAGCACAATTGTACCACCATTCCCACAGCACCTGAATCAGAACCTCAGCTAGTCCCACATGTCCCTATTGGTAATGCTGTGTATGAGGAGGTCTATAATCCAAAAGCTTGTTTAAAAAATGATTCTCCTCATCAGAATCATTATTCTGCTTCTCGTTTTTTTGTCTTTTCCTTATCATTTGTTTCTTTCACTACAGCAAGAAAGGCTTTTACACACTTGATCATATCCTCCCTCCATTTTTTTGTTTCTCCCATTTATTGTCAAGCCAATGTCTAAATGAGCCCTTGATCTATTTTGCCAATTTCTTTCTCTCTTTCTGTACCACAATTCTATCCCACTGGTTTAGAGCCTCAAATTGTGTAGGTCTGGGCATCTGATGATTCATGTCACACATAATCTGTCAAAGAAAATCAAACTTTTTAGTATTAAAGGTACTCTGTAAAGGAAACTGTAAATCTTTGTCAGAAGCCGTATATTCATTCCGTTCAAAGATCCAGGTTCATGTATGAAACCCAATGTCCTTCATCATTTCGTATGCAGGTCTTCCCTCTGCTGGTATTTTCTGACCCTCTATAGCAGGCACAACTGAAACCTTTGGCTTTTTCAACACATTCCCCATTATTTCTACTTAATCCAAACTCAAAATCACCTCAAAATCACAACGAACAAACTAGCGGACAACAACCAATCACAGCGCAGCTCTGTCAAAGGACAGCCTATCACAGCGAGGCTTTGTCAGCAACCAACCAATCTGAGCACTGCATTGTGGTGATGTCTCGCCAATCCCAACATAGCTGCCTGGCTGGCTAACCAATCACAGTACGACTTATCGGTGAACAAGGGAAAGAATTCTGAAACCTCTTTAAACCAATCAACTGAACAAACCCTTGTCTGTTTATCCTGGATAGAAAAGAAAAGTCAGTAACTCAAGTAAGACAATTCAATCACAATGATGAAACTTCAGAAACAAGAATAAAGTTCAAAATCAAGAACAGAAAATCAAAACGGTTCACAGACTTGTGCCCGTAACTAAAATTCACACCAGGCAGACTCCTGTCCAGCAGTAATCCACCCTAGTCAGTGCTCTTGCTCTCGTGCACTTAACAGCAAGAATCACAAACACAAATTAAACTCTCAACTTACAAAAGAAAAGTTACATAGCTGCCAAGTTTCCCGGGTCCATGCATGATGTGCTACTCCAGTTCAGGTTTTTTTCTTTGATTTTTGGGACTTGTAGTCCTGTTTTATAATGCAATAAACAAGACTACAAGGTTCAGAATTCAAAGAAAAACCCCAAACTGGAGCAGCACATCACACATGGACCTGGGAAACTTGGCAGGGCTGAACTTGTTAGCTCAGAATCCCTATCAATATGTATGTGCCACCTCGCTCTACACACCACTTTATACAGACAAGTAAACCCAATATATCTTGAGATCATGGATTTCAATGAACCTAGTAATCAAACCAAACCCCCAATAGAACCAGTAGAACTTCAAATACGTTCACAAATATGAATAATACATTAGTACAACAGGAATCAATCCACCAATTGAACCCACAGACATCATCGCATATCCAAACAACTCACAACATTTCTCAAACATATACTCCAACATACATTACAAATACATACACCACACATAAATCAGTTCATCCTATCCATACTTACACTCTAAATCGTTCAGGAACACACAACAAGTCACTTCTCATGCGTTTCCAGCACCAGACCTTTTGTCAGAGTTCCAAAAACTCCTTTCTCCCTCCGACTGGGTATTAAGAACTATGAAATGTATGGAAAATCTTTTGTGGGACCCCTACCAAAGAGCAGGTCCTTTTGCGCAACCATCCTCTGCTACTGATTTTGTGGGTGCAGAACCCCAATATTATAATGCACCCCAAAATTTAGATTATCCCAAAATTTACCTCTAGTGGTTCTGCTCCAGCATCCTTGATCTTGTGATAAGAGTGACCACCCTCCTCAACATCAGGCCCAACAAATTTAGCAGAGTAATAAAATATTGACTGGGACCACTCGTTTTGTTTCGTTTAAAATCTTTATTCGATCTATTAAAAAAAAGATCATAAAAGCACAAATTCATCATATCAAGCCATTAAAAAACCATAAAACAATTTACAATCATGATTTTGGGTAACCTTTACAGTGATTCAAGTTAGCGTGCCCATCGACTTTCTCTTTCTCATGCAAGCCCACAAAAAAGATGCTACTGAAAAACAAATATACGGATTAGGTAAAGACTTCAAAAAATACAGTGCCACCCTACATTGTTTAAAGTTTTGATGTCTTAAAATGAGTGAAATGAAAGCTTCTCTTTCTCTGTAATAAAATTTGCAAAACAATACCAAATGTAAATCAGTTTGGGGTGAGACATGGACACGGGATGAGGTCAGCATGCTTGAACTTCCTCTCTGGGAACCCAAGCATCAGAGGGATAAAATTAAGACGGAAACGCACCAGAATAAATCTGTGTTGAGGCATAGTAATACGTGAGAGATAGAAATAGTGATGCTCTCCCGCAGGTCTAGGGGGAACAACGGCATAAGCGATAAGCGCCTGTTGGTGACAGATCCTCCCCCTGCGAATAAAAGCAGTCCTCTGCATGTATCGATCAATCAGTTTCTGTTTAGGCCCTCGACTGGATCCGCTCCTTCCTCTCCGGCAGGACGCAGCGGGTCAGACTCCCCCCTTTCCTCTCGGACCCCACACCTACCACCTGCGGAGTCCCCCAGGGCTCCTCCCTCAGCCCGACGCTCTTCAACGTCTACATGGCTCCACTCGCCCCCATCGTCAGAACCTACGGACTCAACATCGTGTCATACGCAGACGACCCCCAGCTCATCCTCTCCCTATCCAACGAGCCCAACACCGCCAGACGCAACTTTCGAGAAGGCATGGAAGCCGTCGCCAAATGGATGAAAAACAGCTGCCTACAACTAAACACCAACAAAACAGAAGTACTCATCATGGGCCCAAACCCCGATGCCTGGAGCGACACCTGGTGGCCCCCGCCCTCGGAAACCCGCCAACCCCCACGGACCACGCACGCAACCTGGGAATCATCCTGGACTCAGAGCTCAAAATGGACCGCCAGATCAACTCTGTCTCGTCTTCCTGCTTCCACACCCTCCGCCTCCTTCGTAAGACCTTCAAATGGATCCCCCTCGAACACCGAAAGACCGTCACTCACGCCCTGGTCACCAGCAGACTCGACTACGGCAACGCACTCTACGCCGGAATAAACAAAAACCTCACCCGCAAGCTACAGAACATCCAGAACGCCGCCGCAAGACTGGTCCTCAACCTGCCAAAACACTGCCACATCTCCCAGCACCTGCGCACACTCCACTGGCTCCCTGTCGAGGCGAGAATCACCTTCAAGATGCTCACCCACGCACACAAGGCCCTCCACGGCACCGGACCAGCATACCTGAACAGCCGACTCAAATTCCACGCACCCCAAAGGACCCTACGATCAGCCCAGCTCTCCTACGCCGTGGTCCCCCGCACCAGAAAGACCAGATCGGGAGGCCGCTCCTTCTCCTTCCTCGCGGCCAAAGCATGGAACGCCCTTCCGCTCCACCTCAGACAGACAACATCGCTCCCCATCTTTGCAAGAAACCTCAAAACCTGGCTCTTCGACAGACCCTCTCCTTGATGGATGGAACCTGCAGCCCCCCTCCCCCCTAGCGCCTTGAGACCCTTACGGGTGAGTAGTCGCGCTTTAACAAACCCCCTGATTGATTTAGAAACGTTCCTACAGGAAGCTGGGTCTTTAAACAGCTCCTCCTGCCCGATGGCTCTTAGCTCAGCTTCCACATAACTGAGCCAACCGATCCCACTGCGACCCTCCAACCTGAGGCAATCACCAATAATGCGTTGGGTTAAATTAACCGTCGTCCTCCGCCAGATGGAGAGCCACAGTAGGATCGGTGCCAGCCTAATGCAATCAGACAAGTAAGGGAGTTCTAATTCAAGGTGAAAAATGAAATTAGATGCTGAAGGTGGTAATGAGACCTTAGACTTAAAAAAGGTGTCTTCCATTCTCTGCAATTGCTCGGGACCACTCAATAACTGAGTTTTAGATCAGTGAAAAGTTAAAGGCTTTTATTATGAAAATCTCAAAATAAGCATTGCAGAGAAATGCAATATATGTGCCATGAGGGCTCAGATACAGAGTACATAGTCAGAAATTAGAATTATTTCAAGTCCCAATAAGCATAAATAATTATAAAGACAGCATCTCTAATTGAAAAGGAAGTATCTCGATAAATTGATAGATTCTCTACAAATGAGACAGAGTCCTGCGAGGAAAACGAAAAGTCTATGGTCACCCCCAAAACCAGGGCGTTTTTACATACATTTTATGAATACAAGATGTGTAAAACCTGAAAATGCACCATGCATGACTAGTGATAACACATATTTAGCAAATCAGGAATTAGATCGTCACAAGAAACACATAACACTAAGGAAAGGAAAACTCCTTCAGCTTCTGCAGAAACAGCGCAGTCCAGAGATGTATAACACAATATAAAAATAATTTTCAAACAGAGACCCATACAATTGTGATTTCTAGCTGACCCACTTCAGCACTTCTTGTGGAAGGATCCTTGGGAATGATAGATTAAGTACACAAAGTAAGTTTTATTCACAATGCATGCTCTCTAAAGGAAATAACCAATTACGTCACAGTTTTCTGTGCTATGTTAAAACTGTGGGAAGAGAAGACACGCAGGGTGGCATTTATTGGGAGGGGAAACGAGCAGGAGTAAGATGAACAGAACACCAAAACATAATTTATATTTGTAAAATGAAATCTCTGCTAAAATGTGGCACACCTAAACTAAATTACTAAACACACTTCTAAACACCTAATAAAAATCGTTTCAAGTGCAACAATAATAATTCATTAGTTACGACTATATTCATCACAAAAATCATAAGTATTCAAAAATAACTTGTCACCCAAAATTTCACTTTTACAAAAAGCTACTACAGGATGTTCTGTCAACATTCTCCTACTATGACAATGTCAGTGGTCTCAGCCTTACCTGTTGCTATGAAGGGGCAGACTATTCCAACAAGGCTTATGTGCAGCACCCGAGATGCCACGTGATTGGAACGCAGTTCTCAGAAAGTAAGTAAGATTTAGGACATAAACAACAGTGTTTTGCTTATGTTAATCAAGATTCTGATGCGGGGTAGTGCATACTACTATGAACCCTTAGCTGCCCATTTTGAAGCTTATTGAAGGTAGAGTTCGGCATGGGTATCTCAGCTAACTGATTGGGAGTAAGGTTCCGTCTATTTATTAGTCTTTATTGATTTTTTTATTTGCAAATGTACTCTGAAGAGACTGTTAATGCCTTCTTGTTGGTTTAAATGTGCATTGGATCAGATAATAGTGTATAGATTGTCCAATATTTTTATTAGATGGTATTAATACTGAGCTGGTTAAACATGTTAATTTAACTAACAAGCATGATGTGCCCTGAGTGTGCGCTTTACAGTTTTGATTATCTTGTCCATACCTGGTTGCTGGCAATTAGTTTAGGACACCTGCCTAGGAGAATGTTTCCAAGGGTCTAGCTGTGATGAAGCAAGCGGTGTCTAGGTGGATAGTGTCCTGCATCCAGAATTACTAAAATGCAGATTGGTATGCAAAGGAATAACAGAGCTTGGTCTGTGAGTATTTAGTATGCTACCCTTCTATGTCAATGATGTCCATTGCACAGATACACCAAAAGCCTTTTTACATCTTATATTGATGCCTGGTCAGATATGAAAGATCAGCCAGCATTTTCTGCCAGCCCATGTCCCGATCATTATTGTTTCTTTCTACCAAGAATCATCTTGCTGTATGCTATCAGTTTCATGAAAGGTTTGATGTCTCTGATCACCTGGACGCACATGCGCCTGGTACAGCCACAGGTCTAGATCAGCCTGCCATACAATCTCAGAATCACTCACTACATAACATGTCTGAACACCAGCTATATCCCCTTCTAACACACCATCCCCTGCAAACGTCTCTGAGAAGGATAAATCTGCGAATAGTGCTTGACAAAAAAGCAAATAAGCTTGGTGCACTCTTTTATACAAATCATAAATTATAAGCTGCTACCACAAGAAGAGATGCAGCAATTTCCCTTTTATATACCTGCTGTCCTTGCAGGCAATGACCGGGTTACTTACCAGTAATCTTCATTACGCTGAGTCATGTCTTTCTGTCGCAATCATTTACCATTACTCAATCTGGGATTGACTGCATAGAAGGGGGAGCAGACCAAGAGCCAGTTTGCTCCTCCATCGCTTCGTGTAACAGAACATCAACAGGAAACCAAGCAAAGCTTCCTGCTTGCCCAGTTACCAGGATACAAAATCAAGTGGCTCCCAAAATCTCACAAGAGCCACCATTTTAAAGTCAGGCGGTGTCCAGAAATGGAAATACTTTATTGTTTGATTATTAAGTCATTACAATCCATATAAAAGAGACGAAGCTTAAAACATTATTCAAGCGTTTTTCAATGGACTGCTCCCATCATTGTCAATAAAAGTAAGACAGTAAAATTATCAATATAAAAGTTCTCTTCTAGAACAGGATGCCCTTCACTTAAGTACAACCACAAGGTGGCATAGTATCAATAATGCAATTAATAAAAGTAGAGGTCTCTTCTAAGAACAACAGGTAGGCCACCAAACTGGAAAAAGTGCAAAGTAGCGCAAAAGGGAAAAAACATATTTGTGGGCCAATGAGGAGTCAAGGAGTGCTAAGCAGCTGGCGGGCTTAGAGATGTATTATCCGACAATTCAGCCATGGTTTGCTGAGTGGATTCTCTAAGCCGGGTTTAACTTGACCCGTTTTATGGCCTCCCAAATTTAATGTAAAATCAGAGTTTACAATAATCAATAGTCAATAGCAAGTCGTTGGTGCCACGTCTTTTCCTCAGCCGCACAACTTAAAAATTCCATTGGCCCTTTAACAAGATTCTGCTGTTATCGAGGTGGGGGGGGGGGGGGGGCAAAGGCGTCTATATAAAAGATAGGATCAGGTTCCATGTTGGGAGGCTGGGCCAGGGTACACCGGTTTTTACCGGAAAGCAGCTTCAAAGATGTACCATTGTTATGACCGCCTGTGTTTGTTTCCTAGTTTTGACAAAGGACCTGAGATTTCTGATTGAGCTTGCGATATGAAAGATGGACGAAGAGTGTGAGGCTGATGTTTAAAGCTGTGTTCTCCGGGTTCAATGCCACGATGATACCCTGCCTGCAAGACCGAACTCCCAATCTGTTCCACTCAGACCTCAGTTTTGATCTGCGCATGGTCAACAATGCTGGCCAGAGACATACACATGCTCCATAGACTCAACCGATTCCCCGCAACCCCTGCACAGAAGATCATGTGATGGGCGCCGCCAAAATGGTAGATGATTCAAAAAATGCCATCCCCCAGTCTAAGTGCCTTGAATCTCTGTTTTAAATACAAGGGGTATGTACAAGCTAGGTATGATGGAAGAGAGGCCAACTGATAAGAGTTGATTACTGCCCATGCATGCTTGCATTTGGCAAGGGTCACCTTGTCAGAAGAGTAGGAACACAATTGGGTGCGCTTCTTGATACTCATTTTAAAAGCTGCATTACTTGGGTTAAGGTTCCAGAGGTCACTTGCTGATAATGCTGCATGCATTCGTGAAAAAACCGACTGTGTGACCCGTCAGTATTGCTGGAGCTGATATCTAACCATACCAAAGACTTGAGGGAACCAACTCTAGCCTGCCTTAACTTATGGCACATTTTTAAATAAGCACCTGCGCATAGCATTTCGTAGTTTAGGAGGCCTAGCTCTAATCGGATCTGAGCAGTAGATGCAGTTTTTGGCAGCTGAAGGACTTTTTTATATATCTTGGTCACATGTTGGTTCAGTGTAGTGCTGAGTTTACCTAGGGAAATTTCGAAGCCGTACGACAATGTGGGGCCTGTTTTAGCTCGCATTTCTTCCAACATTGGAGCTAGGCTCAGAACGGTCAGTTTTTTGTAACGTTTCAAGAGGTTGACTTGAAGAGCCATAGCTTTCATAGTGATGTCGCTATGATGCTTGTCAAAAGTGCCCCTAGAGTTGATGTTAATCCCCAAGTATTTATATGATTTTCCTGCTGAGAGTTCAGAGTTGTTGTATGACCAGCCACCACCTCTATAGCGTTTCCTGCCAAATATGACCACTTGGGTTTTCTTCAAATTTACCTCCAGGGTGTTCAAGGTGATCTAGCTGTTAATTTATTTAGCAGTTGTTGCAGCCCAACTCGCGTAAGGCTGAGGAGGGCAAGGACGTTGGCGTACAAAATATTGCTAAACTGAACAACACCAATCTTAGGGGGGGTGACTATTCATTGCATCTGGCTCCGCTGAAAGGTCAGCTATAAACAGATTAAAGAGCAGCGGAGCTAGCACACATCCCTGTTTGACTCCCCTCGACGTCGTGATTTTTCGAGATAGATGTGAACCGTTACCAAGCTTAACTTGGATCCAGGTGTTGGTATGCAGTTGGACTATTGCATCCAGGAGTTTGACCGGGATTCCCCATTTTGTTAGCTTGGCCCAGAGTGCCTCCCTTGGAACCCGGTCGAAGTCTGCTTTGAAGTCAACAAAACAGCAAAAAAGCACCTTGGATGAAACTATCGCTTTATCAATAAGTATTGATAGGGCTAATAGATTGGACGTAGTGCCTGAGTTTGCTGTGAAGCCTGTTTGGTTTTTTTGGGATCAGTCCTTTCGAGTCAGCCCAAGAGCTCATTTCAGTGTTTCCGTTGGATTGCCTGTTTACTAGCGCCCAGAATTTTCTTGAGTTCCGGCTTTTACTTTCTCAGTAGACAGTACACCAGAATTGTTCAAGATGGTGTTGTTTGTCCTTTTGGTATGCCCATCTGTAGTTTTTGTGAGCGATTTTGTACTCGTTCAATAGTTCTTCAGATTCAGGATGCTTCCTAGCTGCCCTGAGGGCAGTATTTCTGGTCTTCTTTAATGCCATAGTTTGGTTTGAGGTGGGGATCTGTACACTACAGGAGTCGGTATAGGATTGTGGAGGTATTTGAAATTGTCTTAAAAGTTGGGAACAAAAATGTGTCCAATCAGCTTTTGGGGCGGCTTTTAACAGGTAACGATCTGAGGTGAGTAACAGCCATTCCTTCATGATGTTTATGCTGATGTCGTTGTTCCATCTTGCGCGTTTTAGGTTTTCGGAGTGAACTCCCCTGTGTGTTATTGTGGCAGGATCATGATAAACTAAATTTAGGGATACAGTAACGACTTGTGGGTGGTGATCGCTCTCGGAACGTGCAATGATACTGTAATTTTCTAAGTATGGAAGCAGGTCTAAATTACAGATGGTGTAGTCTAAGTAAGAATGCTTTCGGCCATTTGTCCACGTCCAGTTTGGTGGAATATCCTGTGAAAATCTGCCGTTCATTACAATGAAACCGGCGCTGTAAAGTTGCAGCACACAAAGTTCCCCTAGGCTACAGTGCGGTTGGAGTTTAGGTTTAACCTGTCCCTTCAATACCGGTGGAGAAAATGGAAGGAGACTTTCTGAGTCCACTGGGGTTCCCTGAAAGAGGTTGGTGTTGAAGTCCCCGGTAAGCAGACAATCTGCATGAGGAAAATCCCCAGCCAGATCACACAGAACTGTGAGCAACCGATTTAAGTGAGACCTTTTTGTTCGGGCACTCGGATTAATGTAGACATTGAGAAGCACTGTCGCTGCTGTCTCCAGGGATTAATTTTAACTCCAAGCAGCCAGTCCTCGTTAAGGTGTAATGTTTCAATAGAGCCTTTTAGGCAGCATGAGATGCATATGGACAGGCCCCCCCCTTAGGCCGTCCAAAGTTGCAATGCCTTACAGCTGGTTTCCAGTGTTCGATGTATCCAATTAAGCGGTAATTTTGAGTGGCCCATGTTTCCTGAAGGGCAAGTCATATCTGGAGGTAAAGTTCCGGGTCTCTGATGAGGCCATTTTGTGTCGAAGGCCACTAATGTTCCAGGAGCATAAGGAAGGCTGCAACTGCGAGTTGATGAAAGTTATGGGTTGAGGGTGAGGTTCACTATATTTAACGTCTTCCTTTTGCTTTAGTTTTTGTGAGCATTGCCCATCTGGTTAAACTGAACTTTTGTAGGACAGAGCTGATGGGAACCATCCCCAGTTTTGGTCTTTATTAAAATTGAGAGTTGTGATCTGTGATCTGTCTTTTGTGACTGCATGACTGTCAGCATTTTTAAGATTGAGTACGGCTTGATTCTATTACCGTTCAGAGTCCGGCAAGAACTTGGCTGAGTAACTGGTAACTTAGCTAGCACAGTTGGATACCCTGGTTTATAATATGGTTGGATTTTGATTCCCCATGACCGGAAGATGTCTTTGCTGGCTAAGAGGGCTTTAACCCAGATAGAACATTTAAACGTTGCCGGTGTTACTTCTGAGGGTTGTAGCCCTATTGGAGGGAGAAATTCGATGTCTCCAGATACCAGTGTATCAAACCCCGGTGCTCCTTTTAGTAATTTAATGATGTTACTTCTATTAAGGACATCATGCTGTCCTTTTGACTTGTATTCAGGTGCGAGAAGGATTTTGGTATTCTTGAGGTCACGGGCAACACCCTGTTGCCGAGCGCCCAAATCGAATGGATCATAATTTTCTGGTAATGGACCTCAGGCTGTTCCTAATTTGTGGGGACAATTTTCTCGAACGTCTAGCTGACTAATCAGGCGTTCTACAGATGACCATGGTACATTCTTGATGGTTACTTTTAGGTGGTTATCTCCAACAATAGATCGGGGGCTCTGAGGTCGATTGTGAGTAAAATGTTGAATCAAAGTGATCAGTTTGGTTGTCAAGTTTATGTCTGCTTCTTTTTGACCGTTTGTTTTTTCCGTACCAATTAAGGGCCCTTTTGGTTTTTCAATGACTACCATGTCATATGGGTTTGATGAAGGTCTCCTTGAACGAGGAGGGGCGGCGTAATGAACCTGGTGGTGTGCGGGTGTGGACTGTTGAACATTTAATGTTGGGTTCACAGCAGTAGTTTGCTGTTTGTGTTTCTGCACTGGGACTTGAAGCTTGTTTGTTGTCTGGTAATTTAAACAATGGGTACAACTTGAGGGATTCGGCTGTGATTTTTGTTGTTAACTTGTTTCTTTGCTTACGCTGACATTTCCTTTCTCTCTTACTAAGAAGGTGAGATGATTGAGAATTGAACTTAGGATGTTGTGAGGCCAGTATGGGTGGCATAGGGACCAGCTCTGGGTCAACTGGAGCAATTAAATCACTCCCAACATGAGGGCTCTGCAACAAAGTTAATGGCCTCTTGTCCAGCGATGTCAGAACTTGATCGTTATGAAGAGAATTTGATACTACACAGGGATTTACCTTTCCGCTCCCTGTCACCCCATTGTCCGCTGGTGCCTAAGCGTTTTTATTTATTTTAGCAGAGCTTGGTCCTGCACACTTTAATTGGTCCTGTTCCTGGCACTTACTATCACTGCCTCCAGTCAGTTGTTTTACTTCGACCAGGACACTGTTTAAAAAAGCTGGAAGCCCTGAAAGACTATCAATGATGGGTGAACAACGACAGACTGACTGGACCAAGTTTGAAGATGATTGGGCCCTCATTATTGGTTGTTCAGGGTCTCAAGCTTGCTGTCAATGCTTGCCTTAAACAGGGCTAGGGTGTTCAGAAGATCAACTTGGATGTCCAGTTTATCGGAATGATAATTTAATGCTGTGACTGTAGTTTGAAGAGTTTGCAGCAGTTGTGACCATGCTGCCGACATTGGTGTGGAAATAGGGCCCCTCGTAATGGGATCGGGTTTCTGACTAGACGGTCGGGCTGCGTCTTTAAGAAAAAAAGATAGCTCCAATAATGATTGGTCATTTAGGTCGGCTCCTATTTGTTACTTTATTGAGTCAGTTACTGTGACCAGGTTGGGAGGGGTTTGGGGCAGAAGCGGTTTAATATTTCCCTTCAGTGATCTGTCCCAATGGGCTACAAGAGGACTAGATACATCAGAACTGGTTGAGTGTGATTTTGATTTAGGTGGGGAACTTGGAGGCGGATGTAGTTGTGACATGATGTTAAGGGGATCTCTTTGTTGTGACAGAACATTGGGTGTTGACTCAGTGGTTTCACTCCAGAGATAATCGGTTGGAGCATATGATTGATGACTTTCCTGGAACTGAGATGGAAAGTGAGATGGAGAGGGTTGAGAGTCCGGTTGAGCCCCCGATAGTTGGCCTAATAGGACTTTCTGATTTTCTGCTGTTGGACTTACACTGGGGACAGACAGCGGTGGCAGAGTTCTGTTAATTGGCGGCGTATGGACAATTGCCTCGGTTATTATTTGTTGTGGTTTTCTACCCTTGGGCACCTCTGGCCCTAATGGAGAGGAAGAGAACCTAACCCCTCCTGGTGTTTTAAAAAAAATAATCTAAGATAGAAGTAGGTTGCGGATGCGTAGAACCATGCGAAGAACCACGCTCCTGGTTACTGTCACAGTCGAGAGCAGGGGGGAGAGGGTTTGATAAATGCAAAGGTGACTTGTCCATGGATTGTTTAGAAAGGGTCGCTGCGGTTCCTTCTGTCACTGCTGCCATCAGCTTCGGTTTTTTAAGCTTAGGGGTTGGGAATATCTTTCTTATTTTCCCGGATCTTATCACTCTGTTTTGTTAAGCTACCTTAACGACAATGCACCAAACACACCAGCCACCTCCTCTGTGCCTGTGCTCGGCGTCGAGTTCCTGGGTCACAGGACTGCAGCACTAGGCTGCAAGGGAGAGCGGGGCTCTCTGCCTCCCACAAGCCGCACCCTGCACTAGCGGGGCCGCTTCTGCGAGAAAGATGGGTCACACACTTTGCAACAGCCGACTACGACTGCTGCGCTCACCCTCTGTTTGTCCTGTGTGTAAGCATGCAGCTTGGCTAGCTGGCTTGACGTGACTTGAGTGGCTTAGCTGTGGTCACGGTGGGCACAGTAGACAGAGGGCTGGGTGGCCGCAGGACCGTTGTCACTATGACGGGCTGAGTGAGGGAGGTGGAGGACGAGGAGGGGGCGAGGCAGCACCAACTGATCCGTGATGGTAGAGGGGGCAGTATGGTGGGAGAGTGGGTCACCGCAAGAGCGCTGTGAATAGCGGTATGAGGGGGCGCAAGGCAATCACTTTATCTTGGCAGAGCCGCCATACCTGCAATCGTACCGTCGCGTCCTACTCACCGCCTTCTCCTGGAGTCAGAGTGCGTTGAGGCTCCATGCAGTATTCGTGGAGTTCCGGGTTTGTCTTGTTCTGGGGGAAGAGGGGAGGCCCAAACGGGAACACACCAGGCCTCTGCCAGCTGCACCCAGACATAGCTGGGCCGCTTCTGCCGGAACCTGGGTTCACACTCAGCAACCGGTAGCTGCTACCGCCGCGGCTTTGGCACCCCCCCATTGCCCCTCCTCCTCTTCCTTGCCTGTAGTGACCTGCCTTGTTACTTTGTGACCTCAGCCAAGTTTGAAGGGAGCCAAGTACCAGATGCCAGGTGGTGTGAGGCATGAGGTATGGGCAGAGCCAGACAAAGCAATCAGCGTGGGCAAAGTGGCAGGAGAGGGAGTGAACGGGGCAGCAAAGCAGGCGAGGCAGGCAGACCAGCAAACACGGTAGCAGCAAACTGGTGCTGCTCTCAACAAGCAGTAGGGTGCGGTGGGCAGGGCATATAGAGTAGAGTGTGGTAAATAAGTACGGAGAGCGGTGAGCGCCTTAGCGTGCTTCGGCAAGACGAGTGCAGCAAGAGCCTATGTACATGGCTCCTGTGCGGGGGGTTGCAGGCTCCTGTGCAAGGGGGTCGTGGACCCGAGATCGGGACCGTGGCTCATCCTACCTCTACCGCTGCTCCACCATCGCCGACCCGCTGTTTTCTGCAAAGTTCCACGCCTCATTTCTGCAGCCTGCTCCGCGACCACAACCGCTAAAGCAGCAACCGCTCACACCGCAGCTCCGCCCTTCGCCCTCGCTCGTTCTCTCAGGTTTCACTCCCAGTGCACTATGGGATACTAATCCAGAAGTATCTTACAGTGCTCTGCGACTTAACTGCATGCAGCAGGCAATGGTACTCATTGTTCTCAGAAAGAAACAACACTAAGGGCTCATCGTTAGTTCCTCCTTTATGGTATTTTGGGTGATCTGGAGCCATCTTGAAGGAACTTTGTTAATTTCAGCTAGGGAACTCACACATACACTCACAGACCCACACAGGCAGGCTCACATCCACTCACAGACCCATTCACAGACCCATACAGGCACTCAGAGACCCACTCACACACCAGCTCACACACGCGCTCTCATACCCACTGACAGAACCACACAGGCACTCACAGACCCAATGACAGAGCTACGCAGACACACACACCCACTCAGAAATCCATGCAGGCACTGACAGACCTACTCACACACCTACTCAGGTATTCACAGACCCACTCACAGACTTATGCAGGTACTTGTCAGGGATTTACTGGTAGCCACCTTACTTGCTGCTGGGGAATCGTGCTGTTGGCCTCTGCCTACAAACCTGCGTTTTTCTTGGTGCATTCTTTGCCATTCCACACTCCCATCCACACCTTAAGTGCTTGCACCCACGTGGCCTTCTGTACACACTTTCAGTTCATCATGGTCTTGGGTATGAATGGTTTGTAGGGTATAGAGGACTACACCTTAGGTTACCCTTTGGGAAGAACATTAGGGGATCTCTCTCCCAACACGCCTGGTGGTTTATGCTTTAATTGACCTCTGTCTCAGATGTTGCCCCACGCCTTGGAAAGGGGTCTGAATACTGGTGAGTCATCCTCAGTTGGCAAGTTATTGACCAGCTTGGGCCTATAAATCTTATTAATGTCATGAGTAGGGATTGAAGTTTATTTTTTTCCTTCACAGCAACCCTTCATTTTTTATAGGTGTTGCCCCAACTCATACTCGCCCTATATAAAAAAGAAGAACCGACCCATGAGTCAACAGTCACTGTGTTCACACACCATACCCTACACTTTACCAGGTATGTATAACACATAGATGTGCATCAATGTGAAAAAATTGTGAAAACACGAGGTAGCACCTCATGTGCGCACCACCAGAGGAGCTTACTGGTTAATTATCACCAGTTATGCCCACGTTTGTCATCACTGGTCGCTACCTCGTAAACAAAAAAATTATAAATGAAATCAGTGTCCAGAAACCCAGTGAACATGTGTGTACAATAACACAGATCAACCCCGTGTAATTAAAATTGAGATAAGCCACCCAGTCAACAGGAAGCCACTTTTATTCTCAACTCGGGGGCTTACTCAAAGTAAAAACATACTGCATGTTTGCAGACCATATAATGTTGGGCCGACATGTTTCATTGCCTGTAAATTGTAGTGGCAATTTCTTCAGGGCACGAGGACTTTGTCCACCTTTTCTGGACCCTTATTGTGAACACGCAGTGACTGTTTAAACAAAAGGAAGGTTCATTAAAAAGCACAACCAGCCAATGCAAAATTCATCTTACTGCATTCATCTTTTGTGTCAACACATACACAAATGCATATTTACCCGGTAGCAGCCAAGGCCTCTCGTACCAGCTTACCACCACGCCACACGGGAACTATATGCTGTTAATAGACCCGTTTCATAAAAAGGACACATATGTTATCCGTGTTCTGCGAAGACAAACAAGAATTTGCCTCTTCATATAGAGCAATTTTTGTACACCACTACAGCGAATCCAAGCCCACCAATTCATTAACATCTTGTCCCATTCCCATCACAAACCTTGTGAGTAATCCGATAGGGACAGTAACCAAGACTCGAAGTCAAATCTACAATGTATATCACCCAAAATGCAGGCGGCGTGTAATAGACAACGAGCTTAATCTGATTGCTGCTCAAGACAAAAAAACACCGCCTCGTTTACTGCATTTCAAAGAGAAACGGCATTTCTACACGAAACCCGGTAACCAGTATGTGTCTCCCGGAGCTCTTACCGCGTATGTCAACCGACGAGCATCGTCTCATTCCAGTTCGACACCCGGAAGTGGCGGCCTCATTTAAACAAGCGGATCAAAAAACAGAGACCCGCCCGACTAACAGGTCACATGTTCGGCGCTGAAAAACAAGCGCCATCTTGAAATGGCAAAGAATACTCTTACACCAATATAAAAACAAAGGATGGATCGTGTAAAAGATACAATCTCCCTGGTGAAATTTCAAATCTACAATATGAACACACATGGCTAATCAATACCTACAGCCAATACTTCTAGTGGTACCGAGGTCAGTACTATTCATAACAACCCAGGTGTGCTTAAGAGAGGACACCATATTCAGTGTCTAATTGTATCTAGTCTAGATGACAATTTTTCATGACTCAGACTTCTAATACGACACACTAGATAACGCGTCAATTTATTCACTCTCAAGCTAAGTACACCATGATTTTTTAGGGAACAGGTACCATCAACGAAATACCCAGAGTACCCACTCTCATAACAATATAAGAGAGTTTCTTGAATTTTCTCAAAGAGTCACCCATCACTGAGAAGGAAGGAGCAGTTGTACTACGTCGGTATCAGTGCCCTAAATCACAGACTGAACTTATTCCACTCTATATAATCATTCAGCCCCACTTGGTCTGCTCTCTCCCAAAAAATCCAACGAGCCTCTCTTTTGGATAATATTTTCTCGATGTTATAGGTGTCCCCCACCACTTTCTCCAGCACGACCCAAGTTCATGACCTGGCATCATGATTTTCATTTTTAAAATGTTGTACAAGCCTCGTTGTGAGTTTCCCTGCTCTGATCGTACTGAGATGCTCCTGGATGCGGATCTTGATCTTTCTAGATGTAAGTCCTATATAATGTAGACCGCACCCACATGTCAGCCGGTAAATCACATTTACTGTGTTGCAATTGGTAAACTTTGTCAAATGCCATATCTTCCCATCAAGCAACTCAACATTCTTTGTCCTCACCGTCAAATCACACACAGAACATGACCCACATGGGTTATGTCCTGCAGGGAGAGTGGATTCTTTGGGGCATGATTTAGGGCGAGAATGCACCAACTTGTCTTTCAAATTACACGCCCTTTTAAAAGCGAGTCTAGGTTGGGGCATCTTAAAATCCGCAGTCGACAGTAAAGCCCAATGTTTCCGAATGGCTTGGCGAATCTTACTTGCCAACGGATCGAAAGTCATAACCACAGGAAGGCAGTCAGTATTAGGTCTTACATTTTTCTCCAACAACACACTCCGTGGAGTATTTAAAGCTCTTTTTCTGGCATGCTTAACCATCTTCTTCGGACACTGTCTCTCCACCAATTTTTCGCACAGCACCTCTGACTGCTGTATAAAGTCATTAGTAGAGGAGCAGTTTCTGCGGTAACGCAAAAACTGCCCTACCGGCAGATTATCTCTAAGTGCCCGAGGATGAAATGATTCGTAATGCAAAAGTGAATTTCTGTCAGTTACCTTTTGATGTACTGTGGTATATAGTTTGTCATTACTCACTACTATATCTAAGTCCAAGTATACTGCCTTTTGGTTACTGAAAGCCCAGGTGAACCTCAGACTACTATCTAAGGTATTCAACCGGTTCAAAAACTCAAGCAACACCGTACCTGACCTGTATTTGGTCAGTACCTGACCAAATACATAAAACATCGTCTATATACCGCTTCCAGAGGCGGATATTCCTCTGGAAGGGATTAGACGGATGGAATATGCAATGTTCCTCGAACTGGCCCACATAAATGCAGGCCAGACTGGGCGCGAAAGTCGCGCCCATGTAATTCCCCGAGACTTGCAAGAGTAAATCATTCTTGTAGCTGAAATAGTTTCTGGTTAGGGCAATCTCGATACACTGTAAAACAAAGGATTGTGGAGTATCATAAAACCACTCTTGCTCCCCAAGAGCACGCGCTGCTGCCACCAACGTGGCATCTTGGGGTATGCAAGTGTACAGTGACTCGATATCAATCGTCACCAAAAACTCACACATTGAGTCAAACTGTATGTCCTCCAAAATGTTAAGAACATCCCTGGTGTCCTGGACATACGCAGGTTGTTTTATAACTGACTCCCTTAAAAAGAAATCAGCAAATTGTGACAAGGGCTCAAGAATCGATTGTACATCCGAAACAATCGGGCGGCCCGGTGGGGGCCGCTGGGCCTTGTGTATTTTTGGTAATATATAGAACGCCGGGGTTCTTGGTACTCATGACATTAATAAGATTTATAGGCCCAAGCTGATCAGGTCCTTTTGTTGTTGTTGCGATTTTGAGTGGAGGGCGACCTGATCTGAGTTCCCTCTTAAGCTCCTTTTTGTGTAGAAGGCAAGTTATTGACAACAACATGAGACAGGGGGCTAGATACTAGTGAGTCTTCCTCAGCTGACGAATCATGAGACATTCTTGTCAGGGATTTACTGGTAGCCACCTTACTTGCTGCTGGGGAATCGTGCTGTTGGCCTCTGCCTACAAACCTGCGTTTTTCTTGGTGCATTCTTTGCCATTCCACACTCCCATCCACACCTTAAGTGCTTGCACCCACGTGGCCTTCTGTACACACTTTCAGTTCATCATGGTCTTGGGTATGAATGGTATGTAGGGTATAGAGGACTACACCTTAGGTTACCCTTTGGGAAGAACATTAGGGGATCTCTCTCCCAACACGCCTGGTGGTTTATGCTTTAATTGACCTCTGTCTCAGATTTTGCCCCACGCCTTGGAAAGGGGTCTGAATACTGGTGAGTCATCCTCAGTTGGCAAGTTATTGACAACAACATGAGACAGGGGGCTAGATACTGGTGCGTCTTCCTCAGCTGACGAATCATTAATCATCCACAACAACGAGTCATCCTCAGCTGCCAGAGTCATCCACAACAACAGTGAGTCATCCTCAGCTACCGAGTCATCCACAACACCAACATGAGACGACCGGCCAAGATCTCATGAGACCTTAAAGTTTTGGTGGCCATTTTAAAGCTCTCAACTATATGTAGCCTGGCTCTTGAACATTTACTGCTTTGCATCAAGGAATCCAGACTTGCCGCATCTCCTGCCCAGCCTCTGAATTCGGATTACACGTCTCCATCTGGATACGATAAATACTCTACTTAGAGCTGTCCCGCTTTGATATTAATTCCGCGGCTGCCACACTCTTTGGTAGGGGCTTTGCTGCCTTGTTTGGGCCTCTGGCCGCGAACCTGGATAAAGGAAAGCTTGGTACTCCTCACCGCCGGCAAAAACTCTGCACATTCAAGCTGCAGAACATTCTAAAAACAGCTATGCTATGGTTATTTAGCTGCGCAGCTAAGTTTGTTGTTTATTGTGTATATTGTGTTCTCTTTCAACCTCCCTAGGAACTCTTTATTTTTGTGCACTCTGGTGTGCTATTGTGGGATGAGAAACACTAAACATCGGTGTGCACTTGCCAGCGTATTAGTGGAGATCAGGATCTACTAGGTACGAAGGTTGATACTCTATATGAGATACATGTTGTGATATATAATGTTGAGTTGTGACAAGTAATGATTGTACACTTGTGATATATATATATATATTTTTTTAAACACATTTTATTAACTTGGTACAGTGGTAGTATATTTGCCGAAACATGGATAGCGGACTTCAATACAGCAGTTTCTCTTGAACCATTTTGATACTTCATGGTGTTCTTCAGCCTCGTCCCCCCTCCCCGTGTCGTATGATACACATTTACATGAGAGCCTGTACACCCCGAATCTATACACACCATCATTCGCTATCGTCAAAGATCGGCTTAAGTCTTGGCGGTTCACAGATGTCACCTCTAAAGGCATTCCACTTTCCCCAGATCTTCATCCATTTTTTGGGGCATCCTCTATGCGTATATACCGCTTTCTCTGCCATCATTGCATTATCCATGTCACCACACCACCGCCAGTATGCCGGCGTTAGTCTCGATCCCCACTGCTGGGCTATATTTCGCTTTGCTATTGCCATGCCCAGCGTCGCCCAGTTTTGACCCATTAGGTTGAGGTATGTAGGCTCCCAGATATTTAAAAGGCATCGCTTGGGATCCGGCTTAATAGTGACTCCGCCCACCCTCGAGATGGTGCCCATGACGCCTCCCAGTAGGATTGAATCTGCGGACAACCCCACAGTATATGATAAAAAGTGCCCAGACCCCCGCATTGCCGTAGACAGAGAGGAGTGTCTGCATGCCCTATCTTGTGCATCGTGGTTCGTGTACAGTAAACTCGGTGTAGAATTTTAAGTTGTACTAATTTTAGTCTAGAGGGTGTTGCCACCTCCACTTGTGATATTCTTGTTTGTGTACATCATCGTGAGGTCATAGTGTGTTGTACCTCCTCCAGTGTGCTTTATTTGTAGGCACGGTATCTTGTTTCCTCCCTTTAGCAAATGCTAAGTACCCCTTAGGTAGCATCTGTCAGTTTCCGTTTTGGGTGCTATAACTGTCCTGCTATCTGTACTGTGACTGGGGGTGAGTGTCTGAAAAGTTTCAGCTCTCCTTCCATCATCTCCTTGTGTTTGCTTTGTTCGCCCTAAGTTGGCACGGTATGCCCAGACATGGGTCCCTTGCTCACTTTGCCACTGGATTCAAGCTATACTGGCTGATGAGGGCTGTGAGCCCGAAACCGGTCCCAGGATGCTTGTTTCCGGTCCAGGGAAGACATGGCTTGGCAGTTCGGGCTGGACTGTTCCCATGAGGCACAGGGTCAAGACTGATTTGCATATAGCTGTGTCTGAACTGGGGTGGCGAAGTGAGCTAAAGAATGATGATGGATTTAACCCAGATCTGTGACTGGGGGTGAGTGTCTGAAAAGTTTCAGCACTCCGTCCATCATCTCCTTGTGTATGCTCTGCTATCTGTACTAACATTTTCTTTATGATTACTCGTTCTGTAGGTGTAAGAAAGTGCCCTCTTTTTGCATGGTTGCCCCCATTTTTTGCTAAATTGCTGATGTACTTGGTTGGTGCATGCCCTGGGTTCCTGCCAAACAGGTACCCAGGGCCTATGTTCATTCCATAAAAAACTGCATTTAAACAAAACCCAATTGGCACTCTTTGGCTACATGTCAGTCCCTTGTAAATTGTACCATAGGTACCAATGGCACTGTGGCCAGGGAAGACCCCTAAAGGCAGCAGCACTTATTGTGGCACCCTTAGGGGCCCTGTACCTTTACACACACACACTGCCCTTGCAGGCGGCGTGTTTTGGTGCAGAACAAAGTGAAGAGTCGACATGGCACACATCCCTGTGTGCCATGCCTACAACCCACTGCCCTGGCATAGGTCAGCCACCCCTCTAACTGGGTGCACTATACCAGTGGTGAGGGTACAGGTGCATGAGCCCTGTACCACTACAGTGTCTAAACCAATTCCTAGACATTGTAAGTGCAGTACTGCCATTAAGAGTATATGGTGCTGGGAGTTTGTTATTACGAACTCCACAGCACAACTGGGAAGTTTGGTATCAAACTTCTCAGCACATTAAACCCACACTGATGCCCGTGTGGGATTTAATGACAAATGCACTCAGAGGGCATCTTAGAGATGCCCCCTGAAAAACGACCTAACACTAGTGTCCAGGCTGAGTGGCTGCTCGCCAGCTGCCACCACCTGACATGTTTCTGGACCCCTGGGTCGAGAGCCTGCTGCTCTCAGGGGTCTGAAACAATGCACATCCTGGGACGAGGTGCCAAGCCTCCTCCCCCAGGATGAGCAGGGTCACAAACGGGAAGCTTCAAAGGCTTGTCGCCTTTGTGAGCTACCCCAGGCCTTTGCTACTTCCAGCAACTGGCCCCCACTGGTTCTGACCCCCACTTTGGGTCGGAGAATCGGCGGGAAAACCAAGTGAGGAAGGGAGGTGTGCCCACCTTTGCCAACCCCACCCCTCAGGTGGGGGAGGCGAGGTGAAGCACAACTCTCAGTCACAGTCATCTTGCAGATGGGGGGACCCAGCCAACCAGAGTGAGGCCTATGCCCCCCCTCCCACTGAAGGGTGGCATAATAGGGGGTGTACTCACCCCTAGGAAGGGACCCTTTGGTCCCAACCTTTACTTACCTGTAACGCCCATAAATCTAGTATTTATGGGCAAAGCTGAATCTTCCCTCCTCAGACAAGAATCGACAAGAAGAAAGATCAAAGAAGCCATGCTAAAACTAAGAAGAGGAGGACGCCCACTGACTTGGCCCCAGCCCTATCGGCCTGTCCCCACCTCAAACCTGCTCCAGCGAGCCTCAAGAACCCGAAGGAAGGACCTGCCCTGCCTTCCAAGCCCAGACTCAGGCCCCAGCCAAAACTACGAGTCTGCATCCGACGCCCATGGTCCGAGTGGCCCAACAACACGAGGACGTCTCCCATGCGATCCTGAACTGGGATCTGGTGATCTCTGACCTGCCTTGAATCTCCAAGCAATGCCTGCAGCCCCTTTCTGGAGGATCCCCGCTACCGCGACTGGAGCTGGTAAGAAAACCCGACGCCTAAACACACCCCTGCACCCGACGTCCCACGGCCTTGGGTGGCCCAACCGACTGTGTCCCAGCATCCCCAGGCATCCCAACTTAACTCTCGAACCGGTGGTCACCTCCAGAAGATCTTCGTCCCCAAGCCTGCAGTCTTTGTTGCAACCGGAGAATCCCCATTGAAATCAACGGGGCACCCGATGCCAAACCAGCACCCTGCACCCAGCTGCCCCTGCGCCGCTGCGGGTGTACCTTGAGTGCTAGCTCGGATCCCTCTTTGCTCTGAGCTTAACACCAGGAGCTTTGCACCCACAACCTTGTGGTCTGCTCGTGAGCAGCCACCAACCGGAGGCCCCCTATCCCCTATTGGATAACATAGGGCCTCAGCACTCTGCACCCGTCCTAGTGTCACTCAGGGTGCTTTGAGAGTGCATCCTTGACCCTGGGGGAACCCTGGTTCTAACCCCAGAAAACCAACTCCCAAACCCAAGTACTTACCTTGAAACTGATAACCACATTTCTTTCCATAGGACTGCATCGCTGCTTTCTTGTGAAAATTGTTTTGTGTGGAGTTGGTTTTGTATGAGAACTTGAAAAACTGCAAATATCTCTAGGAAATGTCCCAGTGTGCTATCTAGGCATATCACACTGAGTAGAAAAAGTAATCCATAAAGTAATCTGTAAAGTAATCAAAAGTAATCAAACAGTAATTTCAACTGTATTCAAAGTATTTACAAACCTGTAACAAAGTCATTTTCATTCAGCTTGCTTGTATTGTTCAACCTGCCTTGAAAAGTATCAATTACACTTACCTGTACCAGGCTTGCATGGTTCTCGTTCTAGAAAATAAATATAACTAAATAATATTTTTATACAAATTGGTCTGAGTTCAGTCATTGAGTGTGTGACATCATTTGCTGCCTGAGTGTGTACAACAAATGCTTAACACTACCCTCTGATAAAGCCTTACTGCTCGCCTACACTACCACAAATAGAGAGTAAAGTGCTCTCTACTTTTACCTCTGCCTACCTTTGGGGTTCCACTGAACTCTGTGCACACTATACCTCATTTAGGTATAGTAAATACAGAGCCAGCTTCCTACAGTAGTTCCAAGTGGGAACTCTGGAGGATAGTGGATCATCACGTTTGTTATTTCGGTAAATTGTTTTAGCCTTTTATTTTAGCTAGTTATTTTAGTTCATTGTTCCCAACCCCCTTTCCCTTGAGTTCATCCCGACACCATCACATACTTCTACCGGTGGTGCTGTGGAGGATGCAGGGGAGACCCGGTGCATGCTGCTCCAGCAACAGTTGGTCTTGGACCTTGTGGATGATGACCTAAAACTGCAACGTACTCTGACAGAACGTGAAGCCTTCAAACACATAAATAGGTTGTCTGGGCAGCATGACTTCATGGACCTTCTCTGTAACCAATCTGTAGAGGATACTACAGGATATGCAAAGACAGTTAGAACTGTCCAAGTCGAGAGCCAGAGCCTGACGACTCAGGGCATGACTATCCCACCAGGTAGATACTACACAGAACCCCCTCTGAACTCCTGGCAGTGGTCCGAGTGGGTCTGCTGCATTAAATGTTTTAACTGTCTCAGATGTGCTACTTTGTTTGTACTTTTATGGCTGTTTTTTTGATAGCTGAATAAAGATTTTGAATGGAATGGAATGGGTCTGCGCATAGCCTATCACTCTTAGTGACTCCAGTTTCCACCGCACAGTTAGCGATAGGGCAGTTAGCCACACCCTTAGCTGCCCTTGAACGCTTTTCAGGGGATTCTCAGAAATGTAACATCTTTCTCACACAAAGCAACCTCCATTTCTTGTTTCGTCTGCCTGATTTTCCTACTGCTGAATCTAGAATAACCTTTATATTATCTTATTTGTCAGGAGATCGTGCCTCCTGGTCTGTACCGTTGGTGGCAGAGGACAGTCCTACCTTGCACAGCTACGACACCTTCGAGTGGGAGCTTCGCCTCATCTTTGACCGACGCGCTACCACTCAGACTGTCCACAATGAGCTCCTGGAGTTGCGCCAAGGCAACCACGATCTCCTAAGTTATCTGGCTAACTTTAACCAGTTGGTAGTTGAGGCTGACTGGCCTGAGTGGAAGGGAGCCTCATTGTTTTACAGGGGACTGAGAGATTACTTTAAGGACATGTTAGCTCAGGTGGTAGACAGACCAACGAACTGTGATGATTTAATTAATCTTGTTTTACAGTTAGACCATCACCTCACAGAACGGCGGAGCGAAAGAAGGAGAAATGAGGTACGACCCTTGCCCAGATTGGACTGCCCTAAACCATTAGACTCTCAGGTCGAGCCCATGCAGATAGGATCAGTTCGAGACCCTTTGTCCAAACAAGAAAAGGTGCTTCGGCGACAAGGTAATCTCTGTCTGTATTGTGGTGTGGAAGGACACTTTGTGCAAGACTGTAACAGTAAACCAAAGTGGGCCTGGTGGCCACCCCCTCATAATGTTTGGAAAACTGCTCAAGCCACCACCACACATCATATGACCATGGATGTATCCTTATTTTTTCCTGGAATTCCCTGTCTAACTATGTCTGTCATGATCGATTCTGGGGCTAGGGGGATTTTCTGCGATTGGCAGTTTGTGTGTAGGCATAAAATCCCAGTGCAGTGCAAGTTAACTCCAGAACAAGTTTGGGCAGTAGATGGGTCCCTGTTATCTTCCGGCCCTATCACACACCAAACACTCATTAGCCAAATGTATTGCCCGAGGGGCCACGAAGAGGAACTGGGTTTTGATGTCATTGACGCTCCACAGTATGGAATAATGCTAGGGCTTCCTTGGCTGTGGTTACACAACCCCATTATAGATTGTGTGTTAGGATCCCTTCAATTTACATCAGAACACTGTAAGGAGAAATGCCTATACATCACTATAGCCGCATGCCCCATACAACTTGAAGGGTTACCTAACAGATTCGCCAAATATGGGGTTTTGTTTAGTGAACAAATGGCCGACACTTTGCCTCCACATTGCGATTTTAATTTCAAAATAGATCTTGAACCAGGAGGACAGCTACCATGCAGCCGTATATATGCTCTCACTGAACCTGAGACCGAACACCTGCGCCAATACCTAGATAAAATACCTGGCCAACGGTTTCATACGTTATTCTAAATCCCCTGTGTCATCTCCATTGTTCTTCATCCCTGAAAAGAACGGAGAACCTGCATCGGTTATAGGGCCCTGAAGGATTTCACATGGGAGAATTGTTACCCCTTCCACTAATTTCTGAACTGCTAGATCAGGTCAAAAGGGCGACCATCTTCTCCAAATTGGACCTACCTGGGGCATATTACTTGGTGTGGATGCGCGAAGGAGACGAGTGGAAGATGGCGTTCCACACCAAATTTGGCCTGTTTGAATATCAGGTTGTGCCTTTCAGTTTGTGCAATGCCCTAGATGCTTTTCAACATCTAGAGAACTGTGTATTGCGAGAGTACTTAGACATCTTTGCGGTCATCTATATCGACAACATCCTCATCTATTCCACATCTGAGAGTGAACACATTATACATGTTTAAAAGGTGCTCCATGCCTTATGTGAGAATCATCTGTATGCAAAGATTGGTAAATGTGAATTCCACGTCCCATCAGTCCAATTCTTGGGCTACATCATCTCCGCCAGGGGACTCACTATGGATTAGTCCAAGGTACAGGCGGTGTTACAATGGCAGAAACCCACCAGCGTAAAACAGGTGGAAAGATTTATGGGCTTTGCAAATTTTTATAGTTGGTTCATTTGAACCTTCTCCACCCTGGTGACACCCATAACTGTGCTTCTCCCTAAAGGAAACACTGTTTGTTGGTCACCAGAAGCTGACGAGGCATTTACCTGACTCAAGCAAGCATTCACCTCTGCACCCACACTCCTTCATCCTGACACCTCGCAACCATTCTACGTAGAGGCCGATGCTTCCAATGTTGCCACTGGGGCAGTGTATCCAAATGGAAACAGGGCACTGGTCAGCTGCATCCCATAGCATTCTTCTCCCGCAAATTAAATGATGCCGAAAGGAATTTTACAATTTTTGATTGAGAGCTGCTAGCCGTAAAGGCCGCCTTCCAGGACTGGAGGCATTACCTTATGGGGGTGCAACACCCTATCACGCTGTATACCAACCATTGCAACCTCCAATTCTTAAAATCAGTCAAGGCCTTCGCTTCTAGACAATTGCAGTGGTCATTCTTTTTTGTAGACTATAATTTCATCCTAACCTATCACCCACTTCACCTAAAGAAACAACAACAAAAAAGATGAAAAGCCTACAGCACCTGGCAATGCCAAGCAGTCTTCCATCCAGGTACTAACCAGGCCTGCCTCTGCTTAATTTCTGAGATCAGACGAGATCAGGTGCTTTCAGGGTGGCATGGCCGTGGGTATGAAGTGAACTGAAGTTTGGGGTCTTAGCTGTTTTCATTCAACTTCAGTGCTGGCCATAGCAAGTCAGACATGCCACCCACTTCACTTAAAGCAACAACATTAAAAAAACGTGAAAAGCCTACCGCACCTGGTATTCCCAGGCGGTCTCTTATCCAGGTACTAACCAGGGCCGACTCTGCTCAACTTCTGATATCAGACAATATCGAATGCTTTTAGGATGGTATTACCGTTGGCATGAAGTGCACTGACATTTGGGGTATTAGCTGTTTCCATTCCACTTCAGTACTGGCCATAGCAAGTCAGACATGCCACCCACTTCACCCAAAGCAACAAAAAATGATCAAAAGTCCCTACCTGAATACAGCATGCCTCGCAGAGCAGCGCATGCGCTGCCCGGGCTAGGCCTAAAGAAGATAAAAAGCCTACAGAACCTGTTACCCCCAGGCGGTCTCCCCTCCAGGTACTAACCAGGCCCAAACCAGCATAACTTCTGAGATCAGACGAGATCAGGTGCTTTCAGCGTGGTATGGCCGTAGGCATGAAGTCCACTGATGTTTGGGGTCTTAGCTGTTTTCATTCCACTACAGTGCTGGCCATGGCAAGTCAGGCATGCCACCCACTTCACCTAAAGCAACAACAACAACAACAAAAAGATGAAAAGCCTACAACACCTGGTATTCCCAAGCAGTCTCCCCTCCAGGTACTAACCAGACCTGACCCTGCTTAACTTCTGAGATCAGGTGCCTTCAGGGTGGTATTGCAGTAGGCATGGAGTGCACCAACGTCTGCTGTCTTAGCTGTTTTCCTTCTACTTCAGTGCTGGCCATAGAAAATCAGACATGCCACCCACTTTACCGAAAGCAACAACAAACAAAAAAGATGAAAAGCCTACAGCATTTGGTATTCCAAGGCAGTCTCCCATCCAGGTACTAACCAGGCCCTACCCTGCTTAACTTCTGAGATCAGGTGCTTTCGGGGTGGTATTGTTATATTCCATATAGGTACCCTATATAGGCGCAGGTAACACTGCAACCTTTCACCTATATTCTTCCCTACATTACATACATAACGGTTCTTAGGCACTGACCTTTTACCCAGATATGACACTGCATTCAGAACGCAGGTTTTTCCCTGGTTCGATTCTCATACATTATGCATGAGGCTTCTTGGAAGCACAGCAGGACTAACAGTAGGATTACCATCTCCTGTATAATATCTATGTATAAAGTTCAGGCCCGACGTCATCCTTTAGACCGACACAGTAACACAGCAAGGTAGGACCCCTGGGCGGACCTATGGGTATATATACATCATGTCTTGCTTAGAAAGACAGAGGAGACCGTGACTTCCCGGCTGACACACTGACCAGAGACGCTGAGGTTCCTGCATGCAGACGCTCCAGCTAGCAGTGGTCTAACATCCCTCGCAGGGTGTCCAACTCGAGACCAGGACGGGGTCCCACATTCTCTAACTCTCAGGTAATAGGGGATGACTAGATCCTAGAGGGATTCTTGGCATAACACCTACACAGATGCTAGGTACATTCAGGTACATCTAGTTAGGGAGGCATCGTAGGATTACACACTTTTAGGTTGCACTTTTTATCATGTGTTTTATGTACATGTATATATTTATGATTTCTGCAAGATGGTAGAGCTATACCATCCCTTTACTTTTGTAGTATTGCTAAGCATATATCTCTGCTACTGTCTAATGGTTGTTGCAGCTCATATATTCTACACTAGAATAACAACTGTTCAATAAATACTTATTGAAACACCCAGACTGTTTATTCTGTGTATCTCTGAGACAAACTAAGTAAGCACGAGTGACTGAGGGAAAGGTAGTATATTGTTTCCACAATCCTGGGGGATCAGGGTTGTCATGTTCTGAGGTTGCCAAGAATCTATTCTCTCCGTGATAAGAGTAGATTTTAGTGGCACTGTGAGCTAGCTAATACAGACAGGCTAACGTATCCGGTGGGGATGCACGGAATCAGTTCGCCACCAAACCCACAGTTTATGTTATCCGAACACGCAGATCCTATATAGGATACATAGGAACTACACGACATGGCGCCCAACGTTGGTTGGGTACTTATTTAACAGTAGAATCTGAGTAGTTCAGCTGTGCTATTCTCAGAGACCCCTACTCACAAAACACCAGAGACGTTTGGAGTGGGTGGGCACAAACTCCACCACAGCTGAGTAGGCTAAAAATCCTATTTATTGGCTGTAGGTTAATCAAGCTTGAAGTACACATTGTTCCTAAAATTGTGCATAAACACCTTATCTTAGTTCCCTTGGACAAACTTCTTCTCTACAAAATGACTGAGACAAGAGATAACGTAATAGTAGATCTGCACCTCTCAGCCGGAGAAGAAGATGGGGACGCAATCCCGATTGCAGAAAAATTCAGACATACAATCACCCTGAAACTGTTAGAAAATGGATTATCAGCTAGGGGTGGCTTAGTAGTTTTCGTGATTGAGGCACACGAATCAAACAAAACAGAGGTATTTTATTCGTGGGTTACATTCCCAGCAGCAAATGCAAGAACACAGACATTTCACTCTTACACAGAAGGAGATGCACCAGCGGAATAGTATCCATTTGAGGACATTGAAGTTCCGCTCACGTACCAGGAACATTTATACTGGTTTAAAGGCGCCCTACCCCAAACAAGAAGAAGAGTAAGACCAGGCCCGCTCGGAGGAGAAGGGGCAACATGGCCGATATTAGCGGCCTACACACCACATCCTGACATTGACACAATGCCACCAGGAGACTTACTCATACAACATAAAGATTTAATAAAAATCTATAGAAACTTGACGCAATTCGTCATGAGGACATTTACAGTCCAACCAGCAATAGTTGCCATAAATGGAACTCAAACTCCGGGTACAGCAACTAAAATTACACCACAAACATTACACGCTGTAATGGGTAAAATGCCCACAAAACGTGAACAAATACCATTCTGGGTAGCTCAGAAAATAACTCAGCTAGAGGCAGTATTCCCGAATACTACCCCGTATGAAAAACACAGAATGCTAACAATCTGCTTGCCCATGGGGATAACACCACAAGTAGAGGATTGTACCACTTGGGGTACAGTCTTTGCTGCCGTTTATACCAAAACTCATGGTATCCCATCATTAGCAGTAGTACCTGATGTATTAAGACAAATACAGAACGAGCTCGGAGCAGAACCTGCTCTGAACTTAGGGATGAAGTTACTAGGTAACTATGCCCAGGTATCAGCCATAATACTAGCTAACATTAAAGGGGAAGCAGCTTCAGTGGCCATCCGCCAACGCCTTAGGGAGTTCAGTCCTTTAGAATAGGAACACGAGCTACCAAAAATAATTGAAACTGCATTTATGAAATTAGGCAGAGACAGTTTGGGTGGGAAAGCTTTAAAGCCACAACTGATAGGCAGTCCTGAAAAGGACACTTCTAAGCAGACACCTACTTCTACTAAGAAGTGGGACAATAAAAAACAACAAAGTTTTAAGGGAAACAGATCTCAATCCAGAGGTAGATCTCCTCCACAGGAGCCCTCCGAAAAGAGGTTTAACCTCAGGAATAGGGAAAATATTAGGAAACCTGACAGGTATCAGGATACTGATACACGTTCCTCTCGTTCCTTTCAGGGTTCATCGAAAAACTCCAAGAGGGAAGGACGGTCAGAAAGACAGGAAGAGCGCACAAAGTCCAGAGACAAGCAGCACGCTCAAGATTACACTTCTAAAAAAGAAGAAAAACCAAAGCAAAAGCCACAGTTCAAAAAGAAGAAGGTTGCAGGTCTAAAGATCAGACAGATGTATGAAAATACAAAACAACACTTGATATCTCAAATGGATTTTTGTGCCAAAACATAGCGCCTGAAAGCAGGTATCTAACAGCCTTCTCAGCGCTAGGGACCCAGCGGCAATTTTGTCGACTCCCCCAAGGGTATAAGAACAGCCCAGGGTTGTTTTCGGCCAGGGTAACAGTTACTTCAAAATTTGGATGAAGAGGCATTGTCCTATGTGGATGATATTTATCTGACGGACGATGACCTAGAGGAACACTTGAACAGAGTGAATACCATTATTTTGGGATTTGCATCTGAGGGCTACAAATTCAACTTTAAAAAAATCAAAAATTGCCCATCTCAGTGTCCTGTTTTTAGGATATGAGCTTTCAAGTGAAGGAAAAAGCCTGGCAGCCAATTTTTTAGAAAAATACGCGCTGCTCCAACCTCCAAAATCATTGAAAGATTTACAGTCAATTCTGGGATTCCTTAATTTTGGTAGAACATACATTTTAGATTACGCAGAAAGAGTAAAACCTTTCTACGATTTAATAAAGCCTGATTTTTCAGTAAAACAATGGACACAGGAACATACAGATACACTTTGTTCCTTACAAGCTGACATGATAGCTTCCAAACACTTACAGACACGCGTAAACGTACGCAACCTGGTGATCCGTATAGTCGCGGGTCAATCTGGGTACACCTATCTAACATATAATAAAGGTGAAACAGTACCAATAGCATACAAATCACATTTTTACACGAATGCTGAGATGCGCTTCGCATCTACAGAAAAGATTCTGACAGCAGTACAGACTGCTGTAGTGAGAGAAAGAGAACTGGCTCAGGGGAAACAAATAATAGTAGTGACTCCGGTTCCAGCCTTAGAGGCTGCGACAAAGGCAAGGATTCCTAACGCTAAAGCTTTACATCCGAGATGGATACAATGGGCTAATTCACTCACTGCAACAGATGTAGAATACAGGTACGACCCAAATTTAAAGACACAAGCATTCCTGCAATACGAACAAGAATATTCTCTACCAAACAAAATAATGCCTCTAGATCAGTATGAATATATCATTTACACGGACGGATCTGCTCAACCAGCCATAGGGAGTAAGCAACAATATAGCGCAGCATGTGCAAGCGTTAAAGGTCGCATGCGAGATGGAAAATTCCATCCAAGTTGCACAAAAACGCAATCTCTAGGAGACTGCACGGCACAGCTGGCAGAATTAAAAGCCCTAATACTGGCACTAGTGAATACGGATCGAGAATTCCCCACACTAATTGTGTGCGATTCCTTTTACTGTGTACAGTCTTACAATGAATATTTGCAGCACTGGGTTCAAAACGGGTTCAAAGACGCAAAAGGTGGCACAATTAAGCATAAAATGCTATGGGAACAGGTAGTGGAGTTGAAAACCGAACCACCGAGGGCTCACGTGATACATACACTGAGTCATCAGCGTGATGGCGTTCACGTTAAAGGGAATTCATTGGCTGATGAAGCCGCAAAGGGAGCTGTACGCATGGCTTCCGTAGCTGCAATCACTCGTTCTAAAACGAGAATATACAGTGAGATTATGGTAGCTGTCATTGCTTCACACAAAAACAGCAAAGCACTACCAAAGAAGTTTCCACTCAAGTACTCCTACAAGTTAGATGCCAATAACATTCCATTTGCTCAAATTCCTGGAGTGGGGGATAAAGTAATTCCAAATATGGATTGTAGGTTAGGTTTAATTCTGGCAGCGCACGAAGGGATAGGTTCTGCACATGCAGGAGTTACAGCGACTGTTTCATTGTTGAAACAACGCTATTGGTGGCCTGGGTTAACAAAGCAGACTAAAGACTATGTCTTGAAATGCAACATCTGTCAGCAGATGAAAGGTTCCACCATAACACATCCAGCGCAGACACCATTGTTAATATCTGACAAACCACTAGCGTGTGTTTATTTGGACCACTGCGGCCCCTTACAAAGAGACGGGGCTTACAGGTTGTAAGCCTTCACAAGGATCAGGCTGGACACGGGATCTGGGTAGACTTGGTTTTATTCGTCTACTGGGTTTATCACGATGGGCCAGCTTTACAATAGTGGGGGACCTAGTCCAAGGTATGTCCTGGTGTTCTTCCTCTGGTCTTGTCCGGTCCTGTTCACTCCACAGGTCACGGATTCCCTCGCTCTTCGGGTTTCTCCCTGGAATCCCTCGGGCTCGTTTCCCATCAGGTGCAGGATAAAGAAAAGAACAAAAGGATCTGTGAAACTCCCCGTTTTGCTCTCACGGGTTCAGGGTAGGAGTGAGGGAGCACCAGTGCCACAAACACACTACCGGCGGCGTGAGGGGCTGTGCTAGGGGTCGGGGAAGTGTAGGGGTAGTTGGAGGTGCCCTATTAAAAAGCGGCTGGTCTCCTCCCCATCCACCCAGTCATACGGTTTCGTACCTGTTGGAGCCACACTCCTCCAGGAGTGTGGCGGGGCGCAGAGCCGAACCGTTGGCCTCCTGGCGTCCTGGTGTCAGGTACTCCCTCTGGTACGGTCAGCAGGGCCAGTCGTTCCTCCTCTCGATGCCTGCCTTCGCGCTCTCCCTCTTCGGCGTCCTCTTCTTGCTCCGGTCTCCTTGGTTCTCTTCCGGGTTCGTTCTCTCCCGCTCTCCTGGGCGGGCCCGATATGATGGCGGGAGCGGGGGCGGGGTCTCTGAAGGTGTCCTCCCTGTTAAAGGGACCCGGACCGTAATGCACTACGTCGTCCTCCGTGCTGTCAGGATCATCAGGGTCCCAGTCATCTGGCTGGAAAGAGAGGAGACGGCCGGTTTCAGGGGGGACGGACCACCACTCGCCCCCCTGCTCCTCCCGAGGTCCGTCGAATCCGTGACACACCCCCCCCCTCAGGATTCTCCCGTTCGGGGAGAGGGAACACCCTAGACAGAAAGTCAGCACCACCATTGTCGGTACCCCTGCGATGTTTCACCTCAAAGGAGAACGGTTGTAACGACAGGAACCAACGCAAGATGCGGGGGTTATGTCCCTTGTTCCTGCTCATCCATTGAAGGGGCGCATGGTCAGTGTACAAGGTGAAGTGTGTGCCCTCTAGGTAATACCGCAGCTTTTCTATAGCCCACTTTACCGCAAGGCACTCCTTCTCGATGGTAGGCTATTTCTCCTCACGAGGAAACAAACGCCGGCTTATAAAGAGGATCGGATGATCGACCCCCTCGGGGGATATCTGGGACAATACCGCCCCCAGGCCACTGTCTGAGGCATCGGTATGGAGGAGGAATGGTCTCTCAAAATCGGGTGATGCCAACACCGGGCTTGTTGTGATGGCTTCCTTAAGTCGGGAGAAGGCTCTCAACATTTCGTTCGACGGATTTAGGAGTGCCTTGGCTTTTGTGTCTTTTCGCAAAACATCTGTTAGGGGTGCCGCTATTTCTGAGTATTGTGGGATAAAACGTCGATAATACCCGAGCAACCCTAGGAAGGCCCTCACTTCCTTTTTTGTGGATGGGAACTCTGTTTCAGTGATGGCCCTCACCTTTTCCCTTTGGGGGCTATGACTCCATGTCCTAGGACGTACCCCAGGTACTTCACTGATTGGAACCCCACTCGGGACTTTTTGGAATTGATATGCAACCCTGCTTGGCTTAGGGACCGCAAAATGTGTTCTATGTGGTTTAGGTGGTCCTCCCAGGTTGAGCTAAACACCACTATGTCATCTAGGTAAGCGGATGAATACCCCTGGTGTTCCCTGAGTACCAAGTTCATCAGGCGCTGGAAGGTGGCAGGTGCACCGTGAACGCCGAAGGGGAGGACCGTGAACTCATATAGGCCGTCTGGTGTTGTGAAAGCTGTCTTCTCCCTATCGGTTTCTTTCAGGGGCACCTGCCAGTATCCCTTTGTAAGGTCAATGGTGGTAATAAATCTAGCGTTACCCAACTTTTCGATTAGTTCGTCTACCCTTGGGATTGGGTAGGCATCGAATTTGGAGATGGAGTTGAGGGCACGGAAGTCCATACAAAATCTGATGGACCCGTCTGGTTTGGGAACCATGACTATGGGAGAGGACCACTCGCTCCTGGAAGGACGAATGACCCCCATCCTCAACATAGCCTTTACTTCTGTGCGTACCGCCTCTCTCCGTGCGGCGGGTATGCGGTATGGCCGTTGTTTGACTATCCGGCCAGGTCGGGTCGTGATGGAATGTTCTGCGAGCGAGGTTTTCCCTGGTTCGTCTGAGAACAGGGAAGCAAAGGGGTTTAGAATACCCATTAGGGATTGTCTCTCTGTGGGTGTTAGCTCCACATTTACGACTAAGTGGGATAGGGTACTGGGTGAGGAGCCCTCTTCTGTGGGTATGGCTACGTGGGCTGAGCTGGGCAGGGGTCCCAACCATTTTTTAGTAGGTTGATATGATATGTCTGTATCCGAGAGGGTTTTACCTGAACTCGGTAGCTGGTTCTCCCTACCGTCCCCACCACTTTGTATGGCCCCAGCCATTCCGCCTTGAATCTGCTGGAGGAGGAAGGCAACAACACCAGTACCCAATCGTTAACGGCTAGATGTCGCCACCTCTTCCCTTTGTCGTAGAAATGTTTCTGTTGCGCTTGCTTTTTCTCCAAATGGGAATAGGCAAGATCCCTCAGCTTCCCTATCTTGGACTTTAGACTCTTGGTGTAGTCCAGAAGATCTCTAGCTTCGTCTGCTTCCTCTTTCTCCCAGGCTTCTTTGGTCATCTCCAGGAGCGATCTCGGTTGTCTCCCGTAAAGCATCTCGAAAGAAGAGCAACCGAGACTGCTCTGGACCTGGCTCCGGATGACATACAACGCTAAGGGAAGGAGTCGGTCCCATTCCGCCCCTTCTCCTGCCAACATTTTCTTTAGTATACGTTTTAGCGTCCCGTTATACCTCTCAACGAGGCCATCCGTCTGGGGATGATACACCGAGGTCTTTAGGTGTTTCAGATTCAATGTCCTACATACTTCTTTCATTAAACGTGAGACAAATGGAGTGCCCTGGTCGGTTAAAATCTCCCTGGGAAACCCTACCCTCGAGAACAGTTCTATCAGCTTGTCCGAAATGTTCTGGGTAGTGGGGGCGGAGAGGGGAAATGCCTCTGGGTAGCGGGTTGTATAATCCACTATCACCAGAGCATATTGATGTCCTTTCCGGGTTCTAGGGAGGGGACCTATAAGGTCCATCCCTACTCTTTCAAATGGTACCCCTAGTATAGGTAACGGCTGGAGGGGAACCGGAGGGGCCGATAAGGGTTTTTCCGCTGGCAGGTCTCGCATTCCTGACAATACTTCTTAATGTCCCCATACACCCCGGGCCAATAAAAGTGTCTCAGGACGTTTTGCGTGACCTTCTCTACCCCTATGTGTCCAGCTGTAAGGTGAGAGTGGGAAAAGAACAGGATTTGTTCCCGGAAAGACTTAGGGACCAGTAACTGGGGTTCATCCTCTTGGGCGCCCTGACGGTATAGTAACCCCTTTTTAGAAAAAAACGAGGGTAAGTATAGGGGGTGCTACATTGGTGTTTTGGGCACTTTGCCAGGCCTGCTGGAGGGTTGGGTCATTAATTTGTGTGAACTGGAAGTTCCTATCCAGGAGCCATGGCTCCGTGGTGATCAAGGCGGGTGAGGATTCTTCCTGCTTGTTGTCCCTCCTCCCCCTAGAGCCTGAAAAACGGTGGCCAGGAACATATCTAGGAACCCCGGATTGTCAGTCCCTATGATGACCTCTTCTGGTAAATCAGGTAGTACCCCCACCCTGACTCTACACGGTGGCCCTCCCTTTGTGGTGATGTCTATCTCAGCGACAGGGTATGCCTTCACGTCCCCGTGCACACATCTAATGTGGACATACAGATCTGGTTGGTGTTGTGAGGAATGTATCAGCGCCCCTTGTATCACGGATTGTCTACACCCCGAATCCAGTAAGGCCCTAACCCATTTCCTATTCACTCCTACACTCACGTAGAATGCCGTCCCCATCTCTGCGGTGTATAGGATGGAACGGGGAATATATCCCACTTCCATTGGCTCCTCCGACGTCTTCTTGAGCGGACATGCCCTGGCGATATGGCCCCACTCGCCACAGTCGTAACACTGGGGCCCTCTATACAATGGAGGACCTGACTTGGGTGGTCGGAGTCTCAGGGGTTCTGCAGGGAGTCTGACATTCCTTTTCTCGGGTTTCCCTGGCGGGGGACGGGTTCTGTCTGGTTCCCAGGACGGGACACGTGGTTGGGCCCTCGAGAAGGTGGTGGCCATTTCTATTGCTTGTTCGGTGGTCAGCCGTGGATGTTGTCGGAGCCACCTCTGTGTGTTATATGGTAGTGCCTCTAAGTACTGCTCAAGATATATACGGTCCATGATGTCTTCCTTTGAGCTCTCGAGAGGTCTTAACCATTTGTCCGCCGCCGCTTTGAGGCGGAAGAACAGCGTTTTCGGGTTCTCCCCGGGATGTCCTCTTTCCCTACGAAAGCGCACTCTAAAAGCCTCCGCGTCCATACCCAGGTGGTCCAATATGATCAATTTGATCTCGCCATAAGGCGCGGTGCCTGTACTGTTGGCCACCTGGTAGGCAGCCTGGGCTTCGCCCGTCAGTAAGGGGGCCAGAAAGAAGGGCCATTTGTCCGCCGGCCATCCACAGGCCCTGGCCGCCCTCTCGAAGTTCAGAAGGAATGCGTCCGGATCCTCCCCGGCTATATACTTCTGGAGGGTTATGCCGGAGGGTCCTGGCGTATGGGGGCTTCTTGTGTCTCTGAGCCGGCCAGCCGTCTGTTCTGTGGCTAGTCTCTGCAGCTCCTCCTGCTGTGCAGCTATGCTGTCCCTAAAGACATCCCTGTCAGCTTGGGCCGTACTCATGTGCCGCTCCACGGCCCATCCCAGTTTCTCCTGGCCCGCTATCAGATGCTGGATGATGGCGTCCATTATGCCTTTCTCAATGGACGGGTTGCCTGCATTCTCCACCACTTGTAAGCCTTCGCAAGGATCAGGCTGGACACGGGATCTGGGTAGACTTGGTTTTATTCGTCTACTGGGTTTATCACGATGGGCCAGCTTTACAATAGTGGGGGACCTAGTCCAAGGTATGTCCTGGTGTTCTTCCTCTGGTCTTGTCCGGTCCTGTTCACTCCACAGGTCACGGATTCCCTCGCTCTTCGGGTTTCTCCCTGGAATCCCTCGGGCTCGTTTCCCATCAGGTGCAGGATAAAGAAATGAACAAAAGGATCTGTGAAACTCCCCGTTTTGCTCTCACGGGTTCAGGGTAGGAGTGAGGGAGCACCAGTGCCACAAACACACTACCGGCGGCGTGAGGGGCTGTGCTAGGGGTCGGGGAAGTGTAGGGGTAGTTGGAGGTGCCCTATTAAAAAGCGGGTGGCCTCCTCCCCATCCACCCAGTCATACGGTTTCGTACCTGTTGGAGCCACACTCCTCCAGGAGTGTGGCGGGGCGCAGAGCCGAACCGTTGGCCTCCTGGCGTCCTGGTGTCAGGTACTCCCTCTGGTACGGTCAGCAGGGCCAGTCGTTCCTCCTCTCGATGCCTGCCTTCGCGCTCTCCCTCTTCGGCGTCCTCTTCTTGCTCCGGTCTCCTTGGTTCTCTTCCGGGTTCGTTCTCTCCCGCTCTCCTGGGCGGGCCCGATATGATGGCGGGGGCGGGGTCTCTGAAGGTGTCCTCCCTGTTAAAGGGACCCGGCCCGTAATGCACTACGTCGTCCTCCGTGCTGTCAGGATCATCAGGGTCCCAGTCATCTGGCTGGAAAGAGAGGAGACGGCCGGTTTCAGGGGGGACGGACCACCACTCGCCCCCCTGCTCCTCCCGAGGTCCGTCGAATCCGTGACACAGGTATATCATGGTAGCAGTGGATTCCTGCTCGAGATTCCTATAGGTGTGGCCCCAGCGCTCTGCTGACGCTCGAACTGTTATAAAAGATTTGCTAGTCTTTATAGGGACATACGCAATTGGCACATTACATTCTGACCAGGGTCCTGCCTTTAGCTCTCGGGCTTAAAAGGAGGCCATGTGATGATTGGGTGTAGCATTGCGGTACTCATCTCCGTACCATCCCGATAGAAATTTGGTTGTGGAGAGAAAAAACCGGGACTTAAAGCAATCTTTAACAGCTAGAGTATTAGGCACGGGTGAAAGTTGGGTAAAACATTTGTATGGAGTCCAGCGAGCTCTTAATAACATGCCAAGAAGTTCTCTAGGGGGTGTCACTCCTTATGAGGTCCTATTTGGGACAAGAATGTGGGTACCTGATCTTGATTGTGAAGGCGCAGTGGCGGATGTAAAAAGTTTTGACATCCATGATCGTTTGGCTGTTTTACAGGATCAAAATGAATCCAGGACACAACAAAGTAATGTCCATCTGAAGCAGACCGCCACTGGGGAAGTCAAATCAGTCATGGCAAGGCCTGTCTGGATCCCAAAAGTCGGGGATCTGGTCAGAGAGAAAATAGCGGACAAGAAGGAATTTGGGCCATCCCCCACCACACAGCTCCGTCTGTGTGCCCTGCTGCTGCCCCTGATTGTGCTCGTTTTTTTTCCTTTCTGTGCCCCCTTGCTGCCCGATTGTGATCGGTTTTTCCTTTCTGTGCCCCCTTGCTGCCCCTGATTGTGATCGTTTTTCCTTTCTGTGCCCCCTTGCTGCCCCTGATTGTGATAGTTTTTCCTTTCTGTGCCCCCTTGCTGCCCCTGATTGTGATCGTTTTTTCCTTTCTGTGCCCCCTTGCTGCCCCTGATTGTGCTCGTTTTTTCCTTTCTGTGCCCCCTTGCTGCCCCTGATTGTGATCGTTTTTCCTTTCTGTGCCCCCTTGCTGCCCCTGATTGTGATCGTTTTTCCTTTCTGTGCCCCCTTGCTGCCCCTGATTGTGATCGTTTTTCCTTTCTGTGCCTCCTTGCTGCCCCTGATTGTGATCGTTTTTCCTTTCTGTGCCTGTTTCCCGCCGCTGCGCCTGCGGCCCCGCCCCTCACTGCCCATTCGCTGCCCCATTCCCTGCTCCTCCCTCCCACCTCCCCATTTATGGCGGCCGCTGCGTGGTGAAGAGAGCGACCCCTGACCTTGACTGGTAGGTCGCTCCCCACCACACAGCTCCGTCTGTGTGCCCTGCTGCTGCCCCTGATTGTGCTCGTTTTTTTCCTTTCTGTGCCCCCTTGCTGCCCGATTGTGATCGTTTTTCCTTTCTGTGCCCCCTTGCTGCCCCTGATTGTGATCGTTTTTCCTTTCTGTGCCCCCTTGCTGCCCGATTGTGATCGTTTTTCCTTTCTGTGCCTGTTTCCCGCCGCTGCGCCCCTGCGGCCCCGCCCCTCACTGCCCATTTGCTGCCCCATTCCCTGCTCCTCCCTCCCACCTCCCCATTTATGGCGGCCGCTGCGTGGTGAAGAGAGCGACCCTGACCTTGACTGGTAGGTCGCTCCCCACCACACAGCTCCGTCTGTGTGCCCTGCTGCTGCCCCTGATTGTGCTCGTTTTTTCCTTTCTGTGCCCCCTTGCTGCCCGATTGTGATCGTTTTTCCTTTCTGTGCCCCCTTGCTGCCCCTGATTGTGATCGTTTTTCCTTTCTGTGCCCCCTTGCTGCCCGATTGTGATCGTTTTTCCTTTCTGTGCCTGTTTCCCGCCGCTGCGCCCTGCGGCCCCGCCCCTCACTGCCCATTTGCTGCCCCATTCCCTGCTCCTCCCTCCCACCTCCCCATTTATGGCGGCCGCTGCGCGTGCCAGCCGCTGGCGCGCCGAAGGCGCGCCAAGGCAAGCCCGTCTGCGCCCGTCCGCGCCGTGGCCGCGCCCAGCGCCAGACCCCCTGGTTTGGGCATCCCCGCGCCCGCCACATCAACAGACGCCGATACGACGCCAGCACCCTCCACGCACTCAGCCCCGGAAAAGATCACGCCTGCTACCAGGCCACCCGAAGCGCACCCAAGGGCCCTTCACCTGCCGGAACTGCAGCTTCGCCAGCACCCGCCCCGCCAAACCACCGCCCAGGAAAGAACCCAACTACCTCAGATGCATCCTCCTCAACACCCGCTCCGCCCGCAAACACGCCATCGAACTCTGGGACCTTCTCGACTCAACCTCCCCAGACGTCGCATTCCTGACGGAGACCTGGCTGAATCCCGCTTCAGCCCCCGACATCGCCATTGCCATCCCGGACGGATACAAGATCACCCGCAGGGACCGCACCAACGGAGTCGGAGGAGGCATCGCCATCGTCCACAGGAACACCCTCAGAGTCTCAACCAACACCGACGACACCCTCAGCACCGCCGAACACATGCACTTCCAGATCCACACCGATCCCAACACCACCCTCAGAGGAACCCTCATCTACAGACCCCCGGACCCCGACCACAGTTCAGCGATTCCATCGCTGACTTCGTCAGCACACACGCCATCGCCTCCACGGACTACATCCTCCTCGGGGACCTGAACTTCCACCTCGAGAACAACAAGGACACCAACTCCACCACCCTGATCGACAACCTCGCCACCCTCGGACTCAGACAGCTCGTGACTACACCCACCCACGCCGCCGGCCACACGCTAGACTCCATCTTTTCCGCAAGCCCACACGTCTCCTTCAACCACACCTCCGAACCCCACTGGACTGACCACCACTGCATCCACTTCACCTACAGGAAGCCCACCACGCACCACCGCACCGAACAAATGCCTCGCCGCTGCTGGAGCAGAGTCACGGAAGACCAGCTAACCACAACCTCGCCCTGAGCCCACCCGCCGAACCCTCCGACCCCGACACCGCCGCCCGCAACCTCAGACAGTGGATCGACGACTGCGCCAACACCCTCGCCCCGCTCAAGAATCCGCCCAACAGCCACACCAGCAAGAAAGCCACCTGGTTCACCGAAGACCTCCAGGCCTCCAAACGAACATGCCGAAAACTGGAGAAGATCTGGCTCCACGAACGGACAGCGGACAGCTACGCCGCCCACAAGAGCGCCACCCGCAATCACCATCACCTCATCAGATCCGCCAAAAGGGCCTCACTCAAAGACCGCCTAGACAACAACGCACACAACAGCAAAGAGCTCTTCAACATCGTGAAGGAACTCTCCAACCCCAGCTCCAACACCAACGACATCCAGCCGTCGCAAGACCTGTGCGACTCACTGGCCACCTCCTTCCACCGCAAAATCGCCGACATCCACGACAGCTTCAACACCACGACCGCCCCGGCAACCACCGAGACCACTGCCCCCACAACCACCAACCGCCTGCTCTCCTGGACCAACATCAACGACGAGGACACCAGCGAGATCATGAACACCATCCACTCCGGTTCACCGCTAGACCCGTGCCCTCACCACATCTTCAACAAAGCCAGTACAGCCATCGCGCCCCATCTCCGGAAAATAATCAACATCTCCTTCGAGACAGCAACCTTCCCGGAAAGCTGGAAGCACGCCGAGATCACCGCCTTACTCAAGAAACCCAAGGCAGACCCCAAGGACCTCAAGAACTTCCGACCCATCTCTCTGCTCCCGTTCCCCGCGAAGGTCACCGAGAAAATCGTCAACAAACAACTGACCCGCTACCTCGAGGAGAACAACATCCTGGACCCTTCCCAGTCCGGCTTCCGCAGCAACCACAGCACCGAAACCGCCTTCATCGCCGCCACCGATGACATCAGGACCCTGCTAGACAACGGAGAAACAGCAGCCCTCATCCTCCTGGACCTATCAGCCGCCTTCGACACGGTCTGCCACCACACACTACGAACACGCCTTCACGACGCCGGGATCCAAGAGAAGGCCCTGGACTGGACCACATCCTTCCTTTCCGGCAGAACACAAAGCGTCCGCCTCGCCCCCTTCCGATCCAAGGCCACCAAGAACATCTGCGGCGTACCCCAAGGCTCCTCCCTCAGCCCAACGCTGTTCAACATTTACATGAGGTTGATGGGAGACAAGGGTACCCCGATATATGAACCTGGGGTGATAATGGATTTATAAAAAACAATGGTTCAGGTGTGGCCTAAAAAGGTCCAAAAGCAAAAAGCGCGACCCAGAGTGGGGCACTTATTATTTCCAGCAAAGAAATTAATTCACTAGGGAGCAGGAAAAAAGAGTCTGTAAAGGGTCATGTAGGTCACAAGATGACAGAAATTTATTCGTAGCAGTTTCAGTTTTTATGGTGCTCACACAGTAAGTGAAAGAAAACGTGCTGTGAAAGAGTGGTAGTGAATTTTTAAAAGACATCGCATTGACAACAATATGGTAGAACTCCTAAATGATTTATACAAGTTTTTAGGAGTTCATGTTGTGAAATGGTCGACGACGTTTCGAACCCAAGTAGTGGGGTTCATCTTCAGGACAACGGTGAGCTAGCTAAAGAGGGGAAGGGGAGGGGAAGGGGGGGGGGGGGAAAGGGGAAAAGGGGAGAAGGGGGGGAAAAGGAAGGGGGGGAAAAAAGGGTAAAGGAAAACAAATATTTATGACCCTGTATATATGCATTCAGACAAAATATAAATTACATTTAGCTCCCTATGTAGAAATGATTAGTTTGAGTATTGGACTGGTGTATTTAATCAAGAAGTCCAAGGAGGAACAATAATTTGGCTCAAGGAAGGGAAGGAGTAAGATTTACAAAACCGGTTGGTAAAGCACTTATTCACTGTGGGAATTAATTCAGACCCTGTTGTGAAACTAAGAAGATGGTATCATACTGGTGTTGCTATGTCTTAAAGCAAGCAGTTAGGAAATGGCGTGAGTGAGGAGGAAAATTAAATTATAAAACAGGCTGAAAACGGTCCTAATTAGTCGCCGTTACTGAGAGAAAGACGCGCTATGAGCGGTGACAAGGTCTGTATTATTTTATGAAGGGAAGACTCTACGTGTAGGGCAGGGGCGATGCACTTACTTGAGTTTAACCATGTGTATGGCTCAGTAGTTCCTGGGGTCAGTACTTCAGGACGGGAGTCGAGGGCTCCCCGTAGGCAGTATATTTAAACAGCCAGACTATGTGAAAGAAAGAAAGGGGGGAGAGCCGTAGTTAAGGAACGGCGCGTGAGGAAGGTAATACAACAAAGAGGGGGGGGGAAAAAATGTGAAGGTAGTGGACAAGTCAGGAACTTACTGGGTTTCTTCAGGCGAAATAAATTGGACTTAGGCTGTGCAGCTGGGCAGTGCTAAAGTCAACCTGGGCAGCATCAATCTGGATAGTAATTGATAAGAGAAAGGGAAAATCAGTTACATGAGCCTGGCGCTCGTGAAACCAGAAGCGCAGGGGAGCAGAGTAACTTACTTATTTGGTAGGGCGACAGGGCATTGAATGGATGCCTGAAGCCGTGCAGCCTAGAACGTCCTGCTGCTGCTGTAGCTGGCTAATGAATGAGGGAGGAGCGCCGTGTGTGTAAGCTATTTAATACTTGGTCTCAGCTGGAGGGAGCCTCAGGCCATTGTTGATAGGAAACAGGTGTTGCTGATTGGGGAAACAGCATGTGCGCCTGAGTGTGCGTCCTGGATAATTGCCAGCAGCTGAAGGATTGAAACTTGCTGGGAAATGGAGGGGAGCCAAAACCACTATATATAGTTTCCTCGTGTATCCATTGGTACGATAGCTTAATGAGTAAAAATTATTGAATAGATAGTGAACAAAGTGCATATTGTCTGTAGTTCTGTAGAAAAAAAACCTTTTTCTACAGAACTACAGACACAGATTATGCTCTGACCTTTTACGATTCCTGTTGCCTTGCTTACTCTAGTGGTAATCCCTGCGGTCTCGCATACTTTAATACCATTTAAGACCACAGCAATACTGAACATTTGTATCGATTTATTTACGTCATCATTAATTTTATTTATTACTTTTTTATTGTTGCATTTTACAATATGCACTTTGTTCACTATCTATTCAATAATTTTGGGTCGCGCTTTTTGCTTTTGGACCTTTTTAGGCCACACCTGAACCATTGTTTTTTATAAATCCGTTCAACATCTACATGGCACCCCTTGCCCACGTCGCCCGACAGAACAACCTCAACATCATCTCCTACGCCGACGACACCCAGCTGATCCTCTCCCTCACCAAAGACCCTCACACCGCCAAAGCCCACCTCCACGAAGGAATGAAGGCCGTCGCCGAATGGATGAGGACCAGCCGCCTGAAGCTGAACTCGGACAAGACGGAGGTCCTCATCCTTGGTTCCAACCCTTCAGCCTGGGACGACTCCTGGTGGCCAACATCACTGGGAACAGCCCCGCCACCCACCGACCACGTACGCAACCTAGGGGTCATCCTCGACCCCACCCTCTCCATGACTAAGCAGGTCAACGCCGTTTCCTCATCCTGCTTCAACATCCTCCGAATGCTCCGCAGGATCTTCAAGTGGATCCCCACCGAAACAAGAAAAACAGTCACCCAGGCCCTCGTCACCAGCAGGCTGGACTACGGAAACGCCCTCTACGCAGGAACGACGGCTAAGCTCCTGAGACGGCTGCAACGCATCCAGAACGCCTCTGCACGTCTTATCCTCGACATCCCCCGACGCAGCCACATCACACCCCACCTGAGAGACCTGCACTGGCTCCCTGTCAACAAGAGGATAACCTTCAAGCTCCTCACCCACGCACACAAAGCACTCCACAACTCCGGACCAGCCTACCTCAACAGACGACTCAGCTTCTACACCCCCACCCGCCAGCTCCGCTCGACCAGCCTCGCCCTCGCCACAGTCCCCCGCATCCGGAAAACGACCGCCGGCGGCAGATCCTTCTCCCACCTCGCCGCCAAGACCTGGAACACCCTCCCCACCAACCTCCGACAGACCCAAGACCTACTGGCCTTCAGAAGACTCCTCAAGACCTGGCTCTTCGATCAGTAGCAGCACCACCCCCCTCTTCCCCCAGCGCCTTGAGACCCTCGCGGGTATGTAGTGCGCTTTATAAGTGACATGATTGATTGATTGATTGATCCTACAGAAAGCCTGTACCGGTCCTAGCAGTCGAAGGAACAAGAACTGTACTTCTACCGCCTCTTGCCGGAGAAAAGATTTGTCTCAATCGACCTAATCAAACCACACTATGTGGCCAATACTAAGTAGTAGGCCACGTGGACTCCTAAGTAGCAGACGCCCTCCTCTTGCTACAATCCAAGAAGTTCAAACGGAAAGACTCATCACGTTCGAAGAGTCACCTGTACGGAATGATGGACTATGCAACAATGCTATGGAACTCGTTCCTCTTGAACCTGAAGCTCAACTTCAAAATCAAACTCAAAATGACAGACAAATAGCTGTTAGACCAAATACAGATGTCTACGTCAACATGCCTCGACAAGAGCAAAATACGATTTCAACAAATCCCGATGCAATTCCAACAATTGATCGAACTGCTTCTGGCTACTTTATAAACTTTGATACGTTTTCTTTGGATCCAAAGGGAACCTGAAACGACGCCAGCCCAAAAATCACGCAAGCAGCAAGTAAAAGACTTTCTGAACTTTCTTAGAAGAACTTACCTGGTATCACCGTGGGTAGAACTATGGATAATTACTGGGGTGCTTTTCTTTCTTTTCTGGTTAGGTTTAGTGATAGTTTTTAACATGCTTATTAATGGACAATACATTCGACAAAGCTCTGCAGCCCGAAAGGTGAATTTAATTTTAAAACCACATCAATCATCTCATCGAGAACAAAGAGACTTGTCATCAGTGAACATTACAGCAGTTCCTATACCTGACGGTATAGTATGGGACAAGGTTGATTTCGATATATTCGACCCGACCGAACTTTTAAAAATACCACATTTATTTAAAATATCATTAAGTGATATCATTACCTCAAGTACATTTTCCGATTATTGGGATTTTGAAACTGTTAATAACATGTTGTCTGATTTGGAAAAATCTGCTGCATTTTCTAGCAGTGAAACATTGGAAAGCACGTCAGATTTAGATAGTATGTATTGATATCAGCATTATGGTCATCACTTTTTGCATAAATCTGCAAATCCTAGAAATGTGTTCACTTACCACCAGTGGGAACATTGTCCATCACTGCCGAAGGGCAGTTCAAAAACATTTACACAGAAGTTTCCATATTTTTCAGGGTTTAATATGTCTGACCCAGCCTCATAAGGTTTAACCAATATCAGCACAGAAAAATATGTTAACAAGCACCAAACAGATTTACTCTGCTTCCTTTATTGCCCAGTTGTCTGAACAAGGTTTCGACTTATGGAAAGGCGCCATAGACTTAAAATCAGTCTGGGGTACTAGAGAATGGCAGGTGCAGGGGACAGAAGCTTTGTTTAGAGCATGCCTCATCCCTCAACAAATCATGTTTGTGAACGAGACAGTGCAACAGACGTCTTGTCTTGGACTAGCCAAGAAAAAAGACTTGAACACACCTCGGATGCCGACTCCATCACACACCGAGGGTAACATAACATCACAGGAACAGATTACAGTAGGTGACATCGTACAATACAACAGATCAGAACCCGATTGGAAAAAATTGTTGATTTGGCCCACAGACACCAATAGTTGTCAGGCAAGATTCATGGGTAAAACCAAAGGGTTTAGTATCCATAGGCCAGATCCACGTTATGTACAGAGACAACATCCAGGGGTAGTGACATCCTACAGTGTTGGGAAGTTGTGCCTTGATTGGCTAAAATCCTCAACACTCACACAGGTGAAACAGCACTTATCCTTACTGTCACAGGATGTGGATCTTAGGGATTTTTTAATGGGTCCCAGGAAGCCACGTCAGAAACGTTTCTATTATGCTGTCTATATTAAATATGGAAAATATCCCAACAAGAGGCCGCAGAGAGATTACAGGAAATAGACCGTATAAATCTAGAAAAATCTCTAGCAGTGGTAGACAATGGGTTAACTACTTGACCTCCAGGATATATATTCCTTAGGCAACATTGTATCTTCTGCGATAGACATACTAGAACAAGATTTGGCCATATTACAACACGGGCAATCACAGTTACGTTCTATTATGTTAATGAGCTGGACGCTGCAATCTTTGCGTGCAGGCTACGTGCCTTGGCGTTATATCAACAGTACGTCTCTGTTTTCTGAATACAATCTAACAGATAAACAGATAGAAATGGCACAAAGGGGAGCAAAATATACAATGCTGCGTATCGAAAAACTGGATAGGTTATCATTTACAGTGGCAGAATCACCGTCCACGGAATGGCTAATCCATGGCCACATAACTCTACCGGTCACTACCTTTCAGTTTCAGTATTGCCTTGAACAAAAGCAAGTAGGCAGATATGACGAAATGGGTAAGGAATACATTAAGGAATCATGGGTATTACCATACAGATTTCAATGCCGGAGTGGGGATCGAGAAGTGTTTCTGAGCGGTACAAACTGTGAGAACGCTTTAAGTGGATTGCTCATATGCCAGGATATAATGCTGCACGGGGCTTGTAATGGTTCTGTAGCGAACCTATCCTGTCATTTGAGGGGTGCCCCAGCTGCAGTGATTACTCCAGCATTCAGGCTACTTTCGAATGGGAGTTACTTGATGCTGAACATTCAAGGCTGCTGTGGCATGCTCCCGGGCATCGCATATCTGGTAACCGTGAGCTCCAGGGTTACTTGTTGTATGCAAGTATTGTTTCCACCGACACATACAGTCAGGGAGGCGCCTTTATGGCCTTCACTGAATGTTTCTTTAATACGGTTTGATACTCTAAGCAGAATGGAAGCCATGCTTCTACAGAAGTCTGTGCCCTTAACCTCCGCTCGAGAGACTTGTGATCTCCAGATTGCAAGGTCTTCAGCAGAGATACAGGCGCTCATTCATACAAACTGCCCTTTCCATTTCGCAGAAATGGTAAATCGTATCTTTAACATGTCTGATACTACAGGCATTGTCCACCTATTTAAGACCATAGGTTCGGGACTTCTGAGCACCTTTCAGACGGGATTTGGAGTTATACCAAACTTCATTCATTCCGCATTCGGAAGCATCTTTGGAGGACTTCCGCTGATCCCGTTTCTAATAACGGGAATCCTGATTGTTATTTTTCTGCTACGCAATGGACGTCCCAGTCACCAAGGAGATGGAAAAAACACGCCTGGAGCGTAAATATCGTGACCGCATGGTGCAACATCTGGGCACGCCTCGCCTAAGAGAACTAAGTGCATCTTGGTTCTTGTCGTTTCGACCAGTCTGGATGGACTACATCTTACCTGTCCTCTGATGCCTGTTTTGCGGAGAAGAATGCTTGTTAGACCTTTGTTTGACACTCCCATCATGTGCGCAACCGGACGTGAATGCATTACTGGACCTGATAACGGCCCATCTTCTGCAATGTCCTCAGCGTATTCCAATGTTGATGGCGGCATTCCTTGAGCCACCGCAGGTAGTAACTGCACCTGTTGGTATGGACACCGGCTCCTCCACTGACACCCAGGCTTTGGACGGCGCACAGGCTGCCCCAGCACCGGCTGCGGACAGCGTAGAACATCATCTGTGCTCAATTGACATTCTTTGCGAGGTGTTACAGGGGCCGTCTACTGTGGAAGCAAGCAACGGAAATGTTGCGTCTACCAGCCAGGACATAAACATTTTGACTCATTTTGGCTCGTCGTGTGCTGGGAAGAAATTCGCCCTTTTTTAAAACAAGCTCAAATTTGGAACTATGAAACTAAATTGACATTCCTTTCATTTTTTGGGCATTCATGGCTTTAAAATGCTTATAGTAGTTCGGACTATAATTTCGGACACTTTTAGAGCTAGGACTTGGGGAAAAACTTTTTTAGAAATGTTTTGGCGTTTTTAAACATTTTAGCAAAAGAAATGTTTTTAACACTTTGTGCGTACCAATGTTTAGTTTGAATGGTAGTACAATAATAGGTTACATATGTCGGCCTTTCGGAAGAGGAGTGGGTGTTATATTCCATATAGGTACCCTATATAGGCGCAGGTAACACTGCAACCTTTCACCTATATTCTTCCCTACAGTACATACATAACGGTTCTTAGGCACTGACCTTTTACCCAGATATGACACTGCATTCAGAATGCGGGTTTTTCCCTGGTTCGATTCTCATACATTATGCATGAGGCTTCTTGGAAGCACAGCAGGACTAACAGTAGGATTACCATCTCCTGTATAATTTCTATGTATAAAGTTCAGGCCCGACGTCATCCTTTAGGCCGACACTGTAACACAGCAAGGTAGGACCCCTGGGGAGACCTATGGGTATATATACATCATGTCTTGCTTAGAAAGTCAGAGGTGACCGTGACTTCCCAGCTGACACACTGACCAGAGACGCTGAGGTTCCTGCATGCAGACGCTCCAGCTAGCAGTGGTCTAACATCCCTCGCGGGGTGTCCAAACTCGAGACCAGGACGGGGTCCCACATTCTCTAACTCTCAGGTAATGGGGGTTGACTAGATCCTAGAGGGATTCTTGGCATAACACCTACACAGATGCTAGGTACATTCAGGTACATCTAGTTAGGGAGGCATCGTAGGATTACGCACTTTTAGGTTGCACTTTTTATCATGTGTTTTATGTACATGTATATATTCATGATTTCTGCAAGATGGTAGAGCTATACCATCCCTTTACTTTGGTAGTATTACTAATCATATATCTCTGCTACTGTCTAATGGTTGTTGCAGCTCATATATTCTACACTAGAATAACAACTGTTCAATAAATACTTATTGAAACGCCCAGACTGTTTATTCTGTGTATCTCGGAGACAAACCAGTAAGCATGAGTGCCTGAGCGAAAGGTAGTATATTGTTTCCACGATCTTGGGGGATCAGGGTTTTCATGTTCTGAGGTTGCCAAGAATCTATTCTCTCCGTGATAAGAGGAGATTATAGTGGCACTGTGAGCTAGCTAATACAGGCAGGCTAACGTATCCGGTGGGGGTGCACGGAATCAGTCCGCCACCAAACCCACAGTTTATGTTATCCGAACGCGCAGATCCTGTATAGGATATATAGGAACTACACGACAGTATAGCCATAGGCATGAAGTGCACTGGTGTTTGGGCTCTTAACGGTTATTATTTCACTTCAGTGATGGCCATAGCAAGTCAGACATGCCACCCACTTCACCTAAAGTAACAACAAAAAATAAAAAGATGAAAATCCTACAGCACCTGGTATTCCCAGGCGGTCTCCCATTTAGATACTAACCAGGCCCGACCCTGCTTAACTTCTGAGATCAGGTGCTTTCAGGGTGGTATGGCCATAGGCATGAAGTGCACTGACGTTTGGGGTCATAGCTGTTTTCATTCCACTTCAGTGCTGGCCATAGCAACCCAGACATGCCACCCAGTTCCCCAAAAGCAACAAAAAAATGGCTGAAAGGCCTACAGAACCTGGTATTTCCAGGCGGTCTCCCATTCAGGTACTAACCAGGCCCGACCCTGCTTAACTTCTGAGATCAGGTGCTTTCAGGGTGGTATGGCTGTAGCCATGAAGTGCACTGACATTTGGGGTCTTAGCTGTGTTCATTCCACTCCAGTGATAGCCATAGCAAATCAGACATGCCACCTGTAGAGGTGGGGAACCTCCGACTAGGCCTCGCGCTGTCAGGCGTAGTGTGCACACATGCATGAGACACCAGTGCCGTTCCGTGCTTGATCCCGTGCGATCCACATACTTTTATTTATCCCCTCAGACCGCGTCTGGCCCCTAGGGTGTGTGCTAATACAAAGAATTTTAGTGGCTGGCTGGCTTACTACATCGCTCGTAACCTTGAGGGCCATGAACCAAAAATATCAAAACAAAAATATAAAATAAAACACCATGAAATAAAAACAGACAGTTTTACAAATTTCTGCAACTATGATATTCTTTCTTTGCTTCTTCTTCCTTAGCAGACAAAGTCTCTTAGCCTTTGGTTCAGTCTCGGATTCTGTCTCAGACAGTAGGGATGACCACGCTGAGGTGCGGGGACCTCCTACTTGGACGACAAGCTTTCAGGAATCATCATTGCCTCCTGACCAGATGCTGGCTTAAGACTCCACTCACAGTCGTTTTTGTCCCCGCCGCTGGCCTGAGGTTCTTTGTTCACCATGCTCTGATTTTCTGATGTTATCTCCTGCCACAGGATGTCACCCGACTCCGGCATATTCATTGCCTTCTTGAACCATGAGGCATTTCGCAATACCATCACTCTACCCCTCCGGGTCTTGATCATGGTTCATTTTAAGTCTGACATCCTCCCATATTTCTCTTTCAAAAGGAGTCCTGAATTTCCAACCAGGATGTCAGTCTTTGATCACAACTTTATCTCCAAGTCGTATCTCAGAATCCTTGGCATTTCTTTTTTGCTAGCCCACTCATTGTTTGCCTTTCTTTTGCTCTGTGCTGCGTCCTTGTTGAGTCGCAGGTAACCACTGAGAGCTTGTAGGCACTAAGTCCCCTACTGGCCTGCTCATGATTAGTTCACTCGGAGCACATCCTGTAGTGGAAAGCGGCGTTTGTCGATACGCTCTCAGAAATTGTTGCAGGCACACGTCCAAATCCCCTCCTTGATCCACACGTATCTTCAAGGCCTTGTTCAAGTCCTCATAAATCTTTCCACTTCCCCGTTTACCTGGGACCACTGTGGAGTGATTTATTTGTGTTGGAATTTGAGGTGATGTAGATATTCCTTGAATTACAGTCCCTGAAATGGCGGCCCATTATCAGTTTTCACCTCATCCAGCAACCCCAGCATAGCAAATTGCTTTTCTAAAGCAGGCCTAAGACATATAAAGGCCGTGGATTGGATGAGCTCAACTGCGGGAAACTTGGTGGTGCTATCTATCACTACCATAGTTTTTCGTCCATCCGGAAAACTCCCAAAATCCATATTTACCTTGGACCATGGCTTGTCACAAGGCTCTTCAGTGATGATTGGGGTTACTGTGGCCTCTGCTCCCGTGATTGTACAGGAATGGCATCCCGCACAATTTCTTCTACTGTCCTATCCATGCCTGGAAACCAGACTTTTGATCGTAGCCGGGCCTTGGTCTTAGCTATCCCCTGATGTCCTTGATGACCCAGTTCCACGGTACGTCTCCACAGACTCCTCGGTACTACAATGTGTTGCCCCCTCAGTAGGAGTTCTTCCGAGCTCTCGCTCAGGTCGTCACGGCATCGCCACAGGCTCGTTCAGATTTCTCGCTCCTCATCGATGAGCCCGCTCACCCCTTTCAAGAAATCCTTCCACCGATGAGCCTTCAGAGCCTCTTTCACTCTACTTATGTAGCTGTCTTCTTGAGTTGCTTCCACAGGCTCAGCTATTGACAGGGCTCGAGGGCAGGCACTTTCAGTGACAAGCCTTATGAATTCTTCAACCCCTCCATCCATTTCTTTCTGCAGCCTTGTATCTTCGATCAAAGGGTGTCTTGAAAGGTAATCAGCTGGATTGCATACTCCTGGCCGATAAGCAATATCAAAGTTGTATTGTTGCAGTTGTTCCGCCCATCTTTCAATTTGTGGCAGTCCATTCCATGCTGATCCACTGAACAATGGCACTAGGGGTTTGTGTTCAGTGATCACGTTAAACTTGTGTCCACACAGATAGATATGAAAATGCTGACATGCCCACCTGATGGCGAGAGCCCCCCTTTCGATCTGGGCATACCGGGTTTCCACTGCCGTCAATGCCCTGCTGGCGTACTACATGGGCATTGTAGTAGCCGGGTTCAACGTTCTAGATTTACTCTGGAACCCTAGGCTGATGTCTCTTTTTCTCTGCATGAAAGTGTGGAGGGGAGGAAAATCATTAGCCAATCAATCATTACCGTTCCAATGAACTATGACTCCGAAGAATCACAGACTCCCAATTAAGTTTAGTTAATTTATTACAAGGCCAAAAACAATTGAAAATACAAGCAACTCAAGATGAGGGTGTAGAAATACATTGGAACTAATACAAAGCCAAACCTATGGGTGAAATTAAGGCAGTGCAGCATGCACAGAATAACCAGTTCCAGAATCAGAATACAGAAAATGATGGATCCAACATCCAGATTCCCCTTCATTGGAGGTTCGTAAGTAAAAAGCATTAGGCTGTCTCTACACTACCACTAACGTGACATCTCTACTTAGCATTTCCCCAAGGCAAGTTCTGAAAAGGTGTAATCAGCACGTGAAGACTTCCTAGGAAGTCCACTCACGTTGAATGGGTCAAGTAGCATAAAGCTACAGAGCTCGTTCAAAGATGCTCTCTCTCTAAAGGCAAGGCAGAAGTCCCCTGGATGCTGTCCCTACTTAAATACATGAACTTGCAGGTAGCATCCCAAGATGCAAGGCGACATCACTCCATCCAAGCAAGCCACCTCCTTGTAGATAACTTTCCACGAAGCAGCGATGCTCCCAGGCCTTGGCTCGATGATCCTGATTCTCAGGTTCTCTCCGATGACAAAGTACAGCTGTGCTGTATTAGCAGCATCGCCATTCAACGTATCTTCTCCTCCCTAAGCCTAACTCCTTAAACAAAGACATTATTCTAACTAACAAGGATGAATTTCTCCCCTGCAACAGACACGTGAGAAAGAACAAATTCCACATGCACATGAAATTCACTACTGAGTCAAATGCAAGAGCTTCCAGGGGAAAAATACAATTCAGGCCTAAAGAAATTCGGTCTACATAAGAAATGGCACATAATTTCATAAGAGCACACGTATAAATGATTATTATTACTGAGCAACCCCAAAACAACACCTTACATAAGAACATAAATTGTGAGAATATTCATTAGCTGGAAGTACGAATTTTACACAGTAAAGTTTTCAGTCTAACCACATATAATTGCAACGTTAATTTCTTCACGTTTACATTGAAATATACCCAACACTTCACTTTTCACGTTATTACAGTACACGTTCTAATGACCCAATGTTAACACAGTAAAGGATTATATGCGGGCACGAACTACCCATGATTATAATGCACCCCTACAAATGAAAGAACAAAAATTGCGCTCTAACAGTCCCCTCTCTGATGACTAGTGTCATTATACTCACTTTCAACTCCCTGTAGAAAGAACAAACCTAAACAGAAGTTGTAGCCTGTCCTCTCTGTCGAAACTTCTCTACATTTTTTAGATTCTCATAGTGACTATCCTGCAGTCTCTCCAGTCTCCTCTCTCGCTGTCTGAGAGAATTCCCAGCTTGTCTTGACCGATGCCACTTGTACGCTTTCACTGTTCCCATCAACAAGATGATACAACCACAACTATTACTATTGGTTTCATGATATAACCAATAATTCCTTTCTCAGGGCTTGCAAACCAACTTCCAACCTTTCCAAATCCTTTACTAACTTTGCTCCAAACTCCCTCGGTTGCCAAATCATGTATCTCATGATGTATCACAGTGATGTTACTGATATATTTCTTCAGATCCTTACTATGGTCTGGGATATAAGTACAGCACTGTTGGACCCTCAGCATTTTACAGACTCTACCCTCTTTTGCTAACAACACGTCTAAAGCAAGTCGGTTTTGCATCACCATAGCTCTTATCAAAACCAACTCCAACTACGAGCAACAATGACTGAGCTGTATTGACTGACAACTTATCCACTATGGTTGACAACCTTCTAACTTGACATCATTTAAAACCACTCCCAAACTTGGTATCATTGCTCCGAACACATCTCCTACAATCTCTCCTGCACTGGTACCACGTCTTTCTCTATGTGGTGGCTTCCCTTCCAAACTTGTCAAATTCTCCTTAGGAAACAACAGCCACATACATGTGCCATACTAATTCAGTGGTAACCGAACATACGCATTTCTCCCACACACAAAATACACATTTGGCACCACTTGTACTGTCTCTTGTAAGAACTTCTTTGCAGAAGCCTCAATTGTGAAGATATGATCGAACACACTCTGTCCCACAAATATCTTGTCATAGATTGTCTGTACCTGTCTGATGCAAAGCTTTCCTCACTGTTCCCAATCTAAAGCTATTGGACCATACCTTCCCCTAGCCTTGTCAGCTAACTCTTCCTTGGTCCATTCGAAATTTCCTTTCCTATTGTTAAGCTTAACCACCAATGACCTATGTCTATCTCCTACTTGATCTACAAATTTCTTTTCTGTCAGTTAACATGCATGTCAAATTATGCTATGTGCATACGCTGTGTCTAATGTAACAGTAGGGCCTCAGGTATGAAATAATTTCCCATTCTCTCTCCTTGTTTGTAATAATCATACTTGTTCAGATGCTTGTAAGCTGGAACCTCTGAAAGCACCCCATCATAATTTAAGGAATAGTACTCCTAATGACCCTTACCATAGAACATGCTAAGCAACAGACTACAAGTAATACTGTACGTCAAAGGCAGATGATGGTACCTGATACCCTCCTCAACAGACGCAGGTAATTGCATACACACATAGCAATTTCTCACATCCATCGTATTTACATACTTATACAGCAACTTCGCATAAGCATTCAACGTATAATCCCCCTTAGACAAATCTACGTGCAACAAGCGACTAGTCTGTTCTATCAAAGCACTGTCAGCTCCTAATGTACCCTCCTTTGTGCTAGAAGTGGTAGGTGCGGATGTCCCATGTACTCCCACTCCATTAACTTCAGCTTCATGGGAACCTATAACGGACTACGGCTATAACTACAATCACTCCTACTATAAGTGTACCTATTATACATTTGTGCCTACGGTTCAAATTTCCAGACTCCATTTTCAACTGAGTTCGGATTGTGACTGTAGGAGGATAAATGCAAGTCTCTTTCTCTGCCCCTCACTGTTGCACAACAAAGTTCATACGCATTTGCTCAAAGTCGTGGAAATATTTTTCGCTCAGTTCGTGACACACTTTTTTACACAGCTGGACGACTTCCCTAGCCCTCTTTCTTCTTATACGGAAAAAGTACTTAATTTTACTCTTCTTCCATCCGGGCCTAGGTTATCTTCTTTTGAGTAAAATATTTTATTTACAGTTCACAGTTCAATTTACATCCCTTATGAGATCAGAGCCAAGTTCCTCAATGACACGCTGCAAAAGTTCAATACGAAATGCTGCAATCTTCTAAGCTGGTGGCTGATATACAAAAGTTGGAAACGCGAGATCTTCCAAAATCAAGCTCCGTAAGCCACTCAGTCTTGGTGGATCTGGAACAGTCAGTGTTAGAACTCCATTAGCTTCTACTCCAGGGACCAACAGTTCAATTTCAATTATCAACACTGATGTTCCGCGCCTCACTCTTCCGGACCTCACTCTCCTGGACTTCACTGTTCCTGGCATCTGTAACCAGGTAAGTCCACTCCGGGGAAGGGTATCTCTGGCAGGGTACTCTCACTCTCCTCGATCTCCTCAAGCTCCCCTGTGATCATTCTGTCACTTTGATCCAACTCAGATGATTCAGATATGGGAGCAAGATCTCTTTCCGGTGCAAGTCTCAGGTTCCCTACCACTTTTCACACCAGTTCCTTCAGCTGAGTCTGACTCTATACCACTCGCAACGTTACCGTCTCCCTCAGAGTCTGTACCTGGGCCTTGTGTAGCGTGACCCCCCTCAGCTCGACCTGGTGGGTATCCAGCCTCGTCAGGAACCCCCACAGCTTGGCTTGCCCTCTCTGGTGGTCTTGCAACCATGGCTGGATTCACTTCAGGGAGAGGAGATGTTTCTTCTGAGGGTCCTGAAACTTCACGCCTTCCATACGCGTGAATCCAGTTCGGCAAACCTCTGCACTTCACAGTAGTGTTTGTCACCAAAATCACCTGGTAAGGACCTCGCCAACGTGCATCAAGGCAGTTCTTCCTCACATGCTTTCGGACCAGGACCCAGTCCCAGGTCATGACAGAGGTCTTTCGAGGCCTGTGCAGTCGCAGCTTCAACCTGGTGAGACACAGAACGAAGCACATCAGCCAATCCTTTGCATTAGTCAAGGAGCAAATCATCTGTGATGTTTATCAATGGCAGGGCGCATTTATTTCTTGCTCACAGTGCCCTTAGACGAGTGGAGTTGGCAAGTTCCCTCTGTGGACATTTCTGTTTAGCAAAGCTTAGGAGGAGGAGAAGCGAGGATTTACCACACCCATCGTGGCTCCCGCATACACATTTGCGGTCCAGTATCTAATCACCCATGAACTGCTCTGTGTTTTCCCCAGCGGACTGCCCCTTCAGTCGCAACTCCCCATACGTCACTTCCTGGTCTTTCCACCACCCACCCCTGCGTTGTGGAGTACCCTGGTCTGCAGGAGCTCTGCATTCCGTCCATCCATCATCTGAAAGTGATCACTTCCTCGTGCAGTGTTGGAGCCTCGCCTGTGTGTGCCAGCAACCAGCAGACCCGCGCCACTCTTGGGAGCACTGCAGGTAGGTGGCAGCACCCCCCGCCTCCCACCCATCCAAGTATGCCAGGACCGAGAGGGTAAACAGCCCTCACAACGAAGCCATCACCCCGCATGCAATAACAACGCAGTCGTTACGACCGCATTGTAACAACGCATACCATTACCCCGCAAGTCGTAACTACGTCTTGCGGAGGGGGGAGAAGGTGTTGATTTAAAATCCAACACCTTCCCTACTGTCCGCACAGACTGGAGTTGGAATAGTAAATTATACTATTCCAACATCCAGTGCCCCCCTCCGCAAGTCGTTGTTCCGAATTGCGGGTAATGGTATGCGTTGTTACAACGCGGTTGTTGTAACGACCGCGTTGTAATTGCATGCGGAGTGAAGGCATGCGTGAAAAGGAGGCATATTCGACCGAGAGCAGCCAGTGGAGCCGCGCCACTCTCGGGGGCACTGCAAGTAGGTGGCAGCACTCCCCTCCACCCTCCATTGTGTGCCAGGACAGAGAGCAGCCAGCAGAGCCAATCCACTCTAAGGTGTACAGCAGGGACGTGGGCATCACCCCTCTGTGCAGAGTGACCCGCACCCTTCGTTGTGTGCCCGGGGAGGGGCACGCACCACCTGCTCCACTCTCAGGGGTACAGCAGGTATGTGGGCATCACCCCCTGTGCAGAGTGGCCTGCACCCTTGTGTGCCCGGGGAGGGGCACGCACCACCTGCTCCACTCTCAGGGGTACAGCAGGTACGTGGGCATCACGCCCCCTTTTGCAGAGTGACCCGCACCCTTTGTGTGTGCCGGGGGAGGGGAACACACCACCTGCTCCACTCTTAGGGGTACAGCAGGTAGGTGGGCATGCTGCACCCCCCCCCCCCCACTTTCCCCCCAGTGTGCCAGCAGAGGGAGCAGGCATGTGGGCTCTGCCACGCTGACAGAATGTTTTTTTTATTCACTCTTGGTGCAGAGAACGAACCGCACACAAATGAAAACCGTGCGAGTTTTGGCTTCGCTTTACACTCCGCACTCATCTTCTTGACAAACACTTTTCCCGAGAGGAATAACGTTCTGCATTAATCCTGGTCTGTTTTTCATTTACGTATCTGTGGGAATTCAAGCAGTAACTGCTACAGCGAAGCACTTGTGCAAGACATTTGGCTTTTGGGAAGTTGAATGAAACAAGCATTTGCAATGCAATAGGTCTCGCATTTACGCGAGTTTGAGCTATTGGCATTGTACATGACAATGCCTTTTATTTATGTTTTAAAAACCAAAACATAAATAAAGGCATTGTCATTTACGTGCCAATAGCTCAAACTCACAGTAAATGCGAGACCTATTGCATTGCAAATGCTTGTTTTCTCCCACCCTTGTTTGCTTGATGCAAGGTTCATGTTTTTCACATATTTTCTAATTATTCCAGAATGTATTTAAATATAAAGCATAATTACAGACTGTGACATCATTCCCACCTTTCTTGCTACTTCACTTCAGAACTATGAGACTCTATACATTTATCGAAGCCTGCGGCTCTCAGAGGACAGGCACTTTCTATAGGATCAATGAAAAGTCCCCATGGCTGTCCTTGTCGTCACCGCCCCCCTCCCCCCCCCCGTTCTTTAGTGTCTCCTACAACCCTGGCTTTTCCTTTAACACTACACAACAGCACAATTATGATTTGGTTCACATTATAAAATTCCCTAACTTTGCAATCAACCAAAGTTAAAGTCAAAACCAGTAAACACCAATTTTCTTGTTAAATAAGCAGCAATTTGTCACAAGACATTGGATTACAGCTTGACATCTGTTTTTGAAATAGGAGAAATTGGACAAAATGAACACAAAAAGGAAAGGCTTATTTATCGCTCGTTTTCCTCCCGAAAAATTACTTATGGGTGCTGCCGCACCTCCACACCCCTACTTCCAGCCTGGACTCGCCGCATATTGTATACATGAGGAATGTCAATGAAAGAGCGCCAAATACATTAGCATGAGCACAGGAGGCTTTGTATGACATTGTGGGGAGCTAAAGCGAATACCGACCCTTTGGTGTGTCCACTCCACCCGCCCTACACTAATAGACTAACATGACACTTAACGCTTCCGGTTACGTAGCGCCTTTCAGCTGCTTGGCGGTCTCTGGCAGTTGCAATTACGAGCGGCGGTGTCAAAAATAGAGGCAGTAGAGGGCTGGGGAAAAAAACACCTCCCAATACAACTCTGAGTGCAACACGGCAACTACTTCCGGGTTGGCGCGAAAGTGACTTCCGGGTCATCGTGCAGGCATTTCCGGGTCTGCACTCTAAAGAGTTGCATTTTTCGTGCAGCATTTTTTACTTTGACTAGTAGTATTTTCTAATGGCATTTTGAAAAGTACTCTTTCGGGAATGGAAACGTAAGAACTACATTTGAGATCGTTTCGCCTGGTAGTGTCTCCCGAACCACCGTAGTTGAGAGGCACACACATACCATCCACTGCTGGAGACAGGACATCGTTGGTGTTTGTTTGACACACAAAGTTCTGCAACTTGACCCTACGGCCCTGGGTTGTCAGCACATCCTCAGAGCACCTACAACAGGAGAAGCTAATATATTTATTGGGGTTTGGTCAGACGTGTGTTATGTCGTTCATTTGGAATTGATACTTACCGGCGCCTCTGTCTTCACTTCAGCAAAGAGGATGACATTCAAACCCTTGCTTGCACAGTGTTGCAGATTCCTGCTATACATCCAGCTCTGCGTCCAAGGATACAGGCCTTTGCATGTGTGAGTATTACTCGAGATCACTGCTTTAAGTGGGATGAAAATTGTAGAGTGGGGGTTAGTGAAATGGGAATATCGTAAGAAGTGCACCTAGGAACCCTGTCCAAGGGCCCTGTGTTATTAAGGTGATAGACACTTACGCTCTTTTAATCCTGACATCTTTGTGAAGTCCTCCATTACAGTTGGCACATATTCAACAGTCTCTGCGGTCTTCGTAGAGGCCAAGGATTGGATGTGCTCACCTCTCTGAGAGTCAGTGTGAGAAACCTGCCCTGCTGTGTTCCTCAGTTCAAAGTTCTCAATTGTACACAGACATACCCACCCACAACCTGAAATCACTCTTGACACCTTGAAGCAACTCACTTCAAAGTATACTCTGTATAAGATTCATATGTTGCGTGTAAAAAACTACAAAAACCCTGCATCTGCAAAAAAGGCAGATAATCTTAGGAAGTGCAAGATGAAGTAAAACATACGAAATGTAAATAAGAATTGCATTGCTGACATGGGGTTACCGTAAGCAGTTTTACAGTCATTGTTGAGAAATTGATCAGTGTTTTGCTACTGCAAGGAAAGTCCTGAATATAGAGCCTATCGGGGATTATTTCAAAGTCATTTTTTAATTGCAGCCAGGTCTGAGATACGGCCTAATGAAAGCCCAATGAGGTCATTGTTTTGGTTTTCTGTAACAACTTGGTCACCGGACAAGTTCTATATTTTGGAGACTTACTGTTCTGACAACATAAGCATAAAAATATAGCCCCAGACATTATACGAGTGTGGTTCCCTACAAATAATTTCTTGTTCTTAAATGTTAGAAGGGCATGTTACAGCATAATTAGAAGTATAGAAGACATCTAAAACGTGTTTAAGTTTTATATGCTTCAAATATTGTAATAGCCTTAAAGATGAGGGCGGGGGTAGTTAAATAGGTGACTTTCAGGGAAATTAGTGGTAAATTAATGCCCAAATGTCCATTTAAAGCGCATGGGGCAGTACAATTTTCTAGCTACTTATAAACGATATGTGACTGAATCTCCTCAATGAGGGGTTTAGAAAAATAATTCAAATTATTGCACATAGTCACACGGGCAATTACAGTGGTGTAACATATTAGAATTTAAATACCTCACAAAGTTAGGTAGTTGACTATATTCCCTCAAGTAAAAAACTGTTACCGGTTCTCCATGCCCAATAACAGTTATTGTCTGTTTTCAAATTGCAAATAAAATGCATTCACAGTACTCCCTTTACATTCTCAAAACTGAATTGTTGATACGTTTCTTCTCCATTGCATTAGTCACAGGGCGGCAGTATAGCAAAAGGGTACTCTCTTTGCACACAGTGTATGGTGGGGTACATCTTTATTGTTTAGATTTTTTTTAATTACTATAAAATCAACAAACCTTGCATAGATTGTTACTTTTAAGATCAAGTTAAAATAACAATTTCCAAATCCCTTTGTAAACAAGATCACATCTTCTTATGTCTTACATGTTAGTGTTTAAATTGTTAAAACAAGGTTCTTGATAGAAACTCCTTTAGCTACATTTTTGGAAACCATGTTGAGCAACTTTTAATAGGTCTGTATGTAGCACCTTTAAAACAGTACTAAATTGCCTCATTAATTGTTTTGATACCTGTAGAACAGAATATAGGACAATGGCATTTTTATCAGGCACCAAGCAGGTTAGGGCACAGACATTGCATGGTCACTCGTCTCATATTTTACATACTAGTGACAAAGTTTTAGTTCTTTATTCTTCTTGCCTCATACCCCGTTGATTTGGAGAATCAGGATGTTCAGTAGTCTAAAACCTAAACTCCTTCTTAATATCAAGATTCAAATCCAAATCGGCATGTCTTTTCTTCGAGGAAGTATTTTCTACATATATATAGTTTGTATAAGTTAAAGAATAAATCTGATATATTGTTAAATGCGCACATTTATTTTTTTCCTTAACTGAAGCTTTTCTTTGTAGTATGTTCATAGGCGAAAGCATATCCAATGAAGATAACTTATTTTTTTATTATTGTGTTGAGTCAGTGTTTCATAGATGTTAATGACATCAAAGCTGTAAATATTGTTTCACAAAGGAGAGCTAGAGGAGGTTTAAAGACCTGCAAAGGTTGGCTCCCATACTTCATATATCAAAACTCAAATACGAACCCTTGAGTCTAGAGTACATTTTGAACCTACCTGGAAAAACACACCCACCTAGGAGAGTTCCTTTTATAGAACGGTTTCCCTCACCCACCAAAGGTGGCATGCTTCATCATTGGGGAACCTCCTCGAATCGTGATGCCTAGTCACGATTTGAGGAGGTTCCCCAATGCCTAGTCACAATACGGGCTACAACCCCCTCACTGAGAGGGAGGAGCTCAGGGATGTATTCTGTACTAAGAGAGGTATATACTAAATGCTCAATTGTGGAGCTTGGGTTCTTGAGGGCAGCAGAGCAAGTGAAGAAAAAGTGATTAAAACTAACTAAAGGGTTCGCTGCAAAACTTTATATGGGCTCCCTGGGCTGGGATTAAAAAACAGCGTGGCACTGTGGGACTGATTAAACCCGCTCGAGTGTCACAGGTCGACATGTTTCAGCCAATGACCCAAACTGTGTCGCAGCTTTCTTCAGTACCTAGGAGTGCTGCTGCTCAAAAGTGCTCAATACAAAACAACAAAAGACGTAATAATATATACTAAACCATCCAGTGATCCACTGGAACATCAGCAGACCTCGAAAAATCAACTCGCCCACTCGCAATTACGAGTAAAATGTTATCAGGTTGAGCTATTTTTAGCACCTACTTGTCCCATCTGGCAAGTAAACTTAGGCTGGAAAGGAACAGGTGTTCTGTTTATTCAGAAATTGAATGAGCAATAAAGATGCCATTGAATCTTGTTTTTATCTTGACACATTTGCTGTTTGTTCAAGGAAAGAGGTCAAATGCCAGTTTGTCTTTTAACTAATTGCTGCTTGGAAAATGAGGTTAATTTTTCTCTCTCTTACTAGAGTTAGAGGAATTTTGTCAAGTGAGCTGTCTAAAGATGCCAGTTATTTTTCTCTAACTCATAACATTTAAATAAATAGCCTGTAAATTAATATTACAAATATTTCAAAATATATTGGGGAATTATAAAAGCAATTTTTTTTTGTACTTAAGAAGTGTGATGCAAACAGAGTTAAATAGGAGCTAAACAAACCAGAACACTTTACTTGGTGATGTGCAAATTACACAAATTTGCAGAAACTCTATTTCCAAACATTATTGTTTGTACACTATATAGTTTTATCAGTAAAGCTGCATGTCAATGGGAAAGTTTGTGGCCGTTTCAATGTAAAATTAGCTGATTACAAATGACAGTTTGCTACCACTTAATGCTTGAGTTATGTATTTATTAAAAGTGATAGTTTTTAAACATGATTTGAGAAACATTCCTGCCTCCGTCCTGATGACAATGCTAGTAATGAACTAAGAGGCAAGTCAGGGGCCATGTGTATCCTACATGTGGCTAGATTTGTATTATATATGAAAAAAAAGTTTAGTTTGTTAAATCAAATAAGAGTTTTTTCTATAGCAGACATGCTGAACTCACATTTGGAGGTGCTCTCGTGATAACGAAGAAAATGGCAGCTCAATGAATTAAAATATTTGCCCAACATCACATCATTTGAAACCAGTTTATGGGTCAAGAGCATTACAAATAGGTCACGTAGATTATTTAAGTCACTAAACCTGCAGGTCTAGTAACATTTTTAGGATTTTTCGAGGCCTGCTCAGCGGGTGAAGGATTCACTGGCGGTACCTATGAAAGACATATGAAAGTAGGCTTTTTCTTTTTAGAACAATATACATGCTAGGTTAGGTGGTTAATGCACAGACATAGGCAAACCTATCAATGCATGAATATAATAGACCTGTCTCAAATGTAGGCAAGTTGTTTGAAGAGCATCTAAGGCCCTTTTTAGGTCTCGCGCCTAGCGTTGCAGTGCGTAGCACTGCTCACGCAGCGCGAGACCTCTAGAAAGGGCTTCTGAGAACGCACCTACACGCTCGTGCGTGTGGTTTTGTTTTCAGAAGCCCACATTGGCTGGTGCGTCCGTTTTTTATGGGGACGGCACGCTATTGGTCAAAGGCGGGCGCATGTCCCGCCTTGCCGCGCCCATTCCCGACGGTGGCCAGAACGCGCAGCAGCGCGCGTTCGCTCTCGCTGCCGCTCTCCTCCCCCGCTCCTCTGTGGTGCGCGCAGTTTCTATTCCCGCGTTCGCTCCTCTGTGGTGCGCGCGCACCACAGGTTTTGATTCTGTGCTTGTTTTACGGTATGTGTCTGCGAACGCTAGTTAAGAAGTATTCCTTCGCTTGTAAGCGAATGTAACGTAACAGCCCGCCACGTTTGCTGCAGACGTCACTGTGCGTATCGGTATATCGCAACAGGCTGTCGCCGAAAGACAATGCGCAAGCTCAGAGCGAGGACCGGGTCGGCGGAGACAGTTGGAGAGAACAGTGGGCAAATGCTCAGAGGAGGGGGCGGGGACAGGAAGCACAGGGGTGCAGTATGGCCGCAACCGCAGTAGTAGGAGAGGTGGGAGGTCTGGAAGCTCTCCAGCTAGCGGCTGGCTGCTGTTTGTGTGTGAGAGGTAAGGTAACGGCAAAAGGAGACCCCTGTTGCAAAATCCTCTTGTCCTAACTCGAGTGTACGCTCAGCGCGGTGCCATGTGACCGTTTCTGTGGCACCCCTAGTTATTTGCCGCTCCGTGTTCAGTTTGATTCTGTGCTGGGGGTGGGAGAAGATTGAGGATTCCGCTGTGGAGAGGTAGCCCTGGGCCACTGCCGGTGCTCTAGGTGGTCAAACAGAGATCCAACATGCTTATTTACATCTTGTTCATTAGCAGAGAGTTCAGTAAAGAACCGACAGAGCCGCCGGGTGAGCTTCACGGGGCAGACGAGATCGTCGACTGAACAACCAATTTCAACGTAGTTTACATTTTTGAGCTTTGACCGTTTTTAACGCTAGCCGGTGCTGTACTTGGACCTATTTAGGCTAAGGTGACACTCGATAGAACTTCATTGTATAGGTTTCGGACTCCTACCTATGTCGGAGAATGCCTGCTAAAACAGTATAGTTGCATAGTTACATCATCATTAACTTTCTTTAGAGAAGTAAGGGTCCGTTCTTTTTTTCTTTTTTTCCTTTAGCTGGTCTACAAGTTCTGGTTAAGTATTAAAACAAATGCATTGTAATGTTCTGTGGTCTTAAAAATAAATTTTCTGTAAACGCATTCGGGGGGGCAGGGAAAGATACTTATCCCACCTCCTTTTATTAAAGACTGATATTTAAATGTTGATCCATCCAAAAAACAAAATCAAAGACGTCCCCTTTAAATGTGCCCTAAAGTTTGTTTTTGGAAAGCAGGGTCAGTGCTTGTGAGATCCAAATATTTGTCAATAATGGCCACTCTTTTATGGTGTTATCTGCCCCGGATCTGCTGCGGGTGAAATCAGATCACCCTGGATGTCTTTAGTTCCCATATGAGCGGTTTGGGGAGGAGAAGGGTGGAGAGAGAGAGTTTCAATATCAACTGCTCATCCTCCTACATTTCTCCGACTTCAGGATGTGCATTCTCTTTAGACGTGGCTACAGGTTTTTGTACCACTAGGCTTTGGTCCTTAAACTGATTTGAGGGAAGCTGTTGATCACTCCGTATTTTCTTTTTGATGAAAACGTAGAACACGAGGTAAGAAGCTGTTTACAACCGTGCAATATCAGTAAGTGATGACTCGCTGTAAGTAACTTAAACCTCAGCACAATGGTTTGTTATACCCGCAGACACCAGATGTTTTTTTAATGTCCAAATATCATCTCAATTCTTTTGTTTAACGTATTTTGCTTTCAGCTATATGTATTTACAATTGTGATTTGCATGCAAACCTACATCGTTTTTAGGTCAAGAAAGTAGGTTTGTTGTGGCTCTTTTTAAACAGTCGCGGCATTCTTCGCTGTGATGTCTATGTGGAAAGTTTTCTGGTGGAGATTTTCCAGCGTGTTTAATATTTTACACCTCCACAGGCTGTGCGTGAATCACTGCTTCGCTCCGCTTTTCTCTAACTTGTGATTAACAGAAATAGCAATAAAGTAGACCAGGAGGCCAGTTGACATAACAGTGGGTAATATGGTGTCTGCGATCCCGTGCCAGCTGTGTCAGTAGCTGGTTGGAAGCTAAAAACCTTGTGAAGGACTGAATGGCTGGCAAAAAATTGACATCAAATGGAGAGAACAACCTATTCCCAAACACCTGTCTTAACTCTGGCATGTGCCTTGACAGCCCTAACCTGCCCACATGCCTATTTCACCTGCCGTGTTTTAGGAAAAACTTGTTTCATATATATTGCTTCATATCACCCTGTACTCTTTGTGTGCGCTGTTACAGTTGCTCGATTTAATGGTATTCGATTTACCAACCTCCAAAATGTGGAAAGCTGTTTTGACCCTTTGCCTATATTCAAACTCGGCAGATCACGCGGGTCAGTGGCGATCGTGCAAATTACAGAGAGCCTTTCTGCTGGCTGGTGACCTTTGCGTGAGGCTCCCCCACCTGTCTGCTGGTCATTGGACTGACAGAGAGGCTGCCCCTTCACGTTATGATCGATTAACTTCTGACATAAGCCTAAACATTGCTCTTTGCAGCAATATCCCTCATTATGCCTCTAAAGCCGAATGTAGTTCAGATGCCTGGCAACATTCTTCGGCCATGATTTTCCGGATGAGCATGTCAAACTTTATATTCCCAGACTTGTTGAGAGGCAAAAAAAAACAATGTCCAAATCCTGCCTCTCAAGTCCCATGATGTCTCTTTTTGTGGCTTCCTGCGGGACACGCATGACGTATATGTCAGATGTTTTCCACTCCCCACAACCAGTGTCTTCTTCGCTGAACCTAGATATTTGTCGCTTAAACTTTATATCACGATGCTTTCAAATTATGAGGCTGGCGAAGGAATAATTATGAAACAACAGTGGGTTCTTTGCGGTTTGTGTAACAATGATAACATGTTTCTGGAAGCTCAAAGGGAGCTGCATGCTTTCCATGCTGTCTTTGCAATTTTCACAAACATTGTCTGGTGCCGAATAAACAAACATGCAAACGTATTCAGTTTTACCTTTCCGCCAGGTCCAGATTTTTGTCTCCCACTGGTGCACCTTATTTGTATATTTACTACACACAGTGCATATAGGATTGGAGCAATGGCCCCGCAACCTTGCAGATGATGGACACTTTGGCCCATGTTTCCATGCTAAATTACCACAAAGGTGCTATCACGGGCAGTGCATTAATTATGTGCCACATGGAAGTGGGGGTACAGACGGTGCACCCTAAGGGCGCTCTTTGAAATATGAAGCAGAGGATGCCAACGACCTTCAGCTACTACCATACAAAGGGTTGACTTTCTGCGTGTATCCCACTGAGGGGGTCTATCACCTCATCAAAAGCAGGTCAATTTTTCTCAAAGCAAAAGAGGGAACAGCGGGCTGAAACTTATCCATACTCACCAGTGCAGACAACAAATCGGAGAGTTTGTGCCTTTGTTGCCATTGGCCAAACTGGCTTGGTCTGTAGGGGCACATCCAATGAGGGTGCGCAGCAGTGCTGACAGGACCGTGCACCCATTTTCACAGTGCAGTTCTAGGTAATGTTGAAGACAGCCGGCTGCTTTTAGGGCTGAATAGTTTGAAATATGGTCCAAAGAAGAGAATGTAGGCTACTCTGAATATTTGAATTAGGATGTGTGAAGCTTATCATCTATGAGGCATGGCTTTTCACAGGTGTGTACCAAAAGGTTACACTGGCAGAGGTTCCGTTGGTTGGCATTAGAGGGGTTTGTAGAAGTAATGGGCACTTTGCTTAAGCTTTGAAGGATAGGAGATTAATAGGTTAATTTATAGCCTGGCAAACCGACCTGCAACCTGACAAGTCAGTAGAGACCATAGCCTCAGCTCTCCTGGCAGAGAACTCCCACCACATTGAGAGATACCCACCTGCCTGGCAGGAATCACATCGCCTTCTGTGAACCCACCACCGGTTTCTCAGAAGATAGAGACGTTTGCAGAGCAATGCCATGTTGGTTTTGCCCCATTGCGCACCCTTTTTTGGGTCAAACCAGAATTGGATGTTGGTTCTGGGGAAAACAAAATGGCACTGACATATAGGGAGTTTCCTCCTAATATATGGAGGTCACTTGAATTGTTTCCCACTTGCAGGCTGTCTTGGGCTGTCCCTAACAGAAACTAGCATTTGCAATGTAAGTATCTCGCATTTGCAGACTTTGAGCTATTGGCATTGTAAATGACCGCTTTTATATGTTTTAAAACCTTCAAGCAGTGCGTAAACATGTATATTTTGTAGTTATAGCCGTTGCTTACGAGAAGCAAGTTTGGCAGTAACTGCGCCTCTTTACTGCCAGCCTTGCTTCTCTTAAGCAAGGACTATAAGTACAAAGTGCATGTTTACTGCACCGCTTGCAGATTTTCAAAACACATAAATAAAAGGCATTGTCATTTACAATGCCAATAGCTCAAACTCTCACAAATGCGAGACCTATTGCATTGCAAATGCTTGTTATTATTGTGTTTAATGGTAGGTTCCAAAACGCACCTGCCTACTTATAAAGGGGCGGACCGGCTAAACAATAAAACCAAACACGCTAAAAATCATAATAAAAAACCACAACAGTGTAAGGGCTTACCCGCTGTTGTCGGTTGTCACGCCTCAACCATCCTTGGCATGAGGCTCAAGGGGCGAAGGGGTCTCTATCCTATGCAGCCATCATGGAAAAGAAAGGGGAATAAAAAAGACTCTTAGAAGCAATGTTGTGCATATTGTGGAAAGCACATATATATTGTGTTTTCCAAAACCAATTGTAAAAGTCAACAAGCATTTGCAATGCAATCGGTCTCGCCTTTGGTACCTTATATGTATTTAGCTATGCAGCACATTAGCCTGGGTGCCGAAACATCTACTGCTCTTTAACATGGAGGGAAAGTAAGCACCAAACTGAGTGACATGCCAGGTATGGGAACACATGGAGAGAAATATTGCCTTTCAGCGGGAAATGGTATAGTCCAAAGCTCTGTTTTTAATATAAAATCAGTGCCTTCGGTGGTCATATCACTGAAAATATAAGATTTGAAAAAATATTATTGTCTTCGGGTGCTCGTGGAAGAGAATTTCTATGGACTGGAATCTAGAAAATGCTAAAGTGATTCTGGTATTTTACTGACCTCTGCTGGCCGTTTTCTATCAAGAAAGTTAAATAGAGGCAGTTGCCAGAAAAATAAGAAAACGAAAGTCCCTAAGCACAAAGCAATTCTGGTATTTTACTGACCTCTGCTGGTCATTTTCTATCAAGACAGTTAAATAGAGGCAGTTGAACAGGAAAAAAAAAGACCCTTAGCGGAAGCAGACCAGTCCGAGGGCTGATCTCCAGAGCCCACAAAGTACATACACATATAAGTATATACTAAAGTATATACAAGAGGTCTCGAATGCTCGATCTAAAAAGGAGTCTCAGCTACATTTAGTCTGCTGCTGTCCCGACCTGCTACATCGACATCAGAAAGTGCTATAACCGATATGTCTATCTAAAGGGGTTCGGACATGCAATGAAGCGGTAACAGTTCTGTTCGCCTGCACTGTACCAACAGATTTGGCCAAATTTGGGAAATACATGGCTGAGTTGCGTGTTCGGCTCTCCTATAAAGAAAGTCCAGTCAACATCTGAAGAGCTTGTATGGTAGCAAAGTAAACAAACAGGAAATAGACTTGCTCTCCAATTTTAACATCAAACTCTCACACGAATTAAGGCACTCAGTCATCTTAAACCTAATGGTGCTTAGACACACGGTGGCCGATATAGATGTCATTTCTGTTTCACACTTCCGCAGCCCGATGGCTTCAAGATACAGAATTGGACTCTCATACTTTAGTTGCTGCTAAAATAATTCCTTTTTTTTTAAAGAGGAATAATCATTTTTAAAACAATTTTACTATGATATTCGGTTAGCATATTACTCATGTTTTCTATTTACAAATGTAAGAAATATTGCACTATTTAACACTTTTTGATGAATAATAAATTATGAACATTGTAAATGATCAAGTTTGACATGTAATTCAACTTCATGGGTTATCAATTTGAGACCCGCGGAACCTCTCATGTTTTATAGTACAATATACCTAGTTTCCGTTGTTTGGCCAGACCGGGGTTGGGTCCTGTGTATTTTTACTATGGCAAGAGCAGTCACTTTCGGATTGCTACTTACTTGTGATATGGATTCGTAATAGTAACACTCCCACCCAGCAGTAGCAATTTGCGTGCCTTTCATCTGAAATATTTCCTCAAAAAGAAAGCAGAGAAGCCATTCATAGCCACTTGATCTGTCACCCAGACCAGCTTCTTCAGGGTTGACGGCCATCAATGGTGTTATACCAGATCCATGTTACAACCCGGAAGCATAAAAAGCAAGAAGCACACTCTGCAGGGGTTTTTGGTTGTGGAGTGAGTTCCTCATAAACAAGTTTGTGAGGAAATACGTTCAAACGCAGCCTTGGGGGCTTCCACAGTCGCCAAGAGTGTAAGTGCAATTCCCTGCAGGAGCAAACCCCACCCACTGTAGCAGCCCCCGGGAAGTCCCACACCGTCACTGTGGCTAGGACATCCCCGGGCCTCTATTTTGTTTTCTGTAAGGACGCCTTCGCTGTCAATAGCAGGCAGATATCACTAATTGTTTTACGCTGTTGCTATCACAACACATGCTCTGGACATTATCAGCAGGAAACAACATCCAGCGTTGAAACCGGACAGTGGATGTACCCAGAGGCGGTTCCCAGAGCACTGTACACGCAGCAGGACATCTGTCTCGAGGAATGCCTCGACTCTTCCGCCTCCCTGGGCCAGGCCTCAGTGGCAACGGGGTACAGTTTACAGCCCCCACTGGCTGGGAGAGATGCTTATCTCGTGTTGTTCGATCTATTGAAGTGTTACATTATGGAAGCTGTGTTCCTGTTCTTGGAACGTTTGTGCATTTATGACAAAGATGTGGCGTAACGGCCAGAGCTGCCGACTATTGAGGTTCGAGTCTCGGCGTCGGCTCACCGTCCTGTGATTCTGGGCAAATCACTTAATCTCCCCGTGACTGCCAAAAATGAATATGTCCTTGTGTAAGGTAACTGGTGCTTGTGTAAAGCCCTCCAATACCCTCGGGTCGAGTTCGCGCTATTTAAAACTGCAACATACAACCAGCATCAACAATGCCAATTGATCTCGCCTTTGGAACCTATTGGCCTTGCTAATGTTTTTTAACCTCGCTGCAAAGCATCACCAGTGGCTAAAAAAAAGAAAAAGTAAAAAGAAAATGGTGCTATGACGCAACTGTTCTGTCATATTGTAGGTGTGTGCCATGCATGCACGCGCTTATAAAATGACACAAGCTTGGGATATTCTTTTTTTAGTTTTTCCTTCCAGTTTGAATCAGTACATACATATACATATATATATATATATATATATATATATCAGACAGCATTTTTTTTTTGACATATCAGTGGGGTAGCAACACAGAGGGCCATGTCGGGAAAAGCAACACGGAGGGCCGGGGTGGAGGAAAGGGCCATGTAGGATGTAGTTGAGGGGAAGTAACGGGGGTGATGAAAGCAACACGGAGGGGACGGAAGCAACCCTGAGGGTGGGGAGGAAAAGCAATGGGCCAGAGAGGAGGGCACGGGTAGGGGTAGCAACAAAGAGGGTGGAGGCGGGGAGAAGAATCAATGGTCGAGAGCAACGTCTAATAGGCGGTGGAAGAAGCACACATGTGAGAACAACAGGGGAAGTAAGTACATGAGGGTGAGACTGTGAGTGCAACATGCAGGGGGCAGGGAGATGCACATGGGTGACAGACAGCAACAGGGAGTGTGGGGAGAGAGAAGTAAAGGAGGGAGATAGCTGTTAAGCACATGCACTCCCATTGAATGCTTAACCAACCAGAAACCCGCAAAGGAGGTAGCAGTGTCTTAGGTCAGACACACAAACAGCGAGAGGCGCTTCAAAATACGGGCCATCAGCGGCCATTGAGCATTTGGAAGAGCAATTAAGTCCAGAACCAAGGTGAGCGATTTTGTATACGCTGCTTGCTAACTTGTCCTCACCCTTCATAAGTGTAAGACCTGCTCAGTCGCCGCTGCACCAGTCACAGCGCCTCACGCATGACACCGATACTCAGCATTATAAAGTACACTTCAACCCCACCCTTTGCTCATCCATATGCTTCAGAAGTTGGAACCGCAGTACATTAATGTTCAACAAGTACGTGCCTTCCACACTTTCCATTTTTTTGGTTCGAATGTTAGTTGTTGCTCTGAATTCGAAACATCGCTGTAGCGCCAGGCTGCTCTGTTTATTAAAGAAAGAGTGGCATCTAGTGGACTTTTGAAGCAGTGACACAAGAATTAAAACAACTGAAGCGCTGGACAGCAGAGACGTCAGCAGCGTGAGAGAGGAGCGGGGGCGAGCGAGCGCGGCATCCTGCTGAGCTGACCACACGCTCGTGCACAATGGCCATGTGTTTTCAATCATCGCGCCCGCGTCTGGGCACGATAATTGCAAACAGATGGCTGCCCTGCGGGTAACCGCAGGGAAAAGGCCATTGTGCACGAGAGTGTGGTCCGCTTTCAAATGCCCACTACATAAAGTCTTCGCCAGAAGCAGCGCTTGCGCGCTACTCTAGGCTCGACCTAAAAAGGGCTAACATTTGTCACACGTGTTGGTCAGGGGTGAGAAACCCTTGTAGCTAGTTCCCAGACCAGAACCTTCGCTATAATCTAAAGTCACTAACAGACTGCATACCGTTTTAGATAGCACGCGCTAACCCAGTCATCTATAGGATGTGACCTTGTAACTGCTAGATGAAAGACTAATATATGTGGGGCAAATACCCTTTCAATAAACAATGTGAGGGTCAACAGCAATGTGTACAGCCCCGTGTGCGTGTGGTTAAAAGCGTGCTACCTCAGGTTAGTGAAACCCTTGACCGCAAGACAGCAGACTGTAGTTGTGGAAAATAAAGTGTCCAAATGCTGGTCTGCGTAACTTTAACTAGCGTGCTGGAATGCTGCTCGCCACGCCAAGGAAAGGAAACCTTGTGGGAGGCAGCGCGCATGTTTATAAGCTGCGCTCTGATTGATGACACTTGAGCCAATCACAGTGAAGGCAGTCACTTCCTGTATTGTGTGTGGAGCAGCTGGGAACTGTAGTCCAGCATGGAATGCATCCTGGCCAGCCCCGGTGTACTCGCTATTTAAAGGAATAGATTGTGATGATATATGTTTTTATCAACACCAATTTAAAACAAACAGATGGAGATTGGATAGATGTGTGTGAGTGCACAGGATAATTCATATTGTGGTATCAAAGGATGACTGTCCTCTATGCCATAATGGCAAAGGCAGTGTGCTATCTGTTAAGAGACACTGATGCCCATTTACCACCGAGACATATTTCTGAGAAGTGTTTCAACTGTTCATTTATCCACATTAAGAATGAATGCATAATGAGGTGATCCCACTGAGGGGCAGAACAGGTTCAGGGTGATGTAAATCTGCAAGAGAGAGGTTATTAGGCACATGTTTGTCAGAAGTTGATGATGTGCAGGAGTTACATTGGTGATGGTCCTAGGGGTTCAACAACCATAGAATCTCATCATTCAGGCCATGTTTGTCACTCTGTAGTCTGAACACACATCTCTGTTATCTAACAAAGAGCAATCTAGTGATGTTAGTGGTTGTTGGTGATGTTTTGGTTTATCAAGGACCTTCCATCTTAAATCATCAGTTAAATGTCCTTTTTCCAGAAAGTGATTGGTGAGTTTAGTGGCCTACTTCTTGCACCTTATGGTGCTCTTGTGCTCCATAATGCAGGTTTTATCTTGTGCGTCATCATCCCAACGTACCTGAGACGCATGAACAGGAGATGAGGTATAAGACTCTATCACTGTTGCAATTAGTGTGCTGTCTTAATTCCCATTGTCTCCCTGTACCGATGTCAATTTCTGATGTAATCATGGTTTGTACAGGAATATACGTGTTACTCGGCCACACATGGTAAAGAGTCTTCAAGTAAACAGGACACACGCAGTAGATTAACAGTAGAGGTTTAATATAAACACCTCATCCATCAGCAGCCGGTGAGCAACTGCCAGATGGGACACAGAGTCAAATACATTCCAAGTTCTATGGAACATGGAACTTATATCATATGAATGCAATAGAGGAGAACACCACACATCTCCCTTCCAACAGTGAAGAGTGTGGGAAACACAGGGTTACAAAACACAAAGAAAAACAACTAGTTAATATAATCTTTCAGATAGGATGGCATGGTTGTTTTTCGTCCACCTCTTCTAGGATCCGGACAAGACAAACTAACAGAGTCTTCAAGTTAATCTTTCTTCTCCATATCCATTTCTGGATTAGACTTGAGAATAGCCACACGACTCAGATTCCAAATACTTCCATCCTCCAATTTGACAGCATTTTTAAAACACTTTATTACACGAAAGGGTTTTGTGAATTTGGACCATGACAATGCACCTACAGGAGCCTTGACTCGCACAACGTCACCTACTCTTGCAACATTCTGCTTAACCCTTTTTCTTTCATCATAATTTTTTTTATTTTTGAGTTGTAATCTTTCTTCTCTTTGTCTCCAAACTCCCACACTGTTATCCTTTACACCTTTACTCCAAGTCATCCAACCTGGGCACAACTTGGTGTTGGGAGTCCTACCTTTAAACAACTCAAAAGGAGACTTCCGAGTCGAGGTGTGAGGGGTGAAACGATGAGCCAGTATACATTTTTTGTAATTCTTCCTTCCAATTTAAGGAATTCACTCTAGACAGTTGAATATTTTCTTTTATCACCCTATTAAATCTTTCAACAGCACCATTGGCTTCTGGATGATAAATTGAGCATTTTTTGTGTAGAATACCACATGTCATCAAGAAATCTTCCATTTGTCTGGAACAAAATTGAGGACCATTATCTGACAAAAGAGTTTTAGGAAAACCTTCTCTTCTAAATACATCTTGTAAAAAGTAAATTACACTTGTAGAAGTCACATCTGACACACAGGATACTTCCACCCATCTAGAGTAAAGATCAATCAAAACTATCAAATAAGGTGTAGCATGTTCACCACTAAGTGGCCCGATAATATCAATGGCGATATCTTCCCAGGGACTATTAGGTAACCTTCGACAGACCATAGGTAAAGTCCGAGGGATAAGAATTTTATCACTGATTTTACATTGCATTTTACTTATTTTTTATTTATGTGTTTTATAGAGCGCGAACTTGACCCGTTAGGGTATCAGAGCGCTTTACAGGAAAACATTGCCATGTACAGAATAGGCATAGCATCATCCAGTTACGGATCGAATGAGAGAGGGCAAGGTGCAGGATACATAGGGCACGTATTTACAGATTAAATATCCAAATACTCAAGACGAGATAACATATTTACAGATTACGTTAACCAATGTTCGCGACAAGGCCCCAAGTTTCTGATGGGGTAAGCTAGGTAATCCGAAGGGAGGCAATAGATGGCCATAGATCAGGGCCGTAGTGGTGGTAGAGGCAAAGTTTAAACGAGAAATTTACCCATAAGGAATGTTTCGGCATCCTTTTTGAAGCGAGTCAGAGAGGGGATTCTTCTGATGTCAGGTGGGAGAGAGTTCCATATTCTTGGAGCAGCCCCGGAGAAAGCCCGGTTGTAAGTTCTTTCCCCCCGAAAGCGTGCAGGTTGGAGCAGGAGGTCTCTGGCAGATCGGGAGTTTCGGATTCCTCCGGAGATCACAAGTTTCTGCCTCAGATATGCAGGGGAGTTGGAATATAAGGCTTTGTGCGTGATGCATGCTACTTTGAGCTGTATTCTTGCCTCCAGGGGAAGCCAGTTGAGAGCTTTCAAGTGCGGGGAAATATGGTCGTATTTCCTCGTGCCGGTGAGTAGTCTGGCGGCCGCATTGAGGCAGGCTTTTAGAGGTGCCAGGGAGATCTTGAATAGACCCGAGAGGTTAGAGCAGCCATATTCCAGTCTAGAGATGACAAGTGCTTGGCCTGCCATTTTTAGGTCGGGAGCATCGAGGAAGGGTTTCAATTTCCTAAGGTAGCTCAGGTGGAATCTGGCTGATTTGGCCATTGAATTGATGTGGTCCCGCATGTTCAGGTTGCTATCGAGGTTGATTCCCAGGGATTTGGCCGAATCCACGATGGTCGGTGGGCAATTCAAGGCTGTGATAGCCTTAATCCATGATTGAATCTCAAGGTTGGTGTTGGGCGGGGCGATCAGGAGAAATTCAGTTTTCTTTGCGTTGAGTTTGAGTTGATTGGATGCGAGCCATTGGACAGTGAGTTTCAAGGCTTCGTTCAGGGAGAGGATCTCTTCGAGAGATGAGGTTTTGATGTAGATCTGAGTGTCATCAGCGTACATATGATAGGAGATATTGGCAGTGCGTAGTACTTCGTTAAGCGGTTCCAGGTAAAGATTGAAGAGGGTGGGGGACAGTGTTGATCCTTGAGGGACTCCAACCGTGACCGGGGATGGTGCCGATAGGTTGCCGTTGACGAGGAATCTCTGGGACCGGTTTTGGAGGAAGGACCTGAAGCATTCTAGAACAGTGCCATCCAAACCCATCCTGAATTTGAGGCGTTCGAGTAGTTTTTCATGGTTGACCGTGTTGAAGGCCGAGGATAGGTCCAGGAGGATTAGGAGACAGGTTTTGCCTTGGTCAAGGGCTTGGAGAGCATCATCAACGATGTGGAGCATAGTGGTTTCGGTGCTGTGCCCTGGTCTAAATCCGTATTGGAAGTCATCGAGCAGGTGGAAGTTGTTGATGTGTTGACTTAGCTGCTGCTGCACACATTTCTCCATCACTTTGGCTAAGAGGGGGATGTTGGAGATGGGTCTGAAGTTGTCAAGGTAGGCTGGATCCAGCAACAGCTTTTTCAGAATGGGGAGGACTTGGCCGGCTTTTAGAGAGTCGGGCATCGTTCCCTGCCGGAGAGAGGCGTTAATTATTGTAGTCCAGTTAGGAATAATGGATTGGGCGACGGCAGCTAGGCAGTTGGAAGGGAGCGGGTCATTAAAATGGTTATTAGGGTTTAGGGAAGATAGGATTTTGGACACTGAGTCGTCGTCATAGAGTTTGAAGTCAGTCCAGTGAGCATGGTTTTTGGGTGAAGCCTGTGGGGGCGACGTGGCTGGAGGAGGCGGGTCGAGAGGTGTTTGAGGGTATGTGATGGAGTTGAGTTTGTTTCCAAGGGCTGAGATTTTGTCAGCGAAGAAGGAGGAGAATTCCTCTGAGGATATAAGAGACTTGGGGGTTTCTTTTGAAGTTTTGGCCAATTTATTGATTGGTGTTTGCCCAGTTCGAAGACCTTGTGGGGTCTGTTCTTGGCCTTCTCTAGTGCAGTTCTGAAGAATTCTTTTTTAGACTTGAGTATGTTCCTGTTGTAGGCATTTCTGGCCTGGCGGAGGAGTTTTAGATGTGCGGCAGAGGGGTGCTGCCTCCAGGATCTTTCAGCTTGTCGGAGGACTCTCCTCTCGTTGTTAAGGGATCCCGTGAACCAGGGGTTTCTGTCTTTGATTTGGGTTCTTTTCAGCTTTAGTGGGGCTAGATCATCCAGGATGTTCGAAATAGTCGCAGAGTAGTGATCGTTGAGGCTGCTGACTGTTGTGATATGCGGGGGGGGGCGGGGAGGTCGGATTTGCAGCGAGCCTCGAGTTCCCTGCGGTCCAGGTTCTTAGTGTCTCTGATCCAGCGTTTAGGAATCACCGGTTGCGGTGCCCTTGTCTTGTGGGTGCCAGGTAGGAGGAAGGTGATGGCGTGGTGGTCAGACCAGTCGCATGGGTCTATAGAGATAAGCTTGACTGTTGATTCTTTGGAGATAATCCAGTCAAGAGTGGCCCCTTTTGAGTGAGTTGGTAGTGAGCAGGCTTGGGTCAGGGCTTGATCGGCCAGGAGGTCCTTGATGGCGTTGACATGTGAGTCCTTTGGATCGTTCCAGTGCAAGTTAAAGTCACCAAGGAAAATATCTTTGGCATTATTGGAACTCTTAGCTGTCATGATTTCCATGAGGTGGTCGGTGAAGGAGTCGTTCATGCCTGGGGGGTGGTAAAAGATGTGCAGATTGCACAGTAGGGTGGAGTTGTTGTGAATAGCGAGGGCAAGGTATTCGCAGGATTCAGTGGTGTCCGCCAGAAGTTCCGTGACCAGAATGGTTAGAGCGGTAGATGCAGGCGATGCCTCCTCCTTTCTTGTTAGATTGTCTGTCTAGCCTTGCGATGTTGTAGTTAGGAGGTCCAGGTATGGAGATGAGGATTCGTTGAGCCATGATTCCGTAAGGATCGCTAAGTCGAAATGTTTGAAAAGGATGAGATCAGCAATATCCGCGGCGTGCTTAGCTGCCGACCGGCAATTAATTAAAAGACCAGATAGAGAGGATTTGGAAGGAGGTTCGGGAGTCTGGGCGGACAGGTGAACAGACGCTAGATTACTCTTGACCACAATTCTGTTGCGGAGGGTAGCTGGTCTGTTGGGGTTGATAGTGACCGTGCAGATGGCGTGTTCGGCCTTTGCGTCTAAAGGATGAGGGATAGCTGAGGTAGAGTTGTAGTCTCGGAGGATGGCAAGGTTTTCCATTTCAGTGAGATCTAGTGGACTTGGAGTGGCAAAGGTAGAGTTGTAGGATAGGACAAGAGCACGGGTTTCTTCCTCTGAGAGGTGGCATGGGTGCTTGCGGGGTCGAAGATGTCTCAAGGATAGCGGAAGAGGTTGTTTAGAGAGCTCTGTCAAATGCGGGGTGGTGGCGTTTTGGCAGGGGCATAAGGTTGGCGAGGGAGAGTTCAGCGAGGAGGTTCATTAGCTCCAGGATGGAAATATGAATGCTCTGGGTTAGTTTGGCAGCTCTGGCGTGCAGAGAATCGATGTCCCTATAAGAAGGAGCTGCTAGAGGGCAAGGGGGCAGTGGTTCGGGAGTAGTTCTGACAGCGTGAATAGGTGATCGGGGGGGGAAGGACTAGTACGGCCTGTGTTGTAAGCCATAGGATCTATGTTAAATGTGCATGCACTCTCTGAAATCTATTCCGGGCCACCAGAAACTAGCTCTCAACCTTTCTTTTGTTTTCACAATGCCCAAGTGTCCCTGATGAGCTTCCTCAATTAATTTCTTCCTTAGAGACAAAGGAGAGACTAACTTTGTACCTCTTAACAGGATACCTTTGTCAACAGACAATTCGTCAGAAATCATACGCCAAGTTTTTGTCAAGGATCTATCACACATATTAAATTGTAACATGTTTATAACTTTCATCAACTCACTATCTCTTTGTACTTCTTTCCATTCCTCTTCATTTACAATGCCAGAAGTTATTTCACTAACACTGACTTCATCCTCTAGGTTATCTTCCCAAATCTGTTCCTCTTCTACTTCACATACCAAACGGGACAAACAATCTGCTGTTACATTATCAACACCTGGCAGGTGCTCAACAACAAAGTTAAAATCCTGTAAGCCAATCACCCAACGCCTTATCCTTGAGGAAATAAAATCGAGACCCTTCTTTGAAAATATTTCTTTCAGAGGTTTGTGATCTGAACTTATTAAGTGCCCAGTAAATGGCCAACGCTTCTCTTTCAATTAGAGTAGTTTAACTCTGCACCTCGTAAACTTCTTGATGCACAAGCAATGAGTTGCTCCTTACCATCCCTTCTTTGTTTTAAAATTGCTCCTAAACCTTTAGAGCTTGCATCTGTAACCACAGTAGTTTCCATACCTGGAATGAAAGCGTGTAATTTAGGAGCATCGTTCAAATTCTCCTTCAACTCTACAAACTCCTTTTGACATTCATGAGACCAAACAAACTCTTTATTTTTACCAAGCAACTGTCTCATATTATTGGATTTGCTTGCCAAATTATTTATGAACTTTCCATAAAATTCAACCATTCCTAAGAACGAGACGACGACTTCTTTTGTTTTATGAGATGCCAATTTGAGAATGGTATCCACCAATTCATTCTTAGGAACAACACCAATGGCCGTGATGCGATGACCCAAATAGTTCACTTCCTGAACTGAAAACTATCATTTCTCAAATTTCAATGTGAGGCCAGCATTTTCAAGATTCTCCAAGACTACCCTCACTCTGATACCATGTTCCTGTTGAGTCAAACCAAATATTAATAGGTCATCCTGATAGCATTTGACCCCTTTGACATCTTTTAAGATAGTAGACATTACTCTCTGAAAAACTGAGGCACACTCACTAAACCAAACAGCATTCTTTTATACTTGAACGCACCCATGGGAGTGATGAATGCCGTCAAGTCTTGTGAATTCTGAGTTCGCTCAATCTGATGATACGCCTGAGTGAGATCCAGAGTCGTGAAAAATCTAGCACCGCTTAAGGTAGACGTGATTTCATCTATATTTGGCAGTGGAAACTTCTCTACTATAACCTCCTTGTTTAGTGACCGGAGATCCACACAAAGTCTTATGTCACCATTTGGTTTGTTGCCAACGACAACTGGTGCCAACCACTCAGAGGCTTCCACAGGAGTGATGATTCCTTGTTTAAGAAGCTTATCTAATTTCTATTCTACCTTCTCCTGTAATGCAATAGGAATTATCCTTACTTTTGCTACAGCGGGCACAGCCCCATTTTTCAGTTTGATACAATGTTTATACCCTTTTAAACATCCTAAGTCTTCTTTAAATAAGTGTGGAAATTTTGCCACAAAATCATTAGAGTTGCTTTCAACTCCTTGAATATGTACCGGAGGTTCTGCATTAGGATTTAGCGCAACACCCAACAAACATTGATGTGGCCTCCCAAGTAAACCATCACCCTTTTTTGACACGTAAATGTTTCCCACAATCAACTTGTTTTCCATTTCAATAGATGCATTAAAATACCCCAACATGCTTATAGGTTGACCACCATAAACCCCCCGGATTTACATCCATTTTATGTAAGTGGTTTTTCTCTTGAAACCACTTGCAGAAGATTTCTTTAGAAATAATTGTAAGATGAGAGCATGAATCAAATTTCATTTCAAGATCAACTCCATCAACTCTTACTCTTCCCATGGGATGGTCATTACATTTGGATTCATTGACTTGACATATTACCTCTTTTATACTTTTGTTCTGAAATCTTTTCTGTTTAGATCTGCAAAATCTTATAAAATGACCTTTTTTACTACAACCATGACAAATCACACTCAAAGCAGGACAGTTTTTATAATTAGCTTTGTGGCCAAATCTCCCACAACGAATACGTTCAAAAGAATTATTAGAAACATCCTCCTTCACGGTTTCCTTTGTGAGTGTCTTTTCATTTTTTTACAAGACAAACATCTTTTGCACTTCTTCTACAGATGGTGGTATTTTACTTTTCTCACACTTCAATTCAGTTACACATTTCAACATGTGTTCAACCCTTTTTGCTATAGAAATTACCTCTTCTAATGGAGGTTCATCCTTGAGCCACAGTTCCTCACGAATTTTATCCTCCCTACACTTCAAAACAAATTGATCCCTTATTCGTTTTTTGTTAGATGCCCCAAACTTACAACTAGATGTCAGTTTTCTCAAACTAGTTAAATAATCAACTGTTTCTTCTTTTCCTTGCTCCCTTAGCCCAAAATGATATCTTTCCATTATAGTGCTCAATCTGGGAAATAATGTCTGTCTAATTGTAAAATACAGATCTCATATTCATTTAAACCTCTTTGTTCTTCTGCCGATAATTCAGGTAAATTTTCTAACACTTCCTGACCTTCACCACCTAGACAGTGCAAAAGTAACGAATGCTTCCTTTCTGCACTCAAATTAGTCCCACAAACTCTTACATAATGCGCAAATATCTTCTTCCACTTGTTCCATTTAACAACTGGTTCTCCTGGACTGTTAAAAAAAAAAAATGAAGGCGCTGGTACATTCTGCATGACTTTTCCTTAAAGATATCAACAAAGACACAGAAATGAAAGCAGGAAACCCAAAGAAGAATAAACAAAAGTGTGATAAATTAGGCTAAATGTGATATATAAACCACCCACACTTCATTTATTTAGAAACTAATATATAATTTTTTTTTTTTAGATGTTGTTAACACCATAGAAAACTCAGGTGTGCCTATCACCGTAGGCAAATGGCTTTTATACAAAGTATATCCTTTTCTACTAGGATTAAATCATGCTAATAAAGACCAGAGACAGGTTGGTGTGCGCATCACCGAGACAGACTCATTTTATATTCTTTCATGCGCTCGTGAGAACAAAAAAAAATTCTTCCCTTGTTGTGTTCTGGTTTTAAGATTAATAAAGTTATTGTTTAAAAAATAAATAAAAAACACTTCCTGGTGTGCGTGTCACCGTTGCCGCTCCTCTCAAAGTGCATAGATGATACGCTCGCTCCTGATTAGTTTCCTCACTGAGCATGGATCCGACATGTTGTCTCGGATTGAGCCAGACAGGACTGCTGGAGCTGAGACTGCTTGAGCTGAGGAAGCTCTCTTGTCAAACAACCAACGTAATTTATTCCAATTTCCTTAACGGTCGTGCTTTAATGGGTTGCGCGACTCCTTCAATAACATGCACACCAACGCTAAATGAAAGCACTCCTCCCGTCGATCGCGCGCCGAACCTTTCTCGCGCCGATCGCGCGCCGAACACCAAAGCCTCAAGAAATCCTTTAATCCGCGCGGCAAACAGCTACACACCGATCGCGTGCCGAGACCTCACACAGCGCTGGCTTTAACCGTGCGCTCGCGGCATTAACACGCTGCTCTAACAACCACTGTGCACACAACTGCGCAATTCAAATGATATGTACAATACCTTTGCGGGTCCGAACCACCCGCACGCCTTATGAAGAAAGTCTAAAACATTGGCTCACTTCTTCAAAGTACGTTCCTTACACCAGCCACCATTTCACGGCAGCGTCTGTACCTTTCCAGTATATCCGACTTGATGTTGAGGTGTTACATTTCAGACGTCCCTCGCTCTTTGCCAGTATAGAGTCTTCAAGTAAACAGGACACACGCAGTAGATTAACAGTAGAGGTTTAATATAAACACCTCATCCATCAGCAGCCGGTGAGCAACTGCCAGATGGGGCACAGAGTCAAATACATTCCAAGTTCTATGGAACATAGAACTTACATCATATGAATGCAATAGAGGAGAACACCACACATGGCACCTTTAGCAGGTTGGATCGAATATTTGTAACACAACAGACAGCCACTAAAATTCAGGAGGTGGTGCATCTGGCACGTTATTGATCTGATCACACACCGGTTGCATGTCAATTCCAGTGGAGAGGGAGCCCTTGCTCCCCCTACTCTTGGAGATTCCCTTTGGACATATTGCAGGACCAGGTGGGCAGGCAAACAATAGCAGAGTCCCTGACGGGTTATATTGACAGAATGGGAGGCTCTGAAGGTGGTGCTCTGGGGTAGCTGTGTCAGTCTTTCGTGTGGAGTGCGACGCACCCTACAGGTAGAACTTCTTCATATAGAGGAAGCCTTGGTGGCCCTACAGAGGCGGTCAGACTGGGATGGGAGACAACAGGAAACCGAAACAGAACTGTTGAGGTAACTGATAGAAACTAGGGACAGATTAGAGCATTACACGATGAAGTTGTATCGACAACTGCTTCATCTTAAGGGAGACAGTTTGGGCAGACTACTAGCCTGGATCCTCCGCCGCGAGCTACCTCGTGCCCAGGTGCTCCACGGCGGGAACCCAAGACGACATACTACAAGTTTTTAGGGGATATTTACAGTGAGTCTACGCCAGACCGTGATAGTCTCTGGGACTACTTGATAGGGATACATATCCCACAGCTGGGTGATGGGACACCGCAGAAATCGGACGCTGAATTCTCCTTAGAGGAGATTCAGGTGGCTATTAAGTCTCTTCGAATGAGAAAAATGCCACGGAGTGACGGCTTTACAGCTGAATTTTTTCAGACCTATAGTACAGCGGTGGCTTCCCGATTACTGGAAGTCTGTACAGAAGCACTAGGTAAGAGTATACTTCCGGCGTCAATGCTCGAAGGTACAATTGTCATGATCTTGAAGCCCGGTGCAAATGCCTTTGACCCGTCTTCCTATTTTCCCATCATGATGATAAATATAGATATGAAACACGGGGTAGTAAGGCACTGACTATCCTCTCGTGGAACGTCAATGGTTTGGGGGACAAGATTAAAGGCACGGCGGTCCTTCAATACTTGCGAAGGCACTCCCCCGATGTCGTTCTTCTCCAGGAGACACATCTTCGGGGTAATAAATATCTGGCTCTAAACAGGTTCGGTTATACACTGAATGCCCATGCGGGGTTTACGTCCGGGTCCAGGTGCACGGCGATACTCATCAAAAATGTGATCCCCCTTGCGATACATCGCACGTGGTGTGACCCTTTGGGCCGCTATGCAGCCTTGTCAGGTACTTGGGAAGGGCAGGTGGTAAATATCTGTTCGGTATACATTCCTCCGCGCCTGCATGATATCACTTTCCCCGTTCTCAACCAACTATTATTAGAATTACCGACGGGTCTCTTGCTTTTTGGGGGGGACATGAATGAGGCCTTTGCGCCTGAAATAGATAGGGAAAACTCCGCGCCAGGGGCAACGGGTCCTCGCCCGCTGGCCTCCTTCGCACGGGTCATGGGGCTGGTGGATCTTTGGAGATGCCACAATCCTGGATCCAGACAATTTACGCATATTTCGGCGGCACGTGGCAGTGGGGCCCGGCTGGACTACATTTTCACGCATAACATTGCTGCTGGGCTTTTTCAGGGGGGACGTCACATGGCTCGGGGTATCTCCGATCACTCGCCAGTGGCGGTCCAACTCCATGGACCGGCCCGCGATTGGTCTCTCCCGCCCAGATTGGATCCCTTTATGTTCCGGGACGAGGAATTCCGTGAACGCTTTGAAGAGCGCACAGAATTGTACTTTACCGAAAATGTGGGCTCCGTCGAGTCAGCTAGCATCATCTGGGAAGCTTATAAGTTGGTAGTGAGGGACTTTGTGCAGGTGACACGGGGCGCTCAGCGCAAGGAAACCCACTGTCAGTGTGAGGAACTGGAACAGGAAATACTCGCTCTGGAACGCGCCATAGCTGCGACGGGGGAAGTAGGGGGACTCATGCATTCCCTTAAACTCAAGGAAAGATCCCTACGGGACCTTGCAAATAACTCGGCCCGGGCGCATGCGCTTGCTACACAGCGCAGAGTGTACGATCTGGGCGATAAGGCCAACAAACTTATCGCCTGGCTGGAACGAAGGGATCAGAACCGTAGCTGGGTTTCAGAGATTCGGTCCGAGCCGGGGATGCAGGCAACTACCGGGGCGGCCCTGACCGAAGTCTTTGCCAAGTATTACGAAAATCTCTATCAATCTCAATCCGCAAGGACGGAGCCGGAATGTACGGAGTTTCTTCGGGATATATCCCTCCCAACTCTGGGCCCAGAGGACAGGGAGGCTCTCAAGTCTGATCTTAACGTGGAGGAGGTGGAGAGTGCCATGGGGGATCTGCAGTCTGGGAAGGCGGCGGGCCCGAATGGACTACCCACCGAGATGTTCAAATGTGTGGCGAGCAAGGTGGCTCCATATATGCTCGATATGTTCCGGGAGGCGGCCGAAGTGGGACGGCTTCCGGAGGATTTGCGAATGGCAACGATAGTTGTCCTTCCAAAAAAGGGAAAGCCACACGACCTCTGTAGTTCCTACAGACCCATATCCCTCCTAAATTTCGAAGCCAAGGTCTTGGCCAAAATCATTGCGCACAGGCTGGGCCCGGTATTGCAATCCCTGATTCATCCGGATCAATCGGGCTTTATGCCCCATAGGAGTACACGGCTGAATCTCCGACGTTTATACGGAGTCATGTATATGACTCAAAGACAGCCAGATGTCCCGGCTGCCCTCCTCTCTCTGGATGCGCGGATGGCATTCGATAGTATTGAGTGGACATTTCTGTTTGCCGTCCTGGAAAGTATGGGCATTGGTCCGCGGCTGCAGCGGTGGATCCAACTGTTATATGCTGGCCCGATGGCTAGAGTGCGGGTCAATGGGGCCGTCTCCAGGGCATTTGCACTGCATAGGGGGACGCGACAGGGTTACCCGTTGTCTCCATTGCTTTTTGCGCTGGCGCTCGAGCCCTTGGCAGCTTGGATAAGACCAGATCCAGCGGTGAAGGGGATCGATTTGGGGGGCGGTTGGGAGGAGCGCATTTCGCTCTACGCGGATGATATCCTGCTGTATGCGCACCGACCACGCCAAACATTCCACAGGCTTATTCACATTGTCAGATCCTTTGGGTCCTTCTCTGGCTACCGCATTAATTGGGATAAGTCTTTAGTCTTCTCGCTGGCTGGAGCCCCTCCGGTCCTCACGTCCGCGTGCGCGGAGATGGTGTGCCAGGACAAATTTAAATATTTAGGCATTTGGATTACTAAGTCCGCGGCGGAATTTTACCAGTTGAATCTCCAGGGGCAGCTGGCCAGGCTGCATGAGGATGCTGGGCACTGGAGGGGGCTCCCCGTCTCCCTTGTGGTGCGCACGGTTCTATTAAAAATGATGGCCCTTCCGCGACTATTGTACGCTGTCCAAAATACCCCGTATCGTGTCTCCGACTCCTTTTTCCAAGCTGTCGACTCTGAGCTCCGTCTATTATTGTGGGGTGGGGCAGTTCCAGGACTGCACTCAGGAAGTTACAGAGGGGGGTGTACGAAGGGGGGCTAGCGATCTCAGAAAGTACTACTGGGCGGCTCATCTTATCATTATTAATGGTTGGGTCTTCTCCCCACTAGAGGAACCGGCCTACAGAGTGGACAGATTGGCGCTGGGCGCGGGTAGTCACTTGCGCGAACTATATCGCAGTGGTAGGGGCTCCACCCATCTGCCACCACACACTAAAACGGTTATAGACATTTGGCACCAGGCAACCAGAATGACGGGGTGGAAACGGAAGCTCACGGCGCAGACCCCGCTCTGGGAGGGGGATTACCTCAAGGAAGTGCAAAGGCTGGCGGGGTTCCGTAGATGGGGCCTTATCGGGATTGAAGTTCTTGGTGACGTCTGGAAAAGTGGCAAAATGGTATCCTTCGAGAGTTTGCGGGCAGCCTTTCAGATGCATGAGGGGGAATTTCTCCGATACGGATAATTGCGCTCAGCACTGCACTGTCATGTGGAAGATGGGACTGTGCTTCCCGAATACTCCCCACTGGAGGATAGACTCCTTTTAGACCCCATGATCCAAAAGGCGGTGTCATTAACGTACAAGAAGCTCATAAACAATACTCCTGATTGCCTGGGGCCTCTGCGAGAGGCCTGGGAGTCGGACGTCGGCCTACTGGAGGATGATGACAGGGTGGAGGCCCTCCAGTGCCCCAGGGAAATAGCCATCAGAGCGCGCTTCCGATTGATACAGCTCCGCATCCTACATAGGTCATATGCCTCTAGGATGGTTCAGGTCCATGTTAGGGGCGGAGGCTCAGATGAATGCGCTAGGGGATGTGGTGAGAGGGGGTCGTTCTTTCATATTTTGTGGGCCTGCCCCAAGCTGCAGAGATACTGGAGGGGTGTTGCCCGAGTAATGGAGACGGTGGTGGGCGCTCCGTCCCGCTGGACCCCGATGGCTCATTCTTGGTGTCACGGGCGAGAGTACGTGGCCGAAGTGGTCTAAAATATGGCTGGCACTGGCAGGGGTGATGGCGAAAAGGAACATTGCGCGCGCTTGGGGGGCCCTGGGGCCGCCGACAGTGGCAGCATGGCTCTGCAACATGGATTGGTGCCACGGTGCGGAACGAGTAGTCTATTTAAGCCGTGGGTGCCCTCGCAAGTGGGAGAGAATATGGGAACCATGGACGCTGTATAGAGGTTTATGAAGGGTTCCATGAGACACACTGATAGGCGTACGGGGGGGGTCTGTACTGGGTGGTGGGTGTGGGTGGGGAAGATGTCATTCCTCTCTTTTGTAAATATATGTATAGGGCTGCCACATGGACTATTGATTCGTGAACTGTACACTATGATGACACTGCTTATTGTTTCTGTCTGAAGCTTGTTTATTGCATCAAAAAAAAGAGTTAAAAAAATAAATAAATATATAGATATGAAAATATTTTGTAAAGTTCTTGCATTACGATTAGCCCTGGAAATTAGCAGACTGGTCAACCCCGACCAGTGTGGGTTGATACCTGGACGGAGTACTACCATGAATATTCAACGGTTCATGCATGTCCTGCATGAAGTAGAGGACAAAGAGGGGAGCTGGCCTTGGTGTCGATTGACATTGCCAAAGCATTTCACACCGGTAATTGGAGATACCTTTTGGCGGTCCTTGAGGGCATGGGGTTTGACCCGCGATTCAGAAAACGGGTGAGCCTGTTATATATTGAGCCCATGGGTAGGGTCAGGTTGGGTAGACTGTGCTCCATTCCTCTGATGGTCGGGAGGGGCACGCGACAGTGGTGCCCATTGTTGCCCCTGTTGTTCGCAGTGGCGCTAGAACCTTTGGCCCTGAGCGTCAGGAGGGACATGGCGCGGTGGGGAATTCGAGTGAGAGGTACGGATCATTTAATCTCACTTTATGCAGATGGCACACTTTTCTATCGGGCGGCTCCAAGAGAGTCACTTCCCTTACTTTTATAGCAGTTTGCCATATTCGGGAAATTTCCGGACTACGTATTAACGTGGCTAAGTCTTTGCTATTCCCCCTGGGCCAGCTGGCGACACAAGATCCCACTGCACTGGCAATCTTGCCATTGCGCTGGGAAACTGACCACTTCCGTTATTTGGGGATAATGGTGGCACATACAACTCAGAAGCGGCACCGATATAATATTGCTTGCGTGACAGAGGGCGTAACTAAATCTGTGCAGTTTTTTAACTCCCTCTCACTTATAGGACGTGTTGCATTGGCGAAAATGGTGTTCCTCCCAACCTGTCTATACACTCCTAGGGCAGTTTTTAAGCACCTACACTCCTTATTACCAACGTTGGTGTCGGCGGGCGGTCAGAGCAGGGTTACCCCTGAAATTCTGCACCTAGGAGGATTGGCACTGCCCAATATGGAAATTTACTACCTAGCTACAACATGCAGCACATTGGTTGTCTGATGGGGAAAGCTGGGGAAAAGGTTTTACTCGGAGATGACCTACGGGAGGAGACCTTGTCACAGTTGCTTTATTATCGTGGGAGGGCAGACCCCACGCTGCCATAGCTAATTAAACATATATCATCATTATGGGAGCGGGCGTTGAAGGTGGTGCTCAGACGTGCCCCCTTTGCACGAATGTTTGGTTTCTGGGATCTCCCAGCATTCCGCCTGTATCCGGCGCAGTTGATACTAGAGCCAGGAGTGCTGGGGGGTCCTTTACCCCAGTGACACGTTTATCACATTTGAGGCAGCACAGGAGACCTTCGGAATGGGACGGGGCCAGGTTTTGACGCATGCAAGCACTGTGGACACTGCGAGAGATCTGGGCCGCATACCCGGATGTCCCCCCACCTCCTCTAAACTGTTTCGAATGTTACTAGATTAGGGTATGTAGACAAACCAAGGAACACATTTCGGGCTAGGGAGATTTGGGGAGAAGAATTGGATACACCACTAGAAGACACACAATGGAAAGCTGCTTGCATACTTGTTAAGCAAGGGATTAGCAATGCGAGGTTCAAACTAGTACATTTCAATAATTTACACCGCACATATGTCACCCCAGTGTCGCTAAATAGAATAGACCCCACCAGAACTGACAGATGCCACCGTTGTCAAGGTAGACCTGCAACCTTCCTTCACTTAGTCTGGTACTGTCCCCCGGTGTATGCTTATTGGAAGTTGGAGGGCATTGAGGGTATAGAAGTGAAACTGGACCCGGCCACCTGTCTCTTGGGGATGGTCAGAAAAGGCAATGGCAGGAAAATAGAATGGAAATTTATGCAACTGGTCCTGCTACTAGCTAAACAGTGAGTTTTCATCTCATGGATGAATCCGTTGGGACCTAAGGAACATGGTTGGATCAAGGATGTCACAGAATGGGCAACTCTGTCAATGTAGGAGAGATGATCATGCACAGGAGGGTTTGCAAATACGGTCGGAGACCCTTACTAAATTTGGCAAGATCGAGGAGAGTTCTGCAGATGACAGACTGGAATCAGAGGATTAATCACAGGGCAACTGTGGGATGGGAGGCAAATATCTGGGAGAGAAGAAATAACAGGCGATTTTTCCTACTGTGATGTTCTGCACACACAGATCCCTCCAAGTGTAATTACTGTTGTTTTTATGACTTATTTGCGATGATGGCTTGAATGTTTAAATGTGTACTGGTACAATGTTTGTAATGTACTGACTGCCTATATAAAAAATAAAAAATAAAATCTTTAAAAAAAACATGGTTTGTGCACACGCTCCATGACCCACAGGAATAGTGTCCCTTCACTGGTGGCAGACCTCAAAGTGTATCTTGTCTGCTGATATTAGATGCTCTGGGTCTCGTGTGCACCAATTTGTCATTCAAATTGTGGCTCGTTTTGAAGGCGAAGAGTGGACGCTGTACCGATCTTTCGCCTTTGTTCAGGATATGCCAAATCTGACTTCTTGATCAAACTATATAGGCAGCAAAAGGTGTTCACGCATACCAATCTGCCAGAGGGTTCTTTGGGTTGCTGGATGTCCAGTAGTGCACCCCGGTTGTTATTGCGTGCTCTCTTGGCCGATCTTTTGATTAGTCAAGGTGGGTATGGTCTGTCCAGCAGATGAGTTGAAAGTACTTTAGCATTTTCCTTGTATATTTGGATGCTGGAGCAGTTCCGCTGGAGTCGCAAGAATAGTCCAAACAGAAGATTTTCCTGGAGTGCTTTGGGGTGGTAACTAGGGTAAGATAGCAGGGCATTCTTAGCTATGGGTTTCCTGTAAAGTTCGGTCTGAGAAAGATTTGCTGATGGAAAGATGAGTAGGTCAGGAAAAGGCAGTCTTTCATTACTAAATTCACAGGTGAACCTCAAATATGGGTTCAACCAATTCAGCCAGTGATGAAAGGACGTAATGAAGGTAGCTTCTCCAGATGACAAAAATGTCATCTTTATACCACTTTCACATAATGATGTGTGAGCGGTAGGTATTGTCTGTTACCAGAACCTGTCCTGTTTCAAATGCATATGCATGCATGTACAGGTTTGCCACACTGGGGGGCGAAGGTACTGCCCATGGAAGTCCCGGACATCTGGAGATATAGGCACTCTTCAAAGCGAAATAAATTCTCTTTCATTGCCAAATTGGCACAATCCATAATGAAGGAAATGGGTGTGAGAGCATCCAGGTTGCTCTCCTGAAAAAGGGTCTCAACTGTAGTCAAGGTCTGGTCCTGAGGAATAGAAGTATACAGTGACTCAACTTCAAATGACACCAAATAGTCCGTCTTGACTTAAAAAATCACGTCACTGAGATGACGGAGAACATCCTTGGCGTGCTGAAGATAGGTTGGCATGTTGCGAACCAGAGGTCTTAGGAAGAAATCCACAAATTAGGACAAAGGTTCAAGAGCCGAACCAATGTCTGAGATAATAGGTCTTCCAGGGGACACCCTATGGGGTTTTTGGATCTTGGGGAGTACGGAGAAATATGGAGTGACTGGGTCACTGGTCAGCAGAAACTCAGCTTCTTTAACGGTGAGCCAACCATTGACCATGACTTTTTCGACCATGGACTTGATGGTTGTAGACCGTCTCTTCGTGGGGTCATTTTTCAAAGGGCGATAAGAGCTCCTCACATTCAATTGTCTAAGGAATTTTGTCCTATAGGTAGTAGCGTCTAGGATGACTGTGGCTCCCCCTTTGTCGGCCACGCCAAGGAAAGGAAAGCTTGTGTGAGGTAGTGCACATGTTTATGAGCCGCGCAATGATTAGTAACTCGTGAGCCAATCACAGTCAAGGCAATCACTTCCTGTATTCCGTGTGGGGTAGCTGGGAAATACAGTCCAGCATGGAATACCCCAAGGTCTTGCCAGCGCTATATAAAACTCTTTAAATAAAAAATAAAAACATATAAATAAAAGTGCACAGAGGTCTAAAGCCAGCAAACTAGGGTCCAGAAGGAAGTGATAAATGTGGTGTAACCACTGAGAAAAGGCATATTTCTCACAGAGAGCAAAAATAATGTGTTGAGAAAATTGCATATCTTCAGTGGTGCTATTTGGAAGGTGAATGATGAAAATTTGCTAAACCATATTTTTACAGTGATTGCATTTGAATGCATAACTGTGCAAAGAGCACACATCTATTGGGAAAAAACTTTGTTTTTGATGATGCAGAGCCTGACTGCTAGAGTTTGTGGACTGTAGGATTCTATATTGTAGGTCTTCTGGGTAAGATCTTATCAGTGTGCCCATTTTGTGGGAACTGCATGACTGACCAAACTTTCGCCCCGCAGCGTCGTGGTTCGGAATTTCAAGTATAGAGTCTCTTCATGGTTGAGGTTTTTTTTTTATCGGGTCGCATTGTGTTTCCTCGCTGGTGACATCTTATTTAAGGTGACATAGCCTATCTTTGGATGTATCCGAGCGTCCACCAAGGTGATTGGTGAGGGATCACCATATTGTGCTAGATGAGGTAGATAGAGTAATTGAAACACCCCCTTCACACAAAAGACTTTTGTGTAGAAAAAAAAAAAAAAGTGGATCTGTGGCTGGCTGTTGTTTTCCACATTGATTTGACATGAGTTTGTTATAGTACAGGAAAGCTGTAAAGAAAGGGGAAATATTCTGGCCACTTAAATGTGTGCAATTCGTTTTCTTTAATTGCCTGACTTCTTTTTATTAATCATTTGGACCATTCATGAAGGTATGTGGAATTCTTCTGTGGATATTTGAAAATTGCTTTCTAGACATTGCTTTATTCAAGAGTTAAATTGTTGTTCCTTTTTCCATTACTGAATATTGTTTTTGCTGCCAGCCATTCATCATGGAAACAAGTCAAATCTACCTCTTAATGGTAGTTATGTTCTTTGAAAATTAGGCTATCTTTCTTTTGGGTTAAATAACATAAACCGTTCTCCAAAAAAGCATCTGCTGTAGGCATGCTCTCTTTTCAGCTTTTTATTGTCTGCGTTGCTATATGCTGTTTTGTTTTCACTAAAATCTTGCACTGACTGAAAATTAGCAAACGTAATGCTTCCAAACTATTGTTTGACACTTCTTTCACTTAGAGAAGAGATGTTCACAACACTTGGTGATGTGCTGGTTCTTTACTGATGGTTATGAAGGCATCTGAAAAAGGTACTATATTGCCTTAGCATGATTCAGTAGTCCATTCAAAGCTTCTTCCAAGGGGACAAGAACATTGTTGGGGCAGAAGTGTCCCCTCCATGGCGTACAGAGGTGTAGCCTTATTCTGTTTGCCAGCCAATATATGAAACTAGTCTCCTGACTTTCTAGTTGAGTTTAGCATTGCACTAATCTAGCATGTTTGCAGAGACATAATTTTGCCCCTGGTAATGCAAGAATCAGAACCTGTTCTATGACCAGGAGGGGGGCACAAAGTGTGTCCTCATACAGGTATAGGACTACTGTCTATGTCCTGAATAAGTCACATATAGTGGTGGTGACATCATACTGAGTTCTTGTAAATCATTTGTGTGACCAGACCATTTTCTATGTGTCAAGGAGAGAGTAGTCTACCGAACCCTCTGATGTAAAGTTCCGCTATAATGTGAATCCCTCAGATCCATGCGTTGAAACCCCTTATGCATGTCAAGCGCATGTATGTACATTAAGTGTGTAACACATATGGTAGTAAGGCTCTGTGAGTGATGAGAGTCCGAGTACAGGGATCAATGGGAATCATTTTGGATGGCCCCTCCTTTAGCATGGCACAAGATAGAGGGTGGTGACAGATTCTCCAGACAGTACAAGTGTATTACTGCATTTCTTGGCTGGTGGTTGGAGACCCAGAAATCAAAGTGAAAGTGGATGAAGAAAGGGCTTCTCTTAGAAATTCAGTGAGGATATTGTTAGCAAAATGCTGCTGATTTGTTCTTCCTGAGTGTAGGAAAGTGCCCCTTTAGACATGGTCACCCCCACTTTTTGCCCATTGGGACTGAAGTTCTTGACTGGGTGTGCACTGGGTTCCTGCTAAACAGGCCTGTGCCAGTGCTCTTTGCCTAAAAACTGTATTATGCTAAATTGTACCCCAATTGGCAAGGACTTTAGCACCCCTGTAAGTCCTTGTTAAATGGCACCTATGGTACCCAGGGCATAAGTACTAAAGAGGGTCCCTATGGGCTGCAGTATGTATTATGTCACTCAAAGGAACCCACACAAAAACTGCTTGCAGACTACCATTGAAGGATGTGTGAAAGGGTTGCAAGCCCTTCTGAAAACACAACATTGCCCACTTCTTGTGTGCAATGCCCAGGTACACTGCATGTCTTCTATGTAAGTCACCCCTAAGGCAGGGTGCGTTATATTACATGTGAGGGCACGTCTGCACGAGCAGATATGCCCTGTGATGATTAGTTCCATTACTAAGACATTGCAAGTGATCAGGAAGCCATCTTAACCATGTGGGCACCGGTCACTAGAGTTACCCAGCTACATAATGGCTTCACTGAAAATAATGGTGTTTGGTATCAAACACCTCAACTCAATAAATGTATACTGATGCCAGTATCAGACTTATTGTGACATGCACTCAGAGGGCACCTTAGAGGCCCCCCTTTAAACCTACTAAATCAACTATGCAGTGGAGTTTCTGGATGTAATTAGGCTTGATAGATCTTATAATATCAAATGGTGCAAAAATATCAGAAATATGTTTGTATACCTAGGTTTGCTCAGCCACTGGGAGCAATCACTGCCTGAGCTAATTCCCTCGAAAGAACAAATTAAAAAACTGTACTGGCATTGGGTGGTACAGAAAGAGTCTGACAACACCTCCAGAGGTTCTCTTACTACGAATTTTGTGCAGTCCAAGTCAAGTCTTCAGTTTGAAGGGTCCTGGACTGCATTATTACCTCCCTATACAGGAAGCTATACGTTCAATTCAGGATTGGCTCTTTGCCCCCTAGGACGCTTACTACAAAATGTTCTCTCCAATCTGAGCTCTCTTTGATCTGCCCAAGCTGTAAAAAGGATAAAGAAAGTATAGCCCATGTTTTTATTTTTTGTTTTTTTAAACAGATTTTATTTTCATTTTTCAGTTAGCATTAGTATTGTTACACAAATTCAAGTCTTGTATATTTCCACAATTGTTTCACATTCAATTTTTGCAACTATTTAACATCTTAGTTCTATATCGTGGATCTGAAAGAAACACATAGTGATAGATTCCTTACCTTAGAATATCCCCAGGCGTCAGACTGGATCCGGAAAGTTTTTGTAAGCAGTACCCCTGCGCGTCGGTAGGGGCGTCGTGCGGCTCCGCGTCCGTCGTTGGCGTCGTGGTCGCCGAGATAACGTCGCGGGCGCTACTTGGACGCCGCCCACGAGCGCTGACGTCAGTTCTTTCTTTTCCGCGCCAGCAAGCGCAGATCCGGAGAGAGCGGTATCCCTAGTCTTTTTGACTTAAGTTTTTGAGATCTTTTTCTCACCTTTTCGAGTCGATTTGACTCCTGGTGCAGTTAGGGATGCCCGGGTTTAAGTCCTGCGAGGACTGTCATCGGATGATGTCGGTGAAGGACCCGCACCACGTGTCTCTCTTCTGCATGGGGCGCGACCACGACCCCAAGTCGTGCCCCGACTGCCGGTCCATGGCGCCGAAGTCTTTGCGGGAGCGGTCCCGAAAGCTGCTTGAAGCCCGGCAGTCGGCTCCGCGCCGTGAGAGGTCCCGGTCCAGAGGGAGGTCGAGGGACCGTGTGCGGAGTCACCATCGGCGATCGTCGGGATCGAAGTCTTCGCACTCGGGGTCAGGTAAGGCGAAGCACAAGAAGTCGAAGAAACGTCATCGTTCTCCGACTTCCCCTCGCCGGTCGCGCGACGCGGCTGAGGGTACAGGTGGTGCCACCGGCAGAGTCCATGGAGTCACCGCCCGACTACCCGCCCTACCCGGGGTCGTCGGCGACTCCGGCCCAGATACAGGACTTCCTGTCGGTCATGGCTTGCCTCTTTGGGCCGTCGGGTCCCGTCGGTGCGCCTTCGGGCCCCACGGTCCCGCATGGGTGTCGTCGCGTTTCCTCGCCGGCGGCTCCGGCCCCGGCGTCGCTGTCGGCTCCGGCGCCTCGGACACCCTTGGATCCAGGCCTGGATCCCGGTCGACGCCGGTTGACCTTGTTACGGCTCCACCGACGTCGACTCCACCGGCACCGATCCGGACGCCGCCCGCTCCTCGGGACGACGTCGACCCCAGCTTCAGCCCCGAAGTGGACGCGGCGTCGGTCGATGCCGTTTGGGGATTTCTATCCCCATGTCCCTACTCCTTATTTTAGGCCTGTTGAACAGCCTGAGGAGAAAGGGGAGGACTGGGAGGGGTCGGACGACCCTCCCGCTGCAGCCTGCGAGTCTGAACAGGACTGGGCTGAGGAATTGGACGCCAGTGGTCTGGATACCTCACCAGACCTTGGCATGCTGTCTTCTCCTACCGTGGCTACGGAGGAGGGAGCCAGTTATGCAGTGGTGTTGCGTAGGGCGGCGGAGGCCCTACACCTCCAGCTCCCTACTGTGGCCATCAGGACTAACCTCCTGACAGAGGTGCTTCAGCCAGCAGCTACATCTGCAGAGCCGCTGCTGCCCTTCAATGAAGCCCTTTCGGACGTTCTTTTGGGCACTTGGTCCAGGCCCACCACAGGGGCTCCTGTGGACAGGAACGTGGCCAAACGCCATCGCCCGGCTCCGGGTGACCCCATTTTCCTTTCCCAACACCCCACCCCGAGAGCTTGGTTGTCCAAGCCTCTGCTTCCCCAACCGCCTTCCCTTCCGCCCCGCCGGATAGGGAATCCAAGAAGCTGGATAAGTTTGGGAAGAAGATTTTCTCTTCCACCAGCTCTGCGCTGCGGTCCGTGAACACCGCATGCCTCTTGGGCCGTTATTCCCACTGTCTGTGGGATATGGTGGCGAACGTGCTGCCCCAGTGTCCAGAGGAGGCCCGGCCTGCTCTCGCCCAGGCTGTTGCAGAGTGGAGAGACGCAGCAAAGTTCATGATCCGTTGTGGTCTAGACACCGCCGACTCACTGGGCAGATCCATTGCAACGACGGTGGCGGTTCGCCGTCACGCCTGGTTGAGAACCACTGGATTTTCAGGGGATGTCCAAAACACCCTTATGGACATGCCCTTTGATGGCCGCCGCCTCTTCGGCGACAAGCGGACATCGCGTTGGAGCGGTTTAAGGACTCACGGGCTACGGCCAAGTCCTTGGGACTCTCGGCAGTCCGCCTCCTCCGCCTTCCGCTTTCGCTCCTTTCGTGGCACAGGAAGGGGTGCCCCGCAGCGTTCGCAACAGAGCCACAGGCCGGCGCAGCAATCATCCCAGCGCGGCCGCGGGTTCCGCCGCGGCAGACAAAGGGGCCAGTGGGCGGGTCAGTCCACCCCACCACCACCCCGGCCACCACTGCCTCCAACCCTTCCTAGTCCGAACTTTCAGGCCCATCAAACGCCAGTGGGCGGCAGGCTCCGCCATCACCTCCCCACTGGCGCACCATCACTTCGGACAGGTGGGTTTTAGAGATAGTCCGGAGGGGCTACTCCTCCCCTTCGAGACTACCCCCCAGCCATGCCACCTCAATACCACCGCATGTCGGGGGATCACTTGGTGCTTCTTCAGCAGGAAGTTGCGGCCCTCTTGGCCAAGGGGGCCATCGAGCGCGTTCCGACGCACGAAGTAGGTCGTGGTTGTTATTCCCACTACTTTGTGGTGCCCAAGAAAGACAAAGGCCTGCGTCCTATCTTGGACCTCCGGAACGTCAATCGCTTCCTCCGCAAAGAGAAGAGCACCCTAGCTCAGGTCTTGCCTGCTCTCGACCCACAAGACTGGATGGTGGCGCTGGACTTGCAGGACGCCTATTTCCACATCCTGCCAGCCCACAGGCGTTACCTACGGTTCATGGTAGGCCACGAGCACTTTCAGTTCACCTTGCTCCCCTTTGTCCTTACCAGCGCCCCTCGGGTGTTCACAGCTCATTTGCGCAGATCAGGGGTCTCAGTCTTCCCCTATCTCGACGACTGGTTGTTGAAGGCGGGCTCGCCCCAGACAGTCGTCTCCCACCTCCAGACTACGGCCGACCTCCTGCACTTGCTGGGGTTCTCCATCAATGTGCCGAAGTCGCACCTGGTTCCCTCCCAGAAGCTCCTCTTTATCGGAGCGGTTCTGGACATGGCGCAGTTTCGGGTCTATCCTCCCGAACAGCGAGTCCGGGATATTCGGGCTCTGATTCCCATCTTTCAGCCCTTGTCCCGGGTTTTGGTCAGAGTGACTCTGAGGCTGCTGGGCCTCATGGCATCCTCCATCCTGCTGGTCAATCATGCCAAGTGGCATATGCGGGCTCTGCAGTGGGACCTGAAGTTCCAGTGGGCGCAACATCAGGGAAACCTGTCCGATCACGTCCAGATCTCGGAGGGCACTGCACAACAATTGCAGTGGTGGCTCACGAACCGACATTGGGTCGACGGCAGATCCCTCTCCCTTCCCCAACCGGAGTTCACAGTAGTGACGGATGCGTCCCTCCTGGGATGGGGCGGCCACATGGGAGAGGCGGAGATCAGAGGCCTCTGGTCTCCGGCGGAGTCCCGGCTCCATATCAACCTTTTGGAGCTGCGGGCGATCCGGCTTGCACTGAAGGCATTCCTTCCCTCTGTCAAGGGGAGAGTAGTGCAGGTGTTCACGGACAACACCACCGCCATGTGGTACTGCAACAAACAAGGCGGGGTGGGGTCGTGGACCCTCTTTCAGGAGGCTCTGCGTCTCTGGACATGGCTGGAACATCAGGGCATGTCCCTGGTGGTTCAACACCTGGCAGGCTCTCTGAACGCCAGGGCGGACAAACTCAGCCGCAGGTGCATGCTCGATCACGAATGGCGTCTTCACTCGGAGGTGGCGCAAGGTCTCTTTCAGCAGTGGGGAGAGCCTTGGTTAGATCTATTCGCCACCGAAGAGAACGCGCAATGTCATCAGTTCTGCGCGTTGGAATTTCCAAGGCGGCACTCGCTCGGTGACGCTTTTCGTCGCGAGTGGAGTTGCGGTCTGTTGTACGCCTTTCCGCCTATACCACTTCTACCCAGAGTGCTGAAGAAGATCAGGCTTGACCGGGCCCAAGTCATTCTTGTTGCTCCGGACTGGGCTCGAAGAGTATGGTATCCCGAGCTACTCAGTATGAGCATCGATCCCCCGATCCGACTGCCTCTTCAGGAGGATCTTCTGTCGCAGCAGCAGGGGACGGTCCTCCACCGGAACCTGTCCAGCCTCCACCTCTTTGCGTGGAGATTGAGCGGCGGCAGTTGATTCCCTTCGACTTGCCTCCTGAAGTTTGTGACGTTATTCTGGCAGCCAGGCGTCCCTCTACTAAAGTGGTATACGCCTGCAGGTGGAACAAGTTTGTGACATGGTGCACAGCAAAGGCTGTGGATCCCATTTCTGCCCCTCTTTCTGAAGTACTACTGTTCCTTCTTTCTTTGGCCCAGCAGGGCTCTGCTCTGGGCACTATCAAGGGCTACCTTTCTGCTATTTCGGCCTCTCGGGCTCCCTGATCAGCCCTCTCTTTTCAAGTCCCCTGTTGTAAATAGGTTTCTTAAAGGCATTACTCACCTTTTTCCTCCTATTCCTTTCGTGATGCCTCAGTGGGACTTGAATCTGGTTCTGACATACTTGATGTGCGCTCCATTTGAGCCCCTTCACAACTGTCCTCTTCGTCTTTTAACGTTAAAGACTGCCTTTCTGGTGGCCATCTCTTCCGCCAGGCGAGTGAGTGAGCTCCAGGCTCTTTCCTGTAAGCCTCCTTTCCTTTCAGTCCATCCGGACAAGGCTGTGCTCAGGCCCCGTCCGACCTTTTTGCCAAAAGTGGTTACGGTCTTTCACCTTGCCCACCTTTTTTCCACATCCTTCCAGAGAGGAAGAGAGGCTCCACCGTCTGGACCCAAAACGTGCGCTTTCCTTTTATCTCAACCGCACACAGCAGTTCCGGGTGGATGACTAGCTTTTTGTTGGCTACGTTGGCACCAAGAAAGGTCGGGCGGTCCATAAGAGAACCATCTCCCGCTGGGTTGTCTTGTGTATCAAAGCCTGTTACTCTTTGGCTAAAAAACAACCTCCGGTGGGGCTGCGTGCTCATTCCACCAGAGCTACTGCAGCCACTACTGCATTGGGACGTGGTGTCCCCCTGCAAGACATATGTCAGGCAGCCACGTGGGCCTCGCTGCACACGTTTACCAAACATTACTGCCTGGACAGCCAAGTCCGGAGAGACGGCTTCTTTGGCCGTTCTGTTCTCCGTGACTTTCTGGTGTGATCTTAGTTCGCAGACCCACCACCGGGGTTGGTATTGCTGGGGTATCTATTCTAAGGTAAGGAATCTATCACTATGTGTTTCTTTCAGATGAACAAGTTACTTACCTTCAGTAACGATATATCTGTAAGAAACATTAGTAGTGATAGATTCCTTACCGCCCCACCCATCCTCCCCGTTCTGCGAACTGATTTCTAGGGTTAAGGTCATCCCTTTCAGGGCCCTAGTTTCAATGCACCAGTGGTCAGTATCTTGCATGGCTCTGCATTCCTGGCGCGGAAAGTCGTGTACAGAACTGAGGTCAGCGCGCGTGGGCGGCGTCCAAGTAGCGCCCGCAACGTCATCTCGGCGACCACAACGCCAACGACGGACGCGGAGCCGCACGACGCCCCTACCGACGCGCAGGGGTACTGCTGACACAAACTTTCCGGATCCAGCTGACGCCTGGGGATATTCTAAGGTAAGGAATCTATCACTACTAATGTTTCTTACAGATATAGCGTTACCGAAGGTAAGTAACTTGTTCATCTGTCCAAGTTGCAATAAACTCCCTCAACTCCCCCCACCCCCCCGCTTCCCCACTGCAGGTCACTGGATTATGAATTTTTTTTCGCCTACGATGTTCTTTGGTAGTTGCTGTGGTGACTGACTTTACTCCCTTTGGGGATATTCCCCTTTGATCCTCCCCTAGCCCCTCGGGCCTATCTAGGGTTCCTCCTCCGGTAGTAGCTGCTCTATTGCTTCTGCAGGTTCATGTCTTAATGGGCTTCCCTGTTGGGAGTGTGTCCCCCGTGTTGTGCTTCCGGATTCCAGGTCCTCGTGTCGCATGCTCTCTACAAGTGCCTCCCACGCCCTGACCCTCTCAATTGTGCCTAGTCCTCTTTGTGCATTCCTAAGCAGGATCCTGCCCTCACAGGCCACCCATTTCTCCAGTTCCCGTTTCCACCTAGCTATATTGGGCCCCCCTGGTGCTTTCCATTGACTAGTATTTTCCCGTTTGGCTAGAATGAACGCCAATTCTTGAAACTTGTCAGTGATCTTTGTTTTAGCCGTGTGGGGGAATAGGTTAAGAAGGCAATGGGCCGGTGTGCATGGAACTTCTCGGTCGATAATTCGAGCGAGTTCGATTGTCACTGCCTGCCAGTAGGCGGCCAAATCCTGACGGCTCCATAGCATGTGCATAAGGTCCGCCCCCACCTCACCACATCTCGGGCAGCCTGCGTCCTCCCTATGGAAATAGCAGTTAATACAATTTGGGGTAAGGTATGCCCGGTGTAGTATGTAGAAACTGACCAGTCTAAAGCGGGCGTTTCTTGAAATCCTGAGCGTCCTGTCCATTATGTTCTCCCAGTCTTTATCTTCTAGGGGCCTACCTAGATCTTCCGTCCAGCAGTCTCTCAGTGCTGTCAGGTGTCTGTTGGCGTCGCTACCTATTGCCCTATTGAGGCAGGTAACCGCCTTTATGGTGCCCCCTGCTGTTCCTATGTAGCCACACGTAGAGTGATGATCTGGCTCTACATTGCCCCCTCCCCACTGTCTTCGTATGGTCCTAGTGATCGCTCTGTGTAGCAAGAATTGACCCTGAGGGATTCCCCAATCTGTTCTAAAAGTATCGAACGGTGTTATTCCCCATCTTTGTACAAGTCTCCCACTTTTGTAGCCCCTGCCTGCATCCAGTCTTCTAGACCCCTCCACTGTCCCCCATGTGGTAGCACTCAGAGCGGTATCATTGGTAGGTCCGGGGAGTAGGGTCGCCGGGTCCGCGTGTTCTGGAGACACCTGTACCATCATCGCCGTATCACTTTGGATTTGTTCGTGTCCTCTTGCGGCGTCCCCTCAATTCTCAGGAGAGTACGCAATAGTATGTCCCCCTCTGGGGTGAAAGGTCATACCTCCTTATCTGGTGTTAGACTCTCAGACACCCACTGGTGAGCCTCTGCAGTTGCCCTGCCAAATAGTAGGATTTGAAGTCCGGGACAGCTAGTCCTCCCTCTGCAGCTGGGCGTTTCAGTGTCGCAAGGGTCACCCGTCTTCTGCCAGACCCCCATATAAAGGCAGATAAACGTGAGTCAAGTTCTCGGAACCATGTACTGGCACCCATATTGGGAGTGTGGTAAAGTAATATTTTCCCTACCTGTGATTGCATCATTTTATTTTTTTTATTTTCTTTAACTGTCTTTGTCTGTGGTTGTTACAGATTAAAATTGTAGTTCTGTTTTGTGTTTAAACTTGTGGTTCTTCCTTGCCTGTGACTGTCTCCATTTAACCTGTTGAATTGTGGGATTTGCAGTCCTAACTCTGTAGTTTTTTCCCTCTCATTCCCCGTGACTATCAGTTTTTCCCTCCGTTTTTCTCCCTTGCTCTGTGCTCAGACCTGTATGTTAAGCAGTCCACTCCCAGCTCCCATTTTGTGTTAGCAAGTGAGTGAAACCAGCCCCCCCTTCCCCCCCTAGCAACAGGGATATTTCTACATCAGAGAGAGAACAGAGGGTGCTCTGAGACCGCAGTAATCTGCGGTTTAAGCTGTGTTTAATAGGGACTGTGCACTTCGTTTTTTGGCCAGGAGAGGGAGTAAAGTTTTATACAAACAGTATTGTTAGAGGACAAGTTTGTTAGGCCCTTACCTGCAGAAGTCCAAAGTGTGGATTGAGCCTATCTGTCTCCTAGGAGATCTCTGAATAGAGGAGCAGCTTCCAACTCCCTGGCCAGCAAACCTTGTCTGAGGTAGCTGGGACCTTATATAGTCTGCTAGTGGTAGGTACATGTATACACTGATTGGAGGTTGTATCTGATGTTTCTATTGGATTATGTGTCAGTGTCCTCATTGGTTGGGTATTTGAGGGTTCTGATTGGTTTCTGGGTCTGTGACTCAATCAATGTAGGGTTGGGACCAGGGCTAGGATTAGGATTTCTATTGGAAGTAGGCACTAGGGCTTCCTGTGTGATTGGTTGTTTGGACTAGGGCTAGGGTTAGGCCTTTAATTGGAAATAGCGATTAGGGCTTCTGGTGTGATTGGTTGCTGGACTAGGTGTGGGACTAAGAGTAGGGTTAGGCTTTCTATTGGAAGTAGGGACTAGGGCTTCCTGTGTCATTGGTTGCTTGGACTTGGGTTGAGACTACTGGTAGGGCTAGGGCCTCTATTGGACGTGGAGATCAGGGTTTTTGAAACCGATTGGGTGCTTGGACTAGGGCTAAGATTGGCTGTAAGGTCCTGGTCTCCTATTGGTTCTAGATTTTAGGGCTAGTGTTGTGATTGGATAGTGTTAGGGCTAGGGTTCCCATTGGCTGAAGGGGTCACCTGATTAATAGGGCTATAAAAGGCCAAGGCTTAGGGCGTCTCAGCCGGGCGTCTCGGACAAAGGGCAGAGAGGACAAGGGCAATTGCCTGTTTGAGCCTGTTCTAGACTGGTCTGGACTAGGGCCAGAAATGCTGCCCATTTTCCCATTCAGTAATAGCCAGCCCACACCATCCACATCCACAAACAGAGCAACACACTCACCATTCCAAATGTACACCACACACTTACTACAAACCAACATTATGCACACATCCATGTCTCAGCACCCACTACAAAACCACACAAACCACACTTATACACCCTTCTATCCCAGCTACCACACATTTCCGCCATCACCTACAAACAATAAACAACTCTATCCTATACCACAAACCAATCCACTCATCACTAACACAACCCCATTCCACACCATACTTCACTACATCCCATCCAGACACACACTCCCTGCTCTAATTACTCCTAACGGACCACTTTTTATCACTAACAAACATATAATCAGCCATCCATCATTTGTCCAACCAACACCCTCCTCTTCCTTCTACCATAATAACACAAACGCACAACGCATACACTGCATGGCACCATGCTTTTTGACTCTTGCAACAAACCAGTCTAAGACAAACACTCTTACCTCTACTTCATTCCCTCCTACACAAAACATACACTCTACTCATAAACACATCACCACCCCCTCTACCTTACAACCTCCTCTCACAAACAATACTATACAAACAAATCCATTGCATGAAACAAATACACCAGCACCTCTTTTCACTACTCCTCAAAAACAAAACATATCACGCACGCCAACACAAGATCTTCCAAGCGCAACACCTCATAATACTTACCATCACAAAATACAAACTTTCACCCACCTTTCAAACCACACAAAGGAACAAACACCAATGCCAAGCTTTCTCTCTTCCACCACATCTAACACAAATACAGCAACTCTCTTCCAAACGCCTCTCATCCATTGGCCAATTTAGAACCTTACTACATGACCGACATGCTGCACCACCACCCCTGACTCGTACACCTTCCGCCCTAAACACACGCAAACAATATAAGTGACGTGCCACACCTCACAACTTCGCTTCCCCATGTCTACTGCACAACAATGTTACAGCACGAAAACAACACAGTACACCAGCTCACTCTCAAACACAGTCTCCAACACCTACATACGCAGACCCATCAAAATGCCTTCTTAGCATGCTGGATGAGGAACATGATAGAGAACAGCTACATGATTGCTATCCTAACTCAGCTAATACCAGCATTAAAAAGACACCTGCTACAAACCCACACAATACTAATCACACTTCTACAAAACAAAGTCTCACTGTCACCAAAGCCCATTCTCTAAACTGTCTACCAATAAATGCTTGATCCCTCTCTAAAAACAAACATCACATCTACGACCTTCTCACCGATGCAAAACCAGACATACTATTCGTAACTGAATCATGGTTGGGAGATGATATGGCTCCAGTCCTGCATGAAGCCGTTCCTCTAGGCTATCACACGATCACCCAAAATCGTATAGGCAAAAAAGGAGGTGGTCTAGCTGTTGTGTTCAGGCAAACATTACATATCACTAAAGTTGACGACATAACCATAAAGAATTGTGAGGCTCTTCTCACCAGATGCAATCCTACACCGTCTTCCTAGTGTAACTTCCTGCTCCTTTACAGACCTCCACCTAGCAAGGCCGCATTCCCAGACGCACTTCTAGACACAGTTTCAAACCTGATAACAATACACTCCAACCTATGCGTTCTGGGTGACCTCAACATTTGGTTTGACAAACCCAATATGACCCATCCAAAAACAATAATCACTGGCCTAGGCGCACTGAACCTGCATCAGATTGTCCACAAACCCACACACATCCCTGGACATATCCTAGATCTAATTTTTGCTAATACCGAACTAGTTACCTTTCAAAAGCGCCTTGGAGAAACATAGAGATAAAAGACATAAAAAACAAATTAGAAAGCTGCAACGTACCTGCCTCAAAACTAACGCCAAACAAGACAAACTTCACCTACAGAAAATTAACAGATTATACAAGTCAGCTATCAAAAAAACTAAGAAAAGGTACTATTCAGACAGAATTCAAAATGCTAAATGTGCAAATAAAGAATTCTATAAAATACTCAATGAATTTCGCAAACCAAATTGCCTAGAAGGAACTCATCCTGTTACTCAAGATTTCACAGACGAACTGGCAAATCATTACACTGACAAAGCAGACACGTTGGACTGATATTTAAAACAGAGACAAAGCACCCTTTGACAAAACAACAATCCAAGAATACCCTAACCCAGCCTCTCTGTTCCTTCCAACACATCTCACACGATGAATTTATGGACCTGGTCAATGCAAGCAGGCCTGCCGGCAGCCCTTCTGACCCGTGTCCACCACAAACTTTCAAGACAATTCTTTTAACAACCTCTGCTGCCACTCCAGTAAGAAGAATCATCAACGATTCCTTAACTACCGGAATATTTCCAGAAGAACTCAAAGTCATACATACGCCCTTTACTGAAGAAAACAAACTTGGACCCGTTGAACCCTGACAACTACAGACCCATTACAAATGGACCTTTCCTGGGCAAACTGATAGAAAGAGCAGCATTCGCCCAGATGTCACAATTCATTGAAGAGAATAACATACTTTCAGACTTCCAAACAGGTTTTCCGTCCGGGAAGAGGCACAGAATCTGCCCTCCTTGCCGTCTGGGATGACCTGAAGAACTCAGTAGACTGCACCGGGGTTGCTGCGCTTCTCCTCTTGGACCTCTCGGCTGCCTTTGACATGGTTGACCATGACACTCTGAAACAAAGACTCTATGAAGCCGGCATAGAGGGGACTGCTCTAGACTGGATTGCGTCCTACCTTCGAAACAGAACTAATGTCATCCATACCCCACCTTTCTCATCCAAACCATACTCCACAAAAGCAGGGGTCCCTCAAGGCTCTATCATCTCGCCCATGCTTTTCAACATCTACATGAAGTCCATTACCGGTACTGATCAATCAATTTCACCTCACTTGCTATAACTATGCAGATTACACACAAATACTCCTTCAACTGGAATGCCTCAAAGACATTGGAAACTCCCCAATTTTCTGTTGTCTCAGAGCCGTGGATCAGTGGATGACTTGGAGCCACCTCAAATTGAATGCTTCAAAAACGGAAATACTCACGTGTGGTGATTGGAAACATTATGACCCGCTTGCCGCCTGGCCTGATGAACTGGGATCACCACCTAAAGTATCGAAGGAAGTAAGAAACCTCGGAATGACCATGGACTCCGAGCTATCGATGAATGCCCAAGTGGACAAACTAGCAAGATCAAGCTTTGTCACTATAAAAACGCTGTGAAGAATTTTCCCTCATTTGGGATTTCCACACAAGGTCCAAGCTACCATCTCCCTTGTTCTGTCCAAACTAGATTACGCCAATAGCCTCTACCACGGATCACCTCTAACGACCATGAAAAGACTACAACGGATTCAGAACTCGGCTGCCAGACTACTCTTGCATATCAAACCGCGAGACCATATCTCACCTGCCTTGAAAGCCCTGCATTGGTTACCTGTTGCCAGAAGATCCACGTTCAAGCTGCTTTGTATCACCCACAAAGCAATACATGGAATGGGACCGCTCTTCATCAGGAATAAAATCACCAAACACATTCAACAAAGGAACCTCTGCTCTGAAATGGCACCTCGCCTCAAAATCCCAAGATACGAGAAAAAAACCATGGGTGGCACATCCTTCTCTGTTCAAGCAGCCAAACTATGGAACTCTTTACCCCCCAACATAAGATCCACGGACAGCCACCTTATCTTCAGATAACTACTCAAGAATTGGCTCTTACCCACATAAGCACCATACGCAAACAGAAATTTACAGCATATCCCTCTGTATATAATCATTTATTTTTACTATAGATATGTACCTATCTTTGTCTATTGCTTTGTATAAACATGTAGAATAATTATGTTAAAAAAAAATTAAAGTACAATAACACTTGAAAACCGGAGTTTATCTGGTGCATCTTTGAAATGAAATGAAATTAAATGAAATTTGTACTTGTAAAGCGCACTGTTACCCTAGGGTGTCCTGGCGCTGTACGCATACCGCTGTGGAACCCTTCCTGTCTTTTCCCTGTGAAATGTCCACTCCTGGGCACCCCCAAGGTGAAGCCAGGCATCCCAGCGCTGGTGGGGCCGTTGTGGAGATTAAGCAAGCTATTGCCCAGAGTTGCAGAGTGGGACCCATGATTAGAATAGGCACCGAGGCGAGAATTATCAGGTCCGAGGAAATTGAGCCCAAAGACCCGTCGAGACGGGAATTGAACCCTGGTCCCGGGCCAGATCTCTGCATCAGGGTCTGCCGCTCTAACCATTGAGCCACACTTCTCCTTTGGTCTACATGTACTTCTTTCATTGTGCATCTATGTATCTTCCATGTACTGGGATCTGTGTGTTTGTTACTTTCCTTCTGAAAAGCATATCCAATGCACTACCCTATTTCTCATCCTGTACCTCTATCAATATCTTTAATCTACATATACCTACCTCCTTTATGCATCTATATACTTTCAATGTACTTATGGATCTATATATTTATCACTTTCTTCTAATTCAGCATATCCAATGCACCACCCTATTTCTCACCCTATACTTCTCTCAATATATCTTCTAACCCAACTTTCTGACTCATCTCAAACTTCTTTCTACTACTCTTTCCAATGCATTACACTATTTCTCACCCTATACATCTATCAATATATCCTCTACACCCACTCTCTCATTTATCCCAAACCCCATACCACTACTATGATCCCCAAAATAACCCTTTCTAGACTCTTCCCTTACTCTACCCCTCCTTGCATCATCTGACACCTCTTTTACTATACTGATCCCCAAAACAAACCTTTCTAAACTCTTCCCTCTGACTCTTCCCCTCCACAACCCCTTTTTACTCATCCAAAAGCCTCCTCCTACTGCTATGACCTCCAAAAAAAATAAAATAAAAATCCTTCACTCTCCTATTCCTCCACTATCCTTTTCAATCAAAATAGACTAACATGTTCACTTCTCAAATTTCATATTCCACTATACTAATTCACCACTAATCCTTTATGTGTACCAGAGTAGCGTGCTACTCGCCAAAAAAGCGCTTCAACACCTCATCAGAGGTAAGCAAGCATTATATAAATGCAAACCTTTTGTCCCTCTTCTATCCCTCCGCTACCTTTCTCTATCCAACTGAATAACACCTCCACCACTCAAACTACTTTCATATTTCACTATACTAATTTTCAACACTAATCCTTTATGGGTTCCGGAGTAGTGTGCTACTCGCCAATAAAGCGCTTCAACACCCCATCAGGGTTACAAGCGCTATATAAATGCAAACCTTTTCCCTTTTCTACCCCTTCCCAACCCTTCTCAATCCAAATAACTGACTAACATATCCACCGCTCAAATTACTTTCATATTTCCCTATACTAATTCAACACTAATCCTTATGGGTTCCAGAGTAGCGTGCTACTCACTAAAAAAAGCGCTTCAAACCCCATCAGGGGTAGCAAGCGCTATATAAATGCAAACCTCTTTCCCTCTTCTATCCTGCCGCTACCCTTCTCTATCCGACTAACTGAATAACATATCCACCACTCAAATTACTTCATATTTCACTATACTAATTTTCAACACTAATCCTTTATGGGTTCCGGAGTAGCGTGCTACTCGCCAGAAAAGCGCTTCAACACCCCTTCAGGAGTAACAAGCGCTATATGAATGCAAACCTTTCTCCCCCTTCTATCCCTCCGCTATCCTTCTCACTCCAAATCACTGACTAATATCCACCACTCAAATTACTTTAATATTTCACCATACTAATTCACCACTAATCCTTTATGGGTTTCCGGAGTAGCGTGCTACTGCCCAAAAAATTTAAAAAAGGCACTTCAACACCCCATCAGGGGTAACAAGCGCTATATAAATACAAACCTTTTTTCCTCTTCTATCCTTCCGCATCAAAATAACTGACTAACCTATCCACCACTTTAATTACTTTCATATTTCACTATACTAATTCAACACTAATCCTTTATGGGTCCCGGAGTAGCGTGCTACTCGCCGAAAAAAGCGCCTTGACGCCTCGTAAGTGCTATATAAATGCAATTACAATACAATACAATAATATAGTAGTCTGCGGAGAGCCACCATCTTCAGTAAAGCGACTCTGCCCGCCACCGAAATGGGGAGTCCTCCCCAGAAAGCTATGCTATTCTTTAGTGAGCGTAGGGCCCCCCCCATGTTTCCTTGCTGTAGGTCTAGCTGTGCATTGTATATTCTAACCCCTAGGTATCAAAAGCAGTGCGGCTCCCACAGCAGGTCCCCCAATCCCTCTGGCGGGGGTCCACCAGCTGTCATTGGGAAGAGGTGTGACTTTTGCCAGTTGACCCCGAGTCCCGATAGGGCCCCAAATTCCTCCAGCATGTCCCTGGCCTCTCGCAGCTCCCCCTCCGGTTCCTTCAGGAATAAGAGACCATCGGCGTACAGTGCAACATGGTGCAGCTGTCCTCCCAGACACAGGCCATTTGGGCCAAGCAGGCCAGGGGTTCAATGGCCAGGGCAAATAGCAGAGGGAGAGAGAGGGCATCCCTGGCGTGTGCCCCTTTCCACTCGGTATTGTTCAGATATCGTATGGCCGGTGTGCACCCTGGCCAGTGGTTCCGAGTATAGCAGGCGCACCCACCCTATGAAGCCCTGCTCCACTCCCATCTGTTCTAGGACAGTATAGAGAAACCCTCACTCCAGGTTGTCGAACGCCTTCTCCATATCTATGGCGAAGATTGCTCCCTCCCGTTCCTCGCGGCCCCCGCCTCCAGTATGGAAAGGAGTCGTCTGATATTTAGAGTCGTATTCCTTCCCGGGATGAATCCCGCCTGGTCCGGGCGGACAAGCGTGGCCATATATGGGTGTAGCTTTGTCGCTAGAAGCTTGCTTAATATTTTGAAGTCTAGATTGAGCATCAATAACGACCTATAGGCTGTGCATTCCAGGGGGGGTTTGTCCGGCTTAAGTTGGGGAATCATCAGTGCTTCTCGTGTGGTCTTTGGAAGGAGACCTTTCTCCCCGGCTGCTGTATACATCTCCACAAGCTTGGGGGCCAGTTCCTCTACATATGTGGCATGGAACTCCATAGGTAGCCCATCAGTTCGCGGAGTCTTGCCCCTGGCCAGTCCTTTAATGGCTGCCCTAACCTCGGGCTCTGAGATTTCTGCCCCCAGCTGTTTCGCGTCATCGTCGGTCAGGGTGGGGAGAGGGAGCGGAGCCAAGAACTCCCTTATCCCTCCTCTCTCACGGTCCCCGGAGCTTTTGTACAGGCACTTATAAAATTCAAGAAATCTGCCATTGATGTCGCTCTGCCTAATATAGGGAGTGCCCCAATTGGTCGGCTATTTCCATTATGCTGTTGCCCCTACGGGCCGGATAGGCCAGCCAAGCCAGGAGTCTAGCCGCCTTATCCCTCTCCGTATGGATGCGGCCCATGTAAGTTTTGTAGTCAAAACATCGCAGTCGTTCTTCTTGAACTGCCACTGCCTCCTTTGCGTCCAGGAGCTCCTGGCGAAGCTCCGGGCGTTCAGGTCGTCGTGTCTCTATGTCCCGCAGTACTCTGTCCGCCCGTTCCACGTCTGTCAGTTATGTCCTACGGACCCCAATAGATGTCCCATGCACCTACCCCTAATTACGGCCTTAAAGGCTTCCCACTCCGTCATTCTGGAATCGGTGGAGCCGGCATTATCATTAAAGTATGTAGTTATGTGTTTCCTAGTTTCCTGTAGGAAGACCTGGTCCTCCAGTGCTTCAGGTTTGAGGCGCCAGGTAGGTATAGGCTGGTGTTTCAATCCCCAGTGTATCCTCATCAGGGCCGGGTTATGGTCCGATATTGTACGTGTTAGATATTCCACCCCCTGCATCAGAGCATGCATGTCAGGAGAGCATAGGAAGGTATCCAGGCGTACGTGCAGTTTGTGGGCATGTGAGAAGTGAGAGTAGTCTTTGTTAAGTGGGTGCGTGCTCCTCCAAGTATCCACCAATCCCCATTGGGTCTGCCACTCTATGCACTGGGGAATCCCTGAGCGGAGAATGGGAGCGGTCCAAGGCAGGGTCCGCTACACAGTTAAAATCACCTCCCATAATGATGGAGGCAATCAAATAGGGCGCCAGAATGCTAGACATCTTGTCCAGGAAGGCAATGTGCTCGGAGTTCGGCCCGTATATGTTAATTTTTGTTACATCCTGCCTAACCAGGCATCCTGTGAGTATTAGATACCGCCCCTCCGGGTCGGCCTTGTGCCCCGTGTACTGAAATGGAACTAGTCCTCTCCACCTGCGGTGTAGCGCTGCCCCCTCCGGGGCCAGGGTGTGGGTTTCCTGAAGTAGGGCGATATGTACCCCCCGTCGGGTGAGGTGAGAGAATATTTTATGTCATTTCTGCATAGTATGCATGCCCCTAACATTCCAGGACATTAAGTTATACTTCATTCCACTGCCCATTGCATTCTCACTCCTTCCACCAGTTCTTCATTTGTTCTTGGGCATTCCTCAAAGTACGTGTCATGTGGCCTGTGTTGGCGTCCAGGTTCTGATATTCAGACCTAAGCTCCCTGCATTGCCCCCAACTTTAAACAAAATGACCCACGTAACTCCCCCTGACAAGTGAGAAACTCTCCCCCATCCAAACTTTGCACTCGTGTGCAGCTACTAATACAGTTAGAAACTCAAGTGGGGTCAGTCCAGGTGGTCTTTGCGGAGCGGAGCAGTGCCCACTCGCCCCAGCGGCCCTTCCCCCAGTCCAGTGTTCTCATAAATCAAGCTGTAAGCCTGGGCCCCGGGCCTAGTCTTTCCCGCTATGTCATTGCCCTTCTGATGTGCCCCCTCCCCCAGCTTATCCCATCTTACTGTACTTGCATGGCCACCAATGTTCAGATAATGTTGTCCGCCGATCTGGGAGTCACCGTCGGGAGTTCTTGACTGGCTTTCCCCAGTGTGCTGGAGCTTTGATCTGAGTCTCTGGCGTCATCCCCTGATAGCGAGGCAGTTTCTCGTCTTCCAGACGCGCTGAGGGACGCAAACGCCGCCACCACCCTATCCCTTTCTCGTTGTGTCTCTGCTTCCGATGGGGCGGCCCCGTCTTCGTTTCTCTCTCTTTTTGACAGTCTCGCCCCCTTTCCCTTTGTCCTGTCTGGGAGTGCCAAGTTCCCGTGGCGCCTGTTGATCAATCCAGTCCCACACCTCCTGTGGTGTGTTAAAGAATCGTGTCCCTTCTGTTGTTGTCACTCTCAGTTTAGCTGGGAATATCATAAAGTATTTTATGCCCAGCTGGTGCAGTTTCCTTTTGGCAGCCACATATGATGCTCTCTGCTTCTGGACCTCCCGCGAGAAGTCCGGGAATATTCGGACTGTGTTATTCTCCACTATCAGTTGGCCCTTCAATCGAGCTTGGCCTAGCACGTGATCTCTGTCCTTGTAGAATAGCAGGCGTGCCACTACAGGTCTTGGGGGTCCCCCAGGAGGGGGGACATCGCTGGCACTCTATGTGCCCGCTCTAAGGCAAAGTAGGGAGAGAGTCCTTCTTCCTCCACCCAAGTGCGTAGCCAGCCCTCCAGGCATGTAGTCATGTTGCCCCCCTCTATTTTTACAGGCAGGCCAATAATTTGCAGGTTGTTGCATCTCGCCCTGTTTTCGGCATCCTCCGCTCTGAGCTCCAGCGTGTGTATTCTTTTTTCCATATTTGAGAGTATTTGTTGATGTGACCAGCGTAGCTTTCATTTCCTGGATATCGCTTTCAGTCGTTGTGACACGTTCCGCCAGCCGCCTGTGGTCTGCCCTGAGCAGTCCCAGGTCTTCCCTGAGTGTGTAAATTTTCGTCTCCACCGCCACCCTTGAGGTCTCGATGGCCTGGAGTATATCCTGGAGGGTAGGGCCATCCGGGGTGACTCCGCGACTGTCCGCTCTCTGTTCAGTGCCTCCCTGGTCATCAGTCGGCTGCTCCTGCTGATCCAGGTCTTTTCTCCTGGACACCTTCCCCATGGTGGCTGCGCTGCGTGCGTGTGGTACCCTCGGATTGATTCTGCTACCTCTTCTCGTCCTGTCCCACAGTCCAGGACGGTGTGGGGGCTACAGTCACTGTGCCTGCAGCGAGCGTCGGCTCTCTGGGGTATTCGTTATCGGTGCGGTGTGCCCCAGCGGGCCCGCTTTTGTTCAGGGAGGGCCGGATCATGTCTGGTTCCCCTCTTCTCTCCTTCCGGAGCAGCACTCCCCCAGTCCTACCAAGTCCCCCCTCCTGGGGGTCTCGGTTCTGGGCCTTGATTAATTAGGTCCTCCGCCCTCCGTCCCGCTAGTTGTGATCCTCTACTCCTTGCTCTCCTGTTGGGTGTCGGGTTCCCTCTTGGGCCGTATCCACTTGTATCAGACCCGGGCCTTGCCCCCTCTGCTTCTGTCCTCTCTGGCTCAGGGTCAGCCTTATTCCTTGCAGCGCTACACTGCCCACTGCGTGCCTTTGTTCTCTATTCCTGTGTGCAGCTAGGTGGAAACTATCCTCGCTGCTCGGGGTCCCCCCTCTTAAGCCGGGCTGCCTTCTGCGGTGTTCTCTCACTTTCCTGCACCCCTCACCTGTATGCCCGGGGTCTCTTTGCAGGGTGCCGCGTCAGGCTCTCATTGGTCTCCAGTCTGGATCCTCTGTGGCTCTATATAGCGCCGCGAGGCGCTCGTGTCTCTGTGTCTGGCCCCAAGTGCCAGAGTCATATGTCCTCCAGTACTCCCAGGGGGCCCTCCCATCCGCCAGGGCCCGACCTCTGTATGGTACCTCCAGGGTCCAGCCACTCCTCTGCTACTCTTGGAGCCACCGGCCTCGTCAGCAGCCGTGTTCCGCTCCCAGCAGCTCAATCGGGAGGCGGCCGCCCTCGCGGCTTATTTTCAGGCCCCAACCTCCGGAGAGTCGGGGATTTGCTGTCCTCTCCGCCCCCAAGGGAGAAGTCCGGGCTCCCAGGCTCACCTCCTCTGCTCTTCCCTCGGGGGTCCGACTCAACCGCTCTTTGCCTCCGAGACCGCTAGTTTTAGCGCTGGTTTCCTCCCTCCTGGTGTGCGGTAGTCGGGTGCTGGCTCCACCCGTGGCTGGCTTCAGTTGCTGTCCCTTCCTTATGCGGTAATCGAGATCCGGAGGGGAAAGGCCAGGCCTCGTAGTTCGCCTCCTGCTCCGCCGCCCGGGGACTCTGTCGCGCACACCTCCCCTCTCTGCGGCTTCTAGTCGGGGAGCCGCTATGACCCAGGGCCTCCTAGTTCGTATCAGCCGCCGCGGTCGCCATTTTATTTTTCCGCGCAGCTCTGTCAATCGGTCACATCAGTCAGCTTCCTGCGTTTTATTGGCCCTCACTGCCGGTGTCTAGTGTGCACCTCCCGGTGGGGGTCCGGTTCCTCTTCATTACGCCCCTCAGGGCCCCTAAATCGTGTCAGGATGGTACTGGATGGGGGATCGCCGACAGGTGCGCGGGCCAAAGCTCCCTACTCCATCGGCGCCAGGCCACCCCCCCAAGAAAGTATAGGCCATGTGTTGTTTATTTGCTGGTTTGCCAAACTCGGAGCACAAGAAATTGTCTAACGGCTATGAAGATTTTACAATCTGATCCAAGATCTCTATGTGCATGCGCTGTGGCAACATTTCTGGGCTGGATTTGGTCAGTCAGATGCAAAGCACTAGCAGCACTACAGTAGTTACTTTGTGCTGTAGTGTCTTCTAGGCATATACTGACTTGCTAATTAGAAGTATTCATTTCTCTAGTACCATCGCAGGGGTGCTAATGTGCTTAGAAATCATGTAACAATCATGAAATTTGTGCTAATAATGCATGCAGCCACTAATTCTGTACATCTTGGCGCTAAAGACTGGCCATGCACATTGCTACTGAGTGAATTCTAATGGCAGTAGATTATCTACACTAAAGAATGATTATGAGCAGTCTGCATGTATCATTTTATATGAAGCATTATACATTGTGTTTGTTTTTGAGCTTATTGTAGCGACAGCCTCTACATGTGATGTCCCTAGCCTAAGGTACCTCACACAACCTGTGTGTGGTGCTCCATGTCTGTCAAGCCCCTTTTTTCTTTCCTTTCATTACTTGGTGCTTAATCACTGCTAGGAATGATTTGTGTTTTAAATTATCTTATATTAATGAGTTTATTTATCCTAGCTTATTGAATACTCATTTATGCTAGGAGATATTGTTGCAATGATTTATGTACCTGTTTGCTCTAATGTATTGTATTTTATGTGTTTTATCTTTTGTGATGTTTTAAGGATGTATCTATTCCGAAATAAACATATTTGTATCTTGAAAACCTACTAGACCTCTAGTGTGTTGGCTGACTGGTATCGCCCAGCCTGCCCCCACACACAAGTTTCTGACTCGCTGTAGGTGAGAGCCCGTGCTCTCCGAGGCCAGAAACAATGCCTGCTCTGGAGGAAGGTGGTAACATCTCCAGCAGGATGGCAAGTGATTTAACATATCAAGACCAGAGGCTTCAAAGCCTCTGCTGCCTTTGTTATGCGACCCCGGCTTCCGCCAGACCTGGGGAATACCACCCTCTACCCTGGGGTCCATTTGCCACCAGAGCAGGCGGGAAATTAGATAGTCAGTAGGCGTGTTGCACTTTTAGGCTAAGCAAAAAAACTCACAAATGATGATCGGAATGCAGAACAAATAAAACATTCACCCCAGTCTCAGATCTGGGTTACATCCATTGTCTTTTTGCTCAACATGCCACCGCAGTTTGGATCCAGCCATATGCAAATCAGTCTTGACCGTGCTCCCCATGGGAACAGTCCAGCCTGTACACCCAGGCCAGGTCCTCCCTGGACTGGAAAACAAGCATCCTGAGACCGGTTTTGGGGTATCCCCGCTCATCAGCCAGGCTAGCTTGAATTCAGTTGTATAGTGAGTGCAGGACCCACGTCAGGGCATACCCTTTCCACTTAAGGCGACAATGCAAAAAAACATACAATTGATGGGCAGAATGATTTATCATATCAAGGCCACAGGCTTCAAAGCCTCTGCCGTCTTTGATATGCAACCCCTGGCTTCCCTCAGACCCGGGGAATGCCACTCCCTGCCCTGGGGCCTATTTGGCACCAGAGCAGGTGGAAAATTAGATAGTCAGTAAGCGTGTTGCACTTTTAGGCTAGGCAAACCCTTAAGGTGGTCCTCCTGAAGGGGACAGCCGAGAAAGGGTTTCACCATCTTGGATTTGATGAAACTCTGGATCAGAATTATGCCCACTCCACAGGAAGTGGTCTTATAGGGGGTGTTGTCACTCCAGGGGTAAGTAGCGCATTGGCTACTACCCTACACTCCTGTAAACGCCCCATAATTCAGTATTTAGGGGTCTCCTTGACAACAGGCACTCAGATTCGTCTACCTGGGAACAGAAGAAGGACAAAGAAGAGTAGTCTCCGCTAGAACTGAAGACTCACCCTGAACTTGGCGCCAAACCCTGCCTTGCTGCTGGTACCTTGACAGTTGCACCGACCCAGCTTGTCTAAAAGCTGTGAATCCTCCTAAGTCTTTGGGGGACTGCGCTGTGCTTCGTCAACCACAGATGATCTCCCTTGGGGTGTAGGAGCATCCCCCTGCATCTGCAGGCACCGACCACACTTGTCCTGTTCTTCTTGTCAGGAGGAGGTCACCTTGGGTCCAGGACGTCAGCCCAGTCTCTCCAGCGAGTTTCGAGACACTAGCCCTCCAGGAGCCTCCCAGCACCAGTACCCTGGGTACCGGAGCATTTGCCACAGCCAAGGCTTGTTAAGTGTCCAGCCTGGACACCACCGCTGCAAAAGTGACCTGCCGACAGGGGTATAAAACACAAAATTTCCTCACTCACCTTAGTGCCCATTCAGATGGCCGTGGCTAGGATGCGGTTGGTCTGGTGCTGGCTCCTTCTGTGTCCCGACTGTGTTAGAGATCTCGGGTTTAAACCCCCATGAAAACAATTCAGTTCCTGTCCTGGAATGTTAATGGCTTGCGCGTGAGGTCCAGAAGGGAAAAATGTTTGCAATATTTAAAAGACTCCCCCGCGCAGGTCATTATCCTCCAGGAAACTCATCTCCTCAAGGAAGAAATCACCAAGATATTCAAAAATAAAAAATGGGTGGACTCTCTTGTTTGTTCAAATCAGACCGCCAACATCAGGGGCGTTGCTATACTTTTTAAAAAACACAAGCTAATGCCCGTGTCTTACACTTTTTGGCTGACCCAGGTGGCAGATGGGTAATCCTGAAGGTGACCATCAAGGGCTTTCTCCTCACCTTGGTCGGCTATTATGTCCCAAACCAAGATGACCCTTCCTCTCTTAAAACCATTTTCTCGCAACTCCTAGACTACCCAGACCCGGTTATTATGGCCGGGGACTTCAATATTGTCCTCAACCCTAAACTCAACAAGTCGGCAAGTAGCAGAGCCATGGTTCCTTCTAAGTCCCGGACGTACCTGCAGTCCATGATGGCGCAAACCGGCCTCTGTGATATTTGGAGAGAAAGATCGGGCCATCAGTTAGGAGTCTCGTACTGGAATAGTAAATATCGACACAAGTTGAGAATCGACTATATTTTGGTCAGCCAATGTTTGAGGGGCAAGGTTAAGGACATCGGATACCTGACTCCGCATTTGTCTGATCATTCAGGGATATTGATGGACCTCGACTTGGTGCAGGACCAGCATCTCAGAGCTTGGACTTTCGATCGAACTTTACTTCTAGAGGCAGTAGAGATGTCCTACCTGTCTAATGAGACTGAATATTTTCTGAAGGTGAATCTAGGCTCTGCTACGACTGCTGTGGTTTGGGACTCCCTAAAGGCTTTTTGAGGGGCTAAATCACGAGTAGGGTGAGCTTCAGAAATAAAAAATACAGAGGGGAGGTCGCACTGAAGGAGGCGGAAATGAAGGCAGTAGAGTTAGATCTGAACAGAGGGGTCGGTTTGGAGGGACAGCAAGAGGATCTGGCCAAACTCAGCAAGTTAAGGGAGCAGTTGGACACTATTCTCCAATTTAGGGTTATGAGAAGATGGGAGGCAAGCAAGTTGGCCCTTTTCGAGTATGGGGAAGGGGCAGGTAAGCTATTGGCATGGAAGGCTAAGTCCGATCGGCTTCGCAACCAGGTTAAACAAATTGATGGTGACAATAGGGTAGCTGCTCTGTATTCGGACGAACAGATAGGAGATGCTTTTTTTGATTTCTTCCAGGATTTAGATCAAGAAGATCGAGTTGTAGTTAAGACGGAGGCTAGGGAGTGGTTGGGCAGGGCCACTCTTGCCCCCCTGAGCTCCATTCAGCAGGAAGATTTAGAGCAGGATATCACACAGGAAGAGGTGAAAAAAGCTATTTTTGCCTGTAAGAGAGGGAAGGCTGCAGGGCCCGATGGGCTCCCAACAGAGCTCTATAGATCTCTGGGCGTGGTGATAGTTCCGGCTTTAGCACAACTATTTAATGAGCTCTTAGCTGATGGCTTTAAGCTTCCAGGGTCTGGGGTGAAGCCACAATCATCCTGATTTTGAAACCCGGTAAGAATCCAGCGAGGTGCGAGTCTTATAGGCCCATCTCGCTGTTGAACGCAGATTATAAAATCTTTGCCGGGATCCTGGCGGCAAGGTTGGGCCTTGTGGCAGGTGACATTCTACATTCTGATCAGAAGGGGTTTGTTAAAGGTAGGAACTTATCTGACCTCACCTATGATTTCATGGGTGCAATAGACATAGCCTCTACTCACTCACTTCCTCTCGCAGCTATGACACTTGATGCCCCTAAGGCTTTTGACAGGGTTAATTAGGTGTACCTGTCGGAAGTCATGGAGAAATTTAATCTGAGCAGGAAGTTTTGTCGAGCAATCCAGCTGATTTATCAAGAGCCGTCAGCCAGACTTTTGGTTAATGGCAACCTGACCAGAACTTTTAATATCACCAGGGGGACTAGGCAGGGCTTCCCTCTTTCTCCTCTCCTCTTTGACCTATACATCGAGCCCTTTGCTCAGCGGCTGAGAGAGGAGTCTAGCATTTTGCCTTTTAAGCATGGGGCTTGAGAGAGGAAGGTGGCCCTGTATGCAGATGACATTTTGATTCTTTCTGCGGACCTTGCCATGACCTTCCCTGTTGTAATTAGATTGGCACAGGACTTCGGGCAGGTATCAGGCTACGAGGTCAATGCTGGGAAAACCGAGGTCATGACATGGAATCTTGAGGGGCCCCAGCATCAGACCAAGCATAGTATGCGCTATCTGGGAGTCAGAATAGTCCAGGACATTGCCAAGATTACAGAGGTTATTATGGAGGCTGTCTCAAGGGAGTGCCAGAAACTGATGAAATCTTGGGCCCATCTCTCTTTAACCATTCTTGGGAGAGTCAATTTGGTTAAGATGGTGGTACTCCCCAAGATAACCTTCCTTTTTAATTCTATCCCCCTGCACTTTGACAAATCTGCCATTGACAAGTTCCAGCAGGCTATTAACTCTTTTGTCTGGGCATATAGGTCCACTAGAATCGCCTGGAAGAAGCTGAGGCGTAGGAGGGAGAAGGGTGGACTTGCTTTGCCTGATTTGCAATACTATGCATGGGCTTTCCAGCTGTCGCATTCTAGGATGCTCTTAAAAACTCCAGCAAGCACAGGGTTGGGGGCCATGTTCTCTGCAATGCTAAAGGGTGTCAGCCTATCCGAGGAGGGTTTCCTGTTTAAATTTGGAGAACCGAAATTTGTCAAAAAGGTTAAGCTTAAAGTTCTCCAGGCAATGGCCAGATCGTGGGCCAGTCTCAAGCGCCTTGCCGGTCTTAATTACTTTTCTAGCCTCGCCCCTCTTTGGGACTCACCAGGCACACCAGAGTGCCTAAAGGATAGGTTGGCATTACCTCTTAGAGCAGCAGGTTTAAAGGTGTGGGGGGACTTGGCCCACGCTTATTTCATGGGCATCACTTAGCGAAAGGGTTGGAGTGGGTCTTTCAAGGTTTAAGTACATTCAGCTGCAGAGCTGGGCCCAAACTCTGAAAACCCCCATAGGCAGCGTTCACATCTTGGAACATCAGTTAGTGGTAAGACCAGCTGGGAGGAAGGTTTCTTTCTGGTACTGGACCATTGAGGAGGCTGTAGACGGAGAATTCAAACTGGCCAAAGAACTGTGGGGGGATCTTATACCAAATGAACAGTGGGAGTATTTGTAGCAAACCTCGTTTAAGACCTTATTCGCCATTGTAAAACCAGTCTGGTTTAAGAGGAACCACTTGTTCACTGCACACAGGGCCTACCCATCACCTTTGAGGTTGACTAAAATGTCGAGGGGGTCTCCAGTCAGCTGTAGAAAATGCGGTCTGGCAGGAGCTTCAGATGTACATATGTTCAAGGACTGCCCGGCCATAGCAGGTTTTTGGGAAGAAGTTGGAAATTCTGTGGCGGATATTCTAGGTCTCCCAATCCAAATAAATCTTGCCCTGATAATTTTTGGTTTATCTAAGGAAATTACAGGTTCTGCTAGATCCTTCCTATTTTATACTATATTATTAGCTAGGAGACAAATATGTAAAAGATGGATAGATCCTACACCCCCCTTGTATTCTGACTGGCTGACCTCGCTCTTTGAGACATCCAAGATGGATCTATCTAGAACTCTGGGCAGGAAAAAGACCGCTTTCTGGGACTTTTTGTTAAAATGGTCTGGGGCTCAGTCGGGTGAGAGGGATTAGGGAGTTAAATAATTATTTAAGTATCTTCAAAATAATCTGTGGGTCTTATGATTATGCCTCGTCGGCACTCTTCTGACTATGTTGGGCATCTCCAGTTCCCTTGACAGGCCAACGATAATTGTCGCCAGGCTCTCCCGGGCCGAGTGGAAGAGTGACCGCTCCCCCCCCCCCCATTATTTGAGGTTAGTGACATTTGAGCCTGTCACGGTACCTGTAGGCAGGGCGTAGCTCTTGTCCTAAGCCAATAGCCTCCATCTATCCATCATCGGGCTTTGGTACAGACGGCTCGTTTGTTCAGTGAGGTCGGAGGTGAATGAAAAAAGAAAAAAAAAAAGTAACCTGCCGACGAGGGACTTCACGACCAATGAGGCACACACCGAAAGTGGACCTGCTGCCCTGTATTCTTCCCCTCTCCAGAACACCCAAGAACCATGAGAGCCTCGAACTCAAGAAACCCGCCGGACAAAACACCTCTGCACCTTAGCCCTCCAGCCCGGGTCCACAGAAACCGACTGTGTCCCCTTGCTCCAGAGACCCTCACGAGTTGAGCCCCACCTCTTGGATTCTGCTGGACTTGTCCTGAAGTCCCCACTTGCAGCCTTTTTGTTACAGGTACCCTTCCATTGACTTTCAGGTGTAGCGCTTGAGGCTACCAACGCGACCAGCACCTCTGCACCTGGATACACCAGGGCAGGTAAAACCGAACTGCTGGTGGTTCTTTGGTCCTTCGCCCATAAGCACCTAAAGTCCAAAAGCCACTTTAAACAATTGTTCGCAAGTATATGTATGCAGTGTTTTTCTCTCCCATAGGATAACATTACAGCGTTCGAGGCTCATACCTCAAAAAGTGTTATTTGAGCATTTTACTGTATTCTTGTAAAATTCCTAACTCCAAAATTACTTACCTGATTCTGATGATCTTGGTGTCTAAAATTTATATAAAAATCTGTGTTATTTTTAAATTGTCTCAAAGCTTTTCTTCAATGTGTGTCTCATTTTTTGACTCTGTGTATGCAACAAATGCTTAACACTCCCATCTGATAAGCCTAAGCTGCTTGACCACACTGTCGTTAATAGAGCACTTGGGATTCTTAAAGTAAGCCCCTGAAAACTAATAAGGGTCGTCTGGACTTTTTGCATGGTGTGCCCCTACTTTGGCCCACTACATAAAAAGCCAGCTTCCTACATATCCCTGTAGCTCAGAACAAGAGGTCAGCTTCGTGACCCTTAGTCACGTTAGTAGATGGTAAATGGGAGAGGTTGGACTGCATTTTCTTTTGTTCAAAGTGAGAAATTTTCTAGACAGAGATAACCTATCGTCTGTCCCTGATCACTGCTTAAGGAACGTTGAGCACAGCCAGGTGCAGAGATCTCACACTTCATTGTACCCTTGTTGTGAATACTCATGCTAGAAGCGCCAGTATAATCCCTACCTGCTGTGAGAGCCAACGCCTTGCGCAAGGCTGTGACTGAGGAACAGCCAGAAAATTATGTTTCAAACAGAACTAACTCACACCAGTTGTGAAACTTTAGAGGTGGATATACATCCCTTGTCTGGAAAATGCGTATAAAAGTAGGATATAAACCGTCCCACTTTATTCCAGTTCCAAGTTTTCCATGACAAACAAAGGGCATACTGTTATGGGGACTCAAAGGAATGCGGTGCGACCAAGGTCAGTGTCTGTGTGACAGCAAGTCTCTTAGATGTGAGGGGACATCACCTGAAGTATGCATTTTCTGCTGGAAGAGTGTCTTCTCGGCAAGGGGAACAAATAGAGAAAGCGAATAATTATGAGGGAGCCTTTCTTGTGTGGATGGGTGCACCAGTGTACTGAATCACAACTCCTAAAAGTGCAAGCATTGGGAGTGACCAACAGTCTGGTATTGGACTGAAAGACTGGTGCAGCCACTGCTGACTTCTGAGTCATGCTAATTCATCACTGCTGAGGAGGAAATCCAGATTGGCCTGGAGGCTGCAAGTTCTGAAGGCATCCATGTGTTCACAATCAGCCTGGATGTTGCACCTGCCATCCTAGTGATCCTCATGCATCTGACTTAGAGAGGCTGTCGCTGCATATAACGAGTTCTGCTATACGAACATCTCCCTGCTGTCAAGTTCAGAGCGATGCCTCAGCCCCTACAGCATTCATCTGCCCGATACCACCCTTACTGCAGTTTCAAGAACATAAGTAAGCACTGGTTTAAAACTGTGAGTGGAGCGAGAGAATGAGGAAGCGGACTGCAGACTGTGATACAAACTTAAGACTTTTGCCAGGTACTAAGAGGTGAAAGCAAACTGAAATGTTTGTACATCTACTCCTTGGAGGTGCTCTGAATAAGTTACACCTGTGCCTAACTAGTGCTGTGTCCCGTGTTTCCCAATAAGGATTTTAGACACTGGGGAACTTTGGGGTGGAGGGGATATCAAGGATGCAGTGCCTCATGGAATATAGCAAGCAGTAGGACAACTCTGTGTTTGAATTTCCTTTTTTGGCTGTGTAGTATTCTATCATGCTGTAAGATTAAAGCCTTTTCTTTTAACTCAAAAGTTAAACACTGGGCTGTACAATAACCTTTTGTGTCTATTGGTTGACTGTTGAGTTCTGAGCTCTTGTCCCCCATGCTACCTCTCTGAGAAGCCTTTGATTGCTCGTCTTCACTACCTCGAGATTCAAGTGAAGAAAGCGTGTTCCTGGCCCAGTTTGCAGAACCATAGTAGGACAGACGCCATGGCATCAGTGGCAAACGACCGCAACTATCACGTTTGGGGCCCAGTAGCTCCTTTCTGCCCACAGGAAACCGGGTTTGATAAACATACACAATTAAGGGAATTGGGAGACTTGGTTCTAAGCTTGAGCTTGACTCTTACACTTTAATTCATTCACTTTTACACCTTCTTGACTCACTGTGTCTCTGAATTATTTTAATTTAGGCTTCAACTGGTCTCAGTTTCTCAACATAGTCTTCCATTTCCTGACTTCTCTTGAACTATACATTCACTTTTCTTTTAAATGTGTAGGTACTGAGATTAACAGAGATGCTAAATGTATTTCTGACAAGGGTGCCTTTTGGTTTAAGTTTGAGAAGCGTAGATGCTTTATTGGATCATACCATGACTAAAAGACTCTTCTTACCCAACAGGTTACAAACTAGAACCATGGCTTGAATTTGGATTGCTACTGCTAGTGGTTCCTGGGAAGAGGTGGTATGGAGTCTCTGGATCACATGTTGACAGACCCACTAGAGCTTGGGCCCTGTGGTGAAGGAAATGGAACTGGGATAATGGAAGATTGCATGCTCGGAGGAACAAGGGTCAGTCTGCCGGAAGATCTCCTGGAGGATGTGAGTATAACAAACTTTTTGTTTGGTGTTAGGGCTTTTGCACACAATGAAAAACCCTCTACTTTCCTCTTTTCACATTGTTTTTTCTTTGATCTTTTTGTCTTTGTAATCTTCCATAGCCTGAGATATTTTTTGATGTAGTTAGTGAAACTACATGGAAGGAAGTGCTAACCGAATCCCAGAGGGAACACCTTAAGAAATTTCTGCCCAAGTTCCCAGAGGAGAAGGAGGAAAGGCAGGAGCAGGTCATCACTTCTCTCTTTGGAGGGGAGAACTTCCGCTTTGGGAACCCGCTTCACCTGGCACAGAAACTCTTCCGTGGTGAGCTATGGTTTAAAAATGTTTTTATTAAAGTTTTTCCATTTATATTGCATACTAACTTACATGTATGCAAAGAAGGTATGAAGTTCCTCAGAAGCAAGCGACAAGGAGAGGAGATACTATGAGGTGTGGGTGGTAAAAGGTAACTACATACCTCATCAAAGATAAAGGCAAAAAAGGGGGGGGAACCCCTTTACGGAACTAGGGCTCTCACACACCCATCAAGTGTCATGCTTCATCATATGAGCCTGCCCCTCGTCTGGTCGGCGCTGCAATACCTGACGGGCTCCCGAACCGGGGCTCTTTAGCGGGGATCTTCTGTTCCTGCCGGTGGGTGCAGTGGGGGTGAGTGGCCTAGTGTGTGTAGATGTAAAAGGAAAGTGGATTAAAACAGGTCAGTTAGTCCTAACCATTATTTAATTCATAAGGTAAACCGCCTGATTAAAAATATATAGAGAGAGGCAGTGCACTAGATGCAATGTGTCTAGTCATGTAGCCCTACTCTCAGTTGATCGACATGTTTCGTGCCTCTAATGTCAGGGGGATCTGGGCACTTCCTCAGGATCAGAGTGAAATACTATCTACACTACGTGGTCAAGTGACATCTACGTACCACGTGTTCAGGTCAATCAATCAATCAATCAATCAATCAAGCATTTGTATAGCGCACTACTCACCCGGGGGGTCTCAAGGCGCTGGGGGGAGGGGGTCCGCTACTGCTCGAACAGCCAGGTCTTGAGCTGTTTCCTGAAGGCGAGGTGGTCTTGGGTCAGGCGGAGGTGGGTCGGAAGGGAGTTCCAGGTCTTGGCGGCCAGGTAGGAGAAGGACCTTCCTCCTGTGGTGGCTCTTCGGATGCGGGGGACGACGGCGAGGGCGTGGCTGGTCGATCGAAGCTGGCGTTTGGGAGCGTAGAAGTTGAGGCGGCTGTTGAGGTATCCTGGGCCATGGTTGTGTAGGGCTTTGTGTGCGTGGGTGAGGAGCCGGAAGGTGATTCTCTTGTTGACTGGGAGCCAGTGCAGGTCTCTCAGGTGTCCGGAGATGTGGCTTCGGCGGGGGATGTCCAGGATGAGTCGTGCTGAGGTGTTCTGGATCCGCTGGAGTCTCCTCTGGAGTTTGGCGGTGGTTCCGGCATAGAGGGAGATGCCGTAGTCCAGACGGCTGGTGACGAGGGCCTGGGTGACCGTCTTCCTGGTCTCGGTGGGGATCCACCGGAAGATCTTACGAAGCATGCGCAGGATGTTGAAGCACGACGAGGAGACAGCGTTGACTTGCCTGGTCATGGAGAGGGAGGAGTCCAGGATGAAGCCCAGGTTGCGTGCGTGGTCTGTTGGTTTGGGTGCGCTGCCCAGGGCGGGGGGCCACCAGGAGTCGTCCCAGGCGGAGGGTGAGGATCCCAGGATGAGGACTTCCGTCTTGTCCGAGTTCAGTTTCAGGCGGCTGTTCGACATCCATTTGGCTACGTCTGTCATCCCTTCGTGCAGGTTGGCTCTGGCGGTGGTGGGGTCGTTGGTGAGGGAGAGGATCAGCTGGGTGTCGTCGGCGTAGGAGATGATGTTGAGGTTGTGCTGGCGTGCGATGGCTGCGAGGGGGCTCATGTATACGTTGAAGAGTGTTGGGCTGAGCGAGGAGCCTTGAGGAACGCCGCAGATGACTTCGGTGGCCTCTGATCTGAACGGGGGGAGGCGGACTCTCTGTGTCCTTCCGGCGAGGAAGGAGATGATCCACTCCAGTGCCTACCCTGCCATCCCGGTTCCGGCGGCAGGGTAGGTGGCAGGCTTGGCGTGGTCACACGCGAGACCCACATCGGTGTCCATTTTATGACCGCCGGTACTGTTGCTAGCAACTCTAGATAACAGGATAGGTCACTGACCTGAACACGTGGTACGTAGATGTCACTTGACCATGTAGTGTAGATAGTATGTCACTCTGATCCTGAGGAAGTGCCCAGATCCCCCTGACATTAGAGGCACGAAACATGTCGATCAACTGAGAGTAGGGCTACATGACTAGACACATTGCATCTAGTGCACTGCCTCTCTCTATATATTTTTAATCAGGCGGTTTACCTTATGAATTAAATAATGGTTAGGACTAACTGACCTGTTTTAATCCACTTTCCTTTTACATCTACACACACTAGGCCACTCACCCCCACTGCACCCACCGGCAGGAACAGAAGATCCCCGCTAAAGAGCCCCGGTTCGGGAGCCCGTCAGGTATTGCAGCGCCGACCAGACGAGGGGCAGGCTCATATGATGAAGCATGACACCTAGCTTGCTGGGTGTGTGAGAGCCCTAGTTCCGTAAAGGGGTTTCCCCCCCCCTTTTTTTGCCTTTATCTTTGATGAGGTATGTAGTTACCTTTTACCACCCACACCTCATAGTATCTCCTCTCCTTGTCGCTTGCTTCTGAGGAACTTCATACCTTCTTTGCATACAGTCTTCTGGGGCTTGTACGTTGGACCTCGTTAAACTAGCCCCTCCTCGTCCCCTCTTTCGTTAATCATACTAACTTACATACCATTGTGTAGACAAAAATGTGAATTTTGTCTTCCGCTAATGTTAAAATATATATATATATATATATATATATATATATCATTACACTGTGGTGGTCGCCAGTGTATAGATAAAGTTAGGTCAGACTTTCCATAGGAAGAGGGATTTTTTTGTTTTCCTAATAACTTTGGTGCCGTTTGATGAATCTTCACAAAACTTTCCAAAAGAAAGTTCATCCATCTCCGCTCCTTCCTGGAAATTTTAAGGTAGTCCTGTAAGCAGGGGCTGAGAAAGAAGGAGGGACCCCAAAGAATAACGCAAAAGGAAAAGAACAATACTTCCTGTCCATTTTTTTAAATCTTTCCCCCTTTCAGAGTATGATCTCCTCCTATTTTTTCAGTCATAATTTGATTGTAATAGATGTGTATTTTTAGTGGAATGATAGTATTCTTACTTTTTAATGAAACCGAAAGCCATGTTAATTTAAAATCTTACCAGTGAGTTAAGTTTGAAAATAGAGAGGCAAAGTCTACATAGTGGTAACCTAGAAGGAACAGTAAGTCACAGGAGGTGATGCAGAGAAGCTGCATTGTTTAGGTTCAAGTTTCAAGAAGGATGGAAAGCACACAACCACACAGGAAGTATGACTACAAATTAAACGAAGAAGATTAGCAGATTGAAAGAATGAGTTCTATACTTGTATCCCCTCTATGGTTTTGAATTTGGAATCCAACAAAATTAGCCACCATACGTGAACTCCAACCTTTGATTTTTGTGAACTCTCAATTTAAGAAAAATAAACAAAAGCCACTTCGTAGGAGTAGAGCTTCTTCATTTTTGTATCAGACTTGATTCATTTGCTCTACTGAGCTGTGCGTTTGGTGTGTGAATATATCTCTTGTTTCTCTTAGTGTATTCACAGTAAACCACCTGGTGCTGCTTGCTGGCACTTTATAAAGCCTAAATGACTAACATAAAAATTGTTGTGTGTTCAGTGCTAAGAAGTATTCGACTGGCACTCACTCTTTGAAGCTGTGGCATATATAACTAGGCTGATAAGGATATAACACACTCAAGATGCGTATATGATATTGCAGCAAAGTTTCGGTAGTGTTGCAGAGGTATCAAACAGCTTTGAAATTGACTGTTTCCCCACAGCCAGTAAACATCTTATTGGATTACCTCTGTTTCTAATCCTGGCTCCTACAATTGATCACATTTATGGACCCTGTAAAAATCACTGTGCCTTCTCAAACCCGAGTTTACTTCTCTACCAAAATTTGGATAGACTGAATGTTTTATATGAATATAGTAAATAAATAATCAAAAAACAACGAATAGACCCTACCTTCTTCATCTGATCCATTGAAGATTACATTGGTAAGTAAATATACCCCCTGCTCTTAAGAATTGTCCAGCATACATAATTTGCTCCCTCTTCTCTCTGAATAGAATTTCAAAGGTACCCAGGGTTTGGGGATTCCCTTTGAGAGGACAGAACATAGCCAAAATATAACAAAAAGTTTTTTTGGGGGGGATGGGGGGGGAGAGTGCTGCATAAGTAAAATGGCACCTACAAAAGGTTTGCTGTGCTAAAATCACCATTTTCCCAGCTTTCAGAAACAAGCAGAGCTGATTAAAAAATATTTACTTTTACAACTGGTTTGTTATGAGCCCCAATGTAACCCAATATAGGCCTAGGTAGCTACACAACCTTTTACCTACATTCGTCCTACCTTGCTCTGCATAACGGTTCGGCACTGACCTTTTACCTAGTTATGTGCTGAATAAATGTCGATCAGTTTGTTCTAAAACTGGCCTAATTTATTATGCTTGAAGATTCCTAGTATCATATCTTAATCCCTTCCCAGGATGTACACAGCAGGATTACCATATTCTGTATAATAACTCTGTACAAAAGTCACTGCTGTCGTCTTCCTTGGACGACAGGTCCACTTGAACGAAGTGGCCCAATTTTGGGTCACTCTGGTCACTCACGACCACCTATACGCCTTCCCATAAATGAAGAGTCGATTAGGCAGTAGAGAATACAAACCAGTTAGTTTATTCGTAATACGCTGCAGCAGAGCCCAGTCTGATCAGTCTCCTTAGACGACTGCCGAGGGGTCTGGTCTCCCTCCACACGGTAACACAAATTATACAATTCCAACACCTTGAGAGTCCCGCCCAGACTGGAATTTTCCAGTTCAGGCCATAATGAACAAAGAAGGCACATAAAGTGGGCAGTGCCACTGGGCAGGGAACATGCTATCTCCGTCTCAAGGCCGTTCGGCGGCTCTCTGCCATGGAAAGATGTGGGAACAAGTGTATCTAACGGTAAAGGTATGCAACAATGGATAGTACATTCATTAGTGCAGCAAAGCTTCAACCTTGAGAAGTACAAGCTGGAGGCGCAGGGCAGCCTTTCTGCAGAGGCAAGCATTATGAGACAGACACTCGATCTTAGTTACAGAACAACATGGCGTCAATAAAGATGGCGCCATGCATGCTAATTTAACGACTAGAGGCTAGAATGTAGAAGAGGGGGCATTTTAATCAATGTGCATCCTCGGACGCTTCATTCGTCCCTGCCCCATCTCGTACCAGAGGATTGCGTCCTCACCTGCCCGAATCATTCCGACTCTCCGGTTGAGCGCACACGCGTTCACGGTGCCGGCTCCACTCTGGCACTTCAGCAATTTGGACCACAATTAATCAGGTTGTCCATACCTTGTCCTGATCTCGGGGACATCACGAACCCCGCCGGCGCTCACTGGCACTCGGCCCTCTTGCTCCCCACGCCGGATTTCCAGTTGTCCTTACTTGACTCACGCCTCGCCAGTCCTGATTCATTCTCTCAGTAACCTGGAGACTACCTTGAACCTTGAATTTTCATCATCGGTTGGACCCTTGGCCACCCTACATACTTAGTTTCAACAATAGTGCTGAAAAAGCTAAAAACAAAGTGACCATTGTCCTGATGATGACCTGAAATCTATCAGTTTGAAACGCCGTCGACTACCCAGCTCAGAACCTTGGCGCTGTTGTGGTCAATTTATTTACCCCAAATCTAAAAACACTGATTGTATATAATTGTATTGTATTATTGACCACATTAGATTTGTTTTCCAAATTTTCGCCGTTCATGCTGTTATCTTCTCACTCCTGTGTCACTGCGCCGTAACTTGTCACCAGCACGCCCAGTGCTCACTTGTGTGTTATGGTCACCATACATTTAATTGTAATGTAGTGCTGTTATAACTACCTACAATAATATTCGGTTGACTTTACCCTTACCTTTGTGGTCTCCCTTTTTCTTCTCCCCGGTCCTTGTGATGTATACTACTAATTTAACTGTCCTTGTTAAATGATTTCCAGTTGAGGCATTGTTGCATTGTTACAAAATTCACCCGGGTTAACGGGTCTACTCCTGTATGTTTTTCTTTCTGCAGAGGAAAGCATTATGAGACAGACACTCGATCTTAGTTACAGAACAACATGGCGTCAATAAAGATGGCGCCATGCATGTCAATTTAACAACGACTAGAGGCTAGAATGTAGAAGAGGGGGCATTTTAATTAATGTGCATCGCGGGAATAACATTTCAAATCTAACACACTACACGTAATGGCAAGCCATTACATATCTAGGTAGAACCCCTGAGGGTACCTTTTGGGTATAAAAGAACCACATCTTCGCTGGGTAACCAGAGGAGAAGATTCCACGCTGAAACAAGACACTGGGGTCCCTGCACGCAGAAGCTCCAGCACACAGTGGGACATCCCTTTCGGGGTGTCCCACTCGAGACAAAGACGGGGTCCTTCATTCTCTCCTATCGGGTAATGGGGTTAGCTCTTTCTTAGGAGATTATTGGATTTACACCCACATACATGCTAGGTACACTTGGATAGGGTTCACATCTTAGGAGTATGCTTGATTACTGCCATGTATCGATATGCCTGCATATATTTACTGATTTAGCACCATGGTAGAATTCGACCTTTTATTTACACTGTCGGTACTTGTAATCTGTTTCTGTCTAATGATTGTTGCAGCAAACATGTTTTATACTAGAATGACGCTGGTTCAATGAATGCTTATTGAAAACGTCCCCATTGTTTATTCTTTGTATATCTCTGAGACTAAGTGAGCACGATTGACTGAGCAAAAAGTGCTGTACTGTTTCCACGATCACTGAAGGATCAAGGGTTGTCATGTTCGATAGTTGCCAGAAACTATAAGCTCATTGGTAAAGTTAGGGGGCTTATGGTGGCACTGTGAGCTAGCTGGTCTAAAGGCTAACATATCCTTTGGAGGTGTCTGAAATCAGTCTGGACACCAATCACTTAGTTTATGTTGTCTAAACGCACAGATGCTATGTATTATTAGGAACTACACAACAGTTTGGCATTTCTTAAGAGGTAGCCCATTTCCATTGATTTTTGTGCCTACAACCATTTTCTAGTTTGTGGTGGAAACAGGTGTGACAGACATGGGTGATCCCAGAAAGCTATAGATTTCTGAAAAGTAGACAGCAAAATTCTGAATGCAGCAAGGGGTCATTTGTGTAGCGCTCTTAAGGTTTTCCCAGAGGAACTAATGGTTGAAATAAAAAAAGTAGGAAAAAACTGCCATTTGTGACTTTTTCATCGGTATCTACTTGTCACGATGGCAAATTTGCAAAGACAATATATCATTATGTCTGGTAGACCCTTCTTGTTGCAGGGATATATGGGGTTTGTAGGTTGTGAAGAGAACCCATGGTACTCAGAGCTGGCAACTGAGCTGCAGCTTACAATGGTTTTTCATTATGTACTGAATATAGAGCAATTCATATAGTAAAATATCGAGAGTGAAAAATAGTTATCAAGGAAACCCATGTATTTCTGAAAGGTGCACCAGCTACTGAGTTTTGATCCGTGGTTATTTGTATTCCTCTGAATTTAGGGTTACCCATACTATCAGTTGAGCCAGAGGGCATTTTGAAAAATGTCTTTTTTCATGCACACTGGCCTACATTTGGAGGTCACAAATGCAGAGAAACCCAATTGGTAATAAAGCATGTTCCACTATTCTCTGTTCCCAAATTTTCCCATGATAAAACCAGTACCTGTTACCAGTGGCTGGTCCAAGCGTCTGCAATGCATAACGCCTAATTAACCCGACCTGGAGACGACCTATTTCATCTAGCAAAATCCCCACTTTTTTTTTTTTTTTTACATTGTGGGTAGTGCTAGCTAAGCCACCACCCAGGGGAACCTACCATATCGGACGTTTCTGAAAAGTAGACACCTGGTGTTGTGCCAGGGTGATGTGACTTGTGTGGTTCTCACCAAGTTTTCTTAACCAGAAGTTCTTAAAATATGCCTAAAAACACACATTTTCCTCACATTTCTGTGAGGAAAAGTTCTGGAATCTGTTGGGAACTACATATTTCCTTCCACCCAGCGTTCCCAAATCTCTCCTGATAAAAATGGTACCTCACTTGTGTGGTTGGGGAAGGCTCCCTCGTCAGGAAAGGCCCAAAATGCAACATGGACAGATGAAATCTTTCCTCTCAAAACTGGCCTCTTTTATTTTTTGTGTGGAGGGAGAGACTAAATCTTTGGGAGGGGTGGTCTGGGGGAGCACAAGCACTTCCTCAAGAAAGTCGGTCCCACTGCCAAAAATCCCTGGTGTCATGTGAGTGGATTGCTGCTTGGGGTCGCTGTCCTGCGGCAATCCCCATGCAGGCACCCACTGGTAACGATACCATTGGGAAGGAGAGATTCTCCTCTTTCCAGCTTTTCCCTCCCCCCAATCAGTTCTTGGAGGGCTGAGCTATTCCCCCGGCATTGATGTAGTGAAAGTAAAGCGAGTTGATCGCTTGTTTTACTTTCAGTTTTGTAGTAATTACAATGCTGATGGCCTTTACCAAAAGTACAGCCTCGGCCTGCTGGGGATGCTCTTTCCCAGCAGTGTTATATTCCATATAGGTACCCTATATAGGCGCAGGTAACACTGCAACCTTTCACCTATATTCTTCCCTACATTACATACATAACGGTTCTTAGGCACTGACCCTTTACCCAGATATGACACTGCATTCAGAACGCGGGTTTTTCCCTGGTTTGATTCTCATACATTATGCATGAGGCTTCTTGGAAGCACAGCAGGACTAACAGTAGGCTTACCATCTCCTGTATAATATCTCTGTATAAAGTTCAGGCCCAACGTCATCCTTTAGGCCGATACAATAACACAGCAAGGTAGGACCCTTGGGGAGACCAATGGGTATATATACATCATGTCTTGCTTAGAAAGACAGAGGAGACCGTGACTTCCCGGCTGACAGACTGACCAGAGACGCTGAGGTTCCTGCATGCAGATGCTCCAGCTAGCAGTGGTCTAACATCCCTCGCGGGGTGTCCAAACTCGAGACCAGGACGGGGTCCCACATTCTCTAACTCTCAGGTAATGGGGGTTGACTAGATCCTAGAGGGATTCTTGGCATAACACCTACATAGATGCTAGGTACATTTAGGTACATCTAGTTGGGTAGTCATCGTAGGAGTACGCACTTTTAGAACGCACTTTTAGGTTGCACTTTTTATCATGTGTTTTATGTACATGTATGTATTCATGATCTCTGCAGGATGGTAGAACTATACCATCCTTTCCCTTTTGTAGTATTGCTAATCATATATCTCTGCTACTGTCTAATGGTTGTTGCAGCTCATCTATTCTACACTAGAATAACAGCTGTTCAATAAATCCTTATTGACAAACACCCAGTATGTTTATTCTGTGTATCTCTGAGACAAACTAAGTAAGCACGAGTGACTGAGCGAAAGGTAGTATATTGTTTCCACGATTCTGAGGGAGCAGGGTTGTCATGTTCTGAGGTTGCCAAGAACTATTCTCTCCCCGATAAGAGGAGACTCTAGTGGCACTGTGAGCTAGCCGATACAGACAGGCTAACATATCCGGTGGGGGTGCACAGAATCAGTCTGCCACCAAACCCACAGTTTATGTTATCCAAACGCGCAGATCCTGTATGGGGTATATAGGAACTACACAACATGGCGCCGCCAACGTTGGTTGGGTACTTATTTAACAGTAGAATCTGAGTAGTTCAGTCGTGCTATTCTCAGAGACCCCTACTCACAAAAACACCAGAGACGTCTGGAGTGGGTGGGCATAAACTCTGCCACAGCTGAGTAGGCGAAAAATCCTATTTATTGGCTGTTGGTTAATCAAGCTTGAAGGACACAGTGTTCCTAAAATTGTGCAAAAACACCTTATCTTAGTTCCCTTGGAAAACTTCTTCTTTACAAAATGACTGAGACGGGAGATAGTACAGTAGTAGATCTGCACCTCTCGGGAGAAGAAGATGCAAATGCAATACAATTTGCACCACATTTTAGAAATAGTCACCCTGAAACTGCTGGAACATGGGTTATTATCTAGGGGTGGCATAGTAGTTTTCGTGATTGAGGCACACGAATCAAACCGAACAGAGGTATTTTATTTGTGGGCTATATTCCCAGCAGCAAATGTAAGAACACAAACATTTCACTCTTACATAGAAGGAGATGCACCAATGGAATATTGTCCGTTCGAGGACATTGAGGTTCCACTCACGTACCAGGAACACTTATACTGGTTTAAAGGCGCCCTACCCCACATAAGAAGAAGAGTAAGACTCGGCCCGCTCGGAAGAGAAGGGGCAACATGGCCGATATTAGCAGCCTACACACCACATCCTGACATTGAAACAATGCCACCAGGAGACTTACTCACACAGCACAAAGAATTAATTAAAATCTATAGGAACATGACGCAATTCGTCATGAGGACTCTTACAGTCCAACCAGCAATAGTTGCAACTAATAAAACTAAAATTCAGGGTACAGCAACTAAAATCACACCACAAACATTACACGCGGTAATGGGTAAAATGCCCACAAAACGTGAACAAATACCATTCTGGGTAGCTCAGAAAATAACTCGGCTAGAGGCAGTATTCCCAAATACTACCCCGTATGAAAAACACAGAATGTTAACAATCTGCTTGCCCATGGGGATAACACCACAGTTAGAGGATTGTACCACTTGGGGTACAGTCTTTGCTGCTATATATACCAGAACTCGTGGTATCCCGTCATTAGCAGTAGTACCTGATGTATTGAGACAAATACAAAATGAGTACGGAGCAGAGCCTGCCTTAAACTTAGGGATGAAGTTACTTGGTAACTATGCCCAGGTATCAGCCATAATACTAGCTAATATTAAAGGGGAAGCAGCTTCAGTGGCTATCTGCCAACGCCTAAGGGAGTTCAGTTCTGTAGATCAACAACACGAACTACCAAAAATAATTGAAACTGTGTATGCAGAATTAGGCAGAGACAGTTTGGGTGGGAAAGCTTTAAAACCACAGCAGATGGGCAGTCCTGAAAAGCACTCTTCCAAGCAGACACCTACTTCTACTAAGAAGAAGTGGGAGAATAAAAAACAACAAAACTTTAAGGGAAACAGATCTCAATCCCGAGGTAGATCTCCTCCACAGGAGCCCTCCGAAAAGAGGTACAACCTTAGGAATAGGGATAATATTAGGAAACCTGACAGGTATCAGGATACTGATGCAGGTTCCTCTCGTTCCTTTCAGTGTTCATCGAAAAACTCTGAGAGGGAAGGACGGTCAGAAAGACAAGAAGAGCGTACAAAGTCCAGAGACTAGCAGCACGCTCAAGATTACACTTCTAAGAAAGAAGAGAAACCAAAGCAAAAGCCACAGTTCAAAAAGAAGAAAGTTGCAGGTCTAAAGATTAGACATGCCCAGAATTCTGAGGACTCGACTACTGAACGGGGAATGGGCTCTGACGATGCTAGACAGTGCGGCAGAAATAACAATATCTCGCCGGAACCTGATGGAATTTCTGGTGACAGCGGACTTGAAGGATTATATCACGGTAGAAACACCCGATACTTGGGTAAGTGTCCCACATAAGGTATATGAAATAACGTTCCAGATGGAGGGAGACAAATGTAGAACAGTGAGAGGTCTCTTTTGGGAGAACCTAATGTTTGACTATGATATTTTATTAGCTGAACAAGATTGGCCGCCAGCATTCGTCATGGATTGCCCTAAAGGAGAAACAGTAATTCTTCTGGCATTCTCAGACCATATTCCCAGGCATTTGCAACACATATATGCGCAGGAGTGGGCGGTAGCCCAGGCTCCAGCATTATACAAAAACCATGTTGGATGGGATAAGGATTCAACCCACCACACAATTACTTTAAAAAATACTCCTACTGCACAGAGGCAGTATCCAATAAAGCAAGAAGCTAAAAAACAGGTCGGGGAGATCTTAGATCAACTTGAATACCAAGGGGTGATTGAAACTTGCACCTCACCAATGAACAATCCTTTGTGTCCGGTCATGAAACCTGACTTCATATCGTCTAGTTTTAGATTATAGACATTTAAACACTTGCACTAAGACATTTGCAGTCCAAAATGCACACAGTGCCGCATTAATGAATAACGTGCGGAAAAAATATAAAACAACACTTGATATCTCAAATGGATTTTTCTGCCAAAATATAGCGCCTGAAAGCAGGTATCTAACAGCCTTCTCAGCGCTAGGGTCACAGCAGCAATTTTGTCGACTCCCCCCAAGGGTATAAGAACAGCCCGGGGTTGTTTTCGGCCAGGGTAACAGAGTTACTTAAAAAATTAGATGAAGAGGCATTGTCCTATGTGGATGATATTTATCTAACGGACGATGACCTAGAGGAGCACTTGAACAGAGTGAATACTATAATTTTGGGATTTGCATCTGAGGGCTACAAATTCAACTTTAAAAAATCAAAAATTGCCCATCTCAGTGTCCTGTTTCTAGGATATGAGCTTTCAAGTGAAGGAAAAAGCCTGACAACCAATTTTTTTAGAAAAATGCGCGCTGCTCCAACCTCCAAAATCATTAAAAAATTTACAATCAATACTGGGATTCCAAAGTTTTGGTCGAACTTACATTTTGGATTACGCAGAAAGAGTAAAACCTTTCTACGATTCAATAAAACCTTATTTTTCAGTAAAGCAATGGACACAGGAACACACAGATACACTTTGTTCCTTACAAGCTGACATGATAGCTTCCAAACACTTGCAGACACACGTAAACGTACGCAACCTGGTGATCCATATAGTTGCGGGTCAATCTGGGTACACCTATCTAACATATAATGAAGGTGAGACAGTACCAATTGCATACAAATCACATTTATTATTATTTTTTTATTTTGTATTTTTACAGAGTTTTATATAGTGCGAACTTGACCCGAATCGGGTATCAGAGCGCTTTACATAGCACCAGTTGCATTACATGAGGACACATTCATTTTTGTTAGGCACGGGGAGATTAAGTGATTTGCCCAGAATCACAGGATGTTCCGCGTCATTGCCGAGACTCGAACCCAGTTCCCCAGATTCGAGGTAGACCGCCCTAGCCGTTAGCCAACTCCTCTCCCCTCTGTACACAAATGCTGAGATGCGTTTCGCATCCACAGAAAAGATTCTAACAGCTGTACAGACTGCTGTAGTGAGAGAAAGAGCACTGGCTCAGGGGAAACGAATAATAGTAGTGACTCCGGTTCCAGCTTTAGAGGCTGCGACAAAGGCAAGCGTTCCAAACGCTAAAGCATTACATCCGAGATGGATACAATGGGCTAATTCTCTCACTGCAACAGATGTAGAATACAGGTACGACCCAAATTTAAAAACACAAGCATTCCTGCAATACGAACAAGAATATCCTCTACCAAATGAAATAATGCCTCTTGATCAGTATGAATATATTATTTACACTGACGGATCTGCTCAACCGGCCATAGGAAGTAAGCAACAATATAGCACATCATGTGCAGTCGTTAAAGGTCGCATGCGGGATGGAAAGTACCACCCAAGTTGCACAAAAACACAGTCTCTAGGAGACTGCTCGGCACAGCTGGCAGAGTTAAAAGCGCTAATACTGGCACTAGTGAATACGGATCGAGAAATCCCCACACTAATTGTGTGCGATTCCTTTTACTGTGTGCAGTCATATAATGAATATTTGCAGCACTGGGTTCAAAGACGCAAAAGGTGGCACAATTAAGCATAAAATGCTATGGGAACAGGTGGTGAAGTTGAAAACGGAACTACTGAGGGCTCAGGTGATACATACACTGAGTCATCAGCGTGATGGTTTTCACGTTGAAGGGAATTCATTGGCTGATGAAGCCGCAAAGGGGGCTGTACGCGCGGCTTCAGTAGCTGCAGTTTTTTGTTCTAAAACGAGAATAGACGGTGAGATTATGGTAGCTGTCATTGCTTCACGCAAAGACAGCAAAGCACTACCGAAGAAGTTTCCACTCAAGTACTCCTACAAGTTAGATGCCAATAACATTTCATTTGCTCAAATTCCTGGAGTGGGGGATAGAGTAATTCCAAATATGGATCGTAGGTTAGTTTTGATTCTAGCAGCACACGAAGGGATAGGTTCTGCTCATGCAGGAGTTACGGCGACTGTTTCATTGTTGAAACAACGCTATTGGTGGCCTGGATTAACAAAGCAGACTAAAGACTATGTCTTGAAATGCGACATCTGTCAGCCGATGAAAGGTTCCACCGTAACACGTCCAGCGCAGACACCACTGTTAATATCTGACAAACCACTAGCGTGTGTTTATTTGGACCACTGCGGCCCCTTAAAAAGGGATGGGGCTTACAGGTACATCATGGTTGCAGTGGATTCCTGCTCGAGATTCCTATGGGTGTGGCCCCAGCGCTCGGATGACGCTCGACCTGTTATAAAAGATTTGCGAGTCTTCATAGGGACATACGCAATTGGCACATTACATTCTGACCAGGGCTCTGCGTTTAGCTCTCGGGCTTACAAGGAGGCCATGCGAGGATTGGGTGTAGCATTGCGGTACTCCTCTCCATACCATCCCGAGGGAAATTCGGTTGTAGAGAGAAGAAAACGGGACTTAAAGCAATCTTTAACAGCTAGAGTATTAGGCACGGGTGAAAGTTGTGTAAAACATTTGTATGGAGTCCAGCGAGCTATGAACAACATGCCAAGAAGTTCTCTAGGGGGTGTCACTCCATATGAGGTCCTATTTGGGACAAGAATGTGGGTACCTGATCTTCATTGTGAAGGCGCAGTGGCAGATGTAAAACCTTTTGACATCCATGATCGTTTGGCGGTTTTACAGGATCTAAATGAATCCAGGACACAACAAAGTAATGTCCACTTGAAGCAGACCGCCACTGGGGAAGTCAAATCAGTCACGGCAAGACCTGTCTGGATCTCAAAAGTCGGGGATCTGGTCAGAGAGAAAATAGCGGACAAGAAAGAATTTGGGCCATCCTACAGAAAGCCTGTATCGGTCCTAGCAATTGAAGGAACAAGGACTGTACTTCTGCCGCCTCTTGCCGGAAAAAAGGAGAAAAGATTTGTCTCAATCGACCTAATCAAACCACACTATGTGGCCGATACTGAGTAGTAGGCCACGTGGACTTCTAAGTAGCAGATGCCCTCCTCTCGCTACAATCCAAGAAGTTCAAACGGAAAGACTCATCACGTTCGAAGAGTCCCCTGTACGGAATGATGGACTATGCAACAATGCTATGGAACTCGTTCCTCTTGAACCTGAAGCTCAACTTCAAAATCAAAGACAAATTGCTGTCAGACCAAATACAGATGTCTACGTCAACATGCCTCGACAAGAGCAAAATACGATTTCAACAAATCCTAATGCAATTCCAACAATTGATCGAACTGCTTCTGGCTACTTCATAAACTTTGATACGTTTTCTTTGGATCCAAGTGAACCTGAAACGACGCCAGCCCAAAAATCACGCAAGCAGCAAGTAAAAGACTTTCTGAACTTTCTTAGAAGAACTTACCTGGTATCACCGTGGGTAGAACTATGGATAATTACCGGGGTGCTTTTCTTTCTTTTCTGGTTAGGCTTAGTGATAGTTTGTAACATGCTTATTAATGGACAATACATTCGACAAAGCTCTGCAGCCCAAAGGGTGAATTTAATTTTAAAACCACATCAATCATCTCATCGAGAACAAAGAGACTTGTCATCAGTGAACATTACAGCAGTTCCTATACCTGATGGTATAGTGTGGGACAAGGTTGATTTCGATATATTCGGCCCGACCGAACTTTTAAAAATTCCACATTTATTTAAAATATCATTAAGTGATATCATTACCTCAAGTACATTTTCCGATTATTGGGATTTTGAAACTGTTAATAACATGTTGTCTGATTTGGAAAAATCTGCTGCATTTTCTAATAGTGAAACATTGGAAAGCACATCAGATCTCGATAGTATGTATTGTTATCAACACTATGGTCATCATTTTCTACATGAATCGGCAAATCCTAGAAATGTGTTCACTTACCACCAGTGGGAACATTGTCCATCACTGCCGAAGGGCAGTTCAAAAACATTTACACAGAAATTTCCATATTTTTCAGGGTTCAATATGTCTGATCCAGCATCATATTATTATAAGATTGCACCAACATCAGCACAGAAAAATATGTTGGCAAATACCAAACAGAATTACTCTGCTGCCTTTATTGCCCAGTTGTCTGAACAAGGTTTCGACTTATGGAAAGACACCATAGACTTAAAATCAGTCTGGGGTACTAGAGAATGGCAGGTGCAGGGGACAGAAGCTTTGTTTAGAGCACGCCTTATCCCTTAACAAATCATGTTTTTGAACGAGACAGTGCAACAGACGTCTTGCCTTGGACTAGCCAAGAACAAAGACTTGAACACACCTCTGGTGCCGACTCCATCACACACCGAGGGTAACATCTCATCACAGGAAGAAATTACGTTGAATGACATTATACAATACAACAGATCAGAATGAAAGCCATGCTTCTACAGAAGTCTGTGCCCTTAACCTCCGCTCGAGAGACTTTTGTTCTCCAGATCGCAAGGTCTTCGGCAGAGATACAGGCGCTCATTCATACAAACTGCCCTTTCCATTTCGCAGAAATGGTAAATCGTATCTTTAACATGTCTGATACGACAGGCATTGTCTACCTATTTAAGACCATAGGTTCTGGACTTCTGAGCACCTTTCAGACGGTACTTGGAGTTATACCAAACTTCATTCATGCCGTATTCGGAAGCGTCTTTGGAGGACTTCCGCTGATCCTGTTTCTAATAGCGGGAATCCTGATTGTTATTTTTCTGCTACGCAATGGACGTCCCAGTCACCAAGGAGATGGAAATAGCACTCCTGTAGCGTAAATACCGTGACCGAATGGTACAACATCTAGGCATGCCTCGCCTAAGAGAACTAAGTGCATCTTGGTTCTTGTCTTTTCGACCAGTCTGGATGGACTGCATCTTACCTGTCTTCCGATGCCTGTTTTGCGGAGAAGAATGCGTGTTAGACCTTTGTTTGACACTCCCATCATGTGCGCAACCGGACATGAATGCGTTACTGGACCCGATAACGGCCCATGTTCTGCAATGTCCTCAGCGTATTCCAATGGTTTGGCGGCATTCCTTGAGCCACCGCAGGTAGTAACTGCACCTGTTGGTTTGAACACCGGCTCCTCCACTGACACCCAGGCTTTGGACGGTGCACAGGCTGCCACGGCACCGGCTGCGGACAGCGTGGAACATCATCTGTGCTCAATTGATCTTCTGTGCGAGGTGTTACGGGGGCCGTCTACTGCGGGAGCAAGCAACGGAAATGTTGCGTCTACCAGCCAGGACACACAAACATTTGACTCATTTGGCTCGTCGTGTGCTGGGATAAATTCGCCCTTTTTTAAACAAGCTCAAATTTGGAACTATGAAACTAAATTGACATTCCTTTCATTTTTTGGGCATACATGGCTTTATAATGCTTATAGTGATTCGGACTATAACAACGGACATTTTAGAGCTAGGGCTTGCAAATTAATTTTTTTTAGACGTTTTTAAGTTTTTAGGAACTTTTTTTATAAGTTTTTAAACATTTTAAAATGTTTTAACACTTTGTGTGTCCCAATGTTTAGTTTGAATGGTAGTACAATAATAGGTTTCATATGTCCTTTCGGAAGAGGAGTGGGTGTTATATTCCATATAGGTACCCTATATAGGCGCAGGTAACACTGCAACCTTTCACCTATATTCTTCCCTACATTACATACATAACGGTTCTTAGGCACTGACCTTTTACCCAGATATGACACTGCATTCAGAACGCTGGTTTTACCCTGGTTCGATTCTCTTACATTATGCAAGCGGCTTCTTGGAAGCACAGTAGGACTAACAGTAGGTTTACCATCTCCTGTATAATATCTCTGTATAAAGTTCAGGCCCAACGTCATCCTTTAGGCCGACACAGTAACACAGCAAGGTAGGACCCCTGGCGAGACCTATTGGTATATATACATCATATCTTGCTTAGAAAGACAGAGGAGACCGTGACTTCCCGGCTGACACACTGACCAGAGACGCTGAGGTTCCTGCATGCAGAAGCTCCAGCTAGCAGTGGTCTAACATCCCTCGCGGGGTGTCCAAACTCAAGACCAGGACGGGGTCCCACATTCTCTAACTATCAGGTAATGGGGGTTGACTAGATCCTAGAGGTATTCTTGGCATAACACCTACATAGATGCTAGGTACATTTAGGTACATATAGTTAGGGAGACATCGTAGGAGTACGCACTTTTAGTACGCACTTTTTATCATGTGTTTTATGTACATGTATGTATTCATGATCTCTGCAAGATGGTAGAACTATACCATCCCTTCTCTTTTGTAGTATTGCTAATCGTATATCTCTGCTACTGTCTAATGGTTGTTGCAGCTCATCTATTCTACACTAGAATAACAGCTGTTCAATAAATCCTTATTGACAAACGCCCAGTATGTTTATTCTGTGTATCTCTGAGACAAACTAAGTAAGCACGAGTGACTGAGCGAAAGGTAGTATATTGTTTCCACGATTCTGAGGGATCAGGGTTGTCATGTTCTGAGGTTGCCAAGAACTATTCTCTCCCTGATAAGAGGAGACTCTAGTGGCACTGTGAGCTAGCTGATACAGACAGGCTAACGTATACGGTGGGGGTGCACAGAATCAGTCTGCCACCAAACCCACAGTTTATGTTATCACGCGCAGATCCTGTATAGGGTATATAGGAACTACACGACAGCAGCCCAAGCTAAAATTGAAGAAAAGGCACCAGAGTGTTAATTATAACACCTCCCCTGCATCTGCCAGTGGATGACACACGCACTGGGGAGGTAGGGTGTCCGTTGGCCGATGCCCACACTTAATAGGTTAAAGAGATCACAGTCCAGTTTGGTGTATTATGATGGAATGTTGAGTGGTTGGAAGTGTTGTGTTTATGCTTTGCTGATTAAATGTTTTTTTTTGGTCTGGTGTGACAGCGCTGCTGTCGCCAGACTATTATGTAAGTATATTGAGTTAATAAAAGGGGGGTGAAAGAGGTACACAGTGGACTCTACCTCCTGTTTCACATAAACAACCAAAGAAAGTCCACTCGAAATACAACGAACTATCCTTCCAGTAATCTTGGTAATACTTGAGGAAAACGATGAGTTTTCCTAAAATAAGCCTCGCCCACCAGAAGGTCCCTTGGTGGCATGCTTCATCATCTGGTTCTTCCCGCCCTGCTGCGGGACGGGGCGTGCTGCGACCGACGGAGACGTGGGAGCACTTTGGAAGGTATGAGCTATAAAATAATGAGAGTGGAAGGGTCAGCGGAACTTGTGATGTTAAAAAATACCTAGCCGCTTGGAACCTAAACTTTATTGAATCCTGTGGCTGGTATTGTTAAAAAAGGGGGTTCAGGGAGAAGCACAGAGTAATGAATGTGTGACTCCCGGTCAACATGTTTCAAGCCTTACCCCTATGGCTTTTCATTAGGAGCAGATTAATTGATCCCTTGTACCACTCCTAAGCGAAACCAAATGGTCTTCTTAATTAATATTAAGGTGAAATGAGGAAAATATCGTGCAAAATACAATACCTAGTAGGTATGATTCTTCAATATGATCTGGAAAGCTATTACAAGAGGATTAACTTGTCACTGAAGTTATATAGTGTAAAACACATCACCAATCTGTGGAACCAAAGTGATACATTTTTCTTGTGCATGGCTAGTCTATTAATTTACATTGTCGTAGTGCCCTTCTGGAAAAACAAACAAGACAATACAAAACATAAATCACACACTCTATGGAGTAATCATTAATATTTCTGTGGAGAGATTAGGGTAATTGCTTCTTATATATGTCCATCAGTATATCTAGCTGGTAGTCATTCGATTATCAATTTAATCAGTTTATCATCATAGTATTGAAGAAAAGAATTGATAATGAATTTAGTAAAAAATACGTTACGTGTCTGTTAAAACGTACTTAATTCCTAAAATTGGACCCATGAGCTCTGCACGGGAGGGGAGGGGCGCTTGTAGTCACACACTGAAAGTAAAAAGAATTTTGTCAAGACATTGGTTACATAAATGCGATTTGTTGAGGAGAAATGCTCGCTGTCAAGGGAATCGGCTATGCTGTACTCACTTCATCAAAACTGCACCCTCGCCCAGCGAATTATGCCTGCCAGTGGCTCCGAAGATAAATGCGAGAGCTGAGACCGCCCTGTTAAATGTCAGGTCGGCTCGTACTTGCGTCCTCGTGGCAGCGGTGAGTAGACCGCTAACTTCACAAAATGGCCGTCAGTTTGTGGCCAAGCCTGAGGTGCTGGCTGACCCTCCATCCAGTCCACTAGCAGTTGCTTTGCTCCCTCGTATTTTCCAACTTCCACCCTCTCCCAATTGGACTAGGTGTCTGTGGATCATTCAGAAGACATCTCTTGCTTATAGCAGCTTGATAATTCGCATTTTCGGCATGTTTCTTCAGACAGGTAAATCCTGTGTAAATATTTAAGTTGTATTGTGCACAAGATATCTGTTTTTATGGCTTCTCCTGGGACCATATCTGCCAGCATCCGCTCCTCGTCTTTCAGATGATCGATGTCTGCCTCCCATTTTCCTAGAATTTGTTGAAGGTATCTGATGAATTCATTTTCAGAGTTCAATATAGGCAGGAAATTTTCCCAATTGAGGGGAGTGGATAAATGGTCGATTTGACCTCAAATTTCCCAAACTCAGGGACATTGTCATGGACAGTTAAATACGGCACATTAGCATGCCGCAATTAGAGATGGCTATATAATTGGGTATGCAGTAGCCCAAAATCCAGATTTCCGGAAAGAAATTTGGCCTATCACCATATCCCTGCCGTTGAGATTCCTAAACACTCCAATCTCCTGAAGTCCTACAAATCAACCATCTCCGGAACTGCATGACCCAGCCATAAGGGAGTTTGACCTTTCAACTTTTCAGCCATCCAATTTGTTTATCTAAGGCCATCCATGTTGTTATAACAGCTTGTGGCAGGGGGAGACCATTTGGTAGCTTCTCACCATTTAGAAAATTAATTGTGGGTCTCCCTACCATCGCCCATTGTTCGGTTGTATATCCTCGATCTGTTATTGTTCCAGTCTGTGAGGAATAGATTCAGTCATTCACCACAATCGTGTGCCACTCTATAATAAGACCTAGGCTCTACCATAGCTAGGCCACCGTTGTACGTTGATTTGCAGCAGTTAACACGAGGTGGCCCTTGTTCCAGAAGAAGGTTCTCAACAGCGGTGTAAGAGTGTGCATACAGTCATGTGGTAGGCTAAATTGATAGTTTTGCAGTATATATAGGATTTTAGGAAGAGTGATAATTTTCAACAATGCAGTCTGTCCCATCAGAGACAAAGGAAGAAACATCCGCACTTGCGTGTCTTGATGGACACATTCCATCATTGGGGTGATTTCAGCATAGGCCAGCTCCTCCACATTGGTGACCCTGTTTCCATATTCCTTCACCTATGCTCTAGATCTCCCTGCAGTGCATAGGGGGCTATAGTTGCACCTTGGACAAGGTGGCCCTGAGTCCCAAATATTGGCCAAATGTCTCTAATGTTTGCAATGCTGAGGGTCATGAGATCTCCAGGTTGCTTGAATATATGATATAATCCGCGTACAATGATATCGACCAGATTCTCATGCCAGCAGAACCCACAGTGACCTCCACAGATTGCCTGACTGCACAGGCCAAGAGCTCATTAACTATTGAAATAATAATAGGGGAGAGAGGGGATGTCCCCATCTCACCCTTCTCTCCAACTGGAATGGAGCCGATAATGTGTCACCCAATGGGACTCGAACATGAAGCCCTGTATATAGTGTGCGGATATATATCATGAAGCACAACCCAGTTGAGCTAAAAGTGCAAGAAGGTGATCCCACGAAACACTATCAAAGGTTTTTTTCTAGATTGTCAAAAGCAATTGTAGGAGTGTCTTAATCCTATGACTAAAGAAAGCACATTTGGGGCATGGCATAGATTGTCTCTTGGACTCAACAACTACTTCCTCCAATTGATGAAGTTTGCTTTGGGTTTTCTCTTGGTATGTTAATCAGCTTTTGATCCTTCCCTGCATCAATTTTCCCCGCTTCATCACTTGTAGGCCTCCCATAATATCCCAGTACTTTAAACTGAGCTCTTATTGGTTTCAAAGGAGTGATCTATTTATTATTTTTTATGGTTTAAATGTTTTATTGTCATTTTGCATATATATAACACAGGGATACAACTCAATGCTCGTTCCGTGCAAGGACAGCATTATAAAATCCCAGCAGATTAAGTAACAAGAAAAAAAATAAATCGGCAAACCCATCCCCCTCCCAAACCCATACCTCGTCTGTGCCACGTGGCATTCTTCAGCGTCTGTCTATGTCCATGTTCGCCTGGTGCTGTGTCAGTCGGTACACTCGTGAGCCGCAGGACCCGTACTTAGCGGGGGCACGTCAACTCTCGGAACTCCTGAGATAAAAGTGAGATGAACGGTTTCCAGAGATCCTGCCAGGATGTCTCCCCCTTACTAGATGTGAATGAAATTTTCTCCATCCCAAGAACAAACCAAAGGTGGTGAAGCCGTCCCAGGTGGGTTGGGATGTGAGTAGAGCCCCAATGGGAGAGGACATTTTGCAAAGCAGCCCCTAATGCGATGCCCATCTGCCTGCCTTTCAGCGATTTCAAAGGGTATGTCAGAGGATTAGGTAAATCTAGTAAGATGTAGGCGGCAAACCTGGTGAGTTGTGTCTTGAAATGTCGGTCAACTTCGTCTATAATTTGTGACCAATAGTCGCTAATCTGCGGGCAGTCCCATAGTAGGTGGACTAGTGTCCCAGTCTCCTGGCAACCCCTCCAGCAGTACGGGCTCTTGGATGGGTCTATCTTGTGTACTCGTTCTGGGGTGAAGTACCAGTACGTTGTTATTTTCGTCAGTGTTTCAGTTAGGGCTGTGTGCCTAGCCGTGTGACGGGATCCATAGTAAATACTTTCCCGTTCTTTGTGTGTTAGTGTTCTCCCTTGTTCTCCCTCCCACCTGTTCTGGTTGGTTTTGTATGTATGAGCTGAGTGCTGCACTAATAGAGTGTAGAGTGTAGGGATCAGGCCTTTACTAGAAGTGTTTGTAACCAGCCATTTCTTGTACACTGTAAGATGCCGTTGCGTATTAGCTCTATTGTCCGGGTGGGACAGCCAATGCTGCAAATACTGTAGGCGTTCATACTCTCCTAAGTTGAAGTCAGATTGCAGTTGCGGGAACGGCATTATCCCATTGCTATCAATCATGTGGCCCATTGAGCGACAGCTAGATTGTCTCCATTTGGGAAAGGCTCCAGGGAGCATCCCGGGAGTGAATTCAGGGTTGTCAAACAAGGGTGTTATAGGGGATTGGAAGGAGGTAAGCCCGTGACGAACACCGCAGCTGTCCCACGCCGTCATAGTAGGCTTCGTGATCGGGGATAGGTAGAGACTCCTGGGTCTGTGCGTTTTCCTTAGGAAGGGAATCTTCCAAAGTGAGGTTCCGGCCACCGCTCTGTCCTGGAAGAGCCAACAGCGCTCGGACTCTGCCTTATTCCATTCAACCAGATATCTCATTTGTGAGGCCTGGTAGTAGAGTTGGAGGTTCGGCAGGCAGAGACCCCCCATGGAAGTGGGGAGGTAGCTCTGCTCTTTCCTCATCCTTGGTTTCTTCCCGGCCCAAGTAAAGCGGTGTAGTTCGGATTTTAATTTGGTAATCATTCCGGCTGGGGGATCTAGGGGGAGTATCTGGAAGATGTATAATATCTGAGGCAGGATGGTCATCTTAATGGCCGCGATTCTCCCCTGCCAAGAGATCGGTAAGTGCGACCACTGCCCTAATTATGCTTTGATTCGCCTATGTGAAGCGCGATAATTAATGAGGGAGGTATTTTGGAGAGAGGGTGCGATCCTCACGCCTAGGTAAAGTAAAGGGTCCCGCTCCCAAGAGATTGGAAATTGTTTTGCTAAGGTAGCGATCATGTCCGGAAGGAGCGAAAGGCTCAGAGCCTGCGATTTGGAGAGGTTGATTCTGAAATCTGATACGGCGCCAAATGCCTCCATCTCAGCTAGGAAGGCGTGGAGGGAGACCAGCGGGTTAACCACGGACACTAAGATGTCGTCTGCGTAGAGGTTAATTTTGTGTTCTCCCCCCTCGAACTCTATTCCCTGTATCTCATCAGTGTCACGGACCCTCTGAGCAAATGGTTCCATGAATAAAGCAAATAATAGTGGGGACATCGGGCAGACTTGGCGGGTCCCTCTACAAATGCGAAATGGCGTAGACAGGAACCCGTTTACACTCACTGAAGCTGAGGGGGAATGGCAGCAATTCAATACCCAGGTACGGAATCTCTAGGGGATCCCAAAGAGGACCAGCACCCGCTCGAGAAATGGCCAGTGCACTCTAACGAATGCTTTCTCAGCATCGACCCCAAGAAGCATATAATGATTGGGAATTCGCTAGGCTTTCTAAATTAGGCGCAACACCCTCTTTGTGTTATCACTGGTTTGGCGCTGGGGGATGAAACCGGTTTGATCCGGGTCTATAACGCACAGGAGTTGGGGTCCTAATCGCGAGGCAAGGATGCTAGTAAATAGTTTAAGGTCAACATTAAGGAGCGAGATGGGGCGATATGAGCCGCAGAGCTGACTGTCCTTGCCAGGTTTGGGAATAACAGAGACAGTGGCGGTAAGCATATTGGGAGAGATCCCTCCAGAGGACGAGGCGCTGTTAAATAACCGGGTTAAAATGGGGGCCAGTTTGGCGCAGAACATCTTATTAAAAGGGGGAGAAGCCATCGGGACCAGAGACTTAGCTGCGCTTAGTCTTGAGATTGCAGAAATGACCTCCTCTATTCGGATGTCCTGCTCTAGTGCTTCAGTCTGGGGCAGTGTGAGGGATGAAGTATGTGCCTCCCTTAAATAGGCGTCCAAGGCCTCTAAGTCTAGCTGTTGGTCAGTATACAGCTCTGCGTAAAATTGTCGAAATGCGTCTGCGATGGCTGCGTTCTCAGTGGCAATAGAGCCAGACGGGTCTTGAATTGAGCGAATCGCAGAGCGCTGCTGCCGTGCCCGGAGGCGGGCTGCTAGAAAGCGCCCGCCCTTGTCGCCACCTGTGTAATAGTTGAAGAGGGTGGTAATTTGCGAGTGTTTTGCGACCGCAATTGCGGTCACAAAACATTTGTACATTGATTTGCGGACGCAATTAGGAAGGGAACTCCCCTTCCTAATTGCGACTCGCAATTCCTAAATAGCAAGTCGAAAATAAATTGCGACTCGCTATTTAGGAATTGTACATGGCCCTGAGCCATTTTGCATGCGCAAATGGGTCTCAAACCCGTTTGCGCATGCAATTTAGGGTCGTACATCTGGCCCTGTGTCTCTTGCAATAATAGAATGTCAGCCTTCTATTGGTTAGCGGTTCTGAGGACTACTTCCTGTTTAATATTATTCAGGAGCCCATTCCCTTTCCACAAGATAAATGTCACTGAGGCTAGTGGTCTCAAATTTTAAGAATGCAATAGAATACAAAGTCATCCTGGGAAAGATGTTTTGGCCCAGAGTTTGTAAACCTTAAAAACTTTGCCAGCCCAAACTGTGCTATCCCCTCTCACCCCATACTTCCAAAAAAGAAGCATCTGTCGCAAATTGTTGGATGCAATGCTGATCAAGGTTTGCAGGGTGGAAGAAGGAAGATGCCCTCTCCCCCAAATTCCCCCTGCACTTCTACTCACCTCACCCAGCAAGAAATAACAAAAAAGAAACAATATAGTGAAAAAGAAAAGGGTCACCTCAAGAGCATGAACGTGCCTATGCCCCGACCCCTTCATGAAATTAGGATGGTGAGGGGAGGCTCCTACATCTCATACCACAATAGTTCTTTTTACACAACAGTTTTATTATATCCCTCATTAGCTAGAGGCAATCTAGGCGTTTCACCAATGCATGGCACTTGAGCAAGAACAGATTATCATGAGGGTCTTCTCGTTCCATGCGTGTAGCAGCCCCATAATCTGGAGGGGTTGATAATGTCTCAACTTGATAGAGTCCTACCTCATCGGGGTCAACGACCCTCCCTCGGGTGAAGAGCTGGTCCCCCACTCCAGCTATCACTCCCCCTATATTTGGTCTCTCTTCCAACCGAGGGGACTCAAGAGGAAGGTGGGATCCTGGAAAATTACATTGAAGTTTGGAAGATAGATCATCATGTAACGGAGGTCCATGGCACAAAGCTTTCTTTTAACATCATCAAAGGATTTGTAGAGTGCATTTTTTTTTGTAAAGTCTGGGAAGATAAGTATACATTGGAATTCATACAGCACTGTTCCCACCGTCCAAGCAGCAGCTAGGACCTGGTCTCGATCTTTGTAATTGAGGGAATGTGCTGTAATTGGGTGAGGCGGAGCCCCAGGTGGTGGTCTTCGCACTAAAGCCTGATGAGCTCATTCTATAATTAATGATTGAGATAACCTTTCAACTGGGACCCATTCACGAATCCAACATTCCAGAAAATCGGGGAGGTCTGCTACATCGATTTTTTGGGAAATCTGACAAAAGCCCAAGTTATCCCCTTTTGCTCAAGCCTCCTCAGTTCTGAGTTCCAGGATTTTGTCATCCTTGGTCAGTCTGACAATTGTTTTTTTCATGTCTTTAAGAGAGTCTTCCGTTTCCTTCTACTTAATTTCAGTTGCTGTAATCCTGTCAACTGCCTGTTGCAAATCCTGGCGAAGGAGAGAGACATTTGAACCCACCTCCCCAATCCTGGTTTCTAGGGAATCCTTAGATCATTGTATCCTGTGCAAAATCAAGCCCATCATCGGTGATGGCTTATGTTGTTCCCCCTGAGTATCCCCATCAGAGCTCCTGAGAGGGAAGAATGCATACCCATAATTTTGTCCAGAGCGCCATGTGGAGCATGCTGGGCAGATTTATTTACATTTTTAAGTTGTTGACATGTCTGATCCTACAAGATATCTTGAAAGGATTTGACCACTTGATTGTCTAGACCACCCATGTGTCTCCTGAGGACCCAGAGCCGCATATGTACTTCCCTCCCAGTGTCAGGTAGAATCTCTCTGGGAAGGCAGAACTCCCTAGGGTGAATTGCACATAGAATGAGTGTCCCTGATGTCGCCATGCAGGGCTCCCTCATCACGGTCACAAATACTTTGTTCTGTCAAGAGACCTGTCAGCAGAGGATCAATCCTGCTTTCCTCTCCTAAGTGGGGGGGGTCTAACAAATAGTGTGTAACTTCTCAACAAAATGTCAATGCATTATATCTCCAGTAGGGATTCTAGTGTTATTCAAAGCCACCCCCTCACCCCACTCCAGTGTAGCGGCTCCAAGTTTCCCCGCTCATTAGGCGGGAGCTCATTGAGTGCCGGAGCTGGTCTGTAAAAGAGGGGTAGAGGGCCTGGAAGTGGGGAACATGCAGACATGAGGAGCCTCCATCCCCCAGCAGGAATCTACTCCATGAGGGTGCTGCAAGAGCATCCATGTTCACACCTCTGCTAGCTGGGGGGTCCCTGAGAAAGAAACTCACTAGTCGGGGCAGGGCCCACAACACTTGAGGGCCTGTCTCATAAAAATCACAGCAGGGCTGTCCCACTGCCATCGGGGGCTGGTCTTCCGCCGCATAGCCAGTGGGGCAGCATCTCAGGCCCCTGCCTTAGCACTCCGATTCCAAAGGGAGGTGGGGATTCTCCAACAGGGAAGTAAGCCACTTGACGCCAGCATCCGGTCCGGGCCCCTACACCGAATCCCTCAATCTCTGTAGGCAGAAGAAGGGCAGGTCCACTGACGCTTCTCTCTTGCCGGGGCCCCTGCCAGCACTTACTGTCCCTTCGCTGTACCAGTCTCCAAAGGCCTGGTCACCCCAGCGTCCCCGATCTTGGGTTATGGTGAGGGTTAACCGCAGCAATCTCCTCTTTGTCGGTGCACTGCACCCCTGAACCTAAGGATCACCTTTCTTGTAACTTCTCCTTGGGGAAAGGGGAATAGCTGCAGTCGCCAAATTGCCCCATGTGGAGGATATTAAAGGGCTGATCACGGAAATCTAGAAAAGAGCATCTGCCACTTTGGCTGACTTGGCCACGCCCCTGCGGGCTTGATTTTAAGGAAGTTGTGGGTCAGATAACCACCTATTTACAAAGCAGCCTCGCAGAGAAAAGGAACTCCGAAAGGAAATTACTAATTTTATAGGTTAGCATATGGAAAGCTGGGCTGGATGCAGAACGTTAGAGTCCTTTAAAAGCTGCACATTCCTGTTGGGACACAAGAAGATGCAGGACTAGCTGGAGGTGTGCAGACAAAAGACTTTTTTCTGGCCGTGTAATTGAGGAATCATGGGGGAAGAATTGGGAAACCACAGTGTGCTGACAGCCTTTTCTTGTTTACATGGTGGGTAGGATCACACTTGTGACAAAGAAAGTCAGGGTGGACAGATATTCTCTTTAAGACATTAGAAAAAGTCATGGGAAAGAATATATATATATATATATATATATATATATATCGATCAACAAACACCACTGCGCTTGAGAGGTCACTCAAAGATGCTCTATTACCATCCGGTTATGTCTGCCTTCTTGCAGCCTGCTCTCCTCGATTCCCACATTACTCCATGCCCGACGCGTTTCAAGGCAACATACGCCTCTTAATCATGGGCTTGCAGAGGCAAAAGATGAGCTCACCTGTTTCACCAATCCTTTTTATTTCAATTGTGAACCGCCCTCAGTGGGCGTGGCTTTTGCAGTTCTGCCCATAGCATTATGGTTAGTGTAGTCCAACAGGTGAGTTAATATTATTATTCCTTGAGTAGGTGCCATGCCCCTGTTTATCATTACAGCTTAAATTGTTCTCCTATCGTAGGATGGAATACTCGGAGTGCAGGCTTTCATTTGCATAGAACATCCTGCCGATCCGGAAAGCGAAAATCGCTCCCCCAGCCTTCTTAGAGTTTAAGAATGGTGCTCCTCTCCCACGGCCCTGGCCGCCGTGCATACCAATCGATCAACAAACACCACTGCGCTTGAGAGGTCACTCAAAGATGCTCTATTACCATCCGGTTATGTCTGCCTTCTTGCAGCCTGCTCTCCTCGATTCCCACATTACTCCATGCCCGACGCGTTTCAAGGCAACATACGCCTCTTAATCATGGGCTTGCAGAGGCAAAAGACGAGCTCACCTGTTTCACCAATCCTTTTTATTTCAATTGTGAACCGCCCTCAGTGGGCGTGGCTTTTGCAGTTCTGCCCATAGCATTATGGTTAGTGTAGTCCAACAGGTGAGTTAATATTATTATTCCTTGAGTAGGTGCCATGCCCCTGTTTATCATTACAGCTTAAATTGTTCTCCTATCGTAGGATGGAATACTCGGAGTGCAGGCTTTCATTTGCATAGAACATCCTGCCGATCCGGAAAGCGAAAATCGCTCCCCCAGCCTTCTTAGAGTTTAAGAATGGTGCTCCTCTCCCACGGCCCTGGCCGCCGTGCACTACCAATCGATCAACAAACACCACTGCGCTTGAGAGGTCACTCAAAGATGCTCTATTACCATCCGGTTATGTCTGCCTTCTTGCAGCCTGCTCTCCTCGATTCCCACATTACTCCATGCCCGACGCGTTTCAAGGCAACATACGCCTCTTAATCATGGGCTTGCAGAGGCAAAAGACGAGCTCACCTGTTTCACCAATCCTTTTTATTTCAATTGTGAACCGCCCTCAGTGGGCGTGGCTTTTGCAGTTCTGCCCATAGCATTATGGTTAGTGTAGTCCAACAGGTGAGTTAATATTATTATTCCTTGAGTAGGTGCCATGCCCCTGTTTATCATTACAGCTTAAATTGTTCTCCTATCGTAGGATGGAATACTCGGAGTGCAGGCTTTCATTTGCATAGAACATCCTGCCGATCCGGAAAGCGAAAATCGCTCCCCCAGCCTTCTTAGAGTTTAAGAATGGTGCTCCTCTCCCACGGCCCTGGCCGCCGTGCATACCAATCGATCAACAAACACCACTGCGCTTGAGAGGTCACTCAAAGATGCTCTATTACCATCCGGTTATGTCTGCCTTCTTGCAGCCTGCTCTCCTCGATTCCCACATTACTCCATGCCCGACGCGTTTCAAGGCAACATACGCCTCTTAATCATGGGCTTGCAGAGGCAAAAGACGAGCTCACCTGTTTCACCAATCCTTTTTATTTCAATTGTGAACCGCCCTCAGTGGGCGTGGCTTTTGCAGTTCTGCCCATAGCATTATGGTTAGTGTAGTCCAACAGGTGAGTTAATATTATTATTCCTTGAGTAGGTGCCATGCCCCTGTTTATCATTACAGCTTAAATTGTTCTCCTATCGTAGGATGGAATACTCGGAGTGCAGGCTTTCATTTGCATAGAACATCCTGCCGATCCGGAAAGCGAAAATCGCTCCCCCAGCCTTCTTAGAGTTTAAGAATGGTGCTCCTCTCCCACGGCCCTGGCCGCCGTGCATACCAATCGATCAACAAACACCACTGCGCTTGAGAGGTCACTCAAAGATGCTCTATTACCATCCGGTTATGTCTGCCTTCTTGCAGCCTGCTCTCCTCGATTCCCACATTACTCCATGCCCGACGCGTTTCAAGGCAACATACGCCTCTTAATCATGGGCTTGCAGAGGCAAAAGACGAGCTCACCTGTTTCACCAATCCTTTTTATTTCAATTGTGAACCGCCCTCAGTGGGCGTGGCTTTTGCAGTTCTGCCCATAGCATTATGGTTAGTGTAGTCCAACAGGTGAGTTAATATTATTATTCCTTGAGTAGGTGCCATGCCCCTGTTTATCATTACAGCTTAAATTGTTCTCCTATCGTAGGATGGAATACTCGGAGTGCATATATATATATATAAATATATTTGTGGTTTCTTCGGCAGAAGGGAGCAGTCCAGTATATATATTCCGGACTGCTCCCTTCTGCCGAAGAAACCACAAGCACCATCAGAGTAATTAATGTTACTTTCCATCTTGCCTTCTTGGGCTCACTACTGATATAAGTTTGCATGTTCCATTGTTTCATGTGGCGAAACCCGCTTATGTCCTCTTGAGAACGGTAGCTAAGAGTGCCAATGTTTGTGAATACTTAGTTGATGGAATTGATCCTCTGAAGCTTACTATAGGACTTTGTGTTGTGAACCTGAAAAAAGGAAATAGCAAGGTGGTTTTATTGTGGGACTTCTCAGACTTAACCAACTGTTGTTTTCTTCCATAGATGGGCACTTCAATCCGGAAGTGGTGAAGTACCGACAGCTTTGCTTCAAATCACAGTACAAACGGTACTTGTGCTCACAGCAGCAGTACTTCCACAAGCTACTGAAACAGATCTTGGCGTCCCGCAAGGTACCAGTGTCACGACCTCTGATCTTTGACCTGCGCTATGCAATGGAAACTGAGACAGTCCCAAAGACAGAAATCTCTCGGACTGCTCTAGACACAAAATATTTGTTTTTTTCTTAAACAAAGAGGATTCCTGCCATGTTGTGGAATATCAACCTGGTTTCATGAAAGGGGCACATTATTTCTGCTGGTGGTTTCTTCGGATTTCAACAACCGTAGTCCATTGAGTGGGAATGGGCCCCAGCATGTTTCAGTTAAATGCTTCCTTATTCCTAGTGCTGTTAATAAATCAGACCTGTGGCAGGATTTCAGTAGTAACACAGGGCAGATGAAGCGGAGCTCATATTCATTTTTATTTTTTTGTGTGCAGGGAAGATGTTTTTGATCGTCCTGTATCCTTCTAAAGTCTGAGACAAATTTGTACCCCAGATTAGCATGGAATGTAAGCGATTTTTATCACATTGCCGAGTCCCATTTTGGAATGAGTTTGTTCTCAAAATCGTATTTATTTTGATTTGGCCTTTTTATTACTATTTTTCTTACATACCTCTTTGTGAATGGCACTTTCAGAAATGTGTTTTGTTTTTGGCCTTGTTGGAGAGCATGAAAAATTGCTCACTGGGAAAAGTATAGTTCGTTGGTTATGTCTTAGAAAGGCACAACCACACTTAGTAATACAAGTCAAGTCATTAGATTTTATTAAGTGCACATTTCACCCCAGGGTCTCAAAGCTCTAGCGAAAGATCAATAAAGCGGAAGGGAGAAGTATGCAGGAGGGGGAAGTGGTTAAAAGAGCCAGGTTTTCAGTCTCTTCCGAAACTGCTCATGATCAGTGACCGTACGAAGCTGCAGGGGAAGTACGTTCCAAAAGACAGTGGCTAAATGGGAAAAGGATCTATTGCTTTTCTTGCACTGCGTATCCTGAGAGGAGTAAGAAGATGTTTAGTTCCAGACCTGAGAGTCCTGTTGGGTAAGTACCATCTTAGTGTTTTGCCAAGTTAACTCGGCCCATTTCTGTACAGGGTTTTATGGGCCATGCAGATGACCTTGAAACTAATTTGTTTCCTAATGGGAAGCCAGTGAAGAGCTTTCAGACTAGGAGCCGACGGGGAGCCTTAGGGAAGATTTAACACCAGTCTGGCGGCAGTATTCTGCATGACTTGTAGTCGAGTGATATATTCTTCATTAATGGAGGCCAACAGGGCGTTTCCATAGTTGAGCCGACTTATGATGAGACCCTGAACCAATGATTTTCTTGATTCAATTGGAATCCACTGAAAGATCTTACGTAAGCTTCGCATGAGTCCGTAGCAGATACCCATTATATGGTTTACGTGATCTTTCATGGACAACTTGTTGTCGATCTTTACTCCTAGGTTATGTACCATGGGTTTTGGAGATGGACAGGGCCCAAGGCTCAGAGGCCACCATTCATTGGACCAGAGTTCATGTGCTTTCCCGAAGAGCATGATTTCCGTCTTGTTAGCATTAAGTTGAAGGTGGTTAGTATGCATCCAGGTGTTAATGTGGGTCATGCAATGTTTAAATCGGAGTCTGGTCTCCGAAGGATTAAGACCAGGAGGGATCAATATTTGTGTATCATCAGCGTGTGATACAACATCAAACCCGTAAGATCTGATCACCTTGGTCAAAAAGGCCACATAGAGGTTGAAAAGCACAAGACTTAGAATGGACCCCTGGGGGACTCCTTTGTCTACCAACTGGCTACTAGAGAGACCAAGGTACCTAGTTATACTGTTGAGGTTCGGTCAGTTAGGTAGTTCTTACGCCATGCTAGGGCCTTTCCCCTGACTTCCACAGTTGATGTTCCAGAATACTGTGGAAGATGGTGTCAAAAGCAGCCGACAGGTCTAGTAAAACTAGAATGGCTGACTGCCTTCAGTCCTGGGCAAGCCTTAGATTGTCGACTACCTCAACCAGCGATGTTTCAGTGCTGTGGGCAGCCCTGAACCCTGATTGGGAGGGGTCCAACAGTTTGTGGTCCTCAAGATGTTTTGTGAGTTGTTTGTTGACCAGGAACTCAAGAACCTTTCCAAAATAAGGAAGAAGTGAAATAGGGCGATAGTTACAGGGCTCTGTAGGGTCTGCGGTAGGCTTTTTCAGGATTGGTTTGACCCTTGCTGCTTTCCACTTTGTGGGGACTATTGCTTGATTTAGAGACATGTTAAAGAGGTCAGTGAGACTCTTAAGTAGCACTCCAAAGTGACCTCCAAAACCTCATCCAGCATGTATCTGCGGGGTGTAATTTCTGGATACGGTCCATTCGCTCTCAATACTCTGTCACAAGGTAAGCACTAATAAATTGTGTTCTTCATCCCCGTTAATTTTGTTAAATACTTTTCATTTGTTTAGGGAGTTTGGATACAGAACCAGGAATTGTTTTCAGGTTTCGTTAGTTCACTCTTGTTCAGATTACACAAATTCCAGCACGTAGGAGTTGGGAATTGTGGATGAGGGAGATAGAAATGTGAAGGGCCAATGAGGGTACCAGTGCTGTTCTTTGATATGACCCAATCTACTGGAGGGCAAGATTACTGGTGCATTTGAGGCGCATTAGTGGATAGCAGTTAAAGGGTCTAGTTGGTGGTATGAGCCTTGCCTTCAACTTTGGAACATGATCAGTGCTCAATCAAATGCTTCAGTAAAGAGTTTCTTTTTCACCATAGGTCTGAAAATATGGCAGTTTAGTCTTGCTTTAAGCACTGGATTCAGGGTGTTCAATTTAAAAAAAAAGAAATAGGTCTTTATTGTTTTTACACATTGAAACAAGGTGTATGGGTGGTAATCAATTACAGAATCTCATAAAGACATCTGTACATGTAGCATACAGCATTTCCAGGATGTTTGAGTAATGGTCAATATGTGTGCTGTGTTGGGTGTATGTGAGGAGTTTGGGGGAGCAGGCCAGGGACTCTGTCCTGTCCTAGGAGTGCTGTCTTCGGGGTGTGGTGCGTCCCACCTCATGGGGTTTGCAAGTCGGATTCATCCTCCAGTGCCAATATTAGTACATCTCATCCTGTGATCTGCAAGTCTTGCCCGGCCTGCTTGCGGAGACGTTGCAAGGTGTCATCCTTGGCCCGTGCCCATTACTTGACATCATTCTTCCACCCAATCAAAGGTCGTGGCTCAGTCGCCTTCCAGTGCATGGCTATCTTGCAATGCACCAGTGCTAGGGCAAGGTCTATGAGCCTACTTCTTGCATTGTCAGTCTTCGGACGGGACATCAATCCCAGTAGATATACGTTTTGGGACTGCTGATGTGCTGTCTGCCCATCAGCTGTGTGATGTATGTGCATACATCCGTCCAGAAGGGGTGTAGCGCCGTGCACTGCCCTGTCATATGGTAAAAGTCTGCCTGTTTGGTTCCGCATCTGGGACAGTGGTGAGATGGCACCGCAAAAAACTTGTGAAGGCATGCAGGAGTTAAGTATGTGTGGTGTACATAATTAAATTGTAACAGTTTTAGATGCTTGTTTCGCGAGACCCGTGGAATGTGTCTCAGAATCTGGTCTCAGTCAGAGTCTGTCAGTGTGATTTGTGAATCGTGGCTCCATTTATCTTTCAAGTCGAGCAGAATCGGACCAACTACCCCGCCCATCACAGTGTGTTCATTAGTTATGTGGTGGTATCTTGGGCTCCACGTCAGCAGTATCTGTAGTGCAGGGTCGAGCAGTACCTCTTTCCCTGGGTCTCCCCACGTTTTTCCTGTAGCTCGGGTAAGCGCAGCGTGGGTCAGGAATTGTCCTACCGGAATATTGTAGTTCCCACGGAGCTTTTCAAATGAGACAGTAGTCCCTGTTGCAAACAGCTGCCCCAGGGTAGTAACTGAGGCGTGCCTCCACTGAGAGTGGTGTGCCGTACGTCCGACCGCGGCACCGGCTGGCAGACACCACAGAGGTATGTCTGGCGAATACCCTGGTCCCCCATGCTGTCGGCATTGGATAGCATTTCTAGCTCTACTGAGCCACACAGAGTAATAGTGCTGTATGCTCCACGCATATTGTCACCCCGATCACTCCTCTGAGGGCGGCCCTGCTTGTTCCCTGTGGCCAGACATAAGTTTAGCCTCCGGTGACATTTCCCATGCTATCCATGTCAACAGCCACTGTATCTGGCATACCAGATAATGCAACTCATAATCTGGTGCTCCAGACCCCTGGCTGCCAGGGGCTGACACAATTTGTTCAGAACAACGCTCCCCCATCCCTTGGCCCATACAAGTTCAGAAAGCCAGCTGTTCAAGCCCTAGAACCCTGTGCATTGCAGCAGTGTGGTAGCTAACACATGCAAGAGCCATGGCAGGGCCACCTTCTTTGCTAAGGTCACTCTTGCCCTCCGAGAAAGCTGCATTGACCGCCAGAATGAAGACGGGCGTACCGATGTAACCACCCTGCCCAGAGTGCCCTCTCGAACGTCCGCCAGGTCTCTATACATCTGAACCCCCAGGTAATGCAAGATGTGCGCAGCGATTCATATGTCAATGGGCACCACGACCCCCAAGGGTCCCTTGGCCAATACAAGTTCAGAAAGTAGGCTGTTCAAGTCGCAGAACACAGTGCGTTGCAACAGTAGCGATGTAACCACCCTGCCCAGATTGCCCTCTTGAACAACGTCAAATCTCTGCACATCAGGAACCGCCAGGTAACAGAAAGTGTACGCAGTGATTTGTATATCGATGGACATCGCCCTGTGAATTCCCTTGGCCCATAAAAGTTCAGAAAGTAGGCTGCTCAAGTCCAGGGACACCGTGCATTGTAACCGCAGCGGTATGTTAACTATCACATACAAAAGCCACAGCAGGGCCACCTTCTTTGCTAAGGCCTCTCTTCCCCCTCGGCGAGAATGGCAGTGACCACCATGAGGACGCTCGTAGCGTTATAGCCACTTTGCCCAGATTGCCCTCGCAAACATCTGTCAGGTCTCTGTACATCTGAACCAACGGGTAATGGAACGTGTGTGCACGGATTGGTATGTCATTGGGCACCACCCCTGAGAGTCCGGCTACTCCCCTATCCGTTAGGGCGAAATGGCACTCCTTTGCTACATTTATGCGCTGGCCTGATAGTGCCCCAAACCGCTCTAGCATCTGCATAATGGGCGGCAGTCCGGTAACTGCATCTTGGAGGTGTATCAATATATTGTCCACATACAGAGATAACATGTGGGTGTTTCCATTGTGTCAGTCTCTGTTCTGCGTGCAGTGTCCATATTTAACACTCGAATGGTTCCATGGCAAGTGTGCACAGCAGTGGCGACAGCGGGCAACCCTTTCGGGTGACCCTGTATATCTCCCACCAATCCGAATACTCACAGCCGATGCATACCCTTGATCTGGGGTCCGAGTATAACACTCGTATCCAGACTATGACGTCCTGGCCAAACTCCAAATGTCGTAGGACCATGAAAAGGTAGGTCCACGATTTGCTGTCAAAGGCTTTTTCTATGTCCACTGACAATGCTGCTGCTCGGTTGGGTCCGTGTGGCATTGCATCCATAATGTGAAATAATCTCCATATGTTCATAGAGGTGCTTATCCCGGGGACAAAGCTGCAGTGATCTGGGTGAAACGGGGTTTGTAGACAGGGCTTGATTCGGTTTGCAATTATTTTCCCTAGTTTCTTGCAGTCGACTTTAAGGAGGGACAATGGTCTGTATGCTTTCCTGTCAGTCGGGTCTCTTTCATGCTTCGGTATCATGACTATGATCACCTCCCTGGAAGTCTCTGGGAGCGAGCCAGCCCCACACGCTGCCACATAGATTTTGATAGTGGTTTAATTTATTACGCCTGGGAACATTTATAAAGTTCCACGATAAGACCGTTGTTGCCCGGTGTAAGAAACTGGCTCTATATATACTACACCAAAATGAGGTATAGTGTGTATAGGGTCCAGGTGTCTCCAGAGATAGGCAGAGGTTAAAGTTAGATAGAACCTTACTCTCTAATAGTGGTAGCTTGGTCGAGCAGTAAGGCAGTATCAGAGGACAGTGTTAAGCATTTGATGTACACACTCAGTCAGCAAATGAATTCACACACTCAAGAACTGAACTCTAGGCCAATTGTTTTTGTATACAAAATATACTGTTATTTTATTTTAGAACCAAGCAAGCCTGATACAGGTAAGCATTCAATTCTTTTCAGTAATAAGTTACTTGTTGTACACAGTTTTAAAAAGCAATGAAGATTGTACTTGATTTGATTTACAGGGGATGCAGTAGGTTGCAATACTTAGTAAATGCAGTACATTGAAATGAATGGCTTTTAAGGTAAATGCAGGTAAAATTACTTTTGCGTTACTTTTGTAATCCAGTGCTGGACTCCTAGATTCAGCACTGGGACATTACTTAAAACAGGTAAGTAATTACGTTTTTGTAGTTTTGTACGATTTTTAGAGAATATTTTCAGATTTCAAAAGTCCACACTTGGAAACTTTTGGACCAGTACATTGAAATACATAGGCTTTTCCTGTAAATTGCAGGTAAGTTACTTTTCGGATTACTTTTTCTAACACAGTGCTGGATCCTATTTTCAGCACTTGGACATTTCCTGAAAACAGTTGAGAAAATGCGTTTTAGTTAGATGTACGATTTTTAAAGAATATTCTTGTATTTCAAAAGTTGACACTTAGAAACTTTTTCACATAGAACCACCAATGTTATCCTATGGAAGGAAATTCAATTCACAGGTAAGTTACTTTTACGTTACTTTTCCTACTCAGTGCTGGATACCTAGATTCAGCACTGGGACCTTTCCTGCAAATAGTTGAGAAAATTCGTTTAGGTTATTTGTGCGATTTTTAAGGAATATTCTTAGTTTTCAAAAGTCGACACTTGAAACTTTTTGGGAGAAAAAGTGTCAATGTTATCCTATGAGGAAAAACAGGTTATCGGTTTCGAGGTAAGTATTCGGTCTTTGGAGTTAGGGTTCTGGGGTTAGACTCAGGGGTCTCCCAGGGTCAGTGATGAACTGTTGTTGCACCCTCAGCGGCACTAGGGCGGCCGGGTGCAGAGTGTTGAGGCCCAATGTTATCCTATGGAGGATAGGGGGTCTCCGGTTGGTGGCTGCTGGCGAGCAGGCCACTGGGTTGTGGGAGCAAAGCTCCTAGGGTTTAGGTCAGGGCAAAAGGGGAAACAAGTAGGCACAAAAGGTGCACCCTCAGCGGCACTGGGGCGGCCGAGTGCTGTTTCGACGTCGGACGACCCGTTGTTTTCTGTGGAGAGCCTCCGGTTTGAAGAAGCACTGCAGGCTCGGGGACGAGGACCTTCTGGGTGCGACCACCACTTTGAGGGGTAAGTTGGGATGTCTTGGGTTGGTTAGGCACCGTTGGTTGGGGCACACAAGGCCGTGGGGCGTCGGGTGCAGGGGTGCCTTTTAGGGTTGGATTTTCTTACCCGCTCTGGTCGCGGTAGAGGGGGGCCTCTGGATTGAGGCTGCAGGCATCGTCTGGAGGCTTGAGGCAGGTCAGGAGTCGCCGGATCTCTGGTCAGGATCTCCGGGGTGACCTTCTTGTGGTGTTTTTCCACTCGAGCTCGGGCCGGGTTCGGCGGGTGCAGAGTGGGCTGGATTCGCGGTGTCCGGCTGGAGCCAGAAGCTGCAGTTTAAACCCGACCGGTGTTCACGGGAGAAACAGTCTTGGAAGTGAAGGCAGGCAGGTCCTCCGGGGTTTGTGAGGTTGCTGGCTGCTGGACACGCCGGGATTTCGCAGGGGCAGGTTCGAGGGGAGACAGGCCTGTAGGGCTGGGGCCAAGTCAGTGGGCGTCGTCCTCTTGTTAGCTCTGCACGGCTCTTCGTCCTTCTTCTTTTCTTCTTGTAGGTAAGCTGGATCTGCCTTCCTGGTTCAGGCTGCCCCCTAAATACTGTATTTAGGGGGCGTTTTGAAGGTCTTGAGGTCAGTAGCCAATGGGCTACTGACCTTAGAAGTGACTCACCCTTGGTGTGCTCACCCCACGTGGGGAGTGAGCACAATCCCTAGTCCTGATTGGGGAGTGCCTGCCATCTGCAAGATGGCGAGCACTGGAGAGTGGGCTTCACCTCGCCTCCTCCACCTGAGGGGTGGAGTTGGCAGAGGTGGGCACACCTCCTGGGCTGGCTAGTTTTTCCCGCCTGTCTTCCCACCGAAGGGAGGGAGACGGGAAGGAGCCTGCTCCTGATAGCAGGAGAGGCTGGGGGTCGCATTACAAAGGCTGCCAGGCCTTTGAAGCTCCCCTGCCACAGATGGCTCTTCCTGGCCTGGGGGAGGTGTGTACACCTCTGCCCAGGAAAGGCTTTGTTTCTGGGCTCAGGGAGCGTAGGCTCCCACCCTAGGGGTCCAGAAACATGTCTCGTGGTGGCAGGCTGGTGTGTACCAGTCAGGGAACCCACCAGAGGCTGGTCGTTTTTCAGGGGCATCTCAAAGATGCCCTCTGTGTGCATTTTCATTAAATCCCACACTGGCATCAGTGTGGGTTTAATGTGCTGAGAAGTTTGATACCAAACTTCTCAGTTTTCAGTGCAGCCCTTATGGTGCTGTGGAGTTCGTAATGACAAACTCCCAGCACCATATACTCTTAATGGCAGCACTGCACTTACAATGTCTAAGAATGGACTTAGACACTGTAGGGGTACAGGGCTCATGCACCTGTACCCTCACCACTGGTATAGTGCACCCAGCTAGAGGGGTGACTGACCTATGCCAGGGCAGTGGGTTGTAGGCATGGCCCACAGAGGTGTGTGCCATGTCGACTCTTCACTTTGTTCTGCACCAAAACACGCAGCCTGCAAAGGCAGTGTGTGTGTAAAGGTACAGGGCCTCTAAGGGTGGCACAATAAGTGCTGCAGCCCTTAGAGGTCTTCCCTGGTCACAGTGCCCTGGGTACCTGTGGTACCATTTACCAGGGGCTGACCTGTGGCCAGAGATGCCAATTGGGTACAGTTTTGGGGAACGAACACAGGCCCTGGGAACCTGATTTGGCAGGGACCCAGGGCACATCAAGTCAAAGTGCATCAGTGGTCTGTCAAAAAGTGGGGGGGTTACTGCAACAGAAACCCACTTCCTTACACCCGGTGTCTTCCCTGTTTCAAGGTGGTTAATTGCGCAGCTTATCTCGTTCTCCATAATGGGCCCTTCTAGTTGTTGACTCGCCTCTGGGGTCAGCGTAATCCAAGGGGTGTCGGCCAGGAAGGAGGCCATGCTCTCCGTCGGCTCCTCCCTGACTGGATCGTACAGGGACTGATAGTATTCTGAGAACACAGCCACTATGTTTGGTTGTCTGTGTACGTGGTGTCCGTCTGGGTGTCAGATGGCTGTGATCATGCTGTAGGCACCTTCCCCATGTAGCAGGCCAGAAAGTGAGCGTGAGACCGTGCCAGGTACTCTCTATAGTCATGCAGGGTCAGTCTTTAGCCTGTCTTTGTGTGCTCCCGCCGTAGACAGATGAGATCCCGGTGTTCCTCCACTCCTCTGACCGCTTGGATCTCCAGGCTCCAGAGCTCAAACTCTGGACGGTCCAATTGGGTGCGCAGTGCAGAGCGCACCGTGGTTGACGTCTTGATGTGGATCCCCCTAATGTACGCTTTAAGCTCATTCCACTTCATGTGTGGGGTGGAGGCTGTGTCAGGGTTAGTTTCAAAGAAATGTGCGAATTCTTCCTGTATTGTGCCATTAAAGGCTGAGTCCTTCAGCGCCACACTGGTAAGCATTCAGGAAGAGATACACGTCCTCTTCCTGCCCCACATCATGTTCTGAAAACATCTTGGCAAGATACTCTGTGTTATGTTTCGCCTGCACGATGTGTCGGGGGGAGGGGGAGGGTAAGCAGCAGGTCTATTCTATTGTGTAGTTTGTGTGAAAAATAGTATTCCCTGCTCGCCTGGTGCGCCTGCCGCCATGCTCCCAGCAATGCCAGTTCACCTGACAACCTTGCAGGTGTTCCACCCCTTGGAACGCTCCCACGTTGGGCAGTGGTGCACGTGATCAGTCTAGGACTATATCGGCCAGGCAGCTAAAATCTCCACCCACCACCAGAGGGTCATCCAATGTAACCTCCAGTAGACTCGTTAGAGAATGCAAGTATGTCGTCTGACCCACGATTGGGGATTAGAAGCCCAGTATGTGGATCGGAGAACCGTCCAGTTTGCCACTCATGTACGTATATCTGGCCTCTGTGTCTATCGTCTGTTTCTCTAGTTCTAGGGTCTCCAGCGTTTTCTGAATAAGAGCTACTTACGTTCAATGAAACTCTTCAAGTCCTATTACTATTATTAGTGTTGTAATAGTGACAGAATTACATTAGTGGCCACTATTTGCAATATTACTACCAGCGATCACCCCAGTGCATCAGGCAGAGTTGCCAGCATTAATGTAAAAAACTCTGTCAATGTGGAATACCACATGGGTAATACATAACAGCCTTAGCTGCAATTCCACTGGCACCAAGGTAATGCCATTTTGTAAGAAGTCTCTAAATGCCACATGGTTTATCACTCAAATGTCAGCTTTAAATCTTTTTGGGAATTTCAGCGTTTTCCCTCAAATATCAGATAATGGTTTGTGAAAATAAACACATTTTCCTATTGAATATACAGTCTCTATTTTGGAATACGTTTAGTACTTCAACAAAGCAAAAACGTCTAATTTAGTAGGCTGGCCTGCAGACAGGAGAGCTACTTACAGGTGGCTGGAGAGTTACCAGTAGCTCACGAGCTACTCTTCGGAGAAGCTTGCTCTAGTTGGAATGGCACCCCGACGCCACCCATACCAGTGCCCCTCACGCGTACAGTGAGTACATAGTGTAAAAAGTTGGCCCCTCCAGCAAGTTCGCAGTGGATTGAGGATGTTCCATAGCTTTGTGCAATGTAATCTTGGTAACATACACTCCTATTTTAGTCTGAGTCTTTGTTGGGAAAATGTTTGCAACTTTGCTAATCAGCGAATCCTTGGTGATATGCAATGATGCATTTCATAAGGTAGCAAAGGCCTCTATTCTTGAAACTCTGTACTTGATAAGCCGTACACATTGGGTCTGGAATTGAATCCTAGGTGTCACTGAGGAGAAATAGAATACTTTCTGTGCATGCTCAATGTCTTCTGAACTTTTGAGGTTAGCTGAGGTGAGACTAGCCAGTCTGTCTTTTTCTTTTTTTAAACCCTGTGCAGATCGTTATTTTTTTTTTAGAAGGCCTTTATTGTATTTCTGTGTACCTTATTGCACTAATCCTGTTGCATCTTATTTCAGGTCTAGACAGCTCAACTCCATTGCCCTTTTAAAGCAATAGCATGTCATTATGTTTTATAGAAAACTTTGCAAAATTCATGATGCAACAGAAATAGATTTTTCTTTCAGCAAATCACATTTAGCAGGTTTTTTTTACACGCAAACTGATGCATTTAAAGAAATGACTTAACGATCATACAATCACATCTCGTTAATCACAGCTGCCCCCCCACTGGTCTCTGCATCCCTGCACCCCATGTGCATCAAACAGTACTTAGCCCCATCTTTGGCCAGCTTCTGCACCCTAGCTCTGAATTCAAATCAACTCTTACCTGTTTCACAACCATTTAATACTGCAGAATAATTCTTCTTACAAGTCAAGATTAAAATTATTATACAGTGATAGTTGCATACACCAGTCACTCAGCTTGCACCCTTATTGCCCTTATTTTTCTCATTAAAACTTAAAAATAATTCTCTTACGTACTGTTGATTGTGCACAGCAAGCAGCTACTGCAAATGTGTACTGGAATAAATTCCAATGGGACACACTGCAAAATATTCAGTTTTTCTGAATGGAAGTGATTTCAATTTAATCACCAAACTCCCTACTCTTGGATTCCAGGCAAGTACATTGTGTTGTGCCTCTGGGATCTCCCTTGGATATTCAAGTACGAGGCATGTGTGCTGTAGATACTCATGCTTTGCATACTCCTGCCATCTAGTGTTGGGTCCAGATGTTTGCAAGTTGTTTTTCCTCAAAGAAGTCCTTTCCCAGTCACGAGGTAAAGTGACTCCTCCTTTCGGTGATAGTACGCATGGGCATCAACTCCATTGTTAGATTGTTTTCTTTCCACCATCGGGTTCGGACGTGTATTGCTGCACTCCGGTTCGAAACCGTTCTTCGGGTTCCCCTCGGTGCGCAATCCACTGTACCCATGACGGTAGTGTTATCGTACGCGTTTCCCTATTCTCTGCGTATCGATTCGATCGGGAAACCCTCCATCTTTGGTCGGAAACATCGTGGGCGGTCTTCGGGCCTAACTGCGTCGGCCCAGCCTCCTGCCGATGGAACGGACTCCGTTTCAATTTGTCCTCGGTGCCACTCCAAGTACCTTCGCACCGACCTACATAAAGTCTGCAAATTGTGCCTCTCACCGGAGCACAAGGAACAAAATTGTGAGGCTTGTCGGTCGTTCTGATCGAAAAAGACTCTTCGGGATCGTCTGGCTTGACAACGAAAAATGCAACGCCAAAGCATCCAACATACTTCGGATATCTTCGGAGAAGAATCCGAACAAGAAGAAGCGACAGCGGCGGAAGAAGAGGGGGCCTTCTCTGTCCCAGAATCTAATTCAGAGCTGGAAATCGAACTGGAATCTCAAGACGTTCCAGCAGGACAGGGTGTCGTGAGTACTAAAGCCCCTTTTCCCCATAAACTCTCTTCCACCTCCACCACCCCCTCTGCCTTCGGGTCATGGTCAGCACCGAGACGATGTTTCTGACGCCCCGCCCTCGGGCCCGGCACCGAAACAAACGATCAAGCCTTCCGGCTCGGGATACAGTCTAGACAGATTGTATTCGGATCCAAAAACTTCTGCTCCGAAAGGCAAGTCTGGTTTAGAATTCAAACCTTCCGCTTCGAAACACAAGTCCGGTTTGGAGCCGAAATCTTCCGTTTTGAAGCAGAAAAAGGACAAGTCCAGTACGACACTGAAACCTTCGGTGCCGAAATCGAAAGAAGATCTTCTAACGCCCCCAGAACCAATCCTGGACGTTATGAAAGAAAGATTAGACCCTAAACAGAAGAAGCTATATATTAATCCAGATACTGAACAGATTTTAGCTAAAACACTTTCCAAAATGAAAGTCAGTTCAGAGGACACTGGTTACAAGGTTACTCTCAAAAAGAAAAGGGACATGGCTACAAGTCCTATTCAACCTACTTTGCCATCCCCTCCACCGTCTTCACCATTACTACAACTGCCAGGCTCGGATCTACTACACATAACACCTCAGGGGTCTCCTCATACACAACCTGGTTTACGGGATGATGATGACGACAATGATCATTTACCAGTTGATCCATGGGATGACTATAATATTGACCCACCCATGGATAATGATCCGGATTTATACCCTGCAAAGCCATCACCCCCAGATGATAATGTAGCTTATCAAGAGCTAATTTCAAGGGCAGCAGCCTAACATGGAGTTGCATTACATAAAGAGTCTTTGGATGAAGACTTTTTTTTCGAGACACTAGGGTCTTCACATAGGACTAGTCAGAGTCTACCCATGTTAAAAGGAATGATGAGACATGCAGATGAGATATTTAAGGGCCCGGTTTGTGCCTGCATTGTAACAACTAGAGTTGACAAAAAATATAAACCTCCACCATCTGATCCTGTTTTTATTAAAGGACAGCTTCCCTTAGACTCACTAGTAGTCTTTAATGCTCGTAGGAGGGCAAACTCACAAACCTCAGCAGATGCACCGCCCCCATTCAAAGAGTCTAAATTGATCAACGTGTCTGGTAAAAGGGTGGCCGCTCAAGCGGCTAATCACTGGTGCGTTGCTAACATGCAGGGCTTACTAGCTAGGTATGACAGGGCACACTGGGACGAAATGGAAGGTCTACTTCAACACCTCCCAGAAGAGCAAAAACAGAAAGCACAAGAGTTAGTTCAGGAAGGCAAACTCATATCTAATTCCTCCATTAGATGTGCTTTAGATGCAGCTGACATTGCAGCGAGGAGAGTTACCACCAGCATTCTCCTACGTCGACATGCTTGGCTTAAAATTCAGGGTTTAAACCTGAGGTCCAGCAGTCTATTTTAAATACCCCTTTTGAAAAGCAACATCTTTTCAGACCTCAAGTAAATGAGGCCTTAGAAAAGATGAAGAAAGACACAGACGTGGCGAAATCTATGGGGGCGCTTCAATCCCCATCAAACATCCTTTTGCCGCTCATTTTATAGGGGAGCGTCCAAAAGTACATCCTCAGACCCTAAAGCTTCCTCATATAAGTCAAACACACAATCCACTTCCTCTAGAGGCTTCTATAGAGGAGGGTATAGAGGAAACAACTTCAAAGGCAGGGGTAAGAGCACGCCAACACGTTACTCCCCTTCCCCCAATAAACAGTGACTTGCCTACACTTCCCCCGATCATTTATCACCTGTCAGGGGAAGACTTCAACAATTTCTCCCCATTTGGCAATCAATTACGTCAGTGGAATCAATCACAGGGTCAATTAACAGATCTAGGGCCACATGTGTGGAAGTATCATTTTGCGACTAGCGCCCATAGGTGAGAATGGTCTTGCATTACCTAAATTGCGATTACCTAATTGGTAATCGCAAATTAGGTAATGCAAAGGCAAGGGTGCCTGGGGGCCTAGGGCCCCCCTGAAGCGCCCCTAACCAAAAAAGTTGCACATGTATGGCACACACATGCCCTAGGGGCATGTGTGCACCACATGGCACTTTGAAAAATGCAGTTTTGTGCATTTTTCAAAGTTTGCACATGGTTACCATCAACTTGAAGTTGATGGTAATAGCGTTTCCTAAATGCACAGTTGGCATTTAGGAAAGGCTTCTTACATGTGCTTTAGGGAATCGCAAACTGCGAGTCCCTATTTGCATTCGCAATTTAGGTAATCGCTAAAAATTACGATTACCTAAATTGTGAATGCCCAACCCTTTCATACATAGGGAAAGGCCATTTTGTGTTCGCAAATGGCCAAATTTTGCGATTCGCTCTGTTTGCGAGCGCAAAATAGCTTGATACATGTGGCCCCTAGTGTTGTTAGGCAGCCGCACCCATCGCTCTGTGCAGTGGTGGAACACACAAAACTTATCAAAAGGGCGGCCCTTCATCGACCCCCGTTCCACAGATCGTGCTAACAGCAGACACATTTCTCACAGGTTGGGGTGCCAATCTACAGAACTTGACAATTCAGGGTCGGTGGGACAACAGCCACACAAGTCTCCACATCAACTACCTAGAGCTTCTACCTGTGTATCTTGCACTGAACACCTTTCAGTCTCACCTCATAGGGAAAATTGTCTTAGTCCACACAGACAATATGACAGCTATGTACTATGTATAAAAACAGGGGGGGGCACACTCTCTGAAACTATCACACCTCTTTCAGACCATTTGGCGTTTGGCAATCCATCACAGAATTCATCTTCTGGCAGTACACCTCCCAGGAGTGAACAATCAAATTGCAGACCTCCTCAGCAGGATGTGGCAACAAATACACGAGTGGGAACGTCACCCCCAAGTTCTCCTTCCATACTTTCAACAATGGGGATTCCCACAAATAGATCTGTTTGCCACAGTGGACAACTCAAAATGCCCAAACTTCGCCTCCGGGTTCCCACACCCTCTATCCAAAGGCAATGCCCTATGGATTAATTGGTCAGGGATATTTGCCGACGCTTTTCCGCCTCTCCACCTCCTTCCGTTTCTGGTTCGGAAACTCAGGCATACATCTCTCACACTGATTTTGGTGGCTCCCACATGGGCCCGTCAACCGTGGTTCACCACACTCTTGGAACTATCAGTGGTTCCACATCAAAAGCTACATCTCAATTCCAGCCTTCTCACTCAGAACCATGGAGACATAAGACACCCAAACCCCAAGGAGCTCAATCTAGCTATTTGGCTCCTGAAGTCATAGAGTTTGGATACTTACATTTGCTGCCAGATTGTATGACTATTCTTAAAGAAGCAAGAAAGCCCACCACCAGAGCATGTTATGCAGCAAAATGGAAAAGATGTGTTGTATATTGTAACAACAACAATATTAATCCGCTAGATGCCTCTATTCAAAATATTATTTGTTACATTTTGCATCTACAGTGATCTGGTCTAGCCTACACATCTATTTGATTGCACCTTGCAGCAGTAGTCGCATATTTGCAAAACAGACAACATTTATCTTTGTTAAAAGTTCCAGTAATTAAAGCCTTTATGGAGGGCCTAAAAGAGTAATACCACCCAAAATTCCTCCTGTGCCAGTTTGGAATCTGAACATTGTGCTTACAAGACTCATGGGTCCACCTTTTGAGCCATTGCACAATTGTCCATTACAGTTTCTTTCATGGAAGGTTACCTTCCTCATTGCTATCACTTCATTAAGGAGAGTGGGTGAGCTACAACATTATTTTAAATATCACCAGGAGAGCAAGGAAATCAGAAAGGCTAGTTAATTTCCCCAATATAAATCATGTTAATCAAGAAGAACTGGCTCGTAACAAAAACATATAACCCTTTGATTAGTTTGTGTTTGGAAAACCGATTGTTTTTTTAAAAGAACCCTCACCCACCAACCTAGTTGGTGGCATGCTTCATCATCGGGTTCCCACCCAAGGCGCCAAGTGCATCCTGGGTGTGCTGCAACGTCTGAATTACAGCGGAGCTGGTTTTTTTGCGTTTAGTGTCGTGCAGTGATCTGTGAGTTTAAAACTGTCTATTGGGTCCCCCTCAGTGAAGAGTTAATTTATTAATGGGGCCCTATGGCAGGGTTAAAAATAGATAGGGTGGATACATCTAGAATTTTAGTTTTCAGTCATGTATCCTGTATAAAAGTCTACATGTTTCAGCCAGTCATTACCATATGCTGGCTTTCGTCAGGACCAGGAAACGTGAAACCTGACTGAGGGAGTGCCCACAGTCTGTAGTGAATAAAGTGCGCACACGCTAAGGTGCGTAGAATGAGAGAAAACCTATTCGTTTTCTCCTAAATGTTAAGGACTAACTTGCAGTTGTTTTGTTAGGACTTTGGTATCTGTGAAAATAAAACCACAAACAGTAATCAAAGGACACATATGAAACCTAAAACACATGTATATGAGATGAGCATACACTCGTGTGCATCACACAGTGTCAGACTTGATCTAACTAGATCACTATAGTGGTGACAGATTTGTACACCCATGCGTGCATCACGTTTTCTATGTAATGAGTATTGAGCAATTTGTACTATCATGGACTAATGGGCCCCATTACTCAAACTCGACCCCCGTGCTTTTAACAAACTGAAGTTGGTATGGCTGGTGGTAATTCAAAGAAAGAGGTGAAGCACTAAAAAATAGAAACTCTTACTTAAGTCGCTTTTCATTAGAGCGACATGGATCCCAAAACGGGGGCAGTGCCTATAGTCACACACTGAAAGAAAATGACATAAAGTAAACCAATTGGAATCTCACTAAAGAGATCCAACGTAATGCTGCTTCCTGGTAGTCGAGACCGGGTGCTCTACTTACGTCGTCAAGGTCCACTGTCCACCATTAATACCTGCTGCGGCCTTTGTGAGGGATCCCGAGGATGTGTAGTTACCTCCTAGCCCGGCATTTATGCTGAATTTCCGGGAACGTCCTCGCGGGCTGCGTCAGCATGACGTTGTGACGCGGGCGTGGTTATCCTCGAACATTCGTGTAGACATAAAAACAAGACTCTCTATCGGGGTAAGACTTCCTGTAGACTTACTACTAAGATTATCTATATATTTTGCTTATTTTGCTCCAAAGAATTTATTGGAAATTATTTAAATTGTGTGGGAGCAACAGAAATAATAAAATGGAATTAGAATTAACAATATAAAAATGGAGTGAAAGTTGAACTTCTATAGGTCGCCCGATCGTGTCAGGCATTGGTTCACTTTTAGAACCCCTGTCACGTTTCTGTGATTTTCTTCTCAACCCCTTGGTACAGAATTCTACGACTTATTTAAAGGATACTAAACATCTTCTCATTCTTCTCAAAGACATGCCCTTTGACCCACTGAACAACATTCTTGTCAGTCTTGACATGGAAAGCCTGTAACAAGCCTCCCTCAGGATGACACCTTAAGGGTCATTAGAAAAGTCCTTGATGAAACAACTTGGGACTTCAACACTCCAAAAGAATTTGTGATCAACTGCACGACACTGGCATTGAAAGAAAACTACTTCGAGTTTGAAGGGGAGTTTTTTTTTCAAACCAACGGGACATCTAAGGGCAGCACTTTTGCCCTAAGTGTGGCAGGGCTCTACGTTTATGATTTTGAGAAAACCCACATCCTTGACACCAATAACCCCTTCAAAGATCATATTAAATTCTGGAGGAGGTTTATTGATGACATCCTAATGATATGGGAAGGTCAAGAGGATACCCTAACCTCTTTTGTAACATGGCTCAACAACCGTGGCAATACCTGAACTTCACAAGTACATCAGACAAGGAGAGAATAACCTTCTTGGATTTAACTATTGAGGCAAAAGAAGGATATTTAAAAACCACTACCTTTTACAAACCCACAGCAAGGAACATACTCCTAAAATTTGATAGTTTTCACCCACGCCCCTTAAGAGAAAATCTGCCTTATGGCCAATTCCTCCGTATTAGAAGGAATTACAGTAACATTGAAGACTATCATGACCAATCAAAAGACCTGTCTCAAAAATTGAGAAATCAAGGCTATCCAAAGAAAATAATCGGAACCTCTAGGAAGAGAGCCCATAATCAAAACAGGGACTCACTGCTGGAAGAGAACCAATGGATGGAGGCAACAATACCTCTGACTTGTGTTGCCACATATAACACCATCTCCAATAAAATGACAAAAATCATTAACAAACATTGGAACATCCTTAACACTGGTAAACTGAAATGGGAAAAGCCATTGTTCTCTTTCAGAAGAGCTAACCGTTTGAAAGACCGTCTTAGCTCAACACGGCTCAGAATCAACACTAAAACCAAAGAGACGTCGGTACTTAATGCATGGGGCCTTCCGAGTGTGATAGGCCACTTTCCTTGGGGAAATTGCAGCGTCTGTCATCTAACAGCGACCACAAAAACTTTGGAACTGGAACCAGGCAAGACCTAGTTCTTAAGAAAACACACAAATTGCAATTCTACACATGTGGTATACATAATCTAATGCCCCTGTGGTCTAAGGTACATCGGCATAACCAGCAGAAAAATAAAGATAAGGATTGGAGAACACAAAAGTAATGTTCGTTGCAAACGCAACACAACGAGAATGACTGATCACGTTTTGAAATCAGGACATACACCCAACGACATGAAATGGGTGATTATTGAACAGATCAATAACACATCAGGCACCTCAGAGAATCATTTACTAAACAAAGAACAACGCTGGATCTATCGCCTTTCAACACATAAGAACGGACTTAATGACCATATTCTTTGGAACACACTTAATTGTGCCTAATCTCTGGAGCTATAACAACAATGGCACCTGGTCCTCCAAAGGTTGATGGTTACAACTAGAACCTTCGAAACTAGTATCCATATTTTTTTTACATGAACCTGGGTCAATACAAATAGACATGTTGACACATAAATCTTGTTACTTTCAAGCAGACATACAGAAGCTGCGTTAACACCAGAACTCGCAAGCAGCCTTCTATGAGGGAACGATACTCCGTGTTTAGTGCCAACTGTAGCACATGCTTGGTACAAGTTTGCCACTTTCTATAGATACTATGACAAACTTTGGCTAATGGCAGGGTCAACCGATTGAACTCTGAATGCACTGAGAGTTAGCACTCCGGAATAATAGCTGCAATGCACTCACACGGATCTCTATACAAGTTCAACTTTCACTCCATTTTTTTATTTTATTTTATTTTTGTCCTCATACATGACACCGGCCCAAGATCTAAAGCTATTAACGGTCTCACTGTGGCATGTGTTCAAAATAGCTTAATCTTGAAATCCATATGGCCTTCTTCAAACTATATATACTGGAGATATGCTCGGTCGCACCATTCTCCTTCATAGTTGAGGTGTGCCTTAATCATTGGACAGGTTAAATAATGTTCCAAATAGATTTCCCGGAAATGTGTTTCCCCTTAAGTGGGTTCTGTCAATGTATCCCGTAATGGGCCCCACATTCTTATTCTTTTAGCGGACCCCCGTCTACAATCATCCCTGCAAGTATATCTGACATATGCGATCCACTCACACAGTGATGGTGCGTTCTGAACTACCCATTTCGTGCAGATTTCCCTGCGCGCCGTTATTATCAATACATATAACAAGTGCGCCTGAGATTTCTTTAATACATAGTTTCTGCCACCTCTAAGTGAGATTCCAAATATAACCAGTTCAAGGCTTACCTCTATTTTGGCCCCCAGGATTCTAGACGCAAACTCGCCCACCTCGCGCCAGAAGATTTGGATTACTGGGCATTGCCATAGCAGATGGACATCGTCCGCATTTTCCAGCATACATTTGGGGCATTCTCTTCTCTTGCTTCCACCCATCTTAGATAGCTTCTTTGGAGACCAATACGCTCTGTATAGGGTGAAAAAATGATTCCTTCTCAAAGGTGCGGGTCTGACTGTTAGCCAAAGTGTAGCCATTGATACTTGCCATAAACTTTGTATATCTGACTTCGGCATGTCCGATCTCCATATCTCCTCTGGCGCCGTTAGGGTACGATCCTCTGCTTCCACCAATATCCAATACCATTTGGATACCTCCTTCACGTAGGTTTGATCTTTAACAAACTCGCCCTCCCACTCTGTTTCCAGCCCAATTTGCAGTTGATTGTGTGACCAGCTTGTCAGTTGAAGATATTTAAATCTTGATAATGTAAAGTTAGTTTTTAATGCAAGTGTATCCCATGATATCAGTGAGCTTTGATCTAATAACTGCCCCCATTTTATCAAACCCGCTGTTGATAAAGGTAGGGCTAAGGCGTCCAAGAGACACTCGGGGGGTGCCTGGTGAGTTCCAGATCGGGGCATTACAGCTGTAGTAAGGTATTCCCAGGATCCGTTTGACTTGAACCCATACTTTACAGGCTGCTAGTAACACCTTGAACTTGATTTTTATTTTTAATTTGGGATGACCATATTTGAATAAGAAGGAGTTTCCTTCATCCGGGAGATTCTTTCTTAAAACCCGTAAATGTAGGGGAATGTTTTGTGTATTGTCCATTAGAAGATGTCTAGTGTTTTTGAGAAAAAAGGCCCAGTGATATAATTTAAAATCCGGTAAAGCTATCCCCCATCTCTTTTCGTGCAATTTTTTCCAGGCTATTCGCACCGCTTTGTTTTTCCATATGAAACTGCTCAAGTCTCCTTGCAATTTCCTAAACCATGCAGTCTTAAAGTATAACGGTAAGGTATTAAAAATAAAAGTAAATTTGGGGAGGATCATCATCTTAACCAAATTTGCTTTGCCCAGAATTGACAGAGGTAAATTCATCCATGATTCCAAAAGCATCTTGGTTTCCAAATGAACTCTATTAAAATTGATGAAAGCCAGCTTGTCCAAGTCCTTAACTATTTTTACGCCAAGATATCTGATCTCTGATTTTTCTGATAGAGAGTTTGCTAAACCATTCCATGTCATGGTCTCCGTTTTGTCCTTATTTACTAAATAGCCAGAGATTTTCCCAAAAGCTTCCGTTATTCCCATTATAAGAGGTAATGATGCCTCCGGACTTGGTGTGTGGATCAACAAATCGTCAGCGTATAATGCTTCCTTTTTTGCCCAATCCAGATACATAAAAGGGGGGATCCCGTTTTCTAACCTGATTCTCCTGGCAAGGGGTTCTATGTACAAATTAAAAAGTAGTGGTGACAGGGGGCACCCCTGTCTAGTACCACGTCCTATCTTGATCTTGGGTGAAAGGGACCCATTTACCACTAACCTTGCTGTTGGCGCATCGTATATTGATCGTATGGCTTCCAAGAAATTGGTGCCTAGGTCATTTCATTCAATGACACCATATAAGTAAGGCCAACTTACCCGGTCAAAAGCTTTGGCCGCGTCAATCATTATGACAGTTAAGGGCAACTTGGTTGTGGTAGCTATATCGATTGCACTAACCAAATTGTGTGTTAGATCATAGAGCTGCCTGTGCTTCATAAAGCCCTTTTGGTTCTGATGTATAATATCACCTAGTACACTATTTAACCTTGTAGCTAATATTTGTGTAAAATTTTTATAGTCGCTATTCAATAGTGAGATCGGTCTATAAGACTCGCACTTCAAAGGATCTTTTGTTGGTTTTAAGATTAGTGTTATAACTGTCTCTTTCCATGAAGCTGGGAGAGGGGCATGATGAACATAGATGCTATTCAGTAATTTATATAGGTGTGGAACCAACACTTCTTTTAGGACCTTTTACAACTCATTAGGAATGCCGTACGGGCCTGCCGCCTTCCCTCTTTTTAGATGGGCAATAGATTTCTCTATCTCTCGGGTGGTGAGTTCTTGATTTAGAAATAATTGTTGATTAATGTCTACCCTGGGGAGAGGGTCTTGCTTCAACCATTCATTCAGTTCTGTTTGGGTAGCCTTCGTGTCTTCAGTATATAAATCTTGGAAGAAATCTCTAAATGCCTTCCCAATACTATGGTTATCCACACATCGTTCCTGGGTAGCACCAACCTGCACCTCTTTGATCTCATTTAACTGGTCTTGCTTTGTCTTCCATGCAAGAAGTTTCCCACATCCTTCCCCATACTCATAGTGGGCCATTTTGCTGGCATCCCATCGCTCCCGAATCCTTCTCTCCAAGAACTCTACTAGTTGTCCTTTAGCCTCATTTGACTTGCCCTGGAGCTCGTTTCTTAAGGTGGTATTTTGACAATCAAGGAGACTTTTCTGCGCTTTTTCGATTTTAGCCTTGTATTCTCTTAACTCCCTTCTTTCCTGCTAAATGCTGCATAGCTTGTTACTCTCCCCCGGAGATAGGCCTTGAAAGTATCCCACACAATGTGTGGCGCTGCAGACTCTCCATTTATTTAAAAAAATTCAGCCACATCTCTTTTTAGAGCATCTACCACCTCCGGTTTCCCTAAAAGTGTTCTATCTAATGTCCATCTATATTCAGTTTGTTGTTTTTCCATGGAAATTTCTAACCTCACTGCTGCGTGATCAGACAGCTGCTCAGGTTGGTGCTTAACCGTAAGAATATTTTTACTCAATCTTACATCAACAAGTAATAGGTCTATTCTAGAGGCTTGTGAGTACTTCTTGTTCCGATACGTAAATTCTTTCCTAGTGCCAGCATTGAGTCTCCAAATGTCTAATAAACCAAGATTCTTGACTAACTGCTGTATGCTCTTTCTCATTTTTGGGGCATTAACTGTGTGCTTAGTTGACGATCTATCCAGGGCAGGATTCATTAAAATATTGAAATCCCCTGCCATGATAATATTATACTTCGCATCTAAGAGGTGCCTATATAGCTCATTGAGGGGGGACGGGTCGTCCACATTGGGACCGTAATATCCTACCAATGTGAATCCTAATTTATCGATTTTGATGTTGACTATTGCCCATCTACCCCCTCTATCCATCATGAAGCTCTCTATTTTAGCGTTTGCTGATTTTTTAAAATAATACGGCTAATCCTTTGACATTACATGATTGATTAGTGCATACCGACTGTGTTATCCACTTGTTTAATTTAAGAACCTCTTCCCATTCCTCTTGTCGAAATTGCGTCTCCTGCAATATTATTATATAATTTTCAGAGAGTTTGATTAGTTCTAAAATCTTTCTCCTTCGCACCCTCAGGCCATTTACATTCCAAGATAGTATTCTAATTTGCTGATTATTCATTTCCTTTTTACCCTTGCCCTGTGATTTTTTTTTTTTCCCCCCCCTAATGCTCCCTACCCAGTGCTCGTAATTGGAAGTGAAAATGTGCAAACCTTGACCTTTTGCCCCCCACCCCCTTACCCTGGGAAACCACTCTTAATCCATATGGGGTAACACATTAACCCCTGATGCTCCGACGCTCCGACCGATTTCATGTACCTATTATGTACCTTTTTGTGCGTTGATGTAATTAATCAAATTTTCAACTTCCGTGTCCTCCCTGATGTTATGCATTTTATTTCTCCACATAACTTTTAAGGTAGCAGGGAATTTTAGCTGCGCTGTTGCCCCCAATGCTTCCAGAGTTCTGATGTGTTTCCCGAGTTCCCACTGACGATTTTGTGTAGTTCTCGCTATGTCTGATCTAATGGCATAAGACCAATCATCTTTTTGGAAACTTTTTACTTCGAGGGCAGCCTCTTTTATGACATAAGTGCGAAAATTCTAAAGAATTTTCCTTGGTTTGTCTCTTTTTGGATCCCGTCTAAACGGATCTCTATGCGCTCTTTGTATATCCTGTTCCAAGTCCCAGGTTTGAAATTCCAGCATTGACTCCTTAAGGATGTTTACCACAAAGTCTTTCAGATTTCCCTTTTCCAGGCCTTCCGGGCCATTTAGCAGCCTCAAATTATTTCGCCTAGAGTTGTTTTCTAGTGTCTCAAGCTTGTCTCTGATCTCCCTTTCATTGCTTATTAGAGTTTGAATCTCTCTGTGGTTGGCCTTAATCTCCTCCTGCAATCCTCCAATCACTGTCTCCATTGCTGTTAACCTTGCTGTAAAATCTGCCATTTTAGCATCCAAACTCTCACAAGATTCCTGTTTTTTCGCTTGGTTGCTTTCAGAAATAGCAAACTTTTCTTTAATCTCTTTTGAAAGCAACATTAACATCAAACCCATATCTGGAATCTGTGCATTTGTCTGCACATTTATCTGTGCATTTATCATCTGATCGCTAGGAGCTGTTTCATTTTCCAGGGGAGTATGTATCGGGGGCACCTCAACACCCACGCCCATATCATTCTCCGATAACGCAGTATACCTATTAGATATGGGGAGGTCAGTCAAGACTACTGGCTGCTTTTGCTGACCCCCGGGGGACCTTAACGTAGTCATAACTGCTTTAGCTGTTTTGGGGTCTGGCGAAGGGGTTTTGCTTAGGGGCGCTGTTTCTTTTATTTTAAAGTATGACCTTAAAGATGGTGTGACTCTGGTTTTCCCTAAATACATTTTATTTTTTCTTGGAACCTCCTCCAGTCTACCAATGCTGTCTTGCTGCAATGAAACAGTCTTTGTTTGTACTACCGGGGGGGGGCCTAGACTAGAGTTGCGCTTACACCTTTATCCCTATTAGGCTCCCCCTCTCCTTGGGCTAATAGGCGTACACACTCTGTATTTCGCAGAGAATATCTGTTTTTACCAGTTCCCACAGTTTCAGTTTGCAATGTTAAGCCCTAAAGAGTTAGTAGTTGTGTCAGTGTTTGATTGTTCGTTTCCTGCCTCTACTAAGCCCTTCCTTTGTACACCTAAGTCGCCAGCCTTGTGAAGACTCTTTTTCTTCCCAGGGAGTCCTCTGCTGCCTTTCTTTGGGGGTCATATGGCTATTATCCCTTTCTTTACGGTTTAAATACTGGGGCTGAGCAGTTTCACTCCATTTTTGTATTGTTAATTCTAATTCCATTTTATTATTTCTGTTGCTCCCACACAATTTAAATAATTTCTAATAAATTCTCTGGATCAAAATAAGCAAAATATGTAGATAACCTTAGTAGTAAGTCTACTGGAAGTCTTGCTCCGATAGCGAGTCTTGTTTTTATGTCTACGCGAATGTTCGAGGATAACCACGCCTCGCGTGTCAACGTCATGCTGACGCGGCCCGCAAGGACGTTCCCGGAAATTCAGCATAAATGCCGGGCTGCGAGGTAACAACACATCCTTGGGATCCCTCACAAAGGCCGCAGCAGGTATTAATAGTGGGCAGTGGACCTTGACGACGCAAGTAGAGCACCCGGTCTCGACTACTGGGAAGCAGCACTACATTGGATCTCTTTAGTGAGATTCCAATTGGTTTACTTTATGTCATTTTCTTTCAGTGTATGACTATAGGCACTGCCCCCCTTTTGGGATCCATGTCGCTCTAATGAAAAGCGACTTAAGTAAGTGTGTCTATTTTTTATTGCTTCACCTCTTTCTTTGAATTGCCACTAGCCATTCCAAATTCACTTTGTTAAAAGCAAGGGGTCGAGTTTTCGAGTAATGGGGCCCATTAGTCCATGATAGTACAAATTGCTCAATAGTCGTTCCATAGAAAACGCGATGCATGCATGGGTGTACAAATTTGTCACCACTATAGTAATCTAGTTAGATCAAGTCTGACACTGTGTGATGCACACATGAGTGCATGCTTGTCTCATATATATGTGTTTTATGTTTCACGTGTGTCTTTTGATTACTGTTTGTGTTTTTATTTTCACAGATACCAAAGTCCTAACATAACGACTGCAAGTTAGTCCTTAACATCTAGGAGAAAACAAATAGGTTTTCTCTCATTCTACCACCTTAGCGTGTGCGCACTTTATTCACTCCAGACTGTGGGCACTCCCCCAGTCAGATTTCACGTTTCCTGGTCCCGACGAAAGCCAGCATATGGTAATGACTGGCTGAAACATGTAGACCTTTATACATGATAGATGAGTGAAAACTAAAACTCTAGACGTATCCACCCTATCTATTTTTAACCCTGCCATAGGGCCCCATTAATAGATTAACTCTCTTCACTGAGGGGGACCCTATAGACAGTTTTAAACTCACAGATCACTGCACGACACTAAACACAGAAAACCCAGCTCCGCTGTAATTCAGGCGTCGCAGCACACCCAGGGTGCTCTAGGCGCCTTGGGTGAGAACCCGATGATAAAGCATCCCACCAACTATGTTGGTGGGTGAGGGTTCTTTTAAAAAACCAATCGGTTTTCCAAACACAAACTAATCAAAGGGTTATATTTTTTTGTTACGAGCCAGTTCTTCTTGATTAACATGAGCTGCAACATTAACCATAGAAGAACCCTTCTTTCAACTTCATAAAGATAGTGGTTCTTCGCACCAACCCAAAATTCCTTCCAAAAGTGGTTTCTGCCTTTCATATTTACCAATCAGTTAAGTTACCTGTGTTCTTTCCTCAACCTGGCTCAGTAGCAGAAAGCTCTTCACACACTTGATGTCAAAAGAGCGTTATTATACTATATTGAAAGAACAAAAAAATTCTGTAAGCCAAAGCAACTGTTTGTTGCATTTGCTACACCTCACAAAGGCAATCCTATCTCTAAATCTGGTATTTCAAGATGGATTGTTAAATGAATTCAAACTTGCTAAAATAACTTTATCTATACCTCCTAGAGCTCATTCCACTGGAAAAATAGGAGCATCAATTGCCTTTCTAGGTAACATTCCGATAGCTGACATCTGTAAAGCAGCAACATGGTCCACACCACACACATTTGCCAAACACTGTTGTGTGGATGTGGTAGCACGTCAGCAAGCCAATGTAGACCAAGCAGTGCTAAAGACACTTTTTCAAACAACTGCAACTCCTACCGGTTAGCCAACGCTTTGGGAGAATACTGCTATATAGTCTATGCAAAGCATGTGTAGCTACAGCACACATGCATGTAAGCATCTGTTCTTGGCATGTAGAGCTGTAGATTCACATGCGCCCTCCCACCTCCCTGGGCACCTGTAGTTGTTGCAGTTCTCATTATTTACATTACATACACATGGACATCTCTTTACTACACTCACTTACTATACCCTCTTGCGGGAAAATAATCTAACAATGGAGTCGATGCCCATGCGCACTATCATTGAAAGGAGGAGTCACTTTACCTTGTGACTTGGGAAGGACTTCTTCTAAGAAAAACAACTTGCAAACGTCCGGACCCAACATTAGATGGCAGGAGCAAGCAAAGCATGTGAATCTACAGCTCTACATGCCAAGAACAGATGCTTACTGGGTAAGTAACATTATCCTTATTGTTGCTTTGGTATACATATATTTTTCTTCTTCAAGGCCTGTGTCTCTACCACCTTATCTGCTCCAATACACAGCTGAAGTCCTGTTTCAATTTCCCTGTTGGTAGTTCCAAGTTCTGTATTAAAACTACATACAGGTACATCTCCGTTAACATAATGTTCTTAACAGTTTAGAATGGTATGTTTGGTTTTTACATGCAGGAACTATTGGACCTCGCCAGGCAAAATGGCCCCAACCTGGAGATCAAAAGAAAGCGTGTGCCACCTACAAGTATTTCAGAAGAGAGAGAGAAACGGACCCAAAACCGGTACTTGAAGATTCTGCGGGAAATAAAGGATGAGTGTGGGGACAGCACCCTGTCCTCAGAAGAAGAAGGTAATTGCATTTTCTTGAATTGGAGTTATGCGCCACTCTCAGGGAGTCCTAGTCAGTTCTTTATCAATTGCCCAGCAATTAATGAGACCAGGTGATTGACAACAGCAGGTCTCTTTTTTAGAATTCATGTGTGAGCAACTCATTTAATGTTGTTTGCAAGAAGAAATTGTTGTTTGCTTCTGATAAGTTATTTTTGTTCTCTCAATTGTATTGTTTCTTTTGTTTCATTGGCCTTATTGTATATGATTCCTAGTTCTTCAAGCTTTGTAGTGTTTTGACAAGTCATGTTGCCTTTTCAGATTCTTTCTAGATTATTTGCACATACACACACACACACACATATATATATATATATATATATATATATATATATATATATATATATATATAATGTACACACAGGCATACAGATGTGTAGTGTAATATGCTTTTACCATTGTTGTTTGTAGAGAGCAATGGCGATTCATGGCATTTTAAAGTGGTGAGGCATTAACACCTGTCCCAAATTGGAGTCAAGGAGCAAGACCAACTCTTCCAAATGTGGCTTAGGAGCTTCTTCCCCCACCCAAAAATAACATTTTGAAAAACTGGCAAGAAAATGGTGCTTTCTACTTTTGAAGGGGTGCTGTTCAAATATTAATTTACTCAGGAATGTACATCCAAAGCCCAATATTATACATTATGAGTAGTTTTTTACATGCTGTGAGTAATGTTTTTCCTACCTTCAAACAATGCCTGACGGGCCACAGGATTCATGCTTCTTATGTTGGCATGTTTTCTGTCATAAGGCCCATCACACTCATTGAAAGGCAGCTAATTAAAAAGGGTATAGTTTAAAAAGGCAATGTACAGTTCATATTGCCGCCACAAAAGATGTAAGCATTCTAAGTAGGCAAGCTGCAGTTTTGCATGTCCTTTAAGGCGTGGCAATATAGTGAATTTTGTCGGTAACCTATTTTGTGAGCAGATTAGTGTAATCATGGCTCGTAAGCCTGTCAGTGATTGTGAAATGACAGGCATGCTGATAAATGGAGATGCATAGCAATTTGCATTGCTGTTTCCACTGTCTAGGAAGAGTTGTGACCACAAAACATGTTCTCCCCGAATTCAAAGCAAGTCTGAAGGTTTTGAACATATTTAAAAGTTTGCCCAAGTAAAAGTTATGTTCAAAGTGCCACTAGCAGTAGCCCCCTTCACACCCTCACGCACTATACACCTCCAACCGTCTGGTTGGGAGTGCAGCATAAATACCTGTTTGGAACAGACTGCCACTTTTCGCCAGAAGTGACTATACTGAATGTAATATCAATCAATCAGAGGGAGTTGTAGAGCGCGGCATGTCACTCCCGGGGTCTCCAGGCGCTGGGGTTCTGTGAGCCTTGGGCACAGGCTTGTGGCGGTCAAAGAGCCAGGTCTTGAGCTGTTTCCTGAAGACCTTCAGAGATGGGGACGTGCGCAGGTGGAGGAGGAGGTCGTTTCAAGACTTGGCGGCGAGGTAGGAGAAGGAGCAACCTCAGCAGCGGCTACAACAGATGCAGGGGATGTGGGTCAAGGCGAGGGAGGAGGATCGGAGCTCTCTGGTCGGTTTGTGGAATGTCAGGCGGTAGTTGACGTAGGCGTGTCCGGACTTGTGGAGAGCTCTGTAGGCGTGTGTGAATAGTTTGAAGAGGCATCTTTCCACGTTTCTTTTACTTCATTACATTCAGAACAACGATGATCCTTAAATGCAGCTGACCGTTCATTACTAGTGGCTTAAAGTGTCAGCTGCATGAGCATTGGCATCTCTAGAAGTGTTTTTTATGTTGGACACAGAAGGGGCCACAGCTAAAACGGGTGGGGCCACCTACAATGGACAGTCGCGCATGAAGATTTGTGCATAGGTTTAAAGCATTTTAAGCAGACTATGCATAACAATATTAAAATCTAATAAGGTCTGTGGAAGAGGTAATGGTCTTCAGAGTGTCTCAATTACTTCTTTCTCGCCTTCACACCACTTTCTTCTGTGGTCTCTCGGTTAGACACTTGCACCCTTTTTCTCTTCATAGCTTTCTGAAACGCTTCGTCTGCCTATCTCACAACTCACTTCACCACCCACCCAAGCACCAACATTGCACCCACTCACTTGTAAGCACTGCATTTTGCCCTGTCAATGTTTTGACAGCTGTGTAGCCCTTCACACACTTTCACATAGAAGCACGATTGAGAGCTAAGGGGCTCAGGCCGAACGCAGTTCAAATTTCTCACAGTGCCCATCAGTGGGTCATAAAGGGGTTCTGAGAGCATGCTCATCCAATCCTTAGCCTCTCTGCAGAGTGCACAGAACAATGGTTAGGTGTGACAGTTGTAATTGTGGCCAGTTATAAACACCCACCAACAACCCGAAGTCAAACAGATGCACAAAGGTGACAATTTTCACAGTACGCATTTTACATGAGTAATATGTCTCAGGAAAAACTGCAGAGACATAACATCCTGATAAAAGCAAATACACTTAGGAAAATCAAGAGTAAGTAAAACACAAAATGTAAACAGGAACAACATTGCTGTACCCAAACTGAGAGACAGTGTGCCTCCTGCAACTGTCGTCCTGTCCTGGGGAACAAAGGGGGACAGGACGCATACAGTTTTGGCGCCATGCCCACTTGGCACCCTTCTAGCTATGCCACTATGCTATGCACTTCCCCTGATGTCTTGCTCGGTTTTCCAGTGCCGAGCAGAGTGTGAGGTACATTTGTGACTGCACCTACTTTTCATCTCAAAATAAGCTGTACTTTGAAATATGGGAAACGTATATTGTGAGAAGCTGGCCTGGTATATGATGTCCACTAATGTAAGTGGGCACCTTGCACCAGTCCAGACAACCATTATGGTGATTTAAGAAGTCTTAGACAACCTTATAAATCTCTCTAAGTGGTAGCTGTGGAGAGCAGCCTTCAGGCTTAGTCCAGAAGGAGTGTAAAGCAGCTTGTTTTACCAGAATGCAATCTTATAGTATAGATTAAATGAAAAGAACCACACCAAGTATTTATAAAAATATTTATTATATAATACTCTCTAGTACGTTCCAATATCTCCAACACAGAGATAAACACAATGCACACAATAAATAGCACGAAATACATTGTGGCCCCAGGGGGGGACCAAACCATATACTAAGAAAGTGGTATAAGAACCACGACTCGAGTCAAGACCGTTTCGAGAGGACGTAGAAGTGCTGGGACCCCAAGGAACCACCCAAGGTGAGTAGATTGGGACCCCAAGGAGAGCGTGTGAAGTGTGGAAACACGACTGCGTGCTCCGTGCAACTCTATGTGCAAGTCGTAGTTGGATTTTTAAAGATTAAGGACCCTTCCCAGTGGACCCTGAAGAAACCCAGTGGAAGACAGAAGGTTTGAGAGCCACCCCACCCGTGGATACCCTAGTACCCACGTTACCTACACAAGGGAAGCCGGGTGCATACGTGTGAAGTGGTATCGGAAACCGCTGTCGAACCCAATGGAGGACTTCAGGAAAGTGCCACTGTTTAAGAAGGAGAAAGTGTCTGGTGGAATCCAAGGATGGATTCTAGATGAGAGGTACCTGCAAGCAGAGGGGACAGAGGCTGTCACTCAGGGGTGAGCAGGAGACTTGGAAGACGAATGCCCTCCGATGTCAGATGTTGCAGGATGGATGACGATGACCTTGACTCTGCAGCTGTGAGGACCAGGCGACACTGAGAAGGACCAGGAGCCCTGCACAAGCTGTCCCACGAATATGTTGAGTGCTGAGGGGTCGGTGTCTGGCGGGAGCACCAACAAGCCTTGGCAAAGGCAAGCAACGCAGGAATCAAAGAAGGAGCAATGTCGGGACCTGCAAGGTCCAGGGGACTCACCAAAGGCAGGGGAGTCAGGGTAGGCCCGAGCAATCAGGTGAGCCCAAAAGAAACGTGTGACCCTCAAGTGGATCCACAGGCCGGAGGCACTGGAGTCGCGAGAGGACCTCTAGCAGCTCACCAAAAGTTGCAGGCCACGATGCACACGATGCGTGTGGCTGAAGATTCTGGTCACTGGAGGTGCTCGAGGTTGGGGCTACTTGGAGCCTGAAGATCTTCTTGCATAGGAGCCAACAAGCCTGTGCAACTTCAAGTTGGACGCAGTGCACAGGGGTTCGGTTATTGCAACCCCCACGAGGGATACTGGCCTCAAACTTGGTGAGAGGGCAGGGCAGGCCTAGGGAGCTGTGGAAAACCACCGCCTGTGTTGCAGAGCCCACGGAGTCCGGAGGTGCTCAGGATCTGCCGACTGGTCGACTTAGTTGCGGTGCCTACGAATGCAGGGGTGTGACTCCTTCACTCCAAGGGAGATTTCTTCAGGTGTCTTTGATGCTTCACAGGCCTTGGAAAGTTCCTGTATGATGCACAAGCACAGACGATGCAGCAGACTGGAAGGGAGACGAAGTCAGGCCCAAACAAAGTCCTGCGAAGTCCAGAGTGCCCAGACGGTAGAAGTACAGTGGTGTCTGATCTTAATCTTATCCCACGACAAATCTAGGGATCTACACCCAGGTAAGCCCTTAAGTACCCTAGGGAAAGGGTTGGGAAGAATCAGGGGACCCTCCCAGGGGAGGGTCTGGACAGGGGGGAAGCTACTTCCATGTCCTTTGTCCAGTTTCACGCCAGAGTGGGAGCCAACGGCTCCCAGGACTGGTTTGAACTGGACTATGCACAGGGACACCAAATGTGCCCCTCATGCAGACTGAGTGGTGCTGGCAAGCGCACCCACTCCATCCCAATACACTAAATCCTGTCTGGTAGGTGCTCACACCTCCCTGTGACAGGATACCTATTGATCTGCCTTCCCCTGCTCGAACTTGGCTCAGCAGCAGGAGGGCAGAATCGTGTCTCTGGGCGGCAGCAACCATTTTGTGCAGTCCGGGTCAAGAAGGCTGGTACCGGGAGCACTGAGAGCCTAACGGAGGGCTCTTCCAGTGCTTGGAATCATACCTCCCACACCGTTTACGGTGTGGGGGTATGATTCCAACATGTTTGATACCAAATATGATAGGATTCGTTGCAGCCGTTTTCAAGATGGTCATTGCGTAATTTCCCGGTGCCCCTCTATATAGTATATGGCTGCTTCACTGACAACCCACCCTACATTAAGAGGGTGAAGACGCATCTCCCCCCTGCCCCTTGGTTTACTGATAAATTAAAAACTGAGAAAACAAAATGTAAAAATATGGAAAGACGCTGGAGGAGAGACTATGCACCAGATTCCAAACTCGCCTACGTACGAGCTAAGAGATTATCACTCCCTCTGTAGGGCAGCCCGTGCTGACTATGTCTCCTCCACCATCATTGGCGCACAGAAATGCTCTAAAACACTGTTTAAAATGGTGAAGGAATTATCAGGCTCTGGAACCCAGCCCGTTCCTCCTAGCCTGAATGAAGGGCAATGTGTGGACCTCGCGCAATTTTTCAATAACAAAGTGGAAATAATATACTCAACACTGAATGGCAACGGAGTAGTCAATTCTATTTCATTGCCATCTAACAACCTTCAAGAAGTCGGTACGCTTCAATGTAAAGACACTTGCCATACAGAACCTGCTAATAAGCTGGAATCTTGGTCACCATTAGACATTACGGCCCTCAGACAGTACCTAGGTAGCATTAAATCAGGCTCCCCCTGCGGTCTCCTTCCTATATCAGTTCTACGGCAGCTTGAACTGCCTTCTCTTACAATAATGATGGAGCTTCTTAATTCCTCCTTAAAGGAGGCCACCGTTCCTTCTGATTGGAAGCATGCAATGGTCCTCCCTTTATTGAAGAAGGCTAATGCCGACCCCACTCTTTCCTCGAATTATCGGCCTATTTCCTTGCTTCCAGCACTTTCCAAGGTCCTGGAAAAGCATATTAATGGGCAGCTATCTAACTTCGTTGAAACTCAAAAATTTCTCCATCCATCACAATCTGGTTTTAGAGCTGGCTTCTCAACTGAAACCACTCTTCTCGGCGTCACTGAAATGTTACGCCTTCGTTTGGACGCCGGAGACACGGTGGCCCTTATTTTACTCGATCTAAGCGCGGCCTTTGACACGGTGTCTCACGCCGTGCTAATAAGGGCCCTACAGTCTCTGGGGATTGCAGATGTGGCACTCAGATGGCTAATTTATTTTCTTACCGACCGCACGTTTCAGGTCTTCTCTTCTGTAGCCACCTCCAGTGTCCACTCCTCTCCCTATGGGGTTCCTCAGGGGTCTATTCTTAGTCCCCTGTTATTTAACATCTATGTCAAACCCCTGGCAATGATTGCAGAGGACGCTGGGCTGTCCTTATTTTCTTACGCCGATGACACCCAGATTATTTTCTCTTTCTCTGCGGGGAATGAGTCGGAACCATCTGTTCTGCGGGCTGGGCTGAGCAAAATTGCATCCTGGATGCAGGCCAACTTTCTTAAACTTAATGGTGATAAAACTGAGGTCCTTATCTTGGGAAAAAACAAAGATCTTTGGGGACCTCATCATTGGCCGGCAGAAATGGGTGCTTTGCCTCGCCCCTCGCACCATGTCCGCAACCTTGGCTTTATCATTGACGACTCACTATCTATGCGTCAACAAGCCGTGAAGGTGGCTGCAACTTGCTTCACCATCCTGAAATGGTTGAAGAAAATTGTATGGATGCTGCCCAGCTCCACTCAGAGAACCGTAGTCCAGGCACTGGTAACATCTAGACTGGACTACGGTAACATTCTCTATTTAGGAGCCAATAAAGATGTGACACGCAAGCTGCAGCTGGTGCAGAATTCTGCGGCAAGATTGCTTTGCCAAGTTCCTAGAGCGGCCTCCATCTCGGGTTCCTTGAGTGACCTCCACTGGCTCAAAGTCGAGAGCCGGATAAGTTTAAAGCGCTGAGCTATATGTTCAGGGTCAAGCAGGGTACGGCTCCTCAGTATCTGCAAAAACTAGTCAAACCCTATCTGCCCGCACGCTCCACCACTCAGGCAAAATTTATGGTGCCGAGGATTAGACTGTCCCGTATGGGCGGTCGTTCCTTTGTATACCTAGGCCCCTCTTTGTGGAATGCTCTTCCTCTATCACTCCGGAGTGAAACCATTTACACGCGCTTTCGTAAAACGCTCAAAACCTGGTTGTTCAATCAGTAGTTTCTTTTCTTGTTCCTTCTCTGGCTGGCGCCGGAAAACCCTTTTGGGTAGCTGTTGTGCCTGATATAAATTTAAAAATAATAATAATAATAATAATAACCCGGGAGAATGGACTCCATAGGCTGCATTTATGTGTCTTCTTTTTGATGTAAGATTATGTTCAAATTCTTGAGCCTCAAGGAAATTCTGTCTTCTTGAGACACTAGAAAATGTATTTGTCACTACAGAAAAAACAGATCCAGGAGACAAAACATAATTTGCTAATATCTTTGTGCAAATGTATATAAAGTACATCAGTTTTATTCCCAACACAGTAAGTCGTCTTTGATGGCCACCTCATCTCATTTTGGTGTTTTGAACTCTGGTCAAATTAACGACTAGTAGATCCTCAGCGTGAGAAGTACCAGATCATGATGCGCAGTGCATTTCTGCTTTCATGCATTGTTAATGTTAACACTTTATTGACTTTCAAGTAACATTTTATTGACTTTCACGTGAATGTGGGAACTGCGCTTTGGTTACGCAAATTCTCCCTGCAACTGACTAATGCCACATGCACTAATTGCAGTTAGCGGCACAATATATGCATGTGTTGTGAATGTGAAAGAGCAAATTCAATGATTACAAAATATGGCTAATCACTTATAAATGATTTGCCATATTTGGTAATATCTTGTAAGTGATTGTCTGTTGTCACTCCCCACCACTTCAGCGCTTTGTTTCACACACTGTTTGTGTGCAGAGTGCTTGCGCATGCACTCAGGCCTGCTTACTGTCACTGCCACTCTAGCCATGCCCAGTCCCCTTTTTAGGTCTCGCCTGGCGACGCAGCGCGAAAGCGCTGTCGCTAGCGAGATCTATTGTTACTGACTTGCTTTGGAAGGGAGACAGGAGATGTGCACGCGCAGGACGGACTGGAAATGTGAATGCGCCCGTGAACACGCGCCAGCATACACTGCGAGGCGTTAGTTAACCTTCACTGTAGAAGATCTGCACGTGTACGCGAAAGCGCTGTCGCTAGTAGGGCTCTAATAGTTCATTTACATGCAACAATCTATGGCGTGTTGCAATTAACATACACCGGCAAACTAATCTCCCATCCATAAAACTACAATTCCCCAAAACTCGTACGGCTCCCGGCGTTAGCACAACTCCTGCGCGCTTGCTCCCTCCCTCCCTGTTTCTATCAGTCCCCTTACATTGCAGAACATGAGTAATTTAATTAACCCTTTCCCTGCCGTGGTTTCTATGCCTTGTGTGTCATATTTAGATGCCAAAACTTTTAACACGTCTCTAATACTACGAGTGATGCATTAATGAAACTGAAGATGTGCTAAACTCCTCTCACCTCCGAGGCCCATGCTCGCCACTTATTGTGAACGATTTCATCACGAGACGTTTGTTTCAATTCCCCGTGGCTCACCACACAACTTCTCGCTGCACCGAGATCTGTCCCCTTTGCTGCAGCCGGGGCCACTGCGTCTCAAGCCTCGACCCCAGCCACCACCAGCGCCGGATGGCCTCTGGCGCGCGCGCCCTCACCCGCAGGGTCCCTCGCGCTCACTCCGCACACCCGCAGCCGCTTGTGGGGGGTGCGCGCGCTCACCTGCGCCCTCCTGAGACTCCTGGGCTCGCGCTGGCTGCTCGCGCGCCCCTCGGACCGGGCGCCGGGGCAGTCTGTGGCGCACTTTCGTCCTCCGCGTCAGTCCTCTTCTCAGCCAGCAAAAGCCCCGTAACTTCCCCCTTTCAGCCCGTCGGCCAGTTATTGGCGGCTCGCAAAGAGCAACCAAGTCTCCCTGGTGTAGTAAAAGAAGGACAACACCACCTCTCGGACCTTCGGCGACGACGGGATTTCAACATCAGGAATTTCTCTTTTTTTTTTTTTCACGGTCCTCTTCTACTTTTGCTTTTGGTCCAGGGGCTTCCGCCATAAGAATGTGCCTGGCTTCCTCTTCAGAAAATGGACCCGCCTTTTTCTTCTTAAAAGGTCCCTAGCGCGTTTAGTTCGAATCCCTTTATTGTCGCCTCCAGGGGTATGTCACAATGTAACCCCTGCACCCTCTGTAACATGCTTTATAAATGGAAAGTGCAAATTACAAGATAGTGCCATGTTAACAGAAATACAATTCAAAGTGTTCGTGATGTGCAAGAACGTGTATCGTACCTTCTAATATGGCTTGCTGAGTTTGGTAAGTTTTTATTGGTTCCTTCTTTTGTTTATAAACCATGCACCTTTCACCAAGTGAATCTATTTAACAAGCATTTGCAATGCAATAGGTCTCGCATTTACGTGAGTTTGAGCTATTGACATTGCAAATAACAATGCCTTTTATTTTTGTTTCCGTTTTCAAAACATAAATAAAAGGCATTGTCATTTACAATACCAATAGCTTCAAGTCGCGCAAATGCGAGACCTATTGCATTGCAAATGCTTGTTAAGTCAAGCCTAGGCAGCGCGCATGTGCTGTCTGCAAGGCATGCAGTAATTAGTCTATTGGCTTTAAGAACGCCTATATGTTGCAGTTTGTGCTTTGTTGTTCTCGTCTTAAATGCTTTCTTTTTATTGGTGCATTTTCTAAATGTCCTTTCTTTGTGTGCTTAGTTCTCTCCCCGGCGATTTCACTAAGGGAGCATTTTTGTAGGCCATCATGCTATGTTCACGTGCCTTCACGCTTCCTCCTGTTACAGTATGTGATGGCTTCTCCTCCTGTCTGGCATCTGGGCATTGCAGCCTTCCTTAGTGTTGTTTTGGTTGTCCACAGTGGCCGCGAAAACAAAGCAAGCATTATATGCTACCTCCTGTTACAGCGTGTGATGGCCCCTCCTCCGGTTTGGTGTGTGGGCATTTTGCTGAAAGCTTTGCGGGGAGCTGAAAGAAAGCATGTTTTTTATTAACCTTATTTATTTGTTTATACATGCGCTGAAATGTTACACACAGTTTTTTAGAGGTCATGTTGGTGCACGAAAATAAAGTACTGGGTTATTTAACACTTGTTTCTAAATTTGCAAACTGAGCGTATTGTTAAATTATTTGGCAAACATTTTCTACGGTGTGACAGTGTTTAATTTGGTGGTCGCGTTTGTGCGTACAATTAATTATAAATTCCCATGGTGAAAAGTGCCTTGCTGGTTTATAAAAGGCGGCGTGCCTTTTTAGATTATTTAGTATCTTCGATCGGAAACAGTTTATTAGGAACCGAGCATTTAGGCATTTTGCTACGCATTTTTGTTTCACAAATGCGAAAATAAAACATAATTATGTCAAGGTTGCGTTTGTGTATTACAATAGTGCACTTTTTACTAGTTAGATAGGGTTAGATGATGCTTCATTACAAGTAAAAGGTAATCCTGTCCAGGTGTAGCTGCGGTGCTGGATGGGCTGCGTTTGCGGAGAAACTGCATTTCAAAGGACCTGGCATCAGCGGCACAGAGGCTGTTATTGCTGTGCACCATTTTCTAAGCTATTGTTTATTTTAGGGAAAAAATACCAATTTTAATAAAGCCTTCTTAATACGGCATTGGAAGGATTCGTTTTTTTAGTAAGTTTATGTGGGTTCAATATTTACTAAAGTTCGTAGTTACTATTTATAAATTAGTGAATTATTTATAGAAAAAGAGCACTTATTCAACGTGTACAGCAGTAGCTGCGGGGCTGTAGGGTCCGTGTTGGCGCCAAAAACAAAGCAAGCATTATATATTTACTTTTAAAAACAGTTGTTTCCAGTCTAAAGAAAAGCAGTGAGGCTTTCTTTTTCATTCTTACGTCCATCTGAAAGTTTTGAAAGTGCTTCACTGCCATTAGAAAGACGGCGTGTCTTTATATTTAATGTATCTATTTTCTTTGGGAACTGCTTCATTATATAAGAAACGGAGTCTGTTGGATAAAAGGTGCTTCCTTGTATCTAAAAGGCGGCGTGCCTTTTTAGTTTATTTCGTATTTGTAATCAGAAAAGGTTTATTAGGGACGGAGTGTCTAGGCATATTGTTTCGCATTTTTGTTGCACAAATACGAAAATAATATATATAATTATGTCAAAGGCGTGCTTGTGAATTACAATAGCAAAAGTGTCTTGCTTCGCCTTTCAGATAATACAGAATCTCCCACACGGTGGCTCAAACACGGCGAAGCAGGAGACATAAAACACCTAGAAAAGAGTTTTATGTTACAAATTGCAAAGAGACTCTTTTTAGAATAAGGCTTGGGGTTTTTATTTATGCAATGCTCTCTAACAGAAAGACTTTCCCAGATGCCAAAATGAATCCCATTCAAATACACATAGAGATATATATATATATATTCATATGCAAGCAATAATAACACACTTGATAGATGCAACAGTTGAATGCATGGATAATACTAATGAATAAACAAGCAGCAAATAATATGAGATAAAACTCAAGTAAAAAAATATGGGACGTCCTGCAAGAGATAAGAAAGATATATACACTGAATACTTCATACTATTACTTTGGATGTGCACTCTGACTCATTTACACATCACAAAGAAAACACCTCAAATGATCAAAGCCACTGGCCACACATCACAATGGCAATAATCAAAACTCAACACTTCACCTGGTGCAAACACTGCATCTTAGCCCACTCCTGACCAGGGGATTCAACAGCCGGGGATAAGATCCTCCGCAACCAGGGTTCCGCTGTACCGAAGTAGACGCGTCCGTCCCCATTCGGATTCCAAAATCCCGGTTTCTAAGTCAACAACCCTCAGCTTTATAATCTCAAAACACACACCAGAAGGTTCGAGAGTCTTCCTCCCTGCACAAGGAAACTTACTGGGACTGGCCAGCTTCCAAGCAAGCATTCCAGGGCAGAAAGGAGTTCCCACGTTACCTCTACATTCTCGCATGTTCCAGCCTTTATCTTGACGAAGCTCACGAAAGCCTTCCTGGGCCTTGAACGTAATTAACCCAAACAACTTGCGAGCCTGGCTGTGCGCACAGAAAACACCTCAAGCAAGGCAGAGTCAGAATTCAGGATGACATGAGGCCATGTCAAAGCCAATAGTAAGAAATCAATAATACTTCCTAGGGTACAACACAGTGCACATTTGTGCACCACTGCTTATAGCATCACATACTATGTCTCTCAATGTACAACACAGTGCACATTTGTGCACCACTGCTCATAACACTGCACTTCGAGACCAAAAAGTACATTCCACACCGCTCTCTCTCTCACATGCTTTCAAATGCACATCCCACACGTTCTGTTCTTGGCAAGGCTGTTCTACTCAGTGACAGCTCCCACTGAAAGACTGCAAGATTGCAAGAAAGAAACTTTTAAGAGAAACAAGGCATATGCAGGACGTCGTACATTCAGGCTAGGATGGATTTCACCCCTCATCAGCCAGTATAACTTGAATCCAGTGGCACAGTGAGCCTGGGACCAACGTCTGGGCGTACCCGGCGCACTTAGGGCGAGAAAGCAAAAGACACACAATTGATGGATGGAATGCAGAACAAATCAAAACATTCACCCCCAGTCAAGAGATCTGGGTTAAATCCATCATTCTTTCGCTCACCATGCCACCCCAGTTTAGACCTGGATATATGCAAATATGCAAAGCTATCCTGGCTGATGAGGGGTGAAACCCAAAACCGGTCCTAGGATGCTTATTTCCGGTCCAGGGAGGACCAGGCTTGGCAATTTGGGCTGGACTGTTCCCATGAGGCACAGGGTCAAGACTGATTTGCATATGGCCAGGTCTAAACTGGGGTGGCATGGCGAGCAAAAGAATGATGGATTTAACCCAGATCTCTTGACTGGGGGTGAATGTTTTGATTTGTTCTGAATTGCTGAATGCTAGTATCTAAAAAACGGCGTGCCTTTTCAGTTTATTTCCTATTTGTAATCAGAAAAGATTTATTAGGAACGGACGTCTAGGCATATTGTGTTCCATTTTAGTTGCACAAATGCAAAAAAAATACATATATATCTATTTTCTTTGGGAACTGTTTCATTAGATGAGAAATGGATCCTGTTGGGTGAAAGGTGCTTCGCTAGTATCTAAAAGGTGGTGTGCCTTTTTAGTTTATTTCCTATTTGTAATCAGAAAAGGTTTATTAGGGACGTAGCGTCTAGGCACATTGTTTCCCATTTTGTTGCACAAATACTAAAATATATAATTGTATCAAAGGCACACTTGTGCATTACAGTAGTGCACTTTTTACTATTTACATACGGTTAATAAAATGCTTTATATTAAATAGAAGATAATCCTGTCCACGCGTAGCTGTGGACACCACTGGCCATGCCCATTATGGGATACCCTGGGGTGTAAGGGAGGCTAGGACGTCCGCTCGGATCTGCTGCTGGTCAAACTAATGTGGTCAGAAGTATCCCCTGAACGCAAACTTCTTGTCTCAAGCATAATCTGGCTCGTTCTTCGCTGCACACAGTGCTTTTCAACTTCTTCTGCCCTTCCAGCCCAGCTCCGAGGTGTCTAGGCTAACTCAGGAGCTTGCAGCAGCCCCAAACTGTTACCAGTATGAGCTCTATCGCTAATAATATATATCGACATCTCCAGTTTAAAATTTACACTTTTACATTATGTTTGCATTTTAGGACGCATTGCTGCGTTTTGATTACATATTTATCAAATGAAACATTAAATAAATGGCTTTATTAAGTACATGTGTACAGTACACAATTTCTATATTGCATACAACAACGCATTGATACATTTGTACAAACATTTTTTAAAAATACAACATTCTAACTTGCGTGTAGGCTACCTAATTAATAGGTTGCCATTGTATTACGCGTTGCAACATTTTGTCAATGCAGTTTATTATACTAACATTGGGGACGTAATCTGCGGAAAACAAGGCGGAAAATCAATCCATACTTTCTACTCTGCCTATACAATATCTTAATTGTAGCCATACTGGCATATGGGAAAATTTTATAAATATAGGCAGTGCTCCTAGCTGCTTTTGTGGGCCCAGTGGTAATTCCATTAGTCTAAGTCCGCTACACTGCTGCTAGCTGCTTCTCCGGACCTGTCGGTAATTCCTCATTATAAGACCTCTAGGCAGTTGTGCTAGCTGCTTATCTGATCCTAGTGGTAATTCCTCGATTTTATTCCTCTAGACAGTGCTGCAGCTTCTTCTCTGGTCCCTGTGGTAATTCCTTATTTTTAGTCCTCTAGGCAGTGCTGCTACCTGCTTCTCTGGCCCAGTGGGTAAGTCCTCATTCTAAATCCTCTAAATAGTGCTGCTAGCTGCTTCTTTGGCCTTTGCAGTAATTCCTTATTCTAAGTCCTCTACACTGCTGCTAGCTACTTCTCTGGTCTTGTCGGTAATTCCCCATTATAAGTCCTCCAGGCAATGGTGCTAGCTGCTTCTTTTTGTCCCAGTGGTAATTCCTCATTTTTATTCCTATAGCCACTGCTGCAGCTGCTTCTCTGGTCCCAGTGGTAAGTCCTCTAAGCAGTGCTTCTAGCTGCTTCGGCTGTCCCATCGGTAATTCCTCATTTTTACTCCTCTAGACAGTGCTCATAGCTGTTTCTTTCATCCCGTAGGTAATTCCTCATTCCAAGTCCTATAGGCAGTGGTGCAAGCTGCTTCTCTGGTGCCAGTGGTAATTCCACATTTTCGGTCCTGTAAACAGTGCTTCAGCTGCTTCTCTGGTCCAAATTGTAATTTCTCATTCTTAGTCCTCTAGTCATAGCTTCCAGCTGCTTCTCTGGTCCCATCAGTAATCCCTCATTCTAAGTCCTCAGCATCACTCAGCAACACCTCAGCAACACCTCAGCAACACCTCAGCAACACCTCAGCAACACCTCAGCAACACCTCAGCACCACCTCAGCACCACCTCAGCACCACCTCAGCACCACCTCAGCACCACCTCAGCACCACCTCAGCACCACTCAGCACCACCTCAGCATCAGCACAGCATCACCTCAACATCAGCACAGCACCATCTCAACATCAGCACAACACCATATCAACATCATCACAGCTCCACCTCCTCAGTGCACCACCACCAGTGCGACCGGACCAAAGGTTCTTGTTTCTTGGGAGCTCTGCATGTTTCCAAATAACTCAACCTTTTCCACAAAACTTAAAAAAGAGTCAAAATTGCCAGGGGTGGTTTGGGTTCCCAGACTAGCCCTGGTATTAGGCTATAAAAAGTATTGTCAGGAGGGGGTCCTTACGCCTAAAAAAGTTTGACAGGGGGGTCTCGGCATCAAAAAGTTTGAAGACCTCTGTATTAATGTCAAAGATTCTACATGTCAATGCACATATTTTAATTTTGAAGAGTCTTTGCTATGTAAATCATTCAACAAATATCAGGTCAAATACGACAAACATTTTAAGGCCTCGGCTCTTGGACGGGATCTAAAACATGAGCCAGGTACTTGGCTCGGCTCTCCCACCTGCATTTATTCCTCATCACAAAGTAAACACCTGGATGTCCTCAGCATCAGCATCAGCACTACGCCACCTCAGAACGAGCGCAGCACTACCTCAGCACTAGCGCAGCACCACCTCAACATCAGCACAGCACCACCTTCTCGCATCAGTGCACCACCACCAGCGTAGCCCCACCTCAGCATCAGCGGACCCCCACCTCGGCATCAGCGGACCCCCACCTCGGCATCAGCGGACCCCCACCTCGGCATCAGTGCAGCACCACCTCCGCATCAGCACAGCACCATCTCCGCATCAGCACAGCACCAAGTCAGCATCACTAAATACCACCTGAACACCACTGTATCACCACCGCCTCAGCACCACAGTACCACCTCAGCACCACCTCACTCTGCCCTCAGAATATAGCATCTGTTGATTCTACCCTAATGTCCATCCGCTGCTCGTGTTGTAATTCAGATACTATTGCACATCGTCCACCCTCCCATTGTTTATGTCCCTCCCACAACCATAAAAAAATATATAACAAACCAGCAGTACAACTGGTAAAAAAAAGTTGCCAGCATTGCAAGGACAAGAAAAATAGAAGAGATTTTTTATATTAATTATTTTTTTATACGGTTGTTCAGTTGTACATAATGTCTTCTTGGTTATATATAAGGTAACAAAAATGCTTATAAGACTTTTTATTATAACTTTTCAACATGCTGCATAGCAGCCACAATGCTCTACAACATAGCTTATAAATGTTGCTAAAGCCAAGGTAGCCAAGGTAGTTCTGGCTAAACACTTATAAGGTCCCAAAGGCGATACCTATTGGCTATGCCAATGCTTGTTACAATAAATGTGTAGCAGAGAGCGGCATCAGGATTGGCTGGGTGCTGCAAGCCAGCCCTCCAAAAGAGACCAGGGGGCTGTGGTGTTTTCTCCCTCCCCTCAATCCAACACAGCACAGATTGTTAGAAGCGACTTTAAAGTGCGCATGTCTGGATGTTCAACAACAGTGACTTGGATAGCCACATGTGCTTTTTAAATCATGGCGTCAGAGGAGGGAGAGGTTGTGGCGTAATGGTGGTGGGAAGGGGCCATGACTCACAAAAGGCAAAGCCTCCGGTGGGTAAGGATTCACCTACCCTCTCTCCGCAAGTGTAATAAATAGCATATTATACTCTGCCTATTTGTGTTTATGGTTAATGTTTTATGGATGGGTGTATACAGTCTGCAGAGTAAGAAGGCTTGGTTGAGGTTTTGTGGGTGGGAAAGTAGTGACAGAGCTGCAGGTGGAAGAGTGGGTGTGAAGGTAAAAGGTGGAAACTGTTTTAGGACATCCAGGTGTTTACTTTGTGATGAGGAATAAATGCAGGTGGGAGAGCCGAGCCAAGTACCTGGCTCATGTTTTAGATCCCGTCCAAGAGCCGAGGCCTTAAAATGTTTGTCGTATTTGACCTGATATTTGTTGAATGATTTACATAGCAAAGTCTCTTCAAAATTAAAATATGTGCATTGACATGTAGAATCTTTGACATTAATACAGAGGTCTTCAAACTTTTTGATGCCGAGACCCCCCTGTCAAACTTTTTTAGGCGTAAGGACCCCCTCCTGACAATACTTTTTATAGCCTAATACCAGGGCTAGTCTGGGAACCCAAACCACCCCTGGCAATTTTGACTCTTTTTTAAGTTTTGTGGAAAAGGTTGAGTTATTTGGAAACATGCAGAGCTCCCAAGAAACAAGAACCTTTGGTCCGGTCGCACATACTGGTTCTTTACAATTGTACTTACACTTGACTCTAACCCATCCCCATGCCTAATATTGGCTCTTCCCAAACAGTCTAGCCTACCTCCTTTGTTTACCATCAACTCCCCCCAAAATGTTATAAATAAAACACTCTTATTCTTCCAACATATTTTTCACCACAATTTCTTTTCCATCCTCCCTGCCCTAGCCCAGGCTTTCTCTATTTCTTGATTGTTACGCGCCTTCAACACCTCGGAGCGCATATTTGCATTCCTTTCAGGCAAAACCTTGTTTAGCTGTCTGACCGGCTTCGGTTTCACATCACAGGACACTCCCTAAATAACTCTCCAGCTGAAGCATTTTAACTATCGATTAACCGTTTGGAAACGGTTGTCTTTTTCCAGATATCACGACTCCACGTCCTCCTTGGGGTTCTTGTTCCACAGATTGAAGACCTCTGCATTAATACATCACATCATAGTACTGCACTGAGAAGTACTTATTAAAAGTGAAAGTTTTTAACCATAAGCCTTTAGTGAATTAAGATGCAAGATATTTGTCATGTAAACCCTGTACATGGCCCAGATTATTATAGAGCAACATTATAGTCTATTAAATCAAACACAATAGGTGTTTGTACAGCTGGTATTCTGGACGCACATATTTGAAAGAGTTTTCATACGCTAAAATGAAGGAAAAGGAGTTTTGGTGAAATAAAATACGTGCCTAAGATCACGCAATTTAAGTGGGTAAGCTACGATCTGTTTGCTGGTTTCACTTTGTACAAATTAGCCACTAAATGGGTATATAAATGTCTTTACTTTTGGTGTGAATGCTTTGTTTTTACCTCTGTGCATTTGTTTGCAGTTTTTATTTAGAACAAACTCCACCAGAAGGTATGTGAGTGCTTTACCTGAGCACCAGTTACATTACACAAGGTGGCATTCATATTTTAAAGGCATTCGGGTATTAAGTGATTTGCCCAGCATAACAGGATGTTGAGCTGACGCCGAGCCTCGAATCTGGTTTTCCCATTCCAAACTCGGCAGCTCTGGCCGTAAGGCCACATACAGAGTAGAGGGAGGGTGGCAGGCAGAATGAATTTGAAAGCTCGACTCGCTATGGGCTCGAGGTTGCAACAGGACCTCGTGCTGAGCCAGGCTTCAGGACTGAGCCTGGCTTGAGCTTTCAGTGGCTCACCCACCTCTAGAAATAAAATGAGCTTTGTTAAAAATACATCATAAAAGCCTTGTCCTCCTTGCCTCAGACGTCGAGAGAAGGGACTGGATTTCAGTTGTTCTGCTTCTTGACTTGAGTTGATGCTTTCACTCTGATTTCAGTGCATCACATCCGACCTATTAGTCCTCTTACCTTTACTTTGACAAACATTATCAATTTCTTTACTACATAAAACATTAACCTTTTTCTTCATCATTAATTATTTCAGGCCTGTCACATAAAAGGCAACCCCATGGTATTTTCTGTTCAGACCTTTTTTGGTTTGGCCTAGAGACTCCCTTAGCTGTCTTGTCAGTCTTCTGTTTTCTTTAAAAAATAATACAAAAAATACATACATGCGTATATTATACAGAGTGGTACTCTTGGTCAGCCCGCTCCATTCATTGGTCTCTTCAAGTATCATACACATTTTACTTCCTCCCACCGCAGCCTACAGCATGGGGAAGTAAGTCGGCCCACTTCAGCCATTGGCTATCTTCACTGTGTGTGACAATATTTTTCTCTTGCACATGTGCTTATCTGCATATAAAATAGGAAATTCAATGCGAGGGCTGGTAGCTAATCTCTGCTTTAATTTCATTTTTATTTTTGTGATGTGTTATTTTTCACTTGCATGACTTAACGCATATCCTGCAACTTTAGACTTTTTCCCATTTTTTTTACTTTTTATTACTTATGTATTACTGGTACACTTTTACTATCTATTGCATATGTTTGTGAAAAGAATGAAAACTATTGCAGGCTTGCCAAGGCCTAACCTGTTGCCTTTACTATTGTTTTTTCAAGTAGAGACTTTTCCTGTAATGCTCCTCCTTTATAGCATCGTCAGACCTGAAGCTGCCCACTGACCCAAACGTCTTTGAACTTTATACATGATAAAGGGAACGTGAAACCTTGCCATTCTTGTGTGTGAGGGGCATTTAATTTCCATCTTCAGGTTCTGCAAAAACAAATGACAAATCTTACATTTTGCATGGACTTAAACATCTGTCAGTTGCGGAAAACTTGTCCTTTGGGTCAAATTCCATAAACAAAGTTCTTGTCTTAATTTTGCAGGATTTCATTCATGCAAAGGTAACTTTTCAAAACTTTGCGAGTGGTGCATTGTTTTGAAGGAAACACCACAAAGTTTGCAAAGGGAAATCTTCATAATTTCACGCGTCTAGCTTCAATACTGGGGGTGGGATTAGAATCATTGATCTCTAGAGTCACCTGCGTTTTATGTGTCTTCTGTCTGCGTTATCCTTTTCAATCCATCATCTCTGAACCCTAATCTTCCTTGCTGATCATTGAACATAAGTGCTCCTCTTAACACGGATTCACCTTTCATCATTGTTTTAGTTTAGGATAAATATCTTTATGAAACCCAAACTTTGGTAAAAAGGTTTAAAAAAAAAAAAAAAAAAATCATATATATTTACTTTTCCATTGCAAACACTTGCAACATAATGAAGAAAAAATATTTTAAAAAACTTCTCTGTGGTTAGCAGCCTTGTGTTATCACGATTATAGAGAAAAGCAGATTTGGGCAATGTTAGGTTTCATTATGCAACATCCGATTGTGCAGTATCGGAATTACTTATGTGTCATTTCTTCCTTCATTCATTTCGGGTAGGTGCACAGGATTTTTATTTTGTCTGGATCCCCCACTTCACGAATCATCCCTGAACATCCCCTCAGCCTACGACGATGGCCCGCCCGCCCGCCACTAGAGAATACTCTACCATGCGCTGGAAGACCAATAATGAAGCATGACACTCAAGGGGTGTGTGAGGAGGCCATCCTGTTCTTTTATGTAAATATCCCTCTGGTTTTATTTACAGTATCTGGGACACAGAAACCATCCTGAGCTGAGTAATCACTCACTAATGAGGATGACTGGTTCCCATAGTTGAGAGCTGATGACAGGGGCACGTTTGTTTTTTGTGTGTTTGGTTTTCATTTCATCCTTTCCTAAATGTACAATTTATACATATCTGCAGTCTCAAGGTTGTCTGAAGAATAGGTCAGTTTGGTTAAAGCTATGTCCAAGACATTTGATTAATTTTCCATATTGACACTTAGTCCCTGGACTTTGCGTTCTTCTCATTTTGTATCTGCCTCCTGTGCCTTCATCAGAGGCGCTCTAGGTTGTTCCCACTTCAGTGCTATTCACCTTTTGGCCAAGGCAAGGCCAAATAAGACAAGTTTCATTGTTTCCTTTTTTAGGTCTCGCAGACCTAGCGTTGCAGCGCGCATGCGCTGCTCGCTCTGCGAGGCATATTGTAGTAGGGTATGTTTTAGAAGTGGGGTGGAAGCCCCGCCCCTATTTTTCATTGGCTGGCGGCATCGTTTATGGTAAACGCTGGCTTCTGATTGAAAATGAGGCTTCTTCGTTACCGCCCTGTCTCCTTTTAGGACCTCCCATCCGGACTGGATCGTTTACTTGCGGCGTTACAGGGTCTCCTTCATTAGTCAGTAGGCACTATGTTTTTTTCAGTCGCCATTTGGCAAGGGCGGCCGCGTGTTTATTTTTGCATCGCGCTAAAGTGAAAGCGCAATGCAAATATAAACAAGCGGCTGCCTTTGCGCAATGGCGAGAGCTTTTTTTTGTTATTTGCAGCGCGGTCCTCTTTCACTTTAGGGACCGCACTTGTTTATTTAATTAAATTGCCGTTTATTTAATTAATTTGCCCCGCGACTTGCCGCGTGGGCCGCTTTCACTTTTGCGGCCGCACTTGTTTATTTAATTAATTTGCAGCGCGGTCCGCTGACTTTAGCGGCCGCGCTTGGTTTATTTACTTGTTTTACATTATCTTAGGTACTGGTCTGAGAAACATTAAGATGATCGCTCACTGTGTTTCCCGAGATCATTTACCCACGTTTGTTATTTCCCCAAATCAGCATTGCCTCTACGGCAACAGGAGGCTGACATTGTGACTGCCACCTCCCGAGAGCTCACGGGTCACTGTCAGTGGCCCCTACCCGATTGTCAGCCAGACGAAAGATACCCCGAATAACTGCCGTGGTTTTCTTATTTTTCAGGCTCTTCCTACACGCCAGTTCTTAGCTAGCGTGTATGTATGGAGCACAGCAGTAGCATGGTGTATGTATGGACGTTGAACAATCATACAAATTGTAACACGAGTGGGGTTATTTACATGATAACTTGTCCCTGTGCATTGAAATATATAGGGATGACCACAAGAAAAGTTAAACATCGGATTGTAGAACATCGCAGTGCATTTAGATGCAAGAAGTCTAACACTCGCATGACTAAACATTATATTGAAATGGCCCATTCTGAAAATGATTTGTCATGGGTTGTGGTGGATAAACTGAAATATGATGTCAGTATGGGGCCTTTGGAAAGAGTTCTCTTTAGACGTGAACAACGCTGGGTGTTTAGGACCTAGAGCCATGTGCTAGGGTTAAATGAGGATATTCCCTGGGGCTCCATATAAAGATGATATGACTCCCTCACATATTTCTTTAAAATCCCATCTCCTTTTATCTTATCCCTAGAATTACATCATAGATAGTTCCTAATATGAGCAGAGTATACCAACTAAGTTTCAACAGATTAATTAAGTCGCTTTATAACAGTTTTATTCACATGCTCGTATTTTGAATTATTGCGCGAATGTACATAATTGTTTAAATATAAACAAGCAATTACTACCTAGTTAAATCATCACGGGATTATATTCGTGTAATATGAGGTTATGGGTAGTGGAAAGGATCGTAATGACCAGGCTCAAAATTATGACGATATCGGGATTCTGAAAATATACTATGTGAGGTATAGGAACTACAATTCCCTTGAGTATTAGGGCCAGAGGACCAGAGGTTTGCTTCCGAGTTCTGCTTCCGGATCACTACAGTGACATAGTACCAGGAAGGATTTTTTAACCGGGGCTACGTGAACAGGGTTTCCCCCTCGGCCTTGAGACACGGGAGGCAGGCTACGTGTACTAAGGTACGTCATTATGAAAGATGTGATGCGTCCAGCGGCCCGAATTTATTGCTTATGGGAAACGGGTAGGATTAAGAAGATTCTGTAAGTGAAAGAGCTATGGGGGTTTATGGACATCGTGTGAGAGATGGAGGTATAGCACTGATATAGGTACATGACTTATTACAATGTCATATGGATGCCTGCATAGTTATTTTATATGCCGATTGTCATTACATGACTTGTCTGAGAGGGCGATACAAAAATAACGACACTAAGATATTTCACACGATCGATAAAATGAAGGCATAAGATTGACGATAAAGTATGACACACCATTGTAAATATGGACTATCGTAGGGTGTAGGTAGATCAAATCAAGGTAGATACCTACAAAATGAATATATATAAGGTAGACAATTGAGTGAATACACATACTATATTCCAGCTATACAATAGACCAAACACAAATATGGATACAGGAAGGTGTTTTCTATCTATTGAACATAATAAGAGGGCTAGTAATTGGTATGGTGGAGTGTATTATTTAGAGAACTGAGAACTGTATATATTAGAAAGTCCATATAGAACATCACACATGGAATAGACAATGTGAATTTTGATATTGGGAAGCCAGAACTATAGAGTACTCTGAGTGATATATCTAAGAATGTTTATTTTTCGTCATTTAATCACATCTCCCTTATCCTCTGATCTCAGAGACCTGCAGTCAAAGGACCTGTTTGGAGGAGGAGGTACATTAAAAGTACCGTTTTGGTGAGATTATAAAGTGCTTTATTAGCACTTTAATCAATCAATCAATCAATCATGTCACTTATAAAGCGCACTACATACCCGCGAGGGTCTCAAGGCGCTGGGGGAAGAGGGGGGTGGTGCTGCTACTAATCGAAGAGCCAGGTCTTGAGGAGTCTTCTGAAGGCCAGTAGTTCTTGGGTCTGTCGGAGGTTGGTGGGGAGGGTGTTCCAGGTCTTGGCGGCGAGGTGGGAGAAGGATCTGCCGCCGGCGGTCGTTTTCCGGATGCGGGGGACTGTGGCGAGGGCGAGGCTGGTCGAGCGGAGCTGGCGGGTGGGGGTGTAGAAGCTGAGTCGTCTGTTGAGGTAGGCTGGTCCGGAGTTGTGGAGTGCTTTGTGTGCGTGGGTGAGGAGCTTGAAGGTTATCCTCTTGTTGACAGGGAGCCAGTGCAGGTCTCTCAGGTGGGGTGTGATGTGGCTGCGTCGGGGGGATGTCGAGGATAAGACGTGCAGAGGCGTTCTGGATGCGTTGCAGCCGTCTCAGGAGCTTAGCCGTCGTTCCTGCGTAGAGGGCGTTTCCGTAGTCCAGCCTGCTGGTGACGAGGGCCTGGGTGACTGTTTTTCTTGTTTCGGTGGGGATCCACTTGAAGATCCTGCGGAGCATTCGGAGGATGTTGAAGCAGGATGAGGAAACGGCGTTGACCTGCTTAGTCATGGAGAGGGTGGGGTCGAGGATGACCCCTAGGTTGCGTACGTGGTCGGTGGGTGGCGGGGCTGTTCCCAGTGATGTTGGCCACCAGGAGTCGTCCCAGGCTGTAGGGTTGGAACCAAGGATGAGGACCTCCGTCTTGTCCGAGTTCAGCTTCAGGCGGCTGGTCCTCATCCATTCGGCGACGGCCTTCATTCCTTCGTGGAGGTGGGCTTTGGCGGTGTGAGGGTCTTTGGTGAGGGAGAGGATCAGCTGGGTGTCGTCGGCGTAGGAGATGATGTTGAGGTTGTGCTGTCGGGCGACGTGGGCGAGGGGTGCCATGTAGATGTTGAACAGCGTTGGGCTGAGGGAGGAGCCTTGGGGTACGCCGCAGATGATCTTGGTGGCCTTGGATCGGAAGGGGCGAGGCGGACGCTTTGTGTTCTGCCGGAAAGGAAGGATGTGGTCCAGTCCAGGGCCTTCTCTTGGATCCCGGCGTCGTGAAGGCGTGTTCGTAGTGTGTGGTGGCAGACCGTGTCGAAGGCGGCTGATAGGTCCAGGAGGATGAGGGCTGCTGTTTCTCCGTTGTCTAGCAGGGTCCTGATGTCATCGGTGGCGGCGATGAGGGCGGTTTCGGTGCTGTGGTTGCTGCGGAAGCCGGACTGGGAAGGGTCCAGGATGTTGTTCTCCTCGAGGTAGCGGGTCAGTTGTTTGTTGACGATTTTCTCGGTGACCTTCGCGGGGAACGGGAGCAGAGAGATGGGTCGGAAGTTCTTGAGGTCCTTGGGGTCTGCCTTGGGTTTCTTGAGTAAGGCGGTGATCTCGGCGTGCTTCCAGCTTTCCGGGAAGGTTGCTGTCTCGAAGGAGATGTTGATTATTTTCTGGAGATGGGGCGCGATGGCTGTACTGGCTTTGTTGAAGATGTGGTGAGGGCACTGGTCTAGCGGTGAACCGGAGTGGATGGTGTTCATGATCTCGCTGGTGTCCTCGTCGTTGATGTTGGTCCAGGAGAGCAGGCGGTTGGTGGTTGTGGGGGCAGTGGTCTCGGTGGTTGCCGGGGCGGTCGTGGTGTTGAAGCTGTCGTGGATGTCGGCGATTTTGCGGTGGAAGAAGGTGGCCAGTGAGTTGCACAGGTCTCGCGACGGCTGGATGTCGTTGGTGTTGGAGCTGGGGTTGGAGAGTTCCTTCACGATGTTGAAGAGCTCTTTGCTGTTGTGTGCGTTGTTGTCTAGGCGGTCTTTGAGTGAGGCCCTTTTGGCGGATCTGATGAGGTGATGGTGACTGCGGGTGGCGCTCTTGTGGGCGGCGTAGCTGTCCGCTGTCCGTTCGTGGAGCCAGATCTTCTCCAGTTTTCGGCATGTTCGTTTGGAGGCCTGGAGGTCTTCGGTGAACCAGGTGGCTTTCTTGCTGGTGTGGCTGTTGGGCGGATTCTTGAGCGGGGCGAGGGTGTTGGCGCAGTCGTCGATCCACTGTCTGAGGTTGCGGGCGGCGGTGTCGGGGTCGGAGGGTTCGGCGGGTGGGCTCAGGGCGAGGGTTGTGGTTAGCTGGTCTTCCGTGACTCTGCTCCAGCAGCGGCGAGGCATTTGTTCGGTGCGGTGGTGCGTGGTGGGCTTCCTGTAGGTGAAGTGGATGCAGTGGTGGTCAGTCCAGTGGGGTTCGGAGGTGTGGTTGAAGGAGACGTGTGGGCTTGCGGAAAAGATGGAGTCGAGCGTGTGGCCGGCGGCGTGGGTGGGTGTAGTCACGAGCTGTCTGAGTCCGAGGGTGGCGAGGTTGTCGATCAGGGTGGTGGAGTTGGTGTCCTTGTTGTTCTCGAGGTGGAAGTTCAGGTCCCCGAGGAGGATGTAGTCCGTGGAGGCGATGGCGTGTGTGCTGATTATAGCACGAATGCTGGGAAATGGTTTTTGCACTGGTGTTTAGAGGTGTGTTTTATCACTGTGGGTATATGGATTTATACAATCATTTATTTTATATAATTGTTTTTTTGGAGACGGTGGATGAGAAAGTGGTTAACACCACCGATGGATGCCATTTATTAAAGTATGGCTTTTTAACTTTACACATTTTCACAATGATAAGCAGAGTGACAGTAAGAAGGTCCTGACGAATGCCACGAACCTGATGGTCAATAGGCAGAAACATGTTGACCAAGATATAAAAAGGGAAATATCTATACCCCCTTTTTCACTTCGCTTTTTAAGCCTAACTACTGGGGACCCTAGTAAATTTGTTTAGTCCATCAGGAAGTTAGTTTTAATTCACGTTAATCTTTAAGTTTTGCACTCTGCCCCACACTCCCAGTATCATTGGATGATTAAAACACCTCACGCTCCTCTCCTGAGGGAGAGTTGTAGCCCACACTGTGCACCATGCGGGCACAGTGTGCAAGAGGGAACCCAATGATGAAGCATGTCACCTACTGGTGAGTGAGGATTCTCGTCTTTACAAAATTAATTGTCTGATTCCTGCACCCCACTCCACACACTTTTAGGTTAGTAGTTAAACCGTCCGTTTTCTTGTAAAGAAGCAACAACAACCACGTAGAGAAAACTAAAATAAATAGAGCTCACAATCGCATGCCACATAAGGTACATTCTAAAGGCTGGACAATCCATCTTGATATTGGCATACATTCACATGATGCCGACATTGGAATCTAGACTGGTATTCAGAAGGTAGATGGATTAGTTTGGACAGATATTTTTAGGCCTGTCAGTCTGGTTAGTGAGCATATTGTAGTTTTCTTCTTGCTCATTCAAATAAGCCTTGTTTTGTCTCAGGGGATCTCATTGATAAATGCAAAAAGAACAATTGATGGACAGAATGCAGAACAATGTCATACATTCACCCCAGTACAGAGATCTGGGCCTAAATCCATCGTTTTCTTTTGCTCCCCATGCCATTCCAGTTTAGACCCAGCCATATGCAAATCAGTCTTGACCCTGTGCCTCATGGGAACAGTCCAGCCCGAACTGCCAGGCCAAGTCCTATCTGGACTGGAAACAAGCATCCTAGGACCGGTTTCGGGGTATCATCCCTCATCAGCCAGGGTAGCTTGAATCCACTGGCACAGTGAGCCCGGGACCCACATCTGGGCATACCCGGCGCAATTAGGGCGAGAAAGCAAAAGACACACAGATGATGGACGGAATGCATAGCAAATCAAACATTCACTCTGGATTCAGGCTATCCTGGCTGATGAGGGGTGATGCCACGAAACCGGTCCCAGGATGCTTGTTTCAGGTCCAGGAAGGACCTGGCTTTGCAGTTCGGGCTGGACTGTTCCCATGAGGAACAGGGTCAAGACTGATTTGCATATGGCTGGGTCTAAACTGGGGTGAACAAAAGAATGATGGATTTTTTTTGTAAACAAATTTTATTGGTTATCTCTGTCTTGCGTCAACTTAGTACATAGTCACAAGGCAAATTATGAAAATTAACATTGGTTTTCTCACATTTTTTTTTTTTCTTTTGCCATAGGAATAAGCTACTGGTATACTCAAGTAGCAATACATTGACAACAATACCTAAACCCCTCCCCCGAGTCACTTGTTATCAGGTCTCTTGTGTCGAGCTGGGTGGAATGTATTAGCATTTCTCTACTTGTGCATGTGCAGGGTGGGGTGACTTCAGCAAAGTATGTCGTTCAACATTCGTGCGAAAGTTGGCATTTATTTGCGTGCTAGTTGTTGTTGGCGTGTCTATGTCAGGAGCTTTCTTTTTATTCGGCCTCTGCCTCATCGTCTGGGGGTTCTGGTTCTGGATATTCTAGGTCATGTACCAATGCCTCCCAGGCCCTAGCTATCTCTATGTTCCTTAGCCCCCTTTTGGCTTCTCACATCAGCACTCTGCTTTCGCACCCTGCCCACTTCAGGAACTCCCTACGCCAGGTCGCTATCCTAGGGCCCCCTTTCGCCTTCCAGGTCTTGGTTATCTCCCGTTTAGCTAAGATGTATGCTAGGTCTTTGAATCTGCTGGTGACCTTAACTTTAGTTGAGTGGGGAAACCAGCCCAGTAGGCAGCGGGCCGTAGTGCATGTTAGTTCTTTATCTATGACTTCATTCACTATCTCAACTACTTGCGTCCAGAATTCTTGCAATTGGGGACAATCCCAGAACATATGCAGTACATGGGCCTGGGGCGCGTCACATCTCGGGCAGGCCGCATCTACCTCCTGAAAGTATCTATTTATTCGTTCAGGGGTCAGGTATGTCCTGTGCAGGGCATAATAATAATAATTTATCAATTTGAAGCGTGCGTTTCTGGATATTTTCAGTGTCCCACCTAATATGTTATCCCATTCTTTGGTTGGTATGGGTATGCCCAAGTCCCTTTCCCATTGGAGTCGAAGATTCTCCAACGGCCGTAGCCAGTCTGTGCGCAGCGCTCTGTATAGGCATGACACTGCTTTGATAATACCCGCTGATAGGACCATATAATAGGTTTGCTGTGGTGGGGGTTCTACCGATCCCGTCCGCCAGTGTTTGCGGATGGCTGTCGTTAATGCCCTATGTAGTAAAAAGTGTCCCTGCGGAAGCCCAAATTCCGCCCGGAATGTCTCGAGTGGTAGCATCTCTGAGTCCCTGTAGAGGTCACCTATTTTTGTTGCCCCCATTTCAATCCACATCTCTAGGTCTCGCCAGTTCCCGCCATGCAGGTGGGCCCTCAGCATGTCCAGGGGAATGTCTGGTGAGTATGGGGTCCGTACTCCCATCTTCTGCAGACCCCGACCCCAGCATTTGGTTTGCACTCTGAGCTCCTGAGTGTCCCCCCTGGAGGGTCTATGTATTCTAAGAAATACTCTCAGCAGATCATTTAGCAGCACTCCAGAGTGCCCGGGATCCTCTCGCTGCCGTCGTTCTGAGGCTATGCTGCACACCAGCCACTGTAACTGGGCTGCTATGTAGTATGTTTCAAAATTCGGGGCCGCCAGGCCTCCCTCCAGACGGGCCTCTGTAATAGTGTCAGGGCCACCCTGCGGCGGCCATTGCCCCAGATAAATGTTCGGATTTGGGACTCAAGGTCCCTGAAAAATTTCGGCGGGATCTAGAGCGGTAATGCGTTAAAGTAGTACAGAAGACGGGGGAGTGCTATCATTTTGAGGAGTGCAATCCTGCCAACTACCGATAGCGTCAGAGTCCGCCAGAAGTCCATAGCCGCTCGTAGGCTGCCGTATGCCCTTCCTATATTCCCCTCGTAGAGGTCTGACCAGTCATGGTATATGTGGACCCCCAGATATGGCAAGCAATTAGTTTCCCACTGCAAGCGGACCAAGTCTCGTGGGGGTTGGACCTTTCGCGGTACTGGAAAGAGGCGGGATTTCGTCAAACTCACCCTGAGTCCAGATATGGAACCAAATCTCTCCATCAAATCTCAGGCTCTTGCTAAATTCTCAACCCCTCCTCTTAGAAACAACAACAGATCGTCCGCATATAATGCTATATGATGACAGTCCTGTTTGACTCTCGGGCCCTCATATGATCGCCCTGCTCTGGCTGCTATAGCAAGTGGCACTATAGCCAGGGCAAATAATAGTGGGGAGAGCAGGCATCCCTGTCTAGTGCCGCGCCCTATCGGCCAGCTTCGCGACACTGTTCTTCACGTGCGTACTCTGGCAACGGGTCCCATGTAGAGCAACCTAGTCCACTTGATAAACCCCTCTCCCAGTCCCATGCGTCTCATCACTTCGTACAAGTAGGGCCATTCTAAGCTATCAAAAGCTTTCTCAAAGTCAATGGCAAAAATTGTGTCGTGCTCCTGGCTGTCCCTGTGTGCATCTAGGATGGCTAGCAAACGCCTAATAATTCCTGCTGTGTTGCGTGTTGGGATGAACCCTGCTTGGTCTTTGTGTACATGTGTGGTCATGAGGGGCAATAGTCATGTGGCAAGAATCCGACTTAGGATCTTATAGTCAATATTAAGCATCGATAGTGAGCGGTAGGCCGTCCTATCATGTGGGGCTTTATTTGGTTTTAAAATGGAACTATTACCGCTTCCTTCATAGTGTCTGGTAAGGAGCCCGTCTCATTAGCTGCTTCGTAAAGTGCCAGGAGATAGGGGGTTAATTCAGCTGAGTATGTGGAGTAGAACTCCACGGGGGAGCCCGTCTGTGCCAGGTGTCTTATTGCGTGCCATATGTTTAATAGCCGCTGCAATCTCGTGGGTTTTTAGGTTCCCCCCTAGGGTGTCCGCTTCATCTTCTGTGGTATCTGTAGGTCAGCTAGGAATGTGTGCGTCTGTAACAACCCACATGTGGTTGAGCTGGTATAGAGGGTGCAATAGTAGTCTACAAAGATGTCATTAACCTCTGCTGGTGTGTAGGCCCTTGTTCCTCCCGCAGTCTCCAGTTCCAAGATATGGGAGCCTTGTTTGCTGGGATTAGCCGACCACGCTAAGAGTAACCCCGATTTGTCTCTTTCGGCGTGGGTTTTGTCCATATAGGCCTAGTAATAGTCAAAGCATCTCAATCTTTCTACTTGGGTCGCTACTGCCTCCCTGGCCTCTAACATCTCCGGTTGGAGCTCTGGGTGCCCGGGTTGCCTACGCTCAATATCTCTTAGTTGGTCTTCTGCCCTCTCAACCTCAGTAATGTCTGCCGGATCCCTTTGGATTTAGCAATGCAGTGCCCACGTGTTACAGCCTTAAAGGCTTCCCATTCTATTTGGGGGGTAGATGCTGTTCCCGTGTTCTCTGCAAAATATTGGGATATTTTGGCTTTAATGGTTTCTCGGAAGACCTGCTCCTCCAGTAGTTATATCTTTAGCCTCCAGGTGGGTATTGAGGGCCTAGGGCGTGCCCATCCGAAGTGCAGTTGAACAGGATTGTGGTCCGAGTTAGTGCAGGGTAGATATTCAATCATCCCAATGTGATTGTGTATGTCAGGGCTGGTAAGGTATAGATCGAGTCGTACATGAACCTCATGAAGGCCCGAGAAGAAGGAATAGTCCCTATTCTGCGGGTTTTTACGTCTCCAGGAGTCTACCAGGTTCCACTGTTGTTGCCAGTCAGAAAACATCCTAGCTGTCCGAGTCGTCTGGGAGTCCCGTAGAGGGGGATGCGAAAAGAATGATGGATTTAACCCAGATTTCTTGACTGGGGTGAATGTTTCATTTGCTCTGCATTTCGTCCATCATCTGTGTGTCTTTTGATCTCCATTGATGATCATAAGCAATGAATAATCCCAACCACCTGCGGGGATTCCTGAGCACTTCTTTACAATATATATTCTTAAGTGTAGATGTTAGCCTTACTTCAGGAAGGCCAGGATTATCACTTAATTTATGTAAACATTTTGCAGCGTATAAATGTGGTTATTTTGGCCAGTTGCTTTAATTTACATTTAAAAAAGTGATCAATATACAATTGAAAAAACTGAAAAATGACAAGGAGCTGAGTAATTTGTCCTTCTAAAAAACATTCACAAACCATTTTTAAAAAGAAAAGGGAGAAGAAGGAAGAGGACAATGTAGACTCATAGGCTGCAGTTCTGTAGCTATGAATAGTGACTCTGTGCCTTTAAGGGCTCACAGGCCACCAATATCCCATCACGTCCAGCAGGTGGCAGTTACCTCAGTTCTTTTTTCCGGCTCCTGGTGACAGAATCTTAGAGCACTGAGCTCGGCCTTTTTTTTCCAAAAGACTTTTTGGAAACACCTTTATTCAACAATTTTGAACTTTTACAGCATTTGTTTCTGTCATTTTCTGACAGGAGAATTATTTTTCTAGTCGGATGAAATGCCATCTTTATTTGACAAATGTCCTGCCTGTGGCAAAAAGAAGGCCAAATCAGAACCTCATCTGTGGATTACCTGCTTTCCTGGCAGTCACATTCCTGACAGATGTCAGCACTGCAAGACCTTTTTTTAGGCGTACCCTGAGGGACGGGGTGAAGATTCGCATCCTTGGAACTTAAGAACGAAGCAGACAGCAGGAGGCTCAGTCTGAAGGTGGGACTTCACGTCAGCGAGGACATGGTCAGTCCTCTACCAGGGCTATTCCACCTACCTGAGGACTCTAGAAGAGGGAGATCCAATATGAAAAGATATCTTTGAAAACTACGTCATTCCTGGTCGACGTTCAGTACATTGTTGTCGATATGAGGTACATTGCCTACATACTCTCTTTCGAGAGCTGGGTTGATGTCACGAAAGAGATGCTGTTCCACATCGAGACACAGGAGGTCGACGTTGAAGGATAGCATGACGTTGAGACACGATACGCTCGACGTCGAGAAGTTTGTCGACGTCGAGACATAGAGGGCAATCAACATTGAGGCATACCAGATCTGTGGAATAGGTCAGGAAATCAAGACCAAGTAGGTTGCCATCAACTTCTGACTCAGAATATTCCAGGCGTACTCGCCATTGTCACCGGTCCTTATTCCGGACTCTCTGCCGCCTTACCCACCACCTCCTACACCTCCGCCATTTCCTTTACCGCCTTCACCACGTACTTCACCTCCACTTCTTCCTCAGACAGAGGCACCTTTGGGAGCTCCTTCACCGGTGAGGCCTCCAGCTGCCTCACAGAGATGAAGGCCTCCTCAGTCCAAGTCCAGATTTCGCCATAGATTGCGAACAAGAGCAACTTCCAGATGTCGCCGTCATCGTTCTTGGCATTCCTCGTCAAGATGCTTCTCTAGGCGCAGACATAGATATCATCCTAGGTCCAGATGCAGATCTAGGTCACGATCCAGATGGAGATCTTTTTATTCCACCTCGTCCTCCAGCACTGAAGATACTCACCAGCGCTGACTGATTCTTCCCAGCCTAGAGTCTCGCCAGTTGATGACATCAACACATTTCAGGAGGTGATTGTACAAGGAGCTACAAAACTGAATATTTCATTGCCTGCTACATTGGTGATACTTGACTCTTCACCAATGTTTAGCATAATGACCCCTTCTACCTCTAGTTCCATGTTTATTAGAACCAGCCATGAAACTGTTCCTTACACCAGCTTCATCCAAAGCAGCTGTCTTGGCTTCAGAAAAAATATAAGCCTCCGGAGCAGGAGCCTTTTTCCATCGGTCAGACCCTCCTCCTGACTCAGTTGTGATTTCGGCTGCAAAGAAAGTTCACACAACTAATCCTTCCTCCACTGTTCCACGAGACAGGGTAAACAGGAAACTTGACTCAGTGGGGTGCAAGGTATGCGACACAGCTGCCACAAACATGAAAGCGGCAAGTGCATCTGCCCTTCCCTGCATTTATGCTAGATCTTTATGGGACTCCCTACAGCAATTTGTAGATACCCTACCAAGAGACCACAGAGAGGACTTAATAGAAATCATGAACGAAGACATGATGGTTTCTAATCAAGTAATCACCACTGCTGCCGATTCATCTTTGCTGGCAGCCCATGGTTGGTGCCACAGATTGACTCTCAGGCGTCAATTTTAGCTTCGTCTTATGGCGCTCAAGCAAGAATCCCAGCAGATCATACTCAATACAGGTGATGAGATAGCGCACATGAAAAGCGGGATGGTGACCTTGAAGGTGGTTGGTCTGGGGAAACATAAGGAGCAAAGGAAACATACTTGCAAACCTCATGAGAGGCATTTATATACACAGTGTTCAGACCCCTCAGTGGTTGCAAGGACACCACCAACATCAGCAGCAAAGGCCTTTCCAGCAACATCAAAGGCGTCAACCAAAGGGAAAAGGCGACCAACAATCTGCCCAAGCAGGAAAGCCTCCTATAGGCTCCAAACAATGAGCCTCTGCTTCCCCTATTTCCATTACCCACTCCGGTAGGGGCAAGTATGTCAGATTATCTAACAGAGTATAAATTCATCACGAACAATGCCTAGGTTCTGAATTTTGTACATAACAATTGTTGTCTCAGATTCATCAGTCCTCCACCAAATATTCCACCAAAATCATCCAATCAATATCTACAGATGCTGAGATCAGAAGTGAACATCCTTGTGCAGAAGCATTCGATGGAACCAGTACCTCTAAAACAAAGGGGAACAGAGATTTATTCCTGTTATTTCTTGGTGAAAAGGAAAGTTCTGAAAACGAATTCAGACCTATACTCTATCTGAAAGTCACAAACAAATGGATACGGAGAGAAAAAATTCAGAATGTAGGCTTAACATCAAAATTATCCTCAGATCCATCAAAGGGGCTGGCTCTGTTTGCATAGATCTTCAGGATGCGTACTTCCACATTCAGATAGCTAGAAAATACAGTAAATTCCTGAGATATGTAGTAGGACACGCTCACTACCAGTACTAAATTTTGGCCTCAAATCAGCCTCCAAACTTTTTCGAAGTGCATTGCAGTGGTTGCCGAACATCTCAGGAAACGCCTAAATATTTGTCTATCCATATCTAGACAACTGGCTTATCAGGGCGTCAATGCAACAACAAGCACAACCTCATTATCAAATAACTGTCTCTACTCTCAGTTGGCTAGGTCTTTATGTCAATCACCAGAAATCAACATCATTGCCAGTTCATTTTCTTCATGATCTAGTATCAACTATCAACACCATAAAAGCAAAAGTGTATCGCTCGGAGGAGAGACTTTTATCCATACGTCTGAAATGTCAATCTCTCATGAAAGTCTCTCATCCAACGGTGGAAAAGTGTCATCTCTTCCAGGCTGGATGGCATCTTGCATATTTCTGACACAGTGGTGCATTCTGGTGTCAGGTTTTTGTGCTCTGGAGTCCTCACGGTTCTTCTTGGGTGCCTGCAGAGTGCAGGGAAGTAGCTCCGCAACTCCACTGGAGATACTGGTTGCTTCTTGAAGTGCAGGCTTTTGAAGGCACAGCAGCTGCAGGACGAGTCGTCTTTGGTGCAATAATCAGGGACAGGAGACAAGCCGGCAGGGTTGGTGCCTAGTCATTTTCTGCTCCTCAGTTCTTGCTCTTTGTGGGCCTTTGGTGTCCTTCTTAAGTCGTCAGAATCTGCTTTCCTGGTGCCAGGGGCTCACCTAAATACTAGATTTAGCTGTGTTGAGGGGTGTGGAGGGTGGAAGCCAATGGGCTACTTACCATTGGGGTCACTACACTCCCGATATGACTACTTTCCCTGGGAAGTGGGCTTAACCCTGTCCCAGAGTTCCTAATTCTGCCATCACCTAGATGGCGTAATTTCTCTAAAGGGAGGCACATGAGGTAGCTCACCGTAGGGGTCTGGCTGGCCTAGTAGTGCACCTTGCTTCCCTGCATATCTAATTTCCAGGCTGTCCTGGTGCCAAATGGCCCATGGCAGTGTGTTGGCACTTACCCTGTCGTGGAAGGTGTGGTCGCGTATCAAAGGCGGCAGAGGCTTTTGAAGCCTTCTGCCTTGAAATGCTGATTACTTAGCCATCTTGCTTGGAGGAGGTGACAACACCTCCGGCCAGAGCAGGCATTGTTTCTGCCCTCAGAGAGCATGGGTTCTCAACTGCTGGGGGTCAGAACCCTGTCTGTGGTTGCAGGCTGGTCGACACTAGTCAGCCAGCGTACTAGAGGCTGGTAGGTTTTCAGGGGGCACCTCTAAGGTGCCCTCTGGGTACATGTATAAATAGAACCACCACTGGAATCAGTGTTGGATTATTAATGCAAGGTGTTTGATAGCAAACACCATAGATTTCAGTGAAGCCATCATGTAGCTGGGGAACTCGTTTTTACCAGTGTCCATCACATGTACTCAAAATGGCTTCCCTGTTCACTTGTGATATCTAAGAATTGACTTAAACATCACAGGGGCATATTTGCTCATGCAGATATGCCCACACGTAGTATATTGCACCCTGCCTTAGGGCTGTAAGGCGTGCTGTAGTGGTGGCTTACCTATATTGCATGTAGTTTCTGCAGGCACAGCACACAGGGGTGTGTGCCATGTTGGGTTTTCACTTTTCTCTGCACCATGGCATGAAGCCTGCACTGGCAGTTTGCATGTTGGTGCTGAGGGGTCTCTTGGGGTGGCACAATACATGCTGCAGCCCTTGGAGACCGTCTTTAGCTTCCCTACCCTAGGTGCCTGGGGTACCATTTACTAGAGACTTACAGGAAGTTCTAAAGTTATTTCCATTTGGGGGAACAGTTGTACAATTTAGGGGGAAGAGACTTGGCACTGGGGGCCTGGATAGCAGGAACCCAGTGCACTACTGTCAAAATTGCATCAGATACCAGGCAACAAGTGGGGATGACCATGTTAAAAAGGGTACTTTCCTACACTGTTCATCTGGTCTTGAAGACTTCCCTGCAAAAAGAAGAACTGATGGATGGAATGTTGAACAATGTCAAACACTCACCCTCAGTCATAGATCTGGGCCTTAATCTATTGTTTTTTTGCTCACCATGCCATTCTAGTTTGGACCAAGCCAGATGCAAATCAGTCTTATTCCCCCATGGGAACAGTCCAGCCTGAACTGCCAGGCCAGGCTCTCACTGGACTGGAAACAAGCACTTGGGGTGACAAAGGTAATCCCAATCTCTGCTCTTTGAATTTGGCAGCAGGGCTCTTGAACTCGTACAATATGGACATTTAAGTTTACCACAGGAATGCATGAACATTCTCTAAGAGGCTTAACGTCCATCAACGCATTCAGCTTACTCTATTAAATAAAAAAGATTGTATATCTGGTGTTCTGACAAGAAGATTGATCCAACTATGTGCCAAGAAGAAGCTATATTTCCATATTCGCTTTATTTCGCCAAAACAGGCTTACAATTCTCTTCTTTTAAAGTCCATTTGGTGGCTATAACTGCCTATAGAAAATGTCCTTCTCAAACCTCTTTTTTTCAAAGTCTCAATTATTAAAGACTTCCTAGAGGGAATAAAGGAAGTTTTTTCTCCAATACACCGTCCTTTTCTTCCTTGGAGATTGAACATAGGACTCTCACATCTCATGTCACCACCTTTCGAACACATTCATAAAGCCTTGTTACAACACCTTTTTGGAAAGCGGCTTTCTTAGTTGCCATCATGTCAGTATATAGAGTTAGTGAGATCCAAGCCTTATGGTCTCGTGAACCTTATACCGTATTCCATAGCAGTAAGGTGGTTATGAGGACTCGGCCGAAATATTTACCAAAAGTTTTTCGGATTTTCATATTAATCAATCCATTACTCTGCCTACTTTCTTTGAGCATCTCTTCACTCCAGCATGAAGAACTCTCCACACTTTAGATGTTGGACGGGTCTTAATGTTATCTGGACAAAGAAATAAGACATACGCATGTCTAATCAATTGTTTTTATAACTATGACCCTGTACGTACAGGTTTAGTCTTGTCTATGTCCAGGTGGACAGTTTCTTGCATCTTGTTTTGCAAATAAAGCTTTCTCCAGTAGACCAAAAGCTCATTCCACCAGAGGGAAAGCAGCTACATCTGAAATATGCAAAGCAGCTATGTGGAAATCGGTTCACACTTTTAAACAACACTATTGTTTGGAATCAGATGCTAGAACAGATTCTCAAGTAGGCCAGGCTTCTCTGAGGAATCTCTTAGCTTAGCTTTTTCTAAGGATCGTTTTTTTCTCTTCTGCCGCAGTTCGTAGTGATGGGCTTGCTACTCTATTCAGTGCTTATGATTATCAGTTGAGATCCCCTGAGAGAGAAGGAATGGTTTCTTACCTGTAATCCTAGTTCTCACTCAGGGGAATCTCCACTGAAATCATAACCAACCAGCCCTCCTCACCCGTGGAAGAGATGGAGACAATTAATAGTCAGTCTGCTTCCTTAGTTATACTGCTGTTTGCTCGGTAAAAAAGAATTGACGTAACTTCCACCTGCTGGGCATGATGGAATATTGGTGGGCTGTGAGCACTCAAAGGCACAGAGTCACTTTTCATATCTTCAGAACTGCAGCCTAGAATTCTACATTGTCCTCTTACTTGTCCATGTTCCTTTAAAAAAGGTTTGAGTGAGATTTATAAGGACAAATTACTTAGCTCCTGTTAATCTTCCTGTTTTTTAAATTATATATTGACCCTTTTTTAATGTAAATTAAAACGATTTACCAATATAGCCTCATTCTTAGGCTGCAAAATGTTTTAATAAATTAAGTGCCAATACTGGCCTTCCTGAAGTAAGGCGAACATCTATACTTAAGTATGTATATTGTAAAAAAGTGCACTGGGATCCCCCCACGTGGGCTGGACTATTAAGAGCTTATGATTTCAATGGAGATTCCCCTGAGGGAGAACAAGGATTACAGGTAAGAAACCACTCCTTTTGTAACCATCCATTTGCTATCTGCCTGTTAGCTATGTTGGCAGTGTGACCCAAAAAGCACCATGTGGAACGCTGCACCATGAGTAGGTCTAGCATCCACATCTTGTGGTTCATGTACCACTGTACATCTGTCATCTCATAAAAAACGTTACATACATTTTGCTGACAAATGTTGATTACTGGGCACATCCAAGCCAAGTGTAAAAAACCTGTTTCCCACATATTACACTGATGGCAAGCTTTGGAGATAGTGTAGTCTGTCCGATGAAAGGTGACTGAAGTAATTTAGTCCTGATACAAGAAGTTAAGATTCAGTAATTGATGGTAATAGTTGAGTAAAGCCTTCTTAACTTGCAAGCATGCCACAGTCCATTGTTTTTTTTATTATAAATCTTTTTATTGAATTCAAGCAGGTAGGTAATATAGCATAGTTATACATTAATTTGTACACATGATCCTATTTCTTTTCACAAAGGCCAATGTGATTCACTTCTTTTTTATACATGACATCTTAAAGCTACATCCATTATACTGTTTCCGTTTTTTCAATCCGAGGCAACTGTGCCACGCGTGGGTGGATCTGGTTCCCCCAGGGGAATGGGGGGGGGGGCGTGCAGGGCTGCCCTCTATACGCATTTAATTTATCACAAATCTCCCCCCATTTTTTGGGACATCCCCTCCCAACATATACTGCTTTCTCTGCCACCATACACCAATCCATATCACATTTCCATTCTCCTAGGGTCGGTAGTTCACTCGCTACCCATCTGCGGATGACGTTACGCTTCGCTACCATCAGGCCCAAGGTGACCCAGATCCGTTCTGGCTGCCCCAGGTCGGAGTCCTCCCACACATTCAGTAAACACCATTTAGGGGTAGGTGTTAATTCTATTCCCATTATTTCTGTTATTCAAGCAACCGTGGCTTCCCAATATGTTTGGATTCTTTGACACTGCCACAGAATATGAAAGAACGACCCCACCTCCCCACAGCCTCTATAACAGAGGGTGTCTGTTTTCCAGCCCGTTTTATGTAATGTATTGCAGGAAATATATGCCCTATGAAGGATCTTAAGTTGGATCAATCTAAAACGGGCCCTAATGGCCACCTCTTTTGGGGATGCCAGTATTTCTGGCCAGTCATCTTCCTGTAAGTCCCTGATGTCTTGTCCCCAGCGTTCTCTCAAGTTAGTCCCCTTCTCGGGCATATTGTTAGTAAGTTTTTAATACGTCAGTGATATGGCTTTGCGAGTGAGATGTTCCTCAAGGAGTCTACACTCCAACAGTGAGGATTCAGGTATTGACTCACCCCGGGGAATTACCGTTCTTATGACGTGTCGAATCTGGAGGTACCGGAAGAATTCAGTGGGGGCTAGTTCATACGACTGTTGCAATTGTTCAAAGGATTTCATGTCTACGCCCGTGTGCATGTCACCCACCCTTGAGATCCCGATTAAGTCCCACTAATCAAACCCTGCTATCGACCCCATTGTGCCCAGTTTCTGAGAATCCCATAGGGGTGTCGCTTTTGTGATGTTGTCTTTCCACCCCAGTTTAGCCAGTGTTGAGTGCCAGACTGTTAGTGCTGTGGGGCCCTCCACCTGGAGACGCCTCTGGTTTGTACATAGCGCCTTGAGATACCCTCTCGGCTGGAGATTTAGGCTGTCCATTCTGTAGGCTGGTTCCTAGGGCGGCTGATGAACCCACTGGTTTATTGTTAAAATTTGAGCTTGTGAGAAGTTGGCCTGGTATATGCTGTCCACTAATTAAAGTGGGCACCTTGCACCAGTCCTAACGACCATTATGATGTATGAGGTCAAAGATAACCTTTAGAAAGCTATCCTAGTGGTAGCTGTGGAGAGCAGCCTTCAGGCTTAATCTTGAAGGAATGTAAAGCAGCTTGTTTTACCAGAATATCACCTTTAGTATTAACTAAATGAAAGGAGAACCACACAGTCGTTATAAAAATATGTATTTATTTATATAACACTCTCTAGTATCCTCTACACGAGGATAAAACACAAAGCACGCAATACTTTAGCAAAGAAACAGTTGTAAGTAGCACTATACACAGTGGGCTCCAGGGGGAGACCAAACCATATACTAAAATAGTGGTATAAGAACCACGACTGGAGTCGAGACAGTGTCTAGAACACGTAGAATCGCTGGGACCCCAAAGAACCACCCAGGTGAGTAGAGAGGGACCCCATGGAGGACGGGTGCAGTGTGCTAACATGACCGCGGGCTCCGTACAATTCTATGGGGAAGTGGCGGTTACAATTTTAAAGTTTAAGAACCCTTCTCGGTGGACTTCGGGGGAACCCTTTGAAACTTAGGAGGTTGGAGAGCCTCCCCATCCGTGGATACCGTAGTACCCGAGTTACCTATCCCAGAGGAGCCGGGTGCATAGGCCTGGAGTGGTGTCGGAAACCGCCGTTGTTCTCAATGGAGGGCTGCGAAGAAGAGCTGCTGCCGGGAAGGAAGAAAGTGTCCGTTGGAATCCAAGGGTGGATTCGTGATGGATGGAACCTGAAAGCAGAGGGGACAGAGTCTGGGTCACTTCAGGGTGACCAGGGGCTCGGTAGACGAATGCCCACTGATGTCTGGTGCTTCAGGTGCGAAGAAGGGATGCTTGACTCTGCAGCCACGAGGATCAGGAGACGTCGAGGACGACCAGAAGCCAGATGCGAGCTGTCCCACGAAGGATGTCGAGTGCTGAGGGGTCGGTGTCCGTCTGGAGCACCAACAAGCCTTGGCAAAAGCAACCCACGCAGGAAGGTCAAGCAGGTTACGGTGTGGACCAGCAAGGTCCAGGGGACTCACCAAGCAATGGAGAGTCAGGGCACGTCTGGAGCAACCAGGCAAGCCCAACAGAATTCAAGATGACCCTCAGGAGGACCCACAGGCCGAATGACCAGGAGCCGCAAGGGGACCTCGAGCAAGTTCACAAAGTACCAGCCCACGGAGCACTCGGTGTGAGGAGGCCGGAGTTCTTTGGTGGAAATACTGCTCAGGGTCAAGACTACACGGAGTCCAATGCACAAGCTCGGGAATCGCCAACAAGCATATGCACTTGCAAATAGATGCGGTGCACAGGGGTTCAGGTTATGCAGTCCCCACGAGGGATACTGGCCTCAAACTTGCTGAGAGGGCAGATCAACCTCGGGGACCTTCGAAACCCACCTCCTGTGTTGCTGGAGTCTTCAGAGTCCGCAGGAGCTCGGGAGCAGCAGACCGGTCAGTTGCGTTGAGGTGCCTGCGAATGCAGGGGAGTGACTCCTTCACCCCAAGGGAGATTCTTCGGTTGTCCTTAGTGCACCACAGGTCCTGCACGGAGCCTGTATGGAGCAAGGGCACAGACAAAGCTTTGGACGGAGAGGGGGACGAAGTCGGGCCCAGTCGAAGTCCAAGTGTCCAGACGGTCGAAGGTTAGTGGTTTCTTCTTGTAGAATCTTGTCCACGTAAAATCTAAAGAGCTACAGTCAGGTAAGCCCTTTTGTACCCACGGGAGAGGGTTGGACAGATACGGGGGACCCTCCTAGGGGAGTGTCAGGACAGAGGGGTGGTTACACCCATGTCCTTTGTCCAGTTTCGCGCCAGAGCAGGAGCCAACTGCTCCCGGAACTGGTTTGAGCTGGACTATGCACAGGGACACCAAGTGTGCCCCAGGTGCAGACTTTCAGGCCCTTTGGAAGTGCACCCACCCAGCCCCAATACACTAAATCCTGTCTGGGAAGTGGTCACACCTCCCTGTGACAGGATGCCTATTGTGCTGCCTTGCTCTGCTCGAGCTTGGCTCAGCAGCAGGAGGGCAGAAATGTGTGTCTGGTCGGCAGCATCCATTTTGTGCTGACCGGGTCGAGAAGGCTGGCACCGGATAGACCAGTGACCCCACGAAGCTCGCTTCAGAAGGGTGGAATCATATCTCCCACACCGGTTACCGGTGAGGAGGTATGATTCCAAAGTGTTTGATGCCAAACACGATATGTTTCTATGCAGCCGTTTTCGAGATAGCATTTACCGCAAGGTTATAATGCACCTCTACCTATTTGTCCGGCTGAGTCAGACAACCCGGTAGAATGGTCTCCGAAGGCTGCAGAGGGGCTCTACTCATGCAGGGGCACCCTCTCATGTAAAACCCAGCACCCTGCCTTCAGGATTGTTAAGGCCTGCTGTAGGGGTGACTTATAAGTTTTAAGTGTAGTGACCTATAGATATAGTGAACCTATATCTAAAGTAAGTGGTGCAAGCACCAGCTTACACAGGTTGCAGTAGCAGTCCTGTAGTTCCATTTTACATGGCCTCTCATGGGTGGCATAATACATGCTTCAGCCCATGGGAGGCCTCTGGGGTACCTATGTCCTGGGTACATGGGTACCATATACTAGGGACTGATAAGGGTACCCCAGTATCCATTCTGGAGTGTACCAAAGTACATGCATAACAATTTAAAGGAGAAAGCAGATAGACTGGGGATCCTGATTAGCAGGATCCCAGTCAGACTAGTCAAAAACAGTGCAACATCAAGCAGAAAGTGGGGGTAACCATAAGAAGCAGATCCTACTTTCCTACACAACCCCCCCAAACGAAAGGAGATAAGACTAACCTTGACCAGTTGAGTCTTCATTTTCTAAGTGGAAATATCTGGAGAGTCCATCTGCATTGGCATGGTTATTCCCAGGTCTATGTTCCACTGTGTAGTCCATCCCCTATAGGGAAATGGACCACCTCAGAAGTTTGTGGTTTTCACCCTTCATCTGTTTTAGCCATAAGAGGGGCTTATGGTCTGTCTGAACAATGAAGTGAGTACCAAACAAGTATGGCCTCAGCTTCTTCAGAGCCCAAACCACAGCAAATGGCTCAATGGCTGACCAACGCTTCTCTCTGGGGGTCAGCCTTCTGCTTACAAAAGCTAGTGGCTGATCCTGACCCTCTTCATTCAGTTGTGATAACACAGCCCCTACCCCCAACTCAGATGCATTAGTTTGAACAATAAATTGTTTGGAATAGTCAGGACTTTGCAGAATGGGAGCAGTGCATATGGCCTGCTTCAGGTCATCAAATGCCTTCTGACAGCTAACTGTCCACTGAACTTTCTTAGGCATTTTTTAGAGGTCAGATCATTTTAGGGGGGCACTATAGATCCATATCCCTTAACAAACCTCCTGTAATACCCAGTCAGGCCCAAGAAAGCTCTGACCCGAGTCTGGGTAGTTGGAGCAACCCAGTCCATGATGGTCTGGATTTTGCTCTGCAATGGTTGAACCTGGCCTCCACCCACAAGGTGGCCCAGGTACACAACCTTACTCTGCCCTATCTCGCACTTAGTGGCCTTGATAGTGAGGCCTGCTTTCTGCAGGGCCTCCAGAACATTTCTCAGGTGGACCAGGTGATCCTCCCAGGTGGAACTAAAGAGAGCAATATCATCTAGATAAGCTGCACTGTAGTCTTCCAGGCCTGTGAGAACTTTATTCACCAACCTTTGAAATGTGGCAGGTGCATTCTTCAAGCCAAAGGGCATTACAATGAATTGATAATGCCCACTAGGGGTTGAAAATGCTGTTTTGGGTTTGGCATCCTCAGCTAGTCTGATCTGCCAATATCCAGCAGTGAGGTCAAATGTGCTCAAGAACTTGGCTGAGGCCAAAGTGTCAATGAGCTCATCTGCCCTAGGAATAGGGTGAGCATCAGTCCTATTGACTGCATTGAGCCCACTGTAGTCCAAACAAAACCTCATTTCTCTCTTACCACCTTGGGTATGAGGTTTGGGTATGAGGTTTGGGTTCCAGGACCACTGGACTAGCCCAAGGGCTATCTGAGGGTTCAATCACTCCCAATTCCAGCATCTTTTGGACCTCAGTCCTGATGCAGTCCCTAACATGGTCAGGTTGCCTGTAAATCTTATTTTTAACAGGCAGACTGTCACCTGTGTCCACTTCATGGGTACACCAAGTGGTCTGACCAGGAGTCAGGGAAACATATGTCTGTACTGATTGAGGACCTTCCTGCAATCATTCTGTTGTTGATCAGTGAGGCTGCCTGCCAAGGCTTCACCATCCACTGAGCTATCATCAGTGTTAGAAATGGGGGTCTCTAGTTGGCAGAGGTAGGTACCTTTGTCCAAATAGGGACCCTTGCTTCTAGTCGGGGTAAGGGGGATACACTCCTAAAATAACCCCTGCTCACCCCCTTGGTAGCTTGGCACGAGCAGACAGGCTTATCTCAGAGGCAGTGTGTAAAGCATTTGTGAGCACACACAGTAATATAGTGAAAACACTACACAAGGACACCACTCCCTTTTAGAAAAATAAGCAATCTTTATCTAAACCAAAACAAGACCAAACGACAAAAATCCACAATACAGTATTAAAAATAGGGCTTTCAAATGGTAGAAATAGTTCAGTTCAATGCAAGTTGTAAATGCGACACTTTTCTCAAAAGTACCTTAGATGCGTCACGCAAAACAAACAAAATGGCCGCAGGGAAGGTGATGTGTCGGTTCCTTACACTCAGGGAAGGTGATGTGTCGATTCCTTGCTCCGGGGGAGGTGATGCGTCGGTTCCTTACTGAAGCGCAGGGGAGTTGATGCGTCGGTTCCTTACCGGAGAGGAGGTGATGCGTCGTTTTCTTACTGCGTGGGGAGTTGATGCGTCTGTTTCTTACTGTGGCCCCCAACGATGCGACAGTCTTGGCGCCTCGATGAGATGCGTCGGTACGATGCGTGGTTTCGTGCATTCGCACAGCAGGCTTGCATCGAGATTGGTGCGGTGATCTCGGACTTCGGAGATCGTTGCACCCGATGTGTCGTGCAGCGATTTCTCCAGCCGCGGCAGGCGCTGCGACGGTTTCTTCGGCGATGCGTTGGAAACAGGTGCAGATGCGACACGCTTCTTCGATGTTGCGTCGATTTTTCAGCTCCCAGCGACAAACAGTCTCTAGAGGTCCTAAACAGCAACAGGCACCTCTATGCAGGTTGGAATTCCCAGCAAGGAAATTCAGGGGAGCTGTTGGTGAAGTCTTTGTGTCCCTGAGACTTCAGAACAGGAGGCAAGCTCAGTTTCAAGCCCTTGGAGATCTTTTCTTCAAGCAGGTGACAAAGCAAACAGCAAAGTCCTTTTCCTCCTTTCCTTGGCAGGAAGCAGCCACTGCAGGCCAACCCCAGACAGCAAGCAGCACAGGGATAGTATTCTTCCTCAGCTTATCCGGCTCTTCTCCTTGGCAAAGGTTCCTCTTGATTTCCCAGAAGTGATCTAAAAGTCTGGGCCCCTCTTTTTATACCCAAAAATCCTTTGTTCTCTGAAGGCAGAGAGTGTCTGTACCCAGCCAAAACCAGTTCTGTGGGGCACTTTGCAAGTGCACAACAACCTCCATTGTCAGTGTGAGCCCTGGCTCCAGACACACCACAGGGGGGCGGAGCCGTCATTGTGGAAGGCAGGCACAGCCCTATTCAGGTGAAGGTGCTACTTCTCCCACCACTCCAAATGCAGACCAGGCCTATTCAGCCCAGCCCTAACTCATCAGACTTCTGGAGCCGCTGCCCCTCTCCAGCCGCTGTCATCCAAAAGCCAGACATGCAATACACAAACCTAGCAGAGGCACTCTGGATGGTTAGGCAAGAAAATACCTACTTTCTAAATGTGGTATTTTCAAACTCAGAATGTAAAAATCACCCTCACTAAAAGATGCACTTTAACATTCTGAGTTCAGGCATACTAAACTTTACTTTTCTATCTTGTTCCCAGGGTCAGTTATGTTTATATGATGTTATAAACAAACTCCCCATTCTGTCCTATGGGAACAGATAGCCTGCAATAGTGAAAAACGAATTTGGCAGTATTTTTTTAAAACATATTTTATTACGTTTTTTAACAGTTTACATCCATTAGGAAAACAGACATTTAGCATATAGGCATCAGACTTCGCAAGACAGTCGGATATAGGGAAGCCATTTTGGGTTCCAAGTAATGTCATCGTACATATTATGCAACATTATGCAATCATGTTGATCAGTTCTGTTAATCAATATTTTACCTACAAATTATCCAATGGGCTATTTTAATGGTAGTGCAGTAATACATGAAGAACTGAGGAAACAATAAGTGAAATGGAGCAAATAAACTAAACCCTTCCCCTCCCTTCCCCAAACTCAGTTGGCCCTACCCTATCTTACCATATTGACAACACGCTCTCTCGGTTGCTCCCACGTTCTCTTAATGAATTGAGTTCTGATCCACAGTTTCCCAGGCTACTGAACCAGCGTCCCAACTCTCAATTCCCCCAATCTGCAGTGAAGGTCTTTTCCTACCAGCCCGACTGTCCCTAAAATGGCCTTCATGAATGTGCCCCTTGCCAAAGCACTCCTTCTCCCCTTGTTGGGGAGGGATCCAGCATTTATGCCCTGGAGTCTCAGAGACCCCTCTGAGAGAGTCCACAGCGATAAGGGAGTTGCACATAGCGGAGGATTGGGAATGTTTCCATTACCGCTGGGAGCACAGCACCGTACACCGTGACCGGCGCCCTCAATGGAACTTTTTATGACGATGCCCCCCTAAGCGGACACTCGAACCTTCTGTATGTACTTCGGTGCCCAAGCAACCTTTGGCTGACGACCGGTGGAGCTACCCTACGCAGCTATAGAGGAGTTTGGCTTTGGTTCCCCCCTCAGCCGTCACCTACCCAGCCGGACGTCGGACACTCGTCGCCCCGTTGTGTTCCCCACCCTCTCCCCTACCTCTTCCCTCCCTCACTCTTTATCTACCTCCCCTATTCATTTCCTCTCTCCCCTGAATTTCTCTCCCCTTGCCTGCTTTTTTCCCTATGCATGAGCCATGCTTCTGTAACTCATGTATCTCATGTAACTACCCTCCAGAAACTGATGTAACTTTGTAACTATGCTTTGATTGTAACCTATGTAACTTTCCTCATGTAAAGCGCTCTGATACTTACGGGTCTAGCCAGCGCTATATAAAACTCAAGTAAATAAATAAAAAATAATAATAAATATGTACACTTAGTATAATTAAATCACCAGACTATGTGCAGGGCTGCATTGCATTCTCGGGGGGGTTGGGGGGGGGGGGGAGGCCTGGGTTAAGAGGGGCTCCTACTGATCTTGCACTACAGGGACTGGTGCCGGTGCAAGTGTCTTGAAAGCTTCCAGAATAATATCCCAGTTCATGGAAATTACATTTTTACGTAGTCCGCGGGCTTCTTCACGTCGAATTGTTGCGCTACCCCATCTCACTACCTCCCCGTGCCATACGTGGAGTGGTGGGGGTTTGGCTGACTTCCACCGCATGGTGATGGAGCGTTTGGCCATAAGTAAGGTTAGATCAACAAAGCGCAGCTGTACTTTCTGCGCTTTGGAGCGCCGGGTCAGACCTAACAGACAGCTACCGGATGTGCTCGGCACGGGGAGGCCCATCGCCGAGATAACGCTTGCAAGCACTTCTGACCAATATTCAGCAATCACCGGGCACAGCCACAGCATGTGGATCAGGTCTGCTTCCTCTAATTTACATCTGGGGCAGTGGTGTTGTGTGGCTGGGAACATGTGCTGCAAACGATGTGGAGTGAGATATGCCCTGTGTAATACCATGTACTGGATAAATTTGAATTTGGTGTTCCGTGGGATTTTTTTGGGGGTATTCTAGAATCATACCCCATTCCTTGTCAGTGAGATCCTTATCAAGATCCGTGGACCATCTATTGCGTAAGTCCGTCAGGGGGATTCCAGTGTGTGCTTTAATGCTTTTGTACAACCATTTAGTGAGGTGGCGCCCTTTCCCCATGAGGTAGGTCATGTGAACCAGTTCGTGCTGGGCGGGTGCTACCCTGTGTGGGGCCCAGTGTTTTTTCACATAATGGAGGACTGCAGCATGTGTAGGATATAACGCGTCTGTGACCCCGTTATGTCTGGTAAAGTTATCGTGGTCCATGAGGGTGCCCCCGTCAAACAGTGCGCCCACTGTGGTGACCCCGCCCTCAGACCAGGCGCGGATTCTCCGTGTAGTGAGTAAACCAGTAGGAGTGGGGATGCCCAAGAGCGGTGTGTTGTCCGAGTATGGAGGACAGCGGCGCGTGTAATGGAGGGATTTTTTCCAGTATGTGAGCGCGGTGCGGAGAAGTGTCGGGGCGTCTGGGGGTATAGTAGACCACGGTAGTAATAGTGTATGCAACTCCCCTCTGTCAATTTCCAGGGATGTGTAGCCAATTTCGTGCAGGTTGCTTCCTGCCAGCCAATACGATAGCCATTGTAGTTGGCTCGCATAGCAATAAGCGTGAAAATCTGGGGCACCCAGGCGACCCCTATCTGTATCTAGTTGTAATTTAGGCAGTCCCACCCTACGGCGGCCGTTACCCCATATCAGGTCGGACAGTAACGTGTTCAGCGAGGTAAGAATAGGAGTCGGGATCACTACTGGCAGGTTAGTAAAGAAGTATAATAGGCGAGGTAGAACCACCATTTTCGAGATTGCCACCCGGCCCATTACTGAGAGCGGCAGTGAAGTCCAAAATGTGATCTGTGACCGGAGTGCCCGGATGGTCTTGTTCAGGTTTCCCTCTATAAGGTCAGTCGCAGCTCTATAAATTTGTATACCCAGGTATTTGAACGTGTGTGAGGCGACCGTCCGGGATAGCTGCCCAAACTGAATCGCCTCTGGGCGTTCCCCGGGGTGAAAAAAAAGGCGTGTGACTTAGTGTCGTTTATGGTAAGTCCTGAAAGCTGTGCAAAGTGAGTAAAAATCTTCAGCGTCGGTATTAGGTCTGTGAGCAGGTCGTTAGCGTACAGTATAATGTCGTCTGCATAAGCAGACATCAAGTGTGTTGCGTTACCCAGACGTATACCCTTCTGTTCTGCAGACAGCCGTAACTTGAAGGCCAGAGGTTCCAAGGCTAGCAAAATAATAAAGGAGATAAGGGGCAGCCCTGTCGGGTGCCCCTGCCGGGTGCCCCTGCCGATCCGATATTCATGCGAGATATAAAAGCAAAATGGCGGTTTCAACACAGGAGGTAAATGGCGCACGCTTAGTAACGCCCAGTATTTTATATGGCTATCTCTGCGGTGCACAAGGTGGGGGAAAAAACCACAAAAACCCCTTGAAAAGTGGACCAAGGTCCCTATAAAACACACAATGCCTATGCACACGCTATAATGTTCATTTGATAGTTCAAATGAGTACACATATATGAAAAAGCGAAAAAACTTTGTGTTATTTATTCGAACATCAAGACGAGGTCTCTACGCGCTCCCGGGAGCCTTTTGAATCAGGACTGTAGCGTACTCGCTTTAAGAATTACCTGGTCTCACGTATAAAGACTACATCTCGCATGATCGGCCGGTTTGGAATTTTCACCGGCTTCTAGGTCTCAGAATTTTCTTTTGTCATATCAGCCCTGAAGAAGTCCAGGGTTATTTTCCCTTTGGACGAAACACGTGTTGGCTGGACCTCGTCTTGATGTTCGAATAAATAACACACAAAGTTTTTTCACTTCATGCGAGATATGTCTGCCGGTGCGGGCCCTCGCGGTGGGGGCAGAGTACAGTAATTTAACCCATTTCAGATAGTCTGGGGGTATGCCAAATGTTTCGAGTACTCTGATCATGTAGTCCCATCTAAGAGTATCAAATACCTGCCTTAAGTCCAGGGTGATGCATCCTGCATTGTGGCTGTCTGGGGGGGTTGATTCCATGACGTGATATAGCCTCCCAATGTTGAGCGAGGTGCAGCGCGCAGGTACAAAGCCGCATTGGTCTGGGTGGATTAGTTTATGTAAATAAGGGAGTAAACGGCGCGAGAGGACTTTACTCAGTATTTTATACTCAGTTGTGAGCAGGGACAGGGGCCTGTATCCCGAGATGTCAGTCGCAGAGCGGCCCGGTTTGGGAAGGGACACCACTAGTGCCTGCATTGTGGTGTGAGGTAGCGTTCCTGTGTCTATTGCAGATTTGTAAAGACGCTCTAGCTGTAGTACCAGGGCATTTGAAAATGTAACAAAGAATTCAGCTGGAAGGCCAACAAGGCCAGGGGCTTTATTCCGTGGGAGGTCTCGGATGGCCTCTTTGATTTCCGCCCGAGTGATGGGGCCGGAGAGGTCATCTTGTGCTGCTTGATTTAGTTTGGGGAATGGTAAGTCAGCCGGGAACGTATGTAGCGAGTCTTCCGCCAGTGGTGGGGGCGATTGATAAAGTGTTTGGTAGTATTCGCAGAAAGCTTCATTGATATCTCGCTGCTTGTCCACTGTGACCCCGCCCATCGTGGTTATCTCATGTATTGGGGTATGTGGGGGGTCGTCCCTTAGTATGCGCGCCAGGATCGGGCCAGCTTTGTCAACTTCAGTATGTTTTGTGTGCGTGTATGCGGTGTAATCAATTTGCCTCAGCATTTCTAGTAGCTCTGCATGTTTTATACAGGTTTCCTGTAAGAGGACACTCTTGGTAGGATCTTCTACAGCTTCCTGCTCCAATTTGTTCATGGAGTTTTTGACATCTTTGAGGTTGTTATGCGTTTCGTGCCTAGATCCCACTGTGGTGCTAATGGCTATCCCCCTGATTACTGTCTTGAAGGCATCCCACTCCACCTGCGGTGTGGAGGCGGTGCCAGTGTTTTCTGCAAAATAATTGGTAATACCCGCGGACAATGCACTGCGGAAGACCGAGTCCTCAAGCATTTGAGGCCACAACTTCCAGGTGGGAACTGGAGTGGGCATTCTGCCCCAAGCGAGGTTGACCTCCAAGGGATTGTGGTCTGAGAATGTCTTGCCTAGATATGTAGCATGCGTGATCTGGCTGGTGGTGTGAGCGGAGCAAAGAATCCCGTCTATTCTGGTGTGTAGTTGGTGTGGGTGCGAAAAAAAGGAGTATTCTCTACTGGTTGGGTTCCTCAGACGCCAGGCATCCCCCAGTGACCAGCCTTCCGCCCATTTACATAGTGCATCAGCCTGCCATATAGTGCCAGCGCCTTAGAGGGGGGGTTGTGATCTATCCATTCTTATATCCATCACTGCATTATAATCCCCGCCTAGTATCCATGGATATGCTGCCCAGGTCGCTAGTACAGAGTTGAGACTCATAAGAAATTTGTCCTGCTCAAAGTTAAGAGCGTAGATGCTCCCTAGTACTACTTGTGTGCCGTCTAATGTGCCTCTCCCCAGAATATATCTCCCCAGAGGGTCCGCGCGTTGCTCCAGCATTTTGAGGGGGACCCCATTCCTGATCCAAATGGTCGCGCCTCGGGCAAAGGCGGAGTATGAAGTGGAGTGAACCTGACCTCTCCATTTCTTGCGTAATTTGACTGTCTCTGCTGCGGTGAGGTGGGATTCCTGTAGGAAAGCTATATGCGCATGTCGCCTGTTCAACTGCGCATCGATTCTATGCCTCTTATGTATGGACCCCAGGCCCCGCACTTTCCAGGTGATTACTTTGTAACTATCCTGCATCTGTGTGTGAGTGATAACAGTGCTGTGTTCCTATCGAATGTGAGAGGACTGGTGGCTTGTGTGGTAGCTTCGTGGGTGGGCCAGACTTCAAGAACTCTTGAACTATAACATGTAATACTCGGTCCAGCAGTAAAACCGCGCTGGTCCAAACCGTGTACACAAAGGTGCTAACAGTTAACAGTGTAATCGTTGCTTTCGCCATAGGGGGGTGCATCCTAATAGACTAGCTAGTGAGATGAGAAAACAGTGCGAGCTCAACACAACCCGGACCAAACATAGCATTAATCATTTCAAGATCGGGACATCGGTAAGGATTATGCGCTGTGGGTACAGAAATATAACATTTTAGTACATCCTGTCTGGAGTGTGTTACTCCCCTCTACAGACTGAGCACTATCCTAGGAAACCTTCAGCAGTTTGAGGCGTGATAGTACTAAATAGTGCTAGGCTGTTCTCTGAATCGGAGTGGACCGGGTTGTCCTCAGAAGAGTCCGAAGATATGTGGTGGGCTCCTTCCCGGAACATGCTTACAGTTACCAGCGCCTCTGTACGACCCTTCAGGGCCTGTTCTGGCATGGGGTTCTTAGCCTGGGATGTGGTGCCATGCGTTTGGTGCCGTGACCGCCGACTCCGCTTAGGTTTCGGAGAGCCAGTGAAGCTTTGTGAAGAAGGTCCAGACCCCGACGGGGGGGAACATGATTTCGAGCCATTCTTCCACCTCCTCAGGGGTGTCAAACAACTGCATTTTTTGGTCGGGAATTACCTTTAACCTGGCTGGGAATAGTAGTGCATATTTGATGTTCAGTGCCCTGAGTTTTTTCTTTGTGTCCTGGTATAGAGAACGTTTACGTTGTACCAGAATTGTGTAATCTGGGTGTAGCGACACACGCTGGTTTTCATACTGGATTTGGGACAGCTCCCTCGCTTTCTGCAACAGTACGTCCCTGTCTCTGAAATTCAAGATTTTTACGATCAGGGGACGGGGTTGGGCCCCAGCCATCGGCCTGCCGGTGGGGATTCTATGCGCCCTCTCTACACAGAAAAAATCCGAGAGGCCCTCCGGTGCCACATGGTCCCTGAACCATTGTTCCATAAATTTGGTGGCATGTGAACCCTCACAGCCTTCTGGTAGGCCTACGACCCGAATGTTATTGCGTCGGGCCCTCCCTTCTGCGTCGTCCACCCTATCCTGGAGCCCAGTTCCTTGTCGTTGAAGTTGCGCAATTTGTTCCCCATGTTTTGTGCTGCGGCAATATTTTTGCTAATGCAAGTTTATTGTCCTTGACAGTGGCAGCAAGTTTAGCGTGATCAGCCTTCAGGAGGGTGAACCCAGTTGTCAGGGAGCCGATTTGTTGCTCGATGGACTTTCTCGAGTCCCGCACTTCTTGGAGAATGAGATCTAATTTATCTAGGGGGGGGCTCCGCATTAGTAGGCGGAATACTGTTTGTCATTTGTGTGGAGGAGTCTTTGTCCTCTTTAGGTTGGGTATCCGTGGTGTTAGTGTCTGGTGTCTTACCCTTGGGTCGCCCCATTATAAAGAGTGGTCTTGTGCAATCCGGTTGGGAGGGTCGCAAAGCGCACTATGTTGAGGCTCCGGTGGTGTCCTTGTACTAGTTCAAGTCCCAGTGGGAGGGGCCCAGGCAGTGCATGTGATGGGGGCAGAGTCTGCCCGTTACAGATGATGTATTACTTGTGCAGGTACTCGGCCCAGCTATAGCCCAACTGTTGTTAATTGAGGAACCCCGACGGCCTTGGTAATAGCGGACCAGTTCTTGCACTTGTGCCAGGTGGTAGGACCAGGCCCAGTGCCGTACACCAGCTGCCCCAGGGAGAGGTCTCCTGGGAGGGCCGGACATTCACCACTAGTACTCCCCAGAGGCAAACGTGCGCATGTAGCAGTGTTCTAGAGACAAGTCACGGTTGCACCCCGTGCCGCACCGCCGCATACAGACTGCTCCTCCAACAGGGCTATTTGCTGTGAAGTTGGGCACCCCAGGGCAGGTGCGACCGTTGTGGGTGTCCCTCTAGGGCCGCTGCGCCGCGTCCTCGCGCACTCACCGCAATGCAGGTGTAAAATCAGCAGTAGGCCTCAGTGTAGGCCCCATCCTCACCAGCGGCAGCGCGTGGCCTCAGGCGGGAGCCCAAGACGATGCAGGGAGCCCAACAATCGGCCAGTACTCGATGGGCCCCTCAGCACCCAACTGCTCACCGCTGACAGCGACAGGATCGAACGGTCCAAGTAGGCCCCTTCGAGTTCCGCAGCGATGTTGCCACCAGCGCCTCAGGTCAATACACAGGTCCCGCAGGTATGAGGCCCAATCACGCTCCGTCGCAGCCCCCCACTGCTTCTCGCGAGGCACTCGTCGCCGGGCGCCCCAGCGAGGCACAGGGTGTCCGGTAGGGCAGCGCAGCGGGCACAGGGGGTACCACTCAGGCCGACTGATGCCCGCTGCCGTATGCTTATGGCATCCCAGCCCTCGCAACGCCCGGCTGCCTCTCAACTCGTGTGGTCGTTCTCCGCCAGTCTAGGCCGCACCCTCAGCAGTCCGGATCAGGCCCTCTCCATACGCCAGGGTCCACGTATAACAAGCGCCAGTCGGGGCCACAGGACGCTCCAGTGGTGCAGCAGGAGGGGGGGGGGACCAGCGGGCCACACCCAGCAGAATGTAGACCTGGTAACCGCTGCCAGCAGAGTCAGCTCAGCCAGGCCGACTTCACACAGCCGCCAGCAGTCGATCACAGGGAGCGCGGCTGGGAGCCCCGATCGCCGCCTCACGATGCAGGTACAGGGTATGTGGACACCTCTACTCGCCGCCACTTGCGCCCGCAGCAGGCGCCGCGGCCCTCGTGGCCTCGGCACAGTCCAGGCGTGTTTTCCTCACCAGCGCGGCCGGGTCCACTCGGTGCCCCTCACCGTCACACCTCCGGGCAGGGGGAGTCACTCAGCCAGGGCAGTAGGCAGGCTTCTATGGCACGCCGCCGGCCCGGCGGGAAGGACAGGCAGCCGGGGGGATCAGCGGGTCACGTCCAGCAGCACAGGCCCCGGGCAGCCGCCGATCGCGGGCCCCCCTTTGCCCCAAGACCCACGCAGTCCAGTCGTTTGTTTGCACAGATGTAGGCAGATGGGGGGCCCCTATCACAGTGTCCAGCGCTGATCCCTCGATATGGGAAGATCGCAGTTCTCCGCCCGCCTCACTCCCAGGTCAGGCCGCGGCCCACGCGGCCTCTGCCTAGCTCGCGTTTCTCCTCGCCAGTCGATCAGGACAGCCGGCCCTCGGTGGTAAAAACACAGCAAGTCTGCTCGTAGCCCCCCCCCCCGCAGGGCCCCCGCAAGGGTGTTCAGGGCCGATGTCAGCCGATCAAGTAGGAGTTGAACAGAATTTCTTTGGTCCGGGCGTGGAGCTTGCTCACAGTGCGTCCGCCATACTCGGCGGTTAGCCACGCCCCTCACGAATTTGGCAGTATTTCACAATCGGGACATGCCACACACATCAGGGCATGTCCTACCTTTCACATACAATGCACCCTGCCCACAGGGGTACCTTGGGCCTACCTTAGGGGTGACTAATATGTAGAAAAGGGAAGGTTTAGGGACTGGCAAGTGTATGCACTTGCCAAGTCGACATGGCAGTCCCAGACTGCACACAGGCTCTGCAATGGCAGGCCTGAGTCACATTTTACAAGCTGCTTCTGTGGGTGGCACAATCCGTGCTGCAAGCCCAGCAGCGGCATTTGATTTACAGGCCCTGGGCACACATAGTGCACTGTACTAGGGTCTGACAAGTAAATCAAATAGCCAATCATGAAAACACTAATCCATAACACAATTTACAAAAGAGAGAATATGCACTTTAGCACTGATCAGTAGTGGTAAAGTGCCCAGAGTCATAAAACCACCTACAACAGGTCAGAAAAATACAGGAGGAAGGCAAAAAGTTCTGGGATGACCCCGCAAAAAGGGCCAAGTCCAACAATCCGGGTTTTGTGAGAGGAGGTCAGGGAGTGGGACACTCTTCCTCTTGTCCCTCATCAGTAGCCATGAGCAAGCCCATGTCTGCCCTGTCCACATATGGCTTGAGCCTGTTCACATAGAGCACCCTGTGGGGGCTCCTGGGAGTTCCAAGGTCCACCAGGTAGGTGACCTCTCCCTTCTGCTCAAGGATTGTATGGGGTCCACTCCACTTGTCCTGGAGAGCTGCTGGGGCCACAGGCTCCAACACCCATACTTTCTGTCCTGGCTGATACACAGTCAGTACAGCCTTTTGGTCATGCCAAGCTTTCTGTAATTCTTGGCTAGCCTCAAGGTTTTTACTTACCTTTTTCATATACTCAGCCATCCTGGAGCGGAGACCAAGTACATAGTCCACTATGTCTTGTTTAGGTGGTTTGAGAGGTAACTCCCATCCCTCCTTCACTAAACACAAGGGACCCCTAACTGGATGCCCAAACAGAAGTTCAAAAGGGCTGTAGCCAACCCCCTTCTGTGGGACCTCTCTGTAGGCAAAGAGAAGGCAGGGCAACAGGACATCCCATTTTCGCCTAAGCTTTTCTGGGAGGTCCATGATCATGCCCTTCAGGGTTTTGTTGAACCTTTCAACTAATCCATTGCATTGTGGGTGATAGGGTGTGGTAAATTTGTAATTTACTCCACACTCCTTCCACATTGCAGTGATGTAACTAGACATGAAGTTTGCACCTCTGTCAGTTAAGACCTCCTTAGGGAAACCCACTCTGGAAAATATTCACAGGAGGGCCGTGGCCACCACATGAGCTGTGGTGGTTCTAAGGGGTATTGCCTCTGGATACCTAGTGGCATGGTCCACCACCACTAATATGTAACTGTGCCCCGATGCAGTTGGATGGTTCATGGGACCAATTATGTCAATCCCAACCCTTTCAAAGGGAACCCCCACCACAGGTAGTGGTATGAGGGGGACCTTTGTTACACCACCTGACTTACCACTGGCTTGACAGGTGGGGCAGGAGCGACAAAACTCCTTGGTGTCCTCTGACATGTGAGGCCAGTGAAAGTGAGGGATAAGCCTGTCCCAAGTCTTGCTTTGGCCTAGGTGTCCTGCTAAAGGGCTATCATGTGCCAGTGTCAGTAGGAAGCCCCTAAACTTCAGAGGTATGACCAACCTTCTGGTGGCACCAGGCATGGGGTCTCTACCCTCTGAGTAAAGGAGTCCTTCATCCCAGTAGATCCTGTGGGACCCACTGGCTCTCCCAGCAGCCTCAGCAGCAGCTTGCGGTCTGAGGGGCTCAAGAGAGGGGCAGGTTTGCTGCTCCTGACTCTGAGTTGCCCTGGAAGGGCCCACTGTACCCAAGAACTCAACCTGATCAGGTTCAAGTTCATCTGAGACAGTTCCTTCACAGGGACTCTGATCATCTCCCTCAGGAGATTGATCCTCACTCTGAGCCTGGGGGGGAGACACTGCCTTACCCCTCCTGCTCCTTCTCTTGGAAGGCTCCTGGTGCATTTTTCCAGGATCCAGGGCCTGTTCAGTTGAAGACAGTTTGGCCTGTGACCTAGTCACAGCAAACATATCTGCAGAGATGCCCAACATTGCTGCATGTGTCCAGAGTTCCACTTCAGCCCAGGCTGAAGTTTCCAAATCATTGCCCAACAAGCATTCCACAGGGAGGTCTGAGCTAACCACAACCTTCTTAGGGCCAGTTACCCCTCGCCAGCTGAAATTAACAACTGCCAAGGAATGGTCTGTCCTGACATTGTTAGCATTGTTCACTTGGTACATCTCACCAAGTATGATCTGGTCAGGGCCCACAAGATCTTTTGTCACCATAGTGACACTTGCTCCTGTGTCCCTATATGCCATGGCCTCCTTGCCATTGATCAAAGGCTGCTGTCTGTATTTGCCCAGGCTACTGGGGCTCACAAATAAGGAGGCAATACCTATGCTTCCATCACAGACAAGTACAGCCTGAGCTGGAGTTCTGACTAGGCCAGAACCTATCTCAGATCCCAAGGTTAACCCTACTAATCTCTTGTTCCCTGTACCACCACTTGAAGCTGAACTAGGGGGAACAGTTGCCTTCGGGGCAGTGGTGGTAGAAGGTGCATCCTTGGCCTTTGGACAAGTGGCATCTCTTGTTCAATGGGTTTTTTCCTTGCACAAAAAGCACCAAGGTTTCTTTTTGCCTTTACCTTTGTTAGACTGTGACTCCCCCCCCCCAAGATGCAGGTTTTTGGGGCCCTGATGAAGACTTCTGGTCTTTACCCTTTTCCCCACCCTTATCTGAAGGTTTAGCATCTTGCTTCTTTTGGTCACCACCAGTGTTCTGGTTTTTCTGCTTCACCCTGGTTCTGACCCACCTATCTGCCTTCTTTCCCATATGATCCAATCGGTGGTTAACTGCTGCCATTGTCTCCTCTATGGCCTGCAGGCTACGCTGCATAGCCAGCAGCGTTGTCTCGAGGTTAGGAGGGCCAGGAGCTGGGGCGTCAGCTTCAGAGTCCGATGCAGCCCTCTGAGAGGATTTAGAGGACTTGCGCGCCTCAAAGGTGAGGCGCGGTTGAGTTTCATCAGTCCTCCCCATAATAATGGCAGTCGAGTCAACGTAGAACCCCAGGCCCGGTGTGCACCAGTAGGACGATCTGCACAGTGCAAGGGCCCAGAAATATGCAGACCTCCAGCAAGTGGGCACAGTCAAGTAGGCGAGAACACTGCTACGATGAGGGTGCACCACTACCACACCAGGATGCTGAGGAGCCCAATGTGGGGGGGTCCCCAAGTGATGAGCAGTCCGCAACTAAGAGGTACACTGACGCTGCGACCAGCACCTCAGGGGCTGGAGGCCACAGAGCGGAACAGCGCAGCAGAGGTAGATCCCAGGTAGATCAATGAGGTGGGGGGGAGTCACGACCCACAGCAGACTCACCACAGCGTTCAGTATTCCCCCAATGGGCTCAGAGAGGTCAACTGCTGCTCTGCCCCAGGAACCACAGCAGCAGACCCAGAGCGGTGTCCAACAACCACCTGCAGCTCCACTCGCAGCTACGCTGTCCCCCCGGCGGTACCACGAGTCGCCGTGCAGTCCAGCCTCCCTGCAGCGCGCTGATGTCCCTCGCGCACAAGCGCTCCGCACAGCTCGCAGGCCGCGGCCCGAGCTCCCACCCGTGCCGCCTCCACAGACACCGGCAGGGGTCAGTCCGCCGCCCGCTCACCGCTGCGGGCGCCGAGCGCGCCGATGACTGCACAGCTCCTCCGCAACACCCCGGACAGGTGAATCAGGATCCGCGGGCCCAGAGTCCGCAGGGGCACCGCTCCGTTATCTCCTCCAGCAGCTGGGGCCCGGCTCACAGCCCAAAGGTGCAGCACATACGGCAGGTCATCAGCGGGCACCAAACGTACAGCAAGGCCAGGGCCGGCCCCACCGGCAACAAGAATGTTCACTCCTGGCGCAGGGCGTCCCAGCGCAGCAGCAGCGCTCGGACCTCAGGGCTGCGCGGGAGCCGCCATTTTGAAGAGAGGCCACCGAGGCCAGGCGCCACCCGACAACTGTCACACCGGCAAATTCAGACGCCCAAAACAGCTCCCGCTCGGGCAGGATCCTCTAGAGGTGAGGTGCTCTCGGTTTTTAGGTCTGGGATGCGGCGCAATAGGCGGATGATGGGCGGATAAGGGCTCAGCCAGGCAGAGCCTCTCTAGAGAGCGGCCATCTTACCACGCGCTCAAGCCACGCCCCCGGCTTGCTGCCTTTGTGAGCTTTCCCAGGCCACTTGCTGCTCTCAGCAACTGGGCCCCACTGGTTCTGACCCCCACTTTGGGCGGGAGAACCGGCGGGAAAAACAAGTGAGGAAGAGAGGTGTGCCCACCTCTGCCAACTCCACCGCTCAGGTGGGGGAGGCGAGGTGAAGCACAACTCTCAGTCCACGCCATCTTGAAGATGGGGGGACTCAGCCAACTAGGGACAGGCTCATGCCCCCCTCCCACTGGAGGGTGGCATAATAGGGGGTCTACCCACCCCAGGGAAGGGACCCATTGATCCCTGCCTTTTACCTACCTGTAACGCCCCTAAATCTAGTATTTAGGGGCACCCCTGAACCTTGCTTCCTCAGATAAGAACCTGCAAGAAGAAGAAGAAAAAGAAGGACCGAACAGCCGTGCAGCAGCTAACAAGAGGAAGACGCCCACTGACTTGGCCCCAGCCCTACCGGCCTGTCTCCCCCTCGAACCTGCTCCTGCGAAATCCCTGTGTGTCCTGCAGCCAGCAACCTTGAAAACCCCGGAGGACCTGCCTGCCTTCAACTACAAAGACTCTGTCTCCCGTGAACACCGGATTTGTTCATCTGCAACCTCTGGCTCCGGCCGGACACCGCAGATCCGCCCCACTCTGCACCCGCTGTCCACGACCCGAGCTCGAGTGGGCAAACACCACGAGGAGGTCACCCCGGCGATCCTGACCCGAGATCAGGCGACCCCTGACCTGCCTCAAGCCTCCAGCCGACGCCTGCAGCCTAAATCCAGAAGGCCCCCCTAACCGCGACCTGGAGCTGGTAAGAAGATCAGACCCCAAAAGGCAGCCCTGCACCAGACGCCCCACGGCCTTGTGTGCCCAAACCAACGGTGCCTAACCAACCCCTAACTTTCCAATTTACCTCTCGAAGTGGTGGTCGCACCCAGAAGACCTTCGTCCCCGAGCCTGCAGTCCCTTTGCAAACCGGAGGTTCCCCATTGAAACCAACAGGGCGCCCGACGTCAAAACAGCACCCTGCACCCGGCCGCCCTAGTGCCGCTGAGGGTGCACCTTTGGTGCTACTTTGTTTCCCCATTTGCCCTGAGCTAAAGTCCAGGAGCTCTGCTCCCAGAACCCAGTGGCCTGCTTGCCAGTAGCCACCTACCGGTGGCCCCCTATCCCCCATTGGATAACATTGGGCCTCAGCACTTTGCACCCGGCTGCCCTAGTGCCGCCGAGGGTGTAACGAGAGTGCATCCTTGACCCTGGGGGAACCCTTGTTCTAACCCCAGAAGCTCAACTCCAAAGACCGATTACTTACCTGGTAACCATTAACTTCATTTCTCTCCATAGGAACCTATTGACTGTTTTTCTCTGAAAAATGTTCTAAGTGTGGAGTTGATTTGTATGGAAACCTGAAAAATAACAATTGTGCAAAACTGACTTAACTTACCTTTTCTCTAGGAAATGTCCAAGTGTGATATCTAGGCATATCTCACTGAGTAGAAAAAGTAATCTAAAAAGTAATCTCAAAAGTAACGTAAAAGTAACTTACCTGTAATTCTCATTACAAAATCGATACAAAGTATATGTACAGCATTTCACAGTATTGCATTACCAGCAATTCAAACTGTAACCATTTCAAAGTACATTTACAATTGCATTTCAAACTGTATATTTACTGCAAAGTATTTATCGACTTACCTGTGCCAGGCTTGCTTGGTTCTAGAAAATAAAATAACCAAAAGTATATTTTTATACAAAAACAATTGGTCTGAAGTTCAGTCTTTGAGTGTGTGAATTCATTTGCTGACTGAATGTGTACAACAAATGCTTAACACTGTCCTCTGATACTGCCTTACTGCTCGACCACACTACCACAAATAGAGAGTGAGGTGCTATCTAACTTTACCTCTGCCTACCTTTGGGGATCCACTGGACTCTGTGCACACTATACCTCACTTTGGTATAGTATATACAGAGCCCGCTTCCTACAGATGTTTTCTACTGCGAGCTTAGGACTGCGGTCGGTGAACACTGCATGTCTCTTGGGCTGTTACACCCACTCTGTGTGGGACACAGTTGCGCATGTGCTGCCACAGTGCCCGGAAGAGGCCCGGGCTGTACTCTCCCGTGCAGTCGCAGAGGGTAGAGACGCAGCAAAGTTCGCCATCTGATGTGGGCTGGATACCGCCGACTCGCTGGGTAGAACGATTTCTACGTCAGTAGCCCTGAGGCGCTACGCCTGGCTGAGATCCACTGGCTTCTCTGGGGATGTCCAATCGACTCTTTTGGACATGCCCTTTGATGGCCGTCGCCTGTTTGGCGACAAGGCCGACAATGCGCTCGAGGGCTTCAAGGATTCTAGGGCTACGGCCAGATCCTTGGGCCTCGCTGCCACTTCTCGTCCTGTCCAGTCTGCCTTTCGCCCCTTTAGTGGCTACGGAAGGGGTGCCCCACCACGTTCCACCCAGGGCCCCAGGCCTGCGCAAGCTGCCCAGCCTCTGCGCGGCCGGGGACGTGGGCCCAGTGCTGCGGGTCTGGGGGCCAGCGGGCGGGCCAGTCCACCAGTGCCCCCTCTGCAGCAGCCTCCAAACCTTCCTAGTCCGACCTTTCAGGGCCACCAATTGCCAGTGGGCGGCAGGATCCGCCATCACCTCCCCCACTGGCGCACCATCACGTCGGACAGGTGGGTTTTGCAAATAGTCCGCAGGGGCTACTCCCTCCCCTTCGAGACTATCCCTCCCTCCATGCCACCTACACTCCATCGCATGTCGGAGGATCATCTGGCCCTTCTCCGTCAGGAAGTTCTAGCTCTCTTGGCCAAGGGTGCCTTCGAACACGTCCCTGTGCCAGAAGTAGGTCGTGGTTGCTATTCCCACTAATTTCTGGTACCCAAGAAGGACAAAGGCCTGCGTCCTATCTTGGATCTCAGGGACGTCAACCGCTTCCTCCGGAAGGAGAAGTTCAAAATGTTGACATTAGCTCAGGTCCTGTCTGCCCTCGACCCTGGAGACTGGATGGTAGTGTTGGACTTGCAGGACGCTTACTTCCACATCCCCGTCCTGCCAGCCCAAAGGCGTTACCTATGGTTCACAGTAAGCCACGAGCATTTTCAGTTTACCGTGCTCCCCTTTGGTTTTACCAGCGCCCCTCGGGTGTTCACGAAACTGATGGCGGTGGTCGCAGCTCATCTGCACAGATAAGGGGTTGCAGTCTTCCCCTATCTCAACGACTGGCTGTTGAAGGCGACCTCGCCCCAGGCTGTTATCTCCCATCTCCAGACTACGGCCCTCTCAGAAGCTCCTTTTCATCGGAGCAATTCTGCATACAGCGCAGTTTCGGGCTTATCCTCCAGAGCAGCGAGTCTGGGATATTCGGGCTATGATACCGATGTTTCAGCCTCTATCCTGGGTTTCGGTGTGAATGACCCTGAGGCTGCTGGGCCTCATGGCCTCCTGCATCCTGCTGGTAGATCATGCCGGGTGGCATATGCGGGCTCTGCAGTGGGACCTGAAGTTCCAGTGGGCGCAGCATCAGGGCAATCTTTCTGAAGTCGGCCAAATCTCGGAGGGGGCTGCAGGTCAGTTGCAGTGGTGGCTCACGAACCAGGATTGGGTCAACGGCAGATCCCTCTCCCTTCCCCAACCCAACTCCACAGTAGTGATGGATGCGTCACTTCTGGGATGGGGCGGCCACATGGGAGAGGTGGAGATCAGAGACCTCTGGTCTCCGGCAGAGTCCGGGCTCCACATCAACCTTCTGGAGCTCCGGGTGATTCGTCTTGCACTGAAGGCATTCCTTCTTTCTATCAAGGAAAAAGTAGTGCAGGTGTTAACGGACAACACCACCGCCATGTGGTACTGCAACAAACAGGGTAGGGTGGGGTCGTGGACCCTATGTCAAGAGGCTCTCTCCCTTTGGACATGGCTAGAACATCAGGGCATATCTCTGGTGGTTCAACACCTGGCAGGTTCCCTGAATGCCAGGGCGGACAAACTCAGCCGGCGGTGCATGATGGATCACGAATGGCGTCTTCACTTGGAGGTGGTGCAAGGTCTCCAGCAGTGGGGAGAGCCTTGGTTGGATCTATTTGTCACCGAAGAGAACACGCAATGTCCGCAGTTCTGCGTGTTGGAATTTCCAAGGCGGCACTCACTAGGTGACGCTTTTCGTTGTGAGTGGAGTTGCGGCCTCCTGTACGCCTTTCCGCCTGTACCACTTCTACCCAGAGTGCTGAAGAAGATCAAGCGCGACTGGGTCCAAGTCATTCTTTTGGCTCCGGACTGGGCACGAAGAGTCTGGTACCCCGATTTCTTGAGCATGGTCATCAATCCTCCGATCGGACTCCCTCTTCGGGAGGATCTTCTGTCGCAGCAGCAGGGGACGGTCTTCCACCCGAACCTGTCCAGCCTTCACCTCCTTGCATGGAGATTGAGCGGCGACAGTTGACAGCTTTTGACCTTCCTCCCGAAGTTTGTAATGTAATCTTGGCAGCCAGGCGTCCCTCCACTAAAACGGTATACGCCTGTACATGGAACAAATTTGTGGCATGGTGCACAGCAAAGGCTGTAGATCCCCTTTCTGCCCCTCTTTCTGAGGTTCTCCTCTTTGTTCTTTCTTTGGCCCAGCAGGGCTCTGTTCTGGGCACTCTTAAAGGCTATCTTTCGGCCATTTCGGCTTTTCTTAGCCTTCCTGATCAGCCTTCTCTTTTCAAGTCCCCTATTGTTAACCGATTTCTGAAGGGCATTACTCATCTCTTCCCTCCTTCTCCCTTCGTAATGCCCCAGTGGGACTTGAACCTTGTTCTCACTTATCTTATGTGTGCTCCCTTTGAGCCACTACATAATTGTCCTTTTCGTCTCCTTACTTTGAAAACTGCCTTCTTGCTTGCCATCACCTCTGCTCGCAGGGTGAGTGAGCTTCAGGCCTTATCTTCAAAGCCTCCTTTTTGGTCTGTCCATCCGGACAAAGTTGTCCTCCGTACTAGGCCTTCTTTTCTGCCCACATAGGTCAGACCATCACATTGTCCACCTTCTTTCCACCTCCTTCCAAAGAGGAGGAGAGACTCTACCGTTTGGACCCCAAACGTGCGCTGTCTTTCTACCTTGACCGCACTAAAGAATTTGGGGTGGACAATCAACTCTTCGTGGGTTATGTGGGTGCCAAGAAGGGTCGGGCAGTGAACAAACGTACCATCTCTCGATGGGTTGTCCTATGCATCAAAGTCTGCTATTCTTTGGTAAAAAAGGAACCTCCAGTAGGACTGCGCGCCCACTCTACCAGGGCGAAAGCGGCCACTACTGCTTTGGGACGTGGAGTTCCCTTACTTGACATCTGCCAGGCTGCCACGTGGGCATCCTTGCACACTTTTACACGGCATTACTGCCTGGACAGCCAAGTCCGGAGAGACTGCTTTTTCGGCCGTTCTGTTCTCCAGGACTTTCTGGTGTGATCTTGGTTCGCAGGCCCACCTCCGGGGTTGGTATTGCTGGGGTATCTATTCTAAGGTAAGGAATCTATAACTAATAGTCTCTTTCAGATGAACAAGTTACTTAGGTTCGGTAACGATCTATCTGTAAGAGACATAACATTAGTTATAGATTCCTTACTGCCCCACCCATCCTCCCTGTTCTGCAAACTGACTTCTAGGGATAGGGACTCCCTTACACGGCACTAGTTTTGTGCCCCAGTGGTCAGTGTCTTGCATGGCTCTGCGCTTCTGGCGTGGAAAGTCGTGTCAAAACTGACGCCAGCGCACAGGGGCGGCGTCTAAGTAGACACAGCGACGTCATCCCGGCGACCACGATGCTGACGACGGACGTGGTGTCGACCGACGCCACCTACAGACGTGCAAGGGTACTGCTACGAAAACATTTCTCCCGATCCAGTCTGACGCCTGGGAGTAATTCTAAGGTAAGGAATCTATAACTAATATATGTCTCTTACAGATATATTGTTACCGAAGGTAAGTAACTTGTTCATCAGATCCAGCTTAATAGTCAGGGTGGTATTTATGCCCCTCATTTACACCTGCAGGGAAGCATATTTGGTAGAAGGATTTGTGGCCTGAGGGAATGCAGGGACGGGGCTGGCTGGACATGCTGTCTTTAGTCTGTGTCTGTAGTCTGCAGCAAAAGAACATCACTTTGGAAAGCTGAGAACCCTTCTGTTTTCTCCTGTTTCTTGTCGATTTTGCCCACGAAAGATACCGAATCATTTCCTCTGTAGGTACCCTTCACTCAAAGCCAAATTTCTCTTTAGAATAATGCTCTTATTTTGCAGCATATTACTGAAGGGGCAAGAGTTCAGGAGGAACACAGCCTTGTCACCAGGCAGCATCACATGACCTCCTGTTTCACCCAGATCCAATTCCCATTTAATTTCTAGCTTCTCCAGTTGTTTCATCTCACTGGAAAGACTCGCCCTGTATAATTCTGTAATGGGCCTACCCCCCTTTCCCAGACATAGATTTTTAAGTTCAGTATATTTATTTATGCCCCTTTTGTGTGGTCTGGTCATACCTGTCATTCTTGGCTGCTAACCTTACATAAATCAGAAAATTACTTTTGCTGATTGCCCATTATGTTTAGAAGTCTGCCGAGCCCACCATTCTACCATCACTGTATAAATATCCCACATCAGTGGGGGCCTGTTAGTCTCCCAGTTGGCTGATACACCGAGGTTAGGTAGGGTGGAGCCTTGTATATCATATCGCTAACTGGGGCATAAACCTACAACCTTCCATTTTCGTAGTGGTTCCCCATAAAGTTCATTTTTTTTTTTACCATACGTTGAGGCAATAGCTAAACAATGCCTCCAGATACCAGTGGGAGTTTTCAGAGATCTAAGGTCTTAATCAGATCCTTGATTAACGTTGGCTACAAGTCGGGTCTGTGAACCCGGGAACAATTTATCAGGAGTGCGCCAAGAATGATATTTCTGAAAATCTGGGATCACTGTTCTTTCAATTTTCAAAAGTAACCTAATCCGCTTCAGGGCAACAATCGCTACTCTATTTTCTCTATTGCCATTTCTGTAAAACACTATCTATCTTCTTGAAAGCTTACTCTTTAATCAACATGGGCATATTCTGTATTCTGTAGATCATTCAGGGCAACATTATCATTTTGGAAAGTGCATTGAGCCCCTTCAAGGAAATCTGGAATGACAACCAGAAAGAGATCATTAGACCAAGTAATCTAATGTAACTTTCATGTTTGATACATATGGTCACAGCAAACAGCTTTCTTTAATATGTATGTTGGTCGTAATAGGGGCAAATCAGCTCATTCATGTTTGTCGGTTTTTGGATTTTATATTATACTGGTATAATATTGGCTTTTGTTTGGGTTTATAATCATTTGCTCTTCTCTCTTCACATTCTGCTTATGGCTTAACTTTCCCTTGTTCCTTCACCCACTATCCTATTCGGGTTCCTCATGCCTCATCACCTCTTTTAATAATGGATGTAGCATCTCTTTCAGAAGGAGGATACAGTGCACACTTTGACTTAACTCTATGCACTACCATAATCCCAATTTGAAAACGTCCTTGATTTGTTTTCTTATTTTTTTTAGATTTGAGCTCATGGCTCCCAAATTCCGATGCCCATTCTCCGAGCCCTCCAATTCCACTGAGAATTATCCCAACTTTGTCCACTACAGATATGAAAACAGCAGGTGAGGGTTGTGCAAAAGAGGTGAAGTAGTGGGTGGGAAGAAATGGGTTCCACTCTCTTTTATAAAAGAGGTGCAATGCTATTAAGATGACTTGACTTTGAGATAGGCCTTCTTTTCGATAACTCTTTCTTTGGGTATATTTCCATCTGAAGATAAACCAGAGCTAGATGACTGCGATCTAAAGCTAATGATGAGGAAGCATCGTGACAAGAGGAAACGACAACCTGTAAGTTATCTTTGGGCTCTTTGGCCTTACTAGTGGTTGTTGTGTGGAGCTTTTAGCAAGAGCAGTGATATGATCAGGATTAGTTTGTGACCAAGCTATTTCCAGTTTTTATTTTTACTGTACTGATGTTTTGAATGTACATGCTCCTAATTATGAATACTGTGCTTAAAGGGTATAGGCCACTATTCTATTGGACAGAGCTCTATAATGTTCATAAATGCTGCTTGGAAAGCTGTGGAGGACCGTTATATGCACCTTTTCAAGAAATTAATCACTGAGTAACTATGAGCCGATATCTGAAAACAAATCTCTTCCTTTATCCCAGACTTGGTTTTTAGTTAAGAAAACACTTGGTTTATAATATTAGTTTGTTGTTTAGCTTCATGAGGATGCGCCTTTATTTTTTCAGATGCCTTCTTTCTTGGCAAGCCATTCTGACAAAATTACGTTTAGAAAACGAATTGTAAAAATTATTCAATTTACAAAGCTTTAAATGGAAACCTTCTGTGGTTCTGTATTTGCATCTGGCATTGCACTCTGATGTGATAATAAAATTGCACGTAATCTTTTTGTTCGAGGCATGTGTGCTGTAGATACACATGCTTTGCATACTCCTGCCATCTAGTGTTGGGTCCGGATGTTTGCAAGTTGTTTTCCTTAGAAGAAGTCTTTCCTAGCCACGAGGTAAGGTGACTCCTCCTTTCGGTGATAGTGAGCATGGTCATCGACTTCATTGTTAGATTGTTTTTTTCCGCTATCAGGTTCGGAAGTGTATGGCTGTGCTCTGGTTCGAAACAGTTCTTCGGGTTCCCCTCAACGTGCAATCATCTCTACCCTCAACGGTATTGTTTCGTACGCATTTCCCACTTCTCCGCCTATTGCTTTGTTTAACGGAATCGACTTTTCGATCGTAAAGCTTCGAGAAAGCCTTCGGGCCTAACCGCGTCGGATCAGCTCTCTGTCGATGGATCGGACACCCTTTAAATTCTGCCCTCAGTGCCACGTGAAGTATCTGTGCACTGATTCGCACAGGGTGTGTAACTTGTGCTTGTCTCCAGAGCACAAGGAAGAAAACTCTTTGCGATCGTCGGGCTTCACGTCGAGAGATGCAGCGTCAAAGCATCGAACACACACCTGACATCTTCGTGAAGATTCCGGACAAGAAGACGTGGAGGCATCAGCAGCGGAGGAAGAGGAAGCATTGTCCGTATTGGACTCCGACTCGGAGCTCGAGATAGACCTCGACGCCAAAGAGCTACCGCAGGGACAAGGTGACGTAAGTACAGAAGATCCCTTGCCCCTCAAATCGCTCCCCAAAAGCATAAGGCTTCGGCGCCATCTCTGCCTTCTGGCCAAGGTCGGCACCGAGATGACGTTTCCGACGCCCCGCCTCCAGGTTCGGCTCCAAAACAGCCAGTCAAGCCTTCCAGCAAAAGTCCTCATCGGAACTGAAGCCCTCCGGTTCCAAACAGAAATCCGTCTCGGAGCCGAAATCCTCCATGCCGAAAGCCAAACAGCCTTCGGAGCCGAAACCTTCCATACCGAAAGGCCAGCACACACCGGCACCGAAAGCATTGGCGCCGAAGACGTCGGCACCGAAATCCAAAGATGCTTCTCCGGATCCAAATTTGGACATTTTTCTATCAAAAACGGATCCCAAGCAAAAGAGACTATATATTAACCCTGAGACTGGTTATATTCATACCAAGCTGCCTCAAAAACATAAACTGTCTGATGAGGACACTCCTTACAAGATTCCTTTAAAGAAGAAAACTGTTGCTGCCAGTCCTTTTCATCCACCATCTTCATCCCCTCCACCGCCTCCTTCTCCACCTTCAATTCCTCTGCAAATTACACCTCGGGATTCTCCACAATATCACCACGATGACGATGATGGTGATGATGGGGGGCACATTTACCAATAGATCCGTGGACGGATTATTTAATAGATCCTCCAGCAGATAATGACCCAGACCTTTACTCAGCCAAGCCATCCCCTCCAGATGACAATGTATCCCACCAGGAACTCATTGCCAGGGCTGCACAATATCATGGGATGGCACTGCACAAAGAATCATTAGAAGAAGATTTTTTGTTTGAGACCTTAGGATCCACACATAGGTCGTCACAAACACTTCCTATGCTTAAAGGCATGATGAGGCATGCTGATGAAATTTTTAAGGACCCAGTACGAGCACGCATCTTGACTCCTAGGGTTGACAAGAAGTATAAAGCCTCCCCAACAGACCCAGTATTTATCAAGGGCCAGTTGCCACTAGATTGACTAGTAGTGTCTAATGCTCGTAAACTGGCTAATTCCCAAACATCAGGGGATGATCCTCCACCAGATAAGGAGTCTAAATTAATGGATGCTTCTGGCAAGCGCATAGCTGTTCAAGCTGCAAATCATTGGTGCATTGCAAATACACAAGGCCTTCTAGCCAGGTATGACAGGGCACCCTGGGATGAGATGGAGCACTTGCTTCAATATCACCCAGACGAGCATAAAGCTAAAGCGCAGGATTTAGTAAATGAAGGTAAGCTAATTTCTAATTCCTCCATACGGTGTGCTCTAGATGCTGCTGATACTGTGGATAGAGAGGTCAACACTAGCATTTTGCTCAGGAGGCATGCTTGGTTAAGGATCTCTGGGTTCAAGCCTGAGGTCCAACAATCCATTCTTAACGCACCATTTGACAAAAAACATCTTTTTAGTCCTGAAGTAGATCAAGCATTGGAAAAAATGAAAAAAGACACTGAAGTGGCCAAGTCCATGGGAGCGCTCCAGTCTCCTTCAAACAGAGGCTCCTTTCGTCGTCCCTTTTACCGAGGGGGTCCAAAACCACATCCGCAGACCAGAGTACAGCTACCTACAAAGGTAATAACCAGTCCTCTCCTTCAAGAGGATTTTTTCGAGGAGGTTATTGAGGGAACAACTTTAAAGGTAGGGGTAAGGGCAACACCCCGTAACTCCCCTTCCCCTAATAAGCAGTGACTTGCCCACACTTCCTCCCGACTACACCACACCTGTGGGGGTAGACATCAACAATTTCTCCCTATTTGGCAGTCTATAACAACAGACAAATGGGTGATTGGAATTGTCCAACATGGTTATTGCCTGGAGCTTACCAGAAATCCCCTAAACATTCCACCTCAACCTCACAAATTGTCTCCAGAACACCTACAATTGCTCAAACACGAAGTGCGATCTCTCTTACTGAAAGGAGGTATAGATCCGGTTCCCACACAGTACCAGGGCTCAGGGGTTTACTCTCTGTATTTTCTCATTCCCAAAAAGAACAGTTCCCTAAGACCTATTCTGGATCTCAGAGAGTTGAACCATTATATACTGTCAGAACACTTTCACTTGGTGACCCTTCAACAGGTTCTTCCACTTTTACAGAAGGCAGATTTTATGACTACTCTAGACTTAAAAGACGTATATTTTCATGTGCCAATTCATCCGGCTCATCGCAAATACCTCAGGTTTGTGATAGCAGGCAAGCATTACCAATTCAAAGTACTTCCCTTCGTGGTGACTACAGCACCCAGAGTATTTACCAAATGTCTGGCTGTAGTCGCGGCTCATCTCAGAAGACAGCATATTCACGGTCAATGCACAAAAATCTCACCTGCATCCGTCACAGTTGCAGTATTACCTAGGAGCCACTCTTGACACAGTCAAAGCCCTAACCTCTCGCAATGTAGCCAGAATTCACAATATTCAGGCTCTCATACTACAGTTTTAGTCCAACCAAGCCTTACCAGCCAGAGTGTTCATGCAACTGCTGGGAATGATGGCATCTTGCATCACAATTGTACCCCATGCAAGACTTCACATGCGTCCACTACAACAGTGCTTGGCACGTCAGTGGAATCAGTCACAGGATCGATTAACCGATCTAGTGTTGGTAGACGGCCGTACCTATCGCTCTCTGCAGTGGTGAAATCTACAAAACTTGTCAAAAGGGTGGCCTTTCATCGACCCTATTCCACAGATTGTGCTCACAGCAGATGCATCTCTGACAGGTTGGGGTGCTCATCTCCAAGACTTCACAATACAAGGCCGGTGGAGCAACAAACACAAAAGACTTCACATCAACTATCTAGAGCTTCTAGCAGTTTTTCTAGCACTCAAAGCTTTTCAAACTCACCTCATAGGCAAAACTGTCCTAGTCCGAACAGACAACATGACAGCAATGTATTATGTGCAAAAGCAGGGAGGGACATAGTCTCTCCAACTGTCAAGACTCGCTCAAGCCATTTGGAATTGGGCGATCCATCACAACATTTATCTTCTGGCAGAACACCTCCCAGGAGTAAACAAACAAATTGCGGACCTTCTCAGCTGAAGGAGACAGCAAATTCATGAGTGGGAACTTCATCCCCAAATTCTCATTCCCTACTTTCAACAATGGGGATTCCCAAAAATAAACTTATTCGCCACAGCAGAAAACGCAAAATGCCCAAGCTTCGGCTCCAGGTTCCCACACCTGCTCTCAAAGGGCAATGCCCTATGGATGAACTGGTCAGAGATATTTCCGTACGCTTTTCCGCCTCTACCACTCATTCCATGTCTGGTTCGGAAGCTCAGGTAAACATCCTTCACACTGATTCTAGTAGCTCCCACATGGGCCCGTCAGCCATGATACACCACCGTATTAGAGTGGTCACTAGTTCCACATCAAAAGCTGCACCTCACGTCCAGCCTCCTCACACAGAACCATGGAGAAATCAGACATCCAAATCCCAAAGAACTTAACTTGGCGTTCTGGCTCCTGAAGTCATAGAGTTTGGTTATTTAAATTTAACACCAGACTGTATCAATATTCTAAAAGAAGCAAGAAGGCCTACCATCAGAGCTTGCTATGCAGCAAAGTGGAAAAGATTTGTTGCATACGGCAATAACAACAAAATCAATCCTTTAGATGCTTCTATACAAAACATTAGCTGTTACCTGTTACACTTACAGCAAACTGGACTAGCTTATACATCTATTCGTTTGCACCTTGCAGCAGTAGCTGCGTATTTGCAGAACAGGCAACATCTGTCACTATTCAGAGTTCCAGTAATCAAAGCTTTCATGGAGGGGTTGAAAAGAGTAATACCACCAAGGATTCCTCCTGCCCCAGTTTGAAATCTCAGCATTGTTCTCACAAGACTCATGGGTCCACCTTTTGAACCACTGCACAAGTGCCCCTTGCAATTCCTCTCATGGAAGTTTGCTTACCTCATTGCGTTCACATCACTGAGGAGAGTTGGTGAGCTACAGGCATTAAGCTTAGAAGAATTGCTATATAAAGACAGGGTAGTTCTACGCACCAACCCTAAATTCCTTCCTAAAGTGTTTTATGCTTTTCATATAAACCAATCGGTTGAGTTACTAGTCTTTTTTCCTCATCCTGATACTGTAGCAGAATGCGCTTTTCACTTGCTGGACGTTAAAAGAGCTTTATTGTACCACATAGATAGAACAAGACTTTCGCAAAACATAACTGTTTGTTGCATTTGTTCTGCCTCACAAAGGCAATCCCATCTCTAAATCTGGCATTGCAAGATGGATTGTTAAATGCATTCAAACACGCTACACTAAAGCTATAAGAACTTTATCCATACCCCCTAGAGCACAGTCCACTCGCAAAATAGGGGCTTCTGTGGGCTTTTTAGGTAACATTCCTCTAGCTGACATATGTAAGGCAGCTACATAGTCTACACCACACACATTTACCAAACACTATTGTGTAGATGTGTTAGCACGTCAACAAGCTAATGTAGGCCAAGCAGTACTTAAAACACTATTTCAAACAACTGCAACATCTACAGGTTAGCCACCACTTTGGAAGTATACTGCTTTCTAGTCTATGCAAAGCATGTGTATCTACAGCACACATGCCTCGAACGGATAATGTTAGTTACCCAGTAAGCATCTGTTCTTGGCATGTAGAGCTGTAGATTCACATGCGCTCACCCGCCTCCCTAGGTACCTGTAGTTGTTGCAGTTCTTCATTATACTTTTAAACGCATGGGCATCTCTATACTACACTTACTACATTCTCACCCTCTTGCGGGAAAACAATCTAACAATGGAGTCGATGACCATGCGCACTATCACCGAAAGGAGGAGTCACCTTACCTCGTGACTAGGAAAGACTTCTTCGAACAAAAACAACTTGCAAACATCCTGACCCAGCAGTAGATGGCAGGAGTATGCAAAGCATGTGAATCTACAGCTCTACATGCCGAGAACAGATGCTTACTGGGTAAGTAACATTATCCTTCTGAACCTTAAGCAAAGTCTTAAAATTAAGCTGAGCGTTTTTCATACAGATGTTGTCAAGGCTAGAGAAAATGCACTTTGCACTGGACCATCTCCAGGCAAACAGTTTAGTACTCCCATCTGAAATGTTATTTTTTTGTTTGGAGGCATAAAACGAATTGTTCTATATTTTACCATTCCTTGTTGTTCTTTTTTTAAAATAATTTTTTTAAATAATTTTTTGTCAGGATCATCCTGACCTTGCCGTTGATGACCTTACGCTCAGTGATGTGATGGCACGAGTTAATGCTGGCAGAAAGGGATCCCTTGCAGGTGGGTGATCTTGCGTTGTCAAAACGACGATTTATAGCTCTGTAAATTATCATCTGCATGCTTTACATTTCTCTATTTATACTTTTTTCATGTTTTTATTACGTATTCTACTTCTGAGCTAGAAGTACTGTTTTACCCTTACACTGCGGTTATGTGAGAGTGTTGCTTCTTTTATTAAATATACAAGTGAGTAAAATGTAGAACACGCCCTGGGCAGCACTTTCAAGAGGATATATTTTTTTTTTGAGTTGCTTCTGCTTTGGATTTGCTCTGTTTGGCAAGTGCAGAGGGTTTGACTTGCTGCTATGAACACACTTAACAAATCAGCCATTTGTTACAGGTGCAGTAGGTATTTCTTAAGCAGCACATTGGCAAATGTCACTTTTGAGAGTGAGAATGTCCAAGAGATTTGCCAGAATTGGTGTCCTATTTTTAGAACTCCTCTGCCTTGGTTCTCCAGTTTGTTCACATTCTGATAATCATTTTGTATTATGATATGAAAAGTAGATTTGATAGTTGCATAATATTTTCCCCCATTGGAATGATGTGAGCTTGGCAATGACAATATAAGAGATGCTCCTCTGACTTGGCAAATTCATTGTGGCATTCTCATCACTGACATAATGCAACCTATTGTACAAGAATGACTGGCTTACACTAGAGCCTCCTGAGCACTATACCTCTGCAAGAGAGACACTTGAGAGCCGCACCTCGTAAAAATTGTAGAATATTTAAATCTTCCCTTAACACAATAGGTCTGTTAAGTACGCTGTTGAATTAATCAACATTTGGTACATTTTTTTTTAACACAATCTAATTAAATCTGCCTTTTTTCAAACATTGATGCAAGATATATTTGCTCATCTGTTTGTTCACATGGGTTTTCTGCACTGGTGTGGATACATTTTTAGTGGGTTTGTGCTGCATCTCATATGTCCCTCTTGATCTATTGCAGTTTCACCAATTATACCAACTTTCGATAAAAAATAATATTGTAGTTCTGGTGCGGGTAAGGGATGTGAGCAGACTGGCATTGCTGATGATAACATCAAACATCAACATGGGAGTCAGTCTTTGGTTGTTAAACAGAAACATTTTCAGCTGGTGATATAATTTGAAGATGTGTACAATTGTGACTTCTTCTGGAAGAGAATTCTAAGGCAATTCTATTAAAACTGCCAATATCCTATGGTGATATGGTTTTCCTAATCCTCAGTAAGTTTCATTGGAGCTTTATTTGCAAGTTGTTGCCAATAACGGAATGCTTCAGCTCAGAGAGATGAAACTCTGTAATGGCATGTTTTACAGGTTGATGATTTATTGCTTTCTAGTTTCTTTACAAATGCTACAATGAAACAAGAGAAGAGACATAATTGCATATTAGCAGAGCTGCCATATTTACTCCTAGTGGCATGATGCAAGAAAAGGGAGGGCCAGGAAGGCATCATCATGAAATGAATTCCATGAACATATGATGCCTGGGATCAATCTGCTAAAAATTACAAAATGGTCCTAACGGAGAATCGAAAGGTGGAGAAACAAATTAGTACAGAGAATACCAATTCAATTATAGTATCTCGATCCTACAAAGTGATCAACACAACAAATCGGGGCGAAGGGGGAGGAGAGAGAGTTTGGAAAAATGCAACGGAGGCAAAATGTATGCAAGCAATTCAATTTGTATCAAAGATTGGTAATATATAGATATAGTTTTAAATACAATGGTTGCTCCATAATATAAAAAAAAAGTGCTGGAAAAAGTGCTTGCGCAAAGTGATGGGTGGTTGAAAATATTTAAACAATAAACAGCTAAAGTACAATTTGCAGTGCACGCAGGGAACTTCACATAGCCTGTCAGTAGTTATGTAAATAACCAAATTATCATCCATAAAGTAGAGATGGGTGCTGGAATCGGTCTGCTTCCTGTGTAAGGGTACTAGTTCAGGTTAGGCAGGAGTAATTAGGTTGTCGACGTTTCGACCCAAAAGGGGAGCCCAATCAGAACTTTGTATGCGGGTCTTCATAAGGACAAAACAAGGAAGGTGTCAACCTGTGAGGGGATATTACCAGTTAAAGACCATGGTGTGTGTTGTTTTTAAAAACATTTTGCTCTCTCCTACACGTGCACCAACTCCCCTGCAGTTGTACACAATCCGTCCTAAGGTTAGACAAATAAAATGTATTGCCAGGGAAGGTTCTAAAGGCTTTTCATCCTTTTCTCATGATTTACCATTGAAATACTTTACCTTGGCAATATCCTCCACAGCTCATTTGATGATTAACGCTTGAAAGGATCTCCTACCTTGAAATTGACTGATTTACTCTTCTTTCGCAATGAGTACCCATGCCCTTCAATAGCATAGACTGACATGTAAGGGTTTCTGGTATTTTCTACATTAGCCCACAAATTGTCCTTTGGCTTTTTTACAGCCCTGACCTTAAAAGTATTCATATTTTTATGCCGCATTCCATGAATCCACCGAATTTACTTAAAGGTGAGCAAACTTTTGTGCAAAGTCACTCGCTTTTCTGATCCTTCGGGGAAGCTATAATTCACTAGTGATTTTTCACTTTCACACACTACAGTTGATACATTTGCGGAAGACTAGGAGCCCCCGAGCCTTTGCTGGCAATACATTTTAATCGTCCAACCTTAGGATGGACTGTGTACAACTCCAGGTGAGTTTGTGCACGTGTAGGAGAGAGCGAACGTTTTATAAAAACAACATTCACCATGGTTTTTAACTGTAAATATCCCCTCGCAGGTTGTCCCATTCCTTGTTTTGTCCTGATGAATACCTTCGTGTTAGTTTCTGATTGACCCCCCCCCCCCCCTTGGCGTCAAAACGTCGACAACCTCATTACTCCAGCCTGTACTGAACTAGTACCCTGGTAGAGGAAGCGGACTGATTCATGCACCCACCTCTACTTTATGGATGATAATTTGGTTATTTACTGTAAATGCAGACAGGCTATGTGCAGTTGCCTGAGTGCACTATATAACCAATCTTTAATACAATTTGAATTGTTTGGATATATTTTCCCTGAGTTGTGTTTTTTCCATACTTTCTCTCCGCCCCCTTGCCATCTTGTTTGGATCACTTTGTAGGATCGAGATACTATAATTGAATTGGTATACTCTGTGAATTTGTTTCTCCTCCTTTCGATTCTCCGTTAGGATCATTTTGTTTGTACTGCATTGGACACAGTTTCCACTGCCTTTTTGGGTTACCCTATTATTTTGGAATGGTGAGACCAATCCGAAGCAAGAATATTTCTTCAAAAACCATTGATTGTTATGTGATCTCATATGTGTCCAAACTATGTGGCTTATGGTAGGGTAAGTAGTTGCAAAAAGATATATTATTTCATTGATAATTGTATGACCTTGTGTCCGGTGAGCCTTGTTTGATTGGGGAAGATGGAGACACTCCACACACACTGGAAACAAGGAATGAATAAATAAAACACATATTTTCAGTGAGTTGTGGGGCTCAACAGTTCTGCAGTGATAATGTTGATTTTTTTTTTTTAAAGGATTGTACAGTTTTAAGCATTGTTTTTATCTCGTGCTTGCTTTTGTACTGCCTTGCATATGAGATAAAATGTTTAATTAGAATACTGTCTTTTGCAAGCTTTGTTTGATCTTGCTGTACTGAAGAAGAAAGCGAAGGATGAGAGGAAACGAAGGAAATTAAAAGTCATTAAAACTGAGGAGGAGGATTTCCCAGAGCCACTGAACTGCCCCGATGTGACGCCTTCCCCCTTGAAACTTGAGGCATCAGTAAAACTTGAGACTCCCCTGCCGGTCCCGATACATGCCGTTAAAGAGGAGTAAGTTTAAAAACTGCCATTTTCTTCTGTGCTTTTTGGGCATATTTGCAGGCAATTTCACATTTCTGTTTTGCTCTAAAGTTATTAGGATTATAGTGCCCTGTTTGTTGCTTGAATCTGGGTACAATTTGTAGATGTCTCTTGAATATCTAGCTTACAGTTGTGAAACATTGCAGAAATAATCATCTTTCTGGAGAGCTCTCTAACAAGGAATATTTGAGAGCTGCTTTTCTCGATTTTTGACACAGAATACCATTGGGAGATTCTTTTTTTTACAGGAGGTTGGCATAGTCTTTGTGTTATTGTGCAATCCTGTCATCTACTCGGCTATTGATTATTAAGAAAGAATACCCTCCATTGCTCCGTGACATGCTTTTGCTGTTATTCATCCAGGGCTGTACTACTCTTTCATCCTTACAGACCCATGGAGGATGTGAAGCCAGCTTTAGCTTTCAATGAAATATCAGCCAACTTCTTCTGCCTCCTGTTAGACATCTTGCTACTTGAGGGGCCATCCAGCCTTCCACTGGTAAGTTATGATTGTTATAGATAGAGGACTGGCTGCACTACTGCTATTTGGCTCCAACGAAGCTAGGCTTTCTAGTCTGCTGTTATTTTTTAGCTGTTGGAAAGCTCCTCTTGCTACCCATTCATGCCCCTTGGTTACTTTTGTAAGGGAAATGTCATGCTTCAGGCTGGACTTCCTCAACAGAAGCCCATCAATTGATAGGTTTGTTAGCTTCTTGTGCGAAGCCTTTCAAGCTCTTTCTCATTTGCCACAGCGTGCTGACAGAATAGGTCATATGCAAGTAGACACAGCAGCATTTTCACTAGGTAACCTTGAGATGGTGGTTCTGACTTCGGCACAGGAAGATTTTACACTAAAATCGGTGATATTACTCCTTTACATAGTTTAAATATAAACATTTGACTCCAGGGGTGGCCTTCAAGGGTTAACTGTCCAGATAGATTCTATCCAGGCTGTTCTAGCAGCTATTATCTGAGGGTATTTCTTTCTGCATTGGGTGACATTTGGAGCATGTTTCCAGCTTTGTTTTTTTTAATTAGTTATTCCCTTTCTATTAGAAGACTTTGTCAGACAATTGCTGATTGCTTATTGAAAGGTCTGATTGTGCGTGATTCTTTTATTGGACTCTTTATCATTCCTGCTGACTGCACACCCTCTTTCTTTTGTAATTTGCATTTCCATAGCATTGGAGCTTTCATAGATTCAGATACTTGAATCATATCCTGTTGCTAGGCTGGGAATCCTCTCTACATTTAGAGCAACAGTAAATAGTGTTAAATGGTCATAGGTCTAATAACAGAGTTTGTTTAGTAGCACATTCACCTTGTTTGCAATGACCCAAACATCAGCCAGAGAGGTGGAAGTAATGAGCTCTCTACTCTCCCTACAGGCCACCATAGCTCAGATTTCCATTGCACATCCGTAGCTTCTACCAGGTCTTCCATGGACTTTAGCCAGCCTTAGCTTTAGCTCCAACTAAACGTGAGTTGTTTCTGGGGTATTATACCTTACTATTTTCGGATCGAAGTGTACATCTCCAACTGCTTACATAGTAGATAAAGAGAAAACAATCTTTCTTCAGATCTTGTCCAGACTGCGAGCAAAGGAAAATGCATGCAGACCAAGTCACTAACTCAGTGCATCCACTTATACACCTAGTCACTCACCAATAGAGCTACCTACAGATCCAGTTACTCTCCCATACAGATGACACAGCCACTCACTCACCTATACAGCTACTGACACGCTCATTTACACTCACTGGATGATGTCTTCAGTGATCTCATTTGAGATATCATCAATGATGTTACTGACCATGTCATGAGTGATGTAATATGTGAGGTCATAAGTAGTGCATTGCAGCAGCGCAAGTTACAGTTAGCTCAAGTCACTATAACTGCTGAATTTGAATGGTTTTGTATGAGTGAAATCTAAACCGAACTATAACGTCCGTGTAACCTTTTGTCTTTGTCAGTGAATTTTTAAGTTCTATCAGCTAACTATAACATCCCTATAAAATTAGTTTTTTTTCTGTGAATTTCTAAGGTTTTTTTAATTGGATTTCCTAACTATAACGTTCCAGTAACCTTTGGGTTTTTGCAGTGAATTTCTGTTTTTTTATTTCCTAAGTTTTGAAAATAGCTGAGTGTTTTTTCATGTAGTTATTTTTTTGTTTCCTCATTTAAAATTTATTTTTTATTGTTCACGACGACGATGCCCTTTGCGATGGCAACGGTGATCGCCACGACAAGGAACGCTACAATACGTAGCTTCCAGTGAGATGATTAAGCGCGAATATTATGTTTCTTTTTTAAAGTATGATAGCCATACATAAAGGTATTTTAATTAGTGTTTGTCATCAGGATTTTAATATTATATTATAGAAACTTATATTTCTGTAACTACTTTTATTAAAAAACACTTTTTACATTGTTTTTCTGTTTCCGTGACTACGCCCTTCGCGATAACACCGGTGTTCGTGATGATGCAGAGCGCAGCGATAAGTAGCTTTCGGTGATACGATTAAGTGCGAATATTGCGTTTTATTTTACAGTATAATAGACATACATAAAGGTATTTTAGTGTTTGTGGTCTGTACTTTAATAGTATACTATAGAACTTTGTATTTCTGTAAATACTTTTATTATAAGTCACTTTTTACTTTGTTTTTGTGTTTTCGCGACGACTTTCGTGTTCACGATGATGTCTGTGACGTCATGTGGCTGTGACGTCGGTGTACGCGAAAATCATTTGACCTCCAAACAAAGAGATGTGATTGGAGAAGAAACTTTTCTTTTAACTTGAAAGGAAGTTTCCACCTCTTTCTTCAATATTCTAGCTGCAGTTAGCAGTATTTCAGGAGCTGTCCTGTACTGTGTAGCACAGACCTGTGTTTGCTGGTTTTTTTGGTGCCTTTTTTATAAAATAAAATGGCATCAGGAGAAGGTGAAGAAGTTGAAGAAGTGGATCTTGAGGCTGAGCAGCAGGAGGCAGCAGCTGGAAGAGGGGAGTCCCCTGATGAAGATCCACCAGCAAGAAAGGAGAGCATTGCTTGGACATTTTTCACCATCCCGTCTGAGCAATCCAAAACTGTGACCAAGCTGGTGAAGTGTACCTTGTGCAGTAAGACTCTTTCTAGAGGAAGTGCAAAGAAATATTCTTGCGGAACAACCTCTATGCTGTACTACTTGATGACATATCACAAAAAACAGTTGCAGAGAGCTCAACGTGAGAGAGATGGAGAGCAACCATCAACCTCCAGTACTGCACCATCTATGCCTGGAGAGCCAGTTCCTGCAGAAGTTCAGAGGCAAAGGCCTCAACTGTATCTAGAGTTGAAGCGGGTGGGCTGTTACTTCCTGGACTGCAATGTTAGTCTTACAGCCTCAGAACAGTTTGTTGATATGATATTGGAAGCAGCAAGACAGCACACTTGCTAATTTGTAATTTATTTTCCCCCATTTTTTGCACTGTTTTTGTGCATTCCATTATAATTTTGTTTTCGTAGTTGCCATTTTATTTTTATAAAAAATACAAAAAAAGTAAAACATGTTAAAAAAAAATGCAAAAAAAACTTAAAATAGTAAAAAATGGTTCTTTTCAGAACTGCCTTTCATGGTTCAAAAAAAGATAAGCTGCATGAGTGAGTGAGTGCATGAGTATGTGTATGGTGATTGAGTGCATGAATGGGCATGGATGATTGAATGAGTGCATGAATGGTGCATGGATGATTGAATGAGCGCATGATTAAATGAGTGGTATATGGGTGATGAGTGAGTGGTATATAGATGATTGAATGAGTGCATAAGTGGTAGATGGGTGATTGAATGAGTGCATGAGTGGTGCATGGATGATTGAATGAGTGCATGAGTGGTGCATGGATGATTGAATGAGTGCATGGATGATTGAATGAGTGATGCATGGGTGATTGAATGAGTGCATGGGTGATTGAATGAGTGATGCATAGGTGATTGAATGAGTGCATGAGTGGTGGATGGGTGATTGAATGAAGGCATGAGTGGTGTATAGATGTTTGAATTCTCACGAGTGGTGCATGGGTGATTGAATGAGTGCATGAGTGGTGCATGGATGTTAGAATGAGTGCATGAGGGGGCATGGGTGATTGAATGAGTGCATGGATGCTTGAATGAGTGCATGGATGCTTGAATGAGTGCATGAGTGGTGCATGGATGATTGAATGAGCGCATGAGTGGTAGATGGGTGATTGAATGAGTGCACCAGTGGTGCATGGGTGATTGAATGAGTGAAACATGAGCGATTGAATGAGTGCATGAGTGGTGCATGGATGTTAGAATGAGTGCATGAGTGGTGCGTGGATGAATGAATGGTGCATGAATGATAGAATAAGAGCATGAGTGGTGCATGGATGATTGAATGAGTACAAGAGTGGTCCATGGATGATTGAATGAGTGCATGAGTGGTGTATAGGTGATTAAATGAATGCATGAGTGCTGTATAGTTGACTGAATAAGTGCATGAGGGGTGCATGGATGATTGAATGAGTGCATGAGTGGTGTATAGGTGATTAAATGAATGCATGAGTGGTGCATGGATGTTGGAATGAGTGCATGAGTGGTGCATGGATGTTGGGAGGAGTGCATGAGTGGTGCATGGATGTTAGAATGAGTGCATGAGTGGTGCATGGATGAGTGCATGAGTGGTGCATGGATTATTGAATAAGTGGTATATGGGTGATTTAATGAGTGCATGTGTGGTGTATGGACGATTGAATGAGTGCACAAGTGGTGGATGGGTGATTAAATGAGTGCTTCAGGGGTGTATGGGTGACTGAACAAGTGCATGAGTGGTGTATAGATGTTTGAATTCTCACGAGTGCATGAGTGGTGCATGGGTGATTGAATGAGTGCATGAATGGTGCATGGATGCTTGAATGAGTGGTGCATGGATGAATGAATGAGTGCATGAGTGGTACATGAATGACCGAATGAGCGCATGAGTGGTATATAGGTGATTAAATGAGTGCATGAGTGGTATATGGGTGATGAGTGAGTGGTGTATAGATGATTGAATGAGTGCATGAGTGGTAGATGGGTAATTGAATGAGTGCATGAGTGGTGCATGGATGATTGAATGAGTGCATGAGTGAGGCATGGGTGATTGAATGAGTGAGGCATGGGTGATTGAATGAGTGAGGCATGGGTGATTGAATGAGTGCATGAGTGGTGAATGGATGATTGAATTAGTGCACAAGTGGTGGATGGGTGATTAAATGAGTGCTTCAGGGGTGTATGGGTGATTGAATGAAGACATGAGTGTTGTATAGATGTTTGAATTCTCACGTGTGCATGAGTGGTGCATGGGTGATTGAATGAGTGCATGGATGTTAGAATGAGTGCATGAGGGGGCATGGGTGATTGAATGAGTCCACCAGTGGTGCATGGATTATTGAATGAGTGCATGAGTGGTATATAGGTGATTAAATGAGTGGTATATGGGTGATGAGTGAGTGGTATATAGATGATTGAATGAGTGCATAAGTGGTAGATGGGTGATTGAATGAGTGCATGAGTGGTGCATGGATGATTGAATGAGTGCATGAGTGGTGCATGGATGATTGAATGAGTGCATGGATGATTGAATGAGTGATGCATGGGTGATTGAATGAGTGCATGAGTGGTATATGGACGATTGAATGAGTGCACAAGTGGTGGATGGGTGATTGAATGAAGGCATGAGTGGTGTATAGATGTTTGAATTCTCACGAGTGGTGCATGGGTGATTGAATGAGTGCATGAGTGGTGCATGGATGTTAGAATGAGTGCATGAGGGGGCATGGGTGATTGAATGAGTGCATGGATGCTTGAATGAGTGCATGGATGCTTGAATGAGTGCATGAGTGGTGCATGGATGATTGAATGAGCGCATGAGTGGTAGATGGGTGATTGAATGAGTGCACCAGTGGTGCATGGGTGATTGAATGAGTGAAACATGAGCGATTGAATGAGTGCATGAGTGGTGCATGGATGTTAGAATGAGTGCATGAGTGGTGCGTGGATGAATGAATGGTGCATGAATGATAGAATAAGAGCATGAGTGGTCATGGATGATTGAATGAGTGAGGCATGGGTGATTGAATGAGTGAGGCATGGGTGATTGAATGAGTGCATGAGTGGTGTATGGACGATTGAATTAGTGCACAAGTGGTGGATGGGTGATTAAATGAGTGCTTCAGGGGTGTATGGGTGATTGAATGAGTCCACCAGTGGTGCATGGATTATTGAATGAGTGCATGAGTGGTGCATGGGTGATTGAATGAGTGATGCATGGGTGATTGAATGAGTGAAGCATGAGCGATTGAATGAGTGCATGAGTGGTGCATGGATGTTAGAATGAGTGCATGAGTGGTGCATGGATGAATGAATGATAGAATAAGAGCATGAGTGGTGCATGGATGATTGAATGAGTACAAGAGTGGTCCATGGATGATTGAATGAGTGCATGAGTGGTGTATAGGTGATTAAATGAATGCATGAGTGCTGTATAGTTAACTGAATAAGTGCATGAGGGGTGCATGGATGATTGAATGATTGCACGAGTGGTGTATAGGTGATTAAATGAGTGCATGAGTGGTGCATGGATGTTGGAATGAGTGGATGAGTGTTGGAATGAGTGCTTGGATGATTGAATGAGTGCATGAGTGCTGTATAGTTGACTGAATAATGGCATGAGGGGTGCATGGATGATTGAATGAGTGCATGAGTGGTATATGGGTGATTGAATGAGTGGCATATGGATGATTGAGTGCATGAGTGGTGTATGGATGATTGAATGAGTGGATGAGTGATTAAATGAGTCTATCAGTGGTGTATGGATGACTGAATGAGTGCATCAGTGGTGCATGGATTATTGAATGAGTGGTGCATGGATGATTGAATGAGTGATGCATGGGTGATTGAATGAGTGATGCATGTGTGAATGAGTGCATGAGTGGTGCATGGTTGTTGGAATAAGTGTATGAGTGGTGCATGGATGATTGAATGAGTGCATGAGGGGTGCATGGATGTTAGAATGAGTGAATGAATGGTGCATGGATGCTTGAATGAGTGCATGAGGGGTGCATGGATGTTAGAATGAGTACATGAGTGTTGCATTGATGATTAAATGAGGGCACGAGTAGTGCATGGATGATTGAAGAAGTGCATGAATCATGCATGGATGATTGCATGAGTGATGCATGGGTGATTGAATGAGTGCATGAGTGGTGCATGAATGATTGAATGAGTGCATGAATGGTGCCTGGATGTTAGAATGAGTGCATGAGTGGTGCATGAATGATTGAATGAGTGCATGCGTGGTGCATGGATGATTTAATGAGTGCATGAGTGGTGCATGAATGATTTAATCTGAAAGAGACAATTAGATATGGATTCCTCACCTTAGAATTATCCCCAGGTGTCAGACTGGATCCGGAGAATTTTTTCCTCTGCAGTACCTCTGCGCGTCGATAGGTGGCGTCGGTCGACTCCGCGTTCATCGTTGGTGTCGTGGTCGCCGGAATGACATCCCGGTATATACTTAGATGCCGGCCTTGCGCGCTGACGTCAGTTCTTTCTTTTTCCGCGCCAGGCAGCGCAGATCCGGAAAGAGCGGTACCTCGAGTCACTTTTTGACTCCGTTTTTTGCGACTTTTGTCGACATCTTTTTTGAGTCATTCGACTCCTGGTGCACGGCACGTCGAACCGGCTTCAAGACTTGTGACTCCTGTCGCCAATGGATGTCGGTCACTGACCCGCACCTTGTGTGCCTTTGGTGCTTGAAGCGTGTCCACGACCTGAAGTCGTGCTTCGATTGCCGGGCCATGAATCTGAAGTCTTTGCGGGAGCAGTCCCGGCAGTCTGCTCTGCGCCGTTCGAGGTCCCGGTCGAGAGGGAGGTCGCGGAGCCACCACCACCACTCGTCATCGAAGTCTTTGTCTTCAGGGAAGTCGAAGCACAAGAAGAAGGCAAATAAGCATCGTCGATCTTCGCGTTCTCCCCGTCGATCGCCCGGCGCGACGCGGGAAGCGGATGGTAGTCGTCCGGCTCCGCCCGCGGAGCCTGTTGGGTCGACTCCGGCCTTTCCGGGAGCCGGAGCGACCCCTGCCCAGCTTTGCAACTTTTACGAAGCCTTGCATTCCATCTTTGGGCAGCCAGACTCCACTGGCGCGCCCTCGGGCCCCCCGGACTCGGTTGGGGGCTCTAGGACTTTGATGTCGGCGGCTTCGGCTCTGGCGCCACAGGTCCCCCAAGAATCCAGGCCTGGATCCGGATCAGCGCCAGTCGACCTCGTGACACCTCCTCTGGCGCCTAATCCAGTGATGACACCTCCGCCCCCTCCGACGCTGGTTGTGTCCCCAGCCGGCGTCGACCCCAGCTTCCCCCTCGATGAGGACACGGCGCCGGACGAACGTCTTCTGACGTCGGGACCGGCACCGGCCGTTACTTTTGTGCCCCTGTTCTCCCCTGATGTTTCTTATCGCTCTGAGTGGCTACCAGGAGAGGGTGAGGAGGACTGAGAGAGGTCTGTGGACCCTCTTGCAGACCAGTTAGAGGAACCGGACTGGAGAGAGGAGTTGGGTGATGCCAGTGGTCTGGACACCTCCCCAGACCTTGGCATGCTTTTTCCCCCTACCGTGGCTATGGAGGAGGGTGCATCTTACGTAGTGGTGTTGCGTAGGGCGGCCTAGGCCTTAAACCTTGAGCTTCCTCATGTGGCGGTCAGGACTAACCTCCTGACCGAGGTGCTTCAGCCAGCAGCAGCCTCTTCGGAGCCCTTGCTACCGTTCAATGAGGCCCTTACGGACATCCTTTTGGGCACGTGGTCCAAGCCCAACACAGGGGCTCCTGTGGGATAGGATGATTGCCCAATGCCACCACCCGGCCCCGGGCGACCCCACCCTTGAGAGCTTGGTGGTCCAAGCCTCAACATCCAAAGGCACATTCCCTAACGCACCACCTGATAGGGAATCCAAGAAGCTGGACCACCTTGGGAAGAAAATGTTTTCTTCCTCCAGCTTGGGACTGCAGTCTGTGAACACTGCATGTCTATTGGGCCGTTACTCCCACTCTGTGTGGGACACGGTTGCGCAGGTGATGCCCCAGTGCCCGGAGGAGGCCCGGGCCGTGCACTCCTGTGCAGTTGCCGAAGGGAGAAACGCAGCGAAGTTCACCATCCGATGTGGGCTGGACACCGCCGACTCACGAGGCAGGACGATTTCCACGTCGGTAGCCCTTAGACGCTATACCTGGTTGAGGTCTACTGGCTTTTTGGGTGATGTCCAAGCTACGCTTTTGGACATGCCCTTTGATGGGCGTCGCTTTTTTGGCGACAAGGCGGACAACGCTCTTGAGCGCTTTAAGGACTCCAGGGCTACGGCCAGGTCCTTGGGCCTCGCATCCACCTCCCGCCCAGCGCAGTCTGCCTTTCGCCCCTTTCCTGGCTACGGAAGGGGTGCCCCACCACGTCCCGCCCAGGGCCACAGGCCAGCGCAAGCTGTCCAGCGTCTGCACGGCCGGGGACGTGGGACCCACCGTCGTGGGTCTGGGGGCCAGCGGGCGGACCAGTCCACCAGCGCCCCCTCTGCAGCAGCCTCCAAGCCCTCTTAGTCTGACCTTTCAGGGCCACATTTTGCCAGTGGGTGGCAGGATTCGCCATCACCTCCCCCACTGGCTCAACATCACGTCGGACAGGTGGGTTTTGCAGATAGTCCGAAGGGGCTACTCCCTCCCCTTCGAGACTACCCCTCCATCCATGCCACCTCAGACCCATCGCATGTTGGAGGATCACTTGGCCTTTCTCCAACAGGAAGTTATGGCTCTCTTGGCCAAGGCAGCCATCGAGCGAGTTCCTGCCCCAGAAGTAGGTTGTGGTTGTTATTCCCACTACTTTCTGTTGCCCAAGAAGGACAAGGGCCTGCGTCCTTTCTTGAATCTCCGGAACGTCAACTGCTTCCTCCGCAAGGAGAAGTTCAAAATATTGACACTGGCTGAGGTCCTGTCTGCTCTCGACCCTGGAGACTGGATGGTAGCGTTGGACTTGCAGGACGCCTATTTTCACATCCCCGTCCTGCCGGCCCATCGGCGTTACCTACGGTTTACGGTAGTCCACGAGCACTTTCAGTTTACCTAGCTCCCCTTCGGCCTTACCAGCACCCCTCGGGTGTTCACAAAAGTGATGGCGGTGGTCGCAGCTCATCTGCGCAGATCAGGGGTTCCAGTCTTCCCCTATCTCAATGACTGGCTGTTGAAGGCGGGCTCGCCCCAGACTGTCGTCTCCCACCTCCAGACTACTGCCGACCTCCTGCATTCGCAATGTGCCGAAGTCACACCCGATTCCCTCTCAGAAGCTCCTTTTCATCCGAGCGGTTCTGGACACAGTGCAGTTTCCGGCTTATCCTCCAGAGCAGCGAGCCCTGGATATTCGGGCTATGATTCCGATCCTTCAGCCTCTATCCCGGGTTTCGGTCAGAATGACCCTGAGGCTACTGGCCCTCATGGCCTCCTGCTTCCTGCTAATGGACTATGCCAGGTGGCATATGCGGGCTCTGCAGTGGGACCTGAAGTTCCAGTGGGACAGCATCAGCGGAATCTTTCCGATTGCGTCCAGATCTCGGAGGGCACTGCACATCAATTGCAGTGGTTGCCAACGAACCGGGATTGGGTCAACGGCAGATCCCTCTCCCTTCCCCAACCGGAGTTCACAGTGGTGACAGATGCATCACTGCTGGGGTGGGGCGGCCACATGGGAGAGGCGGAGATCAGAGGCCTCTGGTCGCCGGCGGAGTCCGGGCTCCATATAAACCTTCTGGAGCTTCGGGCGATTCGTCTTGCACTAAAGGCATTCCTTCCCTCTGTCAGGAGAAGAGTAGTGCAGGTGTTAACGGACAACACCACCGCCATGTAGTACTGCAACAAACAAGGCGGGGTGGTGTCGTGGACCCTATGTCAGGAGGCTCTCTCCCTTTGGACATGGCTGGAACATCAGGGCATATCTCTGGTGGTTCAGCACCTGGCAGGTTCTCTGAACGCCAGGGCGGATGAACTCAGCTGCAGGTGCATGATGAATGGCGTCTTCACTCTGAGGTGGTGCAAGGTCTCTATCAGCAGTGAGACGAGACTTGGTTAGATCTATTCGCCACCGAAGAGAACGCGCAATGTCAGCAGTTCTGCACGTTGGAATTTCCAAGGCGGCACTCGCTAGGCGACGCTTTACATCGCGAGTGGAGTTCCTGTCTTCTATACACCTTTCGACCTATACCACTTCTGCCCAGAGTGCTAAAGAAGATCAAGCGCGACCGGGCCCAAGTCATTTTTGTGGCCCCGGATTGGGCACGAAGAGTCTGGTAGCCCGAGCTATTACACATGGCCATCGATCCTCCGATCAGACTGCCTCTTCGGGAGGATCTTCTGTCGCAGCAGCAGGGGACGGTCCTCCACCCGAACCTGTCCAGCCTCCACCTCCTTGCGTGGAGATTGAGTGGCGACAGTTGACAGCTTTCGACCTTCCTTCTGAAGTCTGTGATGTAATCTTGGCAGCCCGGCGTCCCTCCACCAAAACGGTATACGCCTGTAGATGGAACAAGTTTGTGGCATGGTGCGAAGCAAAGGCTGTGGATCCCCTTTCTGCCCCCCTTTCTGAGGTTCTCCTCTTCATTCGTTCTGCGGCCCAGCAGTGCTCTGGGCACTCTCAAAGGCTATCTTTCGGCCATTTCGGCCTTCCTTCGGCTGCCTGACCAGCCTTCTCTTTTCAAGTCCCCCATTGTAAATCGCTTCCTTAAGGGCATTGCTCACTTGTTTCCTCCAACTCAGTTTGTGATGCCCCAGTGGGACTTGAACCTGGTTCTTACTTATCTTATGTGTGCTCCTTTCGAGACGCTACATAATTGTCCTCTCAGGCTCCTGACTCTTAAAACTGCCTTTCTGGTTGCCATCACCTCTACTCGCAGGGTGAGTGAGCTACAAGCCCTTTCTCCTAAGCCTCCTTTCCTGGCTGTTCATCCGGACAAAGTTGTCCTCCACACTTGGCCTTCTTTCCTTCCCAAAGTGGTTACCTCTTTCCATATAGGACAGACCATCACTTTGCCCACCTTCTTTCCGCCTTTGCATCCTTCTAAAGAGGAAGAGAGGCTCCATCGTCTGGATCCAAAACGTTCTATCTGGATCGCACAAAAAAATTCCGGTTGGATGACCAGCTCTTTGTTGGTTATGTGGGCACCAAGAAAGGTTGGGCCGTGCAAAAGCGAACCATCTCCCCATGAGTCGTTCTTTGCATCAAAATCTGCTATTCCTTAGCGAAAAGTTGGGTTGCGTGCCCATTCCACCTGGGCGACGGCAGCCACTACTGCTTTGGGACATGGAGTCCCCCTTCTTGACATCTGCCAGGCAGCTTCGTGGGCTTCACTGCACACGTTTACCAAACACTATTGCCTGGACAGCCAAGTCCGGACAGACAGCTTCTTCGGCCGTTCAGTTCTCCAGGACTTTCTGGTATGAACTTGGTTCGCAGACCCACTACCGGGGTTGGTATTACTGGGGTATCTATTCTACGGTGAGGAATCCTTAACTAATTGTCTTTTTCAGATTAACAAGTTACTTACCTTCGGTAAGGTTATATCTGTAAGAGACATAGATTAGTTATGGATTCCTCACCGCCCCACCCATCCTTCCCGTTCTGCGAACTGTCTTCTAGGGTAAGGGACTGTTATATCCCGCATATGATGCCCTAATGTAGATCCGTTCGTACATGCCCTAACATGGACGTATTTATATTTACCCTAATATGGTCATATTCGTACTTGCCCAATTATGGTCATTGCCGACTATGCCCAATTATGGTCACAACTGTACATGTCCTATTATAGTATGATTCCTTATATGGGCATGATCTTTCACCTACATTGGTCCCAGCTAGTACACAACGAGCTCTGAGGGCTGAACGTTATCTATCCTGTGGTTTTGAATGCAGCGGTTCTTCCAAACACATGCCCACACTGTACTCATTAATTATGCATGGCTTTCTAAGAATACACCACCAGCATAATGTATGTACAAAGTTCACCCCTGACGTCTTCCTCATGTCCAATACAAACCATACTGAGGACCGAGACTCTTTAGGGTATAAATACACCACATCTTGCCCCGGTAAAGCAGAGGGAACCGAGACTTCCATGCTGACGCACTGACCAGAGACGCTGAGGCTCCTGCATGCAGTAGCTCAAGCTGACAGTGGTCTGACACAACCCGGACGGGGTGTCCAACTCGAGACCAGGACGGGGTCCCACACTCTCTCTATTCAGGTATGGGGGTTCGACTAAATCCTAGGAGGATTCTTGGCTCTTAGCTTCTAAGACCTACACACATATGCTAGGTACACACAGGTACATCTAGGTAGGCATCGTAGGAGTACGCGCACTTGCATAATGCTTTTATATTCATGTATGTATCCATGATTATCGCAATATGGTAGAACTGTTCTATCCCTTTGCTTTTATCGTACTGCTGATCATATATCTCTGCTATTGTCTGCTGGTCTCTGCAGCACATATATTTTACACTAGAATAACAACTGTTCAATAAATACTTATTGAAACGCCCGACTGTTTATTCTGTGTAACTCTCTGAGACAGACCGAATAAGTGAGCACGAGTGACTGAGCGAAAGGTAGTACATTGTTTCCACGATTCTGAGGGAATCAGGGTTGTCATGATCTAAGGTTGCCAGAAACTAATCTCTCCCCGATAAGAGGAGACACTAGTGGCACTGCGAGCTAGCTAATGCAAAACAATCTAACATAAGCGGTGGGGGTGCACAGAGTCAGTCTGCCACCAAGCCCACAGCTTATGTTGCACAAACGCGCAGGTCCTGCATGGGTACTATAGGAGCTACACGACATGGCGCCACCAACGTTGGTTTGGTACTTATTTAACAGTAGAATCTGAGTAGTTCAGTCGTGCTATTCTCAGAGAACCTACTCACAAAACCCCAGAGACGTCTGGAGTGGGTGGGCACAAAATACACCGCAGCTGAGTAGTACGAGAATACTATTTATTGGCTGTTGGTTACTCAAGCTTGAAGGACATTTAGTTCCTACAATTGTGCATTTTACACCTTATCTTAAGAACTCTTTAATCTCCCTTCTTCCAATTAAAAATGGTGGACGAAACAAGCGCAACAGGGAGAGTTACAACAAACCTCTTTAGTTTAGAAGAAGACCCTGAAGAAGCAATACAAATTGCACCAAATTTCAGAAGGGCAGTCACCATAAAACTTCTAGAACATGGCTTAAGAGCCAGGGGTGGTACAGTAATTTTCGTGATTGAGGCACACGAATCTAATAAAACAGAGGTGTTCTATTCCTGGGTTACACTCCCAGCAGTAAATGCAATTACAAATGTATTTCACTACTACCTAGAAGGTGAAACACCAGCGGACTATACTCCTTTTGAGGAAGTAGAGGTCCCGCTCACTTACCAGGAGCATAATTACTGGTTTAAAGGCGCCCTACCCCACGTACGAGGAAGAGCAAGATTAGGCCCGCTTGGAGGAGCAGGAGCCACATGGCCCATATTAGCGGCATACACACCGCATCCTGACATTGACACAATGCCACAGCCAGACTTACTCGAACAACACAGAGATTTATTTAAAATCTACAGAAACCTAACACAATTCGTGATGAGGACTTTAACAGTTCAGCCTGCACCAGCTGCAGCACAAGACACTCCAGTCCAAGGTACAGTTAATAAAATAACTCCACAAACATTACACGCGATAATGGGCAAAATGCCAGCAAAACGCGAACAAATCCCATTCTGGATAGCTCAGAAAATAACTCAGCTTGAAGCAGTATTCCCGAATACTACAATCAGTGATAAACACAGGATTCTAACAATCTGCTTGCCCATGGGTCTCACACCACAAGTAGAGGACTGCACCTCCTGGGGTTCAGTCTTTGCTGCCATATATACCAGAACACATGGTATCCCGTCCTTGGCAGTAGTACCAGACGTATTAAAACAGATACAAAATGAGTACGGAGCAGAGCCTGCCCTTAACTTAGGGATGAAGTTGCTAAACAACTTTGAACAGGTCTCAGCCATAATACTAGCTAACATTAAGGGGGAAGCAGCTTCTGTGGCGATCCGCCAACGCCTAAGGGAGTTCGGTCCAGAAGACCAACAACATGAACTACCCAAAATAATTGAAACTGCATATGCAGAACTAGGCAGAGACAGTTTGGGTGGGAAAGCATTAAACCACAACTGTGCAGTCCTGAAAAGGACACTACAAAGCAGACACCTACTTCTTCTAAAAAGAATTGGGAAAATAAAAAACAACAAAAGTCTAAAGACACCAGATCTCAGTCCAGAGGTAGGTCTCCTCAACAGGAGCCCTCTGAAAAGAGGTATAACCTCAGGAATAGGGATAACATTAAAAAACCTGACAGGTATCAGGATACTGATACTCGTTCCTCTCGTTCCTTTCAGGGTTCATCACGAAACTCCGAGAGGGAAGGACGATCAAAGGAGCGTACAAAGTCCAGAGACACGCAACACGCTGCGGACTACGCACCTAAAAAGAGGATAAACAAAAATCAAAACCTCAGTTCAAAAAGAAGAAGGTAGCAGGTCTCAAGATCAGACATGCCCAGAATTCTGAGGACACAGCTTCTGAACGGGGAATGGGCTCTGACGATGCTAGACAGCGCGGCAGAAGTAACGATAGCTCGCCAGAACCTGAAGGAATTTCTGGTGACAGCGGAGTTGAGTGAGTATATCACGGTGGAAACACCTGATACTCGGGTAAGTGTCCCACATAAGTTACATGAGATAACACTCCGGATGGAGGGGGACAAGCCCAGAAAAGGTAAGGGTCTCTTTTGGAAAAATCTGTCATCTGGTTATGACATTCTATTAGCAGAACAAGACTGGCCGCCTGCATTCGTCATGGAGTGCCCTAGGGGAGAAACGATAATTTTTCCAGCCTTTTCCGACCTCGTTCCCATTCACTTAAAACATGCATATGCGCAGGAGTGGGCGGTGGCCCTAGCTCCAGCATTGTATAAAAATCATGCTGGTTGGGATGAGGATTCAACCCACCACGTGATCCCGTTAAAAGTTTCCCCAAAGGCAATACCCTATAAGGCAGGAAGCAAAAAGACAAGTCAGGGAGATTCTAGACCAACTAGAATACCAGGGGGTGATAGAAAATTGCACTTCACCTATGAACAATCCTTTGTTTCCCGTAGCCAAACCTGACAACACATATCGTCTAGTTTTAGATTACAGACATTTAAACACTTGCACAAAGACATTTGCAGTTCAAAACGCACACAGTGCCGCATTAATGAATCACATTGTGCGGAAAAAATACAAAACAACACTTGATATCTCAAATGGATTTTTCTGCCAAAATATAGCGCTTGAAAGCAGGTATCTGACCGCATTCAGTGCGTTAGGGTCTCAACGGCAATTTTGCCGACTTCCCCAAGGGTACAAGAATAGCCCGGGGTTGTTTTCAGCAAGGGTAACAGAGTTACTCCAAAATTTGGATGAAGAAGCATTGTCCTATGTGGATGATATTTATCTGACGGACGATGACTTAAAGAGGCACTTGACCAGGGTGAGCACCATTATTATGGGATTCGCCTCTGAGGGCTATAAATTTAATTATAAAAAATCAAAAATTGCCTACCTCTATGTCCTGTTTTTAGGATACGAGCTGTCAAGTGAAGGAAAAAGCCCAGCAGCTAACTTTTTAGAAAAGTGTGCGCTGCCCCATCCTCCAAAATCATTAAAGAATTTACAATCAATTCTGGGATTCCTAAATTTTGGTCGAACATGCATTTTGGATTACGCAGAAAGAGTAAAACCTTTCTACGACTTAATAAAACCTGATTTTTCAGTCAGACAATGGACACAGGAACACACAAATATCCTGCGTTCCTCTACAGGAAGACATGATAGCTTCTAAACATTTACAGACACGTGTAAACGCACAGAACTTAGTGATCCGAGTAATAGCGGGTCAATGCGGGTACACTTATTTAATTTTTAATGAAGGTGAAACAGTACCAATCGCATAGAAATCACACCTGTATACAAACGCAGAAATGCGTTTCACTTCAACAGAAACAATCCTGACAGCAGTTCAGACCGCTGTAGCAAGAGAAAGAGCTCTGGCTCAGGGAAAACGAATAATTGTCGTGACTCCAGTACCAGCTTTAGAAGCGGTTACAAAAGCTAGCATTCCAAATGCGAAAGCCTTACATCCAAGATGGATACAATGGGCTAATTCTCTTACTGCAACGGATGTTGAATACAGATTTGATCCGAGTTTAAAAACACAGGCATTCCTGCAATACGAACAAGAATATCTTCTACCAAATGAAATTTTGCCTCTAGATCAGTATGAATACTTTATTTACACTGACGGTTCTGCTCAACTCGCCACAGGAAGTAAGCAAGCTTACAGCGCGGCGTGTGCGATTGTTAAAGGTCGCATGCACGATGGCAAGTTCCATCCGAGTTGCACTAAAACGCAATCTCTAGGAGACTGCACGGCTCAGTTGGCAGAACTCAAAGCACTAATACTGGCACTTATAAATACGGATCACGAATTCCCCACACTTATTGTGTGTGATTCCTTTTACTGTGTACAGTCGTACAATGAATATCTACATCATTGGGAATAAAACGGGTTCAAAGATGCAAAAGGTGGCACAATTAAGCATAAAATGCTATGGGAACAGGTAGTGGAGTTGAGAAACTAACTACCAAGGGCTCACGTGATACATACACTGGCGTTCACGTTGAAGGGAATTCATTGGCTGATGAAGCCGCGAAGGGGGCAGTTCGCACAGCCGCCGTAGCTGTAATTACTCATTCAAAGACGAGGGTAGACGGCGAGATTATGGTAGCTGTCAATGCTTCACGCAACGGCAGCACAGCAGTACCTAAAAACTTTCCACTCAAGTACTCCTACAAGTTAGATGCACAAAACATTCCATATGCTCAGATTCCTGGAGTGGGGGATAGAGTAATACCAAATATGGATCGTAGGCAAGGCTTGATTTTAGCGGCACTCGAGGGTTTGGGTTCCGCGCATACAGGCGTTACAGCGACTATTTCCTTATTGAAACAGCACTACTGGTGGCCAGGGTTAACAAAACAGACTAGAGACTATGTCTGGAACTGCAACATCTGCAAGCAGATGAATGGGTCCACCACAACACGTCCAGTACAGATACCATTGTTAGACAGCATTAGGGTTCGTGCGCGTCCAGCTCAAGTTTCCTCAAGGTCTGGCCTCAGCGCTCGGCTGACGCTCGAACTGTTATAAAAGATTTGCGAGTCTTTATCGGCACATACGCAGTTGGCACGTTACATTCTGACCGTGGTCCGGCGTTTAGCCCTCGGGCTTACAAAGAGGCCATTGAAGGAATGGGCGTAGCATTGCGGTACTCCTCTCCGTACCATCCCGATGGAAATTCTGTTGTGGAGAGGAAAAACCGAGACTTAAAGCAATCTTTAACAGCTAGGGTATTAGGCAAGGGCGGTAGATGGGTCGATCACCTTTATGGGGTACAGCGCGCGCTCAATAATCAGCCAAGAAGCTCTCTAGGAGGTGTCACTCCTTACGAGGTCCTATTTGGGACAAGAATGTGGGTACCTGATCTTGATTGTGAAGGCACAGTGGCGGATGAAAAACAATTTGCTATCCATGATCGTTTGGCTGTTTTACAGGATCTAAATGAATCCTGGACACAACAAAGTAACGTGCTCCAGAAACAGGCCGCCACTGGGGAAGTCAAGGCAGTAACGGCAAGACCTATCTGGATCCCAAAACTCGGGGATCTAGTCAGAGAGAAGATTGCTGACAAGAAAGAATTTGGGCCATCCTACAGAAAGCCTGTACCAGTCCTAGCAATCCACGGCACAAGAACTGTACTTCTGCCGCCTCTTGCCGGAAAAAAGGAGTAAAGATTTGTCTCAATTGACTTAGTGTGGTTTGATTATGTGGCCGATACTAAACAGTAGGCCTCGTGGACTCCACAGTAGCAGACGCCCTCCTCTCACTACAATCCAAGAAGTCCAAACCGAAAGACTCATCACGTTTGAAGAGCCACCTGTACAAAATGAAGGACTAAGCAACAATGCTATGGAACTCGTTCCACTTCATCAAGAAATGTATCTTCAAAATGAAAATCAACTTAACAACCAAGTTGCAATCAGACCTAATACAGACATCTATGTCAATGTGCCTCGACAAGAGAACACAGCGATTTCAACAAATCTCGATGCAATTCCAACAATTGATCGAACTGCTTCTGGCTATTTTAGGAACTTTGATACGTTTTCACTAGATCCAAGCGAGACGGAAACGACGCCAGCCAAAAAATCACGCCTACAGAAACTCACTGACTTTTTGAACTTTTTTAGAAAGACTTACCTGGTGTCACCTTGGATAGAACTATGGTATATCACTGGGATTTTATTTTTCATTTTCTGGCTAGGTTTAATAATTTGTAGTATGCTTATTAATGGACAATACCTCCAGCCAAGCTCCACAGCCCAAAGAGTTAATTTGATTTTAAAACCACACCAGTCTTCACATCGTGAACCAAGAGACTTGTCTTCAGTGAACATTACAGCAGTTCCTATACCGGACGGTATAGTATGGGACAAGATTGACTATGATATGTTCGGCCCGACTGAACGTTTAAAGCTTAAACATGTATTTAAAATTTCTTTAAGTGATATCATTACCTCAAGTGCATATTCTGATGATTGGGACACTGAAACTGTAAATGCTATGATGTCTGATCTAGAAAAAACAGCTGCATTTCCGAACAATGAAATGTTAGAAGGTACCTCAGACTATGATACATTGTACTGTTACCAACACTTTGGTGATCATTTCTTACACAAGTCTATAACACCTAGAAATGTTTTTGAGTACCAACAGTGGGAACACTGCCTAACACCTCCCAAAGGTAGTTCACAAGCATTTGCACAGAAATTCACATACTTCGCAAGGTTTAACACATCCGACCCGAAGACATTTTATTATAAAGTGGCGAGAAATTCAGCTCAGAAAATTATGTTAACGAACACCAAACATATTTATTCTGCATCCTTCCTGAACCAGTTGTCTAAACAGGGTTTCCATCTATGGAAAGACACAATAGATTCCAAATCAATCTGGGGTTCTAGGGACTGGCAGGTCAAGGGAATAGAAGCACTTTTTAGAGCATGCATCATTCCGCAGCAGATTTTATTTCTGAACGAAACTGCAACAGACATCCTGTCTTGGATTTGCCAAAGGCAAGGAAATGAACACACCGGGGTTTCCAACACCATCACAGATGGGTGGGGGGCAGAACTCGAGTACACAAGGGGTAGGATTAGATGCCATTTTCCAGTACAACAGATCAGATCCTGATTGGACAGAATGGCTGGTTTGGCCCATTGACACAAACAAATGTCAACAGAGATTTCTGAATACAACCAAAGGATTTAGTATCCATAGGCCAGATCCACGCTATGTACAAAGACAACACTCCGGGGTAGTGACATTGTATAGTGTTGGGAAGTTGTGCCTTGATTGGCTAGAGACCTCAACACTGACAGAAGTAAAGCACCACTTGACCTTATTCACACCTGACATGGATCTTAGAGATTTTCTATTAGGTCCCAGGAAACAACGTCAGAAACGTTTCATATATGCAGGCCTTTATGCCTACTATAATGAAAACTGGAAAATATCCCAACAAGAGGCCGCAAAAAGGATAAGGGAAATAGACCGTATTAACTTAGAAAAGGCATTGGCAGTAGTGGATAATGGGTTAACAACTTTGACCTCCAGGATTTACTCCTTAGGCAACATTGTGTCCTCGGCAATCGACATATTAGAACAAAATCTGGCCTTGTTACAACACGGGCAATCTCAACTACGTTCTATTATGATGTTAAGCTGGACGCTGCAATCTTTGCGTGCAGGCTATGTGCCATGGCGTTTTATAAACACCACGTCTCTGTTTTCAGAATACAATCTTACCTATAAACAGACAGAAATGGCACAAAGGGGAGCCAAATATACAATGCTGCGTATTGAGAAACTGGAAAGGTTACCGTTCACTGTAGCCGAATCACCATCAACAGAATGGCTCATTCATGGCCAAATCACTCTGCCGGTCACTACGTTTCAGTTTCAATATTGCCTTGAGCAAAGGCAGGCAGGCAGGCAAATATGTAAAAATGGGTAAGGGATACATCAAGGAAACTTGGGAGTTACCATATAGATACCGATGCCAGAATGGGGATCGAGAAGTGTATCAGTGGTACAAACTGCAAGAACGCTTTGAGCGGTTCGCTCATGTGTCAGGATATTTCTCTACACGGAGCCTGCAATGGTTCAGTGGCGAACTTATCTTGTCACATGTCGGGGACCCCAGCGGCCATGATCACGCCGGTTTTCCAGCTGCTCTCGAATGGAGTTACTTAATGCTAAATGATCAAGGTTGTTGTGGGATGCTTCCGGGCGTCTCATATCTAGTGACTGTTAACTCCAGGGTTACTTGCTGTATGCAAGTATTGTTTCCGCCACTGAAAACACTCGGGGAGGCGCCGCTATGGCCTTCGCTGAATGTTTCTTTTATACAGTTTGATACTCTGAGCAGATTGAAAGCCATGCTTTTACAGCAACCCGTGCCCTTAACCTCCGCTCGAGAAACCTATGAACTTCAAGTTGCAAGGACCTCGACCGAGATACAGGCACTCATACGTACAAACTGCCCCATTCATTTCGCAGAAATGGTGGGACGTATCTTTAACATGTCAGATACGAGCGGAATTGTACACCTATTTAAGACCATAGGGTCAGGACTGTTAAGCACCTTTCAGACAGTCCTCGGAGTAATCCCAAATTTTATACACTACGTATTGGGAAGCGTATTTGGAGGATTCCTGCTCATCCTGTTCCTAATCGCAGGAATCCTGATTGTAATATTGCTGCTACGCAATGGATGGCCCACTTCCCGAGGGAATGGTGAACATGCTCCTGGAGCGGAAATACCGTGAACGCATGGTACAACTTCTGGGCATTTCTTGCCTACGAGAACTCAATGCCTCCTGGTTTCTATCATTTAGACCAGTCTGGATAGACTGCATCTTTCTTACCTGTGCTTCGATGCCTGTTCTGCGGAGAAGAATGCACGTTGGATCTTTGTCTAACATTTCCATCAGATGCGCCTCCGGATACGGTTGCAATGCTGGACCCCATAAAGGCCCATGCTCTGCGTTGTCCCAAGCGGCTTCCAATTCTGATGAATGCATTCCTGGAGAATCTACAGGTGCTGTTCGCTCCTGCTGGGTTAGGTGACTCCGCCACAGGCACCCGGGTTACAACTGCCGCACAAGCTGCCGCAGCACCGACTGTTGGCAGTACTACATTCCATCTATGTGCGATTGACGTTCTCTGTGAGGCGTTGGATTTGTCATCTACAGCGGCTGACAACGATAATATTGAGCTTCCCAGCCAGGACGCGTAATCTTGAATTGGCTCATCGTGTCCTGGGAAAGAATTCGGCTTCTTCACTCGTTTCAAAATAAAACGTTCTAAATTTGGAACATTTTCTTGCATTGACACTTTCGCTTGAGAAAAGTATGGCCTTCTCCTGCTTATGGTAATACTACTTCTATAGAGAGACGATATTGACTTTTCAGTGGCAACTAGAAAAAGCTGAATTTAAACATTATTTTTTTTCAAGCACCAACATTTTTTAACGATTTTTAAGAACCATGTTTTTACTTGCTTTTAAAAATATTTTTTAATTGTCCAGATTTTAAGTATGGTCATTTATTATCCAGTTCGGAAGTGGAGTGGGTGTTATATCCCGCATATGATGCCCTAATGTAGATCCGTTCGTACATGCCCTGACATGGACGTATTCATATTTACCCTAATATGGTCCTATTCCTACTTGCCCAATTATGGTCATGGCCGCATATGCCCAATTATGGTCACAACTGTACATGTCCTATTATAGTATGATTCCTTATATGGGCATGATCTTTCACCTACATTGGTCCCAGCTAGTACACAACAAGCTCTGAGGCCTGACGTTATCTATCCTGTGGTTTTGAATGCAGCAGGGTTCTTCCAAACGCAGGCCCACACTGTACTCATTAATTATGCATGGCTTTCTAAGAATACACCACCAGCATAATGTATGTACAAAGTTCACCCCTGACGTCTTCCTCATGTCCAGTACAAACCATACTGAGGACCGAGACTCTTTAGGGTATAAATACACCACATCTTGCCCCGGTAAAGCAGAGGGAACTGAGACTTCCATGCTGACACACTGACCAGAGACGCTGAGGCTCCTGCATGCAGTCGCTCAAGCTGACAGTGGTCTGACACAACCCGGATGGGGTGTCCAACTCGAGACCAGGACGGGGTCCCACACTCTCTCTATTCCGGTATGGGGGTTCGACTAAATCCTAGGAGGATTCTTGGCTCTTAGCTTCTAAGACCTACACACATATGCTAGGTACACACAGGTACATCTAGGTAGGCATCGTAGGAGTACGCGCACTTGCATAATGCTTTTATATTCATGTATGTATCCATGATTATCGCAATATGGTAGAACTGTTCTATCCCTCTGCTTTTATCGTACTGCTGATCATATATCTCTGCTATTGTCTGCTGGTCTCTGCAGCACATATATTTTACGCTAGAATAACAACTGTTCAATAAATACTTATTGAAACGCCCGACTGTTTATTCTGTGTAACTCTCTGAGACAGACCGAATAAGTGAGCACGAGTGATTGAGCGAAAGGTAGTACATTGTTTCCACGATTCTGAGGGAATCCGGGTTGTCATGATCTAAGGTTGCCAGAAAGTAATCTCTCCCCGATAAGAGGACACACTAGTGGCACTGCGAGCTAGCTAATGCAAAACAATCTAACATAAGCGGTGGGGGTGCACAGAGTCAGTCTGCCACCAAGCCCACAGCTTATGTTACACAAACGCGCAGGTCCTGCATGGGTACTATAGGAGCTACACGACAGGACTCCCTTTCAGGGCCCTAATTTTCGTGTAACCAGTGGTCAGTGTCTTGCATGGCTCTGCGCTTCTGGTGTGGAATGTCATGTAAAGAACTGATGTCAGCGTGCGAGGGCGGCGTCTAAGTAGATACCGCAACGTCATTCCGGTGACCACGACACGAACGACGAACGCGGAGTCGGCCGACGCCACCTATCGACGCGCAGAGGTACTGCTGAGGAAAAAATTCTCCGGATCCAGTCTGACGCCTGGGGGTAATTCTAAGGTGAGGAATTCATAACTAATCTATGTTTCTTACAGATATATCTGTACCAAAGGTAAGTAACTTGTTTATTAGTGGTGCATGGATGATTGAATGAGTGCGTGAGTGGTGTAAAGGTGATTAAATGAGTGCATGAGTGGTATATGGGTGATGAATGAGTGGTGTATGGATGATTGAATGAGTGCATTAGTGGTGGTTGGGTGATTAAATGAGTGCATCCGTAGTGTATGGATGACTGAATGAGTGCATCAGTGGTGCATGGATTATTGAATGAGTGCATGAGTGGTGCATGGATGATTGCATGCGTGGTGCATGGATGATTAAATGAGTGGTGTATAGGTTATTAAATGAGTGCATGAGTGCTGTTTAGTTGACTGAATAAGTGCATGAAGGGTGCATGGATGATTGAATGAGTGCATCAGCGGTGTATGGATGACAATGAGTGGTGCATGGATTATTAAATGAGTGCGTGAGTGGTGCATGGGTGATTGAATGAGTGCATGAGTGGTGTATGGGTGATGGAATGAGTGCATCAGTGGTGTATGGATGACTGAATTAGTGCATCATTGGTGCATGGATTTTTGAATAAGTATATGAGTGGTGTATGGATGATTTAATGAAGAGTGCGTGAGTGGGGCATTCTTAGCTGAGTGGTGTATAGATAATTGAATGAGCGCATGAGTGGTGTATGGGTGGGTGATTGAATGAGTGTATGCGTGGAACATGGATGATGAAATGAGTGTATGAGTGACTAAATGAGTGCATGAGTGGTGCATGGATGATTGAATAAGTGCATGAGTGGTGTATGGGTCATTGAATGAGCGCATGAGTGGTATATGGATGATTGAATGAGTGGTTCATGGATGACTGAATGTGTGCATGAGTGGTGCATAGACAATTGAATGAGTGCATGAGTGTTGTATGGGTGATTGAATATATTATATATATATTGCAAAATGATGTGCAAACTGCTGATAATCCAAGTACACAAAGTAGTACATGATTAAATGAGTGCATGAGTGTATATGGGTGACTAAATAAGTGTATGAGGGTTGCATGGATGATTGAATGAGTGCATGAGTGGTGTATTGGTGATTGAATGTGCGCATGAGTGGTCCATGCGTAGCTGAGTGCATGAGTGGTGTATAGATGATTAAATGAGCACATGAGTGGTTTATGGGTGGGTGATTGAATGAGCGCATGAGTGGTGTATGGATGATTGAATGAGTGTTGTATGGCGAAGTTCTTATTGGAGAAACAAAAGGGGCCATTTAAAAAAAGTTTTGAAGGCAGTTTTTATTTCCAACTTAAGGCTGCTGTAATTGGAGTATTTCCATTCTGATTTTAACTGTGATTAGAGAATGTAGTGTTTTTATGCTATCTAAATTCCTTTGTTGAAGTCTTGCATTTTGAACACCTTTTTAAAACATTACCCCCATTAAGTCAACTAATGTCTACTACACAGATAAACAGGATTTGTCAAAACTAAGCACAAGAATGGCACACCACTCTCATACAAAGCAACCATAAACGGCAATTTTTTCAAATTTGCACACTCTGATTCTGCGGAAGGCAGCAAATAAAAACATACCTTTCATATTTTAGTGTTGTAAGTCCACTTCTGAATGGTTAGTATGTGTTAACTCTTTCATTCACTTTTGTAAAGAAGCACAAAATGGATGCAAAAGACCAAAAACATATTTAGCTTCATAGTTTTATGAATTCAACAGTACACTGCACTTTATATGGACGCCCTCAATAGGAAATCCAACCCCTGTTATGGTATGAGTCTAAACACCAATTTCTAAAAACTGTGACCTCTCTCTTTGACACCCTTCCCCCAATACACTCTAAGCACAGTCTCCATAGCAACCCAATAGAACAAGTAGGTCACAAGTTCACACCACATTTTAGAAGGACCATACTTGTAATAAAATGAGCTGCAGCAGTTGTGGTTTACTGTGCAGAATGAAAAGCATATCCAAGTCTGTATCACACTTTTTTATTTTTTCCAGTGCCAGTCCTAGATCTATTTAGTAATCCTCTCAACGCACTACCTAATTTTATTCACCTACTTGTTCACAGGATCCAATCAGATGTCTGTTTTTTTAAACTAGAAGCACATTTTAACTGCCTTTCATTTTGAAAACTATGTCACTCATCTCCAGCCTTCTCCTGTCTGCTACTGCTGCTTCACGTCAGAATGGTTAGAGTGTGGATTGTGGGCCACAGCTTTGTCTTTTGGGCTAGAGAGGCTGCTAGAAAGAGAGGTGTTGACAGGGACTTGGGTTTGCCTAATGTGGACATTCAATGGATTGGCCAGAGAGGGTTAAAGTGGCAGCAATTGATTGCTGCCTTTGGGTGAGAGTATTGCAGATTGTCAACATCCAGGCCGAGACTTGATCGTTGCCCAATTTCTCACTTTTTTGATGTTTTGGGAGGGTGGCCTGTGGTGTGCAGTGAGAAGGTACCAAATCGCTAAATGAGGTACTGGGCCATATCCCCTGAGTTGAAGTGGGAGGCGGACAATCATCGACTGAGGCAAATCCGCCACAGCAATATACAGGATTCACCGTAGGCTACTCTATAGGCACATTCGTTTTTGTTAGTTGGCCCTATAGGCTGTTCTTTCAAGTTAGATGGAAAGAATGTCTGTTTGCTCTTTGTAGATGGGGGTAATATGTGGATGGGGTGCAATCATGACCATCCACACAGTTTACACACAAGGGGGCTTCTTTACATTTTTCTGTTCAACTATGGGTGCTGACCCTTACCAAGTGGCCGGGATAAAATCCTTTACAGTTACATCCTAGAATGTGAGGGAACAAAACAACCCAGCTAGAGGAAAGCTATATTGCAAGAACTCACTCAACTCAACACTTACGTCAGCCTCCTACATGAGACCTACCTAATGAAAGTAGGCCAAAGCTGGCTTTGGGGCAAAGCCTTTCCTCAGCTGTTCTCTGCAGACACCAAAACAACAGCTGTATTCTCATCAGACTTAATTCAGGGTTGTGAGCTACACATCTTACAAAAGATAAGAGGCAGATGGGTGGCAGGTAGAGGACATCTGAACGGTAGTCCCCAGACCCCAGCCTAAATTATCAGGGACAAGAACAGTTTTTTGCACCAGGCAGTTGTAGGAAAGTGCTCCTTTTTGCATGGTTATCCCCCACACCTCTGTCTCACGTGTAAGTCCCTTGTAAAAGATACCAGGGTTACCAAGGGCCTCATGACCAGAGAGGGTCTCTAAGGGCTGCAGCATGTATTGTGCCACCCTCAGAGACCCCTCACCAAACGCATACACCCTGCCATTGCAGACTCTGTCGACACATGCCCACCAACCATGGCCTGTGGCATAGGTAAATCACCCCTCTAGCAGGCCTCACAGCTCTAAGGCAGAGTACACTATCCCACAGTTGAGGGCACAGCTGCATGAGCAATGGGCCCTTACAGTGTCTTTGCCATTCATAGACGTTGTAAGTGCAGGGAAGCCATATTGAGTACAGGGGCTGGGAATTTGTCATTAAACACTCCACAGCTCCATGATGGCTTTACTGAATGCTAAGGAGTTTGGTATCAAACTCCTCAGCATAATAAAGCCACTCTGATGCCAGTGCTGGATTTATTACAAAATGCACTCAGCGGACATCTTAGAGATGCCCCCTGAAAAACGACCAACTCCCTTGTGTCCAGATGACTGGTCTGCACCAGCCTGCTGCCACACACAGACATGTTCCTGACCCCCTGAGGTGGGAGCCCTTGTGCTCTCATGAGTCAGGGACAAAGGCTGCTTGTGGTGGAGGTGCTTCACACCTATCCCCAAGCAGGAACAGCATTCAGGGCAGTGAGCCTCAAAGGCTTCCTGTCCTTGGATATGCTAGCCAGGGCGCCTCCGGCTAGAGGAGATGCTTGATCCCCTGACCAAGCCCCACTTTTGGAAGTAAGGTCAGCAGGAATATTAGTAGTCAGGAGAGGTGTCTCCCCTCTCTGCCAGGACTACCCCTAAGGTGCCTCGGACCGAGGTGACTCACTCTTTAGAAAATCCTCCATCTTGAAAGGAATGATTTTAGCCAATCGGGTTAGGGGGTGCCTCCTTCCCAAAGGGAGGGGACATACAAAGGGTGTAGTCACCCTAAAAGCAAGTAGCCCATTGGCTACCATCTGCCAGTACCTGTAAAGCCCCTAAATTCAATATTTAGGGGCACCCCTAAACCTTGATACTCTGATTCGACGGACCAATGAAGAAGACTGAAGAGGTTGCTGGACTAGGAACTGAACCGCTGCAGACCGAACTCGGCAAGAACCCCCCACCTGCAACCGGTTCGACCGCTGGACTTGCTGTCCCTCCAGAAACCCTGCAAGGCCTCCAAGAAATCCAGTTTTGCAGCGTGAATCTTTCTGGCTTCACTATGCTGTGCATTATTCCGCCATCTCGTGGTTGGGTCCGGATTCGTAGTCTTTTCTTTCTTTTTTTTTTTGTTGTTGGCCCAGGTGGGCGGCGACGCCCCACCATTTGGTGTCCTCGGTGACGTCGTCGCGCTTCCTGCGGAAGCTCCTACCTTTGGTCGCCATCTTCAGATTCTTTTTTCCGCCGTGGGGTCTGGATCGTCGACGAGAAGTTCCAGAAAGTTGGACGAAGAATCTCGAAAATTTGACAATCACCAAAGGATTGTTTCCTGAAGACACCGGACGAGGAGACGAGTACAGGAGGCGACGATAAGGACGACGAGGTAGAAGGTCCACGACCAAAATCTCGACGCCTACAGAGAATGCGCTCACAGGGGGCCCCCTGAGCGCGGGTATGGACAAGACACCGTTTAAGTTTTGCCAAAACTGTCACCACAAGTACGCCCAGAAGGACCAGCACCCAGTCTGCAACCTCTGCTTGCCGCTCGACCACATCAGCGAAAACTGCAACGCGTGTTCGGCCTTCACCCCGAAAACCCTCCGGGTGAGAGAGAGGCAAAGAAGGGCTAACTACAACATGCAGGGCCAGGGAGCACCTCCATCGCTCCGAGACCTGGGCCTCTCGAGTGGAGAGGAAGACAACATCGCAGAGGGACCGGAGGACTGCTCAGTCGTCGAGGTCCACAAGAAAACTTCGAAGGAGGTAAGGGAGACGTTGACCCCGAAGCACCCAAGCGACGCTCGAAAGAGTGAAGCTAAGGCCCCGAGCGACACTCTCAGAAGTGAAGCCAAGTCCTCGAAGGGAGCGTTGCCGCCCAGAAAAGAAGGCCCGGCGTCATCCTCGACGTCCGAGACCGCGAAGAGGAGCGCTTCAGCCATCGATGCCGAAAAGGCCCACGAGATGGAGAAGAAAAGGAGAAGGCTCGAAGCAGAGATGGCGAGCATCCTGCAACGGAAAAAAGACTTCGACGAAAAAATGAAGCTATACGCCATTCCGTCGAAGCAATCAAGCGAAGCACTCGGGGAGGGCGACATCGAAGACATCAAACCCCCGAAAACACCCGAACCGCTCGACGAACAGGGCGAAGAGGACGACTACTTCGAAGCCGAAGGCGAAGAAGAGTTCCAGTCTTACCGGGACTCGACGCCCTCGGAAGCACAAGACTTAGACTGGCAAGACCTCGACGCAGATTCACCAGAAGAAGGGGTAGACTCTTACCCCTCGAGGCCTTCGCCGCCAGACGACATTGGAGCCTACAATGTGGTCGTCCAAAAGGCTGCAGCAACGTATGGCGTCGATATGCAAGAGGAGAAGGCGAAGGCATGTTTCCTTTTGGAAGCCCTACTTCCTCAACAAACCAGGTCCCAGTTCCTACCGATGCTTCCAAGCGTCCTGGACCAGGGAAGGGAGGCCTTCAAAGAACCGGCAGTCTGCAAGGCTGTTACACCAAGGAGCGAAAAAAAGTACAAACACTCCTCAAAAGACCCTGCGTACATCCAGGGGTCAGTGCCAGCAGACTCGATTATCACGGCAAAGGCCAGGAAAAGGGCCAATGTACCCACTAACACAGGTCCACCTCCAGACAAGGAGAGCAAACGAATAGCCCTCACAGGACGAAAGGTGGAGAGGAACGCAGCCATACACTGGCGCATCGCCAACTCCAACGCCCTCAGCAGGCATGCATACCAGCATTGGGATGAAATGAGCCAGCTCGTAACACACCTGCCACAACAACACCAACAAAGGGCTAATCACCTAGTGGAAGAGGGCAAGGCTATCGCAAACACTTGCCTAAAATCAGCCTTGGATGCAGCAGAAAACTCCAGCAGGCAGATGATGATAGGGGTGACTGAAAGGAGACACGCATGGGTCAGGATCTCGGGTTTCAAACCTGAGGTACAAAGCAATATCCTGAACACGCCATTCGACGGCCAGAAACTGTTTGGATCCCCAGACGACGAAAAGCTGACGCAGCTTAAAAAAGACAACGAAACTGCAAGGTCCATGGGAGCACTGCAGTTCAGGGGGATGAGAAGAGGAACCCCCTCAAGGCGGCCCAATGGTAGAGGAGGCAATGCGCCCGCCACTTCCCACCAATCTCCCCAACAAGGATATCAGGGGAACAACCAGGGCCAAAGCCAACAGGGACAACAACAGCAAAATTGGCAGTATCAACCCAGAGGACGGTCCTTTCGAGGACGCGGGTACGGACGGGGACAGCAGCCCACCTCAAAGTGACTCCGCAAAGAAACCAAACCCTCCCCTATCAACACCAAGGGAGAGGAGAAGTCAACAAAAGGAAAAAATAAGAAACACACACAGCAAGCAAATAACCACCGAGCATACAACCCCGGTGGGGGGCCAAATAGGAAACTTCCTCACACAATGGAAAGAGATTACCACGGACAAGTGGATACTGAACATCATACAGCACGGATACTGCATAGAACTCCAAAAACACCCCCGGGCAGAAAACCAAGACACCGGCCACTGCCCGCAAGGGAGCTCGCACTCCTACGTCTAGAAGCAGAGGAGCTGCTAAAAAAAAGAGCAATAGAACCAGTTCCAATCAACGAAAGGAACAGGGGAGTATACTCAACGTACTTCCTAGTGCCAAAGGTAGACGAAACACTAAGGCCACTACTGGACCTCAGATTCCTGAACAAGTTCGTAAGAACTCAAAAATTCAAAATGACGTCACTTCAGGAGGTAATACCCCAAATCCAAAAAGGGGACTACATGGCGACCATAGACATGAAAGACGCATATCTGCACATACCCGTCAACCACAAACACAAAAGTCTATTAAGATTCGTGATAGGCCAGAATCACTACCAGTTCACAGTGCTAGCCTTCGGGCTCAAGTCCGCACCAAGGGTGTTCACAAAATGCCTATCGGTAGTGGCGGCGCACCTACGGAGAAAGGGCATACATGTATACCCCTACCTCGACGACTGGCTTGTAAAAGCAGGATCATACAGACACTGCAAAGATCACATCAAACAAGTCATACAAACACTGTCCAGACTAGGTTTCTCAATACATTGGGAGAAATCGTCAACAGAACCGCAGCAGATCAAAATATTCTTAGGGGCAAAAATCGACAGCACACAGTCCAAAGTGTTCCCCAGCGACAAGAGAACTATAGCGCTCCTGAGGGAAACACGTCATTACCGCAAGGGGCAAGTTCTGACAGCGAGGACGGTGAGCAGACTAATGGGGATGATGGCATCATGCATCCACCTAGTCCCAAATATCAAGCTGCACATGAGACCATTCCAGGAATGGATACAGCAACAGTGGTCACAAGCAACAGGGAGTTGGGAAGATCTAGTGGTTGTCACACACGCAGTGCAGCAAGAAATAGCGTGGTGGAAGGAAGAGAACATATTACAGGGGAAGCCATTCACACAGCCAACTCCAACAGTGACCATCACAACAGACGCCTCACAGCAGGGCTGGGGCGCGCACAAGGACAGACTCCGCGTCAGGGGGCTGTGGTCACAACAAGATGCAGTGAAACACATCAACTACCTAGAACTAAAAACTGTGTTCCTAGCCTTAAGAGCCTTTCAGAAGCAGCTTTACGGCCACAGAGTGCTGATACAAACCGACAACACAACCACCATGTTCTACATCAACAAACAAGGTGGAACACAGTCAGCACCGCATCAAGCCTGGCACAAGAGATTTGGAGATGGGCCATCCCTCTAAGGATAGACCTACTGGCGATATACCTTCCAGGAATAGACAATGTAGAAGCAGACCGACTCAGCAGGAGCAGAGCTACAAAGCTGTAAACTCAAGCTGCTGTCATGGCTAGGGCGCATTGCTGCTGTAAGATGTCTATCTTGCCTATAATTCTGTATGTATTTCAGGCAATACCATTGAGCGTTAAAGAAAGAGGTGGTTGCAGCAAATTTGCATGGAATATGTTTGGCAAGGTAAAAGGGACAGGAACGACAGGAGGCAATGCATGGCTTGCACCGTGCAGGGTGGTGTGGGAGTGCCTAATCTAATTAACTATTAGTGGTTAGCCCATTTTTAATACCTGGTTGATTGGAAGAGAAGAGAGACAAAGAGAGGTGCATGATTGACTACACCTAGAGTGGTGAACCACTGTGGGAGATTCCTTGGATCCCCCAGGTCATAGAGGGACACCAAGCTTTGTCTCCTTGAAAACAAGAGTGACACGACTCGTATGGGACAGAAAGGGTCAGAAGATGGGATTGACCTCATTCCCCTACCCTTTTACGCCACTGTAGGATAACATCGACGTCTGCAGCAGGAAAAATAGGCACTGCTTTCATAGCTGGTGGGAAGGGGGTTGGAAAGCCAAAAGGACATGTTTGAAGATGAGGAGGTGAAATCATTCCACAAGTTTCGAACTGAGCTTGATTTGTATGAGAGATCAATTTAATTATCTCCAGGTTTGCCTTGGCTTTTACAGCCACATATAAAGAGTAGCGCAAACGGGAACTGGACTCACTTTGAGAAGTTCCTCCTTAGATAGAATGGCAAGGGCTATGTCAGTTTAAAAACCTACCAATTGCTCAGTGAGAATCTTACAATAGATTCCAGCAATTCTCTTGCCTCCCTCGCGCCATGTTTGAGAGGTAGGAAATCAGTTGTAACCTAATCCAAGTCTTGTTATAGAAATACGGTTGGTAATATTTCCAATCTGCCAAGTTTTTAACACATGGTTTTCATATACTTCAACCTTATTAATCTGTGGGCACCTTCAAGGGCCATACAGTCGGTAATGACCGCCCTAGTAAAGATATTTCTGATATGGTACATATAGAAACCCATAGGAGAGTGGTTCAGGCTTTGATGATGTCAACCAAGAAGGGTTGACCAAGCTCTTCATAAGAGATGTAAGCTGAGCTACTTTGTGGTTGCACTCGTAAATGTATGCAAAATCCATAATCTAAAGGGACACTAATGTAAGAGAAAGTCAACATTTTTAACAATGAAGGCCTTGATCTTTAAGCACCTTGTCTTGTTCGATTTAGGACTAATCAACATGGAAACCGATTTTGAGAGCTTGGTAATTACATCGAGCTGATCCATAAACAAAGTAAGAGTCAGACAACTTCTTTATACCTTTTGCTGTATGTGCCACTAGCACCACATCATTGGCATAATCAAAGAACTGGAATAGGATGGGAGCTAATTTTTAACATATCCAAATGATTAATATAAAGAATGAATAAAAATGGGGCAAGATACAGCTTTGGCGAACTATTTGACTAAGGCTAAAAGACTCAGTACCACAACAGAGAGGTTTAAATGAAGTTGATAAAAAAATTTATGATTTCAAGATCAATATCAAGAGAACATTAGAGACCATAGACTGTTCTGTTTACACAAGCAGAGGCAGGGCTTACATCCATAAAAGCACTTTCATTTTATTGACTGAAGTTTGGGTAATTTCAGATAAAATGGGTGTGCTGCTAAACAAACGCTAAACACAACCTTTTTAACACTCTTTACTGATATTCTAAATTGCCAGGGTATCTTAGCCTGATGACAGGCAATGATTCAAGCATGTGATTCATTGGAAGCTATCCTCCCCGGAGAACTGGAGTTACAAGAAACTAATTTCTTGTGCATCTGGGTGGTACCTGCCCCCTCTTTCAGGTAGTGATATAGCCAGAACTATTGGCTAATAGCGGCTTGGTGGCCCCATGTAATGTATGGCATATTGTTGTGACTTTTTAGCCAATTGGCCTTTGAATGTTAAGATTTATGAGCCCACACTTGCCATGTGAATAGTTAAACTTCAAATCCCAGAATGCAACACACTGTTTACTAATGGGCCACAACCGGCTGGTGGTGATGCTTATGACATGCGGTCCCCGGCGGCATACTCAGTAGGTGGAAATGTGGAGGAGGAACCTTTTTTTTTTTTTTTTTATTGATTTTAGTGCATAATTACAACTCGGTATACACAAGCATATAGTCAATTCAATGAACTCAGAAAGATAATTTTGCAGTACTTCCCTCCCATACCCCCCCTCTCCCTCCCTCCCAGGCAGATCCTTATCAGAATTCCAAAACACTTCGCCTATTGCAAAAAATCAACGTATGCATGGTGGGTGGTGACAGTGATAAAAACTCTCCTACACAGTCCACATCTATGGCCAGCCAACGTGAACACACCTTTAATAATGTCCCATAGGGAGACAGCGCCTGCTATGCCTGCCAACTGGTCTCTCTCCTAGGGGCATCCATCATTCATGCCAGGTCAGGGTGGGACATCAAGTATATGGTAAGGGGAGCCCAAAAGTCCTTGGGGCGGGAAGACTCAGGTAGTTCTTCGCCATATATCCGAAGCTGATCCCTACAGTATAGTAAGTCCTTAAGCCATTTCTTAACAGTGGGTACTACCTTGGCTCCCCAGCATTGCGCTACTGCCCTTTTTGCAAAAAGGGTCGAGAGTGCCACTAGGCGCCTGTTACACGGCTTGAGAGGTTTGACGTGGCTCAGCAAGCACATCTCAGGGGTACAGCACACAGGTTCTGACACAACCGCCGTAAGCATGGTCGTCACCGCAGTCCAAAACGCAAGCACACCAGGACACATCCAAGCCACATGGAGAAAATCCGCATCCGGGGCTCCACATCTCACACAGTTAGCAGCCTCTCTCAGACCATATTTATGCAGTTGTAGGGGAGTGTAATTTAAAATGAATAATTCTGAGGTTGCAATTAGCTGTGAGACGTCCCGTGAGCTGACAACACTCCCTCCAAGTCTCAGGTGTAATAGGGGTGCCCAACATCGTTCCCCACGGTACACACGAGGGGGAGTCTTCTTGCTCCCGCTCCCGCAGCGAGGCGTTATACAGCCTAGTAATGAGACCCCTTTGGGACGCACCTGAGAGCATCACCTGCAGCGCCCGCAGAGTGGTAGGTTCGGTTGGATAATTTGGATATGCCGCACGGACAGCTTGCCGGACCCGAACATAGGTAAAATTAAACATAAAAGGTCGATTTACGCCACCCTGCGCCGCCTGTAAGTCTTTAAATTGACCGCCCACATACAAGTCGCCCAGTGTGGTGATGCCCGCAGCCGTGAGCTCCTTCCTGGCCGTCGCCTCTCGTGCCGCAGAGATATCTGGATGTGAGACTAATGGTACGGATGGAGCGTATAGATAAGAAAGTTGAGCCCGGAGTGCAAGCATTCGCCACGCCCACGCCGTGCACTGCGTGGGATTGATCTCATTTCGTGGGCCTCCTGTTCCCCCCGAAAGCGCATCTGCCTGTACTGGAAGAGGAAAAACAGCATCCGACTCAATCGCCACGTGGGGCTGAAAGCGCTGTGGGAAATGCCAGTAATGTGCGAATTGCGCCTGCGCACATAGATAGTAAAGACGAAAGTCTGGGGCCTCGAAACCACCGCGGTCAAATGGTAGCACCAGCAATTCCCATCGACACCGGGGTTTCTTACCACCCCACACAAATGTTAAGAGCGCAGACTGCAAAGTGCGGAACAGTGCCATATTCAATTTGATAGGGATGTTAACGAAAAAATACAACAGCTTGGGTAAAAAGACCATCTTCACAACGGCAATTCTATCCGCTAATGAGAGAGGTAAGTGTGCCCACCGCACGGCTTGTTCAGATATACGTGAAACCGTGCGACCATAGTTCTCGGAGACAACGACAGTCGGATCCCTGTGCACCCAAACTCCAAGATATTTGACCGGGTCCGATGTCCAGGCCAATGGGAAGTCCACCTCGACTTCAGTTGTTCGCGCAGTTAATGGAAACACTACGGATTTGGACCAGTTAATCCCCAGGCCCGAGAATCTTTCAAATTTTACGTATTCTCGCAGCAGCGCAGATAGGTACGTAGCAGGTTCGCGGACATACAGCAGCATGTCATCTGCGTAAAGTGAGACAATTAAGGGTCGCAGCCTGAACCTCAGAGCCGCCGCAGCATGTTTCTGACGCAGCATGCAGGCGAGGGGCTCCAGCGCCAAAGAGAAAAGCATAGGAGACAGAGGGCATCCCTGCCTTGTACCCCGTTCAATGCAAAACAATGAGGACACCCATCCATTAACCCGAACGCGAGCCACCGGTCCGCTGTAAAGCACCCTAAGCCACTGCAGAAAAAAGGTGGGAAGCCCATGCGGCCCAGCACGGCAAACATAAAGGGCCACTGCAAAGAGTCAAAGGCCTTAGCCGCGTCGAGTAACACGGCCACCGCCTGGAAATCAGGTTCAAAGTAGTGTAGCGTGGCGAAGAGCGTACGCAAGTTGTGTGTCGTAGAGCGCTCCGTGACGAAGCCGGACTGATCAGGCAACACCAGTAGAGGAACCAACGGCTGCAGCCTGGTGGCGATCATTTTGGCGAGAATCTTTGCGTCGATATTGATGATGGACAAAGGTCGGTAGGAGCCGCATTGATTTGGGGGCTTATCTGGTTTCAATAGGGTGACAAGGAGGGCCTCCCGGAGGGAGTGTGGCAGTGTCCCACTGTCGTAAGCCTCTGCATATACAGCTAGGAGCCGAGGGGCCAAGTCCACTGCATAGGTTTTGTAAAATTCGCCAGGTAGCCCGTCAGGTCCTGCAGCTTTACAGGTTGGTAAAGACGTGATAGCCTCCCTGACATCTTCCACTCCGAATGGTTGTACGAGGTGTTCTCGATGTGCTGGAGATAACCATCCTAACGCTATTTCGTCGAGATAGGCATCTATCTCCACCGCCGATGGAGACTCTCTGGTGGCATAGAGACTTGTATAGAATCGCAAAACCGTATCGCAGAGGTCCACAGTTGATTGACGGGCGATCCCATTTTCATCCAACAGCTCCGCAATGTCATCTTGACGGCGCGGTTCCGAAATTTTTTGTGCGAGCGAGCGGCCCGGTCTGCCCCCCTCCCCGTAGTAGCGCGCTATTTGACGTCTGGAGCAATGTGATAGCTCCTGATCCACCGCATCATTGTGTTCCAAGATAAGCTCCCTCATGGCCGCAAGTTTAGCTGAGGATGGGTCAGACTCGAATTCTCGCTCCCGCTGGGATATGTCAGATGTCAATTTCCGTATTCTACGGCGAATATCTCGCAGGATACCAGACTGAGCCCCAATACAGGTTCCCCTTATGGTAACCTTAAACGCTTCCCAGAGCGTGCCCGCGCTGTCTACAGATCCGTCATTTTCCCGAAAATAATTCCTGACTGCCTCAGCCACGGTCTGGTGGAAAACCGGGTCTTTGAGCTCTGAAGGTTGAAGCCTCCACGCAAAGGGCGGTCTCTGGTAGGTCGGGAGCTGCAGCTCCAGAAGTACAGGGGAATGGTCCGACAGAGTACGTGCCTCATGCGACACTGCTGTAGTCCAATTACAGACCTGCGCCGAGACTAGCCAAAAATCAATGCGGGACCAGGAACCATGGGCCGCCGAAGCGAAAGTGCTCTCCCGGGCCTCTGGATTCCGGGAGCGCCAGACATCCTTTAGTTGACCAGTATCCATCAGGCCTAGCAGCATGTCTGTCGCAAGTTTAGGCCGCAACATACCACTACTTACCCTATCCATGGCTGCATCCAAACACAAATTAAAATCTCCCCCCCACACTATGGCGGCTGGAGGGAACTTCGATATTCTCCGCCACACATCAGAATAAAATGAGGGGTCATCTACATTCGGACCATAGACATTAACTATCAGCACACTTTCACCCCCCAAGCATCCATGCACCATCGCCACTCGCCCGCAGTCATCCGTCTCCGATTTAACCACAGTGAAAGGCACACCTCTCTTTACCAGGATGAGCACGCCCCTAGAGTAACTGGAGAAGGACGAGGCAACCTTTACGCACGACCAGCGTGCGCCTATCTTACCAGCTGACTCCCGGGTTAGATGTGTCTCCTGTAGTAGGGCAACATGAACACCCACCCGATCTAAATAGGCAATCACAGATCTAATCTTTTTAGGCGTGTTCAAGCCTCGAACATTCCAAGTCAGGAATTTAAATGGAGAAGTCATTGTAGCCGGCCGGCCATAGTGGGACATTAGAAACATAAGAATGGACAATCTTCTTCAAGGATAACCAGGAATCCGTGCCTACCCACACAGTAATAATTCGATCAATAAACCCCCACGTTCTGCCTGCCCAGCCCAGGACCCTTCCTCCCCCCACCCACTTTAGCTTCCCCAACATGCCAAAGCCATCCCATAGCTCAACCCTTCCCCCCTCCCCTATCCCAATAAACAAAACGCAACTTTGGGGTATACCCATTTACGGGGGGCACTGAGTGCTACTAACCTCCCACAAAACAGGAGGTGGCCGAGTAGGTCTACGAATTGCCAATACAGGGGAATCGCCCATATTTACAGTCACAGATGTGTATTAGTGCCATGACCCCGACTCCAGCGCCCACCCCACACGGACAAACAACCAGCAGGTCCCCACTAGCTACGGCCAAGCAGCGCCAATCCCCAGTGTCGGAAAACTCAAGACATCACGTGAATCGAAATATAGGAAGAATTATAAGGCAGCAGCTCAGGGGAGGGAAGCCAGTTAAAGACAATAACCCAGTCAGCACTGAGGTCCAGTAACACATGTTGTATAGCGTCCACATGTTTCAATAGAGTTACGCGCCCCTCGTATACCAGCCAACATAAGAAGCTTAATGTGCGTGCCAGTTCAAGTAAGTGTTCCCATCTCTTTATTTCTATTCGTCCTCGGGTGCTGTACCAGACTCTCGTCGCTGTCGCTTCAGATGTTTAGCGTGTTCCATCGCGGCCTTAGGAGAAGCAAAGATCTTGGAGTCACCATCCCCGCCAATGCGAAGACGAGCTGGATACAGCATGGCGTATGGGACCCCATTGGCCTGTAGGAGCTTTTTTACGGAGCCAAATTCACGGCGGGCAGCCTGCACTGCCACCGTAAAATCGGGAAAAAGGAGAGTGCGTTGCCCTGATGTACTATCGGACCCTTCTCCCTGGCGAGCCGTAAGATTGTGTCCCGGTCTCTGTAATTTAGGATCCTGGCAATTATAGGGCGGGGAGGAGCCCCCGGGGCCGGACGGGCAGCTAGCGAGCGGTGGGCTCGCTCCACAATGAACATTCTGGGGAGATGTTCAGGCCCGAAGATCTCCGAAACCAGGCCTTCGATATACGTCTCCATTTTCCCCACATTTGTGGACTCCGGTAGGCCTGTGATGCGGATGTTGCTGCGTCTCGATCTCGCCTCTAACTCCTCATTCTTGGCTTGAATCACGGCCAGTATTTTTTCCATATTCAGCGCTTTTTCTGCCACAGTGCTCAAACCATCCTAGGTGTCAGACACCCTCTGCTCCACCTCCCCCATGCGTGCATTCTGTTTCTCCAGCTGGGAGGACACATGATCGAGGCGGTTGTTGACCGAGGCCATCGTGCCTTCTATGGCCTGCAGAGAGCGCTGCATGGCTAGCAGCGTGCTTTCTAGTGTGGTAGGGCCGTCCGCCTGCGCATCCGCCTCCGAGTCAGAGGCCGCCTTTTGTGCAGTTTTCGCGGGCTTGCGCAGGTCGAATGTCAAGCGCGGCTGGGACTTGTCCGTCTTCCCCATTTTACACCTGTACTCCCCCTCACTGAGGGGATCCGCGCCTATGTAGCCCCAGTAGCTGCTTCAGCCCAGTGCGCCGATCTCAGTTCAGTTGTATCTCCCAATGGTGTGCCCAGTATATGCGCCTCCTGGCATCCAGAGCGAGCAGGCAGCACCACCCCAGAGCGCAGACACCGCGGCGGGAGGAGGGTGGAAAGGTTGCAGCGTCACCCACTGGGCCTCAATTTGGGACCCCTCCAGTGCAGGCCCACCCAAGTGCATTAAGGGGGTAGTAGCGATGTTGCCCCAAGATCACACCTCAAGCCGGGGGGAGTACTCGCCACAGACTCTCATGGATGCCAGCATCCAGCGTAGCCGAACACCCGGTGGCAGCAGGCAGGCAGCGATCTCCTCCGTGGCCCCTCCGTAGCCGCAACAGCCAAAATCCCCTATGCCCCGCACCAGCCACAGTTTGCAGGCCGCAGCCCAGGCCCGGGCCCGCACCCACCTACGCAGCTGTAGCCCAGGCCCAGCCGCGCACCCCACTCACCGCAACCGGCGCCGATGGGCATCCGAGTCCACAGGTAGTCGCAGCAAATGTCTGTGCTGCCGAATGCGTCCCCGCAGCTGCAGGCCCAGCAGTCAAGTAGCGTTCCTCCGCACCACTGCGCAGTTCCCTCACCGGGCCCTTGGTCTCACCGGGGGGGGCCGCCGCTGCCGCAGAGTCCAGCGCACAGCGTCGTTATGGACAGTAGGCAGTTGCAGGACGGTCGCACAGCATGCCGGCCCAGGGAGGCCTATGCCCGAGCAGCGGTCGCCATTTTCTCAGTGGCAGCCTCCTCACTGCCAATCGCCGCCAGCGTGTCCCCAACGACGTCGCCGGCCCAGCAATCCTGCCCTATGGTGCCGCTCCGGTTCCGGGAGGCACTCCAGTGGTTTGCGGGTACTTTTACCCCGTATGGCAGCAGATAATGGTCGGATATCGGCTCGGCCGGGCAGAGCCTCACACCAGTGCGGCCATTTTGCCGTGCGCCCTCTAGCGCCCCCCGTGGAGGAGGAACCTTGAAGTGAGTGTGACTACAGGTTTCCCTTTTACCCGGAGGAATCACGATAGGATATTGGAACAATTACATAAACAGAGACAGTGATCTCCTACAAGGTGGTAACTATACACACCTCTCCAAATGTATGCAATTAGCATGCGTCCAATGTAATATAACGGGAGTGGTACCAGGGAGCTTAGTTTCCTAGGTCCTGATGAAAAGCCAATAGGGGCAAGGCTTGAAACATGTTGACCTGTTAGGAGACTAGGTACATTACAACTTGGTTCCCTAACCTTTCCCCTTTTTAGGTCGAGCCTGGGCAGCACATTTCTATTTTCTGGCTTTATTTGTTTTAGGCTGTCCATCTTGAGTTTGTCCCTCTCGTGGACTATGCATATTTACTGTATCCTTCCACGTGCTCCCTTTCTGTAAACAGGCCTTTAAGTCTTGTTATTATCTTGTCACATTGGCTATGCATTCAAAGACAGAGGTCAAACGTCTGGCTCTGTCTTCTGAGGGCACTTGGTGTTTACTTTTCCTTCTCTGACTTCAAGTGAGAGGATTTGTGTGACAATCTTGCTGCGAAAGAAAGACTTTTTTTCTAGCACACAACAAAGTTTGAATGTCTGTAAATGAACTGTGAAGATATTTCAGAATATATCAGAATTGGGAAAGCAAAAATAAAGCAAATTTATTTAAAATTCTGAAGTGTGGTGGAAAGAAATATTTTAATATGATCAAAACAAATAGATACAGTAGGTGATGACATTTCCACACATCATTTGTGTGCTGTATACTTTTATGAGTAAAACTGTATGTCTGTGGAAATGTAATGGTCATTTCAATTGAAAATGAGTTGTGTGTGATGGCAGTGCGCTACCACACCATGCATACTCCAGTTTGTGCCACTCTACTCTACACCACTCCACGCCTCTGTACTCTACTTTGCACCACTCTACTTTATGCCAATGTACTCTACGCTGCTCAAGTCTAGGCCACTCCGCTCAAGTCTAGGCCACTCCGCTCTACTATGCTCCACTCTAGGCCACTCTACTCTACGACACTCTACTCTACATCCCTCTACACCATTCTGCTCTGCATCACTGCACTCTATGCCACTGCAGTCTATTCTGTACCACTCCACTCTACTTCACTGCATTCTACGCCAGTCCAATCTAGGTCACTCTAATCTACTCTGCGCCACTGCACTCTATGCCACTCTACTTTATGCCACTCGACTCGGTCACTCTACGCTACGCCACTGCACTCTATGCCACTCTACTCTATACCACTGCACTCAACCCTCCTCCACTCCACTCTACTCCACTGAACTCTACGCCACTCTAATCCTCTCTGCCCCACTCCACTGTATGTCACTCCACCAGTACTCTGTCACTGCACTCTGTGCCACTCTACTCTATGCCACTGCACTCTGTGCCACTCTACTCTATGCCACTGCACTCTATGCCACTCTACTCTATGCCACTGCACTCTACACCACTCTACGCCACTGCACTCTACGCCACTCTACTCTACAACACTGCACTCTACGCTAATGCACTCTACACTACTCAAAACCAATGCACTTCACGCCACTGCACTCCACGCCACTGCACTCTACAACACTCTATGCCACCTCACTCTACGCCCCTACACTTGACGCCACTCTACACCATTGCACTCTACGTCACTGCACTCTGCGCCACTCTATTATTCTCTGCCACTCTTCTCTCTACCACTCTACACTACACCTCTGCACTGTTTGCCACTCTACTCTACACAGCTGCTCTCTGACACTTTACTCTGCAACACTGCACTCTCTGCCACTGCACTCTCTGCCACTGCACTCTCTGCCACTGCACTCTCTGCCACTGCACTCTCTGCCACTGCACTCTCTGCCACTGCACTCTCTGCCACTGCACTCTCTGCCACTGCACTCTCTGCCACTGCACTCTCTGCCACTGCACTCTCTGCCACTGCACTCTACGCCACTCTACTCTACGCCACTCTAATCTACGCCACTCTAATCTACGCCACTCTAATCTACGCCACTCTACGCCACTCTACGCCACTCTACTCTACGCCACTCTACTCTACGCCACTCTACTCTGCAACACTGCACTCTAGGCCACTGCACTCTACTCTGCACCAGTCTACTCTATGCCACTCTGCTGCACTCTACGCCACTACACCCTATGTTACTCTACATCACTCCACGCCACTGCACTCTACTCTATGCCACTACACTTTATGCCACTCTACTCTTCACCACTCTACGCTTCTCTACTCTGCACCACTCTACGCCACTGCACTCAATGCCACTCCACTCTACTCTGTACCACTGCACTGCAGCACTGAACTCTACGCTACGGCAGTCCTGATGTTGCAACACTCTACTCTGCAGCACTCCACTCTGACATGCCACTCTATGCTCCCCACTATTCTGCGCTGCTCTCCTCTATGCCACACACCTTTAGACATGCTGAACAGCAGCCAAGCTGGTGTACAACATGGCTAGAACACACTGGCAAAGCCAATAGCTATTGCATAGGCAAGACATATTGGCTTTGCCAATGCTTGCCTCTAATATACACTGCCACCATCAGCTCTACCTTTTATTTTGTTCTTAAAAAGTGTGAACACCCCCGTGCTTGGTCAGAAGTTTTTAAAATGCTAATGACGTAAACAAAGAATAAAAAAATAAAGTGAAACTATTTTCCATGACCATCCTCCTGACACTGGGGAACTTTGTATATTATATAAAAGATGCCATGTTAGAAGTATTATTGCGTCATGAAATGCATTTTTTAAAATAAGGATCTCCCTCTTCCTATCGAAGCAGTGTAGGAAAAGGCCCTTTTTTGACATGGCCACCCCCAATTTTTTGCATGGTATTTGATGCAACCTTGACTGAAGTGCACATGGGCTCCTGCTAACCAGGTCCTCGGTGCCAGTGTTCTTTCCCAAAAGCAAGGGAACTGTGTAATTGTTCCACAATTGGCAAGCCCTTTAGCACCCCTGTAAGTCCCTAGTAAATGGTACTGCTGGTTCCTAGGGAATGGGTACTAAAGAAGGTCCCTATGGGCTGAGCATGTATTGTGCCACCCTAAGGGAACCACTACCAAACTCATGCAGACTGCCATTGCAGGCTGCGTAAAATGGTGCAGACAAAAGTGAAAACACGACATGGTACACACCCTGTGTGCCATGTTCCCAGACACTGCATGAACTATATGTAATTCACTCCTACAGTAGGCCTTACAGCCCTAAGGCAGGGTGATTAGCTACATGATGGCTTCAATGAAACTTATGGTGTTTGGTATCCAACACCTTGTCTTAATAAATCCACTACTGGCATCAGTATGGATTTACTAAGACATGCACCCAAAGGGCACCTTAGAGGTCCCCCTGAAAACCTACGAGCCTCTAGTGTGTTGGCTGACTAGTGTAGTCCAGTCTGCCACCACAAACAGTTGAGAGACCCCTTTCTCTGAGGCCAGAAACAATGCCTGCTGCGGAGGAAGGTGTTCACATCTCCAGCAGGATGGCTAGTGATTTGGCATATCAAGGGCAGGGACTTCAAAGTCCCTGCCACCTTTGATTTGTGATCCCGGCTTCCCCCAGACCTGGGAGGTGCCACCCCCTGCCCTGAGGCCCATTTGGCACCAGGACAGGGGCGAAATCAGATATGCAGGGAGGTGTGGTGCACTACTAGGTTAGTCATCCCCTAAGGTGGGCTGCCTGATGTGACCCATGAAAGAAGGAGTCCACCATCTTGATTTTTGGTGAAATTAGGAACTCTGGGACAGGTTTATGCCCACTCCCCACAGGAAGTGGTCATATAGGGGGTGTAGTGACCCCAAGGGTAAGTAGCCCATTTGCTACTACCCTTCACTCCCCTTAACGCCCCTAAATTGAGTATTTAGGTGGTACCCCTGGCACCAGGAACTCAGATTTGACGGACATAAGAAGAAGAGGTCAAAGAAGAGTGAAGAAGCAAGAACTGAGGTGCAGCTGCAGACCTTTTGGCTCCAACCCTGCCTACCTGCACCTGTCCCAACAATCGCGACAAACCGACCCGTCCTGCTGCTGTGCATTTGCCAAGATCCTCGGTTGGGCTGCCACCCCTTCACAAATTCCCAGCACCCCCCCCCTCCCTCCTCGGAGTAGAGTAGAGGAGCTACTCCCCAGGCACCAAACAGCAGAGTCCAGACCACCATTCTGCTGCATCCAGTCTCATCGACAAAGCAGCTGCCCAGGAAGAGGTTGCCATGCTCCAGGAGGTCAGATCCGTCTCCCCACCAAGTGAGAAGACTCCAGGACCCACCGGAGCCGTACAGCACCAATACCCGGGGTACCGGACCCCTTGCAGCAGCCAAAGCCCTTTTTAGTACAATTCGGACTCCAAGACGGAGCAGCCGTCGTGGGACGTCAGCACTGCAGAGACCCACTTCAAGAATGCCCCAGCTGTCCTGTTTTTGTCCTCTAAAACCGTCGAGTGTCCATGACGCACAAGACCATTTGACCTAACCACTCTGCACCTGAACGCCCCAGCCCGGATTCCCGAGAACAGACTCTGCGTCCTTGCTCCCAGGGCCCTCATGAACCAAGCCCCCTGTGGGAAGCTACCCAACTTGTCTCCAAGTCCTCCTCTACAGCCTGTTTCTAAGTGCCCCCCCCCCCCTCCTTTGGTGTAGCGCGTGGATCTACCCACCCAACCAGCACCTCTGCACCCGGACATGCCAGGGCAGGTAAAGGCTAACTGCTGGTGGTTCTTTTGACCTTGACCACCTACCACCTTAAATCCTGAAGGGGACACCCGGAAACCTCTTAAATAACTGTATGCAGTATATGCCTTTTTTCCCATAGGAAAGTATTGCAGTGCTTCTGGTTTGGCTTTCTCCCAAATGTTTTGTCGCAATAGGAAGTTCCCAAAAAATACCAGGATAGCCCTAGGTTTAACGTCTGGACCAGTTGGTTTCCTTAGATTGAAGGGGATTCTATGGGCGCGTTGAACTTCCTGCTGCCAATTCCACCCTTCCAGATCTGGAAATGCTTTGCTGAGAAGATCAACCATAAAGAGGCGTGTGTCTAATCCTTCGCGTCCTTCCGGAATATCAAAAAGCGCAGATTATTACGTCGTTGGTAATTTTCCTGTTCTTCTAACTTCCACTGGATATCAGACAATCTAGCTTCATGTGCCTCCGATTGAGTCTGCACCACTGATACATCCTCCTCCAGGACTCTAGTACGTGACTCTAACTCACCCAGTCGTTCACTAATTGAGTTACAAATTTTGACCACTTTGCGTACTGAGCCTTGCATCTTCCGAAGGGCAGATTGCGATCGTCTACTATCTTGCTTAGCCTCTTCCCGGTGTGATGCGATTGCTTGCAATACTATTTCCAAACTTGATGTTGCGCTCTCCTGGTCCTCTGCGGCTGCCTTATCTGTTACAGCGCCACCCAGTTGTGTAGTTGGGAAATAATCCCAATTCAACTCTTCTTGCACTGTAACTTTCTTCCTTGCAGCTTTTTCTGCCCGACTCGACCTCCTTCTTGCTTTACGCCTAGATGCTGCGGAATCTACCTCGCTGATCCAGCTTCCGCTAGATCCTGATAGCGATATAGAGTCATCCACTGAACATGTAGCGTCAGATAATGAATAAAAACAATCTGCAGTTTCAGTATCATTCCCCTTTTCGCGCTCATGACCTTGTTTAAATCCATTACTGGCTCGGCCTCGATCCCCTCACGCCGATCTCCACTATACTGTGAGGGATGTAGAGGTAGTTGATCCCTTTCTTGTACTCCCTTACCTTTCCCTTCCTCCTCTTCTTCAGGGTCTGCAGCCCTGCTCACCCCAGAGTTATCAATATCAAGGAGTTGAGGAGAGTCAGTTAGCAGGGTTAGTTGCTGGGAGATTGCCAAAGGGGGTGGGGGGGTACTATCTATTACTAAATCTGTTAACGTGTCTCCATTGACCACATCATCCCCCTCTTCACTTAGTTACCCCCTCATGATATGCCTGTTGTGGGGTATCCTTACCGCTAGCCTTCTCCTTCAAATTGTCCTTATTCCTTCGGTCGTTTCCTCCTCCTTTTCCATCCGGGCATTTTTCCACCCCTGCCCCCTGCATAGAGGTACCAGCAAGTTCTCCAACTGAGGTGCCCTTCTTGGCCCACTTTAATAAGTCCAGCACTGTGCTGCCGGGCTGCCGTTGTTGCCGAGTGTTTGCAGTTTTCCTTTCGCCTCCAGGGTTACCTCATTCCGGTTCCCTTGACCTCGGCGTCCCTGGTAACGCGCTGTAGTATTTCCGGATTCGGAGCCAGTCAGCGTACTGCAGCCTCCAGGAGCTTCCAGAGCCGGCCCAGCCCCCGCTATCGCCGAGGCTCTGGTAGTCCTGGCCATGACTTTCGGCTTCATTCTACCTGGTGAGTGCAGCCCGGGGATGAAAAGCGTTTTGCCGCAAGAGAGTTTCTGAGTCACAGCAAATACCTCAGGCCGTCCGTATTTAAGCTTTATAGCCCAGGCTGCCACTGTCCCCACAATAGCCTCGAGGATTGTGCGTAATATCGGGATCATTCCTCTACTCTCATTACGGGGTTCTGCTGGAGCACACCGCTACAGACTGCAAGCGGTCACTTCAGCCGACCGCCATTTTGGGAGTACAGTATACCGGAATCCCCCCTGTATCATGGCAGGGAACTGATGTGGTGATCTTTCCCAAGAAAGGGAAACCGGCAGAAATGCCGGCGTCATATCGGCCAATATCTCTGATGAATTCAGACGCTAAACTGTACTCAAAAATTATGGCTAAGCGACTTCAAGGGGCTATACTAACTTTGATTTCACCTTGGCAGCATGGTTTTGTACCAGGCAGGGGGACCACAGACCACGTTAGACGGGTTATTGCAATTTTAGATATAGCAGAAGTAGAATCTAGGGCGGTGGCTGTGGTCCTCCTGGATGCGGAAAAGGCATTTGATCGGGTGTCATGGCAGTATTTATGGGATACCTTGGTAGATAGGGGAATAGGTCCGCGGATGGTTCGGGCTTTACAAGCAATGTACTATCAGCCTTATGCTCAGTTACAAATAATGGGTAATACCTCAAGGAAGATCGAGATTGCCAGAGGAACACGACAAGGCTGCCCCTGCTCACCAATATTATTTGCCTTATATATGGACCCATTTATAATGCAAATTGTACAGAATCAAGCAATAAAACCTGTAAGTACCAAGGGCTTTGAAACCAAGATTTTAGCATATGCTGATGACGTGGCAATAATAACAAGTGAACCAGTGAGTGCAATTAGAGAAATTGAAAGGATGGCAGAGGGATTTGGTAGGAGAACAGGCTACTTATTGAATAAGGGAAAACTCAAATTATATGCTCATCACAGTGTCAATTACAAGATTCCCGAAGATGTGGAGTGGCTACATATCTAGGGGTGAATATTACAAGTCAAATAGACACGTTATGGGCGGTTAATATCGACCCGGTGATAGAGAAAATAACTAGAGAACTCAAACGAATTGACAGACTCTACCTTACAATTGTTGGTAGAATTAATATTATTAAAATGATAATGTTCCCAAAGCTATTATATCTTTTTCGAGCGATCCCGCTAGATTTAGCAGAAGAAAAGATAAAACAAGTTAGTGCTACGTTCTCGAAATTTATATGGGGGTATCATAAAACACGCCGCGCATTTAATTTTTTGACTCTACCTAGAGAACGGGGAGGATGGGGGCGCCAAATATGTTATTTTATTATTGGGCTGTTGCCCTCCAACAGATGGGTGGTTTAATTCTATTTGGCCAAAAAGGAGATAGTCCTGCTGGTTTACCCACAATATATCAACTGAACTTAGGAAAGGAAGCAGACGGGCTCTTTTTGAGGCAGGTAGAACCAAGTTATTTTAAAAAAATAAGGTTCAAATGTATTAAAGGTGCCTGGAAGGATTGGAAAAAAGTTAGTAAAGTTTTGAGGATCCCCAGGCAAAATCGCTATTCCCCCTTGTGGCGCTCAACTGTTCTGCCGGAAATCATTTATGATGGTATGGCTAGAAACTGGGAGAATGCTGGTATAATCAGTGTGGTAGATCTATGTCAGAATAATAAACTAATGCCGTTTACTGACTTAGTACAGAAATTCGGGGTAAAGAATAACACACAGTATAAATACTTACAGATACAAAGGTGTTTAAAACAATTTCTTCAGGATTCTAATAAGCTGGAGAAGATCCCATTACTAGAAATCTGTAAACGTTTTGATAGTAGAATTAGGGAATATTATCTGGAATTATTAAAAACCCTTCCAGATGATATTGAAAAAACTGAATCAAAATGGGCAGAGAAACTGGGGGATGGGGATGTTGATCTGGATATGGTAATTGAACTAGGGGTAAAAACCTTCTTATCTGCTAATTTAAAAGCCCAGCAATATAAAACTCTGTTCAATTTATATTATACGCCGGCAAAATTGTATGCATGGGGGAAGAGGGGAGATGATAAGTGCCCAAGATGTCAGATAGGTCCTGCTGATAGTGTTCATATGTTTTATTCCTGTACTAAGCTTCTGCAACTTAGGCAAAGCATAGAAGAATTTTGGGCACAAACACTAGATAAGCAAGTAATGATTACTCCAGCATTAATGGTATTGGGATATGATAGCCGGGCAAACCTGAATTCGGAACATAGGGATTTTGTGTTTATGACAATTGCTATAGCCCGGCTGTTAATAGCAACAGCGTGGAAAGATGCAGAGCCACCTACGTACCAGCTTTGGTTGCATAGAATGATTAGTATTAGTGCACAGGAAATATCACTGTATAAATGTAAAGGGCGTAAAGCAAAGATGAAGGGTATGAAATTATGGGAACCTTTATTACTATGGCGGAATAGTAAAAGGGTATAAACTAAATATGTAAATTGTATATATGTATATATTTAGCGCTGTATGAATTGGATTATTCTAGACGAATGTATAAGCTATATTTGTTTTTACCTGACCTTTTCATTAAAAAAAAAAAAAAAAGGAAAGTATTGCAGTGTAAAAACGCATTTAAGTGAATATTTTACTTACCTGTAAAAATCAATATCTCAAAGTACTTACTTGATACCGAATTTCTAGGTTTTGTAATTTATATAAAAATGTCTTAGATTTATTCTTGAGTGTGTCTTATGTATTGCCTCTGTGAGTGCAACAAATGCTTAGCACTAATCTCTGATACGCCCACACTATCACAAAAGAGAACATTTGGGTTTGTTACTTGTTTCTCTGTAAACCAATAAAGGTTGCCTGGACTCTCTGTACAGTGTACCTCGTTTTGGTGCACTATATAGAGCCAGCTTCCTACAAGCAGCATTGCTATCCTCTTTAAGAGTTACCTTGTGACTATTACAAATGCTTGGGCTTTTATCAACATGATGATGGAGCACCTTGAGACATGGATATGTGGCACTGCATGAATATCAGATTATTGTTCTACTTGTATATATTTGTTTTACAGCCTATGAGGTCCTAAGGCTCGCTCCTCCAGCTCATTTAAGAATGTTGGTTTCTTTGGCTAACTGATTGTACTCCTGAATCCTCATGTTGTCCCTTTGAATAGCTTTGAGCGCCAACTTTTGGGGGTAGTCGTTCCCCTTCCTTGTTCGAGCTGAAAGGTCAGTAACTCTCTCCTTTTTTTGCAATTTTCGCCAGTCTGTGACTGGATTGATGTTTATAATTTCAGTTGGAGGATCGAGTTTTGGAATGGCAGTCATCACCTGCAAGCACCCTAAACCTCTGGTTCTCCTCTGCCCCAAACTGGTGTGAATTGGTGCACCCAGCCCTGCTGTACCTCACCGGTGAAAGGAAAGGTAATCTGTGGAAGAAGGCTATATATGGGTTTCATGTAAATGTTAAGGTAACTAGTCAAACATTACAGTAGCCATGTATTGATGGGCAATTGCCATGTTTGGAGGGGAGATTTGTAAGTTGCTTTTTCACATGTAACTTATGCTGCTCCCTTGAAACAAGTAAGGGGATAGGAATGAAAACCATCACTTCTAACAGGCATAATTTGTGTGGCAACTTCTAAACATTAGCATGTCCTGGCGGTAAGGAGTGGTGTGTAAATCCTAAAGGGCGGTGAGAAGCCTTATTTATACTTCACTTTACCGCCTAGACTATGTACTTATTGAAGGAGGCCTGGATTCTTTATAAATCTCTGTACTATTAATAGGTGGAATGGGCCCACTGAATTTTGGATTCATAATTTTTCTCCGTATGTTACCTTCTCTTAAAGGAAGCAGCTGCTATGGCTGGAAGCGCAGTTTGGGAAAATAGGCTGATTTGGACATTGGCATATTAGTGCATTCTGTCTCCACAGGCATCTATTGCCTGAATTTGAATGTTTTGGTCCTTGATGCTATTGATTTTGTTACATGCTTCCGAAGCCTTAAGTGTTAACTTTTCTTTTCGTGTCATCTGTTTCTGAGTGTGGTTCTATTATTTCCTTTTGTTCTTCCAGGCACTGCTAGTTTCCCCCCATTTGTTGAATTTCGGGAGAAGACAATGCAGTGGAAGTGGATTGGTAAGTGGCTGAAATGCCATCATAAAAATTCATCTGGAGTTTCAGATAGCTTTCTTCTTCATACCCCAAAGCCTCTTTATTCTACTGCATCCATCTTCTTGATGTTATTGCAAGCCTTTCTGTTCCACAAGGATTCCTGGACCGCCTTCCCAGTCCAAGTGATCCACTTTGTGAGAGAACCACTGGGATAGTGGCCTTTGCTCTGCTAATATAGAGCAGATAATTGGGCGCACCAGAATATGAAAATACCGATGAGATAGGCAGTATTACACCACTGAGCAATCTGCAGTTTGAGATTGTTTGTATAAATGGTATTACTTTGCATTCAAATTACTGCACAACTCCATGTACGTGTCTACATCGCCCAATGTGTGTGCTGTGTGTGAAGATCACCAGAAGAATGTAAGAAGTTTACAGTTTAAACTAAATATTTTTGTGAATCAAAATACTAACTTTGTTTGGAAGACTCTGCCTACCTCTTGTACACTGGCTAATGATCAATTCACCGATGCTGAATGACACAGAATGCAGTGCACTTGCAATGCTGGTATTTAGAGATTTAGCTGGGAAGTTTAGTGGCATTCCTTAACCGTGTTGGAGAATTCAAATAACCGTGGGCGTGGATGACATTTACAGTTTGTAAAACATGTCGGTCAGTGAAAAGCACGATTGATGTAATGCTTACCATGCTGAAAGACTTTGTTGGTTTTATCTAATTTTAAGTCTAGACTAATAGCTCCATTTCACTCCTATCTTCATAGTGTAATATCTTTGTCTTTGCAAGAAGCTTGAAACCACTTGTGGTCATTAGCATTCACCTTTGTCTTTGCCTCCAACAGGCCCAACCCAGGATAGTGAGAAGGAGCTGAATGCGCTTTTCCAAATCTGGCTGGAGACCAAGGACCAGATCTTCAGCAAGGTGACCTGGCATAATTGGGAGCTGGGGGGACAGGCTGCTCGTTTAGATCAAGTTGGTTAGTAAATGAGGGTCCATGCTATGAGACGTTTGAGAGGCAGTTGAGATGGACAGTCTGCTGAACTTTTAAAAGTTATTTAAAAAATCTGTATCCAGTGTTTAACCCACCCCCTTTTTTTTTTTTTTTTTTAGGATGATGATGACAGTATTGATGAAAGCACGCCTGATGCCCGAATGTAAGTATCCAAAAATCTAATAATCTGTGTTAGCCCAACAATCCACTTACTGTGTTATATTCAATTGGTTGTTTTTGCTGGTGTGAGATTTTCATTTGTGTGCACTAATGGCTAAATGCTGGAGTATGTCCTACTCGAAAGAAAACAACAGTTGCCATCTGTTTAGCGCTACTTTAAAAAATGCATAGGGCGACTTCCTTATTAAAAAGTGTTGATTGTCTTTGGTGAGGTATAATTCTACTACTGTCACCCTCATTTAAAGTCTTTTCGTCCTTCGTGGAACAACGTACATTGTCCCCTTATGCGGTGTGTCTGATTCTGCTTGAACAGATAATGCTTGTGTGTAATATTTAGAGAAAATCACATCTTTCCTTAAAGATGTGGTTTTTTTTTTATTTGAAAGGATCTCACATCGATGCGACCCTCTGCTAATTTTGAATGCTACCAGCATTTGTTGCTGGAAGCAAGTGTTTTCGCATCCCTTACTTGCCGGAACATCTGCCCACTGAGCTCTGGTTAACGTTGTTTCATTGAGTTAACAAATATAGACACTGCCATCCTCAGTTGGGTAGAATGAAAGAAATAGAAGTTAAAAAAATGAATTGGTGCATTGGAAAAGCATTCTGCCCGAGGTCTCAAACCTTGTAAGAAATGGGACCAAATACATTATTAAATCGGAAGAAAACAGCAAAATAAGTTTACATGATATTAAGAATAAAACATTACATGCTGGAAGAGCCTTAAGTCTAACATGCGTTTAATGCATAAATAGCGAGCATCATAGCAAATAATCAAAAGACTATTATTTTAACTGACCAGCGCTCTTGCTAGGAAAGGGTTAGTAGGAGCCTAATGCTAAGATACAATTTAAGACAGTGTATGTATCTGTTCAGGTGTATGAACCCTAATTGCGTGATTGAAACTTGTTTCTTTGATTGAAACTTGTTTCTTTCAGCAAAAACGTATCTAAGGGGCAGGTAGCAGGATAATCTCCCGGAAAAAGCGTGAGGCGCCCTTGAGGAGAAGATATCATTCATGAATACAATACTGAGTTTATTATTCTCCTAAAACCCCAATTCTAGTTGCCATCACAGAAAACAAGGTTACACTTTGCAGAAGTGTGTGAATGTACTACCCCGAATGGTTTTTGGTGGCTATTCATTTAGTCCTCCCTTCCCGTGAAGGCTTTTCTCATTGTTTTAATTTATTAACTCCCTTTTTAGTGACCTGCTTCTTGTTTACTGTGTCTGTTTCCCCCATAGCCATTTGTGAGCTACTTGTTAACAGCATGTTCACTCTTTTCTGGGCAGATGTTAGATCTCCTGGGACCTTATGTAAAGATAGTGTTTTACATGTATGACTTATGGTGGTTGCAATAGCTTTATCTGTGCTTCTGCCTGTGGACATGTACTGAGGGATTTAGTTAATCTCTGAATATTACGTGCCCCACATATCTCTTTTGGGCTGGCTTCTTACGTCCTTTGTACACATGGGATATCCCGGTCTCACTTAAGAGATGCTTGGCTCCTCATTCCCCTTCACAGCATATTGTTGAGCCACAACGTGGAAACACCCCATCTGATAGAGACATCCAGCCGCGGATTCTTACCTTTGAATTATCCCCAGGCGCCAGATTGGATCCGGAAAACTTTTCTACAGCAGTGCCTCTGCACGTTGGTAGAGGGTGTCGAGCTACTTTGTAGCGATGTCGTCCACCGGATGTGATGTCGACAGAGTCCATATAAGCCCTCCCTTGATGCAATGACGTCAGTTTCTTCCTTATCGCGCTTCCACGCGGATCCGGAGAGCGGTAACTCTGGCCATTTTTGGCCTATCTCGACGATTTGTCAGCGACACAGTGTGCCTTTTTCTGGATGTTTTCTGGGTCCTGTAGACTACGATGTCAACTCCGTACCCTCATTCCATTTGCATGTGGTGTCTGGGAATGCATCGTTAGTCCGAAGGGTGCAGGTCATGTCTTCAGCTTCGGTTGTCTGCATTGCAGGAGCGCCGCATGACACTGTTAGCGGCGCAGTAGTCGAAGGTCCCTCGTCGGTCGCAGTTGTCTTCTCCCTCCGAGCATCGCTCCAGGGCCAGCTCCCGAAGTCCTTTGTCTTCGCTGTCTACTGGTAAGTCACGCCGTCGGCGGTCAGAGTTGGGGTCTTCCCCGACTTTACTGCGTACTTGCAGTGTCTCTGATGCCTTCCATTCCTCAGGTTGCGGAGTCGGAGCCAGAATCTGTCCCGCGCCTTCCAGTATTCCCCGGTGCAGAGGCGACTCTGGATCAGATGAGGGAATACTTTCTCTCCCTTCATGCTATCCTAGGTTTTCCGCCTCCCTCTGGTGCGCGACTCAGCCCCAAGGAGGCCGGAGAAACCTTGACTGACTGCAAACTGGCGGGACCTCCCTCGGTGTCAGTGAGGCCCTCTGGATCCGTGATTGAAACCATGTTGGCTCCGGTGCACAGCCCTTCGGGGGTTCCCACCTGTGATGCCAGTGTTGAATCCACCAGCGCTGACATCGGCGTAGATGGTGCCGATCGTCGCTACTATGTCTTTCCTTCCCGACACTGAGGTGTCGCCTCTTTGATGCCGGTCGACGCCAGGAGTGGCGTCGGCAGAACAGTTCTTTTTGGGCTACCTTCCTCTTCCTTCAGAGGAGCCCCCTGCTATTTTCTCCTCGGGAGACCAGTATTTTGGTGATGTCTGTGATGGCATGAGTGACACTACTCATCCTTGTCTGGAGTTTCATTGGGTATCTTACCTTGGTGAGGCTAGTGGCCTTGACTCTTTCCCATCCTCTGGCTTGTTTTCTCCTGTTAGCCTCGCTACTGAGGCTAGCTCTGCTTTTGCTGAGCCTCTGCGAAGAGTTGCTGTGATTCTGGAATGCAGCTCCCTTCTGTAGAGGTGGCCATTGATCCCCTACTTTGGTTGCTTCATCAGGGCCATATAGGGGCTGAGCCTGTGCTCCTCATCAGTGAAGCCCTGTTTTATATTCTGGGCTCTTGGGCTAAACCTGTTTCAAGGGCTTCCGTTGACCGGTCTATAGCTCATAGGCACCGTCCTGCCCCTGGAGACCCGATCGGCCTCTTCCAATAGCCTACTCTGCACAGTTTTGTGGTTCAAACTGCTACAGCCTCCTCCGACATCGGCGCCCTGCCTGACGTCCCTCCAGACAGGGAGTATAAAAGTCTAGATGCTCTTGGTCGATATATCTTTTGTGCCGCCAGTTCTGCTTTGCAGTCCCTTAATACCTCTTGTGTTCTGGGCCATTTTTCTCATGTGTTGTGGGATTTGGTCTTGCTCCTTCCCCCTTCTGTCCCTGATGACACCCGGGACACTCTTACTCAGCTACTCCAGGATGGCCACCAGGCAGCTAAATTGCTGATTTGTTGTGGCATGGATAGCACCGATTCTGTCAGGCGAGCCATGGCTCTTTCGGTAGCTTTTCGCTGGCGAGCCTGGCTAAGCAACTCAGGTTTTTCAGAGGCTGTTAAATCCGCGTTGGTGGACATGCCTTTCGATGGTCAACATCTGTTTGGATTTCAAGCTGACTCCCCTTTACACAGTTTTGGGGATAGTCGGGGTGGACCGAAATTTTGAGCCCTGCTTGCTATACCGTCCGTTCCTCTTTTTACCCTGTACTGAGCCTGTTTTTACTCTGCTTCTGCTCTGCATGACTCTGTTTTTGCTTTTCGCTTGGGCAATGTTTTTGTGCTTTGTTGGAAACATTTCCGTGACCCTTCATACAATAAACCCCAACCCTTATTTACTAACTGGTTGTTCTTCTTGAACGTGTGTTCCTTGACCACCCCCCCTTGGGTTGCTTCGTACTGAGGTTTGGTAGTCCTTTCGGATTCTTCCGGGGACTTTTCTTTCCCTTCTCGCAGGCAAAGATAAAGTTCCAACTCCTTGGGGGTTTGTTATCCCTTGGACTCATGAGTGGGGAAAATACGCTCTCTGGTGACGCCGAGATCCTGACTTTTGATGTCACAGGAATTGTTGGCTGTACACAGGTTGTCCCGTGGACACTGGAGATTTCTTTTGCTTGTGGAATTTTCTCTCCTTTTTTTCTTTCTCTTGAAGAGGTGACGTTCTTTCTCCTCCATAGTCTTGTTATACTATGGGTTTCTTGTTGTCTTTCAGTTATAACTTCTGACCCTTTTTATGGGTCCTGTTTCCTAAGAACACATTTCTTTTGTGACGTCTGCAGTTGTTAATCTGTGTGCGCTGCCACTCGTCTGTTACTCCAGTTCTTCTACTGATCAGTTGGTTGAGGACCTCCACTTGTAGTGTTGGTCTTCCCACACTTTTTATTATGTATTCCTCCGAGGCTTCAACCAGCGCCCCCCCCCCCCCCTTTTCTGTCTGATATAATTTTCCTTCGATGATGGAGACTGGTTGCCTGAATAGGCCTCCCCTGTGTTGGCCTCTGTTCAACTTGCTCTTTTACAGTCACAAATAGTGGTCTTCGTTGCTCTATTCCAGCAGGTTGTTTTTTAACCTGCTGTTTTCCCTTTCAGTCATTTCTCAGCCGCCCGATTGTCGCCATTTAGTCGGTGGTATTGTTTTATGCACAATTGCTTTTCTTTTTCTGGAGTGTCATATCTTCCACTTCCTCTATTCTTTTATGCAGTGCAATATGGCTGTTGCTGGACAGCCACTTTCATATCTCAGCTAATGTCCACTGTTGTGCATGATTCTATGTACCCTTCTTTGGGATATTTCCTTATACATTGTATATGGTGCATTGCGACTTTTTTATATATCATACAAATGTGTCCATATATATTATTCAGTTGTGTCGGTAGTCATACATTTTTTTATCAGTCTCTCTATAGACAGCAATGTTATGCTATATTTCCAGGAGGGAGCGCACTTTTGCTTATGTTGCTGTGTTTTTCCTCGTGTCCCACAAGGCCTTCACTTGTTCGTTGCTTTGCAATCATAAACCTTCCTCCTCTATGGATCTCCGTTGCATGATCCCAGAGGGATCACTTTTCTCTTGGAGTGTTTCCTATGGCCGCGGATGGTCAATGTACGTTCTTGTTGTTGTTGTTTGCAATGTTTTCTTACGGTTTGGGCGTTGTTTTTGCATTGCTTGTGACTGTGGCCAGGAGCTTAGACTCGGTGGTCTTAGCCATTATCCCTGGCCTTCAGCCCCATCCGCTAATGGTCCGGCTGCTGTTGGGGATGCTCTATGGGGTTGTAATTATCAGAAGTGTTCCTCTAACCCATCCTCGTTTTTCTGCTGTGGGTGTTTTTTCCCCCCCAATTTTTCTCTGATAATTCTGGTGGGGCGTCTTCTCCCTCACCTACCCTTCCGACAGCCGGTCACTCTCTTTCTCTTATAAAGACTGGCTATTCCTAGTCTGGGATCTTTTGTGGACCAGTTTGCAGACCCTCCTCCGGGGATGTTATTACTTAGGTATCTAAATCAAAGGTAAGGAATCTGCAGGCTAGAAGTCTCTACCAGATGAATATGTTACTTACCTTTGGTAACGCCTTATCAGGTAGAGACAGGATCTAGCCAGAGATTCCTTACAGACCCACTCTCCTCCCTTCTCTGCGAACTAGGTTGTCCTTTTCTTTCCCAGATTCCTACTGGCATTTTCTTACCTTTGAGTTTAAAAAAAAAAAAAAACGAGTAATATAACAAACGTTTGCAAAAAGAAAATTATTTTTGGGCACACTGTTTCCTGGCAGTTTTTAAAGTGGCTATTCGTTTTAGCACGGAAAGTGGTCACAGAAGAAATTGATGTCAGCGTGTCAGGGGAGGACTTATATGGACTCTGTCGACGTCACATCTGGTGGACGATTTTGCTACGGAGTCGCTTGACGCCTTTTACCGTCGCGCACAGGATCTGCTGTAGAAAAGTGTTCGAGGCATGTGAGCTGTAGATCACATGCTTTGCATACTCCTGCCATCTAGTGTTGAGTCCGGATGTTTGAAAGTTGTTTTTCTTAGAAGTCTTTCGAGTCCTTTCGGTGATAGTGCGCGTGGGCATAGACTACATTGTTAGATTGTTTGTTTCCACCATCGGGTTCGGACGTGAATTGCTGCTCTCCGGTTGGACACTGTTTCTTCGGGTTTCGCTCTGTGCGCAATCCACTTACCCTCGATGGTATTGTTTTCAATTGCGTATTTCCTTCTCCGCGTATGGTGATAATATAAAAAACTCTTTTCGATCGGAAAAATTAGTGGAAGGCCGTCGGGCCTACACGCGTCGGTCTGTCTCGCAGTCGATGGAACGGACTCCATTCAAACTCTGCCTTCGGTGCCACTCAAAGTTCCCGCGCACCGACTCGCACGAAGTGTGCAACCTGTGCTTGTCTCCGGAGCACGACGAACAGGATTGCGATGCGTGCAAATCTTTCCGCTTCAAGAAAACGCTGCACGGACGTCGGGTTCGATGTCGCGACATGCAGAGTCAGAGCACCAGCTCCGTTCCGGATCTCTTCAGAGAAGATTCCGAACAAGAAACCAGTTATGTCGTAGGAGCCGAAGATGAACAGGAGGACCCTATCCCTGTCTCCGAGTCCGGCTCTGATGTGGACGAAGACATTCCGCAAGGCCAGCGTACCGTGAGTACCGATCCTCCCTTGCCCCAAAGTCCAACTCAGCCGAAGAAAAAGGCACCGGTACCACCTCTGTCTTTGGGCCACGGTCGGCACCGAGAACAAGTTTCCAATGTCCCACCTTCGGGTCCAGCACCGAAACATGAGTCAAAGCCTTCCGGCTCGGTATCGAGTTATCCACACTCCTGTACCGAACCAAAACCTTCGGGGCCGAAGCCAAAACCCATCTCGGGCCCGCCTCCTTCGACGCCGAAATCGTCTTCGGAACCATAATCCTCTGCACCCAAGACACCGGCACCAAAAACTTTGTCGCCAAAACATAAAGATGCTCCAATTCCATCGAAGGAGCCCCGTTTCGATGTCCCGCCTCCAAAACCGGACCCAAAACAGAAAGAACTGTACATCAACCCAAAAACTGGTCATATTGCAACCAAATTGCCACTCAAACGCAAAGCTGACTCAGAGGAAACCTATCATATTCCTTTAAAAAGGAAAGATATGGGTACTAATCCTTCTCCTCTTCCTCCTCCTTCACCTCCTTCCCCGCAACCACAACACTTGCTAATTACTCCTTCTAATTCACCACCACCATACACACCTGATGATCAGGATGATGGGGGCGGGGATGGAAATGGGGACAATGATCCTGCACCTGCAGACCCCTGGAAGGATTACAACACAGATTCTCCCACAGATAACGACCTTGATCTTTACCCTACTAAACCTTCTCCACCAGATGACAACGTAGGCTATATAGAGTTATTAGGTAGAGCTGCTGAGTATCACGGGGATCTGATAGAGACATCTAGCCGCAGATTCCTTAACTTAGAATATCCCCAGGCGTCAGACTGGATCCGGAAAAATTTTGCGCAGCAGTACCTCTGCGCGCCGGGGGGCGGAGCCGCCTGGCTCCGCCCTGACGTCGTCCCCGGACATGACGTCAGTGGAGCTACATAGGACCCCCCCGGCGCGCTGACGTCAGTTTCCTTCTTTTCCGCGTTCCAACGCGGATCCGGGATTCAGCTGTTCCTCTGGCCTGTTTTTCTTCAGGCCCTTTTTCGACGTCCTTTGGCGTCGGGGAACAGTGTGCGATGCCTTCGGGCTTTACATTGTGCGAGACTTGTTCGTGTCAGATGTCGGCGTCGGACCCGCACGCCATTTGTATGTGGTGTCTTGGGTCGCACCACGACTCCGTGGAGTGTGCCGCCTGCCGGCAGATGCGCCCGAAGTCCCTACGGGAGCGTCGGATGAAGCTCTTGGCCGCCCGGATTTCCCGCACGGCGTCTCCCCGACGTTCTCCGGTTGGTTCTTCTCTCCGTGTCCGCTCCCGGAGTCGATCCCGCAAACGTCGCTCGACAGGTAAGTTGAAGAAAAAGTCACGGAAGTCGAAGTCCTTGCCTCCACGTGACGATGGGGGCCATGGTTCCCGTTCCCTCACGGAGCCGTGCGCCCCGGAGTCAGCCTCCCTTTACCCGCCCTTTCCGGGTACTGGTGCGACTCGGCCCCAGATGGAAGCCTACTACAAGGCTCTGCACTCCATCTTCGGGTCACCTCCTCTCCCTGGCGCGCCTTCGGGTCCCACAGTGGAGGTAGGCATTCAGGTCGGATCTCCGCTGGCGGGTTCGCCCTCGGCGCCGACAGAGTGCCTCGGCTCCGACTCCGGAGCCGTGCTGGCGTCGGGTACCAACCCCGATGGGCGTTTCAGCCCCACGCCGTGCCATTCTGCCTTTTCAGGTCGGATCTCCGCCGGCGGGTTCGCCCTCGGCGCCGACCGAGTGCTCGGCTCCGGAGCCGTGCCGGCGTCGGGTACCAACCCCGATGGGCGTTTCAGCCCCACGCCGTACCATTCTGCATTGTCTCCGCATAGCCCCTGGCGGCTCCCTGCGTCGACATCGGCATCATCGGCGCCGGCGGCCGATTGCCTCGACTCCGGCTCCAGAGTCGTGCCGGCTTCGGGTCCTAACCCCGATGGGTGTTCCAGCCCCCCGCCGAGCCATTCTGCCTTGTCTCCGCATAGCCCCTGGCGGCTCCCTGCGTCGACCTCGGCATTAGCGGCGCCACCGGCGCCGTGCCTGTCGCCACCTGGTCCTCAGGCTCTGTCTCCGCGCCTCTCCATGGGGGGTTCGACGCCTTTGCGGCGTCGTTCGACGCCGGAGCGGTCGCCGGCACCTCTCGGTTCTCCGCTTCCGGAGGACACAGGCCGGGTATGCCCGGACTTGTCTCCACGCCAGTTGCCTCCAATGCCATGGGGGCAGTGGGCCCTTGTTCCTCCTCCTGTGGGACGTGTCGGCTTGTAACCGTCCCCTACAGATGGGCTATTGTCACCCCCCACCACGCCCACTGAAGCTGGTGCTTTGTTTTTGAGGGGTGTTCGTAGGGCTGCAGCTGTTTTACATTTGCACCCTCCTTCTGTCTCCTTGTCTTCCGACCCTTTATTGGATCTCCTCCACCAGGGTGCAGTAGATATTGAGCCCTTGCTGCCTTTTAGCGGCTTATTGTTCAACGCCCTTCTCGGGACATGGGCACGGCCCTCTTCCGGAGATGCTGTCGACAGGGCTGTGGCGCATCGGCACCGTCCGGCCCCTGAGAGCCCAGCCTGTTTGTCCCTTCAGCCTAGGGCTTACGGCCTCGTAGTGCAGGTGTCTTTGGCCACGCAACCTTCCTCTCCACCTCTTATGCAGCCTCCTACTAGGGAGTCTCGTTGGTTAGAGGCGTGTGGACGCGGCATTTTTGCGTCCTCTAGTTCAGCCTTACGTGCTCTAAGCACTGCTTGCGTCTTTGCCCAGGCTTCTTCTGCCCTATGGGACTCGGTGGAATGTCTTTTGCCTGCCCTCCCTGAGTGTACTCGCGCTGACGTAGCTCGTCTTCTTCACGAAGGCCGAGAGATGGCGCGCTTTACCGTTCGGTCCGCCGTTGACACTACCGATTCGGTGGGTCGGGCAATGGCGAGGTCCGTTGCTTTGCGCCGCCATGCTTGGCTGCGCGACGGGGTTTCCCCGAAAATGTCCGTGACAGTCTCCGGGACTTACCATTTGATGGTGTGTCCCTGTTTGACGCACATGCGGACTCTGCGGTTCACCGCCTTCTGTCTACCCTTCCGTAGTGTGTATTGCTTCATGTTGGCCCTGGGTTCACGCTGTAATACCTGAACAGCCTAAGCGGCTTCTCGCCGTATTTGCTTTCTTTCATACAGCAGGTCAGCTGCTTATTTTTCTGAATCACTATGGCCTAGTGGTTCAGGTTGCACGCCCTTACCCCTAGGGTTATGTGTTCGGAACCTGTGGTTTCTGTGTTCCCAATTTACGTCCTCTGTCTATGAGCTTCCGCTCAAGAGGTGCCCCCTGTTCGGGTTGATGCTTACCCTATGTGGGGTATTTGTTAGCTATTGTATAGCTGCCTTCTTCCCACAGCAGTCTTTGTACGCTTCTGTGGGGCCCTTTTTACTAGGTTGTTCTGCGGCTGTGCCTGTGCACTTTTACTGCTGCTGCATGCCCTCCCGGGACCTTCTTGCGGTCCATTTGTTGGGCTCTCTCATAGTGGCTGCTGCTGGTCTGTGGCGCTCCCCTGCATCTCACTAAACCATTTCTTGAGGCCGGAAGGGCTTTCAGGTCCCTGCCGTCTCGTCTTGGTTCTTTCGCTGCGGCCGTTCCATCTCTGGACTGCCTATCACAGGACCCTGTAGCTGTGTTCTATTACGTACAGTGACTGCTCCTTTGTATGCTCGCTCTCACAGGCTGGTGCGTTTTCCGGCACCTTTCCGTTGCACAGTTCTACTCTCCTATACCCGTGCTGCGTAGTCCTTTCATGTTTGGACTTCGCTCTCCGTGGCGGCATTCTGGCCCCAGACGTTGATGCTGTCATTGTCTTGTGCCTTGCTTTTTTGGCCACTTCCCCTGCCATGGCTTTCCATTTCCCTGCTGCATTCCGCGCAGGTGTTGTCCTGTTTTTCCTTCCAGCTGCGGTTGCTGCTCTCAGCGGGAGTGTTCTCCTCCCAGCAGTGTTTTCTCTGGTGGAGTATTGAGCGTATATCCACTCTTGTTCCTCCGCAACGTTTCGTACTGTCTCCTTCCAGTACTGTTCGGCCTCCCTGTCTGTCTCACGGTAGCCAGTGGATCTTTCCTACCGCCTGTGGCTGTTGTGTCTGGCTCTGGGCCAGTACCACTGCTACGTAGCTGTTGGTGCTATGGTGTTTTTTCTTTCTCAACTCATCCACCGGGCTGGGCCCTGTCTTCTTTAGTCCTGTCCGGCGTACTACACACACCCAGACCTCCCGCAGGCGTACTCTTCCTTGCGGTGGCTGTGGTCTTGTTCCTCACTTTCATGAGCGCAAGTCTTCGACGTGTGTTAGTTTTGCCGGCTCTCTTTCACACGATACCCCTATTAGTGCGTCTCTCGTGTCTCAGCTTTTGCTCGTGGCGCTTTATGGGGCCTTCTCCTCTCCATGGTGTGGTTCTGGCGGTACATACGGTTTCTCTTGTGTACTTCTGTTCCCCACATTCGTGGCACTGGTTGTTGCCATTCTTCTCTGCCCTTCTGCCTTTTCATGCCCGCCCTTTCACATGTCCTGTGCATGGGCCACAGTGCATTAGCAGGTCTTGTGTTTCCTTTAACACTGCCTCATCCTGTGAGTCATCAGCATCCTTCCGCTGCTGTTCTCACTTCCACGGTGCTTCTGCATGTCCGTCCGTCCTGCCTGCTCGGACTCGGTCCATTCTTGTACCCTAGCTACACCTTTCTCTTTTCAAAGTCCATCAGATCCTGTGGATCCCTCATATTATACAATTGGTTCCTCCCCTTTTTCGGAAGGTATCCACTTTTATTCCGCACTGCCCTTCTGGTTCTGTGCTCACTTTCTCCTCTGTTTCACCAACAGGGATTTCCTGCCGCCCTCTGCAGCTTTAATGCCATTGCCTCTCATTGTTGGCCACTCCCTATGGAGTATCCTAGTCCGGTGTTGGCCACTCTGGTAGTTCTGCCCCCACTGTGTTTAGCCGGCTGCTTGACACTTCTGTTCCCCTAACAACTTAGTGGGGTTCTCTCGCAGACCCGCCTCCTATGGGGTATGGCTTTGGTATCTATTCTAAGTTAAGGAATCTGCGGCTAGGTGTCTCTATCAGATGTACGAGTTACTTACCTTCGGTAACGATGTATCTGGTAGAGACGTTGTCTAGCCGCAGATTCCTTAACGCCCACCCATCCTCCCCGATCTGCGAGGACCTGTTCAGGTGGGGTTTTCTGCATTCGCCTCCCTTGGAGTGGTTTATCCTTCTACGGGGCGGTATCTTTTGCCACCCTCCCCTTCAGGCTTATTCTTTGGATTTACTTGTTCTGCTTCTCCCAATCTCATGCTTGGGAGATAGGTTCAGGTGTCCTTCTGCGTTTTTTCACATCAGTTTCCTCCAGTATGGGGCCTACTGGTGTTCTCTACCCTCCCACCCACCTTCTCCGTAGCCACTCCTATAACCCATTAGTTTTGAGGTCTTTCTAGCCTGTTCCTCAGTCCAATGGTTCTATCATAGGGGACAGAGTCTCCCTATTTCTTTCTTTAATCCTGTGGGTTGGGGCTTTCTTGTTTGTCGCTGTTGGCTCAATTCATTACTCCTTTTGCCTCAGGAGAGAGCATTCTCTCGCTTTTGTGGGGTTGCTTTTCATTCCCTTCATCAAGTGCAGACTTTGTCGTCTGCCTCGGTCTTCTTTTTATACATCTATTTCCCTTAGGGGTGACATTCACTTCGCTTTTGCGAAATAGCTTCTCCATGTATTGCTCTGCTCTTTCCTTTTCAACACCTTTCAGTCAACAGTGCTTCTCACTGTTGTTCATGGTGCTTTCTCACCCATTTTCTTTTTTATTCGCACACTGTTCCCATACTCTCACAGTTTTGCTGGGGGCTCTGCGTTGTGGCGCGGAAAAGTTCCTCCGAAGAAAACTGACGTCAGCGCGCCGGCGGGGTGGGGGGGGTGGTCCTATGTAGCTCCACTGACGTCAGGGCGGAGCCAGGCGGCGCCGCCCCCCCGGCGCACAGAGGTACTGTTGCGCAAAAATTTTCCGGATCCAGTCTGACTCCTGGGGATATTCTAAGTTAAGGAATCTGCGGCTAGACAACGTCTCTACCAGATACATCGTTACCGAAGGTAAGTAACTCGTACTTCAACTACACAAAGAATCTTTAGAGGAGGATTTCCTTTTTGAAAAACTTAGCAGTTCCCAAAGATCAACTCACACATTGCCCATGCTCAAAGGGATGCTGAGACATGTGGATGACATATTTAATGATCCTGTTCGGGCATGTATTCTCACCCCCAGGATAGACAAAAAGTATAAATCTGTGCCATCAGACCCAGTTTACATCAAGGGCCAGTTACCATTAGACTCATTAGTGGTTTCTAATGCCCGTAAACGGGCCAATTCTCAAACATCGGGAGATGCTCCACCTCTGGACAAAGAACCTAAGTTAATAGACACCTCTCAGGAAAAAATAGCCTCTCAAGCTGCAAATTTCTGGCGCATTTCTAACTCCCAAGTCCTTTTAACCAGGTACGATAGGACGCATTGGGACGAAATGGAGCAATTGCTCCAATTCTTGCCTGATGAGCACAAATCCAAAGCTCAAGACCTAGTGCAAGAGGGAAAGCTCATCTCTAACACCTCCATCAGGTGCGCCTTATATGCAGCTGACACTGCGGCTAGAGCCGTCAACACCAGTGTACTCCTTAGAAGACATGCCTGGTTAAGAATTTCGGGTTTTAAACCAGAAGTCCAAGCTTCCATTCTAAACACACCGTTTGATAAACACCTTTTTGGTCCTGTTGTAGACACGTCCTTAGAAAAAATTAAAAAGGACACAGACGTGGCAAAATCTATGGGAGCTCTACAGTCCCCTTCTGGATGTGGTTCCTTTCGGCGCTCCTTCTATCATGGAGGGTCCAAAAGTACATCCTCAGAGACTGCTTCTGCACCATACAAGGGTAACAATCCGCCCTCTGCTTCCAAAGCATTCTTCAGAGGCAGTAACAGAGGCAACAATGGCAAAGGTAGAGGTAGAGGTTCCAACACACACACACCTCCCCCTCCAATACCAAACAGTGACTTACTTACACTTCCCCCCGATCATTTAACACCTGCGTGGGGGCGTCTTTCACAATTCCTACCCGTCTGCAATCAATAACTACAGACAAATGGGTTCTAGGAATTATCCATTCTGGTTAATGCCTGGAGCTTACCAGCAATCCTCCAAACATTCCTCCGCGTTCACACAAAATGTCACCAGACCATTTACATCTCTTCAAACAAGAGGTTCAATCTCTCCTTTTAAAAGGAGCCATAGAGCCCGTACCACTACAATATCAGGGGTCGGGCGTGTACTCCCTGTACTTTCTCATCCCCAAAAAGGACGGTTCTCTCAGGCCTATTCTAGACCTCAGAGAATTAAATCTTTACATACAATCAGATCACTTTCACATGGTGTCGCTTCAACAAGTGCTCCCACTGTTACAACAGGGCGACTTTATGTCTACTCTAGACTTAAAGGACACATTTCCACATTCCAATACATCCCGCTCATCGCAAATTTCTCAGATTTGTGGTAGCAGGGCAGCATTACCAGTTCAAAGTACTCCCATTCGGAGTGGCCACTGCCCCCAGGGTCTTTACCAAATGTCTGGCAGTAGTCGCTGCTCACCTCCGTAGACAACACATTCATGTCTTCCCGTACTTGGACGACTGGCTCATCAAAGCCAGTACGTACCCAAAATGTATCCAGCACACTCGCATGACACTGCATTTACTGCACCAACTGGGCTTTACAGTCAATGTGTTGAAGTCGCATCTTCAACCTTCCAACATACAAAACTATCTAGTAGCCACTTTAAATACTCAAAGAGCTCTAGCTTTTCCCAATGCAGCCAGAATTCGCAATATTCACGCGCTAATTCTTCAGTTTCAGCCCTCCCACTCAGTACCAGCTCGAGTGTTTATGCCACTGCTCGGAATGATGGCCTCTTGCATCATAATTGTTACCCATGCCAGGCTTCATATGCGTCCCCTTCAGGAATGTTTAGCCAGTCAGTGGAAAAAGTCTCAGGGTCTCTTAACCGATCTAGTGTTGGTAAACGGCCGTACTCATCGCTCTCGTAAGGATGGAACACTCAAAATGTATCAAAAGGACGGCCCTTCATAGACCCAGTTCCACAGACAATGCTAACGACAGACGCGTCGCTCACTGGTTGGGGTGCTCATCTCCAAAATCACACAGTCCAAGGCTTGTGGAGTCCAAAACAAAATGCTCTCAACATAAATCATCTAGAGCTGCTAGCAGTGTTTCTAGCGCTCAAAGCCTGTCAAGTTCACCTTGTAGGCAAAGCTGTCCTAGTTCGCACAGACAACATGACAGCTATGTATTATATACAAAAACAGGGGGGGACATACTCTCCCCAACTGTCACACCTGGCACAAGACATTTGGAAGTAGGCTATTCATCACAAACTCTATCTCCTAGCAGAACACAGGAGTAAACAATAAGATTGCCAACCTTCTAAGCAGACAGAGGCAGCAAATCCACAAGTGGGAACTTCACCCACAAGTTCTCCTCCCATTCTTTCAGATGTGGGGTTTTCCACAGATAGATCTGTTCGCCACACATGAAAATGCAAAATGCCCAAACTTCGCCTCCAGGTATCCACTCCCTTTGTCCAAAGGCAATGCACTATGGATGAATTGATCAGAGATATTTGCCTACGCTTTTCCGCCTCCCCCACTCATTCCACGAGGGGTTCGGAAGCTCGGGCAAACATCCCTCACACTGATCCTGGTAGCTCCCAAGTGGGCCCGTCAACCTTGGTTCACTACCCTGTTGGAGCTCTCAGTAGTTCCTCATCTTTAACTACATCTGACACCCAGTCTCCTCACACAGAGCCATGGAGACATAAGACACCCAGATCCCCAAAAACTTAACCTAGCGATTTGGCTCCTGAAATCATAGAGTTTGGTTATCTGAACCTTCCACCAGACTGTATGAACATCATTAAAGAGGCCAGAAGGCCTACTACAAGGGCTTGCTACGCAGCTTAATGGAAGTGGTTTGTTATATATTGTAATAACCACCATATCAACCCTGCTTCCATTCAAAATATCATTTATTTACTACACTTGCAGCAGTCAAGATTGGCTTATACATCCATACGCTTACATCTTGCTGCAATAGCTGCATACCTTCAAAATTGACAGCATCCTTCCCTTTTCAGAGTACCTGTTATCAAGGCTTTTATGGAAGGACTAAAAAGAGTAATTCTACCAAGACTTACACCCGCTCCAGTGTGGAATCTGAACATTGTCCTTACCAGACTATTGGGTCCACCCTTTGAGCCATTGCATAAATGTGAACTGCAATTTCTCACCTGGAAAGTTGCTTTCCTCATTGCTATCACATCACTGAGGAGAGTGGGTGAGCTTCAGGTACTAACCATGGAAGAACCATTTTTCCAACTCCACAAAGACAAAGTGGTTCTTCGCACTAAACCTAAATTCCTACCTGAAGTAGTATCTGCCTTTCTCATTAATCAATCTGTTGAGTTACCGGTCTTCTTTCCTCAACCAGATTCAGTGGCAGGACGGGCTCTACACACCTTAGATGTTAGAAGAGGATTATTGTATTACGTAGAAAGGACAAAACCGTTTCGAAAAACTCTTTGTGGCTTTTGCTCCACCACACAAAGGCAATCCTATTTCTAAATCTGGTATTGCTCGGTGGATTGTTAAATGTATCCAAACATGCTATGCAAAAGCAAAGAGGACTTTACCGATACCCCCTAGAGCGCATTCAACCCGCAAACTAGGGGCTACTGTGGTTTTCTTGGGAAAAATCCCCGTAGCTGACATCTGTAAAGCTGCAACATGGTCTACACCGCACACATTCACCAAACATTATTGTGTAGCTATGTTGGCGAGACAACAAACTAATGTAGGTCAGGCAGTTCTTAGAACGCTCTTTCAGACAACTGCAACAGCTACAGGTTAGCCACCGCTTTGGGATAATACTTCTGTATAGTCTATGCAAAGTATGTGATCCACAGCTCACATGCCTCGAACGGAAAATGTTACTTACCCAGTAAGCCTGTTCTTGGCATGTAGAGCTGTAGATTCACATGTGCCAACCCACCTCCCCGGGTACCTGTTGCAGTTTCTTACATATATACAATGGCATGGACATCTCTATTCTACTCTTACTAACTCCATTCTCCACCCTCTGCGAGAAAACAATCTAACAATGGAGTCGATGCCCATGCGCACTATCACTGAAAGGAGGAGTCACCTTACCTCGTGACTCGAAAGACTTCTTGAAAGAAAAACAACTTGCAAACATGGCAGTAGTATGCAAAGCATGTGAATCTACAGCTCTACCTGCCAAGAATAAATGCTTACTGGGTAACATTTTCCTTTCTGGATCCAGTCTGGCGCCTGGGGAAAATTCAAAGGTAAGGAATCTGCGGCTAGATCCTGTCTCTACCAGATAAGGCGTTACCGAAGGTAAGTAACTTATTAATCTTGTTGCGAACCCTGGGAGAAGTCTCTGCTTTACATTGGGTATCTTTATTGAATAATTTCTCTTCAGACGGTAGCAGGTATTTGTTTGAAGATTGTGGGCAAGCTATGTCACTCTAGATAAGTACCTTGTACCCCTTGTATTGGATTCAGCTGCAGTTTCTGTGGCGCCCTTTTATGTATTATGATCTTTTATTCTTCTGTCCTAGAAGGTGCTGCCCCATGAGTGGACCTATCTGGCTTCGTTTAAATATCGCCTAGTGTCTCATGTGGGTAGTATGTTACCCCTTGCTTCAAAACCAGAACACCCAATGTAGGCATGATAATTTCCGACGGATGGAGGTGTGTCTGCCTTCCACACTATGGCTATGTCCCTTTTTGCCAATGTGAGCCCCTGGAACAACAACTGTCGTTTATATCCCCCTCCATGCCCTCTGTGCTGTGAAGGAGGATCAGCTTTGGATCAAGCGGAATAACCCAGGAGAGGACTTCCCCTAAGCAAGACGTCACGCCCACGAGAAACAAGTTAACGCCATTCAGCTCCACACTGTGTGGAGAAAGGTTCTATCATCTGCTCTGCAGCGGAGGCATATGGTGGAGTTGATCATACCAATGCGCCATAGGCGATGTCGCGTGTTGTAAGCTCTGTGTATATATTTTAATTGTTACAAGCGGAGGTGAGCTGAGATTGCTGCCATTCAGGGAGCCCCCAGAGCCTGTGACCAGTCATCATCATCATCCAGTCGGTCAATGTCTGTTTCCCACGCTGCCCTTAGTGCATGTAATGTGATTGAGCTATTCGTGACTAGGGACTGGTATATCTTTGTTATCTAGTGAGCCCCCATGTATCCCAGGAGGAGCTTGCCCTCTAATGGACTAAACTGTGGAAGGCTTGTGAGGTCCCGAAGATACGGGGAAATAGCATGGCGGAATTTCAGGTCACTGATAGAATTGGCTGCAATGTAATTGATATTCTCTTTGCATCTCCTGAAATGATTTCAACACTGTGCCCCGCATTACATCTCCAAGCGTGGAGATTCCAATGATGTTCCATTTCTGGAAGCCTTCCTGCCGAGCCACCTGTTTTAGTACACTTCCCTGCCACAAAGGCGTCCACTCCGTCAATTTTCCCCACCACCCCATCTTCCGAAGGGATCGTTGCCATACATCTATGACAACTTGTGTTGCCGGTGGAAGGAACCCTACACTTTACCCACTATACAGGTAATCCAGCAGGGAGGCTGTACCCATCACCCCTCTTGTAACCGCATATGCCAGGTCTCCCTGAGGGACATACCACCTATCATTTATAATCAGGAAATGAGAGGCGGAGTAGTACGAGTATATGTCCGCAGCAGCAATGCTTCCACAATATGTGGACTGGAAGCATATCCGAAGGGCAATGCGTGCTGCTCCCCCCCCCTCCCCCCCCTCCCCCACCCACCCAAAAGGTAGGCGTTGATCTGTCCAAATCACGACTGGTAGAAAGCATTGGGGAAGTTCTGCAGCTGATACAGCAGTCGAAGCAGGGAGACAATTTTGAAGATTGCCGATCTGCCCAACAAGGACAGCAGCAACGAGGACCAGACCTTCACTTCTTCTTTGACGCGCTATAGCACCTGTAGGAAGCTGGCTCTGTATATACTATACCAAAGTGAGGTATAGTGTGCACAGAGTCCAGTGGAACCCCCAAAGGTAGGCAGAGGTAAAGTTAGATAGCACCTCACTCTCTATTTGTGGTAGTGTGGTCGAGCAGTAAGGCAGTATCAGAGGACAGTGTTAAGCATTTGTTGTACCCACTCAGTCAGCAAATGAATTCACACACTCAAAGACTGAACTTCAGACCAATTGTTTTTGTATAAAAATATTCTTTTAGTTATTTTATTTTCTAGAACCAAGCAAGCCTGGCACAGGTCAGCAATAAATACTTTACAGTAGTAATGCAGTTTGTAAACAGTTTGAATTGTAATTGTATATGCACTTTGTTTTGACTTACAGTATGGTTGCAGAGAAATGCAATACTTTGTAAATACAGTACATATACTTGAATGGGCTTTTCAGTAAAATTACAGGTAAGTTACTTTTTAGATTAATTTTCTTACTCAGAGTAGTATACCTGGATACTACTCTGGGATATTTCCTGTAAACAGATAAGTAAAATCGTTTTGGTTAAATAGTACAATTTTAAAGAATTTCTTTCGGTTTTCAAACTCCACACTTAAAAACCTTTTCCAAGAAAAACAGTCAATGTTATCCTATAGAGGAAAATAGTGTTATCGGTTTTAAGGTAAGTTTTTGGTAGTGGGAGTTGAGGTTCTGGGGGTAGACTCAGGGGTCCACCAGGGTCAAGAATGCACTCTTGTTACACCCTCAGCGGCACTAGTGCGGCCGGGTGCAGAGTGCTGAGGCCCAATGTTATCCAATGGGGGATAGGGGGCCTCTGGTTGGTGGCTGCTGACGAGCAGGCCACAAGGTTGTGGGAGCCAAGCTCCTGGTGTTAGGCTCAGGGCAGAGGGGGATCCGGTTTAGCACACAAAGTGCACCCGCAGCTGCGCAGGGGCGGCTGGGTGCTTGGTGCTGTTTTGGCGTTGGGTGCCCTGTTGTTTTCAATGGGAATTTTCGGTTTTGGTTTTCAGCTGCAGGCTCGGTCCAGGAAGACTTCCGGGAGGAACCAACAGCTGCGCAGGTAAGTTGGAGGGCTCGGGGACGTAGGTGCACCTCGGGTTCTTTTCTCCAGGGCGCAGGGCGGCTGGATGCAGGGGTGTCTTTTGAGGTCGGATTTCACCTTACGGGCCACTCGCGGTTGGAGGGGTCTCTGTGCAGAGGCTGCAGGTGACGTCGGGGAGTCCTGGGGGGGGGTAAACCCACAGTGGACTCGGACTCTGGAGCGCTGGGGGACCTTGCTGGGACCGGTGGGCCACTCTAACTCGGGCCGTAGGCGACGGGTGCAGTGGTGGTTCCAGGCTTCAGGTTTCTTTTCCTCAGCAGGCTCGGAGTCTTTCTTTGGTGTTTCTTCTGAACTGAGCTGCTGTTCACAGGAGATACGGTCTTTGTTGAAGGCAGTCAGTCCTCCAAGGGGTTCTGGAGGTCGCTGGCTGCAGGACAAGACGATTTTTGGCGCAGGATCTCTGGAAACAGCAGACGGGCCGGTAGGGCTGGGGCCAAGTCAGTTGTTCTCTGCAGTCTCCTTTGCTGGGCGTCTTCTTTCGTCCTTTTTCTTCTTAGGTTGCGGGAATCTGCTTTCTTGGTTCAGGGCTGCCCCCTAAATACTGTATTTAGGGGGCGTTTTAGGGGTCTCGAGGTCAGTAGCAAATGGGCTACTGACCTTAGGATGACTACACCCTTGGTGTGCTCACCCCACGTGGGGCAGTGAGCACAATCCCTAATCCTGATTGGGGAGTGCCTGCCATCTGCAAGATGGCGGGCACTGAAGAGAGGGCTTCACCTCGCCTCCCCACCTGAGGGGTGGAGTTGGCAGAGGTGGGCACACATTCTGGGCTGGCTAGTATTTCCCGCCTGTCTTCCCACCGAAAAGGAGGGGAGATAGGAAAGGGGGCCTGTTCCTGATAGCAGGAGAGGCTGGGGGTCGCATTACCAAGGCTGCCAGGCCTTTGAAGCTCCCCTGCCACAGATGGCTTTTCCTGGCCTGGGGCAGGTGTGAACACCTCCGCCCACGAAAGTCTTTGTTTCTGGGCTCAGGGAGCGAAGGCTCCCACCCTAGGGGTCCAGAAACATGTCTCGTGGTGGCAGGCTGGTGTGTACCAGTCAGGGAACCCACCAGAGGCTGGTTGTTTTTCAGGGGGCATCTCTAAGATGCCCTATGTGTGCATTTTTCATTCAATCCCACACTGGCATCAGTGGGGGTTTAATGTGCTGAGAAGTTTGATACCAAACTTCTCAGTTTTTAGTGCAGCCCTTATGGTGCTGTGGAGTTCGTAATGACAACCTCCCAGCACCATATACTCTTAATGGCAGCACTGCACTTACAATGTCTAAGAATGGACTTAGACACTGTAGGGGTACAGGGCTCATGCACCTGTACCCTCACCACTGGTATAGGGCACCCAGCTAGAGGGGTGACTGATATGTGCCAGGGCAGTGGGTTGTAGGCATGGCACACAGGGATGTGTGCCATGTTGACTCTTCACTTTGTTCTGCACCAAAACACGCAGCCTGCAAAGGCTGTGTGTGTGTGTAAGGTACAGGGCCTCTAAGGGTGGCACAGTAAGTGCTGCAGCCCTTAGAGGTCTTCCCTGGTCACAGTGCCCTGGGTACCTGTGGTACCATTTACCAGGGGCTGACCTTTGGCCAGAGATGCCAATTGGGTTAGTTTTGGGGAAAGAACACAGGCCCTGGGAACCTGATTGGCAGGGACCCAGGGCACATCAAGTCAAAAGTGCATCAGTAGTCTGGCAAAACGTGGGGGGGTTACTGCAACAGAAACCCACTTTCCTACAGCACCGAGGCTAGGTTATGGGTCCACGACAATGCCGGGTCTGAAGAGACATTACCCCCAAATATTTAAATCCCCCCGCAGATGGAGTTGACAGATTTAAATGTATAGGCTAAAGTCTGGAACAGACACTGGGGATTAATAGTAACTGGTAAAAAGAAGCTGGAGCTCATGTTTTTAATCTTTTCTATTTCAACTAGAAAAAAACAGGTGCCACTAGTAGGCTGACTATTTTTATTTGCTGTTGGAAACTGAGTTTGTGTTGTAGTACCCCCCCCCACACACACGTTTTGCCTCCTTTTTAGTTACTAAATGCTGGTTTTCAACTCTGACTGGGCACTGAGGCCTGCTAACCAGACCTCGGTGGTCCCGGCTTCCCCCAGACCTAGGAGATGCCACCCCCTGCCCTGAGGCCCATTTGGCACCAGGACAGGTGGGAAATTAGTTATGCAAATAGGCATGGGGCGCTACCAGGCCAGTCACACCCATAGGGTGAGCTGCCTGGAGTGTCCCACGAAAAAAGGGTTCCACCCTTTTGATTTTTGGTGGAAATAGGAATTCTGGGACAGGGTTATACCCAATCCCCACAGGAAATGGTCATCTAGGGGGTGTAGTGAACCCAGGGGTAAGTAAACCATTGGCTACTACTCTACATTTCCCTTATCATCCCTAACTTGAGTAATTAGGTGGCCCCCTGACCCCAGGAAATCAGATTTTCCTGCTTGAAGAAAAAAGAAAGACAAAGAAGAGCCCCATGACACAAGAACGGAGGACTTCACCACCACTTGGCGCAGAACCCTGCCTTGCTGATGAACCTTGACAATTGCATGGACCCGGCGCATCCAGAAAGCGGTGTCGCCTCCCAAAGCTGTGTAGGAGTGACTCATAACTTCATCTTGCCAGCAATATCTCCCTTGGAGCAGAGGAGCTGCTTCCCTGCATATACCAGCACCGAAAAGCATCTGCCCGGTCCACTGTGTTGCTGGCCAGCAGGCCTACCAAATGAGCAGCATGACAGGAGAAGTTATTCGTGTTCCAGGTGGTCAGATCGGTCTCCTTGCCAAGTTTGGAGACGCCTGGACCCCCAGAACCGCCCAGCACCAATATCCTGGGTACCAAAGCAGTTGCCGCTACCAAGGCTTGTTGGTGGTCAAATCTGGACTCCAACTGGACAAAGGCAGAGCTACTGTCGAGGGACGTCAGGATCCACCAGGCCAGCGCCAAGAGTGGCCCTGCTGCCCTCTTCACCGGGTCACCAAAAAACAGAATGAGTCTCTGACCGCAGCGACCCGACGCCTGAAAGCACCCCTGCAACAAGCCTCACACCCCGAGTCTGAGGGAGGCGACGGTGCCAACAGTGTCCTGAGACCCTCAAAAGCTAAGCCCACCCTTGGGTTTGGCCAGACTGGTCCCCCAGTCGCCGGCTGCAGCCTCTTTCTGCAGGGGCCGAGAACCGCAAGAGTCTTCAGCAGCGCGACCCCGCCAGACAAAGCACTGCTGCACACGAGCCCCCCAGCTCGAGTTTGAGTGGACTGATGGTGTCCCTGCATGAACAAGACCCTCAAGACCTGAGCCCTGCTTTGGGTTCAGCCGGACTGGCCCCCCAGTCCCTACTTGCAGCCTCTTTTCCCCAGGACCGTTTCTCATTGAAGTGAACTAAGCACCCGGCGCTGAAACGCACCTCCGCACCCAGACTCTCCAGTGCCTCCCAAGTTGACCTGTTGGTGCTGCCTTGGCCCTTGGACCTTGTCCCATACTCACCTTAAGTCCAGGAGAGCTGTCCTATAAGTCGTTGCTCAGTGACCCTATACAGTATATGTCTATTCCCCTTCGGATAACATTACCGCTTAAAGTCCACAGTATAAGTGTATTTTATTGTGACTTAAAAACTGATAACTTGAAAAATACTTACCCGATTATGATGATCTTGGTATCAAAATTCCTATAAAAAACTGTGTTTTCATAAATTGGTATTGGATTTCTTTATTGAGTGTGTGTCTCGCTTACTGACTCTGTTTGTGGAATAAGTGCTTAACACTATCCTCTAAGAAGCTTAAACTGCTTGCCCACACTACCACAAAAGAGAGCATTTATTATTATTTAACCCTGGTAAATCAATATGGGTCGCCTGGATTCTCTGCACAGTGTACCTCGTTTTGGTGCACTATATAGAGAGCCTGCTTCCTACAATTGCCCTCATGTTTTACGTTTGTGTGGGGTAGATGCCTCACTGTTTTTGTGTAAAACCATTTTCCTTCTTTGCATGCTTACATCTGAATAGCACTTGAAGAGAAAGGGTTGTAAAAATTAACAGGGTTTTGTGTATTTTTTCAAATTAACTTCCACCTAGACCCTTGTATGGTCCTACGACTGTCTTGGACACTTCTCGTATTGCCTTTAAACCTCGTTGGTGATGCACATGGCAGGTTTAGACCTCGTACTACATTAATATCTGAGCATTTTAACTTTTCTGGTACCAGAATGTTAGTAATTGATGGAATTAATTTTATTTCAGGAGGACGGACTATGTGGTGACTCCAAGCTCCGGAGACGAAAAGAGGGTTTTCCAAGAGCAGGTGAGAAGAGCCATTTACTTCCATTATCCAAAATTCTAGAAATGTAGGATTTATGGATCTTAATGTACTATTGAGCAAGTTGCAACAGTAGGTATAAACTGCACAGCATCATTTTGCATAAAGCCCAGAGTTTTGCAACGCCAGTCACATCACAAAATGAATATTCTGAGGGAGTTGCACACTCTTTTGCCCCATTAATATTAGTGAAGTAGGATGCAATTTGCGATGCCCTGTGAATGGCTACAACTGCAGCGACCGAGGCATGCAAGGCATAGCTGACTCTTATATTTTATGTAAACACGACCTGGTAGATTATTTGTGGCCCTTTGTCAAACTTAGGTATGGGCCAAAACTGACCAGAAGGAATTGAAAAGTTGCGACCCACTTATCTCCCTAATCATAAGATAATGCTTATTAGGCATGTAACAGTCTCACAGGCTGTTAGACTTCTTTATTTATTTGAGGACTTCAGGCAACCTTTCCCCACAAGTACACTCACAAGAAATCCACATTATTATTTTATAGGGCAGGTTTAATGTGGAATAAATTAAGCAAAATAATTGCAGAGATCAGTAACATCAAAATGAGAGCTTAAGCACAGAACATAAATATTGTGTAACCAGTCAACATATTATATATGGTGCTTTTTTAATAATCCTTACAGGTGACCTTCCGTTTGTACAATTTGTAGAACTGTCTGCAAGATAAAGTTATGTGTCTAAGGGAAAAGGTGTTCTCCAGTATTGGATCCTGCAAAGGTCCATGTTCTTGAATCACCCTCATTGTCGATCTGGGAGTTCCACAGTAAAATTACAAAAGCATTTACCAAATACATCTGTCTTGCCATCTAAGGCTGATATGAAAAAGAAATGCTGGTCATTTGTGGAGGCTGAGGTTGTTTGGAAAGTCAGCCACTGCCAAGCTGACAAGTGATTAAATGGACATTAAGTCATGTTGGGGTCGGGAATTATTCTGGGACATAGTGACGGTTCCACTGCACAGAAAACTTTACTTTCAGTTACATATAGACACCCTACCCTTTAGGTTGTCTACATCAGGTTGGAAGGGCTAAGAAGGCAGTACCTGTCCTATATGTGCCCACCAGAAGGATCACATGTTAAGTTTGCTTGCCCAGGCTATTTATCCCCTCTTCACAACTGGCTGGCACCGATTTGCAGGTCTATAGGGGTACGGAGCCACCAGGACGCCCTCCGTATTTTTAAATCAGACTCTTTCATACCAATGGTCATTTCTATTGCAAAATTTCTGGGTGCAATGTGGGAGCTACGCAAAAAAGCCAAGGACGCTCTCCTGTTTGACGATTAACATCTTAGCATGTCCTATTTGGACCCTATTTGGGTTATTTTTCTTTTCTTTTTTAACATTTCGCTTTTAATGATGTCTCATTTTTACAAGTATGTGCATATAATTGTGTGTATGTATATATGTATATATATATATATATATATATATGTATATATATATATATATATATATATATATATATATATATATATATATAGCAAACACACGGTGACTCACTCGAGAAGCACTCGGGAAACGTGCAAGGTCACCAACCTAAAATAAAAAGATATTGACAAGTTCAGGAGCTGGTACATGATTGGCAGCCTTTCTTTTAGCCTGACGCGTTTCAAAAATTTCTTCCTCAGAGGCTCAAGAAGGTAGGTGCTATTTCTCCTCCCACAGCAGCATTTATAGCATGTCCCGCCCTTGAATAGGGCCATCGTCATTCTTTGGCATTCTGGGAGTTAGAGTACTAAATCTTTCAATGTTGTTGTGCACAATTACTGCTTGCGATAAAGCCCAGGTTGGGCCCCAGCCGCTGATCGAAGTCATAATTCTGCAACGTTTCCCCGCATATGCGGAGGGTGAATCACTCCACGCGGCCCCCTCTGGATACTGCGGTGGCGCATCCTCAGCGGCTGAGCGGCCGCTTATCAATGGCAAACACACGGTGACTCACTCGAGAAGTACTCGGGAAACGTGCAAGGTCACCAACCTAAAATAAAAAGATATTGACAAGTTCAGGAGCCGGTACATGATTGGCAGCCTTTCTTTTAGCCTGACGCGTTTCAAAAAATTTCTTCCTCAGAGGCGTCAGGCTAAAAGAAAGGCTGCCAATCATGTACCAGCTCCTGAACTTGTCAATATCTTTTTATTTTAGGTTGGTGACCTTGCACGTTTCCCGAGTGCTTCTCGAGTGAGTCACCGTGTGTTTGCTATATATATATATATATATATATTACATGCTTTTAGGAAATAATAGATGTATCTTTACTTGTCTTATGATGTATGTCGTTAGTGTGATGGATTGTACTTTTATGGCCCTGGTGGCCGAAATAAAGAGTTTTTGATTGATTGATAGACATAAGCATTTCATGTTAAACGTAGCTCTAAGGCTGTAACATTGGCTCTCTAGTAGCCTAATCACATCAATTAAAAAGAACTAAACTTCAACCAATCAGAGAGAAATCAGTCTGAAGACCACACCCTGAGAGGCCATTATCCCTCAGATTTTTATCAAACATCATTTGTGAAGGTAGTCCCATTTTTCTCAGATAAGTTTTTTTTTTCTTCAGTTTTGTTCTTACTTTATTACCTGCCATATACAGTTATTATAGAAGCTTTTCAACCTTTTAGTTACTTCAAGATGTCAGATACGGCCACAAAAAGCCTTTTTAGACACTGTGGCTCTTGAGACAAAAATAAACCGTACACAGATGATCCTAATGAGTGCATTTATTGCCTCTACCCCTCTCATGGACCAAAAGCTTGCAAGATAAGCAGAAAGTGTTCTTCAAAAACCTTAAAGGATAGAGAGTCAAAGCTTTTATTGTGCATTCAACAATCAAGAGAGGACGGTGCCTTAGATGAGGAATTAAGCTCATCTTCGAAGACATAAAAAATAGTTCTCACTCTAAAGAAAAAAAACTGCCTGAAATAGTCTTAGGAGTAGAGGATCCATCTACATAACAAGCATTGGCATAGCCAATAGGTCTCGCCTTTGGGACCTTATAAGTGTTTTGCCAGACCTATTGGCAAACAGCTGAAGCTTACTCTAGCCACACCTAAAAACTGGGACTCGCAATGACTATTAAGATGTTTTGAGAGGGAGTGGGGAGTTTAAGCATGACTTAATACGTCAAAAGAAATATCCGAAAGCAGCCATAGTCTGACACACAAAAGGAAAAGCCCTGTCTAAAAACTTCTTCAACTGAGCAATAGAAACTACAGCCCCGCCCTTCACACTTCCCATCTACCAAACCAGCAGTGCTGGGGAAGAATAATTATTGTGTTTTTGGGGAAGTGGTGTAAAGAGTAGTGGTCAAAGCCATGTAGTTTCTTGGCGCTAATAAGAAGGAATCTGCATACTAAAATGCTGTTCTGTGGAGATGCAGAGGTACACATTTTAGTGCTGCCTTTGAAATGGTCGGCTGCCCACACTATTGTAAACTACCATGCTGTGACGCCCCCCCTTCTTTTCCCTTTCAGAGAGAAGAGTGCACAGAAGCTACCTGCTGCACGCCGCTGCTTAGTGAAATGATAATGTATCAAAGCAGCCATCGACTCATACCCTCCCCTTCATCCAGCTATTGTTCAAGAGGTCACATAACCTCTTGAACTCGTACCTTCGTGGTACAGCGTTCTGCCATTCGCCAGAGCCTAGGTACAGTGGGCTATAAGTGGGATGAAAAAACTAGTGGTCTTTCAAAGGGGCGTGGCCGGTGTAATTAAGGGCGTGGCTTAAAACACATAAGCTAAAAATCTGTGTTTAGCATAGTGTGCTGCCCGACTGGTATTTTGCTGTTTGTCATTGCATCCAGATATATGATAACACGCGTAACATTATACCTACAACAAGCCAGGACTATTAGCTTTGTCAATGGTTGTTAGTTGCATAAAATAAATAAGCAACAACTGTGACTTTGTTGTATATAATATTGAAAATGCTTCCGTTCTGAAACGACGAGACTGTAAAAAAACTAACACCAGTCTCTTTGAGGATACATCAAAGGCTTTGAGAAGTGGTGGTACTGCTGCAGGGTTAAGATTTTTATTTCACCCTGAGGGTGAAGGCAAAAATAGAGAGCCCGAAAGGTGTCCGTCTCAGCACCCGCTTTTAAGAACTGGTCGTGCTGAGCACCGGCAGGACACGGCCCTCTTAAAGCACTGCCTAGGAGCGCTCATATGAAACTAACACCTCAAATAAACTGACCACATAAATCTGAATGGGCATACCCATACTACAACACATAAAAGGGAGTGTATTTAGTGTGGGTACCCCGTGAGAGCTGCTGGTTTCAGCCAAAGCCGCAACGGCCCAATACGAGTAATATAAAGTGATTTATGGTTGAAAGGCGGAGCTGCACAGTTGGAACACTCCGCTGACCTGCACGCTCCTCGGGGGTTCCTCCCATCGGGCAAAATGTCTTTGTAAACCAGCCAAGCAGACAGTTTAAGTGCTCTTTTAGTGCGCCCTCACCAAATGTTGCGGCTGGGGGGGTGGGGGGAGAGGGGAGGCTGGTTTGCATCACTGTGAGTTAATGCACAGGACAGGCAAGCTCAGCTGTTACATTATAAAAAAATCCGTTTTACGCCCACCATTATCACTTCTTCAGGAGACTCTTCCACCACCTGGAAGGTGGTGCCCTGGGCATTTGCCCATGCCCTAAAACTGTTCTGGTTGTAAAGTATGCATATGACACAGGGAGTGGATTTTAAATTTACTGTAGTCTTCTACTGCGTTTCAATTTGGCAGCCACACAAAAAATTGAATTTGTCGGTGTTAATGGATAATAATACTCAGTGGCTCAAATTATCCATCACCTGCTCAAAAATGGATTTGTCTCCAAAATGAGCACCAAAGGAAATAGTGAGAATGCCAAAAGTCAGAAAAATTAATGTAGTACTCCCTGCTAAACGCTCAGAGTCTCTGATCCATTCTGTATTTTCAAAATAACCACGGACTATGCAAACGAGATCCACGGACTACGCAAATGAGTTCCATTTAGATTTGCTATATGTTCTTATGTGAACTTCAAGCCAGTCCGGATTTTTCAAGCTCTAGAACCAAGCCTGCTGGGACTCGTAGTTCACGTTCCCGTCTACGGCTTTTAAGCTGCAGATTACTTTACGCTGTTGGCTACAAAAATTAGGAGTGGCTACTGTTATCTTTATTTCCTTGGGCCAGTGGGCAGCGGTATAAACACAATATGCTTAACACTGAGAACAACCAACATTTTTACTCCTGAAATTCGTGGCGATCCTAGTGAAGCGGCAACCTGACTGAACCAAATCCGGCTCAAGCATTCGAATACCTTGTTGCTTAAGGACTCTGTAATGGGAACGGGGTCAATGCTCAGACTTACAGAGGTGCGAGTAAAACATTTAACCACCCATCTACTGTTTACAGTTTTTTTCAATGCCAGCCACAAAGATATTAATCTCCCTCTCTGCACTCGAGCGAAAAATGTCTTTCTGACCCAGGAAAACACCCGAGACTGATCCACTCCATATTTTTGAGAAGGTCTGACTTTGGAGCTGGGGAACCAGGTTCGAGTCTTGGCGTCGGCTCAAAATCCTGTGGTCCTGGGCATATCACTTAATCTCCCAGTGCCTACCAAAAATGAATGCGTCCTTGTGTAACTTAATTTGTGCTCATGTACAGCGCTCTCCTACCTTCGGGTCGAGTTCGCGCTACATAAAACTGCAACAAAAAAAATAGACGATGGCCTCTAGTGCTTATATGGCCGGCTATGGTTCTAATCCCGGCTTCCTCACGTGATCGCACGGTGTGACCCTGGCCAAAGTGTTTAATCCCCTTGAGTTTCAGTTGCCTTAGCTGCCAAAATTGGGAGCGATTTAACAGAGGGAAATTTTAAGCACTGCTTGCTGAAAACATCGGCACATTCAATATCCCTTGTTCCTCCTCAAGCACATAATAATGAGCAAATTTCAGCAAAGTTCATTTGTGTACTTTTTAGGAGGTATAGTTAAAATGCGGTAGTTTAAGCCGTTCATTTAGAAGCGCGCCCCGGAAAATAAACAGATGCTCAGCGCTTATACAACCACTGGACCGATTCAAAGTGCTGCGGGAGAATGGGATAAATAAAGGTACGCACGGGTACGTTTTCGGGGTTCCATGTCCCGTGCACAGTTCCATTTGATGAAATACCTCTCATAGAGCCAAGAAGAGAAGTGCCAACCTAGTTGAGCTGTTCGCCTTCATATGCGAGTTACGGAGGGGCCACCCTGAGCCGAACACTAAAAGGCATCACAATTAACTTTATTACGTATTGGAAACTTATTGCAATAACCCCTGGTCAGTACTGGCAGACTACTGTCTCTTGCACAAAGGCAAATATTTTTGTGCTCCCACGAGTATGGGAAAACGCAGGGCCATCGTAACTGTCAAAATAATTCTACGGGTTAGAGCCAGATTGCATGGGAAACTTTCAAGTAAGTAGCTCTAATTGCACCGAATACGTTTCTTAAACGTGCCCTCAATTTAAGCATGTAAGGGAACCAAAAGTGATGTGCTCAAATTGGTGTTGAGGCGGAAGCAAAAAGTCAACAACAACAAGCCCGCGAGTGGTGCGCGAGAGCGCGCGCTTGTGTGAGGGATCTGTTTCCAATTATCGCGCACGCGTCTGGGCACGATAATTGTAAACAGATGTTGCCCGTGCGGGTAACCGCAAGCAATAGGCCGTGGGCGGAGCAAAGGCGGGACATGCACCCGCCTTTGCCCAATTGCGTGCTGTCTTTCTTAGAAAGACGCACGCAAAGCCCAATAGCCTGTGAGAAAAACAAAAACACGTACGAGCGTGTGGTCAGCTTTCTGAAGCCCCTTACTAAAAGTCTCGCAGCGCAACGCATGCACGCTGCGCTAGGCGAGACCTAAAAAATTGGTGTGAAGAGATCCAAGCAGATCTTCTCTGGTCCCAAAGATTCAAAAGAAGCTTTTGCTTCAACTAGAGCTGTCTTCCCGAAGGAAGCCACATGCTCACTCAAAAGGTCCATCTCTGGAGCTACATAACTTAGTTTTTGGCATCTTCTTTCCTCTCACCCTTATTGAAGACCACAGCACTGCCAAAAGTTCACTCGCCAAAGGAAACTGTGCAGTCGATGACAAACAAAGTTTGACAATCCTGTTGACCTCTTCTTCCACAATAAGTATGCAAAACAGTGATGAATGGAATGCTTGAATTAATCTCAGCCACTGGTAATCACGCGGGCCACATCTCAGTACATCGTTATTTTACAATCCATGCCACCTCAGTTTGGACCCAGCTATATACAAATCAGTCTTGACCCTGCTGCAGTAGGAACAGTCCAGCCCGAACTGCCAAGCAAGGTCCTCCCTGAACCAGAACACAAGCAACCAAGGACCATTTTATTGACAGCAATGGTGTTGAAGAAACAGTTAAAGAGAAAATCTGAGAAAAGTCCTCAACAATGATAATTGTGTGTGAGAAAGTGCCTCGTTTGACATGATTAGCCACCCACTTTTTGCCTGGAAAATGATGTGGTTTCGATTGAAAGTGCACAGGGTCCCTGCCAACCAGCTCCTTTCCTAAAAGCTGTACCACGATTGGCAACTTCAGACCCCTGAAACTTCCCTATTAAATGGTACCATGGTACCTAGGGAATTGCGATTGAAGAGGGTCCCTTAGGGACCCCCCACCAAGGCCATTCAAACTGCCACTGCAGCCTGCATTCCTTGGTGTAGAGAAAAACGCCAAAGTCGACATGGCACACTGCCTGTGTGCCATGCGAAGCAGCATTGCCTAAGGTCACCCCTCTAGCAGGCCTTACAAAGCCCTAAGGCAGGGTGCACTATATCTCAGGTGTGGGAATATCTGCATGAATATATACGCCCGACAATATTTAAGTCTATTCTTAATTTTGTGCCAGTGAAGCATAGAGAGTACATGGGCTGGAAACTCGAGTTCCCCAGCACCATGATGGCTTTACTGAACCCAAGAGTGTTTCTTACTAAACAGCACCTCTCAATAAACCCACACTGATGCTAGTGTGGGATTTATTGAAACATGTCCCCAGAGGGCACCTCAGAGGTGCCCCTTGAAAACCTACCAACCCTGTGTGGTCTCTGACTGGCATTAGGCAGCCTGCCACCACCAGACATGTTTCTGGCCCCCTGGGTCGAGAGCCCCTGCTCTCTGAGGCCAGAAACAAAGCCCATCCTGGGCAGAGGTGTCCCATCTCCTCCCCCAGGATGAGCACAGAGCTCGAGAGGGAAGCTTCAAAGGCCTTGCCGCCTTTGTAATGCGCCCCACCCTCTGCTGCAAGCAGCAGATGGCAACTCCTGGTTCAAAATCCCACTTTTGGTGGGAGAACAGATGGGAAAACCTAAGTGAGAACAGGAGGCGTACCCCCCTTCGCTAACTCCACCCCTCAGTTGCTGGAGGGGAAGTGAAGCACATATTTCGGTGCCCACCATCTTGAAGATGGTGGAACTTATTCAGTCAGGGCTAGGGCTATGCCCCCCTACCACAGGAGGGTGGCATGATAGTGAATGTAGACACCCCAGGTGAGAGACCCATTGGTCCCTATCTGTCACTCCCCTGCAAAGTCTCTAAATCAATAATTTACATGGCACCCCAGACCTTGAAATCAGATTTCTGACAACCTGAGAAGAGCTGGGCACTACTGCGTCGCACTAGCAGAGAAGACTGCAGACACCTACTGACTTGGCCCCATCCCTACCGGCCTGTCTGCAGCCCTCGATGAACCTGCGCCAAAAGACGACCTGCCCTGCAGCCCAGTGACCTCCAAAGCCTTGGGAGTACTGCCTGCCTTCAACAAAGATCAAGATCTCCCATGGACATCGGACCTGTCCAGAAGAAACCAACTTTAAAGAATGAAGTAACTCTGTTCTGGGGAACCGTGAACCCACCGCCGGACCCTCCTCTGCACCCGATGCCCACGGCCCAAGTTGAAGTGGCCCACCGGTCCTGTGAAGGTTCTCCAGCTTTTCTGGGCAAGAGTCTACCTTGGGCTGACCCCTGCCAGACTCCACCTCGACGCCTGCTGCCTCCTCTCGAAGACTCCTGATTGCGACCTGCCCGGTGAGACTTTTCCAACGGCTAAGGACACCCCTGCACCTGAAGCCCCTGGGCCTTGGGGAGCTTGACCAACAGTGTCCCTTTGTCCCCTAGCATCACTGCTTACCTGGGCAGCTACGGGTTTTCTTCATCCGGTCTCCTGGCCTGAGCCTGCAGCCTTTCTTCAAAACCGATCTCCCCCATTGGTTTGCCTTTGTTTTTTTCAGTGAATATATATATATGTGTGTATGTATATATATAAATGTCTTCAACACGCCTGTCCACACACAGACCAAGCACCAGGACGCTCGGGATCACTTTTGGAAACGGTTTATTTGTTGCACAGGTAACGCGTTTCGATCGCAGCCGCGATCTTCGTCAAACCGTCATTTTTTCATTGCCACGTTAATTTAACCTAATCCTGACGTCAGCACGTTATTGCATTTTTTACAGCTTTTCACTTACTCAGGCTCTTAAAGCGCCAGTACTTCATACCTATTCAAAGTGACGGTGCTTTATCGACACATTGTGCAAACTGCAATTGGGGCTTGTGGCATGCTGCACATCAATCCAGGCTGTCATATAATTAGTTACAGCAGCCAAAACACAGATACAGTACAGATAAAATAAAGTGCCGTTACATAGAATGATTAATTAAAACCATCAATGTCCTACTGCAATACTCAATGTTTCATATAGATATGCAAATCTATTCACATAAAATCAATTATGCTTGAAACCATCACAATCTCTTATATGTCTGTAAATCCAGTGGTCACATGGGATCACAATATATACGTTTGGTTGGGGGACACAACCATTGTTTTGACGATTTAAATAATTTAAAAAGACTAAAACGTACCATAAAATTTCAGATACATCCCGGCAAGTGCCTGTATTTCATGTTGTTAATATGTCAATTCCCCTCCCCCAATGTGACCACGACTATAATGTAATAGTAAAAAATTTGCAAAATCGCATCAACGTGCTAGTGCAAAGGTGTGCAAAGCCTCAATCAGTTGGTCTCAGCAACTTAGTCACTTAAAGTGCATGTGCAAAAATTAATACAATGACATCAGGATAAAAATCACTAATAACATAAAAATTCATCATATGGATTTGTTGGGGATAATGCGAATATAGATATTGCTGAAGTAGATCAAATGCAAATATAATATCCCTTTATACAGAGCTGAAACTCACCCTACAGATGTA